>CM039675.1:284443554-285816054 GCA_022496015.1 Hordeum marinum | reverse complement strand
CGCATCCCCCGAAAGGGAATCGGGTTAAGATTTCCCGAGCCGGGATGTGGCGGTTGACGGCGACGTTAGGAAGTCCGGAGACGCCGGCGGGGGCCTCGGGAAGAGTTATCTTTTCTGCTTAACGGCCTGCCAACCCTGGAAACGGTTCAGCCGGAGGTAGGGTCCAGTGGCCGGAAGAGCACCGCACGTCGCGCGGTGTCTGGTGCGCCCCCGGCGGCCCATGAAAATCCGGAGGACCGAGTACCGTTCACGCCCCCTCAGGGGCAACTGAGAGGATCACGGAGTCAAAGTCAAACCCCGGTTCACCAAGATGAAGATGGTTGAAGACGCGTGTCGCGGCTTCAGAAAAGAGGTCGCGACACCCACTGTCCAAGACCCCCTCCACCTTGACGATGGCACCCTCCAGCACCTCAACGAGCTTCAAAGCTAACGTTGCGAAGCCATCCTCCAGAGCAGCCAGAGGCTCCGCGAATCCATCGTGACAGAGGGTGTGGAACGCATTGCGAAACTTGAGCTCGACGACAGGGAAGGCACTCAACTCTGCAGCCTTTTTAGCCTCGGCCGCAGCGATAGCTGCCTGGTGTCAAGAAGGATCTTCCTCGAAGCAATTCCCTTCTCCAGCTCGTCAAGGCGCGCCCGCTCTGCCTCCTGGCGGGTCGCCACTTGAGACAGCTCTGCTTCCTGAGCTGCAAGCTTGGCCTCGCGGGACTCGATCTCTTCCGACTGCTGACGAAGCTGCCTTGCAAGCTTGGCCTGTTCCTCATGGAAGGCCTTATGACGGGCCTCCACCTCTTCGTGTGCGGTGCGAGTGGCCACGGCTTCTTCCTCGCTCTTCGCCGCCGCAGCCGCAGCCTCACCCCACGTCGCCACAGTGGCGCCGGCAGCCCGAAGCCACCCTAAGAGGAGCTCTAAACGTCCGCCTGCGAGGCGACCACCGACACTCCCGAAGGCATCACGAACCTGACCCAGAGCAGAGAAGGCCCCATCCAGGACGTTGTGGACACTCACAATAGGCGTCAAGGTCTCCCTCGGAGGAGTCCCCAGCGCGGCCGCGGGGGGTTCCCTCAGGGAAGCAGTGCCATGAAGGACAGGGGGCACCAGAGGCCGCTTGGCGATTGCGGACACAGACAAACCGGTGGGCAGCAGGCCCTCAAGGGTTGGTCCTCCAGGCGTCGGCATCACCACGCCCCCAAGGACAGGAGTGATCACCTCAACGAGCATCTGGGGCTTAGGGGGCTCAGCGATGGTGGCCTAAGGTGTCGCCTCGCGAGCCCTCTCTTCTTCGACAGCAGGTGGCGGTGTGTCGGCAAGGGCAGGCGGCGCGCTGGGAGTTGCCTTCGGCTTGAAGCCCGCCTTCTTCTTCCTCATCTTCAACACAGTGACGTCCCTGGACACCAAACAAGGGGAGGTTAGTAATGCACAAGCCATCGACATGTGAGTCAAGCCCAGTCAGGTCGCATACTCCTCGATGTCGACCCACTTCCTCTTCCTTTCCACCCTAGCAATGACGGGGGGCCCTGAGCCCCCCGTGGGGAAGGAGCCACCACGCAGAGGAGCAAAGTCGCCGGCAGCCGAGGTGGTCGCGGAAGAGATCTCCATGGCCCCATCCTCGCCCACCTTGCCTGCGGGTTGCGATTCGGGCGGGGGCGATGTCGGCGCCTCAATCGTCCCCCAGCGGAGGCGGAGCGTGCCGGAGGAGACTCGGCTCTGCGCTTCCGAGGAGTCAACATGCCCGCGGACCGCATGGTGCGAGGGCTAGCCCCGGCCCCTTGGACGCTTTAGCGACGCGCGAGGAGCCCGTAGCAGAAACTTCACCAATGTCGTCATCATCTTCAAGCTCACGCAGAAGGGTGCCCTGCAATGGGGGGATGCCCCCGCCGGGCCGGCGGCGGTGGTCCTCTTGGAGTCCTCCCCGCACGAGGTATCGCCGGTAGACACCACCACCGGACCAGGGCCCTTGGCTGGGAAAAGCCCCTGCTCGTTGAAGACAGGCATCACGGCAACTAGGTCGGCCACGTTGTCACGGTAGTATAGCAGATCGTGAGCCTCGAGAAGGTCGCCTGGTTCACCGCCGACCAAGGTCGCCACAGCCCGACTTAGTTCCTCCGGAGATATGAGCGCGGACCGAAGCCTGAGGTTGTCGCCATTGTCCTAATAGTCCCACAAGGGCCTAGAATGGGCCTGAAGAGGCGCCAGTCGTTGCACCAAGAACTCCTTCACTATCATCCCACCAGTCAGCTTCTTGGAGCTGATATCGCAGGTGAAGTGCTCCAGAATAGGCTCGGCCCGGGGGTCGAAAAGCTTTGCGGAGCTCCACGCAGGAGTCTTTTCTGGCAACCCCTTCGGCAGATCCAACCGAGGGTTGGTACCCTTGAGATCCATGAGGACCCAGCGGTGCCTGAAGTTCTCCACCTTCTTCCGGGTCTTCAGAAGCATGTTGTCGCTCTGGACCGCGATGAAAGAGAACACGCCGACCGCTGGGCGTCGTCATGCAAGCGCAAGCTGAACAAATGATGGAATAGTGCTACCGAAGGCCGCACGCCCACGAAGGCCTCATAGTAGAAGGCGAATACGGACAAGAGCAAGATGAAGTTGGGCTGGAGGTGAAGGGCCTGGATCCTGTAGTGGTCAAGGATGGTGGTGAAGAACGCAGAGAAGGGCGGAACGAGCCCGATGAAGATGCTATGAAGGAAGAAGGGGTATACCGCCTTGGATGAAGGCCGCTTCGTCGAGGATCCACCCCAGATCAGGGTCTGCCCTTTCTCGTTGGACCCATCCGCCGTCCATGGGAGCGCGGGGCGGAGGTCCTCGTCCTTGGCGATGGTAGACCCTAAGAGTGTCGGCGAGACGGGAGCATAGGCAGAGCCCTGCGCCTCTGGCTTCTGCTTGTCGGTGGGAGCCATCATAGAGCTAGCGGGGCTGAAGCAGCAAGGAAGAGGACAGAGCGGTGACGGATCTAGGGAGGCGCCTGCTAGAGTGAAAGAACAGGAAGGCAAGAGCAGGTGCGCAGGAAGAGAAGGCAATAATGTCCCAACGCTAGAAGTCAGGCTCTTGGCAATTCGAGCAGAGGCAAAAATGGCGAGGGGCACCCGACATCAGCCGCACAACAAGCGCCAGGACTGGCCTGCATGCGAATGGGACCCGCAGTGCTCCTGGCCGCCCTTAGGTATCCTCCCCGAGGACGGTCCGAGCACGCTGTGGGCCCGGGGGCTACTGTCAGTGTTCTGGGAATGGGGTACCCAAACCTGCCTGCCTGCGGCCCAGGGCATGGCCCACCTCAACGACCAGACGCAGCAAGGCGTGGCCCCATTCAGGACAAGGCCCACGCGAGGGCTCTAGCCTCGCGAGGAAGAACAGCGACAAGACCTGCTAGGGATGGGCCTCCTCAGGACCCCTCCGGAGCGGTGGAGTTTCCTATGCAAGGCTCGGCCTCATGAGTCAAAGATGACGCAAGGAAGGACAGGCGAGCACCAGTGCGCCAGGCGGCACAGTTTCCCCTTTGGTGCAAAGGGAGCAAGGACGTATGCGGGTTCCCAAAGCACCCCCAAAGGTTTCCATTCCGGTGCAAGAAGACCACAACCACCCGCCCTGCAGGGCGGATGTCATCGCTGAGCCCGTCCCTGCACTGTCGACAGTTACTTTGTAGAAGAAGACCGCCTTTGGGCAGGGCGAGCATGAACCCCTGTCCCCCTTCAAAATTGGCCATTGTGGGATCCCTTCCCGCCATTGTGATAAGGGAAGAGGACCCTGACCACCGCTATATATAGAGCATAGGCTGCACCGTAGAGAGGGATCGGATCCACCCAACCGCCGACAGATGCGGTCCAACACTTAGTCACTCCACGCACCCCGAGATAGCCAGCCAAGAACACATCTTGAGCGCCCTCACGAGGCTCAAGCGCATTGTACTAGTTCATCCACCCCAACCTCCACGAGAGGCAATCCACCAAAGCAGGAGTAGGGTATTACACTTTGCAGCGACCCGAACCTGGGTAAACTGTCGTGTTCATCTTCTTTCTCGTCATCGTGCGAGTTCTCTGCTATGTTCATCGAGTAGCGAGCTGGATGGGGCAAGGCTGCAGGAGATCTTCGCACACGCCCTTGTGTTGAATCTTAAGGGTTTTGCGGAGTCCGAAATCCTATAGCTTGTCGTTCCATTCCTAAGAAACTCTTTCATATTGAAGATTTTGTCTACAATACATGAGAGCAGTGGTACAGTACCTGTGGATAGTGCATATTGTTGCGGAATTATGGGACCACTGATACTGTTATAGAACTTCTGAACCTATATGTAGTTGCATGGAATGAAACAAAAATGCTCAACATACACAGCAGGAAACGACCATGGTCGCCACCTTTGCGAGCAAGGATCAGGCATATGAGACACATGTTCATGCCAAGACAGTGGTCGTGGTTCAAAAAACATTTGGATGCAGGCTATCCTAAGGAACCATGTTCACGTATACTTAGTCAGGCACATGTTGTTACATGCTTCAGTTCTGGGATCGTTCTGTCGTTATTCAGAGATGAGGATTTTATTCCAGTTTGTTGTTGTGAGATGACCCTTGTGGAGGAACCTTTCATATGTTTGCCAGGTACATAGCTGTCGTCTTGCCATCCGCCAGTTCTGGCAACATCTGATGCTATACAAATTAGTCAAGAAGAAGCAATATACTGTGCGCAAGTAAAATATAAGGGCCTGCAGTTTTCTCCATGTTTCAGGCAGCCACTAGGAGGTGGTGAACATTTTATCCATTGTGGGAGTGCCAATGGATTCTATTTGGATATGGTCGAAAGGTAAGTAAGATGTGGAAATCAAACCAGTGCTGGGTATCTCTCTTATGCATTGTACAGTCGCAACACTTGTTTCTTGGTATTATGTGTAGTACTTCTAGCTATACCTTTCACGTGAGCATCAAGTCCTGGGTTGAGAAACACAATGAAAAGAGCTATGGCTTGCTTGCAATTATTGAACTAGCACTTCCTCCAATGCATATGAGGATGGTACTGGTCATGGAAATATTCAAGGAGCTCGTAAGTGCAGAGTTTTTGTTTAGAAACCTTGTAGCATATCCAAATTCTTGTGCAGTCAATGCTTTTGGGAAATATAGTCATCCACATTGCTTTCTTCAGTTTGAGAAATGGTGGCGTGCTGGGTTTCAATAAGAAAAAAATCCGTCATAGGCGGTCTGCGCCTTTATCCAGTGTTGTTCATCGACACTGGAATCCAGGTGACGAGCATCGGTATTCAGATGACAATTCTGCATATTATGGCAATCTCTTGATATTTCTGCCGTGTTTGGTAGTTCAACCTATTTGTGGATGTGAATTGATTTATCTGCAAAGTGCACAACAACAGTCTTTGGATCCACGGAATCGAGCAATAGATATGGCTCATGCAAAGAAGGGTTCCGAATTAATACATGGAGAGCAAGTAAATTACAAGATCATGCAATCTAATTCCTGCTATATGATGCAGCAACTCGAAGGCATAGGAATGGCTACCAATTTCAGAACTATGAAACTACAGATGCCCAACATTAAAGCTTCAGAAACTTGTGAGTATCAGCATCTTATATTAACCGAGGTTTATCATGAATTATGGGATTGCTTCAAAGCGGGTTCTGGTACAACATACCCAAAATCGGATGAAGTGTGTGCTTCTGTTGTTAGCATCTTCGAGTGTGGAACTTTTCAGAACAGGGAGTTAGGGCTCTATTTCAATCAGCTCCCCCCTCTTGCATGTTTGAGAATGGTGGATTCCAGCCCAGCCAGTATGTATATTGGTGCTATCTATGTGGACCATTCGGTGCAGCAGTGGGCAATTCTCACCTATGCAAGCATATAGATTGGTGATGGTCAATGCAGGTGTTTCTTTTTCCTCTCGGCTCTGCTATATATATATATGGGAGTTTGACCTGGGCACCTACCAGATGGGCATGTCTTGGGACCCTGGAGGACCGGTAGTGTTCACGTTACTGGAATTGACTCGACGAGGGCAACTATGGGAAGAGTTCCTTCCTGCGAGTGCGACTATGCCATTTTCTGTTGCCATTCTTATGTGCAAGCCTCAACAACAACGGCCAAAAAGATGCTTGCCATGTCATTCAAGCCTGATGATTGTACTCTATGTCACACAAAACTTCTGCATGACATCAGTGTGTGTACAAGTAGCTCTCAAGAAGGGAGGGGTGTCAGTGACAGCACTGCCTTCCTCGACAAAGTTCCCCATGGCGGCAACTACTACCTCAACCATGACCACTTCCCCAAGCTCATTCAAGTCCACCTCAACTACTACAATGGTGACTCCGGCATGATCAAGGACCTTCAAGAACCCTGGTTCCTCGCGAGCTCTTCATGACAGCGGCTTGGGGGCAAGCCGCATTTCAAGAAAGGAGGGATGTTAGGAGCCCTCCTATTATCATGTACACGGGTCAGCCTCTTGGACAAGCTAACAGGCCTGGCCCACTCGGGAACTACCGAGATGATAAGAACCGGAGACGAGGTGACTGGAGAGGTATTCAGTGGATCACGAACCCGGCAGCGGCTATCTCCTTCCCCTTCCTTCCCCTTCCCCGATTCTTGTATCCAGTGATTGTAATTCCTAAATTGCTACTCAAATTCGTGTGAGGGTAATAGATCGAGAGGAGATAATGTTAGGTTGCTAACACTCGATCTCGGCATACATGGCGTCTTCGGGCGATGCAGGGGAGCTCTTGCTCGTTCCTACGAAGAAGAGTGAGAGAGAGACATTGAGAGGGAGAGCAAAGGGACGACCGAGGGAGGAGAACTAAGGGGTCAACGAGAAGGACTTGCGCAGGGGCGGCGTTAGGAAGACGACTAGGTCGTCGGAACGGGGGAGGAGCGAGGTAGGATCGGGCAACTCCTTGAGGTTGTTGCTGCTGCTTGGGTCATGGGGTTGTCGGCGAGGTCCTCTCGATGGGGATCGAGGTGGACATCGGCTGGCTGGACGCGTGGGCTTCGAGCATTGGTTGGTTAGGTGGGCAAAATGAAGGAGGTGGTCGGAGGCTGCTTGTTGGTGGGGATGGATCCCGAGGGGAATTTTTCAGTGGGTGGCGGCGCTTAGGGGATTGATGGATAGGACAGCTGGGCCTAGGGTTTCATCTGGTATTTATAGCATGTGGATTCGGTAGGGTCTAGGTTTATCTAGGTTTGGACCCTTCGATTTAGATCGGACGGTCGAGATAAATAGGTTAGGGATACGAATTGAAAAACGGATGATGGTTTGAGGTATTTCGGGGTTGATCCGGATCCAATGGTCACGACCATACGTTTCGGGTTCAGGGAAGCTATCGGACGGGCAAGAGGGGTCCATGCACTATGCAGAATGGCTAGGCATAGCAGGGAGAGAAAATGCGGACAGCCCGGCAACGTGCTTTGAAAACGAAAAGCATCCAACGATTGACTGGCTATGGTGCCGCTATAGGTTTAACGGTTGCGGAAATCAAACGAAGTCCAAATGCGAAGAAATTTGGCAGGCGGTCTACCTATACTATATTAAGACCGCACGCCAACTTTCAACCAATTCAAAGAATGTTTTATTCGTACTTTTAAAAACAATATTTTAACGATGTTACGGGTGCGTGCGTGTGTGGTTGGTTTCGAAACGGTCATCAACAAAAATGAAGAGAACCGACAACTAATAACAGATGCATGTTTGAAAAACGATGACAACGGAGTGTCGATGCAATGCTAGTGATGTGAATGATGCGGTGGTGAATATGACAACCAAATAAATCTAAATGAAGGACGTGTGAAGCGTCGGTTTCGGGCTGTTACGTCCTACCTCGACCCCGAGCAGGGACAGGTGCAGCGGCGTGACGCAGGAGACTTGGCGCCGCGGCTATGGGCGAGGCCGCGCCAGCTTGAGACTTTGGAGTAACGGCAATGATGGAACGGTCGGACGGATTCGTCCTTGGAGCATTCAGTCAGGCTGGAGGCGGGGCGTGGAATGAGTCAGTGGTGGAGCTCCATATTCGGGCAGCGATGGTGGTCTCCCTGGTGCTGGCAACGAACGGTGGTGTGTTCCAGCGTGGAGGCTTCATATCTAAACGAGGCCGGAGGAGGACGACACTCCGGTGGCTACTTCAAGGTGCGACGATGTTGTAATTTCTCCACGGGATCGATGAGGTTCTCTATGAGAGAGGGGGAGGAACAGGGAGGAAGGAGGCGCGAGTGAAGGCAGGTTTAGGGTGGTGCTCTCCTTTTGGCTGTTGATGGCGACGTCCGATCGGTTCAAGGAGCCAGCGATCGACGTGGCCTGGGGGACGAGGGAGCTCCTCATGGTGCTCAGGTGCGAGGGCGAACTCCCTTCGAGGCTGGCGAGGATAGGCTGATGGGTGCGCGTGGGCTCTGGGGGAGAGGTAGAAATGTCTGGTTGGGCGATGGTGAAAATCGTGGGAGGAGCGGGGCTTGTTGGTTCGCTGGCGATTACGAGGGGAATGGAGAGAGTGGCAGCCACGGCTGAGGAAAACGAGGGAGGTTGTCGATTTAGGCTAGGGTTAGACATATTAGGTTAGGGGTTGCACTGTTATAAGTAGCAGGTGAATTTGGATAGGGGTTATTTGGTCCATTCGACCGTATTTGGACGGTTCGGATCTGAGGTGGGGTTTGTGATGGTTTTGTGGGCTATGTAAAGAGCTTTTGGGCTTGAGATGAGAGAGAGTTTTCGCGGCCCGACGACAAATTTGTAATACCGAAAAAGTTTATGATTTAACCGGCTATAGTGGCGCTATAGTTTAATGGATCGGGTATCAAACGATCTCTAAATGCGACAAAATTTGATAGGTGGTCTATCTACAATATATTAATACCACACATCAACTTTCAACCCCTTTCGAGAACATTTTATTTCCACTTAGAAAATATTTTTTTGATAATGTCGCGGGTGTCTATGTGTGTTTGATCTCGAAACGGTCAACGACGATAATGGGTAGAACCGTAACTACGAACGGATGCAAGTTTTGAAGAAAAAAAATGACTGCAACAGAGTGCCGATGCAATGCGGATGATGTGATGACAAATGCAACAAACAACAAAACACACGGCGATAACGGAGGCATATGAAGCGCTGGTCTCGGATTGTTACGCATACTATGTTGGCTCTTTCCAGCCTTGTCTATACTTGAGTTATGTTGTGATGTCATGTTGTATCCATACATACTTTGTTATGCATACGTGTGATATGTGTTGCTATGTCTGGGTTTCGACACCTAGTTGTATGACTATGGTAACCTTCCTTATAGGAAAATGTCTTTTTATGCTTTCATTGAGCCTTAGTAGTTTGCTAATAGCACTGAACACATAGATTGACCGATATGTATCCTTCCTTGCTCCAATGTCTGTCCTTACGGAAAAATATAACGCAGTGTTTACCAAAGTCCTTGGAGCTTTGCTCTGGCTTGGTTACACACGTTGTTGACCAACACATGCATTGTTGGCCTATGTCTATCCCTGTATGTTTGTGTCACCTTAATTTATAACTAATCATGTTGACCCGGGTTCTCTCGCATATCGATGCTAGCGACATAATCGTATACGTGAGTCAAGAGGCGCAAACAGGCCCGACCAAGGTAATGTTTGCAGCCGTAAAGATACTATGCGCGAGGCTGCAAAGTGATATAATATGTTACATGCTAGATTTATATGACTTAAGATCGGGATCCGACAACAACAGCACACATCCAAGCAGCAAATGTTGTAATGTTTTAGGTTCCCGGTTGCAAAATGGACAGGCTGAAGGTGCTAGCATTTCTCGCTTTGTCAAGCAGTCTGCAGTCCAACATCGGTTTCGTGCTGCCAGCCAGCCAGCCGAAAACCTTGCAAGGTGCTGATATGAGTTACTCCCTTCGTCTCATAATATAAGACTTTTTTGACACTATGCTAATCTTAGAAAACGTCTTATATTATGGAACTCATAATGTAAGACTTTTTTGACACTACGCTAATGTTAAAAAACGTCTTATATTATGGAACAGAGAGTATTTTGCTATATACTCTTTGACATCATAGCCTTAATTTGGTTTGGTTTGGTTGTTATTCTTAAGATAAGAGTATTTTGCTATATACTCTTGACATCATAGCTTAATTTGGTTTGGTTTGATTGTTATTCTTAAGATAAGAGTATTTTGCTATATACTCTTGACATCATAGCCTTAATTTGGTTTGGTTTGATTGTTATTTTTAAGATATTCGGCGATAGGAGGAACGGCACGGCGAGGGATGCATGATGCTTTAATGTATTCACAGAAAGAATTTTAAAAGTCAAATCCCTCACCAAAATTTATTGATTCCTTCATTTGATCAACACTATATAAAGGAAAATATTTTGCATAACCTATTTGATCAACGGTGGACGCATACGTGTAGGATGGTGACGCTGTCTGACGCCGTAGTGGTTTCGACGACAGGCCTGGCAAGGTTGATGCGTCGGTGCCTGCTTTGGAGATGGATCAATGAAAGACGGCGACGATGGCAGCTTCTAAAAGTGCGTCGGACTGGTGTGTGACACAGTCCTGATATGTGACTGGACTGAGGTATCCGGCTTTAGATGTTAGGCTTTAATGCGATGTCCGTTTAGTATTCGGTTCGAACATTCGGCACCCCGGAAATAGGAATAACGACATGTGTTGCCAAGATGATGGCTTCAGGCCTACTGATGTATTACTTTGTAAGGTTTTTGTAAATAATTAATAAAATAACTGCATGCCCAGATGCACAGGCTAGAAGTACATCCTCCTTTTCTAATAAAGAAAAATTGAGGGGGAGGGTTGTAGCTAGGTAAATGGTAAAACTAATGGATTCTCGAAAACAAAACTAAATCTGAAACAAAAATACTTTGTGCAGACAAGCAGTTCACCAATTGCCTACAGGCACCAGATAATCCATCAAACACTTCACCTTTTTCTTGCCCCTCAGTTTCCGAAACGCACCCGATTCGATCTGCCGAATCCTCTCCCTGCTGACACCCATGATGTTGCCAATCTCCTGCAAAGTTCTTATCCTACCATCGTCGATTCCAAACCTAAGCTTGACAACTTGTCTCTCACGTGGGCTCAGAGTATCGAGTGCCTGATGCACATCTTTCTTCATTGACATTCTATTCAGCATTTCTTCAGCGGTCTCAGCGCTGGGATCAGCTGTGACCTCCTGAAAATGGGAGCACGTTCTTGTTTGAGTTCTTATATATAAAGCAAGCACGGGTGAGATACAAAATACAAACGAGACAGTACCTGGTAAGTCATGTCTGTGCTTCCAATTTTGCTATCAAGGGATACACTATACTTCGGGAGGTTCACTGCTGCTTCGACACGTTTAACTGGCATACCAATGTCCACTGCTATTTCCTCATTAGAGGGTCGCCTTTCAAGTTTACGGCGAAGTCGTTTTGTGCACTCCTTCACACGATAACTTGCCTCAACCATGTGAGCCTGGTAATCAGAATAAACCAGTGTAAGAAATATTGCAGCTAAGAGAACCAACATTGATGAAATACAAGTAGCAAATACAAATTGGCATTCATTCCTACCGTCTGGTAAGATCCATGCTTATTGTCTGGTAAGTTGAAGCAAATGAACTGAGACGGCCTCAGAGAATCAAACATAAATATAGTTAACCAGAATCATCAATTAACAGATAATATTAAAAGAGAAAAAGAGAGTCAACAGGAGTAATATTGCAGTAATGTGTAATGTCTTTTCACTATATGAAAGGAAAAAGACAACACTAACTGCCAAAAGTACCAAAGACGTCTGACCCAGGTAATACCCGCAATCATCATATGAATCAATCTTTCTCCTGCTCCCACGACCTAGGCGACAGGTGGTGGCCGGTCTACCCTACTCCCCGGTGAGACCGAGTGCCCCCTCTCCCTCCACTGTGCTCAAGTGACGGGAGGGGCCGGGGACCCTAGGGCTTCGGTCCGGTGGTGGTGGTAGGGTTAGGAATAAATTTAGGGTTTGTCTCCGATCGGAGGTGATGAGACGATGGCATCATTGTCAGCAAGGATAAGGTCTCCATGCCTTGCTGTCATTCTTTTTTTTAAGATCCAGCGAATCGCTGGCGATTTCATTCATAAGCAGAAAGCAGTTGTGAAAACAAAACATGGGATGAGGGTCCTAGGACCAGTTTTTCGACACCAAAAAATAAAACAAAATTACAGCCGTGGGGACCTGGACTTTGCCAGGATCGCCAGAAAACTTCGTCTACTTGCTGATTCCTCACGGTGGATCCCAATATGGGCTCTCTAGGCTTGTTGCACCGGCTTGGCGCCAAAGTTCAATGGAGCTTTCAATGGCCTTCATGATATCTTGTATCGCCAGCAATTTTCCTGTGAATATGCATCTGTTTCTCTCTCTCCGAATCTCCCAGCACAAGAGAAGCATTGTGGTCTTGTTTGCCGCCCGTTGTTGATGGTGTGAGGCAGTGACCATTTTCTGCATGATTTCCGAGGTTGCTTCCTTTGTCGCCCTAGTGGATGGCAGCAGCTGCTGACATCCCCTTCGTGAGCTCACCCTCATCCAAACCTCCCTAGAGAAAGGGCATTCCCAAAATAAGTGGCTCGCTGTTTCTAGGTTGCGCACGCACAGGGGGCAGAAGTAGCTATTTGGCCAGCCACATCTTTGTAGACGGTCGTTGGTCCAGAGACGCCCTTGCATCAGGAGCGAAGCAAAGATCTTGATGTTACCAGGCACTCTGGACTTCCACACGAGCTCATGCCAGCTGGTGTCAATTCTACCGCGGAACTGAGCGTGGTATGCCGAGCTGGCGGTGTACTGGCCCTTGGCCTCTAGATTCCAGCTGATCTCATCGCTACGGCCTTCCGTAAGACCCGTGATCGTGGCGGAGATCCAACGGTTTAGTAATATGAACTCCGGTATGAGAGGTATCGTGTCTCCATGTCTCAAATCCTTAAGCCAGTTATCGTCATTAATTGCGTCTGAAACCGTTCTATTCTTTCTCTTCGAGTGACTGTATAGCTGCGGAAAAGTCGCCGCTAATGTTGGTTGTCCGCACCAAGGGGAGTTCCAGAAATTAGCTGTGGCCCTGTCATTGATTGTGACAGTCATGGCGGCCACGAAGAGTGCCCTATCCTCATTATTGCATGGTGTTGGCATGCCAACCCATGGGCGCCCCGGATCCTTCCATGCGATCCATAACCATCGTAGTCTAAGAGCCCTGCTAAACCTTGAGAGGTCGTGTATGCCTAAACCCCCTTGTGATGTAGGGGCGCATACCGTCGGCCAGTTGACTTTGCAGCTGCCCCCGGTGATTTTCTCTTCCTGCTTCCATAGGAACCTACGTCTACACTTGTCGATATCTTTGAGTAGTTTCTTTGGTACTTGGAGGACCGATAAGGCGAAGGTCGGCATGGCGCTGAGTGTGCACTTGACTAGGATCCTCCTACTAGCAATTGGGAGAAGCCGCCCCTTCCAACCTGCAAGCCTAGCCTTAATCCTATCTAATATGAACTGTAGATTTGATAGACGTAGCCGGATGAGAGACAATGGAAATCCCGGATAAGTCGCTGGGAAGCTACCAAGGCTGCCACCAAAGTTCTGCAGAACGTTCGAGAGGTCAAGCTCTTCGCATCTGATGGGTAAGGTCGTAGATTTAGCGGGGTTGATGCAAAGCCCCGTGGCTGCTCCGAACTCGTGTAGGATATGCATTATGGCATCTATCTCTTCCTTTACTGGATTCGCGAATATTACCGCATCATCTGCGTAAAGGCTAATGCGTAGCTTCATTTCATGTCCCAGCAGCTGATCTATGATGTTATCCCTGGCCGCAGCATGCAGTAGGTGGTGCAGTGGGTCAATCGCCAAAATGAATAGGAAGGGTGATAAGGGGTCTCCCTGGCGAAGTCCACGTCGATGTTGTACCCGCCGGCCAGGGACTCCGTTTAGCAGGATGGAGGAGGATGTCGAGGACATAAGTAGTGCAATCCAATCCCGACAACGGGCGGTAAAACCTACTGTTGCAGGAGCTCAAGGATGTACTCCCACGACACATTGTCAAAATCCCTTGCTATGTCTAATTTTAGTAGCAGGGCTGGTGTCTTCCGTCTGTGTAGGTACTTGACTGAGTTCTGCACGTAAAGGAAACTCTCGTGTATACATTTTGTCCGCATAAACGCCGACTGGGCCGGAGAGATGAGAATGTCGATGACACCTGCCAACCTCATAGAGAGCACCTTGGATATCAATTTTGCAACCGAGTGGATTAGACTAATTGGCCTAAAATCATTGATGGTTGTCGCCCCATCCTTCTTGGGTAGCAAGCCCCATCCTTCTTGGGTAGCAAGCCCCATCCTTCTTGGGTAGCAGGGCCACGAGTGCCATGTTTAGCTTGCTGAAATTGTTTCCCGTGATGTTGTAGAATTGGGAAAACACAGCCATGATGTCGCCTTTTATGATGTGCCAACTAGCTCTAAAGAAAACACCGGAGAAACCATCCGGTCCAGGGGACCATTCCGCTGGCGAGGCCTTGATCGCGTTCCAGACCTCCTCCTCTGTGAAGGGGTTGTCTAAGCCGCCTCCCTATAGGCGTGGTAATTCCACCTGGTCCCATTGGATGGTCGTGTCCCGCTTGGCTGTCGTGCCAAGTAGGGAGGAAAAATGCTCGTGTATCATTTGTTCTTTGCCCTCTTGCGATGTCACCACTCCATGTTGGCCACGCAAACTGTGGATGAAGCTTTTTCTTTGCCTGGAGTTGATCTTTGCTTGGAAGAAGGCAGCAAGAAGGCAGCAGGTGCGTCACCTGCGCGTAGCCAGGTGATCCTAGAGGCCTGATGCCTTCTCGCCCTATCAATGGCCGCAAGGTCAAGAATCTGTAGCTTAAGGAGCTTTCTAAGGTTGAACTCGGTGTTCGAAAGCAGTCTATGCTTTTGGGCAGTGTCTAGGCGCAGCACAACTTCTGTGGCTATGTGTAGTTTAAGCCTTGCGCCGCCAAAACTGGCTTTGCTCCAAATCTTGAGGTCCCTAGCTACACGACCCATCTTGATGTTTAATCTCTAGAATGCACAACGTGCCATGGTTGGTCGGTTCCATGCGTGCGTGACCGTTTGTATGAAATGCGGGGAACTAGTCCAAAAGGATTCAAATCTGAATTTGGCTAGTCGTTTCGGAACAGCCGCCGCCGAGAGGAGTAGCGGGCAATGGTCCGAACAAGAGGTGGAGGCCGCATGTAGCAAGTATGACGGGAAAAGGTCTTCCCAAGGCGAGGTGCAGAAGAATTTGTCTAAACTTATGAAAGTTGGATCGCGACGCTCATTGCTCCAGGTAAAACGACGGTTCTTGCACTTTATTTCTTTGAGACCCAGCATCAATTGCCGCTCTAAAATTTTGCATTACTGTACGGTTGATGTTGCCCGTCTCTCGCCTCATAGATTATGTTGAAGTCACCGTTGATGAGTCAGTCATCTCCTAACGGCGATGCCGCTCTAACAATCTCCACAAGGAACTTGTCCTTCCTTGCCCCTTCAACGGGTCCGTAAACCGTGGTTAGCCAGAATGTATTGTTGGTGCCAAGCAAGGCTACTTTAGCCAGATGGAGAACTGTCCAATCGCGTGTAACTGGACAGAGACGACGTTGGAGCTCCAGAAGATGGCTGCACCCCCTCGGGTTCCAGTTGCTGGGAGCACAATGCAGTCGTCCAATCTACTACCTCCTACCTCTCTGGCTAGTATCGCTAACCAAGCTTCCAACTTTAGTTTCTTGTAAGCATAGGATAGCCAGGTTGTGTGTAGCTGCCGTATCCCGAACCACCTCTCGTCTAGCCGGCGTTGTTGTCAATCATCGGGTAAACTAATGTGGCTCGGTCGACTGTAACGAATGAAGAGCGATGGGGGGTTTGGCCGACGACAAACATTAGTAAAAACCAAAAACGAGTACACCATACTTTCTAGCAGGGGTTGCCGACAGCCACCAATAGCCCCCAAACCCCGTCGGCAAGCAACACCACCTCAAGCCCTTCTACGATTACATGGGGTAGAAACCCGGACTAATCCTAACTCAATCCAGCCTATCGTTGGTCGTCGACGGCAACTACTGAAGATGATGAACCTATCTAACATGGAGCGGCGCCCCCGCGATCTCCCTGAGGGCGCGGGGGTCGAGGTCCGTGAGCTTGGCGATGGCTGCAATGTCCTCATGGGGGAGTGGGCTGTCGAATCGCTTCACTAGTGCCTCCGCGACCTTAGCGGTCATCTTCTCCTTCGGACCTAGAATTCCAAGGCCATGCACCAGGCAAAGTGTCGCCCTCTGCGAGACCGACACCGGGAAAGGGTTGCCCGTCTGCCTAGCGCTCTGCTTTTGTGGGCGTGCCCTAGCTGGCGTCTTGTCCCTTGCCAGAGGCTTCCCGACGATCGCCGGCTCTGCCTTCTTGAAGAGGGTCGTCGGTGCCGCAAGTCCCTCTTTGCGCAGCTGTGTCACCACTCCCAGCTGCAGGGCGTGGGTGTCAACAGCCGGTGGAGTGTGCCTGGCTAGTGAAAGTGTTGGCCCCAGGCTCAGGGACCCAGTACTGTCGTAGCCCTCACCAACGATGTCGTCGAAGTCTAGTGCCTGGTGCAGCTTGGCGGCGATCTCCTCATCCATCTTGGATGCCATGGCATCAGCCCGTGGTGGAGCGGGCAAGGACTTCTTCGCCCCCTGGAAGAATTCGTCGACTGGGTCCACGGCTTGCGCGCGCGGCCTCTCCCTGACCCTGTCCGGGTCCAGCTGGCGGGGCAAGGCCAGCAGGGAGATGCCATTGGAGGAGGAGCCCTCCCCAGCCTGCACCTGCTGACTACGAGGAGGCTGCCTGGTCCGCGACAAGGATTGCCACACCGCCCTGCACCATGGCCTTCTCCTTACCCAGCGCATGCAACAGCTGCTTGTCGTTGCACATCAGCCTGCCGCGCGGAGCGCCCTGACGATGGCGCGAGGTGGGCGTGCGACTGCGCTGACGAACCTGAGCAGGAGTTGGAGGCAGCCTACGGTTGCCAACCCGGCCCTTGCCGAGCAGGGTGTCCTTCCAGGACCTGCGCTGGTAGCTCGGGGGGCGTCGTCGGTGTCGTCACGCCTGTTGTCTGTTGGTTGCGCGCCCTGGCAGCCGGTGGATGCCACGAGAGGTTGACGGCGCATGGCGCATGACGGGTGTCTTGCCCGCGGCCTGCCGGCCGTCCTCAACATGCTCCGCACAGATAACCTGTTCCACCCGAGGGTATGGGCGCTCGTCGGGTTCATCGTCATCGACGGGGATGCTGCTCTGAGGCGAGGGGGATGACCGCGGCGACAGCGGCGTCCAGTCCTCCGCCCGGTCCAGGTGGAGAAGCAGGTCGTACTGCAGCAGCTCCGGGGGTGGCGCCACCGCGAGGCTGGGGGGGAGACGCCGACCATCTCATACCCTATCATTCTGGTGGTTCTTCAGTGTGGCGCGTGGACCGTGGACGAGTAAAACCAGATCTGATTCTTTTGTTTTTCTTCTCAAGTTTGTCTCTTGTCGTGCTATCCTGCCTACTGTCCTGCGGAGTGGAGAACATAGTTGTGTATCTTGGTTCTCCATCTCCAGTTCTGACCGACGAAGGTTGGATAGCCTTGGCCTCAACATGGACTCAGGGAGCATGTGAGATTTGTGTTCCCCGACTCTGTCTGGCTGGGGCCTCGGGCATTCTACAGGCCCTTTCCCGTGTGTTCTTTCCGGGGCAGCAATTTTCTGTGCAGATCGTGGAAGCCTGCGTCTTCTAGTCTACATCAACAACTTCCCGGTTGTTGCTTATACAAGCTCGTGGGCTTCAACAAGTTTGCTCCGTTGAGACAGAGGTCCAGAGGCGGCAACGAGCTTTGCTTAAGGCACGCGGCCGATGGATGCAGGAGGAAGAAGACTTCAGCAACCCCAGGGACCTGAACAGATTTTTGAATTTCTGTAAAGGTGTTTCTGCAAGGGTCTGTTCAACTTAAAATGTGGCCTTTCCGGAAAAAAAAAGAGGAATCCGTCAACTGTACCATGTGTCTCATTGCATCCAGAAACTGGCACCAATGCGTTATGCTACAAAATAAATAGATATCTCGCATTTGCACATAGACTAGTAGTGTCACCAATTTGAATGGGTTCACTCATACTGCAGCATCTCAGAAATTGTCTAACTTCATTTTTTGAGGGAAACAGCAGGGCTCTGCTGTGTATTTTTATTAATTTTCAAATAAATAGTACTTGTCTAACTTAATTCAACTTGCACTCATGCATGATAGTAATATTAGGCACCAAATCACAATCAGTATGACTACAGCAGCCAGCAGGTGGGTACACAGAATAGTGCGACAAAACATGCAATAACTAAAAGGCCAAGGATGGGGAACATACTGGTAAGCGAAATATCTGGGTTTGCTCAGAGACAGATTTCCGCATTGCTTGTTTGATCCACCAGTGAGAATATGTAGAGAACCGAAAACCCTTTGATGCATCAAACTTTTCAGCACCTCTTATAAGGCCCTGCATCCCTTCCTGTAATGAAGACCTAGAAATAAAATATCCATGCTAAATATAGCATAGAAGTAACCATACTTATTTGTGAGCTTCAACCCTGTCCAAGCATGCCTTACAAAGCTTTGGTAGTAGTGAAAAGGCATGTTAGGTAGCAAAGGCTTGTGAGTAGTAAAAGGCTTGTTAGTAGTAAAAGCCTTGGTACTAGTAAAAGGCATGTTAGGTGGTAAAGCCTTGATAGTAGTAAAATGCTTGTTAGGTAGTAAAGTCTTGGTAGTAGTGAAAAGATATGTATTGAGCAGCCCAAAGGCTCACATGTATTCCCCTATATAAGGACCCTGAGTCCTTCATTTGTAATAAATGCCATTCCATTCCACTCCATTCAGCTTCAATACTAGTACGAGTTCCTCTCTTCTCAAGTGTGTGTGCTGTACACCAAGTGTGTGCTTCACTTGTGGGTTTGAGCATAGCTAGCAAAGGGAGCAAGCAGCCAGTAGCTTCGCCTGTGTAGTTCGTCCCGAAGGAAGCTAGCTAATTACTAGTTTGGGCTAACATTATGAACCACAACAGCTAAAGAAAAATCCATGTACCTGAATAAGATCATAAAGCTCCAACCCTGGACCTTCAAATTCTCTGGCAATAGAGATTACAAGTCGCACATTAGATGTTACCATTCTGTTCTTGCAATGAATACCATGATCCAGACGTTTCCGCAGAGTGTTCTCATCAGTTCCAGCTGCAGCTGCCCACTGTGGGAAGGTTGGCTGACCACCATTGTACTCTGCAAGCTCACCTTGAATTGCCTCCAGCTTCAAGAGATCCTGCACCAATTCAAGGTAATCTTGCATATTTAGCTCCAAAACTGACTCTAAATGAAAAGAACAATGTAACATCCATGAAGCACTCGATCTCACTAGGATTTCGAATACTAGATCCAGCAATATCTCAAGTACAAGCAACGCGGCATTGGTGTTCGCCAAGCTCTTGCCTAAACCCATGCCTCTCTCCTTTCCTCTTGGTTTTTGGCCAGCAGTTTCACCACCGCCACCTACTCTCCAGCGCACACACGCACTTAGTTCACTAGGTTGTGCACCAGCTCGGATGGTGCCTCGCTCCATTGAACCAGAACTTAAACAAGAGAATCGGCACTGCGGCGAAGAACTCATTGCTGGAGCACCTTCCCAGGGACCTGCAAATCAGCGTCAGGTGAAGGCAACTGAGGTAATACTTGATAGTCCGGCTTTAGAACCTTGCGGAGCAAGGAAACCTGAAACAGAGGATAAACTTTGGTTGACGCCGGCAGGGCTAGCCAATAGGCACTTTGCCGATGCTCTCGAGCACCTCGAAAGGACCAAAGAACTTGAAAACCAATTTGTGATTTGCTCAGGGAGGGACAGAGACCTGAATAGGGCTGGAGCTTCGAGAAGACCTCATCACCAACAGCAAAAAATCTATCAATGTGATGTTTGTTGGCCTGGCTCTTCATCCGCTGCTGTGCACGCAAGAGGTGCTGACCAACCGAGTCCATAATGAGGAGGCAACGTTCAAGCCACTTCCGAAGATCAGGAATAGCAAGTGTCATTAGGAGCAATGTTGTAGTGTCACAGATGATGCCCATAGATGACCTCAAAGGGGGTTTTGCCAATTGAAGAGTGCCAATTGCTATCTTACCAAAATTCACAAAGAGGGAGCCACCAAGACGAACCAACGAGTTGGATGAACTGACACAACAGCAGAGATAACACTCCACCTGTTGATTTACACACTTTGTTTGGCGATCTGATTGCAGGTGGCGAGGCAGGATCATACTTAGCAGGTGCGAGTGCACTGAAACAACTCTTTCCAAAAGGTATTGGTAAAGATGCGATCACATTCCGAGACAATAGAAGAGGCATAATATGCAATTTGTAAATCATGTCGAGAAAGGCATCAGCGAGAAGTAGAGCGGCAGAATGGTAGGCTGGCAACCTTCGATGAAGTCCATAGTTACCCTTTCCTAGTGAAGCTTAGGGATGGGCAAGGGCTGAATAAGGACATAGTAAGGAATATGTTTAGGCTTGGCGGATCAAGCAATGTTCAACATGTTTGATAAAAGGTTTCATAACAGCCCAGTGGAAAAGATGATGCATTTGGTTTTGAGAAGAGAGGTCAAGCTACCAACAAGGGTGACAAGTACTCGCCTTGAGCTCGACAACATATATCATGAGGCAAAAGAATGCTCCATAAGACAGCAAGACACATTGTCAAGGTTCACCAATATCACGTTGCGCACACTTGGGAGCTGACACTATCTGCTAGGAGCCGATACCAGCCATAGACTCGGGTCATGTCCATGTACGTGAACCTATAGGGTTGCACACTTAACGGGGCAAGAACCACTCAGATGGGATCCGGGTGGGCCATTCGGACTCAGGTTAGTCCACAAGGGCAGGGGGAAGACTGCCAACTCTGGCAAGGGCCCATCATCGCACTCCAGCAGGGGTAGTTCAGCCCCTTGCCCTGCTGCTCCCGCATCAGCGCCCTGGACCGGCATGGCCCACGCTTGGCCCATGCCCTGGCGGCCCCATGCTCCTGGTGCAAGCATCCTCGGCCTGCGCCATGGGGGATTGTCACACCGATTGGTGAAACCCAATCATGTGACTGACAAGTGGGTCCCTAGGACCAGGGTAGCGTGTGTGTGCTGTGGTCAGCTGGCCATATAACGGGGGATACTTAAGGTCCCATGTGGGTACGGATGGAACCGGGCTGTTGAAATGAGATTCTGAATTCCCATCCCCTTCTCTCGTTCTCATTTTCTTCTTCCTCGAGTTATCTCACCTACCCTCGAACCCCTCTTTAAACCTACTCCGATCGATCTAAGATCTGGACAGGGGTGTTACAGTTGGTATTTTTTTCTCCACTGCTCCCAAATCTTTTTCACCTTGATCTGTAATATACATCACCATGGGTGTGGACTTGCCCCGGCAAGAGCACCCAAAATGCCTGGCAGGGTTAGATTGGTCCGGGCATGAGCAATGGCGCAGTCAAAATCTTCCACACAGACCGAGCAAATTTTGTCGGTGATGGACAACAACAGCAACAGCCTCAAGGCGCTCCTGGAGTCGATCGTCACCCACCTCGACAAGCAGAAGCTCGACAACGACAAGAGATCGCCTTCAACACTCGGATATCCCAGGATCTGTACGGCCTCGCCAAGCAGATCAACCTCACCCAGACGGACGTGGACGAAACGCGCAAGGCGTCAAATCGGTCGCCATCCCGACACAGATCAGGATTGGGCGCCGTCTTCAACCCACCGCCCCGCCGCCCCTGCACCAAGCACCTGCGCCGCAACATCACGGCCTACCTTTCTCGCCACATCTTACGGATCAATGGCCCCCTCTGTTGGTGCAACCTACCACAGCAGCGCCACCAGGCATCCAGATGCACGCCACGGCGTTGTCAGCGCAGCAACCGCCGCCGCTCGAGCAGCATCACCACCAACAACATACCGACGACCACTACATCAAGGCGCTGAAGCACGATTTTTCCTCGGTTTGACGGCAGTGCGCCCTACCTTCGGCTCGATCGTTGTCGCGCGCCTACTTCGACCTCTACAGGGTTCCCGTCAATAGCTGGGTGTCTACGGCAACCTTTTACATCAAAGGCCAGGCCACACAATGGCTGCAAGCATTTTGTCAAGTTAATCAAGGACTGACATGGGGCGTTCCATGCGGCGATCACAGAAGAATTTCGGGTGGATGAGTTTGAACTCGGGATGCACAAGCTGCTGCAGCTTCGTCAGAGCGGCGGCGTGGCAGAATATAGACAAGTGTTCAACGCACACATGTACCATTTGTTGGCGCTTGAACCGTCTCTAAGCCCAAAGTTCTTCATTTCTGATTGGCCTCAAGGACGAGCTACGGGCCACGGTTCGGCTTCAAGCACCGTCAAGCATCACGCGCGCGTCCAGGAGGCACCACCTACGCTAGCACCACTACTAGTACGACCAGTGGCTGCTCCGCGGCCACAAGCCGATGAGTTTGGCGCCAACGCCAGCTCAAAGAATTCCCGTGCGCGAGCAACCTGTGTTTCAAGTGCGGACCGTTACTCGCAAGAGCACCGCTGCACTCAACAGGCCCAACTCCTTACTATACAAGTTGGGGACTATGGCAAGCTGCTATGAGACGACATAGTGCACGCCCTAGAGCTGCTCGATGAACCTGTGGTCGTCACACCTCCGCAACCACTACCCCCAGAGTGCTGCATGCTCTCGGCACACGCCATGGACAGCTCGGATGCGCCCAACACCATGCGACTGCGCGCTCTGGTGGGCAACCAAGTGATGCTCTTACTAGTTGACTCGGGAAGCGCACATAGTTTTGTAAACAAGTCGTTCGCCCGATCGCATTGGCGCCAACACACAGGAGCTACTGCTAGTTGAAGTCGTGTGGCCAATGGTGACCGCCTCGTCTACTCGCGCATAATGTCGGAGTTGAAATGGTGGATGCATGGGCACACATTCACCACTTCCATGCTCGAGCTGGAGATCGGTGCCTACGACAACATCCTGGGCATGGATTGGCTGGCCCAGTTCAGCCCCATGACATGTCAGTGGCAAGAGAAGTTCTTCTCTTTCATCCACAAAGGCGAGCAGGTCATGCTCCAGGGTGTTCGTCCAAAAGACACCCCCACAATTGCCACCGTCGGGCCCGAGGACCTATGCAAGTTGATCACCAGCAACGACGTCCTGGCGATGGCCATGACGGAAACGTGGCCTGTTGAGCCAACAACTGGCAAGTCAACGCCTCAGAAGCCAGTGTCCGGCAAGACAATGCACGACAAGCCAGCGCCTCGCAAGACAGCAACAGCACTCGGCAAGACAACGCCTGGCAAGCCGCCTCTGACACCGATTAGTGATCTACTAGCAGAATTCTCCGACGTCTTCATCGATGCCAAGGGTTTACCCCCTCATCGCCAATACAACCATGTCGTCACCCTAGTAGACGGTGCGCGGCCCGCCAACACACGCCCGTATCGATACTCGACGCTCCAGAAGGACGAAATCGAGCGTCAAGTTTGCAAAATGCTCGACTCGGGGGTGATCACTCATAGTGTCAGCCTCTACACGGCCTCGGTGCTCCTCGTCAAGAAAAAGAACGACACATGGAGATTCTGCGTCGACTACAGGCAGCTCAACAACATCACCATCAAAGACAAGTTTCCCTTGCCGGTGGTGGACAAGTTGCTCCACTCACGGGCACGGCATACTTCTCGAAGCTGGATTTGCGCACGGGCTATCACCAAATCCGCATGAAGGAATCTGACGAAGACAAGACTGCCTTCAAGACCCACTATGGCCACTTCCAGTTTCGTGTCATGCCGCTCGCATTGACAAACGCTCCAGCTACCTTCCAATGTCTCATAACGCGATCTTCGCAGCCTTCACGCGTATGTTCATCATCATTTTTCTTGACGACATTATGGTTTTCGGCGAGACCTTGGAAGAACACATCGAGCCTTTGCGTCTGGTGCTCGAGCTCCTCCGTGAACAGCAGCTCTTCGCCAACCTGTCCCGAGTGCTCGTTCGCTCAGGATATCTACTACCTTGGGCAGGTGATCTTTAAGGACAACGTGGCCACTGACGACGACAAGATCACTGCCATGGCAACCTGGCGAACACACGCCAACGCCACCAAGCTTCATGGTTTCCTGGGACTTACCGGATACTACTGCAAGTTCGTCCCGGCTACAGGATCATCGCCAAGCCCTTGACGTAGCAGCTCACAAAGAAGGGTTTCGCTTGGACGGGGCAAGCACAACATGTATTCAACATGCTCAAGCAAGCCATGGTGACCATGCCGGTACTCGCGCTCCCCAACTTCGACAAGCCCTTCTCCAGTGAGACGGAAGCGTGTGACACGGGCATCAGTGTTGTCCTTCAGTGTTTTCCTTGTCCAAGAAGGCCACGCTGTTGCATACTACAGCAAGGCATTGGGCGTGAAGAACCAGAAGCTCTCCAGCTATGAGAAAGAGTTCCTCGCCATCATGATGGCCGTCGACAAGTAGCACTCCTACCTCCAGCATGGGCCGTTCATGATCGTGACCAACCACAAGAGTCTGCACTTTGGGTGACCAGCAGCTCGAGAAAGACGTGCAGCGCCGGGCCATGCCCTACCCGTACTGGGCTGAGGCCCTACAGACCGCCATGTGCACTGTTGCACATGTACTATACTATATATAGATTTGAATAGATGAGCAGCACCAAAGGTGCACTGCGTTCTCACAACACTTGTCTACAGTTTTCAGTATGTGCTTTCAGAGTTACAGTAGGCTGATTTCTTCACGAAGGGCCAGACTAGAGCACAACACGGTTATTCCTCTCGAAGTTCAGTGTTGTTGATCCACCATGAGTATGGGAGTGGTGTTACAGTAGTATATGTTAGCCGTGTATAGTCCCATTATATAGGATATTTTCTGCATGTTGTGTCACACATATATGTGTATATATACTGGCCTATGCCCTCATGGGAATACATGTTGCTATTTCCCTAACAAGGAACCCAATAGTTCATACAAATTAATTGTAAAATGGTAGCCTCACCTGAATACCATTAGAGAGCTCAACCTCTTCCTTTGCTGTAAGAAGTTTCCGTCCAGTCATCTTCCACAAGGAACCTAAAGGATTCATGGTCGATGGACCCTTGGATCGCTTTTTCTTCGACGATGTTGCTAGTTTTAGGGAACCACGGACTGTTGTATCTGCCTTCATTGTTGCTCTTGTTCTCCGAGCTCTTCTCTCGGATTGACGTGCAGACTTAACAGCTATGTTCTTAGCGTCCTGTATATCATCATCTAGTTCTGCTTCATCACTCGGAATGCCATATGGTTCTAAGACCCGCGATAGAACACCATCACTATATTCATTTGCCCTGCTCGATAACATTTCAGTGCGAAGGATTTCTTTCGCCAAGTAATTTTCCACTTCCCTTTTTTTTCTAAACACGGGCTGGGAACTACTCTTCTGTACCATGTGAACAACTTCTTGGGCAGCTTCAGCAGCTGCTCTTGCAAGGGCAACGGCCTCCGCAGCTGCAGCAGTTACAACAGCTTCTTTGTTCAGAACTGTTTCTGATGCGAGAGTTGACTCAAAATTTCTCTGTTGGAAATTTCACAAAATAAACAAATGAAAAACATGATTTTGCATAACTATTAAGAGTTGCTAATGCTACAAGTCCTATAATTAGTACCAGATTGCAGTATTTGAAAGTAAATTAACGATCCAGGCAGTAGAACTAGTTACAGACGCGTGCATATGTAATGTGAAATACAATCTACCTGTAGTGAATAGGCCAACTGATTAGCTCACATTCTCACTCAGAAACAACTTAGTGTAAGCGAACCTCCCTATTTACAACAACATTCGGCCAATCATGCCCACTCCTAGCTCAACCAAACCTTCTTTATGAGTTAAATGTAAAACGCAAAGCAAAAAAACACCGAGCAGACTATGTCACCTGGAGAACTGGCGCCGACTCCGTAGACGAGTAAACGAGGTGGAGCGGCCCACCGGCCGCGCGTTCACCGTCGACGACTGCTGCAGCAGCAGAAGTGACAGCGCACTGGACACGGAAGGGGCGGCGGCCGGAGCACCTGCCTGAGTTGGAGGATGAGGACGACGGGGAAGGGTGCTGGTACGCGTGGATGGTGGAGAACGAAGACGGGGCCCACTTGAAGTGCGGCGCCAGACACGTCATTGTGGAGCCCGGGCTGATCGAGACTCGAGAGGCTCACCTCGGGTCGGTGATCTCCATTGGCGCGGCCGCGCGGGTAGGGAGGAAGCGGGGACGGACCGACGGAGGTGGAGAGACAAGGCAACGTTGCGGATGGATTCTTTGTTTGTTTGGTCTCTTCGGATAAGGGAAAAATGATCAGGTCAGCTGAGGCGCCCTCCAGGATACTCCTCCGTTTTAATTTCATCCGTATACTGCAAGGCTATGCGTGCTTTGCTGAGCTGTTGAATTTGTTGAAATTTAAAAAAATACTCATTCTATTTTAAAATATATTGTGTATTATATTTTTGAAAAGTCAGAACTCTTTGAGTTTAATCAAATTTATTAAAAAAATATCAAAAATCATAATATCAAATCGGTATTATTAAATTCATCATGAAATGAATTTTAATATTTTTTGTTTAACATTGTGGATGTCGATATTTTTAGCCCTGGACTTGGTCAAAATTTTAAGAAAATGACTTTTTGAAAAACTAATAACACTTATATTTTAAAACCGATGGAGTATTTAGTTTGGCTGGTGGAGGAGACGATGAAGTGTGTTTTACGTTTATTTATAATGCATTTATTTGATCAGTTTTTGCGGTGTGGTTCTGTGTTATTCGCTAATTAACTCGTATTTATGTGGGGATATTTTTCATTGTTGGTACCATGTACTATGTTCGTACTATAATATCACATGATGATGCATTTTTATGGTTGATAGTAGTCTGAGGGTTGATATATTTTTATAGGCCAGTTGTTGCTGATTGATTTAGAAAATTGTGGGCCCGATCAAAATCGTAAACCAAATCTAAAATTGAATACCTCAATCGAATGAAAAAAGTTTGAAAATTAGAAAGCATAGAGAATTAAATTAATTAAATAGAAGAGCTCCATGAGAAATTGTCGATCCGGTTAAAATCGGGTGAGCAAAGTTTAAATTGAAACCTCAATTAATTATTAAGATTAAAAATTAGGAAGCATAATGTATTGTATACAAAACTAAATGAGAGGGTTTGAAAAATTATTGATCCGGTCAAAATCGAACGACCAAATTCTAATTATAGACCTCAATTGATTGTGAGGCCTCCAATCCAAATTGTTGACCCGATCAAAATCGGGTGATCAAAGTCTAAACTGAAGCCTCAATTTATTGTGAAGAATTGAAAATTAGGAAGCATAATGTATTGTAAAAAAAATAAGAAGACTTGAGAAATTATTGATCCTGTCAAAATCGGATGACCAAGTTTTAATTGGAGACCTCAATTGATTATTGATTATGAGGCCTGCAATCCTACTAAGAATAGTGATATAGTATATTACGTTTGTCTAAAATCACCAAAATCAACATCATTGGATTCATCATTGTATATATATATATATATATATATATATATATATATATATATATATATATATATATATGCATCATATAAACTTGTTGTTGAAAATGTTCATATTGTTTCTACAAACTTGATCAGATTTGATAAAGTTTGACTTTAGTCAAAACACATATGCGGAGTAAAAAAAATAAAAGAAGTATTAAATGTGTTATCTTGACGATGACGATGTCCAAACTAAGCTGATGCAAAATAACACAATCTAAAAGTTTCTTATACTTTTATACATCATCTCAGCGATGCAAAATATATCAGTTGTCCAATAAAACCATCTTTATCGAAAAAGGCTTGCGCCCCGCTTTGCATAAGCTGGTGCGCTCTCGGACTGGTCCGATCTGGTTGCCTCGAGGGTTTCCCCTCGCACCAGAATCGCGCCGTCCCTAGTCTGTCGCTCTCATCCCTTTGTCTAGCGCCACCGTCTCCGCCCTGCGCCTCCCTCCTCCTCATCCCTCCCCCTCCTCCCGGACCCCCCTCCCCCCGCCTTCACCTCCTGACGATGGCTCGTGACTGGGAGGATGGAGGGGAGCGTCACAAGTACCCCCGGTCAGACCTCCGCGACCCTCCGCACCCATCCCCTGATGCAGTTCGCCGGGAGGACAACCTGCGCCGGCAGCTCTCCTCCAGGGACGATCGCGACTCCCACGACGGTGGTCGTCGCTCCCCTGCTCGCCCCTCCTCTGGGCGCTCCCCCAACCGGCGATCCCCTGCTCGGGCTGAATACTGTGGCTGCTCCCGCTCCCCTCCGCCACCATACAATTGGCACGGGACACGCCGTCGGTCCCTTTCATCGGGTCGGATGGGCCACGCTCCTCCTTCGCGCAACCAGCAGCGTGTCTCCCCTACCCAGAACGCCCCTCCCCGCTACCAGCTGTCCCGCGCCAACCCATAGCTCCCCCCCTCGCGGCTGGTGCTGGGGAGCCGAAGGGCCGCCACAGTCCTGCCAAGAAGAAGAAAAGGCGTGGCCAGGGCCGTCCCATAGCCAACAACTCCGTGCCGGGCACGGCGGCCGCGGCCACGGGGGGGCTAACTCCAGGCCGACGTCTTCCTGCCATGGAGCAGGTCCAATGCTTCAACTGCGGGTCTTTGGCCATGGTCAGGTCTCCTGCACCAACCCGACATGTTGCTACATCTGCAAGGACCCAAGCCACCCCGCGATGCTCTGTCCCGAGCGCCCGGTGGTTGGTGAGCTCATGATGTATGGCCACGGGATCGAGGGCATGGGATTTTTTTGCATCGAGGTACCTGAGCTCCCTCCTGCCGTACCCTTGCTCTAGGCGATTGTGACGGTGCTTGAGGAGGGCATGGCAGCACAGGAGATGCTTGAGGAGGAGCTCAACCACCTCTACCACTGTCAGTGGGAGTGACGGGTGACCCCGATTGCGGCAAACAAGTTCAAAGTGATCTTCCTCGACAAGACCAGACTCGGATACGCCACCATGAGCAATGACATCACACTGGCGCTACACAAGCTCGTGGTGGACATCTCTTAGCCGACCAGCAACGCCCTGGCGGTTGCGGTCCTCGACACGGCCTGGATCCTCATCTCTTGCCTGCCGAACATCGCTCGCAAGGAGGGCATGATTCGTAGCATGTCCAAGTTCATTGGCGTGGTGGTGGTGGTAGATGAGCTATCGCCACGCAAGGAGGTGGAAGTCCGCGTCAAGGTCAAATGCATTGACTCCTCCAAGCTCGGGGTCGTGGTTCGGATGTTCTTCAACGACGACGGGTTCGACCTCAGATAGCTCGGAGCCGCCAAACCATGTGGGTCGTCCCCGCCTCTCCAGCGATGGCCCGCCAGGCGATGGCCTAGACGACCATGATGGCTACCATGGGCGACACAGGCGCTCGCGCCACTCCGACGACGATGGGGAGGGCTCGGAGGACAGCCGCTCCCCCTCCCCCCTCTGGATCCCTCGACATCAGCTAGGGGCGGGGGCAGGTGGGCCGGCGCACCTCGGCTATGCTACCCCTCCTGGTTTCTCCTTAGCCCCCCTCCCCAGCTGGATCCCTCCACTGATCCAGACCAGCCGGGTGCTGGGACCTCCCCCGGTCGCTCGTCGGGCGAGAGCGACATCTCCAGTGTGGGGCTACTGGTCCTGCCGACGACTTCCCCACGCTCACCCACCTCGGCGCCGGATCCTTCCCTTGCTCCCCCTGTGGTGGTCCCCAAGACTCAGGTGGAGCTTCCGGCTCTGGTGATGCACGTCGTTGTGCCTGTTTCTGACAGTGGTGTAGTTGTGCTCGGACCTTCTCTAGGGGGGATGGGGATCCCCGCTCTCCTCTGGCGCATGTCTTGTCCCCTCGAACACCTTCTCCGCCACCAGCCCTGGGACTCGTCTTCGACTGCTCTCCGGCTCCCGATGCCTCGCACCCGACGGATGCCTCTAAGGTGGGACCCTTAGTGGTGACCACGTCGTTGGCGGCGCACCCTCACCCATCCAGGATGGCGGTGTACTCCAGGAGGGGCAGGTCGACCTCGACCCTAGTGACGTCCTCCCGACGCAGCGCGTGGATCGATGCGACGCATCCCCCTGGCAGCTCGGGCTTGCCCATCCCGGAGCGGGCGGAGCTCAAAGCCGCGACACGCAACCTCGAGCCAGGTACCCCGTCCATTTCGAAAAGTTCTTCCAACTGCTCATTTTTAGCTCTAGAATCCGTTCCACTCGGTTGCTTGGCTAAGATCGTAGCTGACTCGGCGATCATATTCCGGGGAGAAGTTGGCCCTCCCCTCGTCGAGATTGAGGCAATCCATGCTCGGGAAATTCTGGATGGTCATCTGGCTGAGGCCCGCGCCCGTCTGGCCTCGCCCTCAGCCCTCGGCCCGGATGGACCACCCACTGGTGGTTTGTCCCTCCCCCCCCCCCTCGCGGGCGGTTGCTAGGCCTCCGACAGCGACCGTCAAGGTTCGGGGCCGCACGAGCTCCCGCACTGCGGCCCTCCGGGCTCAAAGTGCCTCTTGTGTCTTGGGGTCAAGAAGCCCCCCGATGGCCCCGTGATGCAGACGCTCTTTTGGAACATCCGTGGTTTCGGCCAAGATGACGGGCGGCGCCAACTAGTTGAGTACATGCGTGACGAACATATTGACATTGTGGCCGTCCAAGAAACCATGCGCACTGAGTTCACCCTGTCTAAACTCGAGCGCCTAAACACCCACCCGTTTGCCTGGCAAATGGCTCCCTTCTAGTGGGATAGCCGACCACTCGCGGGACATCCTTCTAGGTGTTAAGGATGCTTCCTTCGAGGTAGGCAGCATGGACCGTGGCAAATTCTTTGTGAGTATGGAGATGTGGGGACCCTGACTCATAAGTCGTGATCACCGAATGTACGTGCATAGTGATCCCAAAGATCAATGCTCACTAAACACACAGAAACTGAATAACAAGAGTCTTACATCCATTACATACCAGTTTACTAAAATATGGCCTTTATGGCCAAGTCTTCATATGATTGCAGCAGAAATCTTCAATGATAGTGTGAACTCATGCCATCTGCCTTAATCCTACAAGCATTCTGACTGGGAAGCATCCTAGCTCGCATGTCCGTCACCAAGATAATCTTCATCATAACCTGATCTTTCATGCCTGACCAATAAAATAACCAGTGGCAAGCCAATGAGTCCTGATCTTTCATGCCTGGCCAATAAAATAACCAGTCGCAAGACAATGAGTACTTTGAATATACTCGCAAGCAATCCATGTTTGGTACAAGGCAATAACAATGCATGATATAGCGCTAATAGGTAAGTTTTGCAGAAAGCTAGTTTTGAGTGCAATGACATGATCAAGTAACTTAAGCAAGCTTGCATCAACCATAGACAGGTGTTCATAAGAACACATCACAGTCATCATCATAAGGAGGGGGTTGGACGTCTCATGTTCAACCATCACACCAAGTCCTCAGACTTGTCTCATGTACCGTCTGAACATCTCATATTCAGTCATCATGCCAAGTCATCCGACTCGACTCAAGTATCATCCTTGTCACCACACACATAGACCAAGTTTTGAGGAAACATCTGGATGTAGTTTAAGAAGGACCTCCAACTGTCCATTACCGTGGACACGGCCATTCGAATAGTTTTACACTCTGAAGAGGTTGCACGCTTTACCCACAAGACTCAGGGAACTTCCGTGTCATCCATGACTCGCCGTATATCACATACCCGAGGTAAGCACCCGAACAATGTCTTTCGCATGGTGATACTAAACAAAGAGTCCACTCGTTGGTGTCATCCCTCATGATATACTTCACACGTATCATTCATGAGGGCACACAACGGTGTGCCCGACGCCTATAAAGATAGCACATGGCCTTCCACTCCGGGATGACCCCGTCTCGAGAGTGACCACTTCACTCTCGCCACTGGTAATACGGGCTCCCTACTAGCACCAACCATAGTAATCAACAAAGCCCCTTCCCATATAGGGGTAGAGTTGTCGCACATGTAAGGTTGGGACGGTCAGCAGACCTTAAATCTAATCCGTTTTCGAAAACACACACACTCACACAACTTGCTCCGGTACACCACTTCTTTCTCAAGTGGTTACGTAACTCAACATCATCTCACTCGGGCATTAGTGGCACCCGACGGGTTTCTTGAAAAGTCTTTGAAAATACTTTTGTTTCCATCACCATGCATATTCCCGATCCCACTTGTGTAGCATCTACTAGCAACCTAACTACTCCCACACGCACAACCCTCATAAGAATGGTAGGGTCATGCATGATGCAAGTATCATTGGTAGAGTATTGGAGTCATCCCACCAAAGGGGGAACTCCACATCATGATCAATCATCAAAACAATAAGTTCTATATGTCATGCATGAAAAAGTTTCTTAACATGGTGAAAGGGCTGCTTTTCTGGCTTAGCAACCTCTTCGAGGTCTTCACACGCTTCTCGTCCACTCCGAGCACTCCGTCTACCTCGTCAACTATCGCCGGAAAGAACCGCAATAGGCAACACAACAAACATAAAATAAAAGAGCTCTATAAATAGGAGTTTTATTTTTCTAGGACTCCTCTGGTCATGAGAAAAATAACCAAGGAGGTTTTTGGTGGATGTGGGTCAAGGGGAAGTTTTGAATGGTGGGACTGATGAGAATGATGATCCTTTAAGATGTCAACAGAAAATATTTTCATAAAAATGAGTGGATACACTCATAAAATAGGGCATGATTTTAGAAACATTTAGGAAGTGGTTTCATTGTATTTGGAGTTGGGGTGATTTTCCTAGGTATTATCAAAGTGGATCTTACATGAAGAAATTGTCCAATATTTGTCATAACAGAATAAGTGTGAGCAAAAATGTTCACCACTTAGTGTATGAATGCTCTAGGAATTTGCAAAGTGGGGTCTTACATGGTAACAGAAAATATTTATGGAAAAATGTGCAATGCACATATTTGGTTAGGCCAAGATTTTAGGAACCTGGAGGAACTTGAACCATCCAATTCGGAGTTAATATGATTTTACTAGAGATTTTTCAAACTCTGCAAAAATAGAAAATGGGGAAAAGATTCTACCTAGTGGGCCAACCGCGCATTGAGCGTGGTATAGCGGAGAGTGGACTGGGCCGGCCGAGTGGCTCAGCCAGTTGCGCATAGGGTGGGAGACGTCGATGGCGTCTTTGAGGAATCCACCTTCGTCGCAGGGAGCCGGAAAAGCGAGTGGGCACGTCCACTTAAACGGCTGGGCCCGACATTTGGCTGTCTTACATGCGGGGCCCGCCTGGAAGGGCCTCCTTCCTCCTCCCGCTTGAACAGAGAGGGAGCAGGGGAGGGGAGAGCATACCGGCGTCGGCGCCTTCCTCGGTGGTACCGGCCACCTCTGGCACTACTGCGCACGCCAAAGAGCTCGCGGGGTCGCGCCGCTCCTGTCCTGATGCCGCGCGACCACATGGGAGGGTTGCAATATCGCTAACGCAGAAGACCGCGATGGGTGCCGTCGGCCACCATCGGCCTCGGGCGCATGGTGCTCTGGGGAGGAACGGGGATGAAGGAAGGGGATTGCGATGTCGAGGAGAGCACGTTGGAGAGTCCAGGGGCGAGGGGGGCTCGGATTTAGGGCAGAAGCCACCGGCGGTTTCGGCCATGCAAATGGCAGGAGGGGCACAGGGAGGTCGGGGAGCCGGTCGAGGGGCTCCATGGGATAGAGAGGGGCTAAGGGACTGAGAGGGGCGCTCCACGAGGCCTCTTATAGCCGGCCAAGGGCACGCCATGGACCATGTCCACGGGAGGTGCTCGGGCACACCCGACAGGGGAGAGAGGAGGGCAAGGGAGGAGGGGCTTGACAATGTGGCATGTTGAGGACGTCAAGGGGACCTCGGGAGACACCACCGAGAGGCCCAAGGCTGTCGGGGCCATGCATAGGGCGGCGACTACAGTGCGGAAGCGCACTATAGCGCTCTCCAGAGTGCCCATATGGCATGCCATTGGCCTCTTGGACGCGGTCATGCATGTCCAGAAGCTTCAGGGAGGTAAAACAAAGGAGAAAATGCATAGGATGCTATGGGGGCCCCATTAGAATAGGAAGGGAGTGGAGATGAAGGTAAAACATTGCTGTCCAGGGTTAGAAATGGGGCTGTTACCACACAAATCATTGAGCCGGGGGCTAGGTTTCTTACTGGTGGTATAAGAGGGTCATGAGGGACTGTGGTAAAAATTTGGGATCAAGGAGAATAAGTTAGGAGGGGGAAACACTGACTCTTAGAGGTGACATGAAGGTGTTTGATGATGATTTGGACAAGTAAATTAATACTACTTGCCTTGAGACTTAACGGAGATAAATGGTGGTTAAAATTAAGGCCTTCCACCATGTTTGAGATTTGTTGAGGAAAGTTGCCAATGTAATTTTGGCAAACCCTAGGAATGGGCAGAAACTGATTTCCATAGATCTACTTATGCAATTATATTCCCCTTGATGCACCACTTTGTGTGGTGGCATTATTTGGGTATTAGAGCATTCCCAAAAAGTTTGGGATCAAATAGAGAAACTCGACAATGCAAACATTCCCAATTTTTGAAATCGGCAGGAAGGGGTTTGGGGTGATTTGGACAAGTGAACCTATTCTCCTTGATGCACCAATTGGTGTGGATGCTTTATTGTAGGATTATATAATTTCCACAAAGTTTGAGCTTAAGGGGAGATAGTTGGTAATGTAGTGTTGCTCAAATTTGGATCTGGATAGAGAGGGTTTTGGGATATTTTGGTGAACCAAAACAATTGGGATTTATGTGAAACTTGGTAAAAGGATCACATATATCATATTTGATATTCTAGAATTTTCCTGGATTTATTTGAGAATATTTCTTTCAGAAATATTTGAAATCCTTGAAATAGGCAGAAATGGTTTTGAAGGGTTTTGTCCAGTATTATGAACATGACCATGTGTTGAAACTCTTATATATGGATAATATATGTCCTCTGAGTTTCCCTAAATTTTCTCAAATATTTTGAAATCATTTAAATAATTTTTCCCTATGAAAATCCATTTCTGGCCTTAAGAAAAAGCCTTTAAATAAAATAGTAAAATAATATTTAAAATTATTTTTTGGTAGTTTTGGGAAGTATTATATATAGTGGGTTTCCAATAGAGTATTTGGGGAAAAAGGATCCACCCAATTTGGGGACTTGAAGTGGAAATCTCAAATCAAGGGGTTTTGAAAACCTAATTTGAATAAATGCCTTTTAGCCAAAATAATATTTTGTAAAAATATAATTAAGTCCTATTCACATGGCATGATCAATGTAAAATAGTGGGTATCAAGGAAAAGAGTTTTGAGAGTAGGAGGGATTTTATGAATATAGAGCACAAGAAAGCAAACAAGCAATCAACAATCAAGTCAAGCATTACAAGCACAGAAAAAGTTTTAATTGGCCCTAATTTTTGAGTCATGATAACTTAGTCATGAGGCAAAACACAGGGTGTGACAGACCTACCCCCCTACAAGAATCTCGTCCCCGAGATTCCTAGGCTAGGTGCTGATGCGGACATTCAGAGGCGAGGTAGTCTTCATGTTCCATGTTGTTTCCGCTTCGGCGTGGTTGTCCTTCTAGATCTTGAAGTGCCTGAAGATATGCCTTCGAGTGCATTGTTAACTTTATCTAAGGGTGAATGGGGTTTTGGCAAAGGCCTGGCTTGCGTGTGTATTCCAAGGTCGGAATACGTGGCCAAGTAGTGTGTTTGTGTGCTGGTCCTGGGACTGCTCACACTGGTTATGTACATCTAGATGTCTCACGTTAGAATAGAAGGGTCGAGCCTTGGTGTAGCTTCTCGTTGACGGGGAAGTCCTTATCATCCTTAAAGCAGGAGGTCTTTAGTCGTAGGTGGTCTCCATCCTTGAGAGTGCTGAGGTGCGTCATCGTGGTCTTCTCGTCGAGATCTTCTGCTTGAGTAAGCTGCCCAGGTAGATTCTTCATTCTTCTTTGGCTGTTTGTCTTCATCGTCATGGACGCACGTTTCTGGAGGGTCTTTGAGTGTTTGGTCTACTCGTCTCTCCGTGGCAAGGTTTGGACTGAGTCTCGTCCCTAAGACCGAGCTTAGAGACTTGGTGTCAAAACGGGTTATACCATATGGGAAGGTTTCGGTGGGGTTCTAGATAAGATGACTATTCAAAGTATAGATCAGCCATCTAATCCCCAAGGTCTCACGCTTGGCAAGCGGGGTGAACTACCTTGGGCAGGTGGTGCACCATGATCCAGTTAGGGTCATGCCCATGACTGGACCAAAAGAGGGCTAGTAATGAAGTCATGACAGTTGTCCCACTTCATTCTAGGTCTTGAAAGGATAGGGACGTCATGATCATCGTACTTCGTCAAAGTGGTGGGCTGAGGGTGCCATCAACCTCTCAGTTTCATTCTAGTTAGGAACTGATAGATGACCATTTAAAGCGAGGGGCTCCTTACTCCTCTTGATGTCCAAGGGCTTCCTCATGATTGGACGTTAGTGCTTCTGGATATAGTCTAGTTGAGGTAGCCGAAAGAGGAGTGGAGGTTGACTTCTTTTGCTTCTTCTTCATCATTGTCGTGGCTTTGCAATCGCAGTGGTTCTTCATTTTGCTTGGGCAAGAAAGTCTTCTTCTGCTGAAGGGACGGTGCTTCGCGGAGTCCAACTCCTTCAAGGTGAGACCTTATACTTGAGAGGCATGGTAAGTGGTGTTCCTAGGGCTGGTCCAAATAGGACTAAGGTGTTCCTTCCTCTCATTGGGTAAATAAGTATGTCATCCATGAGGATAACATCATGTTCCTCCAATACCACATAAACACATTGCTCATGGGATGTGTGAGAGAGGCGGTCGTTTGCTCCGGGTGGTCACTTGTCCATGGGTTTGTGGTCCAACCTAATACAGGTCCTTGTGGCCACCTTCCATATGAACATGTGTGGGAGGACGGGGTGGAGTATCGGCCATAGTCAAATGACGTAGAGACAATACCTATGGTCATAATCCGACCATATTATGGCTCGATAAAGCTTTGGAGTTTCAAGGAGCTTAGGATGTGAGTGAACGTCTAACATCTTATCCTGAGCACAACTATTTGATGCCAATAGTACTGCCTATTACTCCAAACAAAATCACCCTATATCATCCAAGGTATCATCTCCTCTAATTCAACTCCAATATTACACATGCTACTCATATCTCCAAGGTTCGAGAGAAGGACTAAACCAAAATCTCATATATGTACTATAGCTAACTCACATATATCCCTATATAAAAATCCTCGGGATAATTTACAAGCCGCTAAGCTTGATCATGACACTACCAATCCAATTGTCCTTTTAACCTATCCAAGGTCTAAGGTACTGTATTACTATGCTAAGGAAACACGTAATAAACCACTCCAAGATCTTGTTTCCTTCCTAGGAATCCAATTTAATTGATCCACGAATATCATCCACTAATATGTGATCCATTACTGCTACAAATCCAGCATCGATGGTGTCCAACATAATCTCCTCGAGTTCATATAACCCACATATCATTGCAAGGGCTATTATCATAATATATCCATGAACTTCCAATTTCATGGCCAACTAACTCCAAGGTCGAGCTTATATATATCCCTAATTTATCCCTAACATCATCCGATTGCTTCTACTATCATCCATCGAGAAACATGGTATCATGATCAAGACCATTAGAGTAAATCCAAGTTACTCCGAACCACATGGTTTGATTGATCTTGAGCACCTATTAGAATCACCTATTTAAATCCAAGTTTTACATCTAGTAAGAGCTTCCTACAAGTACTCCAGTCACCATCATATCACCATTACTCGACTATCTACATTACTTGCCAACGTCATGTCATTAATCCACCAAGAATTTCAGCCTGTGATCATATTTGTCCTACTAATCCCATTTGCTCAAGGTACAAGTAAGTTATGCTACCCTATCAATCTTGACCCACCAAGTTCGTCTACCAACATTAAGCCTCGTAATCCACCAAAGGGTCTCAACTGCTTCCTCAAGACATATATTATGGGTAAATCAAATCATTATCCACGAATAGTATATCCTCAGAATGATCCTTCCTATGGCATCAAGGTTTTAGTGCTGGCGTAAGAATGAAGAATGTTTGTTCACTATGATCACTAGCTCCATAATGAACCTAGTGCAAGGCAGGGGTTATTGAAGCTCAATAAGTGCTCTGGCAAATCCGTGTATTAAACATGTGATCAGAGGCTTGTGTTGGGGAAGCTTGTGAGGTCTAGGTTGGGCTAGGGAGGGGTTTCCAATCCCGAGGGGAAATCATAACTTTACGGGGTTGCGTTACATTATAGTCATAGTCTTCAACGCTAGTTGTCCGTCAAGGTGGATCCTTGGTGCACCCGGCTTGTCGATTTTCAGTTGATGAGAGGGGGAAGAGGGAAAGTAGCATAGAGGAGAGTGCCTAAGAGGGTGGTATAGTGCAAGTGCAGTCAAGCAAGTGCCGAAAAGGCCAAACACAAACAACAAGGTAAGGTAGGTGATAAAGTCACGCACTTGTTGCCTAGGGCAAAAGTGTGACTTACACCAAAGCACAAACATGAAAAACAAGCAAGACACATCATGGTTCCATTCGAACCATCATATGAACTCAGCTTCACATAGGGGACACACGACCTATCCTACCCTAGGGGTCCTCGGACTCAGTAGTCATGCTTGCTTCGTGTCTTGGATAGGAGTCTGCTTAGCCTTCTGGGTCTTCTTCAGGTGTCTCTATGTCTTTGGTTGTTGCTCATCAAAACGATCCTGGTTGCGCCTGAAGAGTCCTTGACGACTTCGGGTCTGTTGAGTTGACGATGAAGGTGATTCTTCACGGCTATTGTTGACAGGATCTTCTGGTGTCCTCGTGATCGTGCCAATGCCTTCTTGTCCTCTGTGATGTCGAGCATTCCAGGTAAGCAATCTTTTATGCAATGACATTAACAAGGCATGGTAGAGTTGTATCCTGCCGGTCATGTTGACGTTATCATCGGCACCAAGAGCAGGGGATGATGAGAACCGTCTTCCTGCTCACTATAGTGAGGCAGACCAAATGGCAAGGTTCTCATCCACCGATCATTACCGATATAACGACGAAAAGGACAGGGTTACTCTATTAGCAATGCATATCATGACATTGCATGTCTTGTGCCCTGGTCATCAAAGGCGAGGGCGGCATCATCATGGGGCTGCGTCAAGGGTGTCACTATCATCTAAGTCTTGACATCCTCATCCTTCGAGAAGGTATCTTCTGTTGGTAGCTCCTTGTCTAGTGTCTCCAACTTGGGTCCAAGATATGTCGGCAATCGTCTGGCAAGGTGGCTTACTTCCAGGTTACCCACGAGGATTACAAGTGATCCCGTGGTTAGGGGCACAAGGGTAGTAGCGACCATTTGCAAAGTTTTTGAAAAGCAGACGAGGAGAGCTAAGAGAAAAGTGGTGGAAGTGTTAAGGCAAAAACCTTTGCTTTCCTTGGAATTTTAGGAGACACGAGAAATATAGAGGATTTGTAGGTGATTTTGAAGGGTCTGGAAAAATGGTTTTGTCCTAACTAACGTCCATGCTAACTAAGGGCTTCCTACAGTTAGGATGGCTCTGATACCAGCTTTGTGGGGACCCTGACTCATAAGTCGTGATCACCGAATGTACATGCACAGTGATCCTAGAGATCAATGCTTACTAAACACACAGAAACTGAATAACAAGAGTCTTACATCCATTACATACCGGTTTACTGAAATATGGCCTTTATGGCCAAGTCTTCATATGATTGCAGCAGAAATCTTCAATGATAGCGTGAACCCATGCCATCTGCCTTAACCCTACAAGCATTCTGACTGGGAAGCGTCCTAGCTCGCATGTCCGTCACCAAGATAATCTTCATCATAACCTGATCTTTCATGCCTGGCCAATAAAATAACCAGTGGCAAGCCAATGACTACTTTGAATGTACTCGCAAGCAACCCATCTTTGGAACAAGGCAATAACAATGCATGATATAGCACTAATAGGTAAGTTTTACAAAAAGCTAGTTTTGAGTGCAATGACATGATCAAGTAACTTAAGCAAGCTTGCATCAACCATAGACAGGTGTTCATAAGAACATGTCATAGTCATCATCATAAGCAGGGGTTGGACGTGTCATGTTCAACCATCACACAAAGTCCTCAGACTTGTCTCATGTACCGTCTGAACATCTCATATTCAGTCATCATGCCAAGTCATCCGACTCGACTCAAGTATCATCCTTGTCACCACACACACACACACACACCAAGTTTTGAGGAAACATCTGGACGTAGTTTAAGAAGGACCTCAAACTATCCATGATCGTGGACACGTCTATTCGAATAGTTTTACACTCTGCAGAGGTTGCACGCTTTACCCACAAGACTCGGGGAACTTTCGTATCATCCATGACTCGCGGTATATTACATACCCGAGGTAAGCACCCAAACAATGCCTTTACCATGGTGATACTAAACAAAAGGTCCACTCGTTGGTGCCATCCCCCATGATATACTTCACACGTATCATCCATGAGGGCACGCAACGGTGTGCTGGTGCCTATAAAGACAGCGCATGGCCTTCCACTCCGGGATGACCCTGTCTCGAGAGTGACCACTTCACTCTCGCCATTGGTAATGTGGGCTCCCTGCTAGCACCAACCATAGTAATCAACAAAGCCCCTTCCCATATAGGGGTAGAGTGGTCGCACATGTAAGATTGGGACAGTTAGCAAACCTTAAATCTAATCCGTTTTCGAAAACACACACGCACTCACACAACTTGCTCCAGTACACCACTTCTTTCTCAAGTGGTTACCTAACTCAACATCATCTCCCTCGGGCATTAGTGGCACCCGACAGGGTTTTCGAAAAGTCTTTGAAAATACTTTTGTTTCCATCACCATGCACATCCCCGATCCCACTTGCGTAGCATCTACTAGCAACCTAACTACTCCCACACGCACAACCCTCAGAAGAATGGTAGGGTCATGCACGATGCAAGTATCATTGGTAGAGTATCGAAGGCATCCCACCAAAGGGGGAACTCCACATCATGATAAATCATCGAAACAAAAAGTGCTATATGTCATGCATGAAAAAGTTTCTTAACATGGTCAAAGGGCTGCTTGCCTGGCTTAGCAACGTCTTCGAGATCTTCACACGCTTCTCGTCCACTCCGAGCACTCCGTCTACCTCGTCAACTATCGCCGAAAACAACGACAATAAGCAACACAATAAACAGAAAATAAAAGATCTCTACAAATAGGAGTTTTATTTTTGTAGGACTCCTCTGGTCATGAGAAAAATAACCAAGGAGGTTTTTGGTGGATGTGGGTCAAGGGGGAGTTTTGAATGGTGGGAATGATGGAAATGATGATCCTTTAAGATGTCAACAGAAAATATTTTCATAAAAATGAGTGGAGGCACTCGTAAAATAGGGCATGATTTTAGAAACATTTAGGAAGTGGTTTCACTGGATTTGGAGTTGGGATGATTTTCCTAGGGATTTTCAAAGTGGATCTTACATGAAGAAATTGTCCAATATTTGTCATAACAAAATAAGTATGAGCAAAAATGTTCACCACTTAGTGTATGAATTTAGATACCCCCAGGAACTTGAACCACTCCATTTGGAGTTGATATGAATGCTCTAGGAATTTAAAAAGTGGGGTCTTACATGGTTCAAATTCAAATTTGAATTTGAACTTAACAAAAAAGATTTATGGAAAAATGTGCAATGCACATATTTGGTTAGGCCAAGATTTTAGAACCTGGAGGAACTTGAGTCATCCAATTCGGAGTTAATATGATTTTACTAGATATTTATCAAGCTCTGCAAAAATAGAAAATGGGGAAAAGATTCTACCTAGTGGGCCAACCGCGCATAGAGCGCAGTATAGCAGAGAGTGGACTTGGCCGACCCAGTGGCTCAGCCAGTTGCGCGTATGGTGGGACACGTCGATGGCATCTTTGCGGAATCCGCCTTCGCCGCAGGGAGCCGGAAAAGCAAGGGGGCACGTCCACTTAAACGGCTGGGCCCGGCGCTTGGTTGGCTTACATGCGGGGCCCGCCTGGAAGGGCCTCCTTCCTCCTCCCGCTCGAACAGAGAGGGAGCAGAGGAGGGGCGAGAAGACCGCTGCCGATGCCTTCCCCGGCGGAACCGGCCACCTCTGGCACTGCTGCGCACGCCAGAGAGCTCGTGGGGTAGCGTCGCTCCTGTCCCGATGCCGCACGACCACATGGGAGGGCGGCAATAGCGCTGACGCAGAAGACCGCGGTGGGTGCCGTCGGCCACCACCGGCCTTGGGCGCATGGTGCTCCGGGGAGGAGCGGAGATGAAGGAAGGGGATTGCGACATCGAGGAGAGCACGTTGGAGAGTCCAGGGTGAGGGGGGGCTCGGATTTGGGGCGGAAGCCACCGGCGGCTTCGGCCATGGAAATGGCAGGAGGGGTACAAGGAGGTCGGGGATCCGGTCCAGGGGCTCCATGGGATAGAGAGGGGCTAAGGGACTGAGAGGGGCACTCCACGAGGCCTCTTATAGCCGGCCGAGGGCACGCCATGGACCATGTCCATAGGAGGTGCTCGGGCACGCCCGACAGGGGAGAGAGGAGGGCAAGGGGGGAGGGGCCCGATAGTGACGTGTTGAGGATGTCGAGGCGACCTCGGGAGACACCACCGAGAGGCCCAAGGCTGTCGGGGGGCATGCATAGGGCGGCAACTACAGTGCATGAGCACACTGTAGCGTGCTCCAGGGTGCCCATATGGCGTGCCATTGGCCTCTTGGACACGGGCATGCATGTCCAGAAGCTCCAGGGAGGTAAAACAGAGGAGAAATTGCATAGGATGTTGTGGATGTCCCATTAGAATAGGAAGGGAGTGGAGATGAAGGTAAAATATTGCTGTCTAGGGGTAGAAATGGGGTTGTTACCACACAAATCATTGAGCTGGGGGGCTGGGTTTCTTACTTGAGGTATAAGAGGGTCATGAGGGACTGTGGTAAAAATTTGCGATCAAGGAGAATAAGTTAGGAGGGGGAAACGATGACTCTTAGAGGTGCATGAAGGTGTTTGATGATGATTTGGACAAGTAAATGAATACTACTTGCCTTGATACTTAGCAGAGATAAATGGTGGTTAAAATTAAGGCCTTCCACCAAGTTTGAGATTTGTTGAGGAAAGTTGCCAATGTAATTTTGGCAAACCCTAGGAATGGGTAGAAATTGATTTCCATAGATTTACCCATGCAATTCTATTCCCCTTGATGCACCACTTTGTGTGGTGGCATTATTTAGGTATTAGAGCATTCCCAAAAAAGTTTGGGATCAAATTGAGAAACTTGACAATGCAAACATTCCCAATTTTTGAAATCAGTAGGAAGGGGTTTGGGGTGATTTGGACAAGTGAACCTATTCTCCTTTATGCACCACTTGGTGTGGATGCATTATTGGAGGATTATATCATGTCCACAAAGTTTGAGCTTAAGGGGAGACAGTTGGTAATGTAGAGTTGCTCAAATTTGGATCTGGATAGAGAGGGTTTTGCAATATTTTGGTGAAACAAAACAATTGGGATTTATGTGAAACTTTGCAAGATGATCACATATATCTTGTGTGACATTCTAGAATTTTCCTGGATTTATTTGAGAATATTTCTTATAGAAATATTTCAAATCCTTTAAATAGGCCGAAATGGTTTTGAAGGGTTTTCTCCAGTATTATAAACATGACCATGTGTTGAAACTCTTATATATGGATAATATATGTCCACTAAGTTTCCCTATTTTTTCTCAAATATTTGTAAATCATTTAAATAAATTTTCCCTATAAAGACCATTTTTGGCCTTAAGAAAAAGCCCTTAAATAAAATAGTAAAATAATCTTTAAAATTAATTTTTGGTGGTTTTGGGAAGTCTTATATATAGTGGGTTTCCAATAGAGCATTTGGGGAAAAAGGATCCACCCAATTTGGGGACTTGCAGTGCAAATCTCAAATCAAGGGGTTTTGAAAACCTAATTTTAATAAATGCCTTTTAGGCAAAATAATATTTTGTAAAAATATAATTAAGTCCTATTCACATGGCATGATCATTGGACAAGAGTGGGGATCAAGTAAAAGAGTTTTGAGATTAGGAGGGATTTTATGAATATAGAGCACAAGAAATCAAACAAGCAATCAACAATCAAGTCAAGCATCACAAGCACAGAAAAAGTTTTAATTGGCCCTAATTTTTGAGTCATGATAACTTAGTCATGAGGCAAAACACAAGGTGTGATGGGAGATCTTCGAACGGTCCATAGACTTCAAATGGGAGATCATTGTTGTTTATGGACCGGATGACCATAGTCGATCCACGGCCTTCCCCGCAGAGGTCAGCAGGAAGGTCTCCGCCGCTACCCTTCCAGTGGTGCTGGGTGGCGACTTCAACCTCTGCTTTGCGGAGGATAAGAGCAACGATTTGGTCAACTTCCTGAGGATGCAGATGTTCAATGATTGCATTGCTGAGCTTGGCCTTCGGGAACTAGATAGGGTTGGGGCCAGGTTCACCTAGAACAACTGTCAGGCGGATCCGACCCAATTTGTCCTGGGCCGGGTCCTGATCTCTCCTGACTGGGAACTCCGATGTCCCTTGGCCTCCCTCTGGGCTATCACACAGATTGGCTCCGATCATGTCCCGTTGCTCCTTTCTTCGAAGAATGAACGCCCCCCTACGCCCCCTGTTTCTGCTTCGAAACCTTTTGGCTCAACCGAAACGGGTTCGTGGCCGTTGTCCGTGCTCGCTAGATTGACGCCCGGTTGGCTCCCCATCGGTCCTCTTCCGTGGTCGACCATTGGCACTTATGCGCCAAACACGCTCGGCGGTTCATGAAGGGATGAGGCGCTAATCTAGGCCGGGACATGCGGGAGCGCAAGCAGTCGATACTCGTCGCTATTCAGGCGCTAGACCTTCGGGCGGACTTGGTTGGCATTTCCCCCGACGAATGGTTGCTCCACTATGACCTTGAGGATCAGCTAGCGACCATATATACTGATGAGGAGGCGTACTAGAGACTTCGAGGTACCCAGAAATGGGTTCTCTAGGGCGACACCAATACGACGTATTTCCAGGCCATCGCCAACGGTCATAGACGCCGAAATTCCATCCCCTTGCTCTGGGATGGAGAGACCCTCCTTGAGAGCCCGACTGCGATTCGCGAGCATGTCGATGTCTTTTATAAGGCCCTCTTCTCTTCCCCTCCTAGAAGTGGCCTCGCTTTGGCGGATGGCTTCTGGATCAGCCACCGATGTGTCTCAGTTGAGGAGAATACGGCCCTGACGGCCCCGTTCTCTGTGGAGGAGGTTTGGGCGGCCATCAGTGGGATGAATCCATCGTCCGCTCCAGGCCCCGATGGCCTGCCGGTCAACTTCTTCCAAACCTTTTGGGATGTCACTAAGCATGAGGTGGTGGCCCTTTTTGAGGAGTTCTACGTAGGCTCCATAGACCTCAACTGCCTCAACTATGGGATCATTACCTTGATCCCGAAAGTGACTGGCGCATCGGACATTCGCTAGTTCTGCCCTATAACGGTCAACAATGTGATGTTTCGCATTCTGGCAAAGGGGTACGCCAATAGGGTGACCCTTTTGGGCGACCGTATTACCCACCCCGACAAGTCGGCATTTATCCGTGGCAGATATATCCTGGACAGGGTTCGGGTGTTCCATGAGGTCCTTCACGAGGTCCAGTCTAAACACCTCAAAGCGGTATTCCTGAAGATCGACTTCCACAAAGCCTATGATACAGTCAGCTGGCCCTTCCTTCGGGAAGTGCTACTTCGGAAGGGGTTCGACGACCGTTGGGTTACCCGTGTCATGCAGCTGGTCTCTTCAGGGCGGACCGCGGTCAATATCAATGGGGAGATCGGCCCTTACTTCCCCACTCTATGTGGGGTGAGGCATGGCGACCCCTTCTATCCTTTCCTGTTTAACATGGTGGTTGACGCGTTGGCCTCCATCCTGGATAAGGCGAAAGTGGCGGGTCATATCCAGGGCATGGTTCCTCACCTTGTTGATGATCATGGGGTCTCCCTGCTACAGTACGCCGATGACACCATCATCATGGTGGAAGGTTCCGATGCCGATATCGCGAACCTGAAGTTCCCCCTGCTCTGCTTCCAGCACATGTATGGCCTTAAGATTAACTTTGGCAAGAGCGAAGTGATGGTTATGGGCTACTCCCCAAATGAAAGCCATGGCATTGCTGACAGGCTTAACTGTGAGCTGGGGACCTTCCCCACTTCTTACCTGGGGATCCCCATTAGCGACTCACGCCTCTCCATGCTGGACCTTCGACCGGCGGTGCTCAAGCTCTAGCACCGCATCGAGCCCTGGCAGGGCTGTTGGCTGTCAAAGGCGGCAAGGACGATCCTCATCAACTCTTCCCTGTCCAGCCTACTCCTATTCATTATGAGCTTTTACTACCTACCGGAGACGCTCCATCATGAGATCGACACCATCCAGCCTAGGTTCTTTTGGGCCAGCGATGGCGATAAGCAGAAATACCATATGGTGCGTTGGGCCGATATTTGCTTACACTACTAGGGAAAACCCTAGTAGTAGCGCTCGAAATATGCATATTAGTAGCGCTGGGTCTAGCGCTACTGCTATCGCGCTACAACTAAGTTTTAGAAGTAGCACTGGCCTAGCAAGCGCTACTACTATGTGTTGTTAATAGTAGCGCTTGCCAGGCCAGCGCTACTGCTAACTATCTGTAGCGCTTGGGAAAATGAAGCGTTGCTGCTAAACCAGCGCTGCTATTAGATGATTTCCAGCGCTACTGCTAGTATTCTTGCTTTCACAGATTTACACCCTCTACATATTTGTGATGTATTTATACAAGATCTATACAGTAGTTTCATCAGATCATACTAAACATACACTATTATCATCATATCATAGACATAGAGTACTCTCATCATACCATCATCATCATTCAACACAAATATCATCACATCTCGAAAATAGCGATACACATGAGTGATCATGTCATGTCTTGAATAAGTGCAAATACATGGTCATGGCACAAACACAAGTTTTCATCATCTCTATCTAAACCATGATGTAGAGGAGAAGAGCGATCAACATGAGCAAGAGCGCGACTATGTAGTACTTGAGGCAGCGGCGGTCCCGCCCTCGCTCATGCTGGAGTGTCCACCTCAAGTAACTACTTTTCGCTTCGGCTCTGTTGTCAAACCCTCTGTGTCTAGCACCCGGGTACCTGTACACCTGGGCCTGAGCATGTGTCCAGTTGTCATAGACTCCTGGAACCCTCCCAACGAACACGACGTGCCAGTCCTTCACCATCGCCGATCTATGTACCTGCATTGACAGTTGATCAATTGAACGATAATATGCAACATAATGTACTTAAGAAAACAAAGAGGCATAATTAGCAAAATACATGCAACTTATAGTAAACATAAGTGATGAAGTTCCTCATATATACCCAAACTAATTAACTAGCAAGAGCGATCAGTCCTCCATGTCGGCGGTCCAATCTTCATAGTCAGGGATGAAGCACCCGAGCTTCGTGAAAGGCTTAAGGTCCAGACGCTGAGCGAGTAGCAGTGCTTGAACATCATCCCGCATCATTGTTGGCCCATGGTAGAACATCCCTGTTGGTTCGAGGACCTGCTTCACCATCACTTGGGCAAGTTCACACTATACGTGATAAAACTCAGCTCGGAGTCGATGATCCGGTGTCTGTCCTATGCTTGGGGCCTAGCTGACAATCTCGACATCTTCGGTACTAGGTGACATGAGAAGGCATTGATTATCCCTTCTATACTCGAGCAGGTGATGCATGAGGTAGAATCCATCAGCCTGACTAGTGTGCGGGTGCTGGATGCAGCAGAAGTCGGTCTTATGGCGGAAAACCAGCCCATCCTTCCTGTCCTTTTTCACCTTTATATATCCACCAGACATGCTGAAGGTAAACAGGGCAATATTGAGAACTCTCATTACGTGCGTGTAATCCTTTTTCTTGATGTTCTTTGATGAGTCCAAGTATATAGCATGGGAGTATTCTGGGTATAGAACAATGAGCACGACGCCGCCCCCGCTGCGCAAATGAAGTACACACCTCTAATTAGCCTCCATGCTTGCAAAGGAATGATTAACGACACTTACGAAAGGATATGCGCGGATGACTTACGTGGGATGATAAGGCACGAGAATCGCTTCCTTGTCCTTATTAGGGATCATGAATCTGCCGAGGTACTTGCTCGCATAGTCACGGTACTCTTTGCAAACTGCCAAGTAGCTCTTGTTCGCTACCACCCGCCACGATAGGTGCTGGTAATGTGGTAGGTGGGGTGGTGTTCATACCTTCTTGAGAAGGTGGCGTTGGCGTGATATTGGGTGCCTCGAGACAAAGAAGAGACTTCCGCCAAGGCAAGAACCAGCTCTCGCATGCGCCAATCCTCTAGGGGGTCTCGTCGTCATCGGCTGGTACTGGAGGAGGCAAATACTCGAAGGGCGCTAAGACACTGGCCACGTTAACCTTGAAGACGCCATCAGGCATCTCTCGGTTGTGGAACATGCGGTCCTTCGGCTTCACGATCGTTGCCTTTCCCATGGCCACCTTCTGGCCCTTGATGTCGTACAGTAGGGTGCACGGGGTATCGTCGGCCTACGAAGAAGACATGTCTGCGATGTCAAACATCCGAAAGGAAACTGAAATGGAAGACTATAGACATGCTGGTGAAAAGGGTATGACACGTAATTACCGTGAGGGCATCGAGCTCAGCCAGCGATGAAGGCCCGCCGAGCATGCAAGAGACGGAGGTCGGGCTGCTATGAACAGGAGCGGGACCTTTTGCAGTTGCTTGAGCAGGTGTCGGTGTTGTGGTGTTCGCTGAATTGCTCCCGACAAAGCTGGGAAGGGGAAAGTCCTCTAGTCATGCATTGGATAGTTCGTGAAATCGAAAATTGCCAGAATCAAGCTGGCCACCGCGTCAGTGACCGCTGCATTGACGGCCCTGCGCAACTCTTCTTTGGTCTCAGCTTTGGTCTTATTGACCGCAATCACGATCTTCTCGTCGATGGTCTACTGAGTGACGATCGACCGTCTCTTCCTTCTTTCCTCTGGCTAGGGATGGCAATGGGGACAATCCCCTATGGGGATACCTAGAACATCCCCATCCCCATGTATTCCCCATACACCCATCCCCATCCCCGTTTACATGACTGGGGATGAAATTTCCCCATACCCATGCCCCACGAGGGAACGAGGCCCCATTAGGGTCCCCATCCCCATGAAGAAATGATCATATACATAATATGACAGAATATAATCAAGATATATACATGGTGTTGTCCTTGTTCTACTAATACCGATCTTGGTCGTACTAACTTCTTGGTCATGGTGGCGGTTGAGGTGAGGATGTGAGGTAAGTTTAAGGTTTTCCTCATTTTTTTTGTTTTCGCAAGTTTGTTTGTAAATATTTGAAGCTTGACCACAATGTCACAGTTAAAAAGTGGGCCCCTGATGGGTATTGGGTCTGGGGAATAGGATCTCATCCCCATCCCCGTTGTACCCTATGGGGAATAAATTGGTTCGGTAAATATTCCCATGGGGAAATTTTTTGCCCATCCCCACCCCCTAATAGATGAAATCCCCATGGGTTTGACGGGTATGGGGCCCCATTGCCATCCCTACCTCTGGCTCCTCGCTATAGCACGTCTTCCACGAGGCACCATCTCCAACATCATGCACACGTCTATAGGACGACGACTTGTCCACCGGGACCTTTTTCAGTATGTTCAGGGCCCGGTTGAATGGGGTGTCCCACTTGGGCCTCGCCGACGACTATGATGACTTGTCGCTTTCTGCTGCCTTTTGGTGCTGCTCTTTCTACAAAAGGGACATGGATGGTTTACTAATGTGACAAAACTTGTAGTCGAACTGATTGGAAGATAATATGATAATGTGTTAATATAACAATTACCAGAAGTCTCATGAACTCCCTCGTGTTCGGGTTCGTGTAAAAGATCTTGTTGACTTTGTCCCACTTGTACCGGGCCCTGATCCAGTCATGCTCCAGCGGGTCGATGAACTCCGCCAAGGGGTCTGGGATTCCGTGACTTTCATGTTCGGTGTCCCCCTTGGCCCATATGTGCCTCTTCCCCTCGTAACCACGACTTCCGAGGCGGTGGGGAGGCGTGTTCTTGGCCTGGAGCGCCTTCAGTTTCTCTGACCTTGCCTTGACTTCTTCTTTACCGCAATTCTCCTTGAATTTTTCAAAGTCCTCTTTCGTTATTGACAGATTATCAGCATGAATCTTGGACCACGGTTCATTCTTCGCAATCACTTTTTTCACTCGAACTTTCCAGGAGGACAAGTCATTGGTGAACGTCACCATTGCCTTGGCGTTTATCTTTGTCATGGCGACGTCGTCCCACGGGTCTTTAATGTTTTTTCATACCGGACGGGGAACAAGAACCTATTGTGCAACTTCTTTAGGAGCATGTGCTCCATATGTGGTATCTTCTTCAACAGAACATCATTGATGTTCGGGGTTTCCCTAAGGATGCATCCTAGTTGATTGCGCCAGCACGAGCGGGCTTCCTCTGGCGCCGTTGGCTCTAACTTCTTGGGGTGCATCTCCGTGACCACAATTTGTCCGATGCCTAGCTCGTTTGGTTTTCGTGACCTCTTCTTCTTTGGTGCTTTACCAGCTATGATAGCATCGTTCCGGTTTCGGGGGTGGTGTCGGTGCCGGTGCTAGTGCCGGTGTCGGTGTCTGGGTTGGTGCCACTACCGCCACCATGCAACCCCATCTGGTGTTTGTCTAGGTAATCGAAATATGCATTTGCTTCCTCGTGGGGGTCTACTACGAGGTGAGCAGAACCCCCGGCTTCGGTGTCGTTAGACATATTTCCTATTCGACAATTGTAAATAAAAGATATAATGAAGAGAAAAAAAGGGCCTATATATATTTGGTCGGAATGTTGATTAATTCCCCTTCCGGCAAATCCTGGACACTCCATATGTCCCTAGTTTCTATCACAAGTCATGCCGAAAATCACGGAAATTTTTGGCATGACCTTTGCTAAAAATTGGACATATGGAGCGCCTGGAATTTGCCGGAACGGAAATGAATCAACATTCCGACAAAACATAGGCCACTTAGACATTCCGGCAAAACATCAATGTCATATATCAGATACCAAATGACATATATCATATATCATATAGCAACAATGAACAACAATGAACATATATCATACTACATTCCTAAAATGTGGAATATGCAAATGAACATATAGCAACAATGAACATCAACGACATATATCATATAACAATAAACATCAATTCTGTTTTTTGTCCTTACTAATTTTTTGTCCTAGCTAAATTTTTTGCCCTAGCTAATTTCATAAAAAAATGTCCTAGCTAACCAAGCAACAATGAACATAAATGAAAACTATTTTCTTTTGCCTTAGCTAAAGAGAGAGGAGGGCAGGGCAGAGGTGAGCGAGAGGCTTACAACGGATAGGTCTAGGACAGGCAGGGAAAAGGGCGCGGCGGCGATGAGGTCGAGGGAGGGCTCGGGCAGCCGGTGGCGAGGTCGAGGGAGGCCTCAGGCGGCGGCGACAGAGGAGAGGGGGGAGAGAGTGGAGAGGGCGGCGACGGCGTGAGTTCGAAGGCGGCCGACGGCGAGGTAGAGGGAGGCCTTGGGCGGCGGCGACAGAGGAGAGGGGGGAGAGAGTGGAGAGGGCGGCGACGACATGAGTTTGAGGACGGCTGGCGGCAAGGTCGAGGGCGGGCAGGGGAGAGGGTGGCGACAGCGGCCGGTGGCGAGGTCGAGGGCGGGCAGGGGAGAGGGCGACAGCGATAGAGGAGAGGGGGGAGAGAGTGGAGAGGGGCGGGAGGAAGGAGTTGGTGAAATTTTGAGCGGGAGCGGCGGGAGGTTAACCCCAACTAGCAGTAGCGCTGGTTTAGGAACCAGCACTATAGCTAAGGTAGCTATAACGCTTGTTCCTAAACCAACGCTACTGCTGCGGGGGAGCCCGCGTGGGGGGTTAACCCCAAATAGCAGTAGCGCTTGTTTAGGAACCAACGCTATAGCTAAGGTAGCTATAGCGCTTGTTCCTAAACCAGCGCTACTGCTAAATATTTCAATTTTATTTTTATTTTTTTCCTTTTCTAGTTTTTAGTTTTCTTTTCTTTTATTATTTTCCTTTTCTTTTCTGTTTACTTTTCTTTTATTTTGTATTGCTTTCTCCCTTTTGTTTTTTTTGTTTTTTTGTTTTTCTCCCGACGATGGCGTCACCCTCTCGCACACTGCGCAAATATTATCATTGTAACCATGCATGTGGTGGTAACATATCAGTTGACCGATAACGGTTACTTAAGTGCGTACACAAAGTAGATACATATTATAAATGATGGTTTCTGATCAGCTGCGTTGACGACGTTTCACATTGAGCTTCTTCCCTTTCTTGTTCGTTGCCGAGTAATTGAGCCCCTTCTTGTGACTTTTCCGGAGCCATGGAGTACGATCTTTCTTAGGTAATGTAGTATTTATTATTCTTTTCACGTATGCTTCATCGTCATCGTCATCGTCATCTTCCCTCATTGGGTTGCCTTATTGGTCGTATTTTCCTTGTTGCCTACTCCATCCATTCCGATGATGCTCCTTTTGGATCTCCTCACGACAACACGGCTCGGATTGGACGGGTCGGTTATGAAGAAGCATTGTGTCACGTGCTTAGCGTGTACCCATGGCTCATTTTTGGCAATGCCATTAATGTTCACGGGAGTGCTCTTCGCGTTGGGTATAGACATGGTGGTGAAATACTTGTTTTCTCTTACGACGTCCTTGGTCCATCTGACACAGAACATCGTCGCATCGTGCATTCCAGCATAGTCCAGCTCCCAGATCTCTTCGACCCTTCCGTAGAATCTTTCAGTTCTGCCGTTGGCGTCGGTCACGCATTGAATTGTGACCCCGAAGTTCTGGTAATCACTGTCCATGTCTTTGGCCTCCATGTAGAACGTGTACCCATTCATACCGTAGGACTAATAGGTCGCGAGCTTGGGCGCGGGGCCATGTGCTAAGGCGTGTATTATCAATCCGTTCGAACTGCCCTCTTCCGGGGGATTTTCAAGAACTTGCTCTTTGAACCAACGCAAGAAAGTGGCATTGTGCTCTACAGTAACTTCATCGTCCGTCTTGAGCATCCCCTTATCATGGTACTTCTTTGTGATGCTTTCTTTGTGCGATGCGACATAATCATATACCGCATCTAGGTATTGTAGCACTACTAAGTTAGCCATGTCAAAATCGTTCTGTCGATTCGAGTAGTCCACGTGCAATTCCCTCCAGCCGTTGTTATGACCATCTCCTTCAAGCTTCCCATCGTGCTTCTTGACGGGCAAACCAACAACAGGGTCTCTGACGCCTATATAATTCTCGCAAAAAGGAGACACACTCATGCATCAGATACCCCTGGACGATGCTCCCTTCGGGACGGGACATGTTAGGAACGAATCCTTTGATGACCCCATTCATCCTCTGGAACAGCATCATGCTATGAAGGAATGTTGGCCCGAGGTCGATGATCTCGTCCACAATGTGGACACACAGATGCACCATGACGTCAAAGAACGCGGGCGGGAAGTACATCTCAAGCTCACATAGTATGACAACGATCTCTTCCTGTAGCTTTCGGAGCTGCTTCACACTTATGGACTTTCGGGAGATAATGTCGAAGAAGTTGCAGAGACCAGTAAGCGTGTCACGGACGTGCTTCTCCATTATCCCTCTAATGGCAACGGGAGTATCTGCATCATCATCACGTGACAGTCATGAGACTTCATCCCGCTGAACCTTTTCTTCTTGGGGTCTAGAAATCTGCTTATCTTCCCACAGTAATCGGAACTGACTTTGATTCCCATAAGGAAATTGATGAATTGATTGATCTCCTTCGCACTTAAGGTGAAGCAATAAGGGGGGCAATAATTCTCCTCATTCTTGTTGACTTTTTTGCCCCTTTCCCCCTCCTCCGCCTGTGTCTTCGTCTCCTTCGTTGACTTTTTACGGTGGAGATCTTTCCTGATCTTCAAATCTTCCAAGTCTTTCCTTGCCTTCGGCCCATCCTTGGTCGGCAATGAGGCGTGTCGTGATTGGGCCAGTACTCCAAGTCCCAGAAAATAGACCTTGTTTTCCATACCTTCAGCAGCGGCTTTGGCGCCTTTTTGATCTTTCTCGACGCGGGGCATTGTTCCCAGTTTCTCAATAGCTTGTTGATTTCTGTGCTGCTCCTCTTACATGGAGGTACTCGAAGCTCATCCAACCCATTGAATAGATCTCCATGCTTTCTCCACGGTTCATCCTTCTCGAGCCATCTATGATGGCCCATGTACACGATTTTCTCGGACCCGCCATCTTTCGTTGGCGTAAGCTGCTGAGATGTTGTATCATCCATGCACCTCGTGCATCCACAGTATCCGTGGCACACCTGGCCTGAGGTGTACCCGTAACCGAGATAGTCGTGCACCGTCGTCATCAGCCTGGCTCTCATATGGAAATACTCTCCTTTGCTGGCGTCCCATATCCATGCCGGTGTTTTCCATAACATGTCTAGCTCCTCTTGCAGAAGCCCCATATACAGGTTAATACTATTTCCTGGTTGTTTTGGCCCTTGAATCAGCATGCTCATGTGTACGTACTTTGTCTTCATGCACTTCCATGGGGGGAGGTTGTACATCCATACAAACACGGGCCATGTGTTGTGGTTGGTGTTTTGGTTTCCAAACGGATTCATGCCATCGGTACTCGCACCAAGCACGATGTTCCTTGGATCTTCTGCAACAAATCCATATACGGCGTTGAATGCTCTCCATTGGCTACCATCTACAAGGTGTCTTAGCTTCGGATCATCTCCATCGTCGGGCTTCTTCCTCTCCGCGTGCCAGCGCATGAACTTTGCTTCCTTAGTATCTATGAAATACCGCTATAGACGGGGAGTGATCGGAAAGTACCATACAACTTTCTAAGGAGCTTTCTTTCCCGCCTTCTTGTATCGAGAAGCATTGCACATTGGACAGCTGATTTTTCCCGCGTGCTCCCCCCGATAAATGATGCAATCGTTGATGCATGCGTGGTACCTAATATGCGGCAAATCAAAAGGGCAAACGACTTTCTTAGCCTCCTCGACACTAGTAGGACACATGTTCCCCATGGGAAGAACTTTATTATGTAGATACTTCAAATGCTCATTGAGGATTTTGTCTGTCCATTTGTTTTTGGCCTTCGTCTTCAGAAGTTCGAGCGTGAAACTCAAGCGGGTCGCCTCGGGATCGCAACCGTCATACAATGGAGTCTTCGAGTCTACTTCAAGTTGCGCCAGCTTGGCCTCCTCTCTAGAAGCAGCTCTGTTGCTAGTCGTACTCTTGCGAAGGAGGTCTCGAACATGAGGGTCCTGCACGACTGCACTTAGTAGCGTCAAAGACTGCGGCGTGACTTCTTCTCCGCCATGTCCGGACTCTTCTTCGCCGTGTTCAGAATCTTCTCCGATGCTGTCATTTCCAGACTCTTCCCCGGCGCCATCGTCGTGTCGATCTGTCATCTCTTCGTCGAGCCCCATGTCGTTATTCCTTGGCATGTGGATGTCCTCCTCATCATCAGCTTCTTCACTTATCCACTGAGTATAGCCATCCACGAAACCATTCTTCAGCAGGCGCGCCTTCAAAGTGCCATGATCACAAGGGTCCAAAAGGACTCCTTCCTTGCATCTTGCACACAAACATCTAATCCTAGTCCGATTATTTGCGTACATGTCCATCACCGCAGATTGCATGTACCGCTCCACCTTCCATCCACTCACCTTCATGACCGACTGCATGCTATAACAAGCAAAAGGGTTATAAAATAAATAATGCATGCATGCTTCAAAGTCATATAAAATTTTGGCATGACCTTGCCTAAAAATAGGACATATTGAGTTTGCTCGAAATTCATCGAAACGGAAATAAATCGACATCTCGGCAAAACATAAGCAACTCGAGGGCATGCCACTCACACAAATCTCTCCATATATCCCAAAAACACATATTCGCATTCATACACATATTCCCATTCTTGAAATGAACAACTTTTTACTCACCTATATATCTCCCGAGAGCGATACCGATCGAGAGAGCACACTGTTAATTAGATGATGAGAGAGACCGATCGAGACGTGTGGATGCCTAAATAGCTAGCTAGATCTAGTTCTTGGGGAGGAGAGGTGAATCTAGCTAGATAACTAATGTAGAGGGAGTTATGTTGGAGGAGGACATTAATGGGGGAAGAGGAAGAGAGGTAGGAGAAAGAGAGATAATGTGAGAGAGGCCATTTATGGAGGAGAGTTATGGTGAAGGGGGACATTAATGAGGAGACAACTAGAGAGGTAGGAGGAAGAGAGAAGAAGAGCAACAATGATGGAGAGTGGAGAGGGGAAAGGAGGGGAGAGAGGGCAAAGTGGGGAGAGAGGGAGGGGTGAAAAGGTGGTAGCAGCCGCAACTAGCAGCAACGCTGCTTACAAAAAGCGTTGCTACTATGTGTGGCACATTAGCAGTAGCGCTTGCATGTCATAAAAGCTACTGGCAGTAGCCTTAGGAGTAGTGCTTCCTTCCACCCAGTGTTGTTACTATAAATAGTGTCGGTGGGGTCGTCGGGGCCACCTTATCAGTAGCGCTTTCTTAGCGCCCAGCGCTACTGCTAAGCCCTTAGTTGTAGCGCTGCAGGAACACAACGCTACTGGTAATTAGCAGCATCGGATTTATTTTTCCAGCGCTACTAGTAGGCTCCTGTCTATAAGTTTTTCCCTAGTAGTGTTACCTCGCGACCAGGGCGGCCTAGGGATCATGTCCTCCAAACGTATGAACCTTGCCCTCTTGACCCGTTGGCTATGGCAGATTGCCAATGGGGAAGGAGGTCTCTGGCTTCGTATCATCCGGAGCAAATACCTTCGCGGCCAGCCGTTGGCCTTCTGTCAGAGATCCAGTGGCTCGAAGTTTTGGCAGTCGAATATTCAGCTGCTCCCGGTCCTGCGTATTGGGACCTCCATCAAGGTTGGCTCTGGGACCTCCACCCTGTTTTGGTTCGACCGGTGGGCGGGAGCGTCCCCCTTGCGGCTCGCTTCCCGGGACTTTTTGCCATCTTGTGGATCCATGGATCTCTGCCGAGGCGGCCCTTATTGACCTTGGGAGCCTGGCTTCCCGTCGGCCATTTGGGCCCCTGAAACTATTGCTTGGAACGAGCTATTGACGACCGTTGCCCTCAACCAACCGGACGTTCACCAGAGCGTCGACTGCACCTCGTGGCACTTAGAGCCTTCGGGCATGTTCTCCACAAAGTCTCTGTACCGGGCCATTGCTGCCACTCTCGCCCTGGAGCCATTCAAGTTGATCTGGAAGATGAGGCTCCCCTTGAAGATTAGGATCTTCTTGTGGCAGTGGATCCGCGGCCGGGTCCCATCTGGCGTGGAGGTGCTCAAGCGTAATGGCCCAGGATACGGGCTCTGCCCCCTTTGTGGAACGTTGGAAGACACCAATCATATCTTCTTCTCGTGCGTGTCCGCCCAGTTCCTCTAGACCTGTCTCCGGGAGACCATTGGGGGACGTTGGTGTAACACCAACCTGCCTGACTAGTACACCGAGATCCAGGCTTCCCCCCCTTCGGGCCGCCACATTACATGGCTGACCATTGCGGTCCTCCTTGGACGACTTGGATGGTCCAAAATAAGCTTGTAATTCAGCGAGTTCCTCTCAGATGTGCAACTGGCGCGGTGTTCAAAACGTGTGGTTATATGCAGCTTTGGCGGCCGCTTAGCTGCCTCCAGGATCAGGGCGCCATCAACTCCATCATCGCAGACCTTCGGACGACGGCCTTCCGCTTGGTGCCGCCGCGCCCTCCGCCACCTTGAGAGCCAGATTAGATGCTTTGCTTGTGGCTCCGACGCCGTGTTGTGTGTTTTTTAGGACTTGTTGAGCTGTGCCCTCAGTAGAACCCATACTTGTTGTCGTGATAAAACCATCTTTTAGGTATTTGGATTAAATTCATGTGTTTTTCAAATTATTCAGTTTGTGAGCTGGCTCAAATTCATGTGCTCTTCAAATTAATCCAGATTGTGAGCTAGTTTAGATCTAGATCGAGCTACCTTACAATTAGTATCAAAGACAACGAGTCCTGGAGATTACGCGACACCGTCATGATACTCGATGGCAAGAACGGTGGTGAGAAGAAGCCATGAGCGTGTATGAACTTCTTCATGTGGAGTTCGCTAGCGATTTTGACCAAGTTCAAGGATCATGGTGAGTTACTTCTTACATCTATGGGCAGGTTATTGGAAATGAACACCACTGTGCTCAATAGCCTCATCACGATACGGAGGATCCCATTTGGGAGGAGGTAGCGCTTGACATCTAACAGATCCGGGTGATCTGAACAAGCCCTATGGAGATGGTTCTTCCTCCTCGCGGAATATTGGGAATGGTCGCGGCAATGTTGCCATCTACGCCCTTGCCTTCGACCACAACCACAGAGGGAAGGCACATGATGTTTATGTCCCTCCTCCAGTCGGAGGTGAGCATGAATCAATTTTGTTTCCAATTGTTTCCATTCATGTGAGCTGCTTGGTGCGGATACTGCTGATAATTCCACTTTTGGTTTGCGTGTGGATGTTCCTCCTAGATATGGCACTAATCCATGTCTCCGGCAACCTCGCTGTGAAGACCAATTACGCATCTGAACAACACCCAGTTGTCGGCGGATTTCACTTGCTACAACACAGTTTCAGGGAGCAACATCACGTTGGCTAGAGTCTGCTTAGCGTCCTCTGCCGTAGGTGAGATAGACTGGATTTTGTCGAACACTAAGAGCATGTTCAGATAGAGTCAATACCAAACTATTCTTTGCCACTTGTTCAGGCTTTCTCATAGTAGCATTATTGAGAATTACATAGAGCAATTTGCCGACCTCTTTGATCAGCTATTTGCATACAAAGGTGCACCAGATTCCCTACATTATACCACCCGGTTTGCGGATGGACTGAAGCCCGACGTTCGAGTAATTATGGCCTTGCAAAAATCAACAGACTTGTATGTACTTACGACTTGACTCTATTGCATGCAGAAATCAGAGCATAAATGATCCAAACTAACTCCCCTATTAGGAAGAGATCCATGTCATTGCCTTCTCATATCCCATATTTTTTAGATTTGGAATTTTATAAATATGTTAGAGAGGATTAATAATTTTCAAAAATGAACTATGATTGTTTGATCTAGCTAAATTTGACCAGGAGTTGTTTGAATTGATTGAAAATATGGCTCAAATAAAGTTTTGGAATGATTTAGAAACCCTAAATTGTCGTTTAGGAAATAATCATTAAAACCAAAACTCAAGCTCACAAAATGGTTGTGACCTTTTGTTTATTTTTGGGATGGAAATAATTTCCATACAACCCTGGGAGTTATCTGAAACCCTATCTGAAACTTGCAAATTAAATTGAACCCTAAAATTATTTAGCGAATTAATTTTGAACCAACAATATGGTGGCAATTGAATTATTTAATTTGGGCATAAATGTATTTTATTAAGTTCCAAATAATATTTCGTGCCTCTATTATTTTCCCCAAAAATATTAAAGTGAATTTAATTTTTGAATCAATTATAATTTCAAAAGGGAATTTTTTTCAAGCCCTTACTGAGCCTACTCAAGCAATCTCGTAGGGATATACATTTATTTTGGTAGGAAACAATTTACAAAAGTCCTAAACATTACTTTAACCTTCTATCAAATTTCTTATTTTGAATTGGACTGAGCTAGAAGGTCCATGACGGGTGGACCGTCTGGCACGTCCGGTCCACTAGTCATTGGACGGCTTCGTCGTGCCCACGCCCACGTGCAAGAGCCTTGGAGGACCCACCTGTCGGCATCTTAGTCCCAGCCGGTTGGTTCATTCCTACAGTCAACGAACCTCTCAGGCGATCCAGTTGGGCAGTCCATGATGGGTGGACCGCGGGGCGCGCTCGAAGCAACGGGGATGGCTCGTATCGGGCGACCCAGCTCGACAGTCCAAGATGGGTGGACTGCCTGGGTGTACCCGGGGCCATCTCACTGGAATGCGTCGGGCACATCCACGAGAGGTGCACGCATGGCCGTACGTGGGCAGCTGACCCAGTCGGATCAGCCTGGCGACGTTTTCACCCACTCCAACTTATACATCTTCATCATATCTACTTTTTGAAACACTTTTGCTCTTGTTTTCGACTCTAATATGCATGATTTGAATGAAACTAATCCGGATTGATGTTATTTTCAACAGAACTATATTGGTGTTATTTTTGTGCATGAGGATGCTCTTGGGAGTCTCTTCAAGCCAGAGCACGACAAGACACACACACACCACGAGCCTGGAGAAGGTTCTCTGTGGGATGCCTATGCGAAATCTTGTTAGTGGCCATGTGAGACCTTCATGGTTGGTGTCAACATCAAGGAAGAGTTTGACAAATTCATAGAAAATGCCGGGTTAATCGGTTTTGTCGCAAATAAGTGTGCTCAATACTATCATCTCATCGATACTTTCATGCTAATTTCAAGTCTATGTCTGTCATTGTGCCCCAATTATTGTAAACTTATATGAGAAGTCATGTAGTATGTATGTATCTTCATGAGTTCTGCTATGTTAGCCAAATCCCATTTTTGGGTACCTTCAGGGAACCTCATAAGACAAATTCTCAGGAATTTCCTAGGAGCATTTGTTATGGAGAAACTAGAGGAGTAACTCAAGGTAGAGTTCGAAGCATGCAATTTCCCGTTGTTCATTACCTTTCTTTATTCATAGGAAGATGTATAACTAGTAAACATGACCTCATTACCACTTCTGCCCCTGATTTAAGCATCCTCAAATGTGTTGTGCTTGGTGACAGAAGTTTTAATTTGGGTGCTATAGTCATGCGTCATCTAAATAGGAATGCTATTGATGGTGATCTTTATGTAAGGATATATGCCACTCGTATAGCTACTCTGTAACAGCCCAAGAGCAACATTCCAATTATGGCTACCTTTTCCATGAGATCAAGCTTGCATGACATTCCATGTTTGAATTGAATTGATGAATATTTATCTCATGTCATCCATTTTGCATCATGGTATCCATTTTATCCTTGCAACACTGTGTGATTGTGTGTGTGTGTGTGTGATGGTGTGCATTGCAACCTATTGGCATGATCATGCTTGATAAACCCCTCTCCAAATTATTTAACCAAAACCCCATCCATCCCTATGTTCTTTTTTTGCCAAGTGCGCTTCTCGCCCTCAAATTAATGTTCACTAACTTTCTAGAACTCATAGACTATGCCTCGTAGCCCTCCTCCTAATTTCATCTCATTTCATGTTGATTTTGTTGGATTCAAAAATGGCTCAAGTTTGAACAAAATTCCAACTTGATTTATTTTTCTATCTCTAAAAATGTCCAAGCCAATTTTGATAAATAGAGCATACTTCCAGGGTCTCAAATATATATTTGTTCCACCCCAAAACCCTCTCAAACTCCTTGTGCATTTCACTTTTCATTTCTATTTTATTTTTAATGAAAGAAAAGCAGAGGGCGAAAGAGATGCAACCCAGCAGAGCCAATAGTATGTCCCAAGAGCGCAACCCAGCCCCGCAGCCAAGCAGCTCGCCCGCGCGGGTGTTAGCCTTATCTCACGCACGCATCCATTCGCCACACAGCCCATACACTCCACGTGTATGAGCTGGTCCCATTCGTCAGCCTCACGCCCTATTCTACCCGCACCCACCTTTTGGTCCACCTCTCGCATCCCCGCGCACATGGCGATCCCAAGAGCGTGTGAGCTCGCCCCGCTCAGCATAATCGCATATTTAAACCCTCTCGGCGTCTGAGCCAGCTGTTAGAGTTCCTTCTTCCTCCCTCCGCTGCTGTCAAGAAGCTAGCGCCACCAGATCTGCCGCAACGACCACCTCCCGAGCGCATCAGGGAGCTCTGCCACGGTGCCCGCGTAGCCAGCATTCGCTATCGTCGACCGCACTGTGTACAACGTCTTCCCGGATGTGGACTATGTCATCTACCTACACTACCGCATCGAGGGACGCCAAAGACTGTCGTTTTCTTCCTCTTATTCGACTTTGGCCACTCGTAGATGTTTAATCAATGTTGTTCTTGACTCCGACCACCTCCCGGCGAGCCAAGGCCACCGTCGTGATCGTGGTGAGCGTCCGTGTTATTCCCCTCCTTTTATTGTGTTGATTGCGTTCTGATTTGTCGGTTGCCATGATAGCTGAAGCTTCCGCCATCGAACCTCATTTCCGGCAAGTTCTCCGGCCATGCTAGAAGTGCATGCTTGCTTGTAGTTGATCATCGTCGTGCATAGGTTCAATTTCTATCGTCAATCGCATAGCTTGCCCTCTCCATCGATGTGTTCAAGCTCTCTGTCTCCGCCTCTGAACCAGGTCACCGGCGTTGCCTCCATCGTTCTCCGGTGGCTTGAGTTTCACAAGCAGATGCGGTTTGCATTTGCGAGTAGATTCGTGCCCTCTGTCATGCCTTTGGGTCACCAAAGTAGCTCGGGCATCAACCCCACCATTTGTACCGCGTCGGCGTGAAATCCTTGGCTCATGCTCTATTTTGTGTCTCTGGCGCGTAGGTCCATGTGACCGCGTGGGGATAACTCAAAAGGGCCAAGCCCCCTCTCTGATCAAACCCTTGACTAGCCCAAGGGGTCGAGGAAAACCCACTCGTACCCAACGACCCAGGTTTGGTTCCCCCAGACACAGTTTAACCCCAATTTTTGCAAACTACGAGTCACTGACAGGGTGACCCCACCTGCCAGCGACTTTGGAAGCTTCTCTCTCTCTTCGAATACCATTTTGTCTGTTGTTTTGATTTTCAGAAAATATGTAAATCTTGCATAATTATTGTGGATTTTTTCTCTCTAATAGTAACATATGCATATTGTATATGATCTGGGGGTAGAAAAATCCAAGGAATTTATCTATGGACTTTTGAATTTAGAGCAAATTTGTGTCCATGCCATTTTTGTATGAATAAGCATTTTCGTGAATTTTGTGTGATTTAATATATGCATCCTATGAATTATCTTTGAACATGAGATATGGCCATTTTCATATGAACTTGCTCGTGGTATTTTTGTATTGCCATGAAAACCATGCTAAACTACTGTTATCACCTTGCAAACATGCCTAGACAAAACTATTGTTTTGGAGATAGTCGGGTTTCACTAAGTCTGGAAATTGGATTGATAATTAGCATTTTTGTCTTGATGATTGTCATAGATTCATAGCCCCTTTGCAAATGCTCATGTGGTATGATTTAGAGTACATGTTATGGTATAGCTTGTTGTGCCTTTTGATGCTAGTTTAGAGCCTTGATTCATAATTTATTTCTTGCTGTCAACATGTCTACTTACTAAAAGCTACTGCATGAACACCCTATTTTTCTCTAAGTCTGAGAATCAACAAGTTTCATCATAGCATTTTGTGTGGTTGATTACCATGAATATGTGGGTCTTTTGTTGATGCTCCCGTTGGATGATCTGTAGTCCATTATATCAACAACCATGTTGTTAAACTTCAGGCCATGAAAAGAATTGTAGCATATTTAAAACTTGTTGTGAACTTGCCTTCATGATAACATTGCTCTGTCATACCCTGTTATTTTCACTAAGTCATACTCTGTTAGTTCATTTATCCATCTTGTGAGCTCATTTCCTATTAATACATGCTTCTAAAAAACTTGCTCCTGTGGGATGCTTTATTTTGCATGATGTAGAATACAGTATATGTCTTTGATGAGTATTTTAGAATTGTGTAGCTTGTTGTTTTAATGGTTGCAAAGTGCCTTGTTTGTGTTTGTTGTAGATTGCATTGCTATATTGTTTTGTTGATTCTGTGAGTTTGATGCACTGGTTTTTCATGATCTTTAAATGCAGTTCAACTATAATTCCATATGCTATCCAGTGGCATGCTTGGAATGCCAAGATTCTACCACTATCCTCCTTTCTATCCATATCTATGTCCGTTTGCTTTTGTATCTTGTCGTGTGTCTTCCGGGAAATCCTTAACTCTGATTACGATGTTCTTTATATGCATTTGCATCGTTTTAATGAGTAGAATGCATTTTTTCCATGTTAATGCATGTCAAACTAATGCATATCTCTGTTCCGTATAGAATGCTAAAACCACCTAAATTGCATATGAAGTGTTGCTTGATCCATGCTTCCCATGGATCAAGGCTTCATTTAATGTTACTAGAATAGGATTGCCATGTTAAATATATTAAATGGTCATGCATCTTAACTATATAGCATTTTTTCATGGTTGTGTGTTTATCATATGTTGTTCTTTCTTGTGGGTAGTTCCGGGTGATGAGTCTGAGTTCGTGGAGCCCATCGAGAAGCAAGATTGTTATACAACTAAAGAACCTCAAGGTAAGATGATCATTACCCTGGATACAACTACTATCTTTACTTTTCTAGTTCTCATTGCTATTGCTATGTCTTGTTACCTACCACTTGTTTGCTAACCCTCCCAACATGCCATAATAAGTCTCTAACCCTCCACATCCTATCAAACCGGTGTCTAGATAATATAGCGCTTGTTCAACCCCTCTTATGGTGTTGCTAGTTGCAGGTGTAGGTGGATCCATGTGATAGCATGGATATATTGGGATATCAGTATCGGGCATACGCCGGTCTATGGGACCTACGGGCCCCCTTTGCGGTTCAACTGCGGGGATTCGCAGGTGCGAAGAGCATCACCGATCCATGCATGCACAAAGGCTTTAGACAGGTTTGGGCCGCTCGGAGCGTCAAACCCTACGTCCTGTGGTTTGGTGGATTATGTGAGTTCACAGTACAGGAGCGCTATCACCCGACAAGGAATGCCCAAGGAGTGCGGCTACGCGTGTAAATGAATGAAGCATCGACCTTTCTAAAGGTAGCCATCGACCTTCTTTTATAGGCTAAGGGGCTACCATAGTGGCTAAAATGGTCATTACACACTAGTAGAAAACAAGACTTCCGCTTCTACCTTTGATCCCGGTTTGGCTTTGGACTAGGACTAATGTGGCCATTAGTCCTGGTTCCAACGGCTAGGAGCTGTCAGGGGGTACGGGCCCCATTAGTCCAGGTTCATCTGGGACCTATAGTGTTAGCCTGGGGCCCCCACGAGCCCTTTTAGTCCCGGTTTGTGATACAAACCGGGACTATAGATGGACCTTTAGTACCAGTTGGTTAAACAAACCATGACTAAAGCTTTCCCTATATAAACCCTTCGTCCAGCCCGACTCCATTTCTTTGTTTTCTCCATTCGAAATCCCCTCTCCGTTTCTTCCCCTAGCTCAAGCTCATCCCTCCAGTTTTCCAAGATTTGTCAAGATTTGAGGCACCCCAATCCATCCAAGTGTTCACAAAGGTTAGAAACTTTGTCCTTTCATGTCTTACTGCTAGATCAGCTCGTGCAATGCTTTATAAGTATAGCGATTTGTGGGTTTTAGCTTGGATGTAATTATGTGATAGTTTTTTTATATGCAATTTCAGCTCAAATTAACTCCTTAGTTTGCATATGTGTAGGTGTGGTTTATTTAGTGTGCCTTCCTATCCCCGTCCTAACCACCGTCGATCGACCACACTGTCCCGTCGTTGGCACCACCTTAGTGAGCCTCTTGTTGTGTTCTTATCATTTTTATAAATAAAATCTTATTTGTATGATTTATATAGTTATTTGCATAGTTTTCTTACTTGTATGATTGTTGTTATATATATAGTGTCATGGTTATGATATCCGTGCCCGTCGGCCCTCGGCCCGTTTACGATTCTAATGTGGTATATTCTCTTTTATAACTATTTGTTGCATTTCGTGTTAATGACAATTATGCCCATCAAGTTGACATAGGTATTTTTATCTAGGAGGTAGTTGAACCGGAAATGCCAACCGACCCTATTGTCGAGAAGTTAAATTTAGTTGAAAAAGAAAACAAGGATTTGAAAGGAAAATTCAAAAGAGTTGCAGAAGAGAAGATGAAATTGGAGTTGTACGTTGCCGGTGTCATCGATGATCGCAAGATCAAGATGGATGCAATGCGCTTGAAGATTAGAAAGATTAGAAAATATGCCATTAATAAAGAGGCTTGGTATCATTATGTTGTTGGATCAATTTTTACCTTAGTTGCGATTTTGATCACATTTGTTGTTGCATTTAAAATGTTTTAGCTAGATAGTTTTATGTTGTTTTATGAGAATAAGTGTGTATTAACTTTATGTATGATCTTGTATTAATTTGGTCTTCTCGGTGTTGTGTAATGAGGATGAACCGGCAATGGATGTACGTTGGCCGACGCTCTCCCTAGTTCATTAATGGCGTGCTGAGTTTTTTGCGTGCGGCTGAGGCAAACAAGCGGGATGGTTTTATGTGTTGCCCGTGGGGTGTGTGTAAGAATGATAAGACTTACTCTATCTCAAAACAGATTCACGTCCACCTATTTACGTTCGGTTTCATGTTCGACTATAATTGTTGGACCAAGCATGGAGAAAGAGGGGTTCTAATGGAAGAGAATGAAGAAGAAGAGGATGATGACAACTATCCTGGGCGTCCTGAATATGATGGTAGTACAGTGGGCGAAGAGAATGAAGAAGAAGAAGCTGAGGCATCAGATGAGCCCGCTGATGATCTTGGTCGAGCCATCGCTGATGCGAAGAGAAACTGCAAAAATGAAAAGGAGAAGTTGAAGTTGCAGCGCATGTTAGAGGATCACAAAAAAGGGTTGTACCCAAATTGCGAAGATGGAAACACAAAGCTCGGTACCACACTCGAATTGCTGCAATGGAAGGCAAAGAATGGTGTAGTTGACAAGGCATTTGAAAAGTTGCCGAAAATAATGAAGAATAAGCTTCTAGAGGACAACGAATTTCCCAAAAGTACATACGAAGCAAAGAAGGTTGTCTGCCCTCTAGGATTGGAGGTGCAGAAGATACATGCATGCCCTAATGACTACATCCTCTACCACAGTGAGTACGAAAATTTGGATGCATGCCCGGTATGCAATGCATTGCTATATAAGATCGGTCGCGATGACCCTGTTGATGATGTTCAGGGCGAGCGCCCCGGGAAGAGGATTCCTCCCAAGGTGATGTGGTATGCTCCTATAATACCACGGTTGAAAAGTTTGTTCCAAAACAAAGAGCATGCCAAGTCGTTGCGATGGCACAATGAAGACCATAAGAAAGACGGGAAGTTGAGAGTTCCCGCTGATGGGTCATAGTGGAGAAAAATCGAGATAGAGTGGCTAGACTTTGCAGATGACCCAAGGAACTTATCGTTTGGTTTAAGTGCAGATGGCATTAATCCATTCGGGGAGCAGAGCAGCAAGCATAGCACATGGCATGTGACTCTATGTATCTATAACCTTCCTCCTTGGTTGTGCATGAAGCAGAAGTTCATTATGATGCTAGTGCTCATCCAAGGCCCTAAGCAACCCGGAAACAACATTGATGTGTATGTAAGGCCATTAGTTGAAGAACTTTTACAGCTGTGGAATAAAAAAGGTGTACTATTGTGGGATGAGCACAAACAACAGGAATTTGACCTGCGAGCATTGCTCTTTGTAACCATGAATGATTGGTCTGCTCTTAGTAACCTTTCAGGACAAACAAACAAGGGATACCATGCATGCACACACTGTTTAGAGGATACCGAAAGTATATATTTGGACAAATGCAAGAAGAATATGTACCTGGGACATTGTTGATTTCTTCCGCCCAAGCATGCCTTAAGAAAGAAAGGCAAGCATTTCAAAGGTGAGGCACATCGCCGGAAGAAGCCCGTCCTTCGTACTGGTGATGACATACTTGATATCGTCAAGGATTTACAAGTAATATTTGGAAAGGGTCCTGGCGGACAATCTGTTTCGACTTACGCTGAGGGACGCGCAACCATGTGGAAGAAGAAATCTATATTTTGGGAGCTAGAATATTGGAAAGTCCTAGAGGTCCGCTCTGCAATTGACGTGATGCACGTGACAAAGAATCTTTGCGTGAACCTGCTAGGATTCCTGGGCGTGTATGAGAAGACAAAAGATACACTTGAGGCATGGGAGGACCAACAACGTGTGTACGAAAATTACGGCATGCATGCAAAGTAGTATGAAGGTCCTACCAGCTACGCTTTTACCAACCAGAGAAGGAAATCTTCTTTGAATGCATGCTCAGTATGAAGGTCCCATCTGGCTTCTCGTCGAATATAAAGGGAATAATAAACATGGCAAAGAAAAAATTCCAGAACCTAAAGTCTCATGACTGCCACGTGATCATGATGCAATTTCTTCCGGTTGCATTGAGGGGGCTTCTACCAGAAAATGTTCAATTAGCCATTGTGAATCTATGTTCATTCCTCAATGCAATTTCTCAGAAGGTAATCAATCCGGAAATCCTACCAAGCTTACAAAATGATGGTCCAATGCCTTGTCAGTTTCGAGTTGGTGTTCCCACCATCCTTCTTTAATATTATGACACACCTCCTAGTTCACCTAGTCGAAGAGATTGCCATTCTGGGTCTTGTATTTCTAGACAATATGTTCCCCTTTGAGAGGTTCATGGGAGTCTTAAAGAAATATGTTTGTAACCATTCTAGGCCAGAAGGAAGCATCTCCAAGGGCCATGAAACAGAGGAGGTTATTGAGTTTTGTGTTGACTTTATTCCTCACATTAAGCCGATTAGTGTTCCTCAACCGCGGCATGAGGGGAGACTGCGTGGAAAAGGCACGCTTGGACCAAAATCAATAATATGTACAGACGGGCATTCTTGGACGCAAGCACACTACAGAGTTCTACATAATTATACCTTGGTCACACCATATATCGAGGAACACACGGATATTATACACTCGAAGAACCCGAAGAAGTCTGACCCCTGGATTCAACATACACACATTGAGGCTTTCGGCGGTTGTTGCGAACACATCTCATGAATGATGACAATGTTGAAGATGACTTGTACTTGTTGTCCAAGAGACCATCTTCGACTATATTGACTTTCCAAGGGTACGAGATAAATGGGAATTCATTTTACACGCTCGCCCAAGATAAAAAGAGCACCAACCAAAACAATGGTGTTCACTCTGACGATGCGGCAAACACGAAGGAAAAGGACACATATTATGGTTACATAAAGGAGATATGGGAACTTGACTATGGAGGTGATTTTAAGGTCCCTTTGTTCCGGTGCATATGGGCCAATCTAAATGGAGGAGGGGTAATGGTAGACCTGCAGTACGGAATGAAAACTATGGATCTCAACAATCTTAGGCACACAGACGAACCATTCGTTCTAGCCAATGATGTGGCGCCAGTTTTCTATGTGAAGGACATGTCTACCAAACCAATAAAAAGAAAAGACAAGAAAGTGGATACATGATATGACGAGCCAAAGCGCCACATAGTTATTTCTTGGAAAAGAAACATCGTGGGAGTGGAGGACAAGACCGACATGTCAAGAGATTATGAAAACTTTGATAAATTCCTCCCTTCGCAGTGACGACTGACCCAAGCATCACGTTAAATGATGAATATTGTCCATGGTTACGGTGCAGTAGTCAAGGGACAGACGCGAAGAAAAAGTTTTATAATCACACTCTAGGATGTGATTGGCTGCACCGTCATCACTTTTCTTGTCTAGTGAGTAGCTGGGATGGTTTAGTTTGTGCACGAAGTGCATCCAGTTTTTTTGCAACCCTCTCAACTTTTTATCTCATGCTATGTGGGTGAAATGATGATACCATGCCAAGTTTCAACCTTTTCAGAGTTCATTTGTGGTGCTTTTTAATTTCAGGGTCATTTAGCTGAAAACAATTCATTAAATGGATGAAAAATAGCAAATGAAGTTAGAAAGGGTTGAAATTTGAGGACGTGGCTTAGAATGGTTCATATTGAATGCACAAAAAGTCTAGAGTTGAAATAAGTAAAAAAACGAAATGCCTTTGTAACATATGAGTTTTCGTCCAAAACCCTCATACTTCGAAGGAGATGGTTCGGTTTGTACACGAAGTGCATCCAGTTTTTGTTGTAGCCCTTTCAACTTTTTAGCAAATGCTACATGGGTGAAATTATGATACCATGCCAAGTTTCAACCTTTTCAGAGTTCATTTGTGGTGATTTTAAATTTTAGGGTCGTTTAGCTCAAAACAATTCATTAAATGCATGAAAAAAATAGAAAATGAAGTTAGAAAGGGTTGAAATTTGAGGATGTGTCTTAAAATTGTTCATATTGAATGCATAAAAAGTCTGGAGTTGAAATAAGTTAAAAAATGAAATGCCTTTGTAACATATGAGTTTTCGTCCGAAACCCTCATACTTCGAAGGAGATGGTTTAGTTTGTACACGAAGTGCATCCAGTTTTGGTTATAAACCTCTCAACATTTTAGCACATGCTATGTGGGTGAAATGATGATACCATGCCAAGTTTCAACCTTTTCAAAGTTCATTTGTGGTGCTTTAAAATTTCAGGGTCATTTAGCTCATAACAATTCATTAAATTGATGAAAAATAGCAAATGAAGTTAGAAAGGGTTGAAATTTGAGGGTGTGGCTTAGAATGGTTCATATTTAATGCACAAAAAGTCTGAAGTTTAAATAAGTTAAACAAATGAAATGCCCTTTGTAACATATGAGTTTTCGTTCGAAACCCTCATATCTCGAAGGGGATGGTTCAATTTGTACACGAAGTGCATCTAGTTTTTGTTGTAACCCTCTCAACTTTTTACCACATGCTATGTGGGTGAAATTTTGATACCATGCCAAGTTTCAACCTTTCCAGAGTTCATTTGTGGTGCTTTTTAATTTCAGGGTCATTTAGCTCAAAACAATTCATTAAATGGATGAAAAATAGCAAATGAAGTTAGAAAGGGTTGAAATTTGAGGATGTGGCTTAGAATGGTTCATACAGAATGCACAAAAAGTCTAGAGTTGAAAGTAAAAAATGAAATGCCTTTGTAACATATGAGTTTTCGTCCGAAACCCTCATACTTCGAAGGAGATGGTTCAGTTTGTACACGAAGTGCATCCAGTTTTGGTTGTAAACCTCTCAAAGTTTTAGCACATGCTTTGTGGGTGAAATGATGATACCATGCCAAGTTTCAACCTTTTCAGAATTCATTTGTGGTGCTTTTAAATTTCAGGGTCATTTAGCTCAAAACAATTCATTAAATGGATGAAAAATAGCAAATTAAGTTAGAAAGGGTTGAAATTTGAGGATGTGGCTTAGAAAAGTTCATATTAAATGCACAACAAGTCTGGAGTTGAAATAAGTTAAAAAATTAAATGCCTTCGTAACATATGAGTTTTCGTTCATAACCCTCATACTTCGAATGAGAAGGTCCACTTTGTACACGAAGTGCATCCAGTTTTTGCCGTAACCCTCTCAACTTTTTACCACATGCTATGTGGGTGAAATGATGATACCATGCCAAGTTTCAACCTTTTCAGAGTTCATTAATAGTGATTTTATTTAAAACAATTGAAGGTATAAAATTAAAAAGAGTTAAACAGAATCTAGTTTTGATTAGAACACCTATTTAAAACATCCTAAAAATTCCAAAATTTAACATAATGATAAAACATACTAATAATAAACAACAACAAAAACAATCACTGAAAAATCTAATTTGAAACTAAAGTTATTCACAAACTAGTGATTCATAAAAATTTCAAAAGAATTCAAAATAAACTATTTAAATTTGAAAACTACTGGCACTAACACAAAGTTTGTAATTGTTTTGACCTAAAGAAAAAAGATTCATTAAAAAACTATAAATATTCTAGTAGTTATTGCAAATATAAAAACAGTTATTTCAAATATATAAACAAAAAAAGAGAATATAGAACTTTAGTCCCGGTTGGATCCACCAACCCGGACTAAAGGTCCCTTCCCGCGCGAATTTGGGCCGCCAAAAAGGCCTCTTTAGGCTCGGTTGGTATAACAAACCGGGACTAAAGGGAGGACCTTTGGTCCTGGTTGGTGGTACCAACCGGGACTAAAGGGTCTTTAGTCCCGGTTGCTCCACCAACCGAGACTAAAGGTCCCGGACCTATTTAAGCCCTTCTTCTTCCTCCCCAAATCACTCCGTCTTCACCCGCTCAACAATGTTGCCAGGCTGCCCAATGCGCACCCTCGATCGACAGCGCCGTTTGTCCACGCGCCACCATCGGTCTCTTCCGCCGGCACCGCTCCTCCATTCCGCCGCCGTCAACTCCGCCGACTCCGCCACCGTGCGTTCTCCTCCTCCATGCTGTCGCCCTGCTCCTCCGGTGCCGCTCCTCCATGCCATCGCCATCAGCTCCGCCACCGCCGCTCTCCTTCTCCACGCCGTAAGCCCGATCCGTCCTCCGCCCTCCAAATTGATGTGCATGTGCATGTGCATGTGTATGTGTATGTTAGATGTATATACGTATTTGTATGTGTATATATGTGTATGTTAGATAAAATTAGGACTCCTAGGAGTTTATAGTATTTGTATGTTAGATATATTGATGTGTATATGTGTATGTTAGAAAAAAATGATAATACTAGAATAATATGTCACTTTGATGCAATGAAAATAAATGATACATTTTATTAGTTTAAATTTGCCCCCAGGAGTTTATAGCATTGTACGTATGATCATAGGTACTAAAGAATTTACCGATCGTGGGGGGAGTTTATACATTTTATTAGTTTAAATGTATGTATGTTTAAATGTATGTTTTAAATGTTTAGATGTTGCTGATTTGCTAATTGACATATTGCATCTAAAGCATCTTTCCTAACCGTCGAATCGATTGCATAGCGTAGCCGTCGAGTCGATGATGCCCATGTTGCATCCTCGTCATCGACTTGGCGGTAACCACCTGCTTGAGAGGCGCCATGTCTAGGACTGGGCTCCGCCGGGCTGGCACTAGGAGGTGCTGCCTTCCGGGGCATGGAGCTTGGTGAGGAATGAGGGTCCTGTCATTGACCGAAGGTTATTTGGTGGCGGTCGCGTGGACTACTATCAATGCAAAGGGAGCCGTCCCCCACGGAGGTGATACCTCGCCATGTTAGGGAGGAGGACAAGCACGTTCGACGCTACATGGATGCGTTGGACGCTAGGTTCTCCAATACCTGGCAAGTTCTTCAAGGATCTCACCCGAGCTATGATCCTGTCATGGTTCCTTCTCTTTGGGTGTCCACAGCTTGCGCCGTGAGACGCCAACTATATCTGTATTAGTGGATACTATTTGATGATGTATTAGTGATATTATTCGATGATGTATTAGTGATACTATTCGATGATGTATTAGTGATACTATTATTTGATGATGTATTAGTGACATTATATGATCATATTGTTGCATTGCCTTGTATTGATTTGCATATCTCCGGTTCTGCTTATTGAATGCATTCTAATTGTTTTATATTTGACACACCAAAAGTAATAATCAATTTTTGAATCATGAACACAATAAATGTCGTTGTCTGATGACGATGATAGGATCCAAGCATGTGAAATCTACGACGAAGATAAGGGTCTTTGGGACCAGCCTGGGCTGCGAGACGGCAGGTTCTTCACCATGAAGCTTTACGAGGACTTCGATATTTCTACGGTACGCAACGATGACAACTATTTTTTTGTAATTAAGAATGACTTCTGTTTCTTTTCTTCAATGCATAATTTCTGTTGTATACAATTTGACTAGTTCATCCCCTGTCATGCAAGACGATATTTCTTGTAGAGGCTCGGTTTCGAAGAGCACGAGAGTTTCGAGATGAGGACAGCCAACCTGAGGACTAAATATTGTCACACATTTCTGGGAAAGTAATGAATGCACTTAATAACATAGAATTAGGGTTCTCAAATTGGGAAGCTCTTTGCAAAGCATATGGATTTCAGGAGGATATGGAAATAACCTTCGATGTTCGTCCTGAAGATCATATTGAAGGTAACATCGACATTTGGGTGGATCTCGATATGCTTCCTGTTTTACCTCCATGTGAGTTTGTCAACCATGCATATTTGTCAAGTAATTTGCATTCTATTTTTTAAAATAGTTGGTGTTCATCCATACTAAATTTGTTAATTTATAATTTATAGCTTATTTTGTTTCTTCAAGTGAAACACATAACATAATCGACACGACACATAACACTTATGGATCACATCTAACTTGGGAGGAGAAGGATGATCTTATCAACTTTGTTATTGGTGTCCTAGCTGGTAGGGAGATCTTCCCATATAATTTGGGAACTGGCCCAAATTATACATTGTACAGGACACTAGTGCATAGGTTGAGGGCGGATGACATTCACCAAAATATCTTGGTAAGAGTTGCTAATTAAGTACACTAGTAATGTCGTGTAAATGGTATTGATTATATTGCTAACTAGGCTACTATTATGTTCTTCAATAGAAACTGCCAAAATGAAGTTGTGCCTCCGTTGATGCAAGCCGAAGGTAATATGACAATTAAAATCCCCTTCCAGCCCGAGTTCTCTTTTGCATACTCGACTGAGCGCAAACCACCAAGATGGATCCAAATTGAAGCATGGGGACAAATAAAGAAGGATCGCAAGCCACAAGTTGGAGACCGTTGGATATCTTTGCTTCATCATGGAGACATAGGTGTTATTCTGTTTTATGTCATTTTACCTAGGAGGGAGGACTAGGTCCTATGAGAGAGAAGTTTTTCTGGTTTATATTAACTTGCATGATCGATTAGGATGATTAGTATTATGTTCATTTTTTGTTTTATGAGATTTTAACTTGGTATGATTAAGATGATGATGAGTTGTTAGATGAGCAAGATGATGATGAGTTATATGACATATATTTGGTTAAAGTGGATGGATGCAAGTGATCATGTTGAATTAGAGGAAACATTTAAATGGAAAAGGAAAAATGAAAAGGAAAAATAAACAATGAAGCCTTAACAGCTAAACCTTTAGTCCCAGTTGGTGTTACCAACCGGGACCAAAGGACCCTATGCCCTGGCGCACGCTACCGGCCACGTGGCCAGGGTTTAGTCCCGGTTCGTAGCCAACCGAGACTAAAAGCTTGGACCCTTTAGTCTCTATACTTTAGTCCCAGTTGGGGAAACGATACTAATGGCCCTTCCCAACCGGGACTAATGGCATGTTTTCTACTAGTGACATGGGGAAACAGTATATGCCATTGCAGCCAAAACGACTGACAGGAGCTATAGGGGGTAATACCTAACTCTAACGGATAAGGACATGTGCATTGAACGCACTGTGAGATGGCGTGCTGGCGATGTCCCCCAGCAAGGATTGCATGTCCTTCCGCGTCGTTCGCCTAGCTACCTCTTCTTCCTTTGCCACGATGTAGGACGGGTGTCATTAAAGCTATTGTAAATCCCCCGAATCAACACACACTCCACCTAACCACCTACCCGCTCACCAACTAGCTTATGTAGACAATCAGCCTGGTGTCATGGAGTGGCGACTTATGGGGCGGAGATCCTTGTGGGAGCGTTCATAGTCTGGTTTTCTCCACTGACAAGGAGTCTTGCGAGTTGCCTTTGTCCTTGCTTGATGTTGCTCGAAGGTTGCCGTTCGCCCGACAAGGTCTTGCCGGTCCGGAGGCCGCAGTCATGTATGCTCAAGTCCAGGTACTAAGGGCCCCCGTTTCTTAGCAAACCGATAGGAGCCCCCGGGCCTGGGGCACACATGAGTCTGTGATGTCATTGAGCTAGGCCCCAAAACAGTGCACTACCACACGTGGCTGCATTTCTCAGCGGTTATGATGATGATTTTTACTGCCTTGCCCATGATGCGCATTAACTGCCAATTGTGGGAGTGGTGGAGCAAGACGGCGCCCAGTGGGCATGCCTAAAAAGTCGCACCACGCCGAGCCGAGAGAGGCGGCCTCTGCGCATTCCCTTATTCATCATAGCATCTCTCACGATGCGTGTCCTCACATGAGGTGTGGTACTGGTGGAGAGGGGCAGTCATCCAAGCAGCACGCTTTGCAATGAATGGTCATCTCGAACTATGAACGTCTAGCCCTCGGGATTCCCTTAAGGAAAGGAAAAATCCGGTGGGCGATGCCCATTCGCCTCTTTTCATTAAGTATCATCATCTTCCCTTCCATCTTTTACTGTGCCCCTTATGACACGTGTCGCATACAAGGCTCGGCATTGGCTGAAAGGGGAGGTCGCTGATGCAGTGCCTATGCGAGTGTGCAGCCGATTTGGGTCACGAAGAGCTAGCCCCCTCCACCTCGGTCCTATAAAGAGGGGGGGGTCGAGGAGGGCGTTGCTCATTCGGATTCTCCCGTTTCATCCTGCCAACCATCACCTCCTTCTTCTTACTTCTGCCACCTTCTGTGGCACGCCATTCCTGAGATGGCGAGGGGTTGTGGCTGTGCTCGACGGTCCCATGTTACCACGAGGGGCACCCTAGAGCCCGATGCGCATCGTGGTAACAACGGCGGGGGCTGGCTATAGCTCCCGTGGGAGGACGACTTCCAGGGGCCATGGGAGGACAGCCCCCTCGAACTGCGGTGGTCATGATGGTGCGCCCATCTGGCCACCCCGCGCGGGGGTTCATGCAGGAGAAGAGGCACACAAGTTCGTCATGGTGTTACCCCATTGGCACCACAGCTGGCTGTGCCTTCCCGACCCCTTCGCGAGGCCATGGAAGACAACAAGCCCCTAGGCATGTGGCTCCGGGTAGACGACTGCTACAACGGGCTCGCCTGGCTGGCGGTCGACCTCTCCCGGAAGCTCCATTTCTTGACGCGGGGGTGGCAGTCGTTCATCCGCTCCCGTTGACTTGGACCGGGGCATCTCCTCCAGTTCAAGTTTGACGGGTCCGCCACCCTCTCCGTGAAGTTCTTCAGGGCATCCGACTTTTTCTTGGAGTGCTAGGCATAAAGCTTGAGCGGTAGCGACTTTGACTACTCCGCGGCAGCGGAAACGATGCCATCGTCTTTGGCGTCAAGCATGAGGACTCAGATTAGGTCCATGTGGCGCTCTAGCTAGGCTTCGGAGATGGGTCGATTGATGCGGGAACGAGGCTCCATCCGCGAGACCTCGTTTCCGGATCAATTGCCACATCATAGTGGCAGATCTCCTTTTGTGTTTATATTGTACCCAATGTAACCCTGCGAAGATGCAAAGATAAATTGTTGGGTACTTTCTGCCAAATATTCAAGAGTTTATTATGCTTAATGAATGGCCATTTTGTGGGGACCCCGACTCAGAAGTCATGATCACCGAATGTATGTGCACAATGATCCTAGAGATCAATGCTCACTGAACACAAAGAAACTGGATAACAGGAGTCTTACATCCATTACATTCCATTGTACTCAAAAATGGCCTCTATGACCAAGTCTTAATGAACTTGCAGCGGAAATCTTCAACGATAGCGTGAACCCATGCCATGTGCCTTAACCCTACATGCATTCTCACTCGGAAGCGTCCTAGCTCGCACGTACGTCACCATGGTAATCTCCATCACAACTTGGTCTTTCATGCGTGGCCAATAAAATAACCAGTGGCAAGACAATGAGTACTTTGAATGTACTCGCAAGCAACCCATGTTTGGAGCAAGGTTCAACAGAGCATGACATAACACTAATAGGTAATTTTGCGAAAAGCTAGTTTGAGTGCAATGACATGTTCAATCAACTTGTAAAAGCATGCATCAACTGATTGCACACACACACACACATATATGAACAAGTTACAGAGATCAACATAAGCAGGGTTTGAACACCACATGTTCAATTATTTCATCAAGTCTTCTGACTTAGCTCAATTATCTCTTTGTCACACACACACACACTAAGTTTTGTGAAAACATTTGGTCGTAGCTTAAGCGGGACCTCCAACTTTCCATGACCATGGACATGGCTATTCGAATAGTTTTACACTCTACAGAGGTTACACACTTTACCCAGAAGACTCGGGAAACTTCCGTGTCAAGCCACGACTCGTGGTATTGTCCATACCCGAGGTAAGTACCTGAACATTGTCTTTCCCCTGAAGATACTAAACAAAGATTCCACTCGATTGTTACACAACCCACATGATGTACATCACAAGTAACATCCATCCAGGGACCAACGATGTGGCCGGTGCCTGTGAAGATTGCGCATGATCGTCCTTACCGGCATGACCCCGTATCGAGAGTGACCATGTCACTCCCACCTCTAGTAATGCGGGCTCTGTGCTAGTACCCATCAAAGTAATCAACAAAGCCCCGTCCCATAAGGGGTATCGTGGTTGTACACGTAAGGTTGGGATGGTCAGCAAATCTTAAATCTCTCTGTTTTCGAAAACACACACACTCACTTGCCCCGGTACACCAGTTCTTTGTCAAGTGGTTACCTAGCTCATCAGCAACCCCCTCAGGCATTGGTGGCACCCAACGGGGTTTTCGGAAAAGTCTTTGAAATAACTTTTGTTTCCATCAGCATGCATATTCCCATCCCACTTGCGTAGCACCTACTAGCATCCTATCTACTCCTACCCGCACAACCCTCATAAGGAGGTACGGTCATGCACAATGCAAGTATCAACAAGAAGGTATCGAAGGTATCCCACTGAAGGGGAATACCACATCAACATGGTCATCATCAAGGAATAATGTGCTATATGCCATGCAATAAAAGGTTTCATAGTCATGGTCAAAGGGCTGCTTGCCTGGCTTAGCAACGTCTTCGAGGTCTTCACAAGCTTCTCATCCACTCTAAGTACTCCATCTACTTCGTCAACTATCAACGGAAACAATCATAATAAGCAACACCACAAGCGGAATAATAAAGTGCTCTATAAATAGGAGTTTTATTTTTCTTGGACACCTCTGGCTATAAGAAAAATAACCAAGGAGGTTTTATGGGACCTGGATCAAGGGAGATTTTTGAACGAGGGAAATTCATGAAATAATGATCCTATTAGAAGTCTACAGAAAATGTTTTGGTAAAAATGAGTGGATGCACGCAACAAATAGGGCACAATTTTAGAAAATTTTGGGAAGTGGTTTCATTGGATTTGGAGTTGGCATGATTATACTAGGGATTTGCAAAGTGTATAATATATGAATACATTCTCCTTTATTTGACATAGCAGAATAAGTGCAAGGAAAAATGTGCACATCTTAAGTCATGATTTGAGATGCACCTGGGATTTTGAATCATTGCATTTGGAGTAGATATGGCTCCACTAGGAATTTTGCAAGTGGGGTTTGAATAATTCAAGTTTGAATTTAAATTTGAACAGTGCAAAAACTTGCAGTGGAAAAATATGAAAGTTGTATCATTAAGTAAAATGGGATTTTATAAGAATATAGGAATTGGATCATCAAAACTGGAGGTCATATGAATTTATTATGGATTTTTGAATTTGTTTAGAAAACGAAAAGGAAAAAGGTTTACACCTAAACGTGTTAAAATGCACACAGTGTGCTATATAGCGACTGGGCCGACCTAGCCGTGGGAAGGTTGAGGCGCCGATGACGGCGCACTCAGGGAACACGCTTTCCCCGAGCGAAGGTGGCTCCAAGGCCAACCCGCTTCCATATAACCCACCGGGCCCGGCTGATTGCCACTTACAAGTGGGGCCCGCTTGGCCTGTCTCTCTCCTTCCCCCACTCGAGCAGGGGAAGGACAGAGGAGGCGGGACAGAGGAGGGTCGACACTCGCCTCGGTGGCTCCAGCTAGCTGCGACGACGCCTCGGCCACTGGCGTGATCAGGGCGATGGGCTGCCCCCGCCCGGGTGTGGTCTTCTCTCACCGGGAAGCGTCGGGGAAAGCGGGGCCCCAGCCGTAGCGGAGGCCGCCGATGACAACCGAGGGGGCGGTGCTCCGACCACTGGAAGGAGGAAATGAGCGCGAGGAAAGGGTTAAAGCGGCTTAGGGGGTCTCTAACGAGGTTCAAAGGAGAGGACGGGCCCAGGGGCGCTCGAATTCGAGCGGTGGCCAAGGCGGGGACATGGTGTCCATGGGGACGATGTTGAGCTCTAGGGTTCATAGGGCTTGGTCAGGGGGTCACTAGGAGATATGGAGAGAAAGAGAGATCGAGAGGGGGCGCGAGGAGTGCTCGGGAGGGATTTACGTAGCCACAGTGCCGGAGCACCGTGAACAGGGAGCTTGGCGGGGTCGAGGTCGTTTCTAGAGCTCACGGGGGGCAGGCTCGGACGTGTCGACTTGCTTTGTGGGCGTGGCCCATGGCCAGGGGGAAGGATAGGGAGGAGCGAGAGGCCGACAGGGCTCGCGCGTGTGAGCTTTGGGATTGAAGCTCTCGGGCAGTCCGATGCGCGTGCGAGGGAAGCCGTTGGAGGAGGCGAGAGGAGGGGACTTACCGTTAGACGTGTCCCCGATGCCGAGACCATCCAAGTGGCGAAAGGGGGGAGCCTGAGGTGGTCGGGGCCATGCATTGGGTGGCAGCTATAGTGTGGTCATGCATTGTAGCGCGTTCTGGAGCACGGCCATTACATGCCATGGCCTTGCCAATTGTGTCTAGCGCGTGGCCAACCTTGTCTAGTAGTCCCTGGGGATATAGGAGATGCTCTTCGGATGCTTCGGGAGGTGGGCAGAGGGGTAGAAGTAAAAGGAGGGGGAGGAAACTTCTGATCGGGCTATCCAGGGGGTAAAATGAGAGTCTAACCCCACCAATGTTTGAGCTATCCACATGAAATAGTTATTGGAGTAGAGGGCACCTAGGTGGAGATGTGGTAAAAGTTTGAGATCAAGGAGAATAAGTTAGTGGGTGAAAACAATGACTTTTAGAAATGACCAAAAGGTGTTTGTTGATGATTTGGCCAAGTAAATTAATTATACTTGCCTTGAAATTTAACATGATCAAATGGTGCTTAAAAATAGGGCAGGTCACCAAGTTTGAGATTAGCTAAAGAAAGTTGCCAATGTAAACTTGGTAAACCCTAGAAATGGACCGAAATGGACTTGCTTAGACCTAGCTACGGAAATCCATTCTCCTTGATGCACCACTTGATTATGTAGCATTATTTGGGTATTAGATCATACCCAAAAAGTTTGGGACCAAATGGGGAAACTTGACAATGCAAACATTTCCAATTCTTGAAATCAATAGAAGTAGGTTTGGGGGGATTTGGACAAGTGTATCTGTTCTCCTTGATGCACCACTTGGTGTGGATGCATGATTGGAGGATTAGAACAAGTCCACAAAGTTTGAGCACAATAGGAGACAGTTGGCAATGTAGAGTTGTTCAAATTTGGTTCTAGACACAGAGGGTTCTAGAATATTTTGGTGAACCAAATCAATTTGCATTGAGGTGAAACTTGGCAAGATAATCACATATGTCATATGTGACATGATAGAAGTTTCCTGGATTTATTTGAAAATATTACTTATAGAAATATTTCAAATGCTTGAAATAGGCAGAAATTGTTTTGAAGGGTTTTGTCCAATATTTTGAACATGGCGTTGTGTTTAAACTCTTATATATGGACAATATATGTCCACTGAGTTTTAATAAAAAAAATCAAATATTTTGAAAGCATAAAAATCAATTTTCCTAATAAAAGACCATTTCCGGCCTTGATAAAAAACCTTTAAATAAAATAAGAGAATAATCTTTAAAATAATATTTGTGGTTTTGGGAAGTTATGTATATAGTAGGTTCCAAACAAGTCCCTCGTGGCAAAATATTTCTCCAAATTCGAGAACTTGTAGTACAGACCTCAATTCAAGGGTTTTTGAAAACCTAATTTGAATAAATGCTTTTTGGCCAAAATACTATTTTGTAAAACTATATTTAAGTCATATGCACATGGTATGATCATTGGACAAGAGTCGGGATTAAGGAAAAGAGTTCTTGAGGGTAGGAGGGATTTTATGAATATAGAGCACACGCAAGCAATCAAACAATCAACAAACAAGCAACGCGCGTTTCTGGCGGGTCTTTAGTGTTTATTCTACTTGTCTCTCCGTAGACACCGTGGCAAAGGTTTGGGCCGAGCCTCATACCTGACTAAGCTTAGAGACTTGGTGTCAAAACGGGTCCTACTATGTGGGAAGGTTTCTGAGGGGTTCTAAATAAGCTGACTCTCTAGAAGTATAGAACAGTCATTTAGCCCCCATGGTCTAAGGCTTGGCAAGTGGGGTGAAGTACCTTTGACAAGTGGTTTACCTTGATCGAGTCAGGGTCTACGCCATAGATTGTCTAAAAAGGGGCTGATAACGAAGTCATGACAGTCGTCCACTCCATTCCAGGCATCTGAAGGGAGTATGGATGTCACGGTCAATGTACACCATCAAGGTGTTGGAGCGAGAGGTGTTGTCAACTTTTCGGTTCCTTCTTAGTCAGGAACTGATAGGTGGCCATTAAAGCAAGGGGCTACTAAATCCCGTTGACGTCCAAAGGCTTCTTCGTGCTTGAACGTTGGAGTTTCTTGATATAGTCTAGTTGACATATCCGGTAAGGAGTGATGGTTGACTTCTCTTGCTTCTTCTTTTTCGTCTTCGTGGTTCCTCGACCGTAGTGGTTGTCCATCTTGCTTGGGAAAGAATGTCCTCTGCTGCATGGAGGGTACTCCAAGGAGTCCAACTTTTTAAAGGTGAAACCTTGTACTTGAGAGGCATGGTAATTAGTGTTCCTGGGGCTGGTCCAAATACGACTAAGGTGTTCCCTCCTCTTATTGGGTAATTAAGTATGTGATCCATGAGGACGACAACATAATTCTCCTAGTATCACATAAACACATTGCTCATGGGATAGGTGAGAGAGTCGGTCGTTTGTTCCGGGTGGTCACTTGTCTATGTTGGAAATATGCCCTAGAGGCAATAAATAAAGTGTTTATTAATATATTTCCTTGTTCATGACAATCGTTTATTATCCATGCTATAATTGTATTAACTGGAAACACATTACATGTGTGGGTAAATAGACAACACTTTGTCCCTAGTATGCCTCTAGTGAACTAGCTCATTGATCAAAGATGGTTAAGGTTTCCTAGCCATTGACATGTGATGTCATTTGATAACAGGATCACATCATTAGGAGAATGATGTGATGGACAAGACCCAAACTACAAACGTAGCAAATGATCGTGTCAGTTTATTGCTACTGTTTTCTGCATGTCAAGTATGTGTTCCTATGACCTTGAGATCATGCAACTCACGGACATCGAAGGAGTGCCTTGTGTGTATCAAACGTCGCAACGTAACTGGGTGACTATAAAGGTGCTCTACAGGTATCTCCGAGGGTGTCTGTTGAGTTGGCATGGATCAAGACTGGGATTTGTTACTCCGTGTGACGGAGAGGTATCTCAGGGCCCACTCGGTAATACAACATCACAATAAGCCTTTCAAGCAATGTGACTAAGTGTTAGTTGCGGGATCTTGTATTACGGAACGAGTAGAGAGACTTGCCAATAACGAGGTTGAACTAGGTATGGGCAAGTAACATACCGAAGAACAAAGGGAACATCATATGGGATTAACTAAATCCTTTACATAGAGGTTCGACCGATAAGGATCTTCGTAGAATATGTAGGAACCAATATGGGCATCCAGGTCCCGCTATTGGTTATTGACCGTAGAGGTGTCTCGGTCATGTCCACATAGTTCTCGAACCCGCAGGGTCTGCACACTTAAGGTTCGGTGACGTTTCGGTAGTATAGAGTTATGTATGGTGGTGACCGAAGGTTGTTCAGAGTCCCGGATGAGATCACGGACATCACGAGGAGCTCCGGAATGGTCCGGAGGTAAAGATTGATATATAGGAAGTCCTGTTTTGATCGCAGGATAAGTTTCGGGCTAATCGGTAATGTACCGGGAGTGCCGGTAGTGTACCGGGAGACCACCGAGAGGGGTATTTTGACCCAAGAGGCTTCATGGGATGTGGGAGAGTGAATACCATCCCTTAGTGGGCTGTTGGAAGTCCCACACAAGTCCCATGCGGCTGGGAAGAAAAACCCAAAAGGAAAAAGGTGGAAAAAGGCAAAGAAGGCAAAATAAGGAAGGAGTCCTAATCCTACTAGGAGGGGAGGAGGTGGACTCCTACCTCCTGGTTCGGCCGAGCCTCCTTGTCTTGTAAGCCAAGGCCGCCTCCTCTCCTCCTCTCCTCCTATATATACTAGAGGGTTTTAGGGTTTTTGGACAGAATTTTCAGCCACGTGCAACCCTACCCTCTAGTGCATAGTTTCTCCTCTAGATCGGATTTCTGTAGTGCTTAGGCGAAGCCCTGGCAGAATAGCTCCACCACCATCGCCGGAGCACCGTCACGCTGCCGTAGAACTCTTCTTCCTCTCCACTCCTTCTTGCTGGATCAAGACGGTGGAGATCGTCATCAAGCTGTACGTGTGCTGAACGCGGAGGTGTCGTCCGTTCGGCGCTAGATCGGAAGGATCGTGATCAAGTTCGTGGGAAAGATCGTGATCAAGTTCGCGGGATGGTTCGTGATTGGATCGTGGGACAGATCGTGATTGCATCGTGGGACGCACGGCGATTTGGGTCGCGAAGACGTTCGACTACACCAACCGCGTTTCTTAACGCTTCCCGCTTAGCGATCTACAAGGGTACGTAGATCCATTCTCCCTCTCGTAGATGCTCATCACCATGGATAGATCTGCATGTGTGTAGGATTTTTTTTGTTTCCCATGCAACATTCCCCAACAGTGGCATCATGAGCTAGGTCTATGTGTAGATGAGATCTCGAGTAGAAAACAAAAGGTTTGTGAGCGTTGATGCTTAGATTGCTTCCTCCCTTGGTCTGATTTTGGTTCAGGGGTATTGTGAGATGAAGCGGCCCGGACCAACATTACTCATACACTTACGAGAGACCGGTTCCCTCGATAGTCACTTGTTGCATAGATGGCTTGCGAGTGCTAGTTTCTCTCACTTTAGTTGGATCGGATTCGACAAAGGCGGTCCTTGAGAAGGTTGAAAAGCAACTAGTGTATCACCATTGTGGTTTTTGCGTAGATGGGAATTGTTCTTGCCAGATACCCGTAGCAGCCACGTAAAACATGCAACAACAATTAGAGGACGTCTAACTTGTTTTTGCAGGGTATGTTGTGATGTGATATGGACAATTACATGATGTGATATATGTGATGTATGAGATGATCATGTGATGTATAGATTATCATGACTTGCAGTCGATGAGTACGGCAACCGGCAGGAGCCATAGGGTTGTCTTTAATTATTTTATGACCTGCGTGTCAATCATTAAATGCTATGTAATGCTTTACTTTATCGCTAAACGCTAGCAATAGTAGTAGAAGCATGTTGGGCGCGACGACCCTGATGGCGACACGTTGATGGAGATCAAGATGATGAAGATCATGGTATCATGCCGGTGACGATGGAGATCATGCCAATGCTTTCTAGATGAAGATCGAAAGCACAAGTTCATGGCCATATCATGTCACTTATGAATTGCATGTGATGTTAATCCTTTTATGCACCTTGTTTTGCTTAGGACGACGGTAGCATTATAAGGTGATCCCTCACTTTTATTTCAAGATGAATTGTGTTCTCCCCGAGTGTGCACCGTTGTGAAAGTTCGTCATGTCGAGACACCACGTGATGATCGGGTGTGATAGACTCTACGTTCACATACAACAGGTGCAAGCCAGTTTTGCACACGCAGAACACTCGGGTTAAACTTGACGAGCCTAGAATGTACAGACATGGCCTCGGAACACAAGAGACCAAAAGGTCGAACATGAGTCATATAGTAGATATGATCAACATAATGATGTTCACCATTGAAGCCACCTCAACTCACGTGATGATCAGACTTGAGATGGTGGATTTGGGTCATGTGACACTCAGATGACCTGAGGGATGTCGATTTGAGTGGGAGCTTTAGTAATTTGATTAACTAAACTCATTATCTTGAACAATAGTCTAAGTAAACTTTGCATATTTATGTTGTAGATCAATGGCTCGCGTAGTAGCACCCCTGAATTTTAATGCGTTCCTAGAGAAAGCTAAGTTGAAATATGATGGAAGTAACTTTGTTGACTAGGCCCGTAATCTAAGGATTATCCTCACGGCTTCCCAGAAATCATATGTCCTTGATGCACCGCTTGGTGACCAACCATAAGACATGACCTCCGAAGACGTTAAGAACGCTTGGGAGGCACGTACTGGAGATTACTCAATAGTTCCGTGTGCAATATTGTATGGCTTAGAACAGGGATTTCAAAGACGTTTTGAACGTCATGGAGCATATGAGATGTTCCAGAAGTTGAAGTTTATCTTTCAGAAGAATGCCTGAATCGAGAGGTATGAAACCTCCGATAAGTTCTATGCTTGCAAGATGGAGGAGAACGGGTCTATCAGTGAACATATACTCAGAAAGTCTGGGTATTCAACTCATCTAGCGGAGTTGGGAATTGCGCTTCCGCCAGAGGCGATCAGTGACAGAGTTCTTCAACCACTGCCACCTAGTTACAAGAGCATTGTGATGAACTATAACATGCACGGGATGAACAAGTCAGTCGCCGAGCTGGTTGCGATGCTAAAAGTCACTGAGTCTGAAATCCAGAAAGAACATCAATTGTTGATGGTCAATAAAACCACTAGTTTCAAGAAAAATGGCAAGGTCAAGGGCAAGGGCAAGAAGGGTAAAACCAAGAAGGATGGCAAAGCAGTTGCTACTCCTGTAAAGAAGCCCAAGCATGGACCCAAGACAGAAAGTGAGTGCTTTCATTGCAAGGGAACTGGTTACTGGAAGCGGAATTGCCCCAAGTACCTGGCTGACAAGAAGGCGGCCAACAAGAAACAAGGTATATATGATATACATGTTATTGATGTGTACATTACTAGCTCTCGTAGTAGTTCCTAGGTATTTGATACCGGTTCGGTTGCTCACATTTGCAACCCAAAGCAGGAACTATGGAATAAACGAAGGCTAGCGAAGGACGAAGTGACGATGCGCGTGGGAAATGGTTCCAAGGTTGATGTGATCGCCGTCGGCACGCTCTCTCTTAGATTACCATCGGGATTAGTGATGAACCTGAATAATTGTTCTTTAGTGCCCGCGTTAAGCATGAACATTATATCTGGATCTTGTTTATTGCGAGACGGTTACTCATTTAAATCAGAGAATAAAGGTTGTTCTATCTATATGAGTAATATCTTTTATGGTCATGCACCCAATGTTAGGGGTTTATTCATATTGAATCTTGATAGTGATGACACACATGTTCATAACATTGATGCCAAAAGATGTAGAGTTGATAATGATAGTACCACTTTCAGTGGCACTGCCGTTTAGGTCATATTGGTGTAAAACGCATGAGGAAGCTCCATGCTGATGGACTTTTGGAGTCACTTGATTTTGAATCACTTGACACATGTGAACCATGCCTCATGGGCAAGATGACTAAAACACCGTTCTCTGGAACAATGGAACGGGCGAGTGACTTATTGGAAATCATACATACTAATGTGTGCGGTCCAATGAATGTTACAGCACGTGGTGGATATCGTTATTTTCTCACCTTCACTGATGACTTAAGTAGATATGCGTATATTTACTTGATGAAACACAAGTCTGAAACGTTTGAAAAGTTCAAGCAATTTCAGAGTGAAGTTGAAAATTATCGTAACAAAAGGATTAAATTCCTGCGATCTGAGCGAGGAGGTGAATATCTGCGTTATGAGTTTGGCAGTCAGCTAAGACAGTGTGGAATTGTTTCATAGTTGACACCGCCCGGAACACCACAGTGTAATGGTGTGTCCGAACGTCATAATCGAACCTTATTAGATATGGTGCGTTCTATGATGTCTCTTGCTGATTTGCCACTATCATTTTGGGGTTATGCATTAGAGACAGCTGCATTCACTTTAAATAGGGCACCATCAAAATCCGTTGAGACGACGCCATATGATCTGTGGTTTGGCAAGGGGCCAAAGTTGTCGTTTCTTAAAGTTGGGGGATGTGATGCTTATGTCAAAAAGCTTCAGCCTAAAAAGCTGGAACCCAAAGCAGAAAAATGCGTCTTCATAGGATACCTGAAAGAGACAGTCGGGTATACCTTCTATCTCAGATCCGAAGGCAAAGTGTTTGTCACTATGAACGGAACATTTCTTGAGAAAGAGTTTCTCTCGAAAGAATTGAGTGGGAGGAAAGTAGAGCTTGATGAGGTTATTGAACCTTTACTTCAACCAGAAAGTAGCGCAGCGCAGAAAGATGTTTTCGTGGAACCTGCGACGGTAGAAGAGGAAGTTAATGATGATGATCATGAAGCTTCGGATCAAGATACTATTGAACCTCATAGGTTGACAAGGCCGCGTACTACTCCTGAGTGGTACGACAACCCTGTCTTGGAGGTCATGTTGTTGGACAACAATGAACCTACGAGCTATGGAGGAGCAGTGATGGGCCTGGATTCCGAGAAATGGTTAGAGGCCATGAAATCCGAGATGGGATCCATGTATGAATCACAAAGTATGGACTTTGTAAGTATTACCTGAAGGGCGAAAGGCCATTCAGATAAAATGGATCTTTAAGAACAAGACAGACGCGGACGGTAATGTCACCGTCTATAAAGCTCGACTTGTGGCAAAGGGTTTTCACAAGTTCAAGGAGTTGACTACGATGAGACCTTCTCAACCGTAGCGATGCTTAAGTCTGTCAGAATCATGTTGGCAATAGCTGCTTATTTCGACTATGAAATTTGGCATATGGATGTCAAAACAGTGTTCCTCAACGGTTTCCTTGAGGAAGAGTTGTATATGATGCAACCAGAAGGTTTTGTCAATCTAGAGAACGCTGACAAAGTTTGCAAACTCCAGCGATCCATTTATGGGCTGGTGCAAGCATCTCGGAGTTGGAATAAGCGTTTTGATGAGGTGATCAAAGCGTTTGAGTTTATACAAGTTTATGGAGAAGCTTGTATTTACAAGAAAGTGAGTGGGAGCTCTATAGCGTTTCTAATATTATATATGGATGACATATTACTGATTGGAAACAATATAGAAATGCTGGAAAGCGTGAAGGAATATTTGAACAAGAGTTTTTCAATGAAGGACCTAGGAGAATCTGCTTTCATATTAGGCATTAAGATCTATAGAGATAGATCGAGACGCTTAATAGCACTTTCACAGAGTACATACCTTGATAAAGTTTTGAAGAAGTTCAAAATGGATCAGTCCAAGAAGGGGTTCTTGCCTGTGTTACAAGGTGTGAAGTTGAGTAAGACTCAATGCCCAGTGACTGCAGAGGATAGAGAAAAGATGAGTGTCATCCCCTATGCTTTAGCCATAGGCTCTATCATGTATGCAATGCTGTGCACAAGACCGGATGTCAGCCTTGCCATAAGTATGGCCGGAAGGTTTCAAAGTGATCCTGGAAAGGAACACTGGGCAGCGGTGAAGAATATCCTTAAGTACTTGAAAAGGACTAAGGAAATGTTTCTCGTTTACGGAGGTGATGAAGAGCTCGTAGTAAAGGGTTACGTCGATGCAAGCTTTGACACTGATCCGGATGACTCTAAGTCACAAACAGGATACGTATTTATTCTTAACAGGGGAGCGGTAAGCTGGTGCAGTTCCAAGCAAAGCGTGGTAGCCGATTCTACATGTGAAGTGGAGTACATTGCAGCCTCGGAGGCGGCGAAGGAAGGTGTGTGGATGAAGTAGTTCATGACAGATCTTGGAGTAGTGCCCAGTGCACTGAATCCATTGAACTTGTTCTGTGACAACACTGGTGCCATTGCTCTGGCCAAGGAACCAAGGTTTCACAAGAGGACCAGACACAAAAAGCGACGCTTCAACTCCATCCGCGAATACATCGAGGAGAAGGACCTAAATATTTGCAAAGTGCACACGGATCTGAATGTTGCAGACCCGTTGACTAAACCTCTGCCAAGGGCTAAACATGATCAACACCAGAATAGCATGATTGTTCGATTCATTACAATGTAAATCACATAGTGATGTGAGCTAGATTATTGACTCTAGTGCAAGTGGGAGACTGTTGGAAATATGCCCTAGAGGCAATAAATAAAGTGTTCATTATTATATTTCCTTGTTCATGATAATCGTTTATTATCCATGCTATAATTGTATTAATTGGAAACACATTACATGTGTGGGTAAATAGACAACACTTTGTCCCTAGTATGACTCTAGTGAACTAGCTCGTTGATCAAAGATGGTCAAGGTTTCCTAGCCATTGACATGTGATGTCATTTGATAACGGGATCACATCATTAGGAGAATGATGTGATGGACAAGACCCAAACTACAAACGTAACATATGATCGTATCAGTTTATTGCTACTGTTTTCTGCATGTCAAGTATGTGTTCCTATGACCACGAGATCATGCAACTCACAGACATCGGAGGAGTGCCTTGTGTGTATCAAACGTCGCAACGTAACTAGGTGACTATAAAGGTGCTCTACAGGTATCTCCGAGGGTGTTTGTTTAGTTGGCATGGATCAAGACTGGGATTTGTTACTCCGCGTGACGGAGAGGTATCTCAGGGCCCACTCGGTAATACAACATCACAATAAGCCTTGCAAGCAATGTGACTAAGTGTTAGTTGCGGGATCTTGTATTACGGAACGAGTAAAGAGACTTGCCAATAACAAGGTGGAACTAGGTATGGAGATACCGATGATCGAATCTCGGGCAAGTAACATACCGAAGAACAAAGGGAACATCATACGGGATTAACTAAATCCTTGACATAGAGGTTCGACCGGTAAAGATCTTGGTACAATATGTAGGAACCAATATGGGCATCTAGGTCCCGCTATTGGTTATTAACCGTAGAGGTGTCTCGATCATGTCTACATTGTTCTCAAACCCGCAGGGTCTGCACACTTAAGGTTCAGTGACGTTTCGGTAGTATAGAGTTATGCATGGTGGTGACCGAAGGTTGTTCGGAGTCCCGGATGAGATCCCGGACGTCACGAGGAGCTCGGAATGGTTCGGAGGTAAATATTGATATATAGGAAGTCCTGTTTTGGTCGCCGGAAAAAGTTTCGGGCTAATCGGTAATGTACCGGGAGTGCCGGTAGTGTACCGGCAGACCACCGGGAGGGGTATTTCGACCCAAGAGGCTTCATGGGCTGTGGGCTAGTGAATACCAGCCCTTAGTGGGCTGGTGGAAGTCCCACAGAAGGCCCATGCGTCTGGGAAGAAAACCCAAAAGGAAAAAGGTGGAAAATGGCAAAAAAGGCAAAATAAGAAAGGAGTCCTAATCCTACTAGGAGTGGAGGAGGTGGACTCCTCCCTCCTGGTTCGGCCGAGCCTCCTTGGCTTGGAAGCCAAGGCTGCCTCCTCTCCTACTCTCCTCCTATATATACTAGAGGGTTTTAGGGTTTTTGGACAGATTTTTCAGCCACATGCAACCCTACCCTCTAGTGCATAGTTTCTCCTCTAGATCGGATTTCTGCAGTGCTTAGGCGAAGCCCTGCCGGAATAGCTCCACCACCATCGCCGGAGCACCGTCACGCTGCTTGAGAACTCTTCTTCCTCTCCACTCCTTGCTGGATCAAGACAGTGGAGATCGTCATCAAGCTGTACGTGTGCTGAACGCGGAGGTGCCGTCTGTTCGGCGCTAGATCGAAAGGATCGTGATCAAGTTCGTGGGACGGATCGTGATCAAGTTCGCGGGATGGATCGTGATTGGATCGCAGGACGGATCGTGATTGGATCGCGGGATGCACGGTGATTTGGATCGCGAAGACGTTCGACTACACCAACCGCGTTTCTTAACGCTTCCCGCTTAGCGATCTACAAGGGTACGTAGATCCACTCTCCCTCTTGTAGATGCTCATCACCATGGATAGATCTGCGTGTGCATAGGAATTTTTTTGTTTCCCATGCAACGTTCCCCAACAGTCCATGGGTTTGTGGTCCAACCTAATAGAGGTCCTCGTGGCCACCTTCCATATGAATATGTCTGGTGGAGGTCGGGGTGGAGTATCGGCCATAGTCTAATGACTTAGAAACAAGACCAATGGTCATAATTCCGACCATATTGTGTCTCAGCAAAGCTTTGGGGTTTCAAGGAGCTTAGGATGTAAGTGAACATCTACCATCTTATCCTTGATCATAGTTATTACATGCCAATAGTCCTACTATTTACTGCAAACAAAATCATCCTACACCATCAAAGGCATCATATCATATAAGTCACTCCAACATTACACATGTTACTCCTATATCCGTAGCTTTAAGAGAAGGATGACCTATACTCTCATGCATACTCGATTACCATTCATCTATATCCCTACATAAAAATCCTTGGAATAGCATACATGCCGCTAAGCTTGATCATGACACTATAATCCAAGTGTCGTACTAACCTATCCAAGGTCTAAGGTATTGCATTACTATGATAAGGAAACACGTAATAAACCAATCAAAGATCTTGTTTCCTTCCTATGAATCCAATTAATCGATTCCCGAATACCATTCACTATTACATGCCCTATTACTGCTACAAATCCAATACTAGTGTCGTTCCATATATCTCCAGATTCCCTAAATCCCCAAATTCCAGAAGGAACTATCTCATCACAATATAACCAGCAATTCCCATCTTGATGATCTAGAGAACTCCGATGTTAGGTGCATATGGATCCCTGAATCGATTGTAACAGGTTACAATATTCTAGGTTTGTCTTCCATCGAGAAACATGGTATCAAGATCAATATTATCGGACTAAATCCAAATTACTCCGAACCATGTGGTTTGATTGATCTTGAGTACGTACTAGAATCACCTATTTAAATCCAAGGTTTACATCTAGTAAGAATTCCCTACTAGTTACTCTAGTTACTATTGTAACATCATCAATCCACTGTCGATATTACTTGCCAAGTCAAGTCATTTATCCACCAATAATTTTAGCTTGTCATTACAATGGTCCTACTAAATCCAATTTGCTCAAGGGGAAAGTAAGTTATGCTATTGTATCAATTTTATTGATCAATCTCTCGATCATCCTGAAAATCTCGCCATCTACCAAAGGGTCTCGTCCACATCCTCAAGATATCTATTCTAGCCTCGTCAAATGATTAGTCTACTAACCATTTATCCTCAAGATGATCTATCCCAGGGCATCAAGGTTCTAGTGCTAGCGTAAGAATGAAGGATGTTTTTTCACTATGATCACTAGCTCCATAATGAACCCAATGCTAAGTAGGGGTTTCCGATCTTGAGTGAAAAGCCTAACCCTACGGGGTTGCGTCTGGTTGAGTACGTTGTAGTTATAGTCTTCAACGCTAGCTGTGTAACAGCTCGGGACCGACGCTCTAGAAGATTTCCCTTTTATTCTATTATCGTCACGTGATTCGTTTGGTTGTTGCATTCATCATTGCATCATTCGCATCATCTGCATAGCATTGTCACTCGTTTTCTAATACTTGCATCCGTTCGTAGTTGTCGGTTCTCTTCACTTGCATTGTCGACTGTTTCGAGACCAACCACACTCACACGCGCCCGTGGCATTGTTTAAAAAATGTTTTTAAAAGCGTATGAACAATATTCACAGATTGGGTCAAAAGTTGGCATGCGGTCCTGTTATATTGTAGGTGGACCGCCTGCCAAATTTCGCCGCAATCAGAGGTCGTTTGACACCCGAACGGTCGATCGTAACGTTAGCCTCATCGGTTTATTCGTCGAGCATTTTCGGTTTGTTAAATTTTGTGCCGAGCCACACCATCTCTCTGTCATCTCAGCCCAACCCCTCTAACACAGCCCAACCAGCCCACCTAACACCTAGACACGACCGGAGCCATCCGATTACGATCGGAGGGCCAAAAACGCCCCACAACTGCTAACCCTAGCCCCCTTCCCTATTTATAAGCCCCTCCATGCCATTTTGGACAGCTTAACCCCTCCCCTAGCTTCCTTTTCTGCGCCGGGCAAGTCCACCACCGCCACTTGTCGCCTCCCGATCCAACGCCGCCGCCAGCCAGCCGTCGCGCCACCACCCACCGCCAACCAGCGCCCTCCACGTGGCCCAACCGGCCTCCACGACCGCGTGGCCTGCCCGGGCCCGAAGCCAGCCCGCCGCGGCCCACCCCGCCGCCATCGCGGCCCGAGCACCAAGACGTACGAGCCGCTCACCTCCCGCAGGCATAGCGTCGCCCCACACCCACGCCTCCACAGCTCCTCGCTGGAGCTGCCTCGCGCCGCCGCCCCGTAGCCGCCCTGTCGTGCCATTGCAGCTAGCTCCGCCGCCTTGTGCCCCGTGCCCGCTAGCCGACCCCACGCTGCCACTCATGTCGTCGTCGCGCCAGCAGCCTCACCACCGTCCGCCTAGGGGCCGGAGCTCGCCCCGCTGCGGAGGTCCACCGCCCATAGCTCATCACCCCGCCAGCCGTCGCCAGTCCTCGGATCCACCAGATCCAGTGCCTTAGTCGCCGGATCCACCTCCCCGCCGGCCATCCCTGCCTCGCCCACTCCTCCCCGTCCCGCCTTCGGCCATGGCTCCGCTGCCAACGGCAACCGCCATCCATGGCCTCCTCATGGCCGCTGGGACGGGCATGTTCCTGGATCCACGAGATCGAACAACCAAACGTCAGCCAGCCCCCATAGTATCATCCCATCCCACTTCTCAGTCTTAGTCAGATTTTTGCTAAGTCCTTTCAGCCAGCGATTTTCATGAGATTAGCATTTTGTGTGAGTCCTAGCTCTTTGTATGTTTATCGGATGGTGATGATTGGTATATGTCATTTGTTCTACAAATTGTGCTCTTCATGATAGCGTTACTTCCATGCATATTAGAGGTCATATTCATGCTCATATATCTGTTGCAAAAGTGCATCCCGTCATACGGCGATAACATGTTATTTTATTCATTCTTGCGTAGATGGTTGCATCTCAACTATAGGACTTTTGCGTGTAGTGTCTTCATGATTATTGTCGTATGTTATGTCCACTATCATGCCATGCCTCTAGTTTCTAGGTAGAACATCATTTTCATGTATAATTCTTGCTCTCAAGTTGCTACCGCATTAAAGTTGAAATCTGTTAACGCTAAGTTCAATTTTGCGGAGTTCGTATTAAGCAATCCATGCCTCCTTTTGGAGTTATGCCAATAGATGATTTGTAGTATGACATGTTTACTTGCTGGTTGCAAGAATACCATGCCATGAATCTCTTTGATAGCTGTAGATTTCTTCGTGTGAGCATACCTACTGAATAGTGCTGCTTTGAGGGGTCTAAATATTTCTAAGTCTGGAATCTGTAACATTTTGTTGCTGTCTTTCCATGTGTTTTGCTAGTGATCTAGAACACCTTTGGGGTTGGTGTAGTGGAGTTATTTGTAACTTATAATGTGTACTACCATTCTGTTAATTTTCATGCAATAATATGCACTGTAGCTTATTGTTTTACTGCTGTCAATATGCCTTCATGATAAAAACTGCACTGTCAAAAACTGGGTTATTTTCACTAAGTCTGAAAACTGCTTAGTTCAATATAACATGTTGTGATCTTCCTACCATGTGATCCATGCATCTTTTGAGTATGATATGTGAAGATGAAATAAAGTGTGTGTTACATTCTACTGCCCCATGCTTACTTTGTGCATTTTAGAATCTTGTAGCTTGTTGTTTTCATGCGTGCAATATGCCTTGTTGCTGTTTTTATGCAGTTTATACCCAAACTTGTGTTGGTTGTTGTGGTTGAACCGTAGCTCCGTTTTGGACATGCCATATATGAAGCTTGCTTAGAATTTCATGTAGTTTCATAATATCTTTCTGCATTCATGATTTGAAATTTCCGTGCTTGTGATTTTCATGCATTTTGCATTCATGCCATGTTAATCTTGTGTGTGTCATATCTTTTAGACCGTAGCTCCGTTTGAGATGTTATATATATGTAAATCGGCTAGAATGACGTGTAGAATCTCATGAGACACTTTATTTTGCGGTTTAATAAATATAAAATATGGTTAGTTGAGATCTGGACCAATTTCGAAATTAACATATGTGGTCGTTTTGGAAATACTATAAGTTGTTTCCGACCTCATTTAAGATGCATAGCTAGATAGTTTACTTATGCTTCACCTCTTGCCATGTTTAATAACATTTAGCATTGATGTGTACCTAAATGGGGGTGAACTAAGTAAACCAAATGTGAAGTTTTGTTAATATGCAACCCGTTGCATATTGAGCTTCACTTAATGTGTAGAAGTTGATTGTTGTGTTTTGTCATGTCATGCATAGCATGCATCATATTTGATTGTGCATCATGTCATGCATATATTGTGGTGTACCGTGTGTTGATTGTTGTTTCGGATTGTTCCTTCTCTATAGAGTTCTGAAAGCATTCGGAGTGTGAGGATTCATTTGACTACGTCCCGTTCGTCGACTTCACGGATCGTCTTCTTCATGGACTCGTTCTTCTTCCAAGCCGGATCTCAGGAGAGATGACACGTTTCCCTGGATACCACTACTATCATTGCTATTCTCGTTGTCTTGCTTCCATCGTTATTTCTTGCTACCTACCACTTGTTTGACAAGCCTCCCAACATTGCCATGATAAGCCTCTAACCCTTCACCTCCCAGCAAACCATTGTTTGGCCATGTTACCGCTTGCTCAGCCTTTCTTATAGTGTTTCTAGTTGCAGGTGCAATTGCTTCCATGTGTCAACATGGACATTGTTTTGTTATCGCAATATAATTGCTATATAATTTAATGCACATATATACTTGGTAAAGGGTGGAAGGCTTGGCCTTTTGCTCGGTCTTTTGTTCCAGTCTTGCTGCCCTAGTTACTTGTGAACTAGTGTTATGTTCCATATTTGAGCGCTCCTAACATGCTAGGGGTTGTTATGGGGACCCCCTTGATTTTCGTTTTAGGATAAAAGTTTTCTTGCAAGGCCCAATTTTGGTACTACATTTGCGCAACATAATAATACTAATCACCTTATTAAAGCATAGAGGGTCGCCCCCTCATGTATTAATTTAACATAATACAGGGGGCAGTGCTGCTGGTGCTGGTCCAAAACAAAGCACTATGCGGGGCCACCCCGGGGCAACTCAGGGGATTTCTATTAGGCCACCATACACTAGCTTATCCGCCATGGCCTGAGAATGAGATACGCGTCTCCTATCGGGATTGTCGGCACGTCGGGCGGCCTTGCTGGACTTGTTTTACCTTTCTTGAACGTCTTGCGCGTGGGATTTTGATGACACTTCGGGCTACCTCGAATTTGAAATTTTCCATCAGGATTCCGCAAATACTATGGGTGATTCCGCGATTGAGGAATTCCAATGCGGTGTGTGGTTAGTTTGTGATGGATGAGTTGGAGCACCCCTGCAGGGTTAAATCTTTTGGAAGCCGTGCCAGTGGTTATGTGGCAACGTGGAAACTTTGTTTAACACCCGGTCATAGCAAACTTGAAGTAAACTCAAATAAAATATACCAACTATGTGCGTAACCGTGACTGTCTCTTCTCGTGAGTCCTTATCCGAGAGAGAACATAGTGGGGTTATGCTTGACGTAAGTAGGTGTTTAGGATCAGTTAGTGATCATTGCTAGTTCACGTCCGTTATGCGTAGACAACCATAGTTTACTTTATATACTCGTAAGTTAGCCACTCAAATAAATGCTTAGCCGCTTGCTGCAGCCTCACCACGTAACCATACCTCACCCATTAAGCTATAATAGTCTTGACACCCTTGGAAATGAGATTGCTGAGTCCCCATGGCTCACAAATTACTACAACAATAGTTGCAGGTACAGGTAATGTGATGCTTTGATGTGGGCGCGATGCTTGTTTGATTTGGAGTCCTTCTTCATCAATCTAGGATGGGTTCCAAGCGACAGCCTGTGATAGCAAGGACGGATGTCATTTTATCGTTTCATTTCGCCCATAGTCAGACCCTTCTCTTCTGTATGATGATTGATTATGTTATTGTATTGATGTGATCTTGATGTAGCTTGTGGCGAGTGTAAGCCAATTCCATATACTCATCTCTTCTGTACATGTACTTGTAATGATATCCATTCTTGTGAGCGACGAGATGCGCTTCTATCCCTATCAGGCCCTCGTGCCAAAATAAGGATAGGACCGCATCTTGGGCGTTACAAGTTGGTATCAGAGCTTGTACCGACCTAGGTATTGGGGAACGTTGCATGGGAAACAAAATTTTTCCTATGGACATGCAGATCTATCCATGGTGATGAGCATCTACGAGAGGGAGAGTGGATCTACGTACCCTTGTATATCGCTAAGCGGGAAGCGTTAAGAAACACGGTTGGTGTAGTCGAACGTCTTCGCGATCCAAATCGCCGAGCGTCCCGCGATGTCATCACGATCCGTCCCGCGATCCAATCACGATTCGTCCCGCAAACTCATCACAATCTGTCCCGCGAACCAACCACGATCTGTCCCGCGAACTCATCACGACCCGTCCCGCGAACTCATCACGATCTGTCTTGCGATCTTGATCATGGTCCTTCCGATCTAGCGCCGAACGGACGACACCTCCGCGTTCAGCACATGTACAGCTCGATGACGATCTCTGCCTTCTTGATCCAGCAAGAGGGAACGGATAGGTAGAATAGTTCTCCGGCAGCGTGACGGCGCTCCGGCGATGGTGGTGGAGCTATTCCGGCAGGGCTTCGCCTAAGCACTGCAGAAATCCGATCTATAGGAGAAACTATGCACTGGAGGAACGGGTAGCACGTGGCTGAAAATCTAGTGCCAAAACCCCTAAAACCTCTAGTATATATAAGAGGAAGAGTTGAGGAGGCTTGGCTCCCAAGGATCCATCCCTTGGGTCGGCCGAACCAAGGAGGAGACGAGGATTCCTCCGCCAATCCTAGTAGGACTAGGATTCCTCCTTATTTTTGCCTTTTTTTGCCTTTTCCCACCTTTTTCTCTTTGGGCTTTTCTTCTCAGACGCATGGGCCTTGTGTGGGACTTCCACCAGCCCACTAAGGGATGGTATTTATTCTCCCACAACCCATGTAGCCTCTTGGGTCAAAATACCCCTCCCGATGGTCTCCCGACACACTACCGGCACTCCCTGTACACTACCGATGAGCCCGAAACTTTTCCGGCGACCAAAACAGGACTTCCTATATATCAATCTTTACCTCCGGACCATTCCGGAGCTCCTCGTGACGTACAGGATCTCATCCGGGACTCTAAACAACCTTCGGTCACCACCATACATAACTCTATACTACCGAAACGTCACCGAACCTTAAGTGTGCAGACCCTGTGGGTTCAAGAACTATGTAGACATGACCGAGATACCTCTACGGTCAATAACCAATAGCAGGACCTGGATGCCCATATTGGTTCCTACATATTCTACGAAGATCTTTATCGGTCGAACCTCTATGTCAAGGATTCAATTAATCCCGTATGATGTTCCCTTTGTTCTTCGGTATGTTACTTGCCCGAGATTCGATCGTCGGTATCTCCATACCTAGTTCAACCTCATTATCGGCAAGTCTCTTTCCTCGTTCCGTAATACAAGATCCCGTGACTAACACTTAGTTACATTGCTTGCAAGGCTTATTGTGATGTTGTATTACCGAGTGGGCCCTGAGATACCTCTCCGTCACACGGAGTAACAAATCCCAATCTTGATCCATGCCAACTCAACAGACACCTTCGGAGATACCTGTAGAGCACCTTTTTAGTCACCCAGTTACGTTGCGACGTTTGATACACACAAGGCACTCTTCTAGTGTCAATGAGTTGCATGATCTCATGGTCATAGGAACAGATACTTGACATGCAGAAAATAGTAGCATTAAACTGACACGATCATATGCTACGTTTGTAGTTTGGGTCTTGTCCATCACACCATTCTCCTAATGATGTGATCCTGTTATCAAATGACATCTCATGTCCATGGCTAGGAAACCTTAACCATCTTCGATCAATGAGCTAGTCTATTAGAGGCATACTAGGGACATGGTTTTTGTCTATGTATCCACACATGCATCTAAGTCTCCGATCAATACAATTATAGCATGGATAATAAACGATTATCATGAACAAGGAAATATGAGAATAACTAATTTATTATTGCATCTAGGGCATATTTCCAACAGTCTTCCACTTGCACTAGAGTCAATAATCTAGTTCACATCACCATGTGATTCGCATTGTTATGAATCTAACACCCAATGAGTTCTGGGGCTCGATCATGCTTTGCATGTGAGAGAGGTCTTATAGTCAATGGGTCTGTGACATTCAGATCCATGTGTACTTTGCAAATCTCTATGTCAAACTGTAAGCACTTCTACCACACTCCACTTGGTACTATTCCAAATGGCTTCTCCATTATACGTATCCAGATTGCTACTACGAGTCATCCGGATTGGTCTTAAAGCTTGCATCGACGTAACTCTTTACAATGAACTCTTTATCACCTCCATAATCGAGAACCATCTCCTTAGTCTTTTAGTTACTAAGGATCATCTTGACCACTGTCCAGTGATCCACTCCTGGATCACTTTTGTACCCCTTGACTGACTCATGGCAAGGCACACACCAGGTGCGGTACACAACATGGCATAATGTAGAGCCTATGACTAAGGCATAGGGGACAACATTCGTCCTTTCTCTTTCTTATGCCGTTGTCGAGCTTTGAGTCTCACTCAACTTGACACCTTACAAATCAGGTGAGAACTCTTTCTCTGACTGATCCATTTTGAACTCTTTCAAAATCTTGTCAAGGTATGTACTCATTGAAAGTCTTATCAAACACCTTGATCTATCTCTATAGATCTTGATGCTCAAACATTAGGTAGCTTTATCCAGGTCTTCCTTTGAAAATCACTTTTCAAACAACCATTTATGCTTTCCAGAAATTCCACATTATTTCCGAATAGCAATATGTCATCCACATATACTTATCAGAAACTCTATAGTGCTCCCACTCACTTTATTGTAAATACAAGTTTCTCGTAAACTTTGTATAGACTCAAAAACTTTGATCACCTCATCAAAGTGTATATTCCAACTCCGAGATGCTTGCTTCAGTCCATAGAAGGATCACTGAAGCTTGCACACCTTTGAACATCCTTTGGACCGACAAAACCTTCTGGTTGCATCTCATACAACCTTTCCTTAAGGAAGGAAACGATGTTTTGGCATCCATCTGCTATATTTCATAATTGAAAAATGCAGCAACTGCTAACATAATTCCAGCAGACTTTAGCATCGCTACGAGTGAGAAAGTCTCATCGTAGTCAACTCCTTGAACTTGCCAGAAAATTCTTTGCGACAAGTCAAGCTTTATAAATGGTGACATTCACCATCAGCGTCTGTCTTCATTTTAAAGATCCATTTGTACTCAACGACCTACCGTCCAACGAGCAAGTCTACCAAAGTCTATACTTGGTTTTCATATATGGATCGTTTCTCGGATTTCATGGCCTCTAACCATTTGTCGGAATCCGGGCCCATCATCGCTTCTCCATAGCTCATAGGTTCATCATTGTCCAACAACATGACCTCTAAGACAGGGTTGTCGTACTACTCAGGAGCAATACACGTCCTTGTCGACCTATGAGGTTTGATAGTAACTTGATCCGAAGCTTCATGATCATCATCATTAACTTCCTCTTCAACTAACATAGGCTTCACAGAAACATCTTTCTGCGCTGCGCTACTCTCTGGTTGAAACAAAGGTTCAACAACTTCATCAAGTTCTATCTTCCTCCCACTCAATTCTTTTGAGAGAAACTTTTCTCGGGAAAGGACCCGTTTTAGCAACAAACAATTTATGCTCGGATCTGAGATAGAAGGTTCACCCAACTGTTCTTAGGGTAATCTATGAAGATGCATTTGTCCGCTTTGGGTTCGAGCTCATTAGGTGAAAACATTTTTCCACACAAGCGTCGCAACCCCAAACATTAAGAAATGACAGCTTAGGTTTCTATCAAACCATAATTCACATGGTGTCATCCCAACAGATTTAGATGGTGCCCTATTTAAAGTGAATGTAGTTGTCTCTAATGCATAATCCCAAAATTATCGTACCAAAACGATAAGAGACATCATAGCACACACGATATCCAATAGAGTACGACTATGCCATTCGGACACACCATCACACTATGGTGTTCCAGGTGGAGTGAGTTGTGAAACAACTTTCACATTGTCTAAATTTGTATGCCAAACTCACAACTCAGATATTCACCTCCACGATCATATCGCAGACATTTTTATCTTCTTGTCACTATGATCTTAAACTTCACTCTGAATTTGTTCGAACCTTCAAATGATTCAGACTTGTGTTTCATTAAGTAAACATACACTATTCAAAATCGAATGAGTCCAAAGATCCATAAACATGGAGTTTCTTCATGCGCTTTATACCAATATGACTTTTAGCGGTAGTGCCACAAGTATGTGGTACAATCATTATTAACTTTGTATCTTTTTGCATCAATGTTATGAACATGTGTATTACTACGATCAAGATTCAACAAACCATTCTCACTGGGTGCATGACCATTGAAGGTATTATTCACGTAAACAGAATAACCATCATTCTCTAACTTAAATGAATAACCGTGTTGCAAGAAACATGATCTAATCACGTTCATGCTCAACGCAAAACACCAAATAACATTTATTTAGGTTCGTCACTAATCCCGAAGGTAGAGAGAGCATGCGATGTTGATCACATCAACCTTGGAAACATTTCCAACACACATCATCACCTCACCCTTAGCTAGTTCTCTGTTTATTCCATAGCTTTTATTTTGAGTTACTAACATTTAGCAACCGAACCGGTATCCAATACCCAGGTGCTACTAGGAGTACTCGCAAGGTACACATCATTAACACGTATATCAAATATACTTCTGTCGACGTTGCCAGCCTTCTTATCTACCAAGTATCTAGGGTTGTTCCGCTTCAGCGACCGCTCTCCTCATAATCGAAGCACTTAGTCTCGGGTTTGGGTTCAACTTTGGGTTGCTTCACTGGAGCAGCAACTGACTTGCTATCTATCAAGTTTCCCTCCTTGCTTTCCCTTCTCGAAACTAGTGGTTTGACTAACCATCAACACTTGATGCTCCTTCTTGATTTCTACCTTTGCAGTGTCAAACATCGCGAATAGCTCAGGGATCATTATTTCTATCCCTGGCATTTTATAGTTCATCACCAAGTTGTAGTAGCTTTAGTGACAGTGACTTGGAGAACTATATCAATCACTACCTTATCTAGAAGATCAACTCTCACTCAATTCAAGCGATTGTAGCACCCAGACAATCTGAGCGCATGCTCAATGATTGAGCTATTCTCTTTCATCTTGCAGGGAAAGAATCTTGTTGGAGATCTCATATCTCGCAACACGGGCACGAGCCTGAGATCCTAATTTCAGCTCTTACAACATCTCATATGTTCCGTGACGTTCAAAACGTTTCGGAGCCTCAATTCTAAGACGTAATGCATGACGCACTAAACTATCAAGTAGTCATCAAAACGTGCCTATCAGATGTTCACAACATCTACAAACGATGCTAGAGGGGTTGGCGCACCGAGCGGTGCATTAAGAACATAAGCCTTCTGTGCAGCAACGAGGACAATCCTCAAATCATGGAGCCAGTCCGCAATATTGCTACCATCATCTTTCAACTCTATTTCTCTAGGAACATATAAAAATTCAAGGGAGCTACAGTGTGAGCTAGTAATCAACAACACAGTTTGGAAAGACACTACTAACTATGTTCATGATAATGAGTTCGATTAATCATATTACTTAACAACTCTCACTCAAATTGACATCCCTCCGGTCATTCGAGTGATACATGATCCAAATTCACCAACTCAAGTCCGATCATCATGTGAGTTGAGGTGGTTTCAATGGTGAACATAATCATGTTGATCATATCTACTATATGACTCATGTTCGACCTTTCGGTCTCTTGTGTTCCGAGGCCATGTCTGTACATGCTAGGCTCGTCAAGTTTAACCCGAGTGTTCTGCATGTGCAACACTGGCTTGGACCCGTTGTATGTGAACGTCGAGTCTATCACACCCGATCATCACGTGGTGTCTCAACACGACGAACTTTCGCAACGGTGCACACTCGGGGACAACACAATTCATCTTGAAATTTAAATGAGGGATCACCTTATAATGCTACCGTCGTCCTAAGAAAAACAAGGTGCATAAAAGTATTAAAATCACATGTAAATCATAAGTGACATGATATGGCCATGAACTTGTGCTTTTGATCTCCATCTTGAAAGCACCCGCATGATCTCCATCGTCACTAGCACGACAGCATGATCTCGCTTATCTTGATCTCCATCAATGTGTCGCCATTGGGGTTGTCACGCCCATCATGCTTGTACTACTACTGCTACCATTTAGCGATAAAGTAAAGCATTACATAGTGCTTAATGATTGACACGCAGGTCATACAATAATTAAAGAAAACCCTATGGCTCCTGCCAGTTGCCGTACTCATCGACATGCAAGTCGTGATATTCTATACAACACATGATCATCTCATACATCACATATACCATATCATGTAATTGGCCATATCACATCACAACATACCCTGCAAAAACAAGTTAGACGTCCTCTAATTGTTGTTGCATGTTTTACGTGGCTGCTATGGGTATCTAGCAAGAACAATTCTCATCTACGCAAAAACCACAACGGTGATACACTAGTTGCTTTTCAACCTTCTCAAGGACCGCCTTTGTCGAATCCGATCCAACTAAAGTGAGGTAAACTGGCACCCGCAAGCCATCTATGCAACAAGTTGCGGTTGAGGGAACCGGTCTCTCATAAGCTTACGAGTAATGTTGGTCCGGGCCGCATCATCTCACAATACCACTGAACCAAAACACGACCAAGGGAGGAAGCAATCTAAGCATCAACGCCCACAAACTCTTTGTGTTCTACTCGAGATCTCATCTACACATAGACCTTGCTCATGATGCCACTGTTGGGGAACGTTGAATGGGAAACAAAATTTTTCCTACGCACACGCAGATCTATCCATGGTGATGAGCATCTACGAGAGGGAGAGTGGATCTACGTACCCTTGTAGATCGCTAAGCGGGAAGTGTTAAGAAACGCAGTTGGTGTAGTCGAACGTCTTCGCGATCCAAATCGCCCAGCGTCCCGCGATCTCATCACGATCCGTCCCGCGATCCAATCACGATCCGTCCTGCGAACTCATCATGATCCGTGGCGTGATCCAATCACGATCCTTCCCGCAAACTCATCACGATCCGTGCCACGAACTCATCACGATCCGTCTCGCAATCTTGATCACGGTCCTCCCAATCTAGCACCGAATGGACGGCACCTCTGCGTTCAGCACACGTACAACTCAATGACGATCTCCACCTTCTTGATCCAGCAAGATGGAGTGGAGAGGTAGAAGAGTTCTCCGGGAGCATGACGGCACTCCGGCGATGGTGGTGGAGCTATTCTGGTAGGGCTTCGCCTAAGCACAGCAGAAATCCGATCTATAGGAGAAACTATGCACCGGAGGAATGGGTAGCACGTGGCTGAAAATCTAGTGCCAAAACCCCTAAAACCTCCAATATATATAAGAGGAAGAGAGGAGGAGGCTTGGCTCCCAAGGATCCAGCCCTTGGGTCGGCCGAACCAAGGAGGAGAGGAGGATTCCTCCTCCAATCCTAGTAGGACTAGGATTCCTCCTTATTTTTGCCTTTTTTGCCTTTTTCCACCTTTTTCTCTTTGGGCTTTTCTTCTCATCTGCATGGGCCTTGTGTGGGACTTCCGCCAGCCCACTAAGGGCTGGTATTTACTCTCCCACAGCCCATGTAGCCTCTTGGGTCGAAATACCCCTCCCGATGGTCTCCCGGCACACTACTGGCACTCCCGGTACACTACCGATGAGCCCGAAACTTTTTCGACGACCAAAACAGGACTTCCTATATATCAATCTTTACCTCCAACCATTCCGGAGGTCCTCGTGATGTCCTTGATCTCATCCGGGACTCCGAACAACCTTCGGTCATCACCATACAGAACTCTATACTACCGAAATGTCACCGAACCTTAAGTGTGCAGACCCTGCGGGTTCGAGAACTATGTAGACATGACCGAGATACCTCTACGGTCAATAACCAATAGCGGGACCTAGATGCCCATATTGATTCCTACATATTCTACGAAGATCTTTATCGATCGAACCTCTATGTCAAGGATTCAGTTAATCCCGTATGATGTTCCCTTTGTTCTTCGGTATGTTACTTGCCCGAGATTCGATCATTGGTATCTCCATACCTAGTTCAACCTCGTTACTGGCAAGTCTCTTTACTCGTTTGGTAATACAAGATCCCGTGACTAACACTTAGTCACATTGCTTGCAAGGCTTATTGTGATGTTGTATTACCGAGTGGGCCCTGAGATACCTCTCCGTCACACGGAGTAACAAATTCCAGTCTTGATCCATGCCAACTCAACAGACACCTTCGGAGATACCCATAGAGCATCTTTTTAGTCACCCAGTTACGTTGCGACATTTGATACACACAAGGCACTCTTCCGGTGTCAGTGAGTTGCATGATCTCATGGTCACAGGAACAAATACTTGACATGCAGAAAACAGTAGCATTAAATCGACACGATCATATGCTACGTTTGTAGTTTAGGTCTTGTCCATCACACCATTCTCATAATGATGTGATCATGTTATCAAATGACATCTCATGTCCATGGCTAGGAAACCTTAACCATCTTCGATCAACGAGCTAGTCTATTAGAGGCATACTAGGGATATGGTTTTTGTCTATGTATCCACGCATGCATCTAAGTCTCCGATCAATACAATTATAGCATGGATAATAAACGATTATCATGAAAAAGGAAATATGAGAATAACTAATTTATTATTGCCTCTAGGGCATATTTCCAACACTAGGAGCCCCCTTGATTGATTGAACTTGGCCGAGTCGAGTCTAGTGAAAAACTATTTTGAGTCTAGTTATATATCGGAGAGTAGGTTACTTTTACTCCTCTTCTATACTCTAGTGAGGAATTTGACTTAGGAATTTGTATTCTACTCTCTTCTCACTCAATTTTTTTAGGATCACGCGGATATTTTGGAATCTATATGATGCCAATGGGACGGAGTTTTGTACTTGATGCCTCATGTTATCGAGGAGTAGAGCTCTGAGAGATTTTTGCACATCGTTATCATTCAGTTTTCTTAGTATCTTAGGACGGAGGATGTTCGAAATTAGTTCAATACTTTTCATGGCAAGATAAGGATGTAGTCACCCAGTACTGGGGAGCCATCCGGGGTACTGCCATGTTTGGTATCGTTGTGTTTTTGAGGGTCCGAGATAGATGGAGTTCTGAAGCCTCTTTATGTGTTGACGGATGGATACAGTTGGAGTGTAGGGATTGTTAGTTCTGTGAGATATTTTGCCTCTATGTATCCCCAACACGAGATTGCATATACGTCACCATGGTAATCTCCATCACAACCTGGTCTTTCATGCGTGGCCAATAAAATAACCAGTAGCAAGCCAATGAGTACTTTGAATGTACTCGCAAGTAACCCATGTTTGGCACAAGGTTCAACAGAGCATGATATAGCACTAATAGGTAATTTTGCAGGAAGCAAGTTTGAGTGAAATGACATGTTCTATCAACTTCTAAAAGCATGCATCAACAGATTGCATATATCTATATATGAACAAGTTACATATACCTACATAAGGGTTTCAACATCACATGTTCAATTATTTCATCAAGTCTTCCGACTTAGCTCAAGTATCTCTTTGTCACATACACAAAAAGTTTTGAGAAAACATCTGGACATAGTTTAAGCAGGACCTCGAACTGTCCATGACCGTGGACATGGCTATTCGAATGGTTTTACACTTTGTAGAGGTTGCACACTTTACCCACAAGACTCGTGAAACTTCCATGTCAAGTCATGACTCATGGTATTGTCCATACCCGAGGTAAGTACCCGAATATTGTCTCTCCCCTGACGATACTAAACAAAGAGTCCACTCGATTGGTACACATCCAACATGATGTACATCACAAGTAACACCCATGCAGGGACCAACGGTGTGCCCGATGCCTGTGAAGAAAATGCATGATCGTCCTTACCGGCATGACCCCATATCGAGAGTGACCACGCCACTCCCACCCCTAGTAATGCGGGCTCTATGCTAGTACCCATCAAAGTAATCAACAAAACCCCGTCTCATAAGGGGTATCGTGGTTGTACCCATAAGGTTGGGATGGACATCAAATCCTAAATCTCTCTGTTTTCGAAAACACACACACTCACTTGCTCCGGTACACCACTTCTTTGTCAAGTGGTTACCTATTTCATCACCGACTCCCTCGAGCATTAGTGGCACCCGATGGGGTTTTCGAAAAAGTCTTCGAAATCAATTTTCTTTCCATCACCATGCATATTCCCACCCCACTTGCTCAACACCTACTAGCATCCTATCTACTCACGCCCGCACAACCCTCATAAGGAGTCAGGGTCATGCACGGTGCAAGTATAAACAAGATGGTATCGGAGGTATCCCATTGAAGGGGAATACCACATCAACATGGTCATCTTCAAGGAATAATGTTCTATATGCCATGCAATAAAAGGTATCTTAGTCATGGTCAAAGGGCTGCTTGCCTGGCTTAGCATCATCTTTGAGGTCTTCACACGCTTCTCGTCCACTCCGAGTAGTCCATCTACTTCGTCAACTATCGTCGGAAACAATCATAATAAGCAACATCACAAGCAGAAAAATATAAGTGCTATATAAATAGGAGTTTTATTTTTCTTGAACACCTCTGGCTATAAGAAAAATAACCAAGGAGGTTTTATTCGACATGGATCAAGGGAGATTTATGAATGGGGGAAATGAATGAAATAATGATCCTATTAGAAGTCTATAGAAAATGTTTTGGTAAAAATGAGTGGACGCACCCAACAAATAGGGCACAATTTTAGAAAATTTTGGGAAGTGGTTTCATTGGATTTGGAGTTGGAATGATGATACTAGGGATTTGCAAAGTGTATAATATATGAATACATTGTCCATTATTTGACATAGCAGAATAAGTGCAAGGAAAAATGTGCACATCTTAAGTCATGATTTTAGATGCACCTGGGATTTTGAATCATTGCATTTGGAGTAGATATGGCTCCACTAGGAATTTTGCAAGTGGGGTTTGAATAATTCAAGTTTGAATTTAAATTTGAACATTGCAAAAACTTGAAGTGGAAAAATACGAAATTTGTATCATTAAGTAAAATGGGATTTTATAAGAATATAGGAACTTGAATCATCAAAATTGGAGGTCATATGAATTTATTATGAATTTTAGAATTACTAAAACGAAAAATAAAAAGGTTTATACCTAAACAGGCTAAAACACGCACAGTGTGCTAGATAGCGTCTGGGCCGGCCCAGCCATGGGGAGGCTGAGGCAACATCGATGGCGCACTCGGGGAACACACTTTCCCTGAGCGAAGGTGGCTCCAAGGCCAACCCGCTTCTACTTAAACCCGCTGAGCGCGGCCGGTTGCCTCTTACAGGCGGGGCCTGCTAGGCAGGTCTCTCTCCTTCCTCCTGCTCGAGAAGGGGAAGGACAAAGGAGGCGAGACAGAGGAGGGCCAGTGCTCACCCTGGTGGCTCCGGCCAGCTCCGGTGACGCCCCCACCACCGACATGATCAGGGCAATGGGCCGCCCCCGCCTGGGTGGTCTTCTCTCACTAGGAAGCTTTGGGGAAAGCGGGGGGCCAGCTGTAGCTGAGGCTTCGTTGACGACCGAGGGGGCGATGCTCCAGCCACCGAAAGGAGTAAATGAGCACGGGGAAAGGGTTAAAGCGGCTCAGGGGTCTCTAATGAGGTTCAAAGGAGAGGAGGACCTAGGGGAGCTCGAATTCGAGCGGCGGCCGAGGCAGGGACATGGCATCCATGGGGAGGATGCCGAGCTGTGGGGTTCATAGGGCTTGGTCAGGGGGTCACTGGTATTGAGGGAGAGCAAAAGAGATCGAGAGGGGCGCGAGGAGCGCTCAGGAGGGCTTTAAGTAGCCACAACGCCGTAGCACCGTGGACTAGGAGCTTGGCGGGATCGAGGTTGTTGCTAGAGCTCACGGGGGCAGGCTCGAGCATGTCTACAGGATTTTTGGGTGCGGTCCATTGCCAGGGGAAAGGATAGGGAGCAGCAGGAGGCCGACAGGGCTCACGCGTGTGAGCTCTGGGATTGGAGCTCTCGAGTAGTCCGGTGCGCATGCGAGGGTAGCCACTGGAGTACGAGAGAGGAGGGGGCCGACCGTCCGACGTGTCCTGGATGACGAGGCCATCCAGGTGGAGAAAGGGGATGCCCGAGGTGGTCGAGGCCATGCATTGGGCGGCGGCTACAATGCGGTCGGGCACTGTAGTGTGATCTGGAGCGGGGCCATTGCATGCCATGGCCTTGCCACTTGTGTCCATCGCATGGCCAACCTTGTCTAGTAGTCCCTGGGGATATAGGAGATGCTCTTTGGATGTTTCGAGAGGTGGGGAGAGGGGTATAAGTAAAAGGAGGGGGAGGAAGCATCTGATTGGGCTGTCTAGGGGGGTAAAATGAGGGTTTTACCCCACCAATGGTTGAGCTATGCACATGAAATAGTTACTCGAGGTAGAGGGCACCTAGGTGGAGATGTGGTAAAAGTTTGAGATCAAGGAGAATAAGTTAGAAAATAGTGACTTTTAGAAATGGCCACAAGGTGTTTGATGATGATTTGGCCAAGTAAATTAATTATACTTGCCTTGAAATTTAACAGGATCAAATGGTGCTTAAAAATAGGGTAGCTCACCAAGTTTGAGATTAGCTGAAGAAAGTTGCCCATGTAAACTTGGTAAACCCTAGAAATGGGCAGAAATGGATTTGCTTAGACCTAGCTATGCAAATCCATTCTCCTTGATGCACCACTTGATGTGGTAGCATTATTTGGGTATTATATCATACCCAAAAAGTTTGGGACCAAATGGGGAAGCTTGACAATGCAAACATTTCCAATTCTTGAAATCAACAAAAGTAGGTTTGGGGGGATTTGGACAAGTGTATTTGTTCTCCTTGATGCACCACTTGGTGTGGATGCAGGATTGGAGGATTAGAACATGTCTACAAAGTTTGAGCACAATAGGAGACATTTGGCAATGTAGAGTTGTTCAAATTTTGTTCTGGACAAAGAGGGTTCTAGAATATTTTGGTGAACCAAATAAATTTGTATTGAGGTGGAACTTGGCAAGATGATCACATATTTCATATGTGACACGCTAGAATTTTCCTGGATTTATTTGAAAATATTAGTTATAGAAATATTTCAAATGCTTGAAATAGGCAGAAATGGTTTTGAAGGGTTTTATCCAATATTTTGAACATGACCATGTGTTTAAACTCATATATATGTACAATATATATCCACTTATTATTAATAAAAAAATTCAAATATTTTGAAAGCATAAAAATATTTTTTCCTAATAAAAGACCATCTCTGGCCTAGATAAAAAGCCTTTAAATAAAATAAGAGAATAATCTGTAAAAATAATATTTTGTGGTTTTGGGAAGTTATGTATATAGTAGGTTCCAAACAAGTCCCTTGTGGCAAAATATCCGACCCAATTTGAGTACTTGTAGTACAAACGTCAATTCAGGTTTTTTTGACAGCCTAATTTGAATAAATGCTTTTTGGCCAAAATAATAGTTTGTAAAACTACTTTTAAGTCCTATAAATATGGTATGATCATTGTACAAGAGTCGGGATCAAGGAAAAGAGTTCTTGAGGGTAGGTGGGATTTTATGAATACAGAACAAGCAAGCAATCAAACAATCAGCAAGCAAGTCAAACATCACAAGCACACAAAAGTTTTAATTGACCCTGAATTTTGACTCACGGTAACTTAGTCATGAGGCAAAACACAGGGTGTGACACATTTCCCCTTGAACACAGTTTCAGACTTGTATGTTTCTTTGTTCCCTACGCTTGCCAGAATGCCTGTCGGTGTGCTCATCCTTACCATGAGCGCTTTTAGGAATGAAATCTTAGGAGCCTACCGGTGATGATGCTGCCAGCAAGGCCACCTTTCCATCCTTGCCGCGTCTACTTACGATGTCGAGCAGGCTCAAAAGAACCAAGAGTCCAAACAATTTCAATAAGGGTCCTTCGCGTGTAGATTTTCTCACACAAGTGTTAGCTTTGTTCAAGAAAAAGGCTCGAATTTTTAAGAAGTGTTTGCAACTTTGCTTTGTTTTGCCGTATCCCTTGAGACAAGGTGATTGTGTTTTAACGCGTTTGTAGGGTTCCATACCGTCACTCCCCTCGGGAAGAATTGCATGTGGGGTTCTCTTCTCCATTTTGAGAAAAAGAAAGAAGAGAAAAATAGAGGAGTCTAGGAACCTTAGAGGTTTGATAGTCGCCTTATGCAATTGAGAAGTGATCACAACATTCCATGCAATATACATAAGATACATATGTACTTCGACAAAAGGTTGCAGAACACTTAGCTTTATTGATGACGCACAGGGTCATCACTTGGATTTGTACAAAGGATTACATGCGTTGTAGGTATACTTGTACAAACGAGGTTGCTGGGAGGCCTCACAACCGCGCCTCACGGTTAGAACTTGTGAAGATGCTCAATATTCCATGAGTTTTGCACCTGGGTGCCGTCTTCGGTCTCCTGGTAGACAAGGCCAAGCCTGGTGACTTGTGCTATCCGGTAAGGGCCTTCCCACTTTGACGTCAACTTGTTAGATCCCTTCGCAGACTGAATCCGTCAAAGAACAAGGTCACCTTCCTCAACACTCCTGGCATGCACCTTGCGACTGTGATAGTGGCGCAAGGCTTGCTGGTACCGGTCCACACACAGTGTGGCTGATACGTCTCCAACATATCTACAATTTATGAAGTATTCATGTCATATTTACACCAATTTTATATGGTTTTGGTATGGTTTGCATGGAACTAACCCGGGTTGACATTGTTTTCAGCAGAACTACCGTGGTGTTGTTTTTTTGTGCAGAAAGAAAAGTTCTCCAAATGCAATGAAACTTTTTGACGATTTTTTTGGAACAAAAGAGGCACTAGAAGCTTCGTGGGAGGGATAGAGAGTCACGAGGTGGCCACAACCCACCAGGGCGTGCCAGCCCCCTTTGGCACGCCCTGGTGTCTTGTGGGCCCCTCGTGGCCCATCTTCGCATGAAACTGAAGCCCAAAAAATCCTTTATATTCAGAAACCTCCAGAAATAACCCTAGATCAGAAGTTCCACCACCACATGTCTCTGTAGCCACGAAAAACCAATGTAGACCCCATTCCGACACCCTACCGGAGCGGGAAATCATTGCCGGAGGCTATGCTCATCATCCCTATGCTCTCCATGATGAGGAGGGAGTAGTCCACCGTTGGGGATGAGGGTTTGTACTAGTAGCTATGTGTTTAATCTCTCTCTCTCTCTCTCTCTCTCGTGTTCTTGATTTGGCACAATCTTGATGTATTGCGGGCTTTGTTAACATAGTTGGATCATATGGTGTTTCCCCTCTCTATCTTGTTGTGATAAATTGAGTTTTCCCTTTGAGATTTCGTTATTACTGGATTGAATAATTTTATGGATTTGTGGGCACTTGATCTATGTCTTGGCACTCAACTCACAGATTTCTGAGGTGACATTGGCATAATCTATGCATAGGTGTTGACGCACGTTTTCGTCCTACTTTCTCTGGTAGAAATCTTGGGGCACTCTTTGAGGTCCTTTGTGTTGAATTGCGTATTATGAATCTGAAATTGTTTGATGGGTATCGTTGAAAGCACATTTTCTCCCTTGGTGGTTTTGGTAATTATTAACAACATATATGTCATTGGACTCATATTTTCTACAAGCATATTTCACAAAAAGTCGAATGATGGGATGTCTATAAACTGTGAGGAGATACCCCAAGATGCAAGGAATGGATTGGCAAAGCTTCAAGATAGAAGATTCTCCTTTTACTTTGTGAGAAATAACTTTGAGTCCATAGGAAAGCCCATACTATTAAAAGGGGGTAATATATTGTTCCTGAACAAATTGCTCCACGTGCACAAGTGCTAGCCACCGAAAACACCCAAAATCTGTCCCACAAAATACTGTGTCTAAACCCTACCACTCAAAATCGGTGCCACCAAGAATGCTATTTAGGCTACACCGAGTCAAAACCTAAGACAGAACCCTAGCCAAATCCTAGCTCTTTTGTGCAACCGAGAATTAGTGACCACGATTCTGTTGGTTGTTTTCATAAAATTGGAATTTCCGAGTTTTGTGTTTCGGTCTCACCGAGTCTTGGAAACTGCCTCATCCACTGACTTCGGTACCACCGAGATTCCTATATCGGTCTCACCGAGATTCCCAAAGTTGCCACATTTTGAACAGACCGGTACAACCGAGTTTTGTATCGGTTTCACCGAGATGGTTAATAATGTTGTAATGGTTAGATTTTTGGAGATGCGTATATATACCCCTCCACCACATCCCACTCGAAAGAGGAGCACTCAGAATATTTTCTCACTTCCCATATCAAAATTTCTGAGACAGAACCACCAACCCTTGTGTTGAGATCAAGATTCTCCGCTCCAACCATATGGATCTTGATTTCTAGGCTCCCCAAGTTGCTTTTCACTCAATAAATATATTCTACCAAGCCAAATCTATGAGAGCGTGATTGAGTGTTGAGGATTCTATCATCTTGAAGTACAAGAGCAAGGAGTTCATCACCATTATCAAGCCTATTACCTTTTGGAGGGTGGTGCTTCCTAGATTGGTTAGGTGTTTCTTGGGAGCCTCCTACTTCGTGTTGTGGAGTCGGACCAAGAAGTTTGTATGGGCAAGGAGATCGCCTACTTCGTGAAGATCTACCCATAGTGAGGCTAGTCCTTCATGGATGAAAGCTGTTATGGAATAGTCAAGGTTGCTAGTTCGTGGACCCTTATGGGTGGATCCCTACATGGACTCTTGCCACCATGACCCTCCGTGGGTTGAAGACTCCATAAATGTGCATGTACGATAGTGCCATCTATCGGAACCACGAGAAAAATCTTTGTGACTACAATTGCGTTTGATCTTCTAACCCTTACCTCTATTACATGTGCTTGTCTTTACTTTCCACTACTATACTCGTATACATGCATGTGTAGGGTGTGCTTGACTTGCTATCGTTGCTAAAATCTGCCCACAACTAAAATTGGGAAATGGTAGAACTTTTATTTGGTCAAGTAGTCTAATCACCCGCCCCGCTAGACCTACTTTCGATCCTACAAGTGGTATCAGACCTTTGGTCTCACTTGCATTGGTTTCACAACCTAGGAGGGTATGACGTCTAGCGAGGGAAGTTATCACTATAGAGGTCCTTACTTTGATGGTACAAATTTTGCTAGTTGGAAGCATAAGATGAAAATGCATATTCTTGGTCATAACCCCATAGTTTGGGCTGTTGTTCGTGTTAGCTTGGAAGGTGAATACTTTGGTGATGGGAAGGAACCGATCGTGAAGCAACAATGGAAGAATTGAAGATGTTGCAATACAATGCTCAAGAATGTGACGTTCTTTTGAACTGCCTATGCCTCGAAGAATTCAACAAATCAGCCGTCTTGAGAATGCAAAGGAAATTTGGGATAATTTGGTTGGTATGCATGAAGGTACCGATCCGGTCAGAGAATCTAAGTTGGATGTGCTTCGAAGTCAGCTGAACAAGTTCAAGATGAAGGATGGTGAATGAGTCGTAGAGATGTATTCTAGTCTAGCTCTCATTGCCAATGAGATTGCCGGCTTAGGAAGCGAGGAAATGACCGACAAATTCATCATCAAGAAGATACTTAGAGATTTGGATGGAAAGTGTGACACCGTGTGAATCTTAATCCAAATGATGCCAAACTACAAAGATCTCAAGCCTACAGAAGTGATTAGAAGAATTGTTGCTCATGAGATGTCACTCAAAGACAAGGAAGAGCTTCACAACAAGTCTAGCGGTGCTTACAAAGCCACAAGTGATGCTCCCATTACCTCAAGCGACAACATTGTCACCAATGAAGATATAAGCCTCATGATCAAGAAATGCAACAAGTTCTACAAGAGTAAAGGCATAGAGAGGAACTCCAACTCAAGATTTGAAGAAAAGCGTTCATCTAGTCGTGATCGGAATTGTTACAATATTGGAAGGCCCGGACACTACTCAAATGAGTGCACGCCCCCGCCCTCCACAAAACAAGGGAAGTGTCACCTAGAAGAAAGAGCTCAAGAGATGAGTCACCTCGAAGAGAGAGAAGGAGTAGAGATGATCGTTATGAACGAATACCCTCAAGGAGAAGTAGGGATTCGGAGAAGAGGACAAGTATATCAAGATCTACTCAAGAAGAATACATCAAGCTCATGTTGGTGAATGGGTTTCTAGCCCTGATTCCGGCAACCACTCCGAGAGAAGCTATCACTCCCACTCCGACTATAGTCAAGATGAAGGTGTTGTCGTACTTGCACTCGTTTCCTCCAAATCCTATGACATATTTGATTCACCAAATTAATGGAGTGAAAGTTGCTTCATGGATAAAGGCCCTAAGGTATCACATCCCGAATATCTTGATTTCAATAGTGATGAGGATGACTTACCAGGAGATGATGACTTGCTATTTGACAAATATAGCGATACTTGTCAAAATGAACTTGTTAGTAATCACTTTAGTCAAGATAAGTTGTTATGATGATGATAAGTTGGAAATAGAGTGACTAACTCAAGAACTAAACACTCTTAAGTTAGCACACATGTCTACTCTACAAGATCATAGAGAGCTTGTAAGGACACATGAGAAGCTCCACTTCGAGAAGCTCAATTTGGAGCAAGAGCATGCATTCCTTAAAGCTATCAATGATGATCTTCGAAAGAAGACTTCCTCTTATCTAGCCAAATGACTTCTCTTGTCTACGTTCATTCCACAAGTTAAGGCTAAGAAAACTAGTAACAAAGGCAAGAAAGGTTCTTCAACTAGTAGCAATAAAAATGATAAATCCAATGATATTGCTTTTAGTAGTTCTATTGATCCCTCTAATGACTCTCTTAGCCAAGTTACACTTGAGCAAGAAAATGAACTATTGAAAGGGATTATAGAGAAAGGTATCTACAAAATTCTTGCCGGGTGTAAGCAATTTGAGGAAATTGTACGCAAGAACGGAGGATGCCGGAAGAACCATGGCATTGGCTACTTCAACGCTAATGGAGTTGAATGGGAAGAAGGTCCATACCCCAAGCCCAAGTTTGTTCCTCATAGGGAGAAGTATGAACATACTCTTCCCAAGGGAACACAATCTCAGGATGACCTTCCACCACAAGATCACAAGCTCAAGGGCAAGGACAAGCTTCAAGAGGAGATTGACTCATATGAAGATGAATCCCAAGCTTTGGTCAAGTGGGTTCCCAAGGATACTACAAGCTTAACTTCTACAAGCGCCACTTCAACACCAAGGATTCCCATCAACTTGATGTGGGTCCCCAAGAAGAAGAACTAGAGTAGTTCTTGAGGGGTGACTCCAACAATGAAATTCACTCATATTCATTATTGGCAATATATAGTTGCAATCAACATAAACATTATGCAATAGTTCAAGGACTCACACGTTCCCTCATAGGTAAGCAAGGGATGAGGTAATTAATGAATCCATGGACATCATCATTATGCTTTGAACTCTATGTCCATAGATATCCTTTTTTTTGTCTCTTGGTTCGACACTAACGCATGTAGGTGAGAAGATTAAGAAACAAAAAAGATCGCTCCCAACTCAAGATGATCTTCATCGACTATAAGCATCCACTACTAAATCACCCACATGAAGTCTTCTACAACAAAACCTAAGGTCAGATTATCCCTCTTAGGGGGGATGTCACATCAAGGGGAAGATTTACTCTAAGACTTGAGTCAAAGTATCTCTTAGAATGTGACAACATTAAAAAGCTTTATGTAAAAGTGGTAACCCCACTTGTGCTTAAACGATGAGTATGACCTATGATCAGGTATTCTTACTTGGATCCTAAGTCAATATACTCATATATAGATGACTACGTCATCGCCAAAGTGCTTGTAGATGCTAGAATGTTTGTGTATGTTTGCCATGATTTCATTTGATATCTTATTGTGTCAGCATGTTAGTATGCATATCTTTACTCATTCGAGGATATCGAATTGTAGCAATTTGGATTTCGATTTTCTTTTGCCAATTGGACGTACAAGAATTCCTAGGACCCCTCTCTAGCTATCTATGCTTTCTCGTCTCAAGTTCTATTCATGCTACATCACAAAACTTGAACAAGCACTTCTTGACCCCTCTGTGTGAGCAGCACTCGGAGTACGTGTCGACAAGAGCTGCCTTCCAAAACCTCTTTGTGAATCTCGGTGTAACCAACTCCACAAATTCGGTTCCACTGATTCACTAAGTTGATCTAGGTTTTTGACCTCGGTACAACTAATTGGAAATTTTCGGTCTCACCAAGTCTGTCTGTCTCCTAACAGTTAGGCAACTCGGTGACACCAAAACGTTTCAATCGGTTTCACCGATAGTAAGGAGTGTTAAGCCTCGTAGAGCCGACTTTTGAAATTGAATCTTCAAAGTCTTTTGCTCCAAACTCCGAACTACCACTGCAGACCCCTTGGTTGTCGGCCTTGCTTCCCTATGCACCTCCGCCATTGGGAATCGCCACCATCGACGGAATCTACACCATCGTCACTGCTGTAGCAGATTCATCACCAAGCTAGGGTATGAATCCAGCCCCTTGTGCACTCCTCTATCCGATTCTTGGGCATTAGTGTCACACCCTGTGTTTGTATCACCTTGTTATGTTGGATTTATAAAATTTGGAGCCAATTAAAACTTTTTCAATTCTTGTGCTTGTTTGAATTGCTTGTTGATTGTGGTATATGGCACTCTTGGATTCTATCCCTCTTCATATTCATCTTCCATGACCCAAACTTCTTGCCCAATGACCATGCCATTTAGATAGTGCCCAAAACTATTTTTATAGAATTTTATTTTGATCAAAAAGGATTTATCCAAATTTGGTCTTCAAAACCCCTGAATTGAGGTTTGCACTGCAAGTTCTCAAATTGGGTGGATCCTTCTTCCCCAAAGGCCTTATTTAAAACCTACTATATTTATGACTTCCCAAAACCACCAAATATTAATTTTAAAGATTATTTTAATATTTTATTTAAAGACTTTTCTTAAGATCAGAAATGGTTTTCCATAGGGAAAAATTATTTAAATGCTTTCAAAACATTTTAGAAAATTTAGGGAGACTCAGTGGACATATATTTTCCATATATATGAGTTTCAACACATGGGCATGTTCAAATCATGGGAAAACCCCCTCAAAACCCTTTCGTTCAAATCAAGCTTTTGGGATATTTCTATAAGAAACATTCTCAATAAATTCTAGGAAAATTCCAGCAAGTCAACACTATCATGGGTGATGATCTTGCAAAGTTTCATCTCAATCCAAGTTGATTTGGTTCATCAAACCATCCCAAAACCCTTCCTGGCCAGATTCAAATTTGAACAACTTTACATTGTGGAGTTTCTCCCCTTGACCCCAAACATTGTGGACATGCTATAATCACCAAATAATGATGCTACACTAAGTGGTGCATCAAGGGTAAATGCTTAGCATAACTAGATCTACAGAAACCTGATTCTGTTAGGTTCTAGGGTTCACAAAGTTTCCATTGTCAACTTTTCCCACTTGAGCTCAAACTTGGTGATCCAGCCTATTTCTAACCACCATTTGATCCTATCAAATATTATGGCAAGAAAGGGTCATTTGCTTCCCCTAAACCCCATCAAACACCTTCTGGTCATTTCAAAAACCTGCTATTTTCACCACTTTCACTCTCCCCCTTGCTCTTAAAATTTTACCACAACCCCTCAGGGTTACTAGCTACCTCCAGTAAATTTTGTGTGCCCTCAGATCAAATATAGATGGGGTAAAACCCCCATTTTCTGTTTCACCATGACAGGAGCTTCCTCCCTCCAATTTCTTTTCTCCCTAGCTCATCCTAGCTCCATAACATCCAAGAGGCATCTCCAGACCCCCAGGAGGTACTGGACAAGCTAGGACACCCCAGAGCACGCGGGCAACGGCCATGCCGGCCATTTGGGCACTCTGGAGTGCGCTATAGTGCCCCGCCGACTGTGGTAGGAGCATCCCGAGGCCCCCCGTCCGCCTTGGGATGAGGGAGCTTGTCCCCCTGGTCGGCCTCGACATCCGCAAGACGCCAAGAGGTCGGGCCCCTCCTCCCTCCACCTCTGCTGCCCCCCTTTGCCCGCGCATGGTCCCACCCGAGCCGGCCAACGGGGGAGCTCGCACGCGCTCCCCTGGACCCCCCTCCCTAGCTGCCCTTCTCCTACCCGCAGACGCAGACCCAAGAACACCCAAGACACGGCCCGAAGCCCCTCTGTACCCCGTGGCGACGGCCTCGTCTTCACTAGTGCACCGCACCCTCGGTGAACCGGCGCCCGGATATATAAAGCCTTCCCCGAGCCCCCGCTGCCCTCCCCTCGCTCTCTCCTCCTCTTAGCCTCTCCCTAGTGCCCACCCCTTCGTCCCTGTGCACGGGAGATCGAGCCCGAAGCAAGCCCTCGCCGCCATGCGGGTTTTCTCCCCGCCGGCGACCCCGTCAGCTACCCATCAACGCACGGGAGGCCCCTTAGCGCCGGTGCCCTCCACTTGAGCCGTCGTGTCTTGGAATCCTGTCGGTGAGCGTCCCCCGCTCCCTGTCGCAAGGAGAGGGATGACAGGTGGGGCCTACCTGTCATCCCCTCATCCCCCTGCTCTCTTGCTGCCAAGATGGCCTCACAGACAGGTTTAAAATGAAACCAGCCGCGCGCGCCGTCTCGTCCTGGGCCGGTTCCCCCTTTGGGCAGGTTCGGCTGCAGTGTTTTGGCCCGAAAGGGCACAGTGCCCTTTCCCCTTTTTATTTTTCCTCTGACTTCCAAACATTCCACATATTTGAATATTAATCAAATTCCTAATATTCTTCCACCTAAAATCTTGAAATATTCCATATAATTTATTAGTGCCACTTGTAAAAATATTTGAAAACCTAGTTTGTACTGTTTCAATTTAAAATTCCTATTTGGCATTATCAGCCCGTGTTTTAAATATTTTTGAAAACCTTTTTAACTTCAAAACCCTAGGCAAATATTTTCAGTATAGCTTTTAGTATTTATCAGTGTAGGGTAGCATTTTTAATAGTAGCTTGTGTGCTCTGTTCTTGTGTGATGCATATTTTTATCGTTATTTATCGCGACGATCGATTGCGCTATTGACGAGGTAGTTGCACCCGAAGACTTTGAAGACGCCGAAGACTTTGTTGAGCCAGGCAAGAAGCCCTTTGTCCATGTTAAGAAACCATTTTCATTGCATGTCATATAGCACTTTACTTTCGTTGCCCTTGATCATGTGGAGTAGTGACCACTCCGGTGGGTCATTCCCGACACTTTTACCTTTGACACTTGCATCGTGCATGACCCTACCACGTTATGAGGGTTATGCGGGTGGGTGTAGATAGGATGCTAGTAGATGCTACACAAGTGGGTTGGGATTATGCATGGTGATGGAAGAAAGAAAGGATTCCAAAGACTTTTCAAAAACCCCGTCAGGTGCCACTAATGCCCGAGGGAGATGATGATGAGTTGGGTGACCACTTGAGAAAGAAGTGGTGTGCCGGAACAAGTTGAGGGTATGTTTTCAAAAACGAAGGGTTTAAGAATTGTCGACCATACCAACCTTACATGCGCAACCATGATACACCTTATGGGACGGGGCTTTGTTGATTACTATGGTTGGTGCTAGCAGCGAGCCTGCATTACTAGTGGCAAGAGTGAAGTGGTCACTCTTGAGACGGGGTCATCCTGGAAGTGGAAGGGCATGCGCTGTCTTTACAGGCACCGAGCACACCGTTGTGTGCCTTCATGGAGGATACGTGTGATGTATATCATGAGGGATGGCACCAATGAGTGGACTCTTTTTTTAGTATCACCATGGGAAAGGCATTGTTCAGGTGCTTACCTTGGGTATGATATATGCCGCGAGACGTGGATGAGACGGAAGTTCCCTGAGTCTTGTGGGTAAAGTGTGCAACCTCTGCAGAGCGTAACACTATTCGAATAGCCATGTCCACGGTCAAAGACAGTTGGGTGGTGCTGCTTATGCCACGTCTGGATGTTTTCACAAACTTGGTGTGAGTGTGTGTGATTGTGAGAAAGAGGTTACCTGACCTAAGTTTGATAACTTAGCTTGACGATTGACTAAGTACGATGACTTAGCATAATGAATGAACATGAGATGTTCAACCCCTGCTTATCATGATATCTGTAACTTGTTCATATGGATATCTGCCAACTGTTGATGCATGCTTACCTAGTTACTTGATCATGTCATTGCATTCAAAATTGGCTTTCCACAAGTTATCTACTTAGTGATATATCATGCATCATTATTACTCGTTCCATGACTTGGGTTTCTTGTGAGTACATTCAAAGTACTCATCGGCTTGCCACTGGTTATTTAATTGGCTAGGCATGGAAGAACAGGAGTATGTTGAAGAGTTCGTTGGTGACGAACATCCAAACTAGGATGCTTTCCAGTCAGAATGCCTGTAGGTTTGAAGCAGATGGCATGGGTTCATGCCTTCGATCAAGATTTATGCAGCTTGCTCTGTTTAAGGGTTTGGCCCTCGTGTCCCTATCCATGTAAGACTAGACCTTCATGGTCTTTATTTGTGTATGTCGCTAAATGTGGATGTAAGACTCTTGTTATTCAGCTTCTATGTGTTCAGTGAGCATTGATCTCTGGGATCACTGTACACGTGCATTTGGTGACCATGACTTATGAGTCGGGGTCCCCATAGAGCTGGCATCAGAGCCATCCTGACTGTAGGAAGCCCATAGTAAGCATGGACGATAGTTAGGATAAAACCGTTTTCAAAACTGCACCTAGCACCTATACTTAGGAATTCTATACTATTTATCTCTTCTATTATTCACACAACACTTTGCTGACTCTCCTCCATTCAAACCTTTTTAGATGGCCGTCGTACCCGAAGCCTTCCTGATATCCGGCTTTCCCTTACTCCTTGGGGATAGCTTGGAGAAGTGCCAGTTTCTCCAACCACCCATTTTCCTCTACCACAAGTACTGGGTCGATGCCGTCATGAAGGAGTACGACGTGGATGTGGTCGTGAAGGCAAATGACTCCCCGACTAGTTAGTTCTTTGAAGGACCATAGATGGAGACCATGATACTCGCAGTCGATTCAGTTGCACGCAAGGCACTCCTACACCTTCGAGACATCATTCCAGAGATGGCCGACGAGCCGGCTACTCGCTACCTTCCCTTTAGGAAGGATGATCTTGGAGAGAGTTGGACGTTGATTCCATCCAAGGAGGATGGCACACCACTCAGGTTCCATACCTACTTCAGCCTCTCCACCGATAGTATGGTTCACCACTTGATTAAGGAGTCCGTGAAGCTCCACGAGGAACTTCACCACACCCGAGAGCTACTTCGGCAAGCCAAGACAAAGCCAGACCAGATCAAGAAGGATGGAGCCCCTGATGGACGACCAACTGTCCCTTATCGAGGAAGAGTACCCCCAGCTAGTGATGCACCCACACGTCGTCATCTCATGAGTGCGAAGGAGTACCGTGAGCTCTTCACCGACCCGCCAACAAAGCTTCCTCGGGATGGACTTCCTCGTTCCCCGACCCCTTCGATCAGGAATGATGCCCGTTCGGATGACGAACAGGAGGAAGACCTAGAGGAGCGTGACTACAAGACCGAGCACTCCACCACCTAACTTCGAGAACCCCTAGGGTAGGATTAGTCACCTATCCCTCATGCGAAGTCGAGTCCGTGTAATGGTTCATATTAAACCATGTGCGCTTGTTGTTTGTTTTGTTTTTTGTGTTCCAATGCAAGTCATGCTTTTACCTTAGGCAACATGTAAGCGACTCCATCGTCTATCTTAATATATGTTGGTCTTTTGACCCTTGCTTTACCACACTTGCACTCGACCAACCCCCTTAGGCGTGTTCTTCCATTGTTGCTTTTCCTCTCTTCTATCCTAGTTGTTTGACTTGGCTGCTCCAAACAGGATGGTGACTGCTACCCGCAACAGCTCCTTCACCAACCCTGAGGCCGGCGGCTCAAGCCAGCAACAGGGAGCTGGTGGGGCTGCTCACGTTGGAGGACACCAGGAGTAGCCACAAGGCAACATTCCCCCGCCACCACCTCCACCGGAGAACATGACCATATCTCAGTTTCTCTAAGTTCTCCGGGAGGAACACCAAGCCAACAATGCTGCTATCTAGCGTATGGCTCAGGCCGTTGTGAACAACCAGCAGCAAGGCAGAAACGGCAATGGCTGTCCCACTCTGTCTGAGTTCATGAGGAATTTGCCCCGAACCATCACCGAGACTGCTGAACCATTGGATGCTGATGACTTAATCCGCACCATTGAGGACCTCCTTGTAATGGTCAATTGCAATGAGGACCGTGAGAAGGTGCTTTATGCCTCTCACTGCCTCAGAGGTACCGCCCGAGCTTGGTGGGATGGATTCAAGGTCATGCAAGGTGAGCGTGTGATCACTTGGAATGACTTCAAGGAAGGATTCCGCACCGCCCACATTCCTTCTGGGATCATGGCCATCAAGACGAGAGAGTTTTCAGTGCTGAAGCAAGGAAGTGGCTCTGTCAAGGAGTACCTGCAGAAGTTCAACATGATGTCAAGGTATGCACCTGAAGATGTCAACACAGAATCTGCCAAGAAGGAAAGCTTCATGAAAGGACTTCAACAGACCCTGCAGTATCAACTCATCGTTTGCGACTGTCATACCTTCTTCGACCTGGTAAACAAGGCCCTCATGCTGGAAGACAAGCGTCGTGCCATAGACGATACTCACAAGCGCAAGATGATAAGCAAGGGTAGCTCAAGAAACCAGAAGCCTTGCCCCTGGAAGCCAGCCCCATCAAAGCCAACCTATCAACCACAACAGGCTATACCTCATGTGCCTCGTCCGAGCTACCAGCTTCAGCAGTATGCCAATCCTAGGCCAGCCTACAACAACCCCAATAACAACAACGGCGACAGGAACTACAACAACAACCCTGGGCAAGTCACTTGTTTTGGATGTGGTCAGTCTGGACACATCTCTACACTTTGCCCCAACAAGAAGCCAGACGCACTGCGCCCCCAATGCACCAACTCAAGGTCAAGGCCGTGGAGTACCACCAAGGAACCCATCTCCCCGCAATCTGCCCCACAATGGCAAGGGTCGTGCGAATCACGTCACCGCAGAGGAAGCCCAGGAAGACCCGAACGTCATACTGGGTACGTTCCTCGTCAACTCAACCCCAACAACAGTACTGTTTGATTGTGGAGCTTCGCATTCTTTTGTAACCAAAAACTTTGCTTTAGAGAGTGGCATGAAACCTACACCATGGGTAGTCATATGTTCATACAAACCCCATGATCAGTTATGAAGTCTGGGATAGGTTGTAAATGAGTGGAGATTAACATCAACAGGGTAGACCTCCTAGTAGACCTTATAGTTCTGGATTCAAGTACCAAGGCTTGTTAGACTGTTCCAAAAGGATTGTCACCATGACCAATAGCCAAGGAGTAGAAGTCAAGTATGTTCCCAACCCTACCTCCACTCAAGCCCCTCAGGCTAACTGTCTATCGGGAGTTGAGTTGGATCAAGTGCCAGTGGTATGTGAATACCCGGATATGTTTCCTGATGAGCTGCCCGGAATGCCTCCTGACCGCGAAATTGAGTTCATCATTGAGCATTTTCCTGGATCAAGGACCATCTATAAGAAGTCTTATAGGATGGGATCCAAAGAGTTGGCTGAATTGAAGAAGCAACTGGCGGAGCAACTCAGAAAAGTATTCATTCGCCCTAGTGCCTCTCCTTGGGGTTTGCCTGTTCTATTTGTGTCAAACAGGGACGGAACTATCAGACTCTATGTCGATTACCGTTCTCTCAATGAGGTCACAATAAATAAGAAGTACCCACTCCCCAAGATTGAAGATCTGTTTGATCAGTTGAATGGAGCCAAGGTGCTCTCCAAGATCGACCTCAGGTCTGGGTACTATCAGTTGAAGATCAGACCCGAAGATATTCCGAAGATGACATTTGTAACCCGGTATGGCCTATATGAATACACGGTCATGTCATTTGGGTTAACCAATGGCCCTGCCTACTTCATGTATCTCATGAATAAAGTCTTCATGGAATACTTGGACAAGTCCGTTGTCTTCTTCATTGATGACATACTCGTATTCTCCAAGTCTGAAGAAGAGCACGAGGAGCACTTGAGATTGGTCCTAGAGAAGCTTTGAGAGCACTAGCTTTCTGCCAAGTTCAGCAAGTGTGAATTCTGGCTGCATGAAGTTGGATTCTTGGGTCATGTGATGACCGCGGAAGGATTATCAGTGGATCCTGCCAAGATTGAAGCCGTGACTGAATAGCAAACCCCAACCACCGTGAAGGAAGTCAGGAGCTTCCTCGGACTCACGGGATATTACCGCAAGTCCGTGGAAGGGTTCTCAAGCATTGCCCAACCCATGACCCAACTATTGAAGAAGGACAAGAAATTCGAATGGACAGCTAAGTGCGAGGAAAGCTTCTAGGAGCTCAAGAAGTGATTGACCACAACCCCAATTTTGGCCACCCCCGATATTTACAAGGAGTTTGTAATATACTATGATGCGTCGAGAACCGGGCTTGGAGGTGTTCTGATGCAAGAAGGCAGAGTCATAGCATATCTATCCAGATAGCTACGTCCTCATGAAGAGAACTACACAACTCCCGATCTCGAGTTGGCAGCCATGGTTCACGCCTTGAAGACATGGCGATACTACCTTCTGGGAAAGCGATGTGAGATATACACAGACCACAAGAGTTTGAAGTATATTTTCACTCAGAAGGAATTGAACATGAGGCATCGAAGATGGTTGGAGTTAATCAAGGATTACGACCTCAGTGTTCAATACCACCCGAGAAAGGTCAACGTGGTAGCAGACGCCTTGAGCAGAAAGGCTTGTTCCCTGAATGCCATGATTAAGAAAAGGCTACCCGCCCTATATGAAGAGCTTGAAAGCTTCGGCTTGGAACTGGTTGCACCCGGATTCCTCGCCAACCTCGAAGCAAAGCCTACCTTGATGGATGATTTTAAGGAAGCCCAGAAGGGACACGAGAGCATTGAAGGCATCGAGAGGAAGATCAAGGTAGGAAAAGCCCAAGGATTCTTAGTGGATGAACAAGGAGTTGTATGGTTCGGGAATTGCATTTGCGTACCCAACAAAGAGGAGCTAAAGAACTTGATCTTGCAAGAAGCTCATGACACTCCATACTCCATCCATACTGGAGGAACCAAGATGTATAAAGACCTCAAGGCAAGATTCTGGTGGCATGGCATGAAACGGGAGATAGGCACCTTTCTCGCCAAATGCAACATATGCCAGAGAGTCAAAGCTGAGCACCAGCGACCCGCTGGGCTATTGCAACCTCTCAAAGTGCCTGAATGGAAGTGGGATAAATTCGGGATGGATTTCATCACCGGATTACCTAGGTCAAGTAAAGACATGATTCATTTTGGGTCATTGTCGACCACTTGACCAAGGTAGCCCACTTCATTCCCGTTAGGACCACCTATGATGGAAGCCAGCTCGCAAACCTCTACATCAACCGCATCGTAAGTCTTAACGGAGTTCCAAAGGAAATTGTGTCAGACCGAGGAACCCAGTTCACCTCAAGATTCTGGAAGAAGTTTCAAGAAGCCATGGGAACCAAGCTCTCCTTCAGCACTGCTTTTCACCCCCATACCGATGGGCAAACAGAATGAGTAAATCAAATACTCGAAGATATGCTCCGCGCTTGTGTCCTGGCGTATGGAGCCAAGTGGGAAGATTGCCTACCATTCGTTGTGTTCTCCTACAACAACAACTATCAGTCAAGTCTTCAAATGGCACCATTTGAGGTGTTGTATGGACGCAAGTGTCGTACTCCCCTCAACTGGTCAGAGACCGCAGAAGGATTAGTTTTTGGACCAGATATCCTCCGCGAGGCACAAGAGCAAGTTCAACTCGTTCAAGAACATCTGGAGGCCGCCAAATCAAGACAAAAGAGCCATGACGACTCTCACCGCCGAGAAGTGAACTTCTGCGTCGGTGACCATGTCTACCTCTGAGTCACGCCTCTCAAGGAAGCCAAGCGTTTCCACATCAAAGGAAAGCTGGCACCAAGATACATCGGCCCCTTCAAGATCACAATGATGCGAGGAGAAGTTGCCTATCAGCTAGAGCTACCTTCTGAACTATCAGACGTGCACAATGTCTTTCATGTGTCACAACTTCGAAAGTGTCTGCAAGTTCCCAACCGCCCCGACCTCTACAAGGACCTCGACCATCAAGCCATCGATCTTTAGCCAGACCTCACTTATCGTGAGAGGCCAGTTCGCATTTTGGATGAAGCCGAGCGTTGCACCCAAAGCCGCACCATTAAGTACTTCAAGGTCCAATGGAGCAACCACACTAAAGCTGAAGCAACCTGGGAGCATGAAGACTATCTAAGATCAGAGTTCCCTTATCTTTTTAGCGCTTACCCTAGGAATCTTGGGGACGATATTCTTGTAAGGGGGTAGGTCTGTCAGACCCTGTATTTCTATCACTTGTTATGTTGGATTTATAAAATTTGGAGCCAATTAATTTTTTTCCAATGCTTGCGCTTGTTTGAATTGTTTGCTTGTTGATTGTGGTATCTGGCACTCTTGGATTCTATCCCTCTTCATATTCATCTTCCTTGACCCAAACTTCTTGCCCAATGACCATACCATGTGGATAGTGCCCAAAACTATTTTTATCCAATTTAATTTTGATCAAAAAGGATTTATCCAAATTAGTTCTTCAAAACCCCCTGAATTGAGGTTTGCACTGCAAGACCTCAAATTGGGTGGATCCTTCTTCCCCAAAGGCCTTATTTCAAACCTACTATATTTATGACTTCCCAAAACCACCAAATATTAATTTTAAAGATTATTTTAATATTTTATTTAAAGGCTTTTTCTTAAGACCATAAATGGTTTTTCATAGGGAAAAATTATTTAAATGCTTACAAAATATTTTAGAAAATTTAGGGAGACTCAGTGGACATATATTTTCCATATATATGAGTTTTGGTACATGGGCACGTTCAAATCATGGGCAAAACCCCTCAAAACCCTTTCTTTTCGAATCAAGCTTTTGGAATATTTCTACAAGAAATATTCTCAATAAATTCCCGGAAAATCCCAGAAAGTCAACACTATCATGGGTGATGATCGTGCAAAGTTTCATCTGAATCCAAGTTGATTTGGTTCATAAAACCATCCCAAAACCCTCCCTGTCTAGATTCTATTTTGAACAACTTTACATTGTGGAGCTTCTCCCCTTGACCCCAAGTTTGGTGGACATGCTCTAATCACCAAATAATTATGCTACACTAAGTGGTGTATGAAGGGTAAAGGCTTAGAATAACTAGATCTACAGAAACCTGATTCTGTTAGTTTCTATGGTTCATAAAGTTTCCATTGTCAACTTTTCCCACTTGAGCTAAAACTTGGTGATCTAGCCTATTTCTAACCACCATTTGATCCTATCAAATATCATGGCAAGCAAGGTCCATTTGCTTCCCCTAAACCCGATCAAACACCTTCTGGTCATTTCAAAAACCTGTTGTTTTCACCACTTTCACTCCCCCTTGCTCTTAAATTTTTACCACAACCCCTCAGGGTTACTAGCTACCTCCAGTAAATTTTGTGTGCCCTCAGCTCAATTATAGATGGGGTAAACCCCCCATTTTTACCTCTGTTTCACCATGACATGAGATTCCTCCCTCCCATTTCTTTTCTCCCTAGCTCATCCTAGCTCCATAGCATCCAAGAGGCATCTCCAGACCCCCCAGGAGCTACTGGACAAGCTAGGAAACCCCAGAGTGCGCGGGCAACGGCCATGCCGGCCATTTGGTGCTCTGGAGCGCGCTAGATTGTGCCGCCGCATTGTAGCAGGAGCATCTCGAGGCCCCTCGACTACCTTGGGATGAGGGAGATTATCCCCCTGGTCAGCCTCGACATTCGCAAGACGCCAGGAGGTCGGGCCCCTCCTCCCTCCTCCTCTGCTGCCCCCTTCACTTGCGCATGGCACTGCCCGAGCCGGCTAATGGGGAAGCTTGCATGTGCATGCCCCTGGACCCCCCTTGACACCCTTCTCCTACCCGCGATGTGGACCGCGCCCTGGAACACCTAGGACACGGCTCGAAGCCCCCCTGTAGCCCGTGGCGACGGCTCCGTCCTCACCGGTGCACCGCACCCTCGGTGAACCTGCACCCGGCTATATAAAGCCTTCCTCGAGCCCCCGCCGCTCTTCCCTCGCTCTCTCCTCACCTTAGACTCTCCCCAGTGCCCAGCCCCCTCGTCCCCATGCTCGGGAGCTCGAGCCCGAAGCAAACCCTCACCGCCGTGCATGTTTTCTCCCCGCCGGCGATTCCCTCCCCAATGGTGACCCCCTCGGCCACGCACCGACGCGTGGGAGGCCCCTGAGCACGCCGATGCCCTCCACTTGAGCTGCCGCGGCCTGGAACCCCGCCGGTGAGCCTCCCCTGCTCCCTGTCGCGAGGAGAGGGATGACAGGTGGGGCCGACCTATCATCCCCTGACCCCCCCTCCTCTCTCGATGCCTAGATGGTCCCGCGGTCAGGTTAAAAATTAAACCTGACGCGCGCGCCGTCGCTTCCTGGGCCGGTTCACCCTTTCTGCCGGTTCAGCTGAAGTGTTTTGGCCCGAAAGGGCACAATGCCCTTTCCCCTTTTTCTTTTTCCTCTGACTTCCAAAGATTCCACATATTTGAATATTAACCAAATTCCAAATATTCTTCCACATAAAATCTTGAAATATTCCATAGAATTTATTAGTGCCACTAGTAAAATATTTGAAAACCTTGTTTGTACTGTTTCAATTTAAAACCCCTATTTGGCATTATTAGCCCCTGTTTTAAATATTTTTGAAAACCTTTTTAACTTCAAAACCCTAGACAAATATTTTTAGTATAGCTATTAGTATTTATCAGAGTAGGGTAGCATTTTTAATAGTAGCTTGTGTGCTCTGTTTTTGTGTGATGCTTATTTTTATCGTTATTTATCGCGACGATAGATTGTGCTATTGACAAGGGAGTTGGACCTGAGACTTTGAAGACCCCGAAGACTTTGTTGAGCCAGAAAAGCAACCCTTTGACCATGTTAAGAAACCATTTTCATTGCATGTCATATAGCACTTTACTTTCGTTGCGCTTGATCATGTGGATTAGTGACCACTCCGGTGGGTTGTTCCCGACACTTTTACCTTTGACACTTGCATCGTGCATGACTCTACCACCTTATGAGGGTTATGCGGGTGGGTGTAGATAGGATGCTAGTAGATGCTACACAACTGGGTTGGTATTATGGATGGTGATGGAAGAAAGAAATGATTCCAAAGACTTTTTGAAAACCCCGTCGGGTGCCACTAATACCTGAGGGAGATGATGATGAGTTGGGTGACCACTTGAGAAAGAAGTGGCGTGTCAGAACAAGTTGAGGGTGTGTTTTCAAAAACGGAGGGTTTCAGAATTGTCGACCATCCCAACCTTACATGCGCAACCACAATACCCCTTATGGAACGGAGCTTTGTTGATTACTATGGCTGGTTCTAGCAGGAGCCCATGTTACTAGTGGCAAGAGTGAAGTGGTCACTCTTGAGATGGGGTCGACCCAGAAGTGGATGGCCATGCAGTGTCTTTACAGGCACCGGGCACACAATTGCGTGCCCTCATGGAGGATACATGTGATGTATATCATGAGGGATGGCGCCAATGAGTGGACTCTTTGTTTAGTATCACCATGGGAAAGGCATTGTTTGGGTGCTTACCTCGGGTATGATATATGCCGCGAGACGTGGATGACACGGAAGTTCCCCGAGTCTTGTGGATAAAGTGTGCAACCTCTGCAGAGTGTAAAACTATTCGAATAGCTGTGTCCACGGCAAGGACTGTTGTGACATCCCTTGCTAGATGTCATAGGACAGCATGGGTGTTGCATCATGTTTCCTTTTTTTGGATCAACATGAAATGGGGATTAAAAGATGCCCCAAGCTCACATTCAATCAAAAAAATTCAAGTTGGTGAAAATTCAACAAATCCAAAATGCCCTACCAAAATGTTCTCTATGTCTGATAAATATGGACATGATTATAACAGGGGCCATTTTAAATATTTGAACAACTGAAGCAATTTAAGAATAAATAATAAAGCTTCTGAAAATATCAAATAAAGCATTATCATTATTTTAGTTTCCAAAATATCCTCAAATTGTTTAGATAAGTTTGAAATATTCAAACTTCAATATATAAAATATTTGGGATATTTTAAATTAGCATATGTACCTGAAAAGAAAATAAAACAAATGTCAGAAATAGGAAAACAGAAAAGAAAATGAAGAAAATAAAGCAGAAAGGAAAAGGGAGGATGAACCTGGGCCGGCCTAGCTGGCCTAGCTCCATCGTCGTCCTCCTGGCGGCCAGGAGGACGGGCGTGTGGCTAGAGCACATGCGCGGGTGTGCCTCTATGCCGGCAGCTGCCTGCCTGCTTCCCCTCGCCAGCGCGATGGGGATAAGCTCTGAGAGCCGTCCCCATCGCCCTCTCCCTCTCGCCCTCGCTTGCCTCTCTGCTCTCCTTCTCCTCTGCTCTGCCATGGCCACCGGTGCCTTAGCTTCTTTGTCGTAGTTCTAGCCGCCCCGCTCGCTTCTGAGCCCTCCAATCGCTCCGCCTCGTCACCTTCTCCCTCCTCGCTGAGCCGCGTATCGCCAGGAGCCCCGAAGCGCCATCCCCGAGCTCGTCTTCCTCCTCGGACCCGAAGCTTCACCGCCGTTGATCGCCATCTCCGAGCCCTCCCCGAGCAAGCTCTCGACGGCTTCGAGTCCTCTATGAGCTCCCGGCTTTTCCCCTCTCCTTTCCGGCCTTTTCCCCCTCTGTAGGCCTCGATTGCGCCGGCTCCCAAATGACCTATCGCACGAGCTCATCGCCGGCGATGCTCCGGTGACCAGTTGGTCCAGCAGAGGCCACCATCGAGCTCATGGGGCCGTGTAGTGCTTGTAGGTGCCTAGTTCCGGCTGTGTCTCGCTCCGGTTCGACGAGACCGTGCTCGTTCGAGCTCCGGCAGCCGCTGTGCTCATCGCCGACACCGACTCCGGCCATCCCAGCCCTTGGGAAGTGTCGGGTTCGATGTGGCGTGAGCAAGCAGAGCAGTTTGGTGCCCATCGCCGTCCATTTGGTCGCCAGAGGAGGAATCCCAACCCCCCTCCGCCGTCCCTGACGTCGCCGGTGGCTCAACGTCGGCGAGTCAACCAGTTTGACCACCAGGGGTTTGACCCCTGGGTCACTAGCAAGTGGGGTCGGGCCCTGTTAGTCAAATTTAGGTTAATAACTTAATTAACCAAATTAGTTAACCTAAGTAGTCACTAACCAGTGGGCCCAGTGTTGATTAAGTAATTAGGATTAGTTTTAATTCTCTAATTAAGTGACTGGGTCACTGACCAGTGGGTCCCACCCTGTGAGGTTTGACCTGGCCTGGTCAGCCGACCAGCTGACGTCATGGTGACGTCAGGCTGACGCCATTAATCCTTTTCCAGTTTAAAAATAATTCTAGAAATTATTTAAAACTGTAAAAATTCATATAAATTAATCTGTAAATCAGATGAAAATAATTTATATATGAAAATTTATCAGAAAAATCCAAAGAATCCAATGGTGCCATTATCATGCATGGTAGGGCAACCTATGTAGAAGAACATAGACATTTTCTAATAGGTTAAAATATGGAAATTGAAATGAACCTATATTCAAACTCACCTCAATTAACTTGGACACTAGTTGGATTAGCTCATCCATACATGCTACCATGTCATGATCATGCATCATATTGTTGCACTTGCCTGTATTGATTGTTATTTGTCTGCATTGCGGTAGGCCCTACTTTTGAGGATACCCCCGAGTATTCCAACGAAGGAGAGAACCATCCCGCTACCCATCAAGGCAAGCAACCCCGTTGATCATTCCGATAACATCCCACTCTCTCGCTCCTGCTCTTGTTTATTGCATTAAGACAAACGTTCACTTGTCTGTCATACACGGTAGATGAACCTATTCTTATGCATGACCTGTCATTGTCACAGTAAATAGCTAAACCTTGCAACCTAGCATACCTGGTAGATGCTTGTGCCATGATGTGCTTAGCTTACTTTGCTTGCTATGCTTGCTATGCTTAGAGTTGTGTCAGGTCTGATTCATCTGGGTGATGGAATGGAGTGAAACATTGTTTTCCGATGTGATAAGCTTGTGATGAACCCGATTTGGTAAAGGTAGCGATGAGAGGCTATGTAGGATTACATAGCAGGTTGTCTTATTGGGACCGTTCTTAGGAACTAAGTTCCGTGTTTGTGATCCAAGACTAGCTACTACCACACATTGGGATACTTAATTGACCCTCTCGACTTATCAGTCGCTTGATCCTTAGTCCAGGAGTTGCAAGTAGTTTCTGGTGTTTATAGCATGTTGGAGGCCGTGCGTAGCGCTGACCCTAGGGGTGGGTTACGACGCGGTAGGCAGTGGCACGGTGTACCAAGGGTCACCTAAATGGTGGGCTTGGGAACCCTGCGCACATCGTTTGGGGCCGTAGCGGAATCTTCGGCCGGACTTTCGTGCGGGTTTAGTCTCAAATAGGCGATAGCCTAGACTAGAGGTCTTATGTGATTGACGGTCGTGGCCGACTCCCTCACTGGGCTTCCGCATGAAGGTTGCCGAGGTGCATGGTTTTATGAGCACACAACGATAAGTGGCGAGAGTGTGTGTGAAGAAGTACACCCCTGCAGGGTATGAAACTATTCGAATAGCCGCATCCTCAGATATGGACTACTTGGATAACTTATGTTGTTCATAGATAATCAAATGGATACCCATAAAAATACCAAGACAAGTGTGAGTATCGTGGATGGCACTCTCCCAGGAGAGGGAAGTGAATCCATGGTGGTGTATTATCATGGAGTTAGTGGACTCGTGTGCGATGTCTAAGATTTAAACAAAGAGTTAAAATTGTGTAGTATTGGTTAGCCATGAGTCAAAGCTGGCATTGCTGCATAAACTCCACCACCCCCTTGTTGATACATGAGCATGAATAGACTAGGTTTGTTTTAAAGACTTGTTGAGTACGTTTGTACTCATGTTTTCTTAATAAATGTTGCAGATGAGACCCAGGACCCATTAGGTGGGTTCTTTCTAGATGACGACGATGCTGAATAGCTGGTGTCCCAGCTACGATCTATGCCCTGTGGCGGGCTGTAGCTAGTCAGACCATGCGGCTTTTTACCCTTTCATCTGTCTGTACTCAGACAACTTATGCTTCCTCTTGGTTTGTATGAACTTGTTTGTATGACTTGAGTGTCGGGTCATATGACCCCTATCTATAAGAACATATTATGCAAGGCTCGTCTGAGCCTCTTAAATAAAAGTTGTTGTATGGTTATGTTGTGATGCCATGGTTGTATCTATGCATATCGGGCATGTCGTGCGTACGTGTGACGTGCAACGGTATGTATGGGATCCGACACCTAGTTGTGTGCCTTTAGTAGTACTCTTTACGGGAAACTGCCTCTTTGTGCTTCCACTAAGCCATGGTAGCTTGCTACTACTCCGGACACATTGATTGACCGACATGTATCCTTCTTTGCTGCTGTGTCTGTCCCTTCGGGGAAATGTCTCGCAATGTAATGGAGTCCCTGTAGCCTGCTACGACTCATCTACGTGCAGGGATGACATTTATGTCTCACGGTGTAAAGGAGTCCTTGTAGCTTGCTATGACTCGTCTACACACGCTTGAGGCCGACACCTGCATTGCTGGGTTACGATGCAATTTTCTGTACAGATGTGCCACTTGGGTTCTATGACTAGTCATGTCGGCCCGAGTTCTCTGTCGTTTGATTTCCAGCGACATGTTCACATACGTGAGCCAAAAGACGCAAACGGTCCCGGCTAAGGTAAGACTACAGCCGTGGAACTTACCGTGCGTGAGGCTACAAAGTGATGTGATATGTTACAGGCTGGATTCATATGACTTAGGATCGGGGTCCCGACAACTGTCGAGTGGTGCTGCTTATGCCACGTCCGGATGTTTTCACAAACTTGGTGTGAGTGTGTGTGTTGGTGACAAAGAGGTTACCTGAGCTAAGTTCGATGACTTTGCTTGACGATTAACTAAGTCCAATGACTTAGCATAATGAATGAACATGAGATGTTCAACCCCTACTTATAATGATATCTGTAACTTGTTCATATGGATATCTGCCAACAGTTGACACATGCTTACCTAGTTACTTGATCATGTCATTGCATTCAAAATTGGCTTTCCGCAAGTTATCAACTTAGTGCTATATCATGCATCATTATTACTCGTTCCACAACTTGGGTTGCTTGTGAGTACATTCAAAGTACTCATTGGCTTGCCACTGGTTATTTCGTTGGCCAGGCATGGAAGAACAGGAGTATGTTGAAGAGTTTGTTGGTGACGAACATGCGAACTAGGATGCTTCCCAGTCAGAATGCGTGTAGGTCTGAGGCTCATGGCATGGGTTCACGCTTTCGATGAAGATTTCCGCTGCTTGTTCTATTTAAGGGTTTGTCCCTCGTGCCCCTATCTATGTAAGACTAGACCTTCATGGTCTTTATTTGTGTATGACGCTAAATGGATGTAAGACTCTTGTTATTCAGCTTCTCTGTGTTTACTGAGCATTGATGTCTGGGATCATTGTACACGTGCATTTGGTGACCACGACTTATGAGTCGGGGTCCCCACAATTAGGTTTCTTCCATACACAAACCACAATGTGCAATCTTCCTAAATCCACTAAAACATTCATTAGATTAGCGAATGAGAAAATTTTAGGTTTAGCCATCCGCAAAATGCATCTTGGTGACACTGGGTCACAAAAATCGGTTCTACCGATTTGGTTCTAGGGTTCCCGAGAATGGTCTCGGTGAAACCGATTGGTCATTTTCGGTGACGCCGAAGTTGCTACCAAGTTTCTCTTAAGAAGATCATTTGTCTTGGTGAATCCAAAAAATTCTGAATCGGTAGTATCGAAATCCATTTTGCAAAAAGTTAAAACTAAGAATTTCTTTGTTCAAATTTGAAAAATGTCTATGTTTTGTGATGACTCAACCCCACTGATCTTCTATACTCTATTCATAGGGTCAGCATGTAAGATTCAGTGGACAGCCAGAATGACTTGAGAGAGAGATGTTGAGATGAGTTCAGGCATTAGTCCTGAGGATAGCTCATCTTCTTATGGTGACAGGCCTAGCTCATCTGATTTGCCCAAGGCTGCAACTAGAGCCAGGAGGAAGTTGAACTCAAATGAAGAAGACTCTAACTTTGTGCCAGATGAGGTCCCTGCCAAGCCAAAGCCGGACAAAGTAGAGAAGGGTGCTAAGAAGACTGGAGGCCACCTTATCTAGAAGTCATGCCAGGAAGGAGTATGCCAACACAGAGGTTATGAGAGCACCAAAGACTGCCAGGGCTTGCATGCAAATATAGACGGATAGAAGCTCTATGCCCAAGAAGCATGCTGAGAAGAAGAGAATGTGGGGACCCCGACTCATAAGTTGTGATCACCAAATGCACGTGCACATTGATCCAAGAGATCAATGCTCACTGAACACACAGAAACTGGAAAACAAGTCTTACATCCATTACATCATGGTTTACTCAAATATGGCCTTTATGGCCAAGTCTTCATATGGTTGCAGTGGAAATCTTCAACGATAGTGTGAACCCATGCCATCTGCCTTAACCCTACAAGTATTCTGACTGGGAAGCGTCCTAGCTCACATGTCCTTCACCAAGATAATCTTCATCATAACCCGGTCTTTCATGCCTAGCCAATAAAATAACTAGTGGCAAGCCAATGAGTACTTTGAATGTACCCGCAAGCAACCCAAGTTGTGGAACAAGGTATAACAATGCATGATATAGCACTAAGTAGGTAAGTTTTGCAGAAAGCTAGTTTTGAGTGCAATGACATGATCAAATAACTTATGTAAGCATGCATCAACAGTTGGCAGATATCCATATGAACAAGTTATAGATATCATCATCAGCAGGGGTTGAACATCTCATGATCAGACATCATATCAAGTCATCTGACTTATCTCAAGTACCATCTTTGTCACACACACACACACACCAAGTGTGTGAAAACATCTGGACGTAGTTTAAGCAGCAGCACCCAACTCTCCTTGACCATGGACATGGCTATTCGAATAGTTTTACACTCTGCAGAGGTTGCACACTTTACCCACAAAACTTGGGTAACTTCCATGTCATCCACGACTCACGGTATATAACATACCCGAGGTAAGCACCGGAACAATGCCTTTCGCCCGACGATACTAAACAATGAGTCCAATCGATTGGTACCCAACCCTCATGATGTACATCATACAACCCCGTATTGAGAGTGACCAAGTCACCCCCGCCACTAGTAATTCGGTCTCTATGCTAATACCCATCAAGGTAATCAACAAAGCCCCATCCCATAAGGGGTATCATGGTTGTACATGTAAGGTTGGGACGGTCGACAAATCTTAAATCTAATCCATTTTCGAAAACACACACACTCACTTGCTCTGGTACACCATTTCTTTCTCAAGTGGTTACCCAACTCAACATCATCTACCTCGGACATTAGTGGCACCCGAAGGGTTTTTCGAAAAGTCTTTGAAATCATCTCTTTGTTTCCATCACCAAGCATAATCCCGATCCCACTTGCATAGCATCTACTAGCATCCTATCTACTCCCACCGACACAACCCTCATAAGGATGGTAGGGTCATGCATGATGCAAGTATCAATGGTAAAAGTAACAGAGGCATCCCACCGAAGTGGTCACCGCATCACATGATCAACAACAAGGAATAAGGTGCTATATGACATGCATGAAAATGGTTTCTTAACATGGTCAAAGGGTTGCTTTCCTGGCTTAGCAACGTCTTCGAGGTCTTCATACAGTTATCTTCACTCCGAGCACTTCATCTACTTCGTCAACTCTCGTCAGAAACAACCGCAATAATCAACGCAACTAGCAGAGAAATAAAGTGCTATATAAATAGGAAATATATTTTCTCGGACACCTCTGGTTAGGAGGTTTTGTTGGATGTGGGTCAAGGGGGAGTTTTGAATGGTGGCCATGAAGGGAATGATTGTCCTATAAGATGTCCACAGAAAATAGTTTGTAAAAAGGAGTGGATGGTCCCAACAAATAGGGCATGGTTTTATAATCATGTGGGGAGTGGTTTCACTAGATTTGGAGTTGTGATGATTTTCCTATGAATTACTAAGATGGAATAATGGACAAAGGGATCTATTTATTTGGTCAAGCATAATAGGTGTGTGGTAAAATGTTGACCATGATTTAAATAAATAGGGCATGATATTTAGAGCACCTAGTAATTGGAATCACTCCATTTGGAGTTGATTTGAAGGTTCTAGGATTTTGCAAAGTGGGTTTCTACATGCTTAGAACTCAAATTTAAATTTGAATCTAAGATAAAAGTTTTCTGGAAAATTGTGCAATGCACAAATTTGGAAAGGAAACAATTTTAGGAACATGTAGAAATTTGAATCAACTAAATCAGAGGTCCGATGAATTAATTACTGCCATTGAAAAAGAAAAGACAAAGAAAAAGGAAACGTGGCTCACCAGGAGGCCATACTGCGTACAATGTGCAAGATAGCAAATGGGCCGGCCTATTCCGTTGGCCTGGTGGCTAGGGCAACACCGAAGGCATACTCCGCGGAGTACGTCTTCTCCGGAAAGAGGCGGGAATAGGCGGGGCGCTTCCACTTAAACAGGGAGGCCCGGGGCCTTAGCCAATGTATCACACCCTGTGTTTGTATTAACTTGATATGTTTGGGTTTATAAAATTTGGAGCCAACTAAAACTTTTTCAAAGTGCTTGTGCTTGTTTGCAATGATGTTTGCTTGCTTGATGATTGTGGTTGTGGCACTCCTAGATTCTATTCCACTTCACATTCATCTTCCTTGACCCAAACCTCTTGCCCAATGATCATGCCATGTGAATAGTGCCCAAAACTATTTTTATCCAATTTTGTTTTAACCAAAAATGATTTATTCAAATTATGTTATCAAAAAACTCTTAAATGAGGTTTGCACTGCAAGTTCTCAAATTGGGTTGATTCTTCTTCCCCAAAAGCTTTACTTCAAACCTACCATATATAAGACTTTACAAAACCACCAAATATTAATTTTATGGATTATTCTTATATTTTATTTAAAGGATTTTCCTTAAGACGAGAAATGATCTTTCATAGGGAAAAATATTTAAATGCTTTTAAAATATTTGAGAAAATTTAGGGAAACTCAGTGGACTTATATTTTCAATATATATGAGTTTCAACACAAGGGCATGTTTAAATCATGGGCAAAACCCCTCAAAACCCTTTCTGTTCAGATCAAACTTTTGGAATATTTCTTATATAAATTCTAGGAAAATTCTAGCAAGTCAAAACTATCATAGGTGATGATCTTGCAAAGTTTCATCTCAATCCAAGTTGATTTGGTTCATCAAACCATCCCAAAACCCTTCCTGTCCAGATTTAAATTGAGCAACTTTACATTGTGAAGTTTCTCCCCTTGACCCCAAACTTTGTGGGCATGCTCTAATGACAAAATAGTGATGCCACACCAAGTGGTGCATCAAGGGTAAGAGCCTAGCATCACTAGATCTACAGAAACCTAATTCTGTTAATTTCTAGGGTTTACCAAGTTTCCATTATTAACTTTCCCCCTTGGGCTCAAACTTGGTGAATCATCTGATATTTACCTAACATTTGGCCCTGGTAAATATCTCAGTAAGTTGGTAGATTATTCTTTCCCAAAACTCCATCAAACACCTTCTGGTCCATTCTTAAAACCATCATTTCCACCCCTTACTCTTTTACCCTTGCCCCCAACTTTTTACCACAACCCCTCTGAGTTACTAGCTACCTTTAGTAACTCTCCCTGGCCAAGACCCGTTAGGTAAGTGGGGTAAAATCTTCATTTACCCCCTAGACAGGAGTTTTCCCTCTCTCTCTCTCAACTTTCCTTCTCTCCTAAGGCACTCCAAAGCATCCAATGCCCTATTCTCCATTGTTAAACCCCCTAGATCCCCTGGACACTAGTGGACTCGCCCAAAATGCCAAGAGCATGCCTTGTCATGCAAGGTTCGCGCTTTGGAGCGTGCTACAGTGCGCACCCTCATTGTAGCCGCTGCCCAACGGGCACCCCCGATAGCCTCGGGCCTCCCCACCTTGTCCCCGTGTCCCCCTCGGTGTTTGGAGTGCTCCAGGCGGTCGTCCCCCTCCTCCCTCTCTCTCTGGTGACCCCCGTGTGCGTGCCCGGTGCTGCGCTGCTCAGACAACCAAAGGGCTCGCACGCGTGAGCGCCCCCGCCTCTCTCTTCTCTTCCCCTAGGCCTAGACCACCCCCATGAGCATCATGGACAAGATCGTTTCCTCCCCCGTGGCCTGTGGCGACGGCCACGTCCTTGCCGGCGCACCACGTCCATGGTGGACCGGCGGCCGCCTATTTAAGTGCCTGCCTGAGCCCCTGCCCCTCTCTCCTCGCTCTCTCCTCCACTCCGCATCTCCCCTGTGCCCAGACCGCTTGCCCCCATGGTCTGGAGCCCTCTGCCGAACCATACCCTCGCCACCAATGGGCACCTCCCCTTACCGGTGATTCCCTTCATCCGGCGACCCTCTCGGCCACCCAACGATGCACGGGAGCCCCCTAAGCGTGCCGGTGCCCTCCGGCTGGACCGCCATGGCCAGAGACACCGTCGGTGAGCTCCCTCCCTTCCTTGTCGCGAGGAGAGGGATGACAGGTGGGGCCTACCTGTCATCCTCTGACCCCCTCCTCTCTTGCTGGCAAGCAGGGCCCGCGGGCATGTTTGAAAACAAACCTGCCGCGCGCGGTGCCTCGCCCTAGGCCATTTCCCTCCTTGGGCCGGCTTGGCTGGGGTTTTTTGGCCCGTGAGTGCACAATACCCCTTTACTTTTTTTCTCATTACACTTCCAAAAATTCCATAGAATAGAATATTTATCTAAATCCAAATATTCTTCCACCTTAAATCTTGAAATCATTCATAGAATTTAGTAGTGCCATTTGTAAAAATGTTTGAAAACATTTTATGTATTGTTTTAATTTAAAATAACCCTATTTGGCATTATCTACCTATGTTTAATAGTTTTTAAAAATGATTTCCATAACAAAATATTAAAAAACATTTTTATTGTAGTCTTTAGTATTTATCAGAGTAGGGTAGCATTTTTGATAGTAGTTTGAGTGCTCTGTTTTTGTGTATTGCTTATTTTTATCGCTTTTATTCGCGACGATAGATTGCGCGGTTGACGAAGAAGTTGGACCCGAAGACTTCGAAGACCCCGAAGACCTTGTTGAGCCAGGCAAGCAGCCCTTTGACCATGTTAAGAAACTTTTTCATGCAGGACATATAGCACTTTATTTTTGTCATATTTGATCATGTGGAGTAGTTACCCCTCCCGGGGGTTACTTCCGAAACGTTTACCATTGACATTTGCATCAAGCATGACCCTACCATCTTATGAGGGTATGCGGGTGGGTGTAGATAGGATGCTATTAGATGCTACGCAAGTGGGATGGGCTTTATGCATAGTGATGGAAGGAAGTGATTCTTTCAAAGGACTTTTTGAAAACCCCGTTGGGTGCCACTAATGCCCGAGGGAGATGAGGATGAGTTGGGTGACCACTTGAGAGAGAAGTGGTGTGCCGGAACAAGTTGAGGATGTGTTTTCAAAAATGGAGGGTTTAAGATTTGTCGACCGTCCCAACCTTACATGCGCGACCACGAAACCCCTTATGGGACGGGGCTTTGTTGATCTTGGTGGGTACTGGCAAGGAGCCTACATTACTAGTGGCGGGAGTAGCATGGTCACTCTCGATACGGGGTCGTCCCGGTATGTACGATTATGCGTTGTCTTCATAGGCACCGGGTACACCATTGGTCTCCTCATGGATGGTATGATTAGAGCAAGGCTCGTGTGATGTACATCATGAGGGCTGGGTACCAATCGAGTGGACTCTTTGTCTAGTATCACTAGGGGGAATACATTGTTCGGGTGTTTACCTCGGGTATGTTATATACCGCGAGTCGTGGATGACCCGAAAGTTCCCCGAGTCTTGTGGGTAAAGTGTGCAACCTCTACAGAGTGTAAGACTATTCGAATAGCTGTGTCCATGGTAAAGGACAATTGGGTGGTGCTGCTTATGCCACGTCTAGATCTTTTCATAAAACTTGGTGTGAGTTGGATATGATGGTGGTGAAGAGGTCACATGAGCTAAGTCCGATGACTTAGCATGGGAATTAAACTAAGTCCGATGACTTAGCATGATGAATGAACATGAGGTGTTCAACCCCTACTTATGGTGATATCTATATCTTGTTCAGATGGATATCTGCCTATTGTTGGCGCATGCTTACTAGTTACTTGTTCATATCATTGCATTTAAAATTAGCTTTTCGCAAAAATTACCTACTTAGTGTTGTATCATGCATCATTATTACCTTGTTCCACAACTTGGGTTGCTTGCGAGTACATTCAAAGTATTCATTGTCTTGCCACTGGTTATTTAATTGGCCGGACATGGAAGAACAGGAGTATGTTGAAGAGTTTGTTGGTGACGAACATGCCAACTAGGACGCTTCCCAGTCAGAATGCCTGCAGGTTGAGGCAGATGGCACAGGTTCACGCTTTCGATCAAGATTTCTGCTTCTTGTTCTATTTAAGTGTTTGGCCCTTGTAGCCCTATCTATGTAAGACTAGACCTGCATGGTCTTTATTTGTGTAAGACGCTAAATGTTGATGTAAGACTCTTGTTATTCAGCTTCTGTGTGTTCAGTGAGCATTGATCTCCGGGATCACTATATACGTGCATTCGGGGATCACAACTTATGAGTCGGGGTCCCCACAGAGCTGGTATCAGAACCATCCTGACTGTAGGAAGCCCTTAGTTAGCATGGAAGTTAGTTAGGATAAAACCGTTTTCAAAACTACACCTAGCATTTGTACTTAGGAATTCTGCACTATTTACCTCTTCTATTCTTCACACAACACACTACTGACTCTCCTCCATTCAAACCTTTGTAGATGGTCGTCATACCCAAAGCCTTCCTGACATTTGGCTTTCCCTTACTCCTTGGGTATAGCCTGGAGAAGTGGCAGTTTCGACAACCACCCATTTTCCTCTACCACGAGCAGTGGGTCGATGCCGTCACGAACGAGTACCACGTGGATGTGGTTGTGAAGCCAAACGACTCCCCGACCAGTTGGTTCTTTGAAGGACCACGGATGGAGACCATGATACTTGCAGTCGAGACAGCTGCACACAAGGAACTCCTACACCTTCGAGACATCATTCCAGAGATGGCTGACAAGCCGGCTACTCGCTACCTTCCCTTCAGGAAGGATGACCTTGGCGAGAGTTGGATGCTGATTCCGACCAAGGAAGATGGCACACCACTCAGGTTCTAGACCTACTTCAGCCTCCCCGCCGTTAGCCTAGTTCATAACGTGATGAAGGAGTCCGTGAAGCTCCGTGATGCACTTCACCACACCTGAGAGCTACTTCGGCAAGCCAAGACGAAGCCAGACAAGATCAAGAAGGATGGAGCCCCCGAGGGATGACCAATTGTCGCTTATCGAGGAGGAGTACTCACAGCTAGTGATGCACCTACACATCGTTGTCGCATGAGTGCGAACGAGTACCGTGATCTCTTCACCGACCCGCCAGCAAAGCGTCATCAAGATGGAACTCCTCGTTCCCTGAACCCTTCGATCGGGAATGATGCCCGTTCAGATGATGAACAAGAGGAAGACCCAGAGGAGCGTGACTATGAGACCCAGCACTTCACCACCTGAGTCCGATAACCCCTAGGGTAGGATCATTCATGTATCCCTCATGCGAAGTCGAGTCCGTGTAATGGTTCATATGAAACCATGTGTGCTTGTTGTTTGTTTTGTTGTTTGTGTTCGAATGCAAGTCGCGCTTTTGCCTTAGGCAACATGTAAGCGGCTCCATCGTCTATCTTAATATATGTTGGTCTTTCAACCTTTGTTTTAACACACTTGCACTTGACCAACCCCCTTAGGCGCGCTTTTCCATTGTTGATTTTCCTCTTGTCTATCCGAGTTCTTTGACTTGGCTGCTCCAAACAGGATGGTGACTGCTACCCGCAACAGCTCCTTCACCATCCCTGAAGCCGGCAACTCAAGCCAGCAACAGTGAGCTGGTGGGGCTGCTCACGCTGGAGGACACCAGGAGCAGCCACAAGGCGACATTCCCCCGCCACCACCTCCACCGGAGAACATGACCATAGCTCAGTTTCTCCAAGTTCTACGGGAGGAGTGCCATGCCAACAATGCTGCTATCAATCAGATCACTCAGGCCCTTGTGAACAACCAGTAGCAAGGCAAAAACGGCAATGGCCGCTCCACACTGTCTGAGTTCATGAGGAATTCGCCCCCAACCTTCATCGAGACTGCTGAACCATTGGATGCTGATGACTGGATCCGCACCATCGAGGACCTCCTTGCATAGTTCAATTGCAATGAGGACCGTGAGAAGGTGTTGTATGCCTCTCACTGCCTCGGAGGTACCGCCCAAGCTTGGTGGGATGGATTCAAGGTCATGCAAGGAGAACGTGTGATCACGTGGAACGACTTCAAGGAAGTATTCCGCACTTCCCACATTCCTTCTGGGATCATGGCTATCAAGAAAAGAGAATTCTGAGCGCTGAAGCAAGGAAGTGACTCTGTCAAGGAGTACCTACAAAAGTTCACCTTCTGTCAAGGTATGCACATGAAGATGTCAGCACAAAGGCTGGCAAGAAGGAGCGCTTCATGGAAGGACTTCAACACACCCTACAATATCAGCTCATTGTCTGCGACTGTCGTACCTTCTTCGACCTGGTGAACAAGTCTCTCATGCTAGAAGACAAGTGTTGTGCCATAGATGAAACTCGCAAGCGCAAGATGATCAGCAAGGGTAGCCTCGCCCCTAGCAGCCAATCCCAGCCAAGCCAACCTTTTAGCCATAGTAGGCTAGACCTCCTGCGCCTCGTCCGAGCTACCAGCCTTAGTAGTATGCTAATCCCAGGCCAGCTTACAACAACAACCCCAATAACAACAACGGTGGTAGAATCTTCAACAACAACCCTGGGCAAGTCGCTTGCTTTGGATGTGGTCAGCCAGGACACATCTCTAGGCTGCGTCCCAACAACAAGCCAGATGCACTACGCCCCAATGCACCCACTCAAGGTGAAGCCCGTGGAGCACCCCCAAGGAACCCCTCTCCCCGCAACTAGCCTCACAATGGCAAGGGTCATGTGAATCACGTCACCACAGAAGAAGCCCAGGAAGACCCAGATGTCATACTGGGTACGTTCCTCATCAACTCAATCCCAACAACAGTATTGTTTGATTGTGGAGCTTCGCATTCTTTTGTCACCCAAAAGTTTACATTAGAGAGTGGCATGGAACCTACACCCCTGGTAGTTGTATGTTGATACAAACCCCGGGATCAGTTATGAAGTCCGGGATAGGTTGTAAGGGAGTTGAGATTAACATCAACGGGGTAGACTTCCTAGCAGATCTTATCATCCTGAAGTCAGAAGTCTTGGATGTGATCCTAGGCATGGACTAGTTAACCAAGTACCAAGGCTTTTTACACTGTGCCAAGAGGATTGTCACCATGACCAATAGACAAGGAGTGGAAGTCAAGTATGTTCCCAACCCTGCCTCCACTCAAGCCCCTCAGGCTAACTACCTATCGGGAGTTGAGTTGGATCAAGTGCCAGTGGTATGTGAGTATCCGTATGTGTTTCCTGATGAGCTTCCCAGAATGCCTCCTAACCGCGACATTAAGTTCATCATTGAGCTTATGCCTGGATCAAGGCCCATGTATAAGAAGGTGTACATGATGAGATCCCAAGAGTTGGCTGAATTGAAGAAGCAACTGGCAGAGCAGCTTAGAAAAGGATTTATTCGCCCTAGTGCCTCTCCTTGAGGATCGCCTGTTCTATATGTGTCAAAGAGGGACGAAACTATTAGACTCTGTGTTGATTACCATTCTCTCAGTGAAGTCATGATAAAGAACAAGTACCCACTCCCCAAGATTGAAGACCTGTTTGATCAGTTGAATGGAGCCAAGGTGTTTTCCAAGATCAACCTCAGGTCTGGGTACTATCAGCTGAAGATCAGACCCCAAGACATTCCGAAGACGGCCTTTGTAACCCGGTATGGGCTATATGAATACACGGCCATGTCATTCGGGTTAACTAATGCCCCTAGCTACTTCATGTATCTCATGAATAAGGTCTTCATGGAGTACTTGGACAAGTTCGTTGTCATCTTCATTGATGACATACTCGTCTTCTCCAAGTCTGAAGAAGAACATGAGGAACACTTGAGATTGGTCCTAGAGAAGCTTTGAGAACACCCGCTTTATGCCAAGTTCAGCAAGTTTGAATTTTGGCTGCATGAAGTTGGATTATTGGGTCATGTGTTGACTGTAGAAGGATTATCAGTGGATCCTGCCAAGACTGAAGCCGTGATGGAATGGGAAATCCTAACCACCGTGAAGGAAGTCAGGAGCTTCCTCGGACTCGTGGGTTATTACCGCAAGTTCGTGGAAGGGTTCTCAAGCATTGCCCGACCCATGACCCATCTTTTGAAGAAGGACAAGAAGTATGAGTGGACTGCTAAATGCGAGGAAAGCTTCCAGGAGCTCAAGAAGAGGTTGACCACAACCCTAGTTTTGGCCACCCCCGATATTCACAACGAGTTTGTGATTTATTGTGATGCATCAAGAACTGGGCTTGGAGGTGTTCTGATGCAAGAAGGCAGAGTTGTAGCATATCTATCCAGACAACTACGACCTCATGAAGAGAACTACGCAACTCATGATCTTGAGTTGGCCGTCATGGTTCATACCTTGAAGACATGGCGACATTACCTTTTGGGAAAGCGATGTGAGATATTCACAGACCACAAGAGTTTGAAGTACATCTTCACTCAAAGGGAATTGAACATGAGGCAGCGAAGATGGTTGGAGATGATCAAGGATTATGACCTCAGTGTTCAATACCACCCCGGAAAGGCCAATGTGGTAGCAAACGCCTTAAGCAGAAAGGCTTGTTCCTTGAATGCTATGATTAAGGAAAGGCTACCTGCCCTGTATGAAGAACTTGAGAGCTTCAGCTGGGAACTGATTGCACCCGGATTCCTCACCAATCTCGAAGCAAAGCCTACCTTGATGGATGATATCAAGGAAGCCCAGAAGGGACATGTGAGCATTGAAGGCATCAAGTGGAAGATCGAGGCCGACAAGGCCCGAGGATTCTCGATGGATGAACAAGGAGTAGTATGGTTCGGGAATCACATCTGCGTACCCAAGAAAGATGAGATGAAGAACCTAATCTTGCAAGAAGCTCATGACACTACATACTCCATCCATCCTGGAGGAACCAAGATGTATCAAGACCTCAAGGCAAGATTCTGGTGGCATGGCATGGAACGAGAGATATGCACATTCGTTGCTAAGTGTGACATATGCCAGAGAGTCAAGGCTGAGCACCAGTGACCTGCTGGGGTATTGCAGCCTCTCAAAGTTCCTGAATGGAAGTGGGACAAAGTCGTGATGGATTTCATCACTGGTTTACCAAGGTCGAGTAAGGGACATGATTCCCTTTGGGTCATCCTCGATCACCTGACCAAGGTAGCGCATTTCATTCCCGTAAGAACCACCTATGATGGAAGCCAGCTTGCGAACCTCTACATCTGCCGCATCATGAGTCTTCACGGGGTTCCAAAGGAGATCGTGTCGGATCGAGGAACCCAGTTCACCTCAAGATTATGGAAGAAGTTTCAAGAAGCCAGGGGGACCAAGCTCTCCTTTAGCACTGCTTTTCATCCCCAGACTGGTGGGCAAACAGAACGAGTAAACCAGATACTCGAAGATATGCTCCGCCCTTGCGTTTTGGCGTATGGAGCCAAGTGGAAAGACTGCCTACCATTCTCTGAGTTCTCCTACAAAAACATCAGAGTACGTCTTCTCCAGAAAGAGGCGGGAACAGGCGGGGCGCCTCCACTTAAACAGGGGGGGCCCGGGGCCTTAGCCATTGTGTCACACCCTGTGTTTGTATTAACTTGATATGTTTGGGTTTATAAAATTTGGAGCCAACTAAAACTTTTTCGAAGTGCTTGTGCTTGTTTGCAATGATGTTTGCTTGCTTGATGATTGTGGTTGTGGCACTCCTAGATTCTATTCCACTTCATATTCATCTTCCTTGACCCAAACCTCTTGCCCAATGATCATGCCATGTGAATAGTGCCCAAAACTATTTTTATCAAATTTTGTTTTAACAAAAAATGATTTATTCAAATTAGGTTATCAAAACCCTTGAAATGATGTTTGGACTGCAAGTTCTCAAATTGTGTGGATTCTTCTTCCCCAAAAGCTTTACTTCAAACCTACGATATATAAGACTTTCCAAAACCACCAAATATTAATTTAAAAGATTATTCTTATATTTTATTTAAAGGCTTTTTCTTAAGACCAGAAATGATATTTTATAGGAAAAAATATTTAAATGCTTTTAAAATATTTGAGAAAATTTAGGGAAACTTAGTGGACTTATATTTTCCATATATATGAGTTTCAACACAAGGGCATGTTCAAATCATGGGCAAAACCCCTCAAAACCCTTTTTGTTCAGATCAAACTTTTGGAATATTTATATAAGAAATATTCTCAATAAATTCCAGCAAGTCAACACTATCATAGGTCATGATAATCGAAAGTTTCATCTCAATCCAAGTTGATTTGGTTCATCAAACCATCCCAAAACCCTTCCTGTCCAGATTCAAATTTTAGCAAATTTACATTGTGAAGTTTCTCCCCTTGACCCCAAACTTTGTGGGCATGCTCTAATTGCCAAATAGTGATGACACACTAAGTGGTGCATCAAGGGTAAAACCCTAGCATCACTAGATCTACAGAAACCTGATTTTGTTAATTTCTAGGGTTTACCAAGTTTCCATTATCAACTTTTCCCCCTTGGGCTCAAACTTGGTGAATCATCTGATATTTACCTAACATTTGGCCCTGGTAAATATCTCAGTAAGTTGGTAGATTCTTCTTGCCCAAAACCCCATCAAACACCTTTTGTTCCATTCTTAAAACCATCATTTCCACCCCTTACTCTTTTACCCTTGCCCCCAATTTTTACCACAACCCCTCTGAGTTACTAGCTACCTCCAGTAACTCTCCTTAGCCAAGACTCCTTAGGTAAGTGGGGTAAAATCCTCATTTTACCCCCTGGATAGGATTTTTCCCTCCCTCTCTCTCTCTCTCAACTTCCCTTCTCTCCTAAGGCACTCTAGAGCATCCAATGCCCTATTCTCCATTGTTAAACCCCCCTAGATCCCCTGGACACCAGTGGACGCGCCCAAAATGCCAAGAACATGCCTTGGCATGCAAGATTCGCGCTCTGGAGCGCGCTACAATGCGCACCCGCACTGTAGCCGCTGCCCAATGGGCGCTCCCGACAGCCTCGGGCCTCCCCACCTTGTCCCCCTATCCCCCTCGGCATCCGCAATGCTCCAGGCGGTCGGCCCCCTCCTCCCTCTCTCTTCGGTGACCCCCTCGCGCGTGCCCGGCGCTGCGCAGCTCGGCCAACCAGAGGGCTCGCACGCGCGAGCGCCCCCGCCTCCCTCTTCTCTTCCCCAGGCCTAAACCACCCCCACGTGCACCCTGGACACGCTCGTTTCCTCCCTCGTGGCCTGTGGCGACGACCACGTCCTCGCCGGTGCACCGCGTCCATGGTGGACTGGCGGCCGCCTATTTATGCGCCCCCCGAGCCCCTACCCCTCTCTCCTCACTCTCTCCTCCCCTCTGCATCTCCCCCGTGCCCAGACCGCTCGCCCCCGTGGTTGGGAGCCCTCTCCCGAACCAAACCCTCACCATCGACGGGCACCTCCCTTCGCTGGCGATTCCCTTCACCCCAGCGACCCCCTTGACCACCCATCGACGCGCGGGAGCCCCCTGAGCGTGCCGGTACCCTCCGCCTGGACTGCTGTGGTCGGAGACGCTGTCGGTGAGTTCCCTCCCTTCCCCGTCGCGAGGAGAGGGATGACGGGTGGAGCCCACCTGTCTCCACCTGTCATCCCCTCACCCCCTCCTCTCTCGCTAGCAAGCAGGGCCCGTGGGCAGGTTTGAAAACAAACCTGCCGCACACGACACCTCGCCCTGGGCCGTTTCGCTCCTTGGGCTGGCTCGGCTGGGGGTTTCTGGCCCATGAGGGCACAATACCCCTTTTCTTTTTCTTTTTCTAATTACACTTCCAAAAATTCCACATAATAGAATATTTATCTAAATCCAAATATTCTTCCACCTTAAATCTTGAAATAATCCATAGAATTTATTAGTGTCATTTGAAAAAATGTTTGAAAACATTTTATGTACGGTTTTAATTTGAAAACCCCTATTTGGCATTATCTGCCTCTGTTTAATAGTTTCTAAAAATTATTTTCATAACAGAATATTAAACAAACATTTTTATTCTAGTCTTTAGTATTTATCAGAGTAGGGTAGCATTTTTGATAGTAGTTCGAGTGCTCTGTTTTTGTGTGTTGCTTATTTTTATTGCTTTTATTCGCGATGATAGATTGCGCATTGACGAAGAAGTTGGACCCAAAGATTTCGAAGACCCCGGAGACTTTGTTGAGCCAGACAAGCAACCCTTTGACCATGTTAAGCAAATTTTTCATGCATGACATATAGCACTTTGTTTTTCTCACATTTGATCATGTGGAGTAGTGATCCCTCGAGTGGGTTACTTTTGAAACTCTTACCATTGACACTTGCATCAAGCATGACCCTACCTCCTTATGATGGTTATGCGGGTGGGTGTAGATAGGATGCTATTAGATGCTACGCAAGTGGGATGGGCTTTATGCATAGTGATGGAAGGAAGTGATTCTTTCAAAAGACTTTGAAAACCCAGTCGGGTGCCACTAATGCCCGAGGGAGATGAGGATGAGTTGGATGACCACTTGAGAGAGAAGTGGTGTGTCAGAACAAGTTGAGGATGTGTTTTCAAAATTGGAGGGTTTAAGATTTGTCGACCGTCCCAACCTTACATGCACGACCATGATACCCCTTATGGGAGGGGGCTTTGTTGATTACCATGGTGGGTACTGGCAAGGAGGCTACATTACTAGTGGTGGGAGTAGCATGGTCACTCTCGATACGTGGTCGTACCGGTATGTACGATCATGCGTTGTCTTCACAGGCACCGGGCAGACCGTTGGTCCCCTCATGGATTGTACGATTAGAGAAAGGCTCGTGTGATGTACATCATGAGGGCTGGGTACCAATCGAGTGGACTCTTTATCTAGTATCGCTAGGGGAAAGGCATTGTTCGGGTGCTTACCTCGGGTTTGTTATATACCGCGAGTCGTGGATGACACGAAAGTTCCTGGAGTCTTGTTGGTAAAGTGTGCAACCTCTGCAGAGTGTAAAACTATTCAAATAGCCGTGTCCACGGTCAAGGACAGTTGGGTGGTGCTGCTTATGCCACATCTGGATGCTTTCGTAAGACCCTTGTGGCCCTATCTATGTAAGACTAGACCTACATGGTCTTTATTTTTGTAAGACGCTAAATGTGGATGTAAGACTCTTGTTATTCAACTTTTGTGTGTTCAGTGAGCATTGATCTCTGGGATCATTGTACACGTTCATTCGGTGATCACGACTTATGAGTCGGGGTCCCCACACAATGAAAGGCGGGCCCTGCTCGTCGGGTCTTTCCCCCACCTCCCGCCCGAGAAGGGAGATGTAGAGGAGGCAAGACCGGGCAGCACCGGCGCTAGCCCCGCGGGCTCCGTCCAGCTTCGGTGGCGCCGAGGCCACCAGCATGGTCAGGGTGAATGGACGCCCCCGCCTGGGTGGCCTAGTCTCACTGGGGAGTGTCAACGTAGGCAGGCCTTGGTCGTGGCGAATGCCAACGATGGCGGCTGCGGCTGCGATGCTCCAGCCATAGGGAGGAGGAAAATAGTGCGGGGAGAGGGTTTATGAGGTGCTAGGGAGGCTCAGCGGAGGTTCAAGGGAGAGTAGGGCTTAGGGGAGCTCAGATTTGAGCTGTAGCCGAGGCAGTGCCATGGCAGCCATGGAGGAGGAAAATGATCCCACCATCTCGATTTTCTTAGCCAGGGGGTTTCTAGAGGGAGGGGAGCGTCAAGAGGCGCGAGGGGAAGCTTGTGAACGAGCTTTAAGGCGGGGGCGACCAAAGGGGCTCGGGTGCGCCTCGGATGATCTTTGGCATGGGGGAGCACGTGTGCCAGAGCCGTCCTGGAGCCTTGCGAGCGTTGAGGCGGGGAGTGGGAGGCAAGGAGGGATTCCCCGGTTCTTGGGGATGCTCTGTAGAAGCTGGCCGCGAGCTACAGGACAACTCTTGTCAGGAGAGCACCGTTTTTGCATGCCCTTGGCCGGGAGTGACCCCCGAAATGATTGACCACAGACCATTGCAAGGTTACTAGGGGGTAGAAGGGGTATAGCTCATGCTATGGTAAAAAGTTAGAGACAAGGAGAATCTTTTTGGGCCCACTTTGCTTGACCACAAGCTTATAGCTGAAAGTGTTTGTGCTGTCATTGGTCTAGGTAGAGGAATCCTATGGCCTTGATATTTATGAGGGTTCAATTAGAAGTCTATTTGGTACTGATCACTATTCTTGAGTCAAAATGAAGAGAGTTTGCAATGTAAACTTGGTAAACCCTATGATTCAACAAAATCAGGTTTCTATAGATCCAGTTAGGTTAAAATAATCTCCTTGATGCACAATTTGGTGCAACATCATTATTTAGGGATTAGAACATTCCCACAAGGTTATGGGTAAATAGGAGAAACTTCACAATGTAAAGTTGCTCAAATTTGAATCTGGACAGGAATGACTTTGGAATATTTTGATGGACCAAATCAATTGAGATTGAGTTGAAACTTTGCAAGATCCTAAAATATGACAATTTTGACTTGTTGTAATTTTCTTGGAATTTATTGAGAATATTTCTTATAGAAATATTTAAAAATCTTGATTTGGGCAGAAAGGGTTTTGAGGGGTTTTGCCCATGATTTTGAACATGACCATGTGTTGATACTCACATATATGGAAAATATATGGCCACTGAGTTTCCATAATTTTTCTCAACTAATTTTATAGCATTTAAATAATTCTTCCCTATGACAGACCATTTCTGGACTTAAGAAAAGCCTTTAAATAAAGTAGTAAAATAATCTTTAAAATTAATATTTGGTGGTTTTGGGAAGTCATATATATATTAGGTTTCGAATAAATCCTTTGGGACAAAACAATCCAACCAATTAGAGGACTTGTAGTACAAACCTCAACTCGGGTGGTTTTGAAAACCTAATTTGAATAAATTCTTTTTGGTCAAAATAAATTTTGAAAAAAATAGTCTTGGGTACTATTCACATGGCATGAACATTACACAAGAGTTTTAAATCAAGGAAAAGAGTTCTGAGAGTAGGAGGGAGTTTTATGAATATAGAGCAGCAACAAGCAATCAGGCAAGCAAATAGCACACAAGTCAAGCATTCATATGCACTCAAAAAATTTTAATGGCCCTAATTTTTGAGTCATGTTAACTTAGTCATGAGGCAAATCACAGGGTGTGACAAACCTACCCCCTTACAAGAATCTCGTCCCCAAGATTCCTAGGCTAGGCGTAGAAAAAGGTGTGGGAATTCACATGTGAGGTAGTCTTCATGTTCCATGTTGCTTCTACTCCGACGTGGTTGTCCTTCTGGATCCTGAAGTGCCTGATGATATGTCTTTGAGTGCATCGTTGACTTCATCTAAGGGTGAACGGGGTTCTTGCAATATGCTAGGATTGCCTAAAGGTCAAGGGTTTGGCGGACGAGGTTCTAGCAAGGGCCTAGATTGTGTGTGTATCCCAAAGTCGGAGTACGTGGCCAAGTAGTGTGTCTGTGTGCTGGTTCTGGGGTTGCTCACGTTGGTTAATGACTGTGATATTGGATTGATGGTGATATGATAGTGACTGGAGTAACTAGTAGGGAATTCTTACTAGATGTAAACCTTGGATTTAAATAGGTGATTCTAAGAGGTGCTCGAGATTAATCAAACTACATGGTTTAGAGTAATTTGGATTTAGTCTGATGATCTTGAGCTTGATACAATGTTTCTCGGTGGATGGTATGTAGAAGGAATAAGGAGATGTTAGGATGATTTAAGGATCTATATAAGCTTGACCTTGGAGTTTAGTTGGTCATGAGATTGGAAGTTCGTGGATATACTGTGATGAGATAGTTCCTTCCGGAATTTGGGTATTCAGGAAATCTGGAGATATATGGGACGACACCAGTATTGGATTTGTTGCAATAATAGGTCATATAATAGTGCATTATATTCCTGGATCGATTAATTGTATTCATAGGAAGGAAAAAAGGTCTTGGAGTTGTTTATTACGTGTTTCTTAGCCTAGTAGTGCAATACCTTGGACCTTGGTTAGGTTAGTGGGGTACTTGGATTATAGTGTCATGTTCAAGCTTAGCGGCTTGTAAGCTTTCCCAAGGATTTTTACATAGGGAAACATATGAGTTAGCTATGGGATACATATGAGATTTTGGTTTAGTCCTTCTCTCAAAACCTTGGAGTTGAATAGCATGAGTGATGTTCGAGTTGACTTATATAAGTTGATACCTTCGATAAAAGGATGAGTTATTTGGAGTAATAGGTAGGACTATTGGCATCTAAGAAATGTGCTTAAGGATAAGATGATATATGTTCACTCACATCCTAAGCTCCCATGAAACCCTGAAGCTTTACCGAACCATAATATGGTCGGATTATGACCATAGGTCTGGCTCTAAGTCAAAATACTATGGTCGGTACCACACCTCGACTGCCACCAACCCCTTCCATGAGGAGGCTGGACGCGCAAAACTAGAGTTCGATGGACCACAAACCCCTAGACAGGTGACCATCCCGAGCAAATGCCCGCTCCTCTTACATATCCCACGAGCAATGTGCTTGCATGATACTTTGGAAAATATGTTGTTGTTCTCATGGATGACATACTTATTTATCCAATAAGAGGAAGAACACCTTAGTCCTGTTTGGACCAGCCCCAGGAACACCAATTACCATGCCTCTCAAGTATAAGGTTTCACCTTGAAAAAGTTGGATTCCTTGAAGTACCCTCCGTACCGCAGAAGACATTCTCACCCAAGAAAGACGAAGAACCACTATGGTCGAAAGACCACGATCAAGAAGAAGCAAGAGAAGTCAACCATCACTCCTCTAACGGCTACATCCACTAGAGTATATCAAGAAGCACCGACGTACAAGCACGACGAAGCCCTTGGACATCAATAGGATTAAAGAGCCCCTTGATTTAACTTGTCCACCATCAGTTCCTGACTAGGAAGGAACCGAGAAGTTTATAACACCCCTTAGTCCACCACTATGATGGCGTACAATGAACATGACGTCCCTACCCACTTCAGATGCCTGGACTAGAGTGGGCGACTGTCATGACTTTGTTACCAGCCACTTATTGGTCCAACCTAGGGCGTAAACCCTGATTTGATCATGATAAACACCTGTCAAAGATGGCTCACCCCACTTGCCAAGCCGCAGACCTTGGGGATTGGATGGCTGGTCTATACTTTTGGACAACCAGCTCATCTAGGACCCCCTCAGAAGCTTTCCTAAGTGGTAGAACCCATTTTCACACCAGGTCTCTAAGCTCAGTGTTAGGGACGAGACTCGGCACAGACCTCACCATGGAGATACGAGTAGACCAAACACTCAAAGACCCTCCGAAAATGTGCATCCATGATGATGAAGCCGAACAACCAAAGAAGAATGAAGAATCTACTTGGGAAACCTATTCAAGCAAAAGGTCTCGACGAGAATCCCACAATGACGCGCTTCAACACTCTCGAGGTAGAAGACCTGTTGTGACTAAAGATCTCTGCTTTAAGGAAGATAAAGACTTCCCCCTCGACGAGGATCTACACCAAGAGTCAACCCTCCTATTCTAACGTGAGGCATATAAATGTCATTAACCAACATGAGAAACCTCAGGACCAGCACACAGACACACTACTTGGCCACGTACTCCGACTTTGGGATACACACGCAAGCCAGGCCCTTGCTAGAACCTCGTCCGCCAAACCCTTGACCTCTAGGCAAGCCTAGCATATTGCAAGAACCCCGTTCACTCTTAGACGAAGTCAACAATGCACTCGAAGACATATCATCAGGCACTTCAAGATCCATAAGGACAACCACGTCGGAGTAGAAGCAACATGGAACATGAAGACTACCTCACGTGTGAATTCCCACACCTTTTTCTACGCCTAGCCTAGGAATCTCGGGGACGAGATTCTTGTAAGGGGGTAGGTCTGTCACACCCTGTGATTTGCTCATGACTAAGTTAACATGACTCAAAAATTAGGGCCAATTAATTTTTTTGAGTGCATATGAATGCTTGACTTGTGTGCTATTTCCTTGCTTGATTTGCTTGCTAGTTCTCTATATGCATAAAACTCCCTCCTACTCTCAAAACTCTTTTCCTTGATTTAAAACACTTGTCCAATGATCATGCCATGTGAATAGTACCCAAAACTATTTTTATCAAAATTTATTTTGACCAATTTTTTTAATTAAAATTAGCTTTTCAAAACCCCCTAAGTTGAGGTTTGTAATACAAGTTCTCAAATCAGGTGGATTGTTTTGTCCCAAAGGATTTATTTGAAACCTACTATACATCTGACTTCCGAAAACCACCAAATATTAATTTTAAAGATTATTTTACTACTTTTTAAAGGCTTTTCTTAACTCCAGAAATGGCCTATTATAGGGAAGAATTATTTTAATGCTTTAAAAATATTTGAGAAAAATTATGGAAACTCAGTGGACATATATTTTCCATATATATGAGTTTCAACACATGGTCATGTTCAAAATCATGAGCAAAACCCCTCAAAACCCTTTCTGCCCAAATCGGGCTTTTAAATATTTCTACAAGAAATATTCTCAATAAATTCCAAGAAAATTACAACAAGTCACAATTGTCATATTTATGGTCTTGCAAAGTTTCACCTCAATCTCAATTGATTTGATCCATCAAAATATTCCAAAACGATACCTGTCCAGATTCAAATTTGAACAACTTACATTGTGAAGTTTCTCCTATTTACCCATAACCTTGTGGGAATGTTCTCATCCCTAAATAATGATGTTACACCAAGTTGTGGATCATGGAGATTAGTTTAACCTAACTGGATCTACAGAAACCTGATTCTGTTGAATCATAGGGTTTACCAAGTTTACATTGCAAACTCTCTTCATTTGGACTCAAAACATGTTATCAGTACCAAATAGACTTCTAATTGAAGCCTGGTAAATATCAAGGCCATAGGATTCCTCTACCTAGCCCAATGACATCACAAACACTTTCATCCATAAGCTTGTGTACAAGCAAAGTGGGCCCAAAAAGATTTTTCTTGTCTCTAACTTTTTACCACAACATGAGCTACCCCCTTCTACCCCCTAGTATCCTTGTGGTGGCCTCTGCTCAATGATTTGGGGGGTAACTCCCCTATTCTTTCCCTATTTTTATCATGACAGCCCCTCTCTCTCCTCTCTCCCACTATTCTGTTCAAGCAATTCTCCCCAAACTTTTCTACAATCTTTTTTGCATACTAATGCACCTTTACACACCCAAAGATGGCATGCTCATGTGGAAAATATGAGCAGACCATCTGAACTTAGTTTATGATAGTAATTGTAGCCTTGAACTACAGGTACCCTACAAACTTGTCTCCCTGAGCTAAGAATTGGTGGTCATGTAGTATCTCCATTCCCATGAACACTAGACAAGGTCTTTTCCCTAATGATCTTCATTAGAAGCTCGTGATATAACTCCCAAGTTTGTTGTTGCAAACTTAGCTGTAGTAGAAACCAGCCTCCCCCAACTGCTTTTACCTTGATACTGCACCAGTGCTCTCCTGCATGCGTGCCTCATACACTAGACATGTTTGGCAGACCAAAATCATTCTATGGACAAGAGTTGGTGCTCTGACCAAGCTATTTGCATGCATAAACGGTGCTCTCCCAACAAGAGTTGTCCTATAGCTCGCGGCCAACTTCTATAGAGCATCCTTAAGCCCTCCTCTCCCTTGAAACTCCCTAGAGCCTCCAAAGCACCTCATAAACCCTCTCCCCATGCTATTTTACTCCTCCTTATGGCCGGAGCACCGCACCCAGCCGCTGTCGTAGGCCTTCGCCACGACCGAGGCTCGACTACGCCGACGCTCCTTGGTGAGACTAGGCCACCCAGGCGGGGGCGTCCATTCGCCCTGAGCATGCAGGTGGCCTAGGCGCCACCGGAGCTGGCCAGTGCCCGCGGGGCTAGCACTGGCACCATCCGGTCTCGCCTCCTCTGCATCTGCCTGCTCGGGCGAGAGGTGGGGGAAACACCAGATGAGCAGGGCCCGCTTATCATTGGGTAAGGCCTCGGGCCCCCCTGTTTAAGTGGAGGCGGCCCGCCTGTTCCCGCCTCTTTGCGGAGAAGACGTACTCCGCAGAGTACGCCTTTGGTGTTTCCCCAGCCTCCAAGCCAAGCGATTGGGCCGGCCCATTTGCTATCTTGCGCAACGTACGTAGTTTGGCCTCCTAGTGAGCCCTTTTTACTTTTTCTTTGGGTTTTCTTTTCAGTGGCATTAATTAATTCATAGGAAATTCATATGACCTCCGATTTAGTTGATTCAAATTTTTACATATTCCTAAAACCATTTCCTTTCCAAATTTTTGTATTGCACATTTTTCTAGAATACTTTTGTCTTAGATTAAAATTTAAATTTGAGTTTGAACCATGTAGAAACCCACTTTGCAAAATCCTAGAGCCTTCAAATCAACTCCAAATGGAGTGATTCCAATTTCTAGGCGCTCTAAATATCATGCCCTATTTATCTAAATCATGGTCAACGTTTTACCATGCACCTATTGTGCTTGACCAAATAAATAGGTCCCTTTGTCCATTATTCCATCTTCGTAATCCATTGGAAAATCATCACAACTCCAAATCCAGTGAAACCACTCCCTAGATGATTCTAAAACCATGCTTTGTTGGGACCAACCACTCCTTTTTACAAAATATTTTCTATGGACATCTTATAGGATCATGATTCCCTTCATTTCCACCATTCAAAACTCCCCCTTGACCCACATCCAACAAAACCTCCTTGGTTATTTTTCTCATGACTAGAGGTGTCCGAGAAAAATATATTTCATATTTATAGAGCAATTTATTTCTCTGCTTGTTTTGTTGCTTATTGCGTTTGTTTCCGATGATAGTTGACGAAGTATATGAAGTGATCGGAGTGGACGAAAATCGTGTGAAGACCTCGAAGACGTTGCTAAGCCAGGCAAGCAACCCTTTGACCATGTTTAGAAACCATTTTCATGCATGTCATATAGCACCTTATTCCTTGTTGTTGATCATGTGATGTGGGGACCACTTTAATGGGATGCCTCTGTTACTTTTACCATTGATACTTGCATCATGCATGACCCTACCATCCTTATGAGGGTTGTGCATGTGGGAGTAGATAGGATGCTAGTAGATTCTACGCAAGTGGGATCGAGATTATGCTTGGTGATGGAAACAAAGAGATGATTTCAAAGACTTTTCGAAAACCCCATCATGTGCCACTAGTGCCCAAGGGAGATGATGTTGAGTTGGGTAACCACTTGAGAAAGAAGTGGTGTACCGGAGCAAGTGAGTGTGTGTGTTTTCAAAAACGGATTAGATTTAAGATTTGTCGATCGTCCCAACCTTACATGTACAACCACGACACCCCTTATGGGACGGGGCTTTGTTGATTACCTTGATGGGTACTAGCATAGAGACCGCATTACTAGTGATGAGGGTGACATGGTCACTCTCGATACGGGGTTGTGTCGGTATGGACGATCATGCACTAGAGTGAGGCTCATATGATGTACATAATGAGGGCTGGGTACCAATCGAGTGGACTCTTTGTTTAGTATCGTAAGGGTAAAGGCATTGTTCGGTTGCTTACCTCCGGTGTGTTATATACCACGAGTCGTGGATGACACTGAAGTTCCCCGAGTCTTGTGGGTAAAGTATGCAACCTCTGCAGAGTGTAAAACTATTCGAATAGCCGTGTCCACGGTCAAGTACAGTTGGGTGGTGCTGCTTAACCTACGTCCAGATGTTTTCACAAACTTGGTGTGTGTGTGTGTGACAAAGATGGTACTTGGGATAAGTCAGATGACTTGATATGATGTCTGAACATGAGATGTTCAACCCCCTATTTATGATTATATCTATAACTTCTTCATATGGATATCTACCAATTGTTGATGCATGCTTACATAAGTTATTTGACCATGTCATTGCACTCAAAACTATCTTTCTGCAAAACTGTCACACCCTGTGTTTGTATCACCTTGTTATGCTTGGATTTACAAATATTGGAACCAATTACACTTTTTTAGTGCTCGAGCTTGCTTTAAATGTTGCTTGTTTGCTTGTTGATTGTGGTGTATGGCACTCTTAGATTCTATCCCTCTACATATGTATCTTCCTTGACCCTAACCTCTTGCCCAATGATAATGCCATGTGTATAGTGCCCAAAACTATTTTTATCCAATATTATTATGACCAAAAAAGATTTATTTAAATTAGGTCTTCGAAACCCCCTGAATTGAGGTTTGCACAGTAAGTCCTCAAATTGGGTGGATTCTTTCTCCCCAAAGGCTTTACTTAAACTTACTATATATATGATTTCACAAAACGAAATATTAATTTTAAAGGTTATTTTTATATTTTATTTAAATGCTTTTTCTTAGGACCAGAAATGGTTTTTCATAGGAAAAATATATTTAAATGCTTTCAAAATATTTGAGAAAATTTAGGGAAACTCGATGGACATATATTTTTCATATATAAGAGTTTCAACACATGGTCATGTACAATTTCATGGGCAAAACCCCTCAAAACCCTTTCTTTCCAAATCAAGCTTTTGGAATATTTCTGTAAGAAATATTCTCAATAAATTCACAGAAAATTCCAGCAAGTCAACATTGTCATAGGTGATGATCTTGCAAAGTTTCATCTCAATCCAAGTTGATTTTATTCATCTAACTATTCAAAACCCCTCCCTGTCCATATTCAAATTTGAACAACTTTACATTGTGAAGTTTCTTCCCATGACCCCAAACTTTGTGGACATGTTCTTATCACCAAATAATGATGCTACACTAAGTGGTGCATCAAGGGGATTAGCTTATAATGACTGGATCTATAGAAACCTAATTCTGTTAGTTTCTAGGGTTCACAAAGTTTCTATTGTCAACTTTGCTCATTTGAGCTCAAACCTGGTGATCCATCTCATTTTTACCCACCATTTGATCCTGTTAAATATCACAGTAAGTGGGTAAATTTATCTTCCCCAAACATCCATCAAACACCTTTTGGTGAAATGGTAAAGTTATTGTTTTCACCACTTTCACTACCCCCCTTGCTCTCAAATTTTTACCGCAACCTCTTAGGGTTACCAGCTACCTCCAGTAACACTTGTGTGGCCTCAGCTCATTAGTGGGTGGGGTAAAACCCCATTTCTACCCCCTGTACAACAGTAAAACACCTCTCCCTCCCCTCTCCTCTTACTCTATCCTTCTCCCGGGGCATCCAATGCATTTTTCCATAGTTTAGGTGCCCCTAGATCCCCCTAGACACCTTTGGCGACACACAAAACGTCATCGGCATGCCGTGGCATGCCAAACGCATGCTCTGGAGCATGCTACGGTGCCGAAAGGCACTATAGCCGTTGCCCACTACATGGCTTCGGTGGCCTCGGGCCTCCCCCACGTGCCACTTGGTCCCCTTCGGCGCCCGCACCATGCCACCATGTAGACCCCTCCTCTCTCCTCCACCTTCTCCCTCCTCCCGTGCATGCCGAGCGCCGCTCGGATTGGCCAACCCATAGCTTCACACGTGTGCGCTCCCTCCTCTCATCTCTCTCTTCCCCTGGTCGTGGACATGTCCCAGGTGGCCCGCAGGCACACCAGCCCCTCCTCCCGCGCCTTCTAGCCTCGGCCCTAGCTCGACGACGCACCAGCGACTTGGTGGACCATGGCTCGCCTATAAAAGGGCCTTCCCCGAGCCTCTCTTCCCTCCTCTGGCTCCCTTCCACCCCCTCTCGCACTCCCAAATCACCCAAGCGCCCCCCCGATGCCCCAGTGCTCGGGCTCGACCGATGCACCGCCACAGCGGAGCTCTGACGATCTCGGGACGTAGGCCCGCTTCAGCGCTCCTATCACCTCCATCGAACCCGTAGGATCTCCCAGACCCTTTCCCCTTCCTCCCCATCCATTTTCCATAGAGAGAAACCCCCGATGATCGCTCCCGAAGCTCCCTCCGCCACTGGTGCTCGTCGCCGGCGACTCCAACCACCTCCGGTGCCCCTTCGACCTCCTCTAGAAAGGCAACTCAGCTCCGAGCCCGTTCCCACCTTCACCGGCCATCGTCGTGCCATGCTTCACCGTCGGTGAGGCTCTCCCCTCTCTGCCCCGAGGTGGGAGAAGGACCTGACAAGGGGGTCCCACCTGTCGGCCTCTCATCTCCCCTCTCGCGCTCCCTCTCTCCCCTCATAGTTGCCGACAGCCAGGCCCCACGCGTCAGGTTTGAACCTGGCCGCGCGCGTGGCTGGCTGGCTGGCCACCTCTGGCCCAGACACAAAGGCCTCCTCCTCTCTTTTCTTTTTCTTTTCTGTGGGATTTTTCTAAAAATCCCACAGGATTAAATAAAAATCCAATTCTAAATATTTTTCCACCTAAAATCTTAGAATATTCCAAAGAATTTAATAGTGCCATTTGTAAAAAATATTTAAAACCTTTTATGTATTGTTTTATTTTTAAAACCCTTTTTGGCATTTTTAGCCACTCTTCAAAATTGTTTTTGAAAACCTTTTTCATAGCAAAATCATAAACAAATATTTTTAGTATTTACCAGAGTAGAGTGGCATTTTAATATTAGATTTGTGTGCTTTGGATTGTGTGATGCTTATTTTTCATCCCTATTAGCTTTGTGTGATGCGACGATAGATTGCGCTGTTGACGCGGAAGTTGGACCCAAGACTTTGAAGACCCCGTAGACTTTGTTGACCCATGAAAGCATCCCTTTGACCATGTTAAAAGACCATTTTATTGCATTTCATATAGCACTTTACTTTTGTTATACTTGATTATGTGAAGTAGTGACCACTTCGGTGGGTTGCTTCCGACAATTTTACCATTGACACTTGCATCGTGCATGACCCTACCTTTTGAGGGCTATGTGGGTGGGTGTAGAAATGATGCTAGTAGATGCTACGCAAGTGGGTTTGGTATTTATGCATGGTGATGGAAAGAAAGGATGATTTGAAAGACCTATACGTAAAGCCCGTCAGGTGCCCCTAATGCCCGAGGGAGATGATGATGAGTTGGGTGACCACTTGAGAAAGAAGTGGTGTACCGAAGCAAGGGAGTGGGTGTTTTCGAAAACGGATTAGATTTATGATTTGTCAACCATCCCAACCTTACATGCGCAACCACGATACCCCTTATGGGACGGGGCCTTGTTGATTACTATGGTTGGTGCTAGTATAGAGCCCGCATTACTAGTGGCAAGAGTGAAGTGGTCACTCTCTAGACGGGGTAGTCCCGGAAGTGGAAGGCCATGCGCTGTCTTTATAGATATCGTGCACACCATTGTGTGCCCTCATCGATGATACGTGTGATGTATATCATGAGGGATGGCACCAACGAGTGGACTCTTTGTCTAGGATCACCATGGGAAAGGCATTGTTCGGGTGCTTACCTCAGGTATGTAATATACCGCGAGTCATGGATGTCACGGAAGTTCCCCGAGTCTTGTTGGTAAAGTGTGCAACCTCTACAGAGTGTAAAACTTTTAGAATAGCCGTGTCCACGGTCAAGGACAATTGGGTGGTGCTGCTTAAACTACGTCCAAATGTTTTCGCAAACTTGGTTTCTGTGTGTATGGGAGACATGAGTATAATACTTGAGACAATTCTGAAGACTTGATGTGGTGAATGAACATGAGATGTTTAACCCTTGCTTATGATGATATCTGTAACTTGTTCATATGGATATCTGCCGACTATTGATGCATGCTTACCTAGTTACTTGATCATGTCAGTGCATTCAAAATTAGCTTTCCACAAATTACCTACTTAGTGCTATATCATTCATCATTATTACCTTGATCCACAACTTGGGTTGCTTGCGAGTACATTAAAAGTACTCATTGGCTTGCCACTGGTTATTTAATTGGCCAGGCATGGAAGAACAGGAGTGCTGTGAAGAGTTCGTTCGTGATGAACATGTGAACTAGGACGCTTCCTAGTCAGAATGCTTGTAGGTTTAAGGAAGATGGCAATGGGTTCATGCTTTCGATCAAGATTTCCGCTGCTTGTTAAGTTTAAGTATTTGGCCCTTGTGGCCCTACCTATGTAAGACTAGACCTTCGTGGTCTTTATTTGTGTAAGACGATAAATGTGGATGTAAGACTCTTGTTATTCAGCTTCTGTGTGTTCACTGAGCATTGATCTCTGGGATCAGTGTACACGTGCAATCGGTGATCATGATGTATGAGTCGGGGTCCCCATAGAGCTGGTATCAGAGCCATCCTGACTGTAGGAAGCCCTTAGTTAGCATGGATGTTAGTTAGGATAAATCTTCTTTCACAACTACACCTAGCACCCATACTTAGGAATTCTATACTATTTACCTCTTCTATTCTTCACACAACACTTTGCTGACTCTCCTCCCTTCAAACCTTTGTTGATGGCCATCCTACCCGAAGCCTTCCTAACATCCGGATTTCCCTTACTCCTTGGGGATAGCCTAGAGAAGTGCCAGTTTCGCCAACCACCCAATTTTCTCTACCCCGAGCACTAGGTAGATGCCATCACAAAGGAGTACCAATTGGATGTGGTCGTGAAGGAAAACGACTCCCCGACTAGTTGGTTCTTTGAAGGACCACAGATGGAGATTGTGGCACTTGCAGTCGAGTCAGCTGCACGCAACACACTTCTGCACCTTCGAGATATCATCCCCGAGATGGCTGACGAGCCAGCTACTCACTACCTTGCTTTCAAGAAGGATGATCTAGGCAAGAGTTGGACGTTGGTTCCGTCCCAGGAGGATGGCACACCACTCAAATTCTAGACCTACTTCAGCCTCTTCGCCAATTGTCTGGTTCACAATCTGATTAAGGAGTCAGTGAAGCTCCGCGAGGAACTTCACCTCACCCGAGAGCTACTTCGATAGCCAAGACGAAGCCATATAAGATCAAGAAGGATGGAGCCCCTCAGGGATGACCAGTTGTCGCTTATCGAGGGGGAGTACCCCCAGCTAGAGACGCATGCACACATCGTCATCGCATGAGCGCGAAGGAGTACCGTGAGCTCTTCATCGACCCGCCAATGAAGCGTCATCGGGATGGACCTCCTCGCTCCCTGACCCCTTCGACCGGGAATGATTCCCGTTCAGATGATGAACAGGAGGAAGACCCATAGGAGCGTGATACGAGACCGAGCACTCCACCACCTGAGTCCGAGAATCCCTAGGGTAGGATCAGTCATGTACCCCTCATGTGAAGTCGACTCCGTGTAATGGTTCATATGAAACCATGTGTGCTTGTTGATTGTTTTGCTGTTTGTGTTCCGATGCAAGTCGCCTTTTGCCTTAGGCAACATGTAAGCGACTCCATCGTCTACCTTATCATAAAATATTTGTTGGTCTTTCGACGTTTGTTTTACCACACTTGCACTCGGCCAACCCCCTTAGGCACGCTTTTCCATCGTTGCTTTCCCTCTCGTCTATCCTAGTTGTTTGACTTGGCTGCTCCAAAAAGGATGGTGACTGCTACCCGCAATAGCTCCTTTGCCAACGCTGAAACCGACAACTCAAGCCAGCAACAGGGAGTTGGCGGGACTGCTCACACTGGAGGACACCAGGAGCAGCCACAAGGCGACATTCCCCCGCCACCACCTCCACCGGAGAACATGATCATAGCTCAGTTTCTCCAAGTTCTCCAGGAGGAACGCCAGGCCAACAAAGCTGCTATTCAGCAGATGGCTCAGGCCCTTGTGAACAACCAGTAGCAAGGCAGGAATGGCAGTGTCCACTCCACTCTGTCTGAGTTCATTTGGAATTCGCCCCAACCTTCACCGAGACTACTGAACCCTTGGATCCTGACGACTGGATCCGCACCATCGAGGACCTCCTTGCACTGGTTAATTGCAATGAGGACCGTGAGAAGGTGCTTTATGCCTCTCACTGCTTTGGAGGTACCGCCCGAGCTTGGTGGGATGGGTTCAAGGTCATGCAAGATGAGCCTGTGATCACTTGGAATGACTTCAAGGAAGGATTCCGCACCGCCCACATTCCTTCTGGGTTCATGGCTATCAAGAAGAGAGAATTCCGAGCGCTGAAGCAAGGAAGTGGCTCTGTCAAGGAGTACCTACATAAGTTCAACCTGCTGTCAAGGTATGCTCATGAAGATGTCGACACAGAGGCTGCCAATACGGAACGCTTCATGGAAGGACTTCAACAGACCCTACAGTATCAGCTCATTGTCTACGACTATCGTACCTTCTTTGATCTGGTGAACAAGGCCCTCATGCTGGATAACAAGCGTCGTGCCATAGACGACACTTGCAAGCGCAAGATGATCAGCAAGGGTAGCTCCAGCAACCAGAAGCCTCGCCCCTGGCAGCCAGCCCCAGCCAAGCCAACCTATCAGGCACAGCAGGCTAGACCTCCTATGACTCGTTCGAGCTACCAGCCTCAACAGTATGCCAATCCTAGGGCAGCTTATAACAAACCCAATAACAACAACGATGGCAGAAGCTACAACAACAACCCTGGGCAAGTCACCTATTTTGGATGTGGTCAGTCTGGACACATCTCTAAGCTATGCCCCAACAAGAAGCCAGATGCCCCGTGCCCCAATGCGCTAAATCAAGTTCAAGGCCATGGAGCACCACCAAGGAACTCCGCTCCCCGCAACCAGCCAAACAATGGCAAGGGTCGTGTGAATCACGTCACCGCAGAGGAAGCCTAGGAAGACCCGGATGTTATACTGGGTACGTTCCTCATCAACTTGACCCTAGCAACAGTACTGTTTGATTGTGGAGCTTCGCATTCTTTTGTCACCAAAAAGTTTGCATTAGATAGTGGTATGAAACCTAGACCCCTGGGTATTCATATGTTGATACAAACCCCAGGATCAGTTATGAAGTCCGGGATATGTTGTAAAGGAGTGGAGATTAACATCAATAGGGTAGACTTCCTAGCAGACCTTATAGTTCTGGATTCACGAGGCTTGGACGCCATCCTTGGCATGAATTGGTTGACCAAGCACCAAGGCTTGTTAGACTGTGCCAAGAGGATTGTCACCATGACTAATAGCCAAGGAGTGGAAGTCAAGTATGTTCCCAACCCTACCTCCACTCAAGCCCCTCGAGCTAACTGTCTATCGGGAGTTGAGTTGGATCAAGTGCCAGTGGTATGTGAATACCTGGATGTATTTTCCTGATGAGCTGCCCGGAATGCCTCATGACCGCGACATTGAGTTCATCATTGAGCTTATGCCCGGATCCAGGCCCATCTATAAGAAGACCTATAGGATGGAGTCCGAAGAGTTGGCTCAATTGAAGGAGCAACTGGCAGAGCAGCTCAGAAAAGGATTCATTCGCCCGAGTGCCTCCCCTTGGGGATCGCCTGTTCTATTTGTTTCGAAGAGGGACGGGACTATCAAACTCTATGTCGATTACCATTTTCTCAATGAAGACAAAATAAAGAACAAGTACCCGCTCCCCTAGATTGAAGACTTGTTCGATCAGTTGAATGGGGCCAAGGTGTTTTCCAAGATTGACCTCAGGTTAGGGTACTATCAGCTGAAGATCAGACCCCAAGACATTCTGTAGACGACATTTGTAACCCGGTATGGCATGTATGAGTACACGGTCATGTCATTTTGGTTAACCAATGCCCCCTGCCTACTTCATGTACCTCATGAATAAAGTCTTCATGGAGTACTGGGACAAGTTCGTTGTCGTCTTCATTGATGACATTGTCGTCTTCTCCATGTCTGGAGAAGAGCATGAGAAACACTTGAGATTGGTCCTAGACTAGCTTCAAGAGCACCAGATTTACACCAAATTTAGCAAGTGTGAATTTTGGCTACATGAAGTTGGATTTTTGGGTCATGTGTTGACTGTAGAAGGATTGTTAGTGGATCCTGCCAAGATTGAAGCCGTGACTGAATGGCAATCCACAACCACCGTGAAATAAGTCAGGAGCTTCCTCGAACTCGCAAGATATTACCGCAAGTTCGTGGAAGGGTTCTTGAGCATTGCCCGACCAATGACCCATCTTTTTAAGAAGGACAAGAAGTTCGAATGGACAGCTAAGTGCGAGGAAAGCTTCCAGGAGCTCAAGAAGAGATTGACCACAGTCCCAGTTTTGGCCACCCCCGATATTCACAAGGAATTTTTGATATATTGTGATGCATCGAGAACCGGGCTTGGAGGTGTTCTGATGCAAGAAGGCAGAGTTGTAGCATATCTGTCTAGACAACTATGTCCTCATGAAGAGAACTACGCTACTCATGATCTCGAATTGGTAGCCGTGGTTCATGCCTTGAAGACATGGCGACAACACCTTCTGGGGAAACGATGTGAGATATACACAGATCACAAGAGTTTGATGTATATATTCACCCAAAGGGAATTGAACATGAGGCAGCGAAGATGGTTGGAGTTGATCAAGGATTATGACCTCAGTGTTCAATACCACTCCGACAAGGCCAACGTGGTAGCAGAGGCCTTAAGCAGAAAGGCTTGTTCCTTGAATGCCATGATTAAGGAAAGACTACCCGCCCTATATGAAGAGCTTGAAAGCTTCGGCTTGGAACTAGTTGCACCTGGATTCCTCGCCAACGTTGAAGCAAAGCCTACTTGATGGATGATATCAAAGAAGCACAGAAGGGGCACGAGAGCATTGAAGGCATCAAGAGGAAGATCAAGGTAGGCAAGGCCCCAGGATTCTTAGTGGATGAACAAGGATTTGTATGGTTCGGGAATCGCATCTGCGTACCCAACATAGAGGAGCTCAAGAGCCTCATCTTGCAAGAAGCTCATGACACTCCATTCTCCATCCATCCTAGAGGAACTAAGATGTATCATGACCTCAAGGAAAGATTCTGGTGGCATGGCATGAAACGGGAGATATGCACGTTCGTTGCTAAGTGTGACATATGCCAGAGAGTCAAAGCTGAGCACCAGCGACCCGCTGGGCTATTGCAGCCTCTCAAAGTGCCTGAATGGAAGTGGGACAAAGTCGGAATGGACTTCATCACCGGTTTACCAAGGTCAATCAAAGGACATGATTCTATTTGGGTCATTGTCGACCACCTGACCAAGATAGCCCATTTCATTCCCGTCAGGACCACCTATGATGGAAGCCAGCTTGCAAACCTCTACATCAACTGCATCGTAAGTCTTCACGGAGTTCCAAAGGAAATTGTGTCGGACCAAGGCACCCAGTTCATCTCAAGATTCTGGAAGAAGTTTGGAGAAGCTATGGGAATTAAGCTCTCCTTCAGCACTGCTTTTCACCCCCAGACCGGTGGGCAAACAGAATGAGTAAATCAGATACTCGAAGATATGCTACGTGCTTGTGTTTTGGCGTATGGAGCCAAGTGGGAAGATTGCCTGCCGTCCGTTGAGTTCTCCTACAACAACAGCTATCAGTCGAGTCTTCAGATGGCACCATTTGAGGTGTTGTATGGACGCAAGTGTCGTACTCCCCTCAACTGGTCGGAGACCGGAGAGGGGTTACTCTTTGCACCAGACATCCTCCGCGAGGCAGAAGAGCAAGTTCAACTCGTCCGAGAGCGCCTTGAGACCACCAAGGCAAGGCAGAAGAGCCACTCCGACTCTCACCGCCGAGAAGTGAACTTCGACAACGGAGATCATGTCTATCTTCGAGTCACACCTCTTAAAGGAACCAAGCGTTTCCACGTCAAAGGAAAGCTTACACCCAGGTACATCGGCCCCTTCAAAGTCACTTCAAGACGAGGGTAAGTTGCCTATAAATTGTATCTACCTTCCGAGCTATCCGTTGTGCACAACGTCTTTCACTTGTCACAACTCTGGAAGTGTATGCAAGTTCCCAACCGCCCCGACCTCTACAAGGACATCGACCAACAAGCCATCGATCTTCAGCCAGACCTCACTTATCGTGAGAGGCCGGTTCTCATTTTGGATGAAGCCGAGCACTGCACCCGAAGCCACACCATCAAGTACTTCAAGGTCCAATGGAGCAACCACTCTAAAGCCGAAGCAACCTGGGAGCGTGAAGACTATCTTAGATCTGAGTTCCCTTATCTTTTTTAGCTCTTAGCCTAGGAATCTTGGGGACTAGATTCTTGTAAGGGGGTAGGTCTGTCACACCTGTGTTTGTATGACCTTGTTATGCTTGGATGTACAAATTTTGGAACCAATTAAAACTTTTTCAGTGCTTGAGATTGCTTGAAATGTTGCTTGTTTGCTTGTTGATTGTGGTGTATGGCACTCTTAGATTCTATCCCTCTCCATATTCATCTGCCTTGACCCAAACCTCTTGCCCAATGATCATGCCATGTGAATAGTGCCCAAAACTATTTTTATCCAATATTATTATGACCAACAAGGATTTATTCAAATTAGGTCTTCAAAAACCCTTGAATTGAGGTTTGCACTGTAAGTCTTCAAATTGTGTGGATTATTTCTCCCCAAAGGCTTTACTTCAAACTTACTATATATACGACTTCCCAAAACCACCAAAGATTAATTTTAAAGGTTATTTTTATATTTTATTTAAATGCTTTTTCTTAACACCAGAAATGGTTTTTCATAGGAAAAAATATGTAAATGCTTTCAAAAATATTTGAGAAACTTTAGGGAAACTCAGTGGACATATATTTTCCATATATATGACTTTCAACACATGGTCATGTTCAAATTCATAGGCAAAACCCCTAAAAACCCTTTCTGTCCAAATCAAGTTTTTGGAATATTTCTGTGACAAATATTCTCAATAATTTCGAGGAAAATTCCAGCAAGTCAACAGTGTCATATGTGATGATCTTGCAAAGTTTCATCTCAATCCAAGTTGATTTGATTCATCTAACTATTCAAAACCCCTCCCTATCCAGATTCAAATTTGAACTGCTTTACATTGTGAAGTTTCTTCCCTTGACCCCAACTTTTTTGTACATTTTATTATCACCAAATAATGATGCTACACTAAGTGGTGCATCAAGGGGATTAGCTTAGCATGGCTGGATCTACAGAAACCCGATTCTGATAGTTTCTAGGGTTCACAAAGTTTCTATTGTCAACTTTGCTCATTTGAGCTCAAACCTGATGATTCTTCTCATTTTTACCCACCATTTGATCCTGTTAAATATCACTGTAAGTGGGTAAATTTATCTTTCCCAAACATCCATCAAACACCTTTTGGTGAAATGGTAAAGTTATTGTTTTCACCACTTTCACTCTCCCCCTTGCTCTCAAATTTTTACCACAACCTCTCAGGGTTACCAGCCAGCTCCAGTAACACTTGTGTGGCCTCAGCTCATTAGTGGGTGGGATAAAACCCCATTTCTACCCCCCTGGACACCAGTAAAACACCTCTCCCTCCCCTCTCCTCTTACTCTATCCTTCTCCCGGGGCATCCAATGCATTTTTCAATAGTCTAGGTGCCCCTAGACCCCCCTAGACACATTTGGCTGCAAACAAAACGCCGTTGGCATGACATGGCATGCCAAACATGCACTCTGGAGCATGCTACAGTGCCGACAGGCACTGTAGCCGTTGCCCACTTCATGGCTCTGACGGCCTCGGGCCTCCCCCACGTGCCACTTGGTCCCCCTCGGCGTCCGCGCCACGCCATCGTGTCGGCCCCCTCCTCTCTCCTCCTCCTTCTCATTCCTCCCGCGTGTGCCGAGCGCCGCCCGGCTCGGCCAACCCACAGGTTCGCACGCATGTGCTCCCTCCTCTAATCTCTCTCTTCCCCTGGTCGTGGACATGTCCCAGGAGGGCCGCAGGCACACCAACACCTCCTCCTGCGACTTCTAGCCTTGGCCCCAAGCTCGCCGGCGCACCAGCGACTTGGTGGGCCGCGACTCGCCTATAAAAGGGCCTTCCCCGAGCCTCTCTTCCCTTCTCTAGATCCCATCCACCCCCTCTCGCACTCCCAAACCACCTAAGCGACCCCCGGGAGCCCTAGTGCTCAGGATCGACCGAGGGGCCACCGCGGCGGAGCTCCGTCAATCTCCGGACACAGGCCTGCTCTGGTGCTCCTCTCACCTCCATCGAACCCATAGGATCTCCCTAACCCTTTTCCCTTCCTCCCTATCCATTTCCCGCAGAGAGACACCCCCGGTGATCACTCCCGAAGCTCCCTCCGCCGCGGGTGCTCACCGTCGGCGACTCGGACCACCTTAGGCGCCCTTTCGACCTTCTCCGAAATGGCGACTCAGCCCCGAGCCCGTTCCCACCTTCGCCTGCCATCGTTGTGCCGTGCTTCGCCGCTGGTGAGGCTCTCCCCTCTCTGCCCCGAGGTGGGAGAAGGACCCGACAGTGGGGTCCAACCTGTTGGCCACTCATCTCCCCCTCCCGCGATCCCTCTCTCCCCTCGCGGTCGCCGATAGTCGGGCCTAGCATGTCAGGTTTGAACCTGGCCGTGCGCGGGGTTGGCTGGCTGGCCAGCTGGGCCAGCCCAGCTGCTGGCCGTCTCTGGCCCAGGCACAGAGGCATGCTCCTCTCTTTTCTTTTTTCTTTTCTGTGGGACTTTTCTAAAAATCCCACAGGATTAAATAAAAATCCAATTCCAAATATTTTTCCACCTAAAATATTAGAATATTCCAAAGAATTTAATAGTTCCATTTGTGAAAAATATTGAAAACTTTTTGTGTATTGTTTTATTTAAAAAATCCTTTTTGGCTTTTTTAGCGAGTGTTAAAAATAGTTTTTGAAAACCTCTTTCATAGCAAAATCATAAACAAATATATTTAGTACAATTGTTAGTATTTATCAGAGTAGAGTAGCATTTTAATATTAGCTTCGTGTGCTCTCTTTTTGCATGATGCTTATTTTTTATCGCTATTTATTGCGACGATAGATTGCGCTGTTGACAAGGAAGTTGGAGCCAAAGACTTTGAAGACCCCGAAGACTTTGGCGAGCCAGGCAAGCAGCCCTTTGACCATGTTAAGAGACCATTTTATTGCATGTCATATAGCACTTTACTTTCGTTATACTTGATCATGTGAAGTAGTGACCACTTGGGTGGGTTGCTTCCGACACTTTTACCGTTGACACTTGCATCGTGCATGACCCTACCACCTTATGAGGGCTATGCAGGTGGGTGTAGATAGGATGTAGTAGATGCTATGCACGTGGGTTTGGGATTTATGCATGGTGATGGAAAGAAAGGATGATTTCAAAGACTTTTTCGAAACCCCCGTCGGGTGCCCCTAATGCCCGAGGGAGATGATGATGAGTTGGGTGACCACTTGAGAAAGTAGTGGTGTACCGAGGCAAGTGAGTGGGTGTTTTCGAAAATGAATGAGATTAAAGATTTTTCAACCGTCCCAACCTTACATGCGCAACCACGATACCCCTTATGAGATGGGCCTTGTGGATTACTATGGTTGGTGCTAGCATAGAGGCCGCATTACTAGTTGCGAGAGTGAAGTGGTCACTCTCGAGACGGGGTCATCCCGGATGTTGAAGGCCATGCGCTGTCTTTATAGGCACTAGGCACACTGTTGCGTGCCCTCATGGATGATACATGTGGTGTATATCATGAGGGATGGCACCAATGAGTGGACTCTTTGTCTAGTATCACCATGGGAAAGGCATTGTTCGGGTGCTTACCTCGGGTATGTAATATACCGCGAGTCCTGGATGTCACGGAAGTTCCCCGAGTCTTGTGGGTAAAGTGTGTGTCGTGAGAGCAATTCTAACATTAGAGAGGGGCAGGATAACGGAGCATGATCTATCAAGATGCAAATGGGTGAAACGGTGGTTTTAGCGAGTTTGGGTCTCTCACGGTGGAGATAACAACCCTACGTCTCGTGCTCCGGAGAAGCTTTGCTTATTCATCATGAACATGAGTTACATGGTGTATTTGAGAGGGAGAAAGGAGAATGGATGTCCATGCCTGAGCTAAGTCCTGAGACTAATGGCGAGAGAGAGCCAAGGGGGAAGAAGCTAGCCTGAGCTATGTGGTGAGGGTGGCTTATATAGAGTGCGCCACCCCCTCACCTCCTATGTTACAAGATGGGGTATTTATGCCATAATGTCGGCCCACTGCAGAACCTTCTCTATGCTTTGACTGGCTTGCTGAGTGGTTCATACTGCCGAGTAGTTGACTGTCATCCGAGTGGATGGAACGTTGCTTGCCGAGTGGATAGTATGAATGTATTCATCTGGACCCACCTGAAATGTGGACCCCATGCTCTTATGATGTTTTGACCCTTCATAGGCCTACCTATTTTGTGTATCCCCGATAGTAGCCCCTGAGACTTTGACTGATTGCTGGCGGTCAGTCGGAGTCTGCAGAGTTTATTAAACTTGAATGTTGTTTTCGGACCTGACCGAGCAGAATTTTTCTTTTATTCCTCTTCCAATGGGGGCACGCTAAGTGCACCCACTAGGTGTAGTTCCCGAGCCCCTGTCAGACTAGATGAGTCAGGCAGTGGGTTTATGTCTTCCAGTGCAGAACTGAACTAAACAGGTGAACTTTGATGCGCTTGGCGTAGTAAATTGTTGCAATCTGGAGCTGAATCAGTCGGACTGATCCTTGTGCACTGGGCATAGTAAATAGATATAACATAGAACTGGGCCAGTCAGGAAAATCTTCATGTGGTTGGCATGCTGAATGTGTATTGAGTCTGCCTTATATGATTTCTGGATCATGGCTAAGTACCCGAGTGTGGATGTTGTCCTCACTCGGAGTAGCTTCTAACTTAGGCGAATCAGGTTCGTAGCTCAGCCCGCGAGTGTGGATCATGTCCTCACTCGGAGTAGTTTTTGACTTAGGCGATACGGAATCGCAACTAAGCCTCCGAGTGTGGAGGGTGTCCGCACTCGGAGTAGTTTTTGACTTAGGCAATACAGAGTCGCAACTAAGCCCCTGAGTGTGGAGGATGTCCATACTCGGAGTAGTTTTTGACTTAGACGATACGGAATCGCAGCTAAGCCCCCGAGTGTGGAGCATGTCCGCACTCGGAGTAGTTCTTGACTTAGGCGATACGGAATCACAGCTAAGCCTCCGAGTGTGGAGCATGTCCACACTCAGAGTAGTTTTTGACTTAGGCGATACGGAATCACAGCTAAGCCCCCGAATGTGGAGCATGTCCGCACTCGGTGTAGTTTTTGATTTAGGAGATACGGAATCGCAGCGAAGCCCCCGAGTGTGGAGCATGTCCGCACTCGGAGTAGTTTTTGACTTAGGCGATACAGAATCGCAGCTAAGCCCCCGAGTGTGAAGCATGTCTGTACTCGGAGTAATTTTTGACTTAGGTGATACCGAATCGCAGCTAAGCCCCCAAGTGTGGAGCATGTACGCACTCAGAGTAGTTCTTGACTTAGGCGATACGGAATCGCAGCTAAGCCCCCGAGTGTGGGGCATGTCCGTACTCAGAGTAATTTTTGACTTAGGTGATATGGAATCACAGCTAAGCCCCCGAGTGTGGAGCATGTCCACACTCAGAGTAGTTTTTGACATAGGTGATACGGAATCGCAGCTAAGCCCCCGAGTGTGGAGCATGTCCATACTCAAAGTAATTTTTGACTTAGGCAATACGGAATCGCAGCTAAGCCCCTGAGTGTGGAGCATGTCTGCACTCGGAGTAGTTTTTGACTTAGGCAAGACGGAATCGCAGCTAAGCCCCCGAGTGTGGAGCATGTCCGCACTCGGAGTAGTTTTTGACTTAGGCAATACGGAATCGCGGCTAAGCCCCCGAGTGTGGAGCATGTACACACTCGGAATAGTTTTTGACTTAGGCGATACGGAATCACAGCTAAGCTGTGCGATGGCGCACGAGGTGGCTTAATGATGAAGACGTGCCACACAGAGTGGCGACACGTGGAGCTGTCGAGTGATGAAGATGCATCCGTCGAAATGGCGACGCGCGGGGCGGCGGAGTTAAGAAAACGCATCCATCGGAGTGGAAACGCGCGGGGCGGCCGAGTGATAAAGACGCATCCATCGGAGTGGCGACGCGCAGGGCGGCCGAGTGATGAAGACGCATCCGTCGAAGTGGTGACGCGCGGGGTGGCCGAGTGATGAAGATGCATCCATTGGAGTGGCGACATGCAGGGCGGCCGAGTGATGAAGACGCATCCGTTGGAGTGGCAACGCGCAGGGCGGCCGAGTGATGAAGATGCATCCGTTGGAGTGGTGATGTACGAGGCTGTCAAGTGATGAAGACGCATCCGTCAAAGTGGCGACGCGCGGGGCGACCGAGTGATGAAGACGCATCCATCAGAGTGGCGACGCGCGGGGCGGCCGAGTGATGAAGATGCATCCATCGGAGTGGTGACGCGTGGGGTGGGCGAGTGATGAAGACGCATCCGTCGGAGTGGCGACGTGCGGGGCGGCCGAGTGATGAAGATGCATCCACCGGAGTGGCGACGCGTGGGGCGGTCGAGTGATGAAGACGCATCTGTCGGAGTGGAGTCAACCAAGTGACGGCGCACGGGGCGACTGAGTCGAGCTTGTCGTTGAAGAGGAATCGACCAAGTGACGACGCATGGGGCGGCCAAGTCGAGTTCGTCGTCGAACAGATAGTCGATCAAGAGACGGCACGCGCGGCAGCGAAGTCCATCATGCCATCGAGGAGGCATCCAAACAAGTGGAAACACATGAATGATTGTCGCGGCGACTGAGCCTGAGTAGCGACAAAGATGGTGCATAGATGCGTCAAGTGAACGCGTAACCTGTGTACGAAAAATAGCACAAGCCAACATAAAAAGTTCTTGAAGTAACCTGATATTTGCTGAAATAATTTGTGTAAATAACACCTATAGACACCCGCTGGGTGTGCCGGGTGCTTGTTGGTTCGGGACCGGCAAGGGTCTAACATAGTGAAAGATCCGACTAAACTCGTTTGAGTATTGGACCCAAAAGAAGCGGAAGTGAAGTGTTCCCACATAAAAATAAACAACCGAGCGTAGAGGTACACTAGGTGGCGTGGCCCACGAGTGAACTTCATGTGTGACTTCCTCGACACTCGGTGATGCAGAAACAACTATTTAATTGAGTGCAGCATATGACGAATGACTTAGCTGTCTGATGGTGTAGCAGCGGTCGGGCAAAGTAGGCACGTTCGGCTAAGTGGCGATGCACGGAGCTGCCGAGTGACGAAGACGTGTCTCATCGAGTGGCGATGGGCTGAGCTTCCGAGTGACGAAGACATGTCTCATCGAGTGGCAATGCACGGAGCTGCCGCATGAAGATGGAGCGTTCGATTGAATGGCGATGCGCGGAGCTGCCGAGTGACGATGGAGCGTCCGACTGAATGGCGATGCGCGGAGCTGCCGAGTGATGACGACGCGTCCACTAGAGTGATGGCGCGCAGAGCTGCCGAGTGACGATGGAGCGTTCGACTGAATGGCGATGCGCGGAGCTGCCGGGTGATGATGACGTGTCCAGTAGGGTGACAGCGCATAGAGCTGCCGAGTGACGATGGAGCGTCTGACTGAATGGCGATGCACGGAGCTGTCGAGTGATGACGACGCGTCCACTAGAGTGATGGCGCGCGGAGCTGCCGAGTGACGATGGAGCGTTCGACTGAATGGCTATGCGCGGAGCTGCCGAGTGATGATGACGTGTCCAGTAGGGTGACGGTGCACAGAGCTGCCGAGTGACGATGGAGTGTCTGACTGAATGGCGATGCACGGAGCTGTCGAGTGATGACGACGCGTCTAGTAGAGTGACGGTGCACGGAGCTGCCGAGTGACGAGGGAGCGTCTAGCTGAATGGCGATGCGCGGAGCTACCGAGTGATCATGACGCGTCCAGTAGAGTGACGGCGCGCGAAGTTGCCAAGTGACGATGGAGCGTCTGGCTGAATGGCGATGCGCAGAGCTGCCGATTGATGATGACGTGTCTACTAGAGTGACGGCGCGTGGAGTTGCCGAGTGACGATGGAGCGTATGGCTGAATGGCGATGCGTGGAGCTACCGAGTGATGACGCGTGGAGCTATCGAGTGACGATGGAGCGTCTGGCTGAATGGCGATGCGTGGAGCTGCCGAGTGATGATGGCGCGTGGAGCTGCCGAGTGACGATGGAGCGTCTGGCTGAATGGTGACGCACAGAGCTGCCGAGTGATGACGATGCGTCTAGTAGAGTGACAGCGTGCGGAGCTGCCGAGTGACGATGGAGCATCTGGCTGAATGGCGATCCGCGGAGTTGCCGGGTGATGACGACGCGTCCAGTAGAGTGACGGCGCGCGGAGCTGCCGAGTGATGATGGAGCGTCCAGTTGAGTGGCGATGCACGGGGCATCCAAGTGACAACAATGTGTCTCGTCGAGTGGTGGTGTGCGAAGCTACTGAGTGATGACGACGCGTCCAATAGAATGACGACGCGTGGAGCTGCCGCGTGACGATGGAACGTCTGGCTGAATGGCGATGTGCGGAGCTGCCGAGTGATGACAACGCGTCCAGTAGAGTGACGGCGCGCGGAGCTGCCGAGTGACCATGGAGCGTCTGGATGAATGGCAATGCGCGGAGCTGCCGAGTGATGACGACGCGTCCAGTAGAGTGATGGTGCACGGAGCTGCCGAGTGACGATGGAGCATCTACCTGAATGGCGATGCGCGGAGCTGCCGAGTGATGACGACTCGTCCAGTAGAGTGATGGAGTGCGGAGCTGCCGAGTGACGATGGAGCGTCCAGCTGAGTGGCGATGCACGGGGCGGCCAAGTGACGAAGCTGTGTCTCGTCGAGTGGTGGTGTGTGGAGCTACCGAGTTATGACGATGCGTCCAGTAGAATGACAGCGTGCGGAGCGGTCGAATCACTGGCGCATTTTGATCATGTGATGAGCGCTTAATGAGGCAGTCGAGTAACTTCTCTTAGAGTTATGAGGTTTTACCACCTTCCATCTCTTCTCCTGCATGCACTCACTCAATGGAGAGGTGGCCCATGCAGTCGGAGACCACGTCCAAATCATGTTTTGACCGTGAGTAGTCCCCTGAGAGACTTACTGAATGACCGATTAATTAGGCGGATATTAATCCGGCATTGAAGATCGCCACGTCCTTCAGTTTCCATTTTTCCTACATGCGGTTAATGAATCAAGGAAGAGGCCTACGTAACGCATGCACTTATGAGGCATTGAACGGACATTGGTTGCAGGTTGTGGTTGTTTTGCAGGTCATCGCTGTAGCGCGCGTCCGCCGTGGAGACTGTCATTAGCGACTGACGCCGGAGGAAGGAGCCATGCACGCATGTGCTGCGTCAGGCTTGCGCCTCCACCGCGGAGGCCGAGAACACGAGGCGAAGTTGACAGCCGTGCGCGGGTGCTCAACGACAAGGTTGAAGACGACGATGAAGCAGACGATGCTGGCGGTCGTGCGTGATGACGACAAGGCGGACGGCACCGGTGGCCATGTGAGGAGGCTCAACGACAACGTTGCAGACGAGGTGCAATTGGTTGCAAAGAGGTGCAGCCGGTTTCTTGTAAGTGCTTGGATTGATGTTTGTTTCCTTCAGCGGGAATCGATGTGCCGCCGGACGGTCTTTTGTTCATTTGATTCTTGTACATGCATGTATCGGTCGACATGAGTGCACGAACGTGTGGACATGCAAAAAAGAAGCAAAAACATCATTGATTAATTGTTAGATCGTAAGCAGATAGTAGTTAGCGGAGAGAAAACTCATGATCCATCCATTTGTGATCCGTCAGGTGAAGACATATCTTTTCCCCCCTTATCATGATGCTTCCATTACTCGCTGTGGAGACAAACAGTATGAACTGTAAGAACAAGAAATTAAACATAGATTAATAAATAAAAAACCATATGCATCATGGATCAATAAATGCCATGCCCCACGGTGGGCGCCAAATGTCGTGGGAGCGATTCTCACATTAGAGAGGGGTAGGATAACGGAGCATGATCTATCGAGATGCAAATGGGTGGCATGGTGGTTTTCGCGAGTTCGGGCCTCTCACGATGGAGATAACAACCCTATGTCTCGTGCTCCGGAGAGGCTTTGCTTATTTGTCATGAACATGAGTTACATGGTGTATTTGAGAGGGAGAAAGGAGAATGGATCTCCATGCCTGAGCTAAGTCCTAAGACTAATGGCGAGAGAAGCTAGCCTGAGCTATGTGGTGGGGGGTGGCTTATATAGAGTGCGCCACCCCCTCATCTCCTATGTTACAAGATGGGGCATTGATGCCATAATGTTGGCCCACTGCAGAACCTTCTCTATGCTTTGACTGGCTTACCGAGTGGTTCATACTGCCGAGTGGTTGATTGTCATCCGAGTGGATGGAATGTTGCTTGACAAGTGGATCGTATGAATGTATTTATCTGGACCCACCTAAAATGTGGACCCCATGTTGTTTTTTCAACCCTTCATGGTCCTACCTATTTTGTGTATCCCTGACAGTGTGCAACTTCTCCAGAGTGTAAAACTATTCGAATAGCCATGTCCACAATCAAGGACAATTGAGTGGTGCTTCTTAAACTACGTCCAGATGTTTTCGCAAACTTGGTGTGTGTGTGTACGGGAGACAGGAGTATGATACTTGAGACAAGTCTGAAGACTTTATGTGATGAATGAACATGAGATGTTCAACCCCTGCTTATGATGATATCTGTAACTTGTTCATATGGGTATCTGCCAACTGTTGATGCATGCTTACGTAGTCACTTGATCATGTCATTGCATTCAAAATTAGCTTTCCACAAATTACCTACTTAGTGCTATATCATGCATCATTATAACCTTGATCCACAACTTGGGTTGCTTGCGAGTACATTCAAAGTAATCATTGGCTTGCCACTAGTTATTTAATTGGCCAGGCATGGAAGAGCAGGTGTACAGTGAAGAGTTCGTTAGTGATGAACATGCGAACTAGGATGCTTCCCACTCAGAATGCCTGTAGGTTTAAGGCAGATGGCAATGGGCTCATGCTTTCGATCAAGATTTCTGCTACTTGTTAAGTTTAAGTATTTGGCCCTTGTGGCCCTACCTATGTAAGACTAGACCTTCGTGGTCTTTATTTGTGTAAGACGCTAAATGTGAATGTAAGACTCTTGTTATTCAGCTTTTGTGTGTTCAGTGAGCATTGATTTCTGGGATCACTATACACGTGCATTCGGTGATCACGACTTATGAGTCGGGTTCCTCACAAAAACTTACCTACTTAGTGCGATATCATGCATTGTTATACCTTGTTCCACAACTTCGGTTTTTTGTGAGTACATTCAATGTATTAATTGGCTTGCCATTGGTTATTTTATTGGCCAGGCATGAAAGACCGGGTTATGATGAATATTATCTTGGTGACGTACATGCGAGCTAGGACGCTTCCCAGTCAGAACACCTGTAGGGTTAAGGCAGATGGCATGGGTTCACACTATCATTGAAGATTTCCGCTGCAACCATATGAAGACTTGGCCATAAAGGCCATATTTGAGTAAACCAGTATGTAATGGATGTAAGATTCTTGTTTTTCCAGTTTCTGTGTGTTCAGTGAGCATTGATCTCTAGGATCATTGTGCACGTGCATTCGGTGATCACGACTTATGAGTTGGAGTCCCCACAGAGAAGCAGGAAGAGGATAGCGCATGCTGTTTGAAGACCAACTTCCATGTATGAAGACCCAACAAATGTAGAGGGAGAGGAGGAGCCAGTTGCTCAGGCTCCTCCTAAGAAGAAGAAGAAGCTTCTTGCTGATGCCATGACTTCTAAGGCCCCTCCCAAAGGCAAGACAACTCCTCCTCCCAAGAATTCCATAGCTCCTAAGTCCAAGAGGGCTACAAGAGATATTTCAGCTACACAGAAGAACAAGGGAACCTCCTCCAGAGCTACTACTGAAGATGAGGACATGACAGTCTTGAGGAATCATAGACCTCACCTGGAACAACACAATGACAACTATCCACTTGTTGATATGGTTAAAAAAAACTATCTACTTGCTGAGGATATGAAGAAGACGAAGGATTCAGGGCTGAGAGAGTGGAGAGCCATAGATCTCTATTATCATAGGAGGAAGACAACTGTAGATTACAGATTCTACACCAAGGAGCAATAGGATTTCTACGAGACAATTTTGCTTTATACGAGCCCTGCTGTTAGTGACATAAGATATGTAGATTGGGGATACATTAAGGAAAATGAGGATTACTTCCCCCATGTGCTAGATAACTTCAAGGCTATTGGTGTTGATGCTTTTTTTTGGCAAGAAGATGACCCCTTGGAATGATGAAATTATCATGCAGTTCTATTCCACCGCACACTTCTATCCAGATGGCAGGATAGTGTGGATGACTGAGGGCACCAGATATGAATGTTTAGTTGAAGAGTGGGCTACCATCTTAGTTGCTCCACAAGTACAGGATGGTGACTTTAATGTGTACTCAGAGGCCAAAATGGATCACAATTCCATGGCCAATATGTACAAGGTGATCCCTACTGACTATCTGCATTCACATAAGTTTGGGTCCGTGTACTATCTACAAGCAGGCTTGCAAACCACAAACACCAATCTAAGGTACACCTTGATGCCCAAGTCAGGACATGAGAAGATGATCAGAGGATTCTCCATCAACATGCTGCATCACATTGACCTTCACACCAGATTCAGAGTCATGGACTTGATTACAGAGACTGTGAAGAGGACAACTGCTGACCAAAAGAGGTCATGTGGATATGCTCCATACATTCAGATGATCATCAACTCCAAGCTTGAGAAGAATGTATTTGCTCTTCATAGACCCCACATACATCTCTATCCCGAGTTTGAGGAAAATGTAGTGGTGATGGAACCATATAATCCCACTTCATCTACTGCATACACAGTAGCTAAGGCAGCCAGAGCCACTAGTGCTCCAATGCTAAGGACAAGGAACGAGTAGATGGATCTCATTCTTAGTTGATTCCAAGGCATGCAGAATGAATCACGGAGATTCTCAAGAACCAAAAGAACGTGGAAAGGTTTTTTAAAGATAATTTCATACTTTGAACAACAAGGTGGATGGGATGACCAAGACAGTTGATGAGCTCAAGAAGGAGGTGGACTCATTACCCCTTCCCCACACCTCAGAGGATGATGATGAAGATGCAGGTCACCCTCTCCAGCCTAGAACACAGTTAAAGACACAAGCCATATCCTTGTCAGTGCCAGCTTATGAGAAGAGACCATCTACATTAGCTTCTGTTGTAGCTCATTCAGTCCCCACTAGCTCCATAATCACCTATAGTGTCTACACCAACCCCTTCCATGACATCGATAGAAGTCTTTGCAAATGCGGTTCTCTCGACTCCCACATCAACAACCAGAGGAGATCAGCCCCAAAGAGACAATTAGTCCTATACCTTTGAACTTTTTGGTAACTTGCTACCAAAGGGGGAGAAGTTGTATAGATAAATAGGGCTTCAAGAGAGAGTGTGTTGCTTTTTATCGCTCTCCAAAACTTTAAAATCTTTTGGTTTTTCCTTTTTGTTAAACTTGTTGGTGTTTGATCATACACTTTTTGAGAATTGCTACTATTTCCTATCTTTTGAGATGCTTATGAGATGATCATTCACTTCTTGCTTGATGTGTTGTGCTATGTTATTCATTAATATTATTCTCGCACTCCACCAAGCTTTATGTGACATGGAAGAGTGCCCCATGAGCCTAGTCGATTGTGCATTTGCATTCAAACTCAAATTCAAAAGAATGCACAAATTTAGGGGGAGCTCTTGCTTATCACATTCTTCTCGAAGTGATGACTCTATTAATTGATTATATCATATGTCGAAGCTTTGATCTATATGTTGTCATCAATTACCAAAAAGGGGGAGATGGCAAGCACATTTGCTCCCTTGGTGGTTTTGGTAATTAATAACAACATATATGTCATTCGACTCAAATTTTCTCCAAGCATATTTCAGGAAAAGTCCAATGATGGGATGGCTATAAACTGTGAGGAGATACCCCAAGATTCAAGGAATGGATTGGCAAAGCTTCAAACTAGAATACTCTCTTTTTACATTATGAGAAATCACTTTGAGTCCATAGGAAAGCCAATAATATTACAAGGGGGTAAGGTATTGTTCGCAAACAATTCGCTCCACGTGCACAAGTGCTAGCCACCAAAAACACCCACGAGCTCTCCAACAAAGTACTCTATCTAAACCCGACCACTCAAAGTCGGTGCCACCAAGAATGCCATATCGGTTGCACCGAGTCAAAACCTAAGTCAGAACCCTAGCCAAACCCTAGCTCTTCGGTGCAACCTAGTTCACATCGGTGCAACCGAGAATCAATGACCATGATTCTGTTGGCTGTTTTCATAAAATCGGAATTTCTGAGTTTTGTGTTTCAGTCTCACAGTGTCTTGGAAACTGCCTCAATCACTGACTTCGGTACCACCGACATTCTTTTATCGGTCTCACCGAGATTCGAAAAGTTGCCGCATTTTGAACAGATCAGTACAATGAATTTTGCATCAGTTTCATCGAGATGGTCAATAATGTTGTAACCGTTGGATTTTTGAAGATGCCTATATATAACCCTCCACCACATCCCACTCGGAAGAGAAGCACTCTGAATAGTTCCTCACTTCCCATATCCAAAATTGTGAGAGTGAACCACCTACCCTTGTGTTGAGAACAAGATCATCCACTCCAACCATTTGATTTCTAACCTCCCCAAGTTGCCTCCCACCCAATCAATCTCTTCTACCAAGTTAAATCTGTGAGGGTGATTGAGGGTTGAGGAGTCTATCATCTTGAAGTATAAGATCAAGGAGTTCATCACCATTATCAAGCCTATAACCTTTTGGAGGGTGGTGCCTCCTAGATTAGTTAGGTGTTGCTTGGGAGTGTTTTGCCTCTCCTGGTTAAGACAGCATAGCTCAAAAATCAGGACCAATTAAAACTTTTTGTGTTCTTGTGATGCTTGACTTAATTGCTGATTGTTTGATTGCTTGCATGTGCTCTATATTCATAAAACTTTCTCCTACCCTCAAGAACTCTTTTCCTTGACACAAACCCTTGTCCAGTGATCATACCATGTGTATAGGACCTAAAATTATTGTTACCAATTATTATTTTGGCCAAAAAGTTTTTATTTAAATTAATTTTACTAAAACCCCTAAATTGTAGTTTGAACTACAAGTCCTCAAATTAGGTGGATTATTTTACCCCAAAGGATTTATTTGAAATCTACTATATATATGACTTCCCAAAAAACCCAAAATTATTTTTACAACTTATTTTACCATATTATTTAAAGGATTTTTTCTAAAGGCCAGAAATGATCTTTTATGTGTGGCAATTAAATAAAAGCTTTCAAAATTCCTGAGAAAATTTAGGGAAACTCAATAGACATATATTGTCCATGTATGAGAATTTTAACACATGGTCATGTTCAAAATATTGGACAAAACCCTCCAAAACCATTTATGTATGTTCCAAACTTTTGAAATATTTCTATAAGAAATATTCCCAAATAAATCCAAGAAAATTCTAGCAAGTCACATATGCCTAATATGATTATCTTGCCAAGTTTCATCTCAATCCAGATAATGTTGGTTCACAAAATTATTCCAAAACCCTCTCTGTCCAGATTCAAATTTGAACAACTTTACATTGTGAAGTTTCTCCTATTGACGCCAAACTTTGTGGACATGTTCTAATCCCCAAATAATGATGTTACACCAAGTGGTGCATCAATAAGATTAGTTTAACATAACTGGATCTACAGAAACCTAATTCTGTTGAATCCTATGGTTTACCAAGTTTGCATTGCAAACTTCCTTCAAATCATCTCAAAGCTTGTGATCAGGACCAAAGGGACTTAGCATTTAGCCATGGTAAATATCAGGGCCATTGGATACCCCTAGATGCCTTAGAACAACATCAAACACCTTAAGCCACAAACTAGTGGACAAGCAAAGTTGACCCAAGTAGATTCCCCTTGCCTCCAACTTTTTTCCTCAACATTCTTTGACCTCATTTTACCTTCTATAACTTTTCCATGGCATCTGATCAATTATTGGGGGGAAAACCCCCTCATTTTCACTATTTGGACAGCCTTGTTATGCCCTTTCTTCCTCTCCCCCATTATTCTATGCATGCAATTGCCCCCAAGTTTTGCCACAACACCATTGGAGTGCTAATGCATCATTGCATGTGCAAATATAGCCTGCTCATGTAGAAAATGTGAGCAGTACCTCAAAATCTACATTTTGGCAGCAACTGAAGCTTCGTACTACAAGTAACCTATGTACTCATCTCCCTGATATGAAGTTTGGTGTTCTTGTAGTCCTTCCATACCTAGGGCCATTTGACAAGGTTTTATACCACATGCCCTCTAGTACAACCCGTGAGATGAGCCTCCAGTTTGCTGCTGCAAACTTTCCCTCAGTGAAAACCTCCCATGACCAGCTCTATTTTCATTTGAAACTTTCAACAGTGGACTCCAGCATGCATGCCTTGCACGTCGGACATAAATTGGCCAACCAAAATGATGACCTAGACACAAAGTGGTGCGGTGACCATGCCACTGACTTGAAAAAGTGGTGCTCTACCACTTAAAGTTGTCCTGCAACTTGCACACACCTGTGGCGGAGCACCCAAGCGTGCCAGGGAATCCCACTAAGTCACCCACGCCCATCCCCGACGCCATGATGCCTCCAGGGCCTCTCTACCATGTGTGCTCATCATGCCTAGAGCATCCGAGGCGGATTCGAGTCTCCCCCTCGTTCCCCTCTTGCATAAACTCTCTCCTCAAGCTCCCTCTTAGACCCCTTAGCTCCTTCTCTCTCCGAGTGACCCCCTGGCCAAGCCCTATGAGCCCTAGATCTCGGCATCCTCCCCATGGCCGCCGTGTTCCCGCCTCGGGCATCACCCGAGTTGGAGCTCCTCCTTACCCCTCCTCTCCTTTAAGCTGCACCAGGATACCCCTTCATCGGCGTAGGGTCGTCCACGCCGTTCATGCCCTCCTCCCCATGGCCATGGCGCCATGCCCGCCATGACCAATGGCCTCCCCCCGCCAAGACAGACGCCGTGCTCTGCCTCGACCTCCCTCGGGGTCGAAGACCACCCAGGCGGGTGCGGCGGTCCGTGACGAGCACACCGGTAGCTGGAGCTACGCCAGAGGCAGCCCGAGCCACCGGGGCAACCCTAGCGGGTGCATTGCTCCCGCCTCCCTGTCTCTCCCCTGCCCGAGCGGGACGATGAGGAAGAACCCTACATGTGGGGGCCGCCTGTAAGTGGCTACATCCCGGGCCCCCCTGATTAAGTGGAGGCGCCCTACCACTTTGCGTCTACCCGTGGTGGAGACGTATTCCGAATAATATGCCTCCCCCATGGCCCTTCACTTGCGCAACCGAGCAGTTGGACCGGCCCAGTCCACTCTCCACTATCCTACGCTCGGAGTGTGATAGGCCCATTAGGTAAAACCTCTTCTCATTTTCTGTTTATCTAGAGAATTGTAAAATCTCTAGAAAAATCATATGAATCCAAATTTGTTGATTCAAATTTCCTTAGATCCCTAAAAACATTGCCTAACCAAATATGTGCTTTGCACATTTTTCCACACAATACTTTTTGCACCACCAATATTTTTGTCATTACCTTCATTACAATCATCACATTGCAAAAACCTAGAGCCTTAATATCAACTCCAAGTGGAGTGATTCAAATTTCGAGGTGTATCTAAATTCATTCTCTAATTGATGAGCATTTTTCTTTCCACCCCCTCTGCAATATATAATATTGAGATAATTCTTCATATAGGGACCACTTGTTTAATCTCTAGAATATTCATATTAACTCCCAAATCTAGTGAAACCACTTCCTGAATGTTTCTAAAAATATATCCGATTTGTTGAGACCATCCACTCATTTTTACAAAAATATGTTCTATGGACATCTTGCAGGATCATCATTTCCATCATTTCCACCATTCAAAAACTCCCCCTTGACACACATGCATTAAAACCTCCTTGGTTATTTTTCTCATGACCAGAGGTGACCTAGAAAACTAAAAATCCTATTTATAGAGCACTTCTATTTTTCTTCTTGTGGTATTGCTTATTATGATTGTTCCAGCAATAGTTGACAAAGTAGATGGAATGCTCGGAGTGGACGAGAAACGTGTGAAGACCTCGAAGACTTTGCTGAACCAGGCAAGCAACCCTTTGAACATGTTGATGTGGTATTCCCCTTCGGTGGGATGCCTTTGATACTTTTACTGTTGATACTTGCATCGTGCATGACCATACCTCCTTATGAGGGTTGTGCGGGTGGGAGTAGATAGGATGCCTAGTAGATGCTATGCAAGTGGGATGGGGAATATGCATGGTGATGGAGACAGATTACTTCAAAGACATTTTCAAAAACCTCGTAGGGTGCCACTAATGCCTGAGGGAGATGAAGTTGAGCTAGGTAACCACTTGATAAAGAAGTGGTGTACCGGAGCGGGTTGTGTGTGTGTTTTCGAAGATAGAGAGTTTTCAGATTTGCTGACCGTCCCAACCATACATGCACAACCATGATACCTCTTATGGGACGGGGATTTGTTGATTGCTTTGATGGGAGATAGCATCGAGACCGCATTACTAGTGGCGGGAGTGATGTGGTCACTCTTGATACAGGGTCATGCCGGTAAGGACGATATGTGCTGTCTTCACAGGCACCGCGCACACCATTGGTCCCATCATGGACGGTACGATCTAGAGCGAGGCTCGTATGATGTACATCATGAGGGCTGGGTACTATTCGAGTGGACTCTTTGTTAGTGTCGTCACGGGAAAGACAATACTCGAGTACTGAACTCAGGTATGGACAAAACCGCGAGTCGTGGCTTGACATGGAACTTTCCCGATTCTTGTGGGTAAAGTGTGCAACCTCTGCAGAATGTAAAACTATTTGAATAGACATGTCCATGGTCATGGACAACTGGTGGTCCTTCTTAAACTACGTCCGATGTTTTCACAAACTGCTGTGTGTGTTTGATGGTGAACATGAGATGTGATGATGACAAAGGTGATAATTGAGCTAAGTCTGAGGACTTGGCATGATGGTGAACATGGGATGTGATGGTGACAAAGGTGATACTTGAGCTAAGTCCAAGGAGATGGCATGATGGAGAACATGAGATGTTCAACCCATGCTTATGATGATAACTGTGACTTGTTCACATGAATACATGTCAACACTTGATGCATGGCCACTTAAGTTACTTGATCATGTCATTGCACTCAAAATTAGCTTGCTGCAAATTTACCTACTTAGTGCTATATCGTGCATTGTTATACCTTGTTCCAAATTTTGGGTTGCTTGCGAGTACATTCAAAGTACTCATTGGCTTGCCACCAGTTATTTCATTGGCCAAGCATGAAAGAACAGGATATGGTGAAGATTACCTTGGCGACGAACATGCGATCTAGGACGCTTCCCAGTCAGAATGCCTGTAGGGTTAAGCCAGATGGCATGAGTTCACGTTGTCATAGAAGATTTCCGCTGCAATCATATGAAGACTTGGCCATAGAGGCCACATTTGAGTAAAGCGGTATGTAATGGATGTAAGAAGCTTGTTCTTCAGTTTTTGTGTGTTTAGTGAGCATTGATCTCTGGGATCACTGTGCACATACATTCGATGATCATGACTTATGAGTCAGGGTCCCCACAGGGAGCCTCGTACTTCATGTTGTGGAGTTGTACAAAGAAGTTTGTATGAGCAGGGAGATCGCCTACTTCGTGAAGATCTACCGATAGTGAGGCTAGTCCCTCATGGATGGAAGGCATTATGGAATAGTCAAGGTTTCTACTTCGTGGACTGACGAGGATATGTACCTAGGGTAGGGTCCTAGGCCTGACCTATATACCCTACCTAAGGATGCTGCATTGGAGGACTTAAAGATCACAAGAAAGATTCCAACTGGATTCACTATGGCGCTCAAGTCACTCAACAGTCAATCCATTCGGAGGCTTCTTCCTCCACTCGACAGAACTATCACTCGGAAGACCTTGCTTCTAGTCGACGCCAGAAGACGAGAAGCCACCCCCGGGAAGCCAACAGGCATGCGTTAGGCCAATCATCATTAATAGCAATTATGATGTACATTACCAGTAACGCTCGTCTTTATACCTACGATCGGACCCTTGGATGCCTCGCACTTATGAGGGGCAGCGGACTCTATATAAGCCACCCCTCCCCTATGGCACAAGGGTTCGCAACCTGCGTAACTCATATTCTCCACACGACAAAAGCTCCAGAGCACTGAGACGTAGGGTTGTTACCTCCACAAAGTTCCTGTGGTGTGCGTCTACGTCAGCCGTTGACTTTGTACTCGTCGGCTCTCCCCGCTATCCATCATCGCAAGCGATCCGGTCGCTCACGACTCTAGTGCTGGGTCAGGCATGCAGCGGCCCGCCAAATTTCATCTCCGCAGATTGCGGCAATCGATCCCGCCGAGTCCCTTCACGGTGTGTTCGAGTCGGAATCCGATCAGTCAGACGTTCCCTTCGAGTGCGAGCGCTGTGATCCTGCAGTGGAGGTTCTTATGGCTGGTTCCCAACAAGGCCCACCGCCGAGCTTCGGCCGCGGCAAGCGGGAGGCAGGCGCACCGTCGAGTGAACAGCCACGCCGTGATGAGGAGGTCCTCCATACTCCCATCGTTGGTGCGACCGCTGAGGCCCATGCCTTGGAGGCCACATGCATTTGGCTTGAAGAACTCTAGAGAGAACTCAACGAGCGCGCTTGCCAATGCCCACCAGCTCCCAGTCGACGTCAGCGACATCTGTTTTCGCCTGGATCACATAACAATGTTGAGGTATACTGTACTCCTATGTTAAACGTTGTAGCTGCAGCTAGGATAGCAGATTCCATTCAGTCGTCACTGTCAGAGGCTGGTAGAGGGTTATTGCAGATTAGAGCATTACTGGATGCAGCGCAATGTCAGAATTCTGTGGTCTCGTAGTTGCGCAGTAGGATTCCAGTAATTCCCCAAGAGTAGAGACTATTCAGTCGGCACATAGTCAAGGATCGCCCTTGCACCGAAGGGGCGGAGGTTTTCATGAAGATCAACACAGAGATCAGTTTCACCGTGATGACCACCATCGAGTGTCCACTCCTCCGCGGGGTGGTCCTTTCGTGCCCCAGCACCAGGACGAAAGGCACTTTTTCGGTGATGAGTGGAATGCATGGTTTGATGCTTGAGACCTCCTCACTCAGAGACGTGTCGACAGGAGCAGAGCCCATAGGGATGGGTATGACAGAGATGTTCCGAGTGGAAGCACTGCTATTATTTCTAGTCCAGAGTGTTTTAGCAGGGCTATTCATTTTGTAGAGATTCCCCCCAACTTCAGGTTGGCGGCTGGGATCGGCAAGTTTTTTGGCGAGTCATAGCCAGAGACATGGTTGGATGATTACCGAGTGGCACTTCAGATTGGCGGTGGTAATTATAACATTGTAATGACGCATCTGTCTTTGATGTTGGATGGATCGGCTCATGCATGGCTGAATTGTTTGGCCCCTTCTAGCATTCACTGCTGGGAGGATCTCGCCCGAGTGTTCATCAGAACGTTCGAGGGCACTTGCAAGCATCCTGCCGGGCTGATTGATTTGCAACATTGTGTTCAGAAGCCCAATGAGACTTTTAGAGATTACATTCAGCGCTGGTCCACTCTGCATCATACTGTGGAAAATGTTTTCGAGCATCAGGGTGTTTGTGCTTTCAAGGCTGGAGTGAAATACCGAGAGCTCTGTCTGAAGTTTGGGCATACGGGTGACATCTTGCTGAGCAAAATGACGGAAATTGCCACTCGGTATGCCAATGGTGAAGAAGAAGACTGCCTCCGCAGCGGCAAGGAAAGGCAATCGACAACAATGCCGGTGGCAATGCCAGTCGGAAGCAGAAGCAGATGGTTGATGGCCCTGTCCAGGTAGAGGCAGCCGCTCTGGCAGCGCAAGGAAAGAACAAGGGGAAGTCCAAGGGACAATTTAACCCCAAGAAAGGAAAGAACCAGTCAGGGGCTGATGTGATGGATCTACCGTGTACAATCCACACGAGGAAAGACGAAGAAGGCAACTTGATATTGCCCAAGCATACCACTCGGTAGTGTCGACTGCTGATTCAACAGTTCAAGGAGACTCCGTCAAGTGAGAAAACTCCTCAGAAGGATGATGAAGACAAAGAAACGTTTCCTGATATCACCGCTACACTGATGATTTTTGCTGATGTTGAAAGCAAGAGATGATTGAAGGTCATCAACAGGGAGGTCAACATGGCCATACCTACAACCCCCACCTACCTCAAGTGGTTTCAGACTTCCATTACATTTGATCAGTCGGATCATCCTGCTCATGTGGCCTCTCCCAGTCAACCAACTTTGGTAGTCGATCCGGTTGTGGGAGGCACTCGACTCCGCAAGGTCCTCATGGACGGTGGCAGCGGCTTGTACATCCTTTATGTAGATACCCTTAAAGGGATGGGCATTCCGATGTCCCGACTCAGTGAGAGCAACATGCAATTTCACGGAGTCATCCGAGGGAAGAAGGCCAAGTCACTCGGCCAGATCGCATTGGATGTGACATTCGGAAGATAGAAATTTTCGAAAGGATAAGTTGACTTTTGAAGTCGTGGCTTTCCAGAGCACCTATCATGCCATTCTGGGTCGGCCCACATATGCTCATTTCATGGCCTGTCCATGTTACGTTCATCTCACGTTGAAGATGCCAGGGCCCAAACGTGTGATCATGGTCACCGGCAATCGACAACGGGCTGAGGAGTGCCTCCAAAAGGGCTCCAAAATTTCCGATCATCAGATGGCTATGGTTGATCTAGAAGAATACAAGAAGAGCGCTGACCCTTCTGATTTGATGCGCGTTAAGAAGCCTGCTTCTGAGTCAGCTTTTCAGTCGGCAAGCAAAGTGAAGAAAGTACACATTCACATGACAGATTCAACTTCCGCACTGACCAATATATCGTCAACACTCGATAGCAAATAGGAAGCCGACCTCATCCAGTCCTTCCATGAGAACTGAGATATCTTCGCATGGAAGCCTGCTGACATGCCGGGGGTTCCTAGGGAGCTGGCTAAGCACCGACTGAGATTTGATCCGAAGGCTAAGCCGGTTAAGGAGCATTTGCTTCGATCGGTGGCAAAGAAGCATAAAGCAATCGGCGAAGAGGTGGCTCGTTTCTTGCAAGCCAAGTTCATTCGGGAGATTTACCACTCCGAGTGGCTCTCGAATTTTTTCATGGTTCCCAAGAAGGACAAGTCACTACGCATGTGTATTGACTTCAAGCATATCAATCGGGCCTGCCCAAAAGATCATTTTCCGCTCCCCCGCATAGATTAGATTGTTGACTCAACTGCGGGATGCGGGCGTTTATCATTTCTGGATGCTTATTCCGGTTACCATCAGATCCGTCTGTTTGGTCCGGATAAAATAAAAACAGTCTTCATCATCCCATTCGGATGTTTTTGCTACATAACCATGCCATTCGGTTTGAAAAAATGTTGGCGCTACATTCATGTGCATCATTCAGAAGTGTTTACCTGACCAGATCCCTCGGAATGTCGAGGTGTACATGGATGATATCGTCGTCAAGTCCTGCAAAGGTTCCAACCTGCTGCCTGACTAGGCTGAAACTTTCGCCAATCTGAGGAGGTATGATATAAAGCTGAATCCGGCTAAGTGTACTTTTGGTGTCCCTCGCGGCAAGTTACTTGGTTTTCTTGTTTCCAAATGAGGGATCGACGCCAACCCTGAGAAATTAGTGCCATTACCCGAATGAAGACAACCGTGCGAGTGCACGATGTTCAGAAGCTCGTAGATTGCTTGGCAGCATTGAGTCGATTCATTTCTCGTCTCGGTGAGAAGGCATTGCCTTGGTACCGATTGATGAAGAAGTCTGACACGTTCGAGTGGACTCCGGAGGCCGAAGCATCGTTTGTCGAGCTCAAAGCCCTGCTCTCCACCTAGCTGATGCTTGCTGCTCCTCGTAGCAAAGAGCCTTTGCTCTTGTACATCGCGGCCACTAATCAGGTCATCAGTACAGTGCTGACTGTTGACCGGGAAAAGGAAGGCAAGGCCTACAAAGTCCAACGTCCAGTCTATTACATTTCTGAAGTGTTGACTCCTTCGAAGCAAAGATATCCGCACTACCAGAAACTGGTTTATGGTATTTATCTGTCAGGAAAGAAGGTGGCACACTATTTTCAGGACCACTCGATTTCAGTCGTCAATGATGCTCCATTACCCGAGATTCTCAACAATCGGGATGCAAATGGTCGAGTGGCTAAATGGGCAATCGAACTCTTATACTTTGACATCAAATTTGAAGCCAAGAAAGCGATCAAGACTCAGGCACTTGCATATTTTATGGCCGAGTGGATTGAACATCAACAACCAGTCCAAGTTCACTCGGCACATTGGACCATGTTCTTTGAAGGCTCTAAAATGTTGAATGGGTCTAGTGCTGGCATTGTCTTGGTATCTCCGAAAGGTGACAAACTCAGTTATGTCTTGCAGATCCACTTCGATTCCTCCAACAATGAAGAAGAATATGAAGCACTTTTATATGGGTTGCGCATGGCTATCTCACTCGGCGTCTAGCGCGTGATGGTTTATGGTGACTCAGATTTGGTGGTGAATCAAGTGATTAAAGAGTGGGACGTTCGAAACCCTGCTATGACTGGATACTGCAATGCTGTTAGAAAACTCGAGAAGAAATTTGAAGGTCTGGAACTTCATCATGTTCCCCGAGTGAAGAATCAAGCGGCTGATGAGCTGGCAAAGATTGGTCCACTCGACGACCTGTCCCCAATAATGTATTCGTAGAACATCTCCACACCCCTTCGGTGCAGGAAGATCCTTTCACCGAAGAGCCCCCGCAGGATATGAGCTCCCTCGATCCGACAGAAGTCGATGTCCCTACAGTTATTGATTTAGTCATGGAGGTTCTGGTCGTCATTCCCGACAAGACAGTGCCCTATATTGCATATATCCTTAGACAAGAACTCCTTGAAGACGGGACAGGAGCACGATAGATCGTGCACATGTAGAAAGATTTTAGTGTGATCGGAGATCACACGTTCAGAGAAAGCGTGACCGGCATGGCGCAATGATGCATTTCCCCTGAAGAAGGTCGAATGATCCTGGATGAAATCCACTCGGGAACTTGTGGCCATCATGTGTCCTCATGGACAATCGTCGCTAAAGCGTACCGAGCTGGTTTCTTCTGGCCACCTACCAATGAGATGGCCAAGGACATTGTTGATCACTATGAAGGCTGCTAGTTCTATGCAAACTTATCTCACAAACATGCGTCTGCTCTAAAGACAATACCTCTTGCCTAGCCATTTGCTGTCTGGGGTCTAGATATGGTTGTTCCCTTCCGGACTGGACAAAGCAAATTCACTCATTTGCTCGTTGCAGTCGACAAGTTTACAAAGTGCACTAAGGCCAAGCCGATAAAGAAATTGAACTCTCGTACTGCAATCACATTCATGAGGGAAATAATCTTCCGGTATGGGGTTCCCCGCAGCATCATCACAGATAATGGCACCAACTTCGAGTCGGAAGAATTCAGACATTTTTGTTCCTCCCAGGGCACTCGGGTGGTTTATGCTTCCGTTGTGCATCCTCAAACCAATGGTCAAGTTGAGCGAGCCAACAACCTCAACCTACAAGGTCTGAAGCCTCGTCTCAAACGTGACCTAGAACATGCTGCTGGGGCCTGGGTGCCAGAGTTGCCATCAATTTTATGGGGCCTAAGAACAACACCTAATCGGTCGACTGGACGAACTCCCTTTTTCTTGGTTTATGGATCCGAAGTTGTCCTGCCAAGTGATTTGTTTCACAACTCTCCCCGAGTGGAACTTTACTCTGAAGTTGAAACTGAGCAAGCAAGGCAAGATGGCGTAGACCTCCTGGAGGAAGAGAGAGAGATGGCTCTAATCCGGACCGCAACTTATCAGCAAGATCTACGACGCTTCCATGCGAAACATGTTAAGAGTCGGTCGTTTCATGAGGGAAATTTGGTACTCCGAGTGGATCAATAGCGACCCCCACAAGCTCACTCCTGTGTGGGAGGGTCCCTTTATCCTCACCAAGGTGTTGAACAATGGAGCTTATCACCTGTACAACCTCAAGAAACAGATTGACAAGCCGCGAGCCTACAATGCAGATTTGCTCCGACGTTTCTATACTTAAAAATAGAGTGGTTTTGATGTAATAAAAGTATTTCAGACCATGTCATTTATGCAAGTTTGACTTCCTCTGTCTATTCATCAATTATGATCATATAATTTCTAACCTGGGAACACTCTGAGTGTTGAGCAATCCTCAAACTCGGGGGTTAGCCACTAACATGCTGTCGCCTAAGTTAAAAACCCTATCGAATGGATAGCAGCCCATTCACTCGGTGACTTAGCTGCGAACCAGTCTTCGCCTAAGTTCAAAACTTCTCAAAGTGTCTAGAAATCCTCACACTCGGGGGCTTATCTACAAACCAGCTTTCGCCTAAGTTAAAAACCCTGCCGAGTGGATAGCAGTCCATGAACTCGGTGACTTAGCTACAAACCTGTCTTCGGCTAAGTTCAAAACTTCTCTGAGTGTTGAGCAATCCTCACACTCGGGGGCTTAGATGCGAACCAGCTTTCGCTAAAGTTAAAAACCCTGCCGAGTGGATAGTAGTCCATTCACTCGGTAACTTAGCTGTGAACCAGTCTCCGCCTAAGTTCAAAACTTCTCCGAGTGTTGAGGAATCCTCACACTTGGGGGCTTAGTTGCAAACCAGCTTTTGCCTAAGTTAAAAGCCCTACTGAGTGGATAGCAGCCCATTCACTGGGTGACTTAGCTGCAAACCAGTCTTCGCCTAACATCAAAAATTCTTCGAGTGTTGAGCAATCCTCACACTCGGGGGCTTAGCTGCAAACCAGCTTTCGCCTAAGTTAAAAACCCTGCCGAGTGGATAGCAGTCCATTCACTCTGTGACTTAGCTGCGAATCAGTCTTCGCCTAAGTTCAAAACTTCTTTGAGTGTTGAGAAGTCCCCACACTCGGGGACTTAGCTGTGAACCAGCCTTCTCCTAAGACAAAAATAAATTCCGAGTGGATTACTATATATTCACTTGAAAACATAGAGGAGTACCGGTATTCCCTTAAGTTCAAAACATCTCTGAGTGTTGAGCAATCCTCACACTCGGGGGCTTAGCTGCGAACTAGCTGTCGCCTAAGTCAAAAAGAAATTCAGTCGAACAAGCGATTGAAAGTCAAATGCGGATAAACTCAAAGGTTTCGTTGCAGATAAATGTTTCACGCACAAAGCAAATGCGCTCACGCTTGAGGCCCGAAGGAAGTTTTACGACTGATACATTTTCAGTCGGCATACCGAGGCAAATAAAGTTTTCTCCATGAATTAAGTTTTTCAAGCGCCGGACGGGCTTGCTGGCTCGACGAAGGTGTCCAAGTCGATCCCATCCGCTATCCTAGTGTCCGAATCAATGAAGGTCTCCATGAAATCTTCAAACTGAAGCTTCTTCGTGTTCACCACTCGGAGCTCCTTCAACTTTTACTCCCTTGCTTTCTTGCAATGGACTCTAACAAGGGAGAGTCCCACATCGGCTCCGCAGCGGGCGGCTGACTTCTTCCAAGCCTGCACTCGACTGGGAAGATCATTAAGGCGTGCCATCATGGATGCCAGATCAATCTGAGGGATGTCTTCAGGCCACAGTTCCTTGTCAATCTTCTCCATCGCAGCTTTTAATCGGAGGATATATGCTTGGACGCCCCGGAGTCTAACGTTGAGTCAGAACATGTTCATTGCCACCCCGTCACCAACAGGCGACTTGGTGGGATCTAGATTGGGCTCGATTTCTTCGGTCTCCTTTTCAAAGTCTTGATAGAATTCTGTTGGGATGAAGGAATGGGAGGAGGTTTAATGAAATACAGTCGACAAGGATTAACGAAATTTAGTCGACGAAGATGGTTACCATCGAGCATGATATACATTTTCCTCACGAACTCCCCCAGGTGATTTTCCAAGCCATTGCTTGTCTTGGTCATCTGCTCAGTCTTCTTGATGAGCTCTACCTGTTCCAGTTTCAGCTTGGAGTTCTCCTCTTCCATCTTCTTAGCAGCAGCCAATTTTTGCTCAGCAGCTTCAGTCTTCTCCCTCGCCACCCGTTGAGCATCAGCAAGCGCCTTGTCTTTATCCTCCAGTGCCTTCTTCATGGTATCTAAAGAAATAGCATTGTTGAGTCGCGCTTGGATTCGACGATTTTCATCGTGTATGCCTGTTCGAGCGGAAACACTCGGTTCAAAGCACGGAAAGTGAGGATAGGAATGCATTGTGTCGACAAAGGTTACCTCCCAGGGTCTTCAGTTCAGTACGCACTCACTCCAAACTGCCGTTGGAGACCTCCAAGTCCACTCGCAGCTGGTTCCTTTCCTCCTCGAGGTCCTTGTATTGTGTGCCAAGTTCACAAGATCTCTGAAATCAACAAAGAAAAAATTTAGTCGAGTGTCATATCATGGTTTATGGAAATAATATCCATGAAACCTGCATTCAGGAGAAGAAGAATTCAAGCAAAAAGTCCACCCGAGATGTCGAGTGGAAAGCGTACTCCGCGTACCATAAAGAACCCTATGTTCAAGATGGCCTCTATTAGACCCCCGCCAGTGCAAGCACTCGACGATGGTCTCGGGGACTACAACCAGTGGGTGCACTCAGCGTGCCCCCACTGGACCATCTATCACTCGATCTATTGAGTGGAACGCCACCCCACTTTGCACCCTTGAAGTAGCGTCATATCATGGTTGATGAAATGATCTCCCTGAAACCTACAAGGTTGCTTCGGAGTGGTACGGCCAAGGCAAAAAAAGTCCACTCAACATGTGGTGAGAGTACTCCACGTATGATAAAAAAACGAAGTTCCAATTCTTAAGACTACTGCTCATCGTCATCGATCAATAGTAGCCTTGGGGACTACACCCGGTGGGTGCACTCACCGTGCCCTCACTAGTTCCTAATTAAACTCAACAAGTTCTGCCCTGTCCGAGCATGCGACGGTCTCTATAAGACCCCCGCCAGTGCAAGCACTTGACGGTGGTCTCGGGGACTACGGACTACACCCGGTGGGTACACTCAGCGTGCCCCCACTGGATCTGCTACCTCTCGATCTGTCGAGTGGCAGAAAATAGAAATAAAAATGTGCACAAGCTTATGAATATCATCTCTTCTAAGACCTCCGCCAGCGCAAGCACTCGACAGCGGTCTCGGGTACTACACCTAGTGGGTGCACTCAGCATGCCCCCACTGGACCGTCTATCACTCGATCTGTCGAGTGGCACGCCACCCCACTCTACACCCTTGAAGTAGCGTCATATCATGGTTGATGGAAATTATGTCCATGAAACCTACAAGGAAGCTTCGGAGTGGTGCGGCCAAGGCAAGAAGTCCACTCAACATGTCAAGTGGCAAGCGTATTCCGCATACGACAAACTCTAAGACCCCTGCCAGTGCAAGCACTTGACAGCGGTCTCGGGGACTACACCCAGTGGGTGCAATTAGCATGCCCCCACTGGACCAAAACCTACTCGATTACAACCTAATCTATTCGAGTGGAGAACTTAAAAATATTCTACAATCGGAAAACACCCAGTGGGTGTACAGTCAAAGAAGACAGGAATTCAATCAGAAATGCACTTACGATCGAACTTACTCGGATATTGGTGCGAAGCGCTGTGCTAGCATCATAAGCCAACTTGCTGGCCTCATATGCCTCCTTGGTGCACAACATCATCTGTTCCGCCTGGATCACGGCTTCCTTCACGGCTCCGGTCTGGTCTTCCGGGACGCGGTGCGGAGGAAAGGCAGTCACCGGTGGGATCGACGCTACGGCGGGGATAGTTGGGGTAGGCTGAGGTGGTCCGGTTGGAGTCAACGTCACGATGGTTGAAATAGCTGGTGGAGCACTCGACAGTGGTATAGCAAGATCGGTTCTGACCCGTGTCGATTCGCTTATCCCTTGGGACGATCCAGGAGTCGACCGCTAAGGCGTCTATGCTAACGGAGTTCTACGAGCGCGTACGTGCGGGGCGCCTAATGTCTCACCTTCGCCCCCCGTACCACGAGGTTGTCATTTATCATCTTCCAGTTGAATGATTTCTGCAGATACCAATCAGCAATGTTGACTCTTGCAATTGTCGAATCTCATTCGAGAAACAAAGCCGAGTAAAGATCTGTTTACCTCTTTGGGAAGTGGCCGCACTAGCAGTATCCACATTCATTTGCTCCTCTTCGTCCCGTGGAGGCGACGTCACTGAGGTAGCAGTACTGGTAAATCAAATTCCACTCGGTCAACAAGAATTCGAAGTCACAATCGATAGCAAAAGACAAAAGAAAACACTTACATTGAGACAACGGGCACATCCATCTTCATGCGGGCCAGAGCTTTGCAAGGTTTTGCTATGTTGGGCTTGGGTTGCTTCATCGATCGTTCACCCGACTCGACGATCGAGGGACGGTTCCTCTTTGGATTCCTTTCACTCGGAGCCGAGGCCTTGCCCGCGGTTGTTGCAGGGTCCTGATGTGACTTGGAGCGATGTTTGGTGCATGGAGGAGACTCGACTTCCTCCTCATTCTCTCCTCCGTCTTCATATTCATATTCACTGTCATAAACACAGTCAACGTCCATGCTGCCACCCTCGCTTTCCCCACCATCTTCAGGCTGGCTCCCGTTGGGTACGGGCGAGTGCATGTGCGTCCACTCCTGCATGATTGAAACAATGAAGCCAATCAACAAATCAATCAATCACTTGACAGAATAGTACGGAAGTCGACAAGATAAAATGTACCAGATTCTTCGGCGGATTCTCAGCAAAGTAGGGTTGGATCCTCTTGGCACCCAGGGGATTGTCACAAGCTACGGTGATACTGCGAAGCCACTGCTCGACAGTTTTCTATGAAACCTCCTCCGGGTGTGTCCTTGTCGAGTCCCCAGGGCCTGCATAATGCCACATAGTGTGGTCCCTTGCTTGAAGCGACTGGACCCATCGACTGAGGAACGTCTCCAAGAGATCCATACCAGTGAGTCCACCATGGATAAGGGCCCCTAGAAGTTCCACCAGGATCCCAACCTGGACTTTCTCCCCCTCCAACACCTTCAAGGATTTGGGAACGGCTGGACGATCTAACTTGAAAGGAGAAAGACCAGTCGACATATTGGGAGAAGCTACGTCCTTGCAATAAAACCAGGTCGACTGCCAACCTCTAACCGATACAGGGAAAGTCATGGAAGGAAAAGAACTACACGATCTCTTCTGGATTCCTAAACCTCCACACAGCTGGACTGCATGAGTTTTTCCATCCTCAGGGTGGGCCTTTTTCACCGTCTAAGATCTGATGGTGAAAATGTGCTTGAACAGACCTAGTGGGTAGAGCAGCCCAGGAAGCACTCGCATAGAGTGATGAGGATAGACAAGTATGAAATTGTATTTGGAGGAAAGTGGTGGAGCTGGGCTCCGAAGAAGTTCAAAAACCCTCTAAAGAATGGATGGGGGCATGGAGAAATCTCTTTAGACATGGGAGAGGATAAGAACCCGCACCCCCTCGCGTGGCTCCGGCTCGCGCTCTCCTTCCAACAACCTCCAAGAACCGTCCGCCACGAGCCCCTCGATGACAAGATTCTCGACGTCTTGTGGACTTCTTGTGGACTGTCGATGGGAGAAAGTCCCCCTGGATCTACCCTACCGGCGCGGTGAACTGGGCGGTCGAGGGCTTCTTGTCTTTGCCCTTCACGGCCCCCTTCTTGGCGCGCTCCAGCTTCTCAGTTGCTCCCTTCATCATCGCAGCGGACGAGTTCGTCAGAGCGGAGCAGAGTGGTGTGCTGGAGATGGGGAAGGCAGAGGAAGAGAGGAGATTTGGGGGAAAAGTATTGTGCAAACCATGACGCTTCGGGATTTATACCCCGTCGAGTGTCTCACTGAAGTATGGGCCCATGAGATCCCCGCATATCCTAATCACAAATGGCGCCTTGTACGTGGCGGAATGACCGGCGCATGAATCGAGGCATCATGCTCCCAGTTTCCCCAATCATGGCATCATCATCGCGGACGCGCGCGCTTCCCAAATTTTTGTATCCCGCAAGATCCGGGCCTGAGAAAGTGACCTATCACGTCCAAAGATCCCTTCAGGTCACTAGAACAAAATTGGCATTGAGCATTCACTCGGACACTTTCAGGACAGAATCGATCCGGGCGAATGATGAAGAGTTCAGTCGGCGAAAGCTTCGTTGATGCCCCGAATATCATTTGGAAGATTTGGTGCCTTGTTCTGAACTGGCATCGATACCCCGCCTTCACCACTCGAACCCTGATCCATTCGGGGGTTAATGACGATGATATGTACCTAGGGTAGAGTCCTAGGCCTAGCCTATATACCCTACCTAAGGATGCTGCATTGGAGGACTTGAAGATCACAAGAAAGATTCTGACTGGATTGACTATGGCGCTCAAGTCACTCGACTATCAATCCACTCAGAGGCTTATTCCTCCACTTGACAGACCTGTTACTCGGAAGACCTCGCTTCCAGTCGACGCCAGAAGACCAGTAACGCTCATCTTTATACCCAATCATCATTAATAGCAATTATGATGTACCTTACCAGTAACGCTCATCTTTATACCCGCGATCGGACCCTTGGATGCCTCGCAATTATGAGGGGCAGGGAAATCTATATAAGCCGCCCCTCCCCTTCGGCACAAGGGTTCGCAACCTCTATAACTCATATTCTCCACACGACAAAAGCTCCAGAGAACTGATACGTAGGGCTGTTACCTTCACGAGAGGGGCCTAAACTCATACATCCGTGTGTACACCCTCGCCATATCTTGGACTCTGCCCTCTCCTTTCGTACCCCTAACTTGTATAGTCAGACTCGTTCCCACGACATGGAACCTTATAGATGGAGCCCTCCATGGACTCTCGCGTCCCTTACCCTCCATGAGTTGAAGACTCCATAAACATGTATGTACGATAGCGCCACCTATCGGAGCCACGGGAAAATCTTCATTTCTACAATTGCATTTGATCTTCTAACCCTTACCTCTATTACATGTGCTTGTCTTTACTTTCCACTCCTATACTCGTAGACATGCATGTGTAGGGTGTGCTTGACTTGCTAGCGTTGCTAAAATCTGCCTACAAATAAAATTGGGAAAACGTAGAACTTTTATTTGGTCAAGTAGTCTAATCACCCCCCTCTAGACCTACTTTTGATCCTACAATCGTATAATAACTCATGGATACTTGTGGTGACATTGGCGTATCTAGGTGACATTAGAGTTGGTTGATGCATATCATATTGTGTTATTTTAGTACGAACTCTTAGATAGAACGATCGGAAAGGATAACTTGGTGTTATTTTAGTACGAACTCTTGGATAGATCGATCGGAAAGGATAAATTTAAGGTGGTTTCATACCCTAAAAACAATTTCTTCTTTTTTTCTTCGCTAGATAAGAACTTTGGAGTGATTCTTCGTTGCACGTTGAGGGATGGTTATGTGATCCAATTATATTAGCATTGTTGAGAGATTGCACTAGCAAAAGTACGGACCCTAGGCCTTGTTTTCAAGCATCACAATATTGTTTGTGATCACTTTTGTTACTTGCTACCTTGCTTATTTTATAGTTATGATTACAAAAATCAATATCTACTATCATTACTACACTTGTATCACCATCTCTTCGCCGAACTAGTGCACCTATACAATTTACCATTGTATTTGGTGTGTTGGGGACACGAGAGACTTTTTATTATTTGGTTGGAGGGTTTTTTGAGAGAGACCATCTTAATCCTATGCCTCCCATATATTGATAAACCTTGGGTCATCCACTAGAGGGAAATTTTCTAGAGTCCTACAAAACTCTACGCTTGGAGGCCCAACACGGGTCTACAGTAACAAGTTGTGTAGTAGACATCAAGCTCTTTTCTGTTTTTGAAGGTATATCTTTAGATCTTGCAATAAAATCTTTAAGTTTCCTGTTTTTCACTAGTTTGGTTTTATAAAATAAAACTAAAGAAATGGAGTTTAGGTTGCATCCATTTTTTTGTCTTTATGAAGTCTTTCGTGAAAATGATGGTTCAGAAAATTATGCTCAATTGGTATAAGAATAATTTATTAAAATACATAATGGGAATTCCTTGAATGATGAGAATGATTGCAATGTTATTAGTATGAATTCTTTGAATATCCATGATTCTAATGATATGCAAAGCCACAAGCCTAGGGATGCTATGTTTGATCAATATGATATTTTTAGTCCCCCAAGTTTTGATGAACAAAACTATTATGATGATAGCATGCCTCCTATGTATGATGATTACTATGATGACATGTATGCTATAAAGAGTAATGTCAACCATGAAACTTTTATCATGATTTTAATATTCAATGCGGTTATGTCAATCAAGTGTCACATTATAGTTATTTTGTTGAGTTTGCTCCCACTACTTTGAATGAGAAGAATTTTCTTGTGTGGGCAGTAATCAAAATTCTATGCTGGTGAATCATGAAAAGAATGATTTATGTGATAGTTATATTGTTGAATTCCTTCATGATGACACTGATAAATATTATGAGGGAGGAACATAGGCTTGTAGGAATTGCAATAATATCAAGTTTCCTCTTTATGTTTTCAAAGTTTTGAAGTTGCACTTGTTTTGCCTTCCTACGCTAGTTGATTCTTGCTCCCATAAATTGTTTGCTCACAAAATCCCTATTCATAGGAATTGGGTTATACTTAAATGTGCTTGTCATGTGATTCATGTTGCTCTCTTGCATTTTCAACTTTTATTCCTATACAAGCATCATTGAAATCATCATGCCTAGCTAAAAAGGCATTAAAGAGAAGCACTTGTTGCGAGACAACCTAACACTTTTACTTTCTATTTTTATTTGTTAAAATGATTAATATACTATGTTAATCATGTTTTATAGCTTTTATTTCAATAAAGTGTCAAGTAAAACCTTTGGTATAATGTGGATACTTGTTTGTTTGATTCTATGCAAAAGCAGAAATTTTTGTGTCCAGTATATGAATTATCTGATTTTACTGGAGAGTCAAAAATTATGAAAGTTTTACACAAAATTTCTATGCAATTTATATGCATTTTCCTAATGTTTAAGATTTTTTAGAGGAAGGGAAGTATGGTGTTCATTCAGACCTTCACAGATTGTTCTGTTTTTGATAGATTCAGTTTTGCATGCATAGTTTGCTTGTTTTAGTGTTCTCATAGCTTATATTGAGTAATATAAATTATGAGAATGATATAATATAGTAGTTATCATGTGCGAATAATTATGAATCTTCCCTTAATTGCAACATCCCAAATTGTTTATTTGGAATGTTTTACGATTTTAGTTAAGCATCTATGCATTTGATTGAAATAAATGTCGCAATGGATTTTTATTAATTTATTTGTGAATTTGATTTCATTTCAATTGGTATTTGATTTCTATTTACAAATTCCTGACAGAATACTTTATGAAAAGAGTATGAGAGGAGGTAACATGACACCCCTAAAGTCAAAGAAAAATAGTGCCAATTTATTTCAAAGTCAAATTTTGTTTTATTTGACTTTTTTTCAAAAAAATATTTTTTTAGTTTTTCTATTGCGTCTATAAATTTTTTCACGTTATAGGATTTATTTTTTGCGATCGTTTTGATATATAATATCTTATAATTTTTTTTCGGTTGTGCCGTCCAAAAAAACAAAAAAAAAGGAAACGCTGGCCACGCGAGACCATGACGTGGCCCAGCCAGCTAGTGCCTAGCCCACCACGTGCGAGGGCAGCTGCCCTAGCGAGGCTAGGAGCCAACGTACGCTCCCAGCCAGGCCTGCGCCATCTCTTCCGATCTCTCTCTCTCCCTTGTATATCTCTCTCACACCGACACATGGGACCCACCCGTACTTCCTCTTCCTGACAAAAGAAAAGAGAGATTTTTTCGCCATGCCATCCGAGTCCGTGGTCTCCGGGGTTCGATTCTCTAGGCTTCCCCTTGCCCATGTTTCGTGTCCTATAAATAGCCCTCGACATCCTCAACCGATCCCCCCAAAAATCCCACGCCAAAACCGCCTCTTCCTCTCGCGTTCGTCGTTTGGATCTCGTTGCAGAAGCTACGATTCATCGCCGGATTACTATGCCGGTGAGCCATCCTGAGACAACATCTTATGTAATTCGACTACTCTTGATCCCTAGATTCTTTTTGACCCGATCTTATGAACCCTCTCCATCTACAGAGACCGCACCGGGCTCGCAAAGCCGTCGTAGTCCACGGGGTTCATCTCGACGTTCCTCTCGTCTCCATGACCCCCAACATCCACCTTCAGCAAAAATTGGTCGCCCCCGACGTCCCACATCCGTTGGACAACCTCACCGACGTAGTTAATCGCCGGAGCCGCTGCCCCATCGCCACCCTCTTCTCTGCCCAGGCCGAGCCTTTCTCTGTAAGCGTTCTCTGTTCGTGTAGTTTTTTTTCCAGATCGAAACGTTATGTTTATTAGATTAGAGCGGTTTTCCTCCGGTCTAGATTGAACCGACTAGCGGTTTTTCTCTTAGTTAGCCGATATGTCCCAAAATAGTTAAGGATCGGTCGTTCACTTTTTAGCACCGTAGCAAACACCCAACAGTCACTCACATCGCGCCACCTGTCATCTGCCCGAAATTTCACGTTTACAGAAAATTCTCGTTTTTTAGATTAGATGTGTTTTTGTTATTTTTGTATCTTTAGTTTTACAACTCCGTTTTTAGTGATTGTTTTTGCTACAGATTCACAAAAATCCCATCTTTCCATAGGAACCAACGATAAATATTTTTAAACCTTTTAAATTAAGAGTTTAAACAGATTTGTATTAATCACTAAATTAGACACAACTTTTATTTAAAAATTGATTTTTTTGTGTTTCTTTTTGCTACTGATTTCTATATGTTATACCTATCCAGAGGACTAATAAATATAATTTTTGTTTTTTATAAATTTTCGAACTGGACAGATTCAATGTCGATTTTAGTTAGGCCATAACTTTTTTTTATAAAACCTTTTCAATCGATTCTTTTTGCGTAGAAATTTGTAGTAAAATTACTTTCTGTTTTTATATTAAAACTTCAACTTTCTCTCTGTTAAAAAAATATGAGATGCAGAAATTGATTTATAGTCGTTTTACTTTAGATGATGCTTAATGGAGTTTCTGATGAATCTTTGTTTTCCTTTGTTTTGTTTTCCTTGTTTGCATTGTTGAATTGTTTTAGTATTATTAGTTCTACTTGTTGTTATTATAAGTTGTGTTATGGTTATGCTTATTGTGTGTATTGTTTGATCCGTTAGATCATCCGGAGTGCGAGGCTTGTTATCTAGAGTCACTCAAGTGCGAAGATCGTCAGCAAGGCAGGTTCACATTGATTATAATTTACCTATGTTTTGTTGCATTAGTTCTGCCACCCATTGCATGCAAAGTAGGTACTTGGAAACTTGTTTACTTGAGTAGTATCATGTGGTAGGCACCCCTCAAACCCTTACACCTTGGACCTAGGAAACGTTATTTTTGCTATGCTTTTAGTAGACGGGGTTGGTTGTGTGATTCATGAGAGTTGTGAGATAAAATGTTACAAGACCTACATGATGATCAAGACTTCAAGACTTCAAGTTTTCAACATACCTCTAGGTGGATGACGGTATGAACGGCTCCTAAGAAACCAGTGGTTAGCCTATGTGTTGTTGGAGAAGTGCCAGTATTCACACGGAAAGGTCCACCCAGGCATAAAGAGATGGATGGATACTTCAAGACCCGAGGCTTACCTGCACAACTACAAGCCATTATGGGCTCTGGCTGGGCTTGGCATTGTGGTGACTCTGGATGGGCGGTGCTACGAGATGTAGAAGAACAGTAGGAATGGATGGGCACCGATAGTGGCTTAGAGGAACCCTTTGGAAGACCCTGTTTTGATCATTCGGTTCTCAAACACCCTGAAGTGCAAGGACTTCAACGAAGGTGATCTAATCTTTTGGGGAACGTGTGCAAAACTCCAGAGAGTACTCAAACCTAATCGATTAGCCGTATCCACGGTCATGGACAACTTGAGCCAAAGGAACTGAAACTATCTGGAACTCTCAACACAAATAATTATAATGATGAGGGTATTATTGTTAACTTGGGTATGAGAATTGGTTGGTGGAACCATCTCATTGAACAACCAACATTGTTGTAATAATTTTTTCTTTGCCCCTCTCTTTTTGTAAGAAAAAATTGCTTTACGCTAAACTTATACATACAGCCCCACCTACCATATATGCATGTAGAGTAGATGATTATTTTCACCCTCTCTTTTGCGACTTGCCGGCATATTCAATATGCTGACCTACACGGCTGCAACATATCATGTTGCAGAGTACTTTTCTGACCAGGAGTGAGGATACGCTCTATGCTCGGTGTGATGCCCTTGGAGTCAGATGGACTCAACTACCTTTGAAGCTTCCACAAGTTTTGGATTAGTTTTATCTCATGACTTGGCCTTTGGCCACTTTATTATAATATTTATTGTAATAAAGGACTCGATATGAGATTTCGATTAATAAAGCAGTGTGATTTTCCCTTTGATATATACATTGATGTACTGTGTGTGTACTAGCATGATCTTGGGACGGTACGAAAACACCGGAGATTCGACTATACCAGGTCGGGTCGCTACATTAATAGTACATAAGTGAATGATCTATATTACTATACTAACCCATCTCACGAAGTTCCGTTAAGCTTTGTGTGTTTGAAGTTTTCAAGTTTTTTGTGAGATATCGATATGAGGTGAACACGGAGCAGCAAGGAAATAAGATTGGGGATGCCCAATGCACCCCGAAGGTAATATACAGGAATACTCAAGCGTCTAAGGTTGGGGATGCCCCGGAAGGCATTCCCTCTTTCGTCTCCAACATTGTTGGTACATCTTAATTGAAGATATATTTTTATTCGTCACATGACATGTGTTTTTCTTGGAGCGTCATTATATTTTGTTGTTCTCTGTTAGATGATATTTATAATCTTGTTTTTAAATAAAAAGTTCCAAGAATTGACTCTTAGGATGCGTGAGTTACATGTTTGATATTTGTTGTGTAAAAACAGAAATTTTGCTGCAGTGTTTGAATTTGCATAGTTTACCGGAACGTGGAAAGTTTATGAAACTTTTACACAATGTTTTCATATAAATTATTTATCATGTCCTAAAGTTTAATAATTTTTTGAGTTACATAAGTGCACAATTTTTCATAAATTGCTACAGACTATTCCCTTTGGACATATTGCTGTCATAGTTTTGTTATCTACTTATCCAATAGTTTCCATAGACTATATTGGTAGATATAAATTGTGGAAACGATACTAAACAAAAGATGATGTTCAAAAATTATTTTTTAACTTGTCTTAGCAGTACAAGAAGTGTGGATTTATTCTTATGTGTACTAACCTATCTCACGAGTCCTTTCGAGTTTTTGTGGATGAAGTTTTTGAGACTTAGGTGAAACTGGGATATGAGAGGATTGAACGAGATACAAAAGATCAAGCTTGGGGATGCCAAAGGCACCCCAAGTAAATATTTCATGAAGTCTCAAGCATCTAAGCTTCGGGATGCTACACATCCCACCCCTCTTCATCAAACAAATATCGGTTAGCCTATGTTGAGCCTAAATTTTTATTTGTCCACATGGTTTGTGCTATTCTTGGAGTGCCATTTTTATTTTTCTTGATATTTAAATAAAATACTCAAATCTGGAAATATTTATATATAGAGAGAGAGTTCTCAAATGGCAACCCATTTTCTTAACTACTAGCTTGACCTTCACTTACATCTTTTTGGAGTAGCTTGTCATTTACTCTTGTGCTTCACTTATATCCTATGAGTAAATTGTTGAATGAATTGAATATCATGAAGTTGAAATTATCTGTTCATATCATGCCTAGTAGCAGATTCACATTGGGTTTACAAAGTGAAATCGTTTGAAGTTTGACAATCACAATATTGTTCATACAAGCAATTCATGAATGATTAGTATAAGGAAGAGAACTTTCACATACAAATATATTATATTGGACATCTTTTATGATTGTGAATACCCATTAATTATTTTCAAACTTGTGAAAATTAGTTGAAGTTGGATAAGGAAGACAACATAATGAGTTATGGTTGTGTGTATTTGCATAGAAGTTATATTGTTATGGATCCTCCAACATGTGGTGTTTGCTTAGGATCTTTTGCTAGCAAAAAATTCGTACTAAGTAGAGATACTACTTGTGGATCCAAAAACCCTTAAACCCAGTTTCTTGCCATGAGTGTCCATCATACCTATGTATGGATTGAATATGATCCTTCAAGTAAGTTGTCATCGGTGCATAAAGGCAATAAAATTGGTTCTAAATGTGTTTGATAATTTAGTATAAGAGAAAATTGAGCGTTGTACGAACTTGTGATGGCAAAGTAATAAAAGCGACAGACTGCATAATAAAGGTTGCTATCGTAAGGGGCAATATAATGTGTCATTATTTTGCATTAAGGGATTGTGCATACAAAACCAAAAAGCGCATGACAACCTCTGCTTCCCTCTGCGATGGGCCTATATTTTACGTTTCAGTATTTACTTTTATGCAAGAGTCAATAGTATGCATTCTCATTTCAAACTCAATTATTATCTAGTTGGAAAGCATCATGTGGCGGGGAAAGATCTAGGCACATATGCCCAGTCAAATATATTCGATCATGATGTATTATTGTTGAAAATTATCTCTATGATTAATGAGTTGGGAGGCGAAACATTAAGCCCATATCTTTCTCTAAGTTTGATGGATGCCATTTGTTCTAAAAATATACTTTGTGTACTAGCAATCGTAGAATACTATAGGAATATTGAGTATGTGGAGCTCTTACTTAGACTTTGTTGAGAATAAGTTGAATTCAATTGTTTATGACTAAGAACACAGTTTATCAAGTTTCAAGAAAATTCATTATTTGAAACATAACATGTGAATTGGTTTCTACTTTAGCATGATTAGTTTTATGAACAAGATTTATTGTTATGATGCTAGGAAAAGTGGTGCAAATTATGATTGATCAAACTTATGTGCTATACAAGCATTCACACTTCATAAATTATTTCTTTTTATCATTTACCTACTCGAGGATGAGTAGGAATTAACTAGGGGATGCTGGTACGTCTCCAACGTATCTGTAATTTATGAAGTATTCATGCCATATTTACAACAATTTTATATGGATTTGGTATGATTTGCATGGAACTAACCCAGACTGATGCTGTTTCAGCAGATTTAACGTGGTTTTTTTGTGTGCCGAAATAAAAATTCTCCAAATACAACGAAACTTTTTGAAGATTTTTCTAGAACAAAAGAGGCACTAGAAGATTTGTGGGAGGGCCAGAAGAGCCACAAGGTGTCCACAACCCACTAGGGAGCGCCAACCCCCTCTAGCACGCCCTTGTGTCTTGTGGGCCCCTCATGGCCCATCTTCGCGTGAAATCGACGGCGAAAAATCGTATATATTTAGAATCCCCTAGAAATAACCCTACATCAGAAGTTCTACCGCCGCAAGCCTCTGTAGCCACAAAAAACCAATCTAGACCCCGTTCGGGCACCCTAGCGGAGGGGGAATCATTACCGTAGGCCATCTTCTTCATCCCTATGGTCTGCATGATGAGGAGGGAGTAGTCCACCCTCGGGGCTGAGGGTTTCTACGAGTAGTTATGTCTTTAATCTTTCTCTCTCTGTGTGTTCTTGATTTGGCATGAACTTGATGTATCGCAAGCTTTGTTAATACAATTGGATCATATTGTGCTTTCCCCTCTCTATCTTGTTCTGATGAATTGAGTTATCCCTTTCAGATTTCGTTATTACCAGATTGAATACTTTTATGGATTTGAGAGCACTTGATCTATGTCTTGTCACTCAACTCTCGGATTCCCAAGGTGACATTGGGGTAATATATGCATAGGGGTTGATGCGCATTTTGGTCCTACTTTCTCTGGTAGAAATCTTGGGGCACTGTTCGAGGTTCTTTGTGTCAAATTGAGTATTATAAATCTGAAATTGTTTGATGCCTATCGTATAATTAACTCATGGAGACTTATGGTGACATTGGAGTATCTAGGTGACATTAGAGTTGGTTGATGCGTATCATATGGTGTTTATTTTGTATGAAATCTTAGATAGATTGATAAGAAAGGATAGCTTGGTGTTATTTTAGTAGGAATCTAGGATAGATCGATCATAAAGGATAAATGTATGGTGGTTTCGTACCCTACAAACAATTTCTTCTGATGTTCTCCGCTAGATTAGAACTTTGGACTGATTCTTCGTTGCACGTTGAGGGATTGTTATGTGATCCAATTATATTAGCATTGTTGAGAGATTACACTAGCGAAAGTATGGACCCTAGGCCTTGTTTTCAAGCATCGCAATACCGTTTTTGCTCACTTTTGTTACTTGCTACCTTGTTGATTTTTACTGTTACTATTACAAAAATCAATATCTACTATCATTGCTACACTTGTATCACCACCTCTTCGCCGAACAAGCGAACCTATACTATTTACCATTGTATTTGGTGTGTTGGGGACACATGAGACTTTTTATTATTTGGTTGCAGGTTTTTTTGAGAGAGACCATATTCATCCTATGCCTCCCACAGATTGATAAACCTTAGGTCATCCACTAGAGGGAAATTTTCTACTGTCCTACAAAACTCTACGCTTGGAGGCCCAACATGAGTCTACAATAAAAAGTTGTGTAGTAGACATCAACAGCCTAGAAACGATCTTCCTCGAGGAGCGTGGTATCATTTTGCCATAGTTTCTCTTGCCGGTCCTCGCCAAAGGCCTCCACTCTAGGTGACCCGTAGGTGAGTTCCATGGGGAGCACCGCTTCTGCACCATAAACTAGGGAGAAGGGCATCTCGTCGGTGGCTCGACTTGGCGTTGTCCTAATTGATCAAAGAATTGCCGACACTTCATCAATCCAGCACCTTCCGTGCTTGTGCATCTTGTAAAAAGTTCTCGTCTTGAGGCCCCGCAACACTTCAACATTCACCCTTTTTACTTGGCTGTTGCTCGTGGGGTGAGAAAGTCACGCAAAGTAGATCTTGGCACCGATGTCTTGGTAGTACTACATGAAGCTGTTGTTGGTCAATTGCGTGCCCTTGTCAGTGATGATCTTGTTGGGTACACCAAAGCAACAAACTATCTCTCTAAGAAACTTGACTATCGCTTGCGTCGTTACCTTTCTCACCGGCGCCACCTCAGTCCACTTCATGAAAATGTCGACTGTGACAAACAAGAACTCAAAGCCCCCGGTAACACGGGGGAAGGGCCCGAGAATGTCGAGCCCCCAGACCGAGAACGGCCAGGAGAGCGGTATGGTGTAAAGGGCTTGTGCTGGTTGATGTATCTTCTTGGCGTGGTACCGACATATTTCACACGTTGTAACCACCGCCAAGGCATCTTGAAGGGCTATCGACCAATATAAGCCTTACCGGAATGCCTTTCCGACAAGGGCTCATGCCAATGTGGGAGCCACAGATCCCTTCATGTATCTTTCCCAACATGCGTCGTCCTTCCTCCTGGGGAATGCACTTCATTTTCACACTATTTGGTCTCCTTCTGTACACAATGTTGTCTACAAACCGGTACATGTTCGACTATCAATCTACTCTTTCTGCTTCCTCTTGTTCCTTGGGGTAGATCTCCGGTCTGGAGGTACTAGACGATCTGTTGTGCCCATGTCGAAGCTTATATCTCGACGACAAGGACTAAAGGCGTCTCTTCCACTGCGGGAGTGCTAGCATCTACGACAAGGACCACTAGGTCTCTTGGAGTTTTCTGCTCACCGACAGGCATCTTGTTGCCCTCGACAACCTTCTTGGTGGCCACTGATTGCTCTGCCAAGAAATAGTGGACGGAGTTGATCTTCCTCTTCTTGGCTCACCAATATGATGGTGTGAGGGATGGCTGAGTGAGTCAAAGTACAAAAGTGCCTAGTTCCACATGTGAATTTTGAGCAGCTTGTTTTGACAGGTCATCAACAATATCGTTCTCTGCACGGGAGACATGCTCCATCTACAAACCATCAAAATCCTCCTTCGTCTACGTATGCTTCCATCAGGGGGCTCTGGTAATCCTTTTTCACTTGGCGTACAACAAGGTGTGAGTTTCCCCGGGCAATTAATTTTCTAATGCCAAGATCAGTTGATATCCATAGTCCGACAAGCAACCCTCCGTACTCACCTACGTTGTTAGTTGATACCTCCCAGGGAAAATGCATCTGGATCACATACTTGAGGTGCTCTTTGGTGTGTGCGACAAGTAGCACTTTGACACCAGCGCCATGCAGCGAAAAAGCTCAGTCAAAGTACATGACCCACTCTTGAGTTGTTTCCTTGTTGTGGATGGATGTTTCCGGTATTTCTTCATCTTGCATTGGCATCCATTCCGCAATGAGCTGTAACAAGGCTTTGCTCTGTATGGTTGTTGTGCTTTCAAAGCTCATGTCAAACCTAGCCAGTTCCAACGCCCACTCGACAATCCTATCGGTTGCCTCTGGATTCCTCAGGATGCATTGCACTTGAAAGCGAGTGACGATAGTGATGTGGTGCACTTGGAAGTAGTGGCACAACTTTCGGGAGGTCACGAGGAGGCCGAAAAGAAGATTCTACACCCTAGAGTACCTTGACCTAGCCCCTACAGGAGAGAGCTGACAAAGTACACTGGTCGCTATGCCATCTTCTTCTTTTGCACAATATGCTACCCTGCCTCTTGCGCCACACTTGTGTTGTCGGCTCCTTGGCTTGACGGGGCTGGCTCTGGGGTTGCCGTCCCCTCCCCCTTAGGGTCTCTCTCCGCCACTAGTTCGTTGCTGCAAAATATAGCAACAACTGTTCTTCTGGTTTAGGCGCGACTAGGATCAGCATCGAGGACAAGTATTTCTTCAGATCTTGGAGCCCTGCCTCTGCTTCTGGAGTCCATGTTATTGGGTCTGCCTTCTTGAGGACTTTGAAAATGGTAGCGCATGCTTTGCTGATTTGGAAATGAAGCTGCTGAGGGCGGCAATACAGCCTGCCAAGCGGCGCACGTCCTTGACGCGCTTCGGTGCCTCCAACTGCTCAATCGCCTCAATCTTGGCGGGGTTTGCTTCTATCCTGCGCTATGACAAAAAGAACCCAAGGAACTTGCCGGATGGGAATCCAAACACACACTTCCCGGGGTTGAGATTAAAGTTGATCTTGAGCGAGTTTGCAAAGGTTTTTCTAGGTTTTGAATCGGCATGGTCTTCACTAATGTCGCCCATGTATGCCTCCACATTTATGTGTAGCCGTGATCCAAAACCAATCTGGACGACCCTTACAAATGTTGAACCAACACTCTTCTGCACAAATGACATGCACTTAAATCAGTACGTGCCAAAATGAGTGATGAATGTTGTTTTCTCTTCATTTTCCTTGGCCATGAAGATTTGGTGGTAACCAGAGTAGGTGTCAAGGAAAGATAACAGGTCGCAGCCGGCAGTTGAGTCCACTATCTGATCGATGCGTGGCAAGGGGAAAGGCACCTTCGAGCAAGCCTTATTGACACCAGTGAAGTAAATTTAAAGTATCCACTTCCCGTTTGCCTTGCACACCACCACAGGATTTGCCAACCATGTTGGTGTAGCACACCTCTGATTAGGCATGCTGCTTCTAGCTTCTTGATTTGTTCAGCAATAAACTCTTGCCACTCTAGTGCTTGTTTACGAACCTTATGCTTGGCGGCGTGTGCATGAGGATGGACGACACGGTGGTGCTTAATCACCTCCCTAGGAACATAGGTGATGTCAGATATATGCGAGCGAAACACATCAAAATTCCCCACAGGAAGGAGACGAGCAAACTTTGCTATTTACTCTCGAGGGTGGCACTTATGGTGGAAGTCCCGGCCTTGTCGTCAGCATGTAGACAGTTGCTTCGTCTTGGGGATGTTCACCTTGTTTTTCTTGCTCCTGGAGGCAGAGGACTTTGGTAAGTCATCGATGGGCATGCTGCACTTAGTGGTGCACTTCCTAGAATTCTTACGAGAGTTGTTGGAAGTCTTGTGCTTATCCTTCCCCTAGGAGTTTTGTCGGCAAGAGGGAGTGTCTTGCCAGTAGACGCTACCACTGCCTCCTAGAAGAGTTTGTCGATGCAGAGGACCGCGTCCTTATTGTCAGCATGGATGGTGATGACGCTCATCGGCCCTGGCATCATGAGTGTGTTGTAAGTACGGTGGGATGCCACCATGAATTTTGCCAGCGCTGGACGGCCTAGGATTCCATTTTATGGTAGAGACATGTTTGAGAACTCAAAGACGACCCTCTCTATCCTGAAGTTGATCTTACCAAATTTGACCGGTAGATCTATCTTCCCCTTAGGCCAAGATCTTCCTGGTTGCAGGGCCGGTCCTGGGATTTTTGAGGGCCCATGGCGAACTAAAACATGGGGGCCCTAAATATATAAGTCATTATAATATATGTATACATATATATAGTTGTGTACAAAACGTGTACATAAATTATTATCAGTAACATTTAGATGCATCCAAAATCAGTATGTGTATGAAATAATTTTTACATATTACCTCAAAAATTTCTTCTAACATTCCTCGACGCAAAGTCACTTATGATGGGGTCGATGTCAATTTCATGAAATAATGTCTTCTCGATGCATAATGCAGCCAAACCATTTAACCTCTCTTGAGTCATTGTTGACCTCAAATAATTCTTTAATAACTTCAAGTTTGAAAAGCTTCTTTCGGACGATGCGACCATCACAGGCACAGTAAATAAGATGCGATAGGCAATGGAGATACTAGGATAACAATCAGCTTCTCTGACATGCCCAAAAATCTCCATAGCAGACATTACGCCATCTGGCAAAGTGAATCTCATAATCTCCAATTTATAAATAAGATCATATACCTCAACATTCGAGTAACCATTAAAAATGGAAGTTTCTGCAAATTTTGTACAACATTGTTCAAGTTCATTATCACTTAATAACTTCAGGGTGCCCGAGCTAAAAAAAATCTAAATATATCTTTAAACACCATGAGTTCTTTAAATCTATCATTCAAAGAAGTGATTGCCATATCAACCAAAAAATTAAAATATTTAACTCAGAAAGCCTTCTCAGCTTCTAGAATTTCTTCTTGACAACCACTTTCATCAAACTGTTTCTTCCTCGCAACACGACGTTTCACTGGAAACAATGGCTCTACTCCCATTTCAGTTGCAATACCTTTAGCGATGCTCAAACTGGAAGAAAATCCCTCATCTCTGTACTTCTCAAAATATTGTGTTATACCTTTTATTTGCTTCAAAGAAGAATCGATGCATATGGTTCACGACTGCAACATCTTGCTAACTTTATTTACAACAAATAGAATATCATGCCAGATAATCATACCAACTAGAAACTCAAAGGGACCAACTGCATCAAATATTTTTTTTTGCATCACTTTTATCTTTAGGATCAGTGTCAGAAGCATGACGTAACTCAGACAAAGCCAACCTTAACTCGCTCGCTTGATATCTTATTGCTGTAACACTTTTGATTCTACTCTCCCAACGAGTATTGGATAATGATTTCAAGGTCAAACTAGGAACATGTTTAAGCAAAACATCCCACCATTTTGTAGATCCAGCAAATAATACATATATGCGCTGAACAATTCCAAAAATTGAAACAACTTTCTCACATCATTTTGACATATCACAAAGAGTGAGATAGAGACTATGACAAGCACATGGCATATATAATGCTCTTGGATTCATATCAAGTAACCTAGATTGTACCCCTCGGTATTTTCCTTTCATATTAGAACCATTGTCATAACCTTGACCCCTTATATCTTTAATATTTAGGCCAAAAGACTCAAGAAATTCAAGTAGTACTTTAAAAATCCCTAAGCCAGAAGTGTCATCCACTTTCAAGAACCCCATGAAGTACTCCTCAATTTTTATTTTGGAATCAGACAGATAAGACATCGAACTAAAAAAGTCATTTGTTCTTGAACTAACATCAGGGGTACAATCTAGGATAACAGAGAAATACTTGGCCTCTATAACAACCTTTATGATAGAAAAGGTGATGTCAAAAGCCAAAAGAGATATCAAATATTTTTGTATTTTATGACTGAGATAATGATAATGGATTTCTTTGTTCTCAACCCGTGTAAGGTGATCTTGCATTACCATGTAAAATTCCGCAATCATCTCAATGCAAGCTAAGAAATTACCATTATCATCCTTGTAAAGTTGCTCACTATTTCCATGAAAAGCCAAGCTACGTTTACCAAGATATTTCACAACGGCTATTATTCTTAACAAAACTTGCCTAACACGTTGTTTCTCCTTTGTTATTTAATGTTACAATTCTTTGTCAGTCATATCCTCTTTCCGCAGTCTAACCCACAATTCATTCCACTTGTTCATGTTATTAACATCCTCAATGCTATTTTTATGTTCTTTAAGCTTCTCACTAATATTTTTGCAATGTCCTAATCAATCATGTGCTAAGGAACTTTGAATCCTATTGGTGCTAGACTTGAAGATCTTAAAACAGAAGCAAAAAAATTTAATGACATGTTTTGAATAAACTAGCCATCTCCTATCATGTTCCTCTCCATTGCTTAATTTTCTGTGATAACGAGTGTACGAAAAATGTCTTCCATCATCATCTACATGGTATTCCATTTTATCCTCTATGACAAACTCTTGCTCAACTTAGACATCTCTTGCTTTATTATCAAGATTATCCCAATTTCTTGGATCATAAATATCAATAGTATAAATTGGTTGTTCATCAACAGTAGTAGATTCGACATGTGCATCCGATGAATTACCTACATTCTCGGAGCCACTTACATTGCTATCGCTGATGTTGGAGTTGGTGTTTTCTTCTTGCTGATCATAGTCCAAATTTTCATTAGTATGTTGCTCTTCCACTATGGCAACAATCGCCAACGCATCATCTGGGTTTGGCGAAGTACTAGAAGCACCAATATTACTTGGCTTGAGAAATTGCCGAATACCTCCGCATTGTGAGTTTATCAGTTTTTTCACTGCCTTCTATTTTTTCCTTTTGTCACTACCTAATGGATATTTCCTCTTGCTGGGCGGCATGGCAACAAACATAATGCTGAAAAAAGGTTACATGAATTGTAAAATTGTTGAATGGTGCAAGCTCTGAACCAAAAAAACTGTTGTATGAATAACATACGTCAATACCTGATCCTGATTACCTGATGTCTTGAGTCCTGATGGCCAAGTATCAGTTGTCTGTACGTGTGTATAGTGTGCACATGAATGAGAGGAGAGGAATTGAGTAAAGCCCAATGGAGCATGAAGATGGAGGTCTCAGAATTGAAATCCTTGCTACTTGCTAGATGGCGTCCTTATTTCTGTACTTCTGAATTTAAATTATTTTAGATCAGCTAATCAGGAAGGCAATTAGTAGGGTACGGCGGCGAGTCTTCTGTGCGTCCACCTGCGTGCGTGCAGTGTACGTTGTACCCTGTATGGCGACGTTGGCGGAGGCCAGCAACTAGGGCTGGGAACCTGGGACCTGGGCTCTTCGTGATGGAACAGACAAATATTCTAACGTAACAGGAAGGCAACCGTCCAACCACGGATCGCTCACTATGTTTCCTTCTCTCCGAGGATCTCTCGCCATCTTTCCTCACAACAAACGACTCGATGTCTCGATCGCTGACAGGATCGGCCCTGGGTCTTCCTACCTAGTACTATGGGCCAACGCCCCAGCCTACATACTACATACATACATCGGGGAGGGGGGTGGATTTTGGGGGCCCGGAGTGCCCCCCTGCCCCCCATGGCCGGCCCTGACTGGTTGACTCCTTAGAAAGACTCTGTTGGTTTGAGATCCAAATCGGGAATCTACAAGCGCTTGATCATGCCAGGCCATATCAGATTCAAACCGGCCCCACTGTCGACAAACATCTTCATGACCTTGAGTTTGCGGATTGTTGGCAAGACCAACAACATCACACACTCGACAATAGTGATGTTGTCAGGGTGATCCTCAACATCGAAAATGATGGGAGTATTGGACCATTTGAGGGGCTTTCTTGCTTGTGCCGCTAGCTCAGCCTCGTTGACACCGTGGGCCCACTACTTGAGCTACTGGTGGCAGGAGTGCAAAGATGTGCCTTCGTCAAAACACATAGCATCCACATCCTTCTAGAATTCCAGGGCATCAAATCGCTCCTCATCTTCATTGTCATCAAACTTCTTGTCTTGGCCCCTGGCATGCTTCTCCTTCCACTACTTGGCCTTGTCGCGGCGGCCACCAAGGCCACCATGGTTTTTCTTGCCGGAGCCACTTGTACCATCTTGGCTCTTCGCCTTGTCGCTCTTTTCGTACTCTTGCTTCAGCTTTTAGGCAAGATGTTCTACTTGGCGGCATTCAGTGATGTCATGGATCTTGGTGAGATGGATCTTGTAGTATGTCCTGTCGTTCTTTTCTCCTGTCACGGCTTTGTCATCTCCAGAGCAGGCGAGAACCTCCTTGCCGATTTCTTCGGACTTGGCCTTCTTATCGATGTTGGAGTTTCCAATCCCTTCGACGACCATGACTGCCTTGCCATTGCCCTTTCGGTTGTGCTTTCAACCCTTTTTTCTGCAGGCGAACACATCTTCGTCATTGTCAGAGTCGACTTCTGTGCCAACATCTTCTCCTGGGAGTCTTCTTCCCTCTTCAGCGCACGCAGACTTGTCAGCCAGGGTGTAAAGCTTGACGACATCCCACACCTTTGTGATGATGTTTCTTCACGCATGTCTATATGGAACTCGACAATCACCGCGACATGATGGATGTGGGGGGTTGTTGTACTGCATGCTGCTAAACCTATTGATATACTTGCGAAGGGACTCGCCATCTCCGCGGGGAAGCACATGCAGATCGATGGGCTACCCTGGGAGTTTGTGGCCCCCATGGTATGCACCAATGAACTGGTTGCACAGATCCGCAAAAGAGGAAATGGAACCTTCCGGCAAGTTCATTAGCCAACTCCTCACATTTGGTTTGAGCACCAACGGGAAGTAGTTGGCGAACACTTTCTCATTGCGTCCCTCGGCGGCCTGCACGATGATGGTATAGACGCTGAGGAACTTAGATGGCCTGATGTTGCCATCGTATTTTTCGGGCAGCTCAGGATGGGAGGCTCTGCTAGAGGGCTAGCGGACTTGCCACAACTCGTGGGTGAAACTCCGGCAACCTATCTCGTAAGTTAGACTACTGGGAATCTCCGACACAGGCTTGTCAACGGCTGGATCCGCATGGTCATTGGATCGGCGATGCGTCTCCCGGCGCCTCTCGATAGTGGCACGGGCTTCCTCCTTGCGCCTATCCTTCAAGACACGACGCTGGTCTTGCTTTTGCCACAGGTCCATAGACATGTAAGACGCTTCATCTTGCATGTCGGTACGGCAGGAAGGTTGTTGTTTTTGCAGGGGCGACTACACCGTGGGTGCTCCGCCAACATCGCGTCGGGTGGTGGGCCTCGCGGGGCCTAGTGGTGTGCGCCCAAGGGACTCGCCACGTCCGTCTTGTCACGGCTCGTGAAGCTCAGCAGACTCTGTATGTTCGCCCTCCAGTCTTCCATCTTCTCTGGTGCATGTGGGAATTTTAGCAACAACTAGGCCTGTGCCAGGGCTTCCTCTGTAGTTTTGTGCATGGAGCGATGCGACGCATAGTTGGCGCTTTTGCTCCTGACAGTATCAGGGAGAGTGCTCCCCCACCGCACTCTGTGTCGTCCGTCTTCCCTAGGGGCCTGACGATGTGCTTGGCCCTGCGCGTCATGGGAGTGACACATAGGGGACTTGTTCCACCTGCCGCCCAGGGTCGTTGCCCTGGGTGCGCATGTCGCAATAGTTTTCCGAGGGGTGCGGTGACAGTCCCGCCATCGCCGCAACTATTGCTGCAGCTGTTGTCGCCATTGCAGTTGCTGTAACCGCAATGTTGTCCCCGGTCGCCGCCGTCATGTTTTGTGGGGCCACGACAGTGGGGTATGGGTCACGGCTCATTGAATTCCGCACTGGGTTGTGGATGTGCTTGCCAATGTGGGGAGCGCAGGGGCCACCTCTTTCTTCGTCAGCGATGACCTCTTGCAAGGGAAGCTTGGACGAAGTCGGGGCGGATGTCGACGCACCCTTGGCCTTCTTGGGAGGCATACGCGTCGATGAAGTTGTCAATGATGACATGCAAAAATTGCTGAAGGTTCGTGCACCGGAAGTCCCCTATTTGGCATGCCAAAGATGTCGGGCGTAAGACCATCTATGGGACCTATGGGTCCCCTTTGCGGTTCAACTATGGGGATTCGCGGGCACAAAGAGCGTCATCGACCCATGCATGCACAAAGGGTTTTAGACAGTTTCGGGTCGCTCAGAGTGTAAAACCCTACGTCATGTGCTTTGGTGGATTATGTGAGTTCATAGTACATGAGAGATATCACCCGGTAAGGAATGCGCGAGGAGTACGGCTACACGTGTAAATGAACAAAGTGTCGACCTTTCTAAAGGTAGCCATGGGCCTCTTTTTATAGGCTTAAGGGCTACCGAGGTGGCTAAAATGGTCATTACATGGGTAATCAATATACACCATAACTGCCAAAACTACCGACAGGAGCTGTAACATGAATTACCTAACTCTGACGGACTAGGAGATGCGCATTGAATGCACCGTGAGGTGGCGCGCTGGCGACAACCCCTGACAAGGATTGCCTTGATATGTATGCAATGTATCTACTTTTCCTAACACTTTTGCTCTTGTTTTGGACTCTAATTTGCATGATATGATGTTGTTTTTGTGCAGAAATTAAAGTTCTCTGAATGGAACGATTTTTTGGAGATTTTTTGGAATATTTAAGGAATTATGGGGCGAGAAGCTACCTGAGAGGAGGCCCAGGGTGCCCACCACACCTCGTGGGTCCCTGGACCCTAATTCCAATGCTATAAATTCACAATTCTCTGGAAAAAAATCAGAGAGAAGGTTTTACCTCGTTTCACGATATAGAGATGCCACCACCTCCCGTTCTTCATCGGGATGCCAGATCTAGAGTCCGTTTGGGGCTCCGAAGAGGGGAATCTTCAGTCTTCTTCATCATCAACCCTTCTCCATCGCCAAGTCCATGATGCTCCCCACCAGGAGTGACTAATTCCTTCGTAGGCTTGGTGGTCGGTGAGGAGTTGGATGAGATTCATCATGTAATCGAGTTAGTTTTGTGAGGGCTTGATCCCTAGTATCCACTATGTTCTAAGATTGATGTTGCTATGACTTTGCTATGCTTAATGCTTGTCACTAGGGCCTGAGTTCCATGATTTCAGATCTGAACCGTTCATGTTATCATCATTATACCTATGTTGATCCGTTCTTTCCTGGTCATATGCACCTATTACGTATTATGATCTGTCAATCCCATAGTAACAATATTTGGGATACTTCACCGTGATGACCGTAGTTTGAAGAGTTCATGCATTCACAAAGTACTAATGCTTTGTTCTGGTTCTCTATTAAAAGGACTTAATATCCCTTAGTTTCCTTATGGACCCCGCTGCCATGGGAGGGGAGGACAAAAGATGTCATGCAAGTTCTTTTCCATAAGCATGTATGACGAACTAGAGCAAGTTTTGTGTCGCCCTAGGTTATGACTGTTATATGATGAATATCATCCGACAAATACTCTGATCCAGTGCCTACGATCTTTGCACATATTGTTCTTGCTAAGTTACTACTGTTGCTGCTACTGTTACACTTGCTACAAAATCACTACTTCTACTTTTATTGCTACTTTTACTGTTACTACTGCTATCAAACTATCATATTACTATGCTACTTATCACTCTGTTGTAGATATTTATCTCCAGGTGTGGTTTAATTTACAACTCAACTGCTAATACTCTCAAATATCCTTTGGCTCCCCTTGTGTCGAACCTATAAATTTGGGTTGAATACTCTACCCTGGAAAACTGTTGTGATCCCCTATACTTGTGGGTTATCAAGACCTTTTTCTGGCGCCGTTGCCGAGGAGCATAGCTATATTTGTTGACTCACTTGGGACTTATATCAATTGATCACCATGAAGAATCTAAAGGATACTAAAACCAAGATTTTTCCCTCGAAGACGAGGCGAGGTAAGGAACTACCATCTAGCTCTACACTTGATTCACCTTCGATTATGAGTAAGCTTTAAACACCACCACATGCTATTAATCCTGGTATTGATGGTGATGACACTCATCGGCCATGGCATCTTGAGCATATTGTAAGCGTGGTGGGATGCCACCATGAACTTTGCCAGCGTCGGCCGGCCTAGGATTCCATTGTATGGTAGCGACATGTTTGCGAACTCGAAGACGACCCTCTTTATCTTGAAGTTGAGCTTACCAAATGTGGCTGTTAGCTTTGTCTTCCCCTTGGGCTTAGATCTTCCCGGTTGACTCCTTGGAAAGACCCTATAGGTTTGAGATCCGAATCGGGAATCTACAAGCGCTTGATCATGTCAGGCCACATCAGATTCAAAATGGCCTCACTGTTTACAAACATCTTCGTGACTTTGAGTTTGCGGGTTGTTGGCAACACCAACAACAGCGCACACTCGACAACAGCGATGTTGTCCGGGTTATCCTCAACATCGGAAATGATGGGAGTATTGGACCATTTGTAGCATCCCAAATTTTGGAATGTTATAATAAATATTAGAATGATTGTTTGTTTGTTTGAGTGATTGAATGTGAGTGAAATTTGAAACTTTTGAAAAACTTTTGAATGAGAGGGAATAACATGACTTTCCCAAAACTCTTACTCTGCAATTTGATCCTCAGGAAATTCAAATCCATTTCATCACAAAACCCTAGAGTGAAGATGACATGACTTCTTCCATTTGAGAATATGAAAAGGGATTTGAAAATGGTTGAATTCCATTTGAAAGTATTTCAAATTCAGAAACTTTATGCAACTCAATGATTTTCATGATAGAGGATAAAAGGACATCTTCAAATTATATGAAATATGAGTTGGAAGTTTAAAGAAAGGATTTGAAAGTGCCTCTAAATTATTTTGGAATCCATTTCATATTTGGTTCCTATTCAAATTTTCAAAATATACAAAACCATTGGCAAAAATTTGAGAGGAGTAATATGACACTCCAAACCAGGGGTATTTTTGTGAAGTTTTTGAACCATAAAACACATGGGGTTATTTGAAAAATATTTGCAAAATAAATAAAGCCAATTAGGCAATTTTCTGAAAAATATTTTTTTAAAGTATTTAATTTGACAAGATAAAAATGTCCATTAAATGTAATTTATTCTCCTCATAACTTTGGTATGAACTTTTTTATTTTTAGGAATGTAATTATTGTCATTTAATGGTTTGTGATTTGCTGGTAAAATAAAAAGTAAATGTTTTAAACGCATTTAAGAAAAGGCCGGCCCACCTGCCTTATTAGCCTCCCCGAAACTACTCCGCACCGGTCGCCCGCTCCTCTTTCCTTTCTCTCTTTCGCTGGCAACCGGGCCCGACCACCCGACCCCGAGATCCTGCCGGTCACCCCTCTCCTCCGATCCCTCCCCTAACCTCGCCGGCGATTGCCGTGCCGGAGATCCCTCTCCTGTTCCTCCCCTCGAGCCTCGACCCCTCCTATATAAAGCCCTGCCCCTCCCGGACCCGTTCCCCCACTTTTCCCCAAGCCCCGAGCCCTCCCCTTGCCGGAATACGTCGCCGGAGTACCGGATGCCGCCGCGCCATTTCCGCGCCACCACTCCATCCCGACCACCCCGATCCCTCCCGAGGCCACCATCCAGACCCCCTCGGCAGTGCGCGTCTCCCTGTGCATCTCACGAGCTCCAAAACCCCTGGAATGACATAACCACCATCCTTGCCGGAGCTCTGCTCGACGACCGAACCCTCCCAAGCACCTGCACGTCGCCACTTTCGTCCCCGCGCCCCTCCGACACCACCAGAGTGCGCCGGAGCCCCGCCGCCGTTGTTTGGAGTCCTTCGACGACGCCCTCGACCACTAGAGCGACCCTTGATGATCTCCTCGACCACCGGCCGCCGCCAACGTCGCCGGAACACCAACCGACCACCATGGTGAGCCTCCACCCCCTCTCAACCCTCTGATCTGGATCCGACGATCCAGATTAGATTTAATTAAAGCAGCAAACCGTTTTCCCTTAGTGATCGGTCATCCGCCCGCAAACCCTCTCGCGCACACACTAGTAGCCAATCAGGAAGCGCCACGTGTACCCCCTGTCCGTTAGTATTAGTTTTTTCTTTTTTTCTGTTTTGTTTTAGAAAACCGAAATAGTTCTGATTTTGTTTTTAGTATATCATTTATGTTTTTAGTTGTTTTTAATTGATTCTTTCTGCATTGTGTCACAAATTATATCTAGTTTCTGTAGATGCCAAGCTTGACCATATTTGAATAACTAAATTGGAATTTAAACAGATTTTATTTAAAATTTGTTTTCTGAATATATTGAGTTCTAAAATGTATTTTGAGTTGATTCTTTTTGCTACTTGTCACTAGTGACCTTAGTTATCAGTACCTAGAGTTTGGGAATTTTTAGAATAATTTAAAATAGTATTTTCAACAAAAACAGATTCTGTTTAGTTCTTGTTAGGATTATTTATCGTCCTTTTGTTTTAAATTGTGTTAAAATTATTTTCTTTTATATTAGTTGATAAATTTTATAAAGTTTTCTATTAGAAGATAGTAGTCCTTCAAAACAAATATTATTTTATTAGTTGATTGCATGGAATCAATTCTAGTTCAATTATAACTTGCAATTGGATTTCCATTGCTAGTTTGATTTGCTATTTGAAAATACTTTTAATAAAATTTTGTTTTATAAAATATAATTTCTGTTAACTTAGTTAATATATATTTTGTTTTTTGTTAGTTATCAGTAGTACTTCAACTAAACTTATTTTATGTTATTATTTTGATAGCATGAAATCAATTCTAGTTTCGTAATAACTTGCAAATTGATTTCATTTCTAGTTGGAACTCTTATTTGAAAATATTTTCATAACTTGTTTTATAAGTTCTATTTTCTGTTAACTTAATTGATTTGTACTTTTTTTCCCTTATTTTAATATTGCATTGTTTTACTTGTTGTTAAGCTTAGTGGGCAAACACTTATGTTGTTTAGAGTTTTGTTTTCATAAGTCTTACTTGTTGTTAAAAAGTAATTCTTTTACTAAAATACTTTTGTTATATTTTACTTTGTTTTTGCTTTCTTACTAGTTTTTGTAGAGGAAAACTACCTTAGTTGTTTTTATGAAAACTTTCTTGACTTTGAGTTTTGTCTTAAGTGTTTCCTTCATCAACCTTGTTGCTTTTGTTTCTTGTGTTACCTTGTGATTGTTAGTTTTGATTGCTAGAAGTGTTTGCTTATGAATGCAATGTTTGTTATATAGATTTTCATCGGAGAGTGACGAATAGTCTATCAAGTTACTTCTGAGAGCAATATTATTTGTTCATCAACAGTACAGGCAAGCTCACTTTGACCATCTTTTCATACCTATGTTTTATTGCATATAGTGACATCATTGACCAAATCCCTCCCGTGGTGTTATTGAAATTCTTGTAGTTGAGTAGAATGCATGAGGTAGGAACCCACAACTTGTTACTAAAGCCCCGGGAACGCTAGTTAGTGCAATGCTATGCTAAAGTAGACGGGGTCTGGTATGAGTGTTCATGAGTGGTGTGAAGAAGGATTCCACGTCAAAACGACGACTTCATGAAGGCTTCTTCAAGACCTGCATATTCAAGACCTCAAGACTTCGAGACTCGAGAAACAAGTTTTTCAATACACACTACTGGGTGAGGGATGGTTGGAACGGTACCCTGGAGAAGCCAGTAGATTTGCCTAGGTGTTGCTGGTGATGGCCAGTATTCACGCGGAAAGCCTCACCCAGACTTAAAGGGAAGGATGAATACTTCATGCCCGGAAGCTTACCTGTGTAGCCACAAGTCATTATGGGCTCTGGCTTGGTTGGATATCGTGGTGACCCTGGACAGGCGGTGCTACGAGATGTAGAAGAACGGTAGGAAAGGATGGGCACCAACAGAGTCGCAGGGAAACCCTTTGGAAGACCATGTTTTGTTCATCTGTTTCTCAAACACCCTGAAGTGCGAGAAATCAAACGGAGGCGACCAAATCTTGTGGGTAAAGTACACAACACTCTGCAGAGTTAAACCTAATCGATTAGCCGTGTCCCCGGTTACGGACAATTTGAGCCTATGGACTTGGATCTATCTCTGAATTCTCAACACTGGACTGATAACTAATTTTGGGCAACTTATGATACTTATGGGCATTGAGACATTGGTTGGCGGAACCATGTCATGATAGGTAACTCCATAGTGTAATTCCTGATATTCCTTTGTTGTAGGAAATAAAAAATTAGCTTTTACGCAAAAACTTAGACACAGAGCCACAAAGCCTTTGCATATAGAATAGTCTTTATTCTTTTGTTTCTTCTATGGTGATCTTGCCAGTACATTCAATGTACTGACCTACAAGGCTGCAACGTCTTATGTTGCAGATACTCTTCTACGACGGGTAAGACTACGATTCAGGGTTACGGTCTACACTCAACCTGCCGTTGGTGTTATTGGGACTCCACTCCCGTTGACTGTATTCCGCTGCTATTTTAAGGTATATATCAGTTTTACGTTATTTACATGTGATTGCACTTTGATATATACATTGATGTACTGTCTGTGCCAGCATACTGATCCAGGGATGGCACAGAAAACACAGAGCTTTGACTCGTTTTGAGTCGGGTCGCTACAGAAATGGTATTAGAGCACATGTTGACTGTAGGACGTGACCTTAGAAACTGTAAATCCCTTAGGAAAAGATTTCTCTCCAACTTGTTTTCAAAAGAGCCTTTACTTCTCATCCTTTCTGAGTTTTATCAAAGAGTTAGAAAATACCTTTTTCCCTTGACCCCACTAAGGATCAACTGAGACCTCTTCAAGAAGAAAAAGATATCGAAACAAAGTATGGCCACTTCCAAGTAACGAAGATTTCACCATGCATTAGAAGAATTGAAGCTACACAAGATGAAGACTATACAGATCTGAAGAAATTGAAGACCATGAAGAATTTCCAATATATTATGCCCCTAGAAGACCAAACCCCTGTTGTGTACTTACGTTAGATATGATGATTTGTGATCTTTCATTTGTGTGTAATTTTTGACAGCCACAACAAAAATCTATTTTCAAAACCATTGTTTGTATTGTGTGTATCCTCTCCTTTCTCTCTCTTACCCATTTCATCCCCAAAACCTTGAACCCAATAGATGATGAGTGAAGCTGGACTTGTGTATTCTGGATCAATGACTCGGTTAGAGACAGAAGAATCGATTCAGAACATGAAGGATCATCTAAAGAGTAACCATGTTGCAAGGAACAAGATGGTCCAATATGCTCTTCGGTACTTTGCAGAAGGTGCTGCAAATTGGTGGAAGATGCATGAAGATATCCATGATAGGCAAGCATCAAACACTTGGGAAGAATTCAAGATGACTCTGCAAGAATCTCATGTTGTTACCAACACCCAAAAGCCCCGTGGCAAAGATGTGAAGAAGATTTGTGCATGCAGGATATGTGGAGAGATAGGACACATCCAGGAAGAACACAAGGAAGGATGCCCTCATTGTGAAGAAAATCACCGAGCTGAGGAATGCCCAACTAGGCAGGTGACATGTTTCTTGTGTGAAAGAACTATGCATTACCCGGCTCAATGCCAAATGTACCCCAAGGTACAAGAAGTCATCAAGCAGCAGAAAGAAGCCATGAAGGAAGACTTCAGAGAAAATTTAGGAGAACTTGTGATGAAGGAAGATATTGAAGACCCCGATGGAGAAGGCCTAACTAGATTTTACTCCAATGCCTGCTATTCATGTGGAGAAGAAGGACATTTCTCACAGGACTGTACGAAGGAAAGAAAAGAGTATCTGGGAAACTTTCCAACAGAAGAAGTGGAGTTTGATCCACAGGAAATTGAAAGTTTGATCGGAACAAAGAAGCCCAGGAAGAGAAACCGAAGACGTTCTCAGAACAACCCAATTTCTGCAAAGAAGGATCTGAGTCAGATCATGTGTTTCTGGTGCAAGAATTTAGGCCACTATGCTGATAAATGCCCAGAGAAGAAGGCTAAACATGAGTAGTTTGAGTTTTGGATTTTGGATGTAGTAAATGTAATAGGTGGCACTCTCACCATTTTGAAGTTATGTAACGGAAGTCTCAGAGTATGTAATAAATTCATGAGACAATGGAAATTTATGGTGTTATGATTCTCCCGTGTTGAATTATATGAGTTGCCACTCTAAGAACAAAGATCTCCGACCATTTTCGAGGATATGAGAAAAATATGGTCAATGCAGACATGAGTGCATTTCATTTTAAGTGTTGTAGTAACCACAGGTACCTTTCCGGTTAAGGAGTTTGGATAAGTGAATACAGGTGAAGAGGATGTGGAACCACCTCAAACTATGTGGATGATAACCTTTGAGACAAAGTGCTTTCAAAGCTGGAATGTTGAGAAAAAGGAATGATTGTGATGAAACCATACCCAAGGATAAATAGACCAATGTAAAGGAAAATGAATTCCATAGAGTGGAATCTAGACAATAATAAGTATGTGAATTGTTACCTCAAGGGTATGGTGTAGTGAACTAAAGGTAATGTTGGAATATGGAACAATAGTAACCCCAGGAGTGAGTTATGGCTATCCCAGTATTCAAGTGAACCCACAAGACTCTGACCTCAGGATTGATAAGGATCAAGCCCCATTTTGTGAAGGAAGAAATTTGGAAGAAGGTACGACTGATTAGCAAACGTTTTTCTTAGGAGTATACGATAACCTGAGAGATGTGAAGAAACGATAGATGTTTTTGCTTAGCTTGCAAAATCAATGGATTTATCCGAACTTTGTTCGTTGACAAGAGAATTTTCTGCAATGCTTGTGAGGAAGCCCAAGTGCTAGAATACGAGATTACTAAACCTTATACAAGGTAAAGATTTCAGTGCGACATGGCTTGGCCACCATGACGACTTACTCTTATCATTCTCTTGCTATTCGGAATGGTAAATCTGAGTGACTTACCCATAGTAAAGAGACGACGTTCTTTGAAGCTTTTGTTTAAGCCTTAGAATGGTATGATGAAAACCCTTGTACATGACAGTTGTTGTCACACGTAGGAATTTTACGGTGAGGAATGAAGCCAAGACCCATTTCACTGCAGGATAACCACAAATGGTAGACCACCATGAGATGATCGATAAGTTACTTAGAATGAACACGAGACCTGTCAGTTAAGAAGACCCAGTGTCGGAAGAAATGCATTTGTTATAAGAACACAAGATTTTGATTCAAACGGACGAGCACCACCGAAGGAGCTATCGTGAAGAATGTGAATAGGCAAATGCACCCACAGGACTGTCAAGATTTTGATGGACCAGTAACTCTCATTTTAAGTGTGGTAGACCCACACTTCCAGGTCAATGGAGTTTGTTGGAAGACCCCACACCTTCCAGGTCAATGGAGTCTTGTTGGAAGACCCCACACCTTCTTGGTCAGTGGATTTGTTAGAAGACCCCCAAACCCTAACCTTTTCTTTCTAGCCCTTTCGAATCTCGAGGACGAGATTCATTTTAAGTGTGGTAGGTTTGTAACATCCCAAATTTTGGAATGTTATAATAAATATTAGAATGATTGTTTTCTTGTTTGAGTGATTGAAAGTGAGTGAAATTTGAAACTTTTGAAAAACTTTTGAATGAGAGGGAATAACATGACTTTCCCAAAACTCTTACTCCGCAATTTGATCCTCAGGAAATTCAAATCCATTTCATCACAAAACCCTAGAGTGAAGATGACATGACTTCTTCCATTTGAGAATATGAAAAGGGATTTGAAAATGGTTGAATTCCATTTGAAAGTATTTCAAATTCAGAAACTTTATGCAACTCAATGATTTTCATGAGAGAGGATAAAAGGACTTCTTCAAATTATATGAAATATGAGTTGGAAGTTTAAAGAAAGGATTTGAAATTGCCTCTAAATTATTTTGGAATCCATTTCATATTTGGTTCCTATTCAAATTTTCAAAATATACAAAACCCTTGGCAAAAATTTGAGAGGAGTAATATGACACTCCAAACCAGGGGTATTTTTGTGAAGTTTTTGAACCATAAAACCCATGGGGTTATTTGAAAAATATTTGCAAACTAAATAAAGCCAATTAGGCAATTTTCTGAAAAATGTTTTTTCAAAGTATTTAATTTGACCAGATAAAAATGTCCATTAAATGGAATTTATTCTCCTGATAATTTTGGTATGAATCTTTTTATTTTTAGGAATGCAATTATTGTCATTTAATGGTTTGTGTTTTGCTGGTAAAATAAAAAGGAAATGTTTTAAACGCATTTAAGAAAATGCCGGCCCACCTGCCTTATTAGCCTCCCCGAAGCTGCTCCGCACCGGTCGCCCGCTCCTCTTTCCTTTCTCTCTCTCGCTGGCAACCGGGCCCCACCACCCGACCCCGAGATCCTGTCGGTCACCCCTCTCCTCCGATCCCTCCCCTAACCTCGCCGGCGATTGCCGCGCCGGAGATCCCTCTCCTGTTCCTCCCCTCGAGCCCCGACCCCTCCTATATAAAGCCCTGCCCCTCCCAGACCCGTTCCCCCACTTTCCCCCAAGCCCCGAGCCCTCCCCTTGCCGGAATACGTCGCCGGAGTATCGGATGCCGCCGCGCCATTTCCGCGCCACCACTCCATCCCGACCACCCCGATCCCTCCCGAGGCCACCATCCAGACCCCCTCAACAGTGCGCATCTTCCTGTGCATCTCACGAGCTCCAAACCCCCTGGAACGCCGTAACCACCATCCTCGCCGGAGCTCTGCTCGACGACCGAACCCTCCCAAGCACCTGCACGTCACCACGTTCGTCCCCACGCCCCTCCGACACCACCAGAGTGCGCCGGAGCCCCGCCTCTGTTGTTTGGAGTCCTCCAACGTCACCCTTGACCACCAGGGCGACCCCCAACGATCTCCTCGACCACCCGCCGCTGCCAACATCACCGGAACACCACCCGACCACCACGGTGAGCCTCCACCCCCTCTCAACCCTTTGATCTGGATCCGACGATCCAGATTAGATTTAATTAAAGCGACAAACCTTTTTCCCTTAGTGATCGGTCATCCGCCCGCAAACCCTCTCGCACACACACCAGTAGCCAATCAAGAAGCGCCACGTGTACCCCCTGTCCGTTAGTATTAGTTTTTTCTTTTTTTCTGTTTTGTTTTAGAAAATAGAAATAGTTCTGATTTTGTTTTTAGTATATCTTTTATGTTTTTATTTGTTTTTAATTGATTCTTTGTGCATTGTGTCAAAAATTATATCTAGTTTTTGTAGACGCCAAGCTTGACCATATTTGTATAATTAAATTTGAATTTAAACAGATTTGATTTAAATTTTGTTTTCTAAATATATTGAGTTCTAAAATGTATTTTGAGTTGATTCTTTTTCTACTTGTCACTAGTGACCGTAGTTATCAGTAGGTAGAGTTGGGAATTTTTAGAATAGTATAAAATAGTATTTTCAACGAAAACAGATTCTGTTTAGTTCTTGTTAGGATTATTTATCGTCCTTTTGTTTTAAATGGTGTTAAAATTATTTTCTTTTATATTAGTTGATAAATTTTATAAAGTTTTCTGTTAGAAGATAGTAGTCCTTCAAAACAAATATTATTTTATTAGTTGATTGCATGGAATCAATTCTAGTTCAATTATAACTTGCAATTGGATTTCCATTGCTAGTTTGATTTGCTATTTGAAAATACTTTTAATAAAATTTTGTTTTATAAAATATAATTTCTGTTAACTTAGTTAATATTTTTTTTCTGTTAGTTAACAGTAGTACTTCAACTAAACTTATTTTATGTTATTATTTTGATAGCATGAAATCAATTCTAGTTTCATAATAACTTGGAAATTGATTTCATTGCTAGTTGGAACTCTTATTTGAAAATATTTTCATAACTTGTTTTATAAGTTTTATTTTTTGTTAACTTAATTGTTTTGTACTTTGTTTTTCCCTTATTTTAATATTGCATTGTTTTGCTTGTTGTTAAGCTTAGTGGGCAAACACTTATGTTGTTTAGAGTTTTGTTTTCATAACTCTTACTTGTTCTTCAAAAGAAATTCTTTCACTAAAATACTTTTGTTATATTTTACTTTGTTTTTGTTTTGTTACTAGTTGTTGTAGAGGAAAACTACCTTAGTTGTTTTTATGAAAACTTTCTTGACTTTGAGTTTTGTCTTAAGTGTTTCCTTCATCAACCTTGTTGCTTTTGTTTCTTGTGTTACCTTGTGATTGTTAGTTTTGATTGCTACAAGTGTTTGCTTATGAATGCAATGTTTGTTATATAGATTTTCATCGGAGAGTAACGAATAGTCTATCAAGTTACTTCTGAGAGCAATATTATTTCTTCATCAACAGTACAAGCAAGTTCACTTTGACCATCTTTTCATACCTATGTTTTATTGCATATAGTGACATCATTCAACAAATCCCTCCCGCAGTATTATTGAAATTCTTGTAGTTGAGTAGAATGCACGAGGTAGGAACCCACCACTTGTTACTAAAGCCCCGAGAACGCTAGTTAGTGCAATGCTATGCTAAAGTAGATGGGGTCTGGTATGAGTGTTCGTGAGTGGTGTGAAGAAGGACTCCACGTCAAAACGACGACTTCATGGAGGCTTCTTCAAGACCTGCATATTCAAGACCTCAAGACTTCGAGACTCGAGAAACAAGTTTTTCAATACACACTACTAGGTGAGGGATGGTTGGAACGGTACCCTGGAGAAGCCAATGGATTTGCCTAGGTGTTGCTGGAGATGGCCAGTACTCACGCGAAAAGCCTCACCCAGACTTAAAGGGAAGGATGAATACTTCATGCCCGGAAGCTTACCTGTGTAGCCACAAGTCATTACGGGCTCTGGCTTGGTTGGATATCATGGTGACCCTAGACAGGCGGTGCTACGAGATGTAGAAGAACGGTAGGAAAGGATGGGCACCGACAGAGTCGCAGGGAAACCCTTTGGAAGACCATGTTTTGGTCATCCGTTTCTCAAACACCCTGAAGTGCGAGAAATCAAACGGAGGCAACCAAATCTTGTGGGTAAAGTACACAACACTCTACAAAGTTAAACCTAATCGATTAGCCATGTCCCCGGTTATGGACAATTTGAGCCTCTGGACTTGGATCTATCTCTGAATTCTCAACACTGGACTGATAACTAATTTTAGGCAACTTATGATACTTATGGGCATTGAGACATTGGTTGGCGGAACCATGTCATGATAGGTAACTCCATAGTGTAATTCCTGATATTCCTTTGTTGCAGGAAAGAAAAAATTAGCTTTTACGCAAAAACTTAGACACAGAGCCACAAAGACTTTGCATATATAATAGTCTTTATTCTTCTGTTTCTTCTATGGTGATCTTGCTAGTACATTCAATGTACTGACCTACACGGCTGCAACGTCTTATGTTGCAGATACTCTTCTACGACGGGTAAGAGTACGATTCAGGGTTACGGTCTGCACTCAACCTGCCGTTGGTGTTATTGGGACTCCACTCCCGTTGACTTTATTCCGCTGCTATTTTAAGGTATATATCAGTTTTACGTTATTTACATGTGATTGCACTTTGATATATACATTGATGTACTGTGTGTGCCAGCATACTGATCCAGGGATGGCACAGAAAACACAGAGGCTTGACTTGTTTTGAGTCGGGTCGCTACACCATTTGAGGGGCTTTCTTGGTTCTGCCACTGGCTCAGCCGCATTGACATCGCTAGCCCACTGCTTGAGCTACCGGTAGCAGGAGTGCAAAGATGTGCCTCCGTCAACACACATAGCATCCACATCCTTCTGGAATTCTAGGGCATCAAATCCCTCCTCATATTCATCGTCATCATTGTCATTGTCATCAAACTTCTTGTCTCGGCCCCTAGCATGCTTCTCCTACTACTTCTTGGCCTTGTTGTAGCAGCCACCACGGCCACCATGGTTTTTCTTGTCGGAGCAACCTGTACCATCTTGGCTGTTTGCCTTGTCACGCCTTTTCGTACTCTTACTTCAGCTATTCGGCAAGCTGTTCTACTTGGCGACATTCAATGATGTCAAGGATCTTGGTGAGATGGATCTTGCAGTATGCCCTATCGTTCTTTTCTCCTGTGACGGCCTTGTCACCTCCAGAGCAGGCGGCAACCTCCTTGTCGGTTTCTTTGGACTTGGCCTTCTTGTCGATGTTGGAGTTGCCGGACCCTTCAACGATCATGACTGCCTTGCCCTTTCCATTTTGGTTGCGCTTTCGACCCTTTTTTCTGCAGGGCGACGCATCTTCATCGTTGTGAGAGTCGACTTTTGCGCCAACATATTCTCCTGGGATTCTTCTTCCCTCTTCACCACACGCACACTTGTCAGCCAGGGCGTAAAGCTTGGCAACATCCCACACCTTCTTGATGATCTTTCTTCGCGCATCCGCCAATTACGTACGATCATATGGAATGCGACAATCACTGCGACATGAGGGATGTCGGGGTTGTTGTATTGCATGTGGCTGAACCTCTGGATATACTTGCGAAGGGACTCGCCGTCTCTTTGGGGAAGCACATACAGATTGCTGGGCTACCCTGGGAGTTTGTCGCCCCACTGGTATGGACTAATGAACTGGTTGCACAGATGCCCCCAAGAGGAAATGGACCCTTTCGGCAAGTTCATCAGCCAACTCCTCAAATTGGGTTTGAGCACCAGCGGGAAGTAGTTGGTGAACACTTTCTCATTGCATCCCCCGGTGGCCTACACGACGATGGTATAGATGCCAAGGAAATTAGATGGCCTGGTGTTGCCGTCGTATTTTTCGGGCAGCTCAGGCTGGAAGGCTCTGCTGGAGGGCTAACGGACTTGCCGCAACTCGTGGGTGAAAGTACGACAACCTATCTCATAAGGTAGACTGTTGGGTATCTCCGACACAGGCTCGTCAACGGCTGGATCTGCATGGTCATTGGATCAGCGATGTGTCTCCCGACGCCTCTTGATAGTGGCGCAGGCTTCCTCCTTGTGCCTGTCCCTAAAGACTTGGCGCTGGTCTTTCTTTTGCCATGGGTCCGTTGATGTGTAAGACGCTTCATCTTGCATGTTGGTATGGTGGGAACGTTTTTTTGCGGGGATGACTACACCGTTGGTGCTCCACCAACATCGCGTCCGGTGGTGGGCCTCGTGGGGGCTCAGTGGTGTGCGCGCAAGGGACCCACCACGTTCATCTTGTCACGGTTGGCGAAGCTCAACAGACTTTGTATGGTCGCCCTCCAGTCTTCCCTCTTCCATGGTGCATGCGGGAAGTTCAACAACAGCTGGGCCTGTGCCAGGGCTTCCTCCCTAGTTTTGTGCATGGAGCAATATGAGGCGTGGGTGGCACTTTTGCTCCTGATAGTGTCAGGGAGAGTGCTCCCCCACCGCACCGCGCATCGACCATCTTCTCTAGGGGCCTGACGATTAGCTTGTCCCTACGCATCATGGGAGTGATGTATAGGGGACTTGTTCCGTGTGCCTCCCCGAGTCGTCGCCCTGGGTGTGAATGTCACAGTTGTTTTGTGAGGGGTGCGATGGAGGTCCTGCCATCACCGCTACTTTTGCCGTGGCTTCTATCACCATTGAAGTTTCTGTAATCGCAACGTTGTCCCTGGTTGCCGCCGTCATGTTTTGTGGGGCCACGACGGCAGGGTACAGGTCGCGGCTCATGGAATTCCATGCTGTGTTGTGGCTGTGCTTGCCATTCTAGGGAGCGCATGGGCCGCCTCTCTCTTTGTCACCGATGACTGCTTGCAAGGGCATCTTGGACGAAGTCGGGGCGGATGTCGATGCACCCTTATCCTTCTTGGGAGGCATAGGCGCTAACGAAGTTGCCAATGATGACACGCAAAAATCGCTGAAGGTTCACGCACCAGATGTCCCCTACCTGGCATGTGCTACCTCTTGAGCATGCGCTGGTTTTCCCTTGAAGAGGAAATGGAGATGTAGCAAAGTAGATAAGTATTTCCCTCAGTTGTTGAGAACCAAGGTATCAATCCAGTAGGAGGAACACGCAAGTCACCAATGGATGCACCTACACAAACAATCAAACTCTTGCACCCAACACTATAAAGGGGTTGTCAATCCCTTCACGGTTATTTGCAAGGATTACATCTGATAGAGATAGATGTAAAATATTGTGGAAAGTAAAAGGTAAATAAATTGCAGCAAGGTATATTTGGTTTCTAGATCTGAAAATATATTATGGAAATTAGACTCGGGGGCCATAGGTTTCACTAGAGGCTTCTCTCTTCAAGGAAAGTATCACGGTGGGTGAAAAAATTATTGTCGAGCAATTTATAGAAAAGCGAATAATTACGAGGATATCCAAGGCAATGATTCTACATATAGGCATCATGTCGTGTCAAGTAGACCGAAACGATTCTACATCAACTACTATTACTCCACACATCGACCGACTCCTGCCTACATCTAGAGTATTAAGTTCATGAAGAACAGAGTTAGGCATTAGGTAATATGACATGATGTAGAGGGATAAACTAAATCAATATGATGAAAACCCCATCTTGTTACCCTTGATGGCAACAATACAATGCGTTCCTCGCCACCCCTGCTTTGTCACTGGGTGAGGACACCGCAAGATTGAACCCAAAACTAAGGACTTCTCCCATTGCAAGAATTACCAATCTAGTTGGGCAAACCAAACCAATAACTTGAAGAGACTTACAAAGATATGAAATCATGCATATAAGAATTCAGAAAAGACTCAAATACTATTCATGGATAATCTGAACATAAACCCGCAATTCATCGGATCTCGACAAACACACCGCAAAAGAGTATTACATCGGATAGATCTCCATGAAGATCATGAAGAACATGGTATTGGAGTACAAATAGAGAGAAGAAGCCATCTAGCTACTAGCTATGGACCCATAGGTCTATGGTGCACTACTCGCGCATCATCGGAGGGGCAATGGAGCTGATGTAGATGCCCTTTGTGATCGGATCCCCCTCCGGCAGATTACCGAAAAAGACTCCAAGATTGGATCTCTCGGGAATGGAGGCTTCTGTAGGAGGAAAAGTATTTGCGTGGCTCTTTTTGGTATTATGGGTATATTTGGGTATTTACAGGATGAAGATTACGGCAAGGAGACCTACCAGGATATGGCAAGCCTGCGAGGCGCGACTAGGGTGGGTGGCCGCACCCCCTGGCTTGTGACCTCCTGTCATAGTCCCTGTCATGCACTCTAAGCCTGGTAGATCTCTTTCGTTCCAGAAAAAATCATTCCGAAGATTTTATTCCGTTTGGACTCCGTTTAATATTCCATATCTGTAATACTGAAAAACAAGGAAAAACAAAAACTGGCACCAGGCTCTAGATTAATAAGTTAGTCCATAAAATAATATAGAATAGCATATTAATGCATATAAAACATACAAAACATATAATATAATACCATGACACAATCTAAAATTATAGATACGTTGGAGACGTATCAGTATCCCCAAGCTTAACTCCTGCTCATCCTCAAGTAGGTAAATGATTAAAACACAATTTTTGAGGTGGAGTGCTACCTAACATATTTATCCATGTAATATTCTTTATTGTGGCATGAATATTCAGATCCATAAGGCTCAAAACAAAAGCTTAATGTTGACATAAAAACAATAATATTTCAAGCATAATCGCAAAGCAATTGTATCTCTTCAAAATATAATGGCGAAAGAAAGTTATCCCTACAATATCATATAGTCTGGCTATGCTCCATCTTCCTCACACAAGTATTTATATCATGCACAACCCCGATGAAAAGTCAAGCAATTGTTTCACATTTTGATTTTCTCAAACTTTTTCAACTCTCATGCAATACATGAGCGTGAGCCATGGATATAGCACTATAGGTGGAAAAGAATATGGTGGAGGTCGTGAAGGAAAAGGAGAAGATAGTCTCACATCAACTAGGCGTATCAACTAGGCGTATCAACGGTCGCCAAGTTATATAATGAAATATTCCCACTAGTATATGAAAGTGCAAAATACGAGACTCTTTATCATGAAGATCATGGTGTTACTTTGGAGCACAAGTGTGGAAAAACGATTGTAACATTGTCCCTTCTCTCTTTTCTCTTTTTTTAATTTTGGTGGGCATCTAAGGCCTTTTTTTATTTGGGCTTCGCTGGCCTATTTTTTCATAAAGTTCGGAGTCTCATCCCCACTTGTTAGGGAATCATAGCTTCCATCATTCTTTCCTCACATGGGACAATGCTCTAATAATGATTGTCATCACACTTTTATTTACTTACAACTCAGGAATTACAACTCGGTAACTAGAACAAATTCTGACTCTATATGAATGCCTCCGGTGGTGTACCAGGATGTGTGATGATCTAGCATAGCAAATGACAACAAAAAACAAACAAGCCATGAAAACATCATGCTAGCTATCTTACGATCATGCAAAGCAATATGAAAATGATGGTGCGTGTCATAATAAACTGAACGGTGGAAGTTGCATGGCAATATATCTCGGAATGGCTATGGAAATGCCATAATAGGTAGGTATGGTGGATGTTTTGAGGAAAGATATATGGTGGCCATTTTGAGGAAGGTGGGTTTATCGCACCGGCGAAAGATGAGCGGTACTAGAGAGGCTAGCAAAGGTGGAAGGGTGAGAGTGTGTATAATCCATGTACGCACATTAGTCATAAAGAAATCACATACTTATTGGAAAAGTCTAATAGTCATTGAAGCAAAGCATTAGACGCATTCCCCTAGGGGAGAGGTTGGTAGGATTAAACCATCGCGCGGTCCCGACCCTCACACAAAGGTCGACAATCTATAAACAAATCATGCTCCGACTTCCTTACATAACGGTTCACCATACGTGCATGCCACATGAATAAAAAACCTTTACACAAGTATTTTTACCAATTCACAGTTACTTCCTAACATGACTCTTAACATTACCATCTTTATATCTCAAAAATTTATGCAAGGAATCAAACTTCTCATAATACTCAATGCACTTAATATGAAAGTGTTTATTATATACCTCTTGGATGCCTATCATATTAGGGCTAAATTCATAACCTAAACCAATTACCATGCTGTTTAAAGACTCTCAAAATAATATAAGTTAGGTACGAGAGTTCAATTATTTCTATAAAACCAAACACCACTGTGCTTTAAAAAGATATAAGTGAAGCACTAGAGCAAAATTGCCTATCTCAAAAGATATAAGTGAAGCACATAGATTATTCTAATAGATTCACGGTTAATGCGTGTCTTGTGCAGCAAGTATGATTGTGGCAAACTAAAAATAAAGGACTCATATCATACAAGTTGCTCCAAGCAAAACACATATCATGTGGTGAATAAAAATATAGCCTCAAGTAAATACCGATGGATTGAAGACGAAAGAGGGGATGCCTTCTAGGGCATCCCCAAGCTTAGGATCTTTGGCATCCTTGAATATGACTTGGGGTGCCTTGGGCATACCCAAGCTTAGTCTCTTGCCACTCCTTATTCCATAGTTCATCAAATCTTTACCCAAAACTTGAAAACTTAACAACACAAAACTTAATAGAAAACTCATGAGATCCGTTAGTATAAGAAAATAAATCACCACTTTAGGTACTGTTATGAACTCATTCTTAATTTATATTGTTGTAATACCTACTGTATTGTAACCTCTCCATGGTTCATACCCCCCGATACAACCCATAGATACATCAAAATAGGTACACAACTCAAAGAAACAGAATCTGTCAAAAACAGAACAGTCTGTAGCAATCTGAAAAGTTTGTATACTTATGTAACTAAAAAAATCTGAAAATTAGGAAAACCTGGAATATTTGTATATCAATATTGTGGCAAAATTTCAGACTCATTCGATGCTCTGAACAATTTATAAAATTCCTGGACTGGGTGCAAAAGTTTCTGTTTTTAAGCAAGATCAAATCAACAACCACCCTATACCATCCCAAAGGTCTCACTTGGCTCAAACACTAATTACAACACCAAAAAACAATTACTACAGAAGTAATAATATGGGAAAATACTCAAAAACATAACATAAAATAAAATTAGGTTGCCTCCCAACAAGAGCTATTGTTTAACGCCCCTAGCTAAGGCATAATGATTTCAATGATGCTCACATAAAAAGTTGTAATGAAATACACAAGAAAGCATCATGAATATCATGACAAGCACATTTAAGTCTAACCCACTTCCTATGCATAGGGATTTTGTGAGAAAACAATTTATGGGAACAAGAATCAACTAGCATAGGAAGGCAAAACGAGCATAACTTCAAAACTTTGAACATATAGAGAGTAAACTTGATATTATTGCAATTCCTACAAGCAGATGTTCCTCCCTCATAATAATTTTTGGTAGCACCATGAAGGAATATCACAATATAACTATCACACAAAGCATTCTGTTCATGTTCAATTATAGCATAGATGTTATCACCAAAACTTGGGGAACAAAAATTATCATCTTCATCAAGCATAGCATCCCCAAGCTTGTGGTTTTGCATATCATTAGAATGATGGATATTCAAAGAATTCATACTAACACGCAATCATGATTTTCCTTTACTATCATGAATCACCTTATAACTTTCTTCTTTCAACACTTCATCAAAATTTTCAGATTCATGATTTTCAAAAAAACTTCATAAAGATAATCAAGTGCACTCAACTCACTAGCAATTGGTTCAGCATAATATGGTCTCTTGAAAAGATTAGCAAGTGGATGAGGATCCATATCAATAGATTTTTAGCGAGTGAAGATGCAAGAAAATAGAAGGCACATGGCAACACAAGAAAACATAGCAAACAAGAGATCTGACGAGAAAAAGGCAAACAAAAAGGTGAATGGAAGAAGGGTGAATAAAAAGGCAAATCCTTTTGGTTTTTTCTGAAAATCGTTTTAGAAGCGGAGGACAAGAAAATGAGAGGCAAATGGAAAATGAAGTAAATGCAAGAGATGAGTTTCTGATGGGTACTTGGTTGGCTTGATGGGTATCCTCCTCGACAACGGCGCTAGAAACCCTTCTTGCTACCTCTTGAGCATGTGTTGGTTTTAACTTGAAGAGGAAATGGTGATGTAGCAAAGTAGATAAGTATTTCCCTCAGTTGTTGAGAACCAAGGTATCAATCTAGTAGGAGGAACAAGCAAGTCACCAATGGATACACCTACACAAACAATCAAACTCTTGCACCCAACGCGATAAAGGGGTTGTCAATCCCTTCACGGTTATTTGCAAGGATTAGATATGATAGAGATATATGTAAAAGATTGTTGAAATTAAAAGGTAAATAAATTGCAACAAGATATTTTTGGTATTTTTGCTTTATAGATCTGAAAATATATTATGGAAAGTAGACCTAGGGGGCATAGGTTTCACTAGAGGCTTCTCTTTTGAAGCAAAGTATCAAGGTGGGTGAACAAATTACCGTCGAGTGATACCTCTCCATCGTATCCACTTTTCCAAACCCTTTTGCCCTTATTTTGAACTCTAATTTGCATGATTTAAATGGAACTAACCTGGACTGACGCAGTTTTTAGTAGAATTGCCTTGGTGTTATTTTTGTGCAGAAATAAAAGTTCTTGGATCATCTTGAAAATTTAAGGAGATTATTTTTGGAATTACCAAAAAATACTAGTGCAAGAAGTAACCAGAGGGGGACCACCTGCAGACCACAATCCTGCTCGGCACGGCCACCCTCCTAGTGCGCCTAGCAGGCTTGTGGGGCCCTTGTGGCTCCTCCGACCTCCTTTCTAGCTCCATATAACCCTATTTGTCAAGAAAAAATCAGCGAGAAGAGTTCATCGCGTTTCACGATACGGAGCTGCCGCCACCTACTGTTCTTCCTCGAGAGACCAGATCTGGAGTCCGTTTTGGGCTCCGGAGAGGGGAAATCGATGCCATCATCATCACCAACCATCCTTCATCACCAATTCCATGATGCTCTTCGCCGTTCGTGAGTAATACCATCATAGGCTTGCTACACAGTGATGGGTTGGAAGAGATTTATCATATAATCGAGTTTGTTTTGTTAGGATTTGATCCCTAGTATCTATTATGTTCTGAGATTGATGTTGCTATAACTTTGCTATGCTTAATGCTTGTCACTAGGGCCCGAGTGCCATGTTTTCAGATCTGAACATATTAGTGTTCATGAATATATATGTTTTCTTGATCCTATCTTGCAAGTTGTAGACACCTATTACGAGTTATGATCCGCATCCCCAAGGGTGACAATAACTGGGATTCTTTCCAGTGATTACTGTAGTTTGAGGAGTTCATTTATTCACTAAGTGCTAATGCTTTGGTACGGTTCTCTATTAAAAGGAGGCCTTAATATCCCTTAGTTTCCATTAGGACCCCGCTTCCATGGGAGGGTAGGACAAAAGATGTCATGCAAGTTCTTTTCCATAAGCACGTATGTCTATATATGGAATACATGCCTACATTACATTGATGAATTGGAGCTAGTTTTGTGTCACCCTATGATATAACTATTGCATGATGAATTTTATCCAGCATAATTATCCATCATCGATCCATTGCCTACGAACTTTCCACATATTGATTCTTGCTAAGTTAGTTCTACGTTGTTACTGTTACAATCACTACAAACTACTACTATTACTTTTGCTACCGTTACCATTACTTCCATACCACTCTGCTACTTTGCTATAGATATTAAGTCTTTCAGGTGTGGTTGAATTGACAACTCATCTGCGAATACTCGAGAATATTCTTTGGCTCCGCTTGTGTCAAATCAATAATTTTGGGTTGAATACTCTACCCTCGAAAACTGTTGCGATCCCCTATACTTGTGGGTTATCAAGACCTTTTTCTCGCGCCATTGCCAGGGAACATATCTTTATTCTCTGAGTCACTTGGGATTTATATCTGTTGATCACTATGAAGAATCTGAAAGATCCAAACACCAAGATCTATCCCGCTACTACGAGGGGAGGTAAGGAACTGGTATCTAGCTCTGCACTTGATTCACCTTCTGTTATGAATAAGTTTGCAACACCACGACCACCTGCTAGCAATTATCATATGTCGCAAGTAATTGACGATGCCACTTCTGCTATGCACGATGCTTATGATGATACTTTGCTTGATAATACCATGCCACTGGGTGAATTTCTTGATGAACAAATTGCTAGAGCCAATGCTGAAAATTATGATACTTCTGAAACTGATGAAATTATTGAAACTCAACACTTTGAGACACCTGCTAGACCTAGCTCTCCTAGATATGAATTGCTTGGTATTCCTGAGGGTTATGTTATGGAAGTAGAGGTAGCTAGGTACTTTCTTTCTTGTAATGATAGAGATGATCTTAAGAAATTACTATGCGAGTGGAAAGAAAAATCTTTGAATGCTATAATGAAATATGATCCTAAGTTTCCTACTTCACCCATCTTTGTTACTAATAAGTATTATGAATTCTCTGTTTATCCTGAGTTAATTACTTTGGTAGAATCGTATCCTTTCCATGGTTATGAATCTGAAACTATTGTGGCGCATTTTACTAAACTGAATAATATAGCCACCCTATTTACTCATGATAATAAAATCATTATTACTATATCCTTAAGTTGTTTCCTTTCTCGTTAACGGGTGATGCTAATACATGGTTTAATTATCATGCTCCTGGTTGTGTGCATAGTCCCTAGGATATGATATATCACTTCTCTGAAAAATATTTTCCGGCTCCTCAGAAACAAGATGCCTTGTAGGAAATATTTAACTTTGTGCAAATTGAAGAATAGAGCCTCCCAAAAGCTTGGGGGAGGATTCTCCAATTACGAAATGCTTTGCCTGATCATCCTCTCAATAAAAATGAAATACTTGATATATTTTATAATGGACTAACCGATGCTTCTAGGGACCACCTAGATAGTTGTGCTGGTTGTGTTTTTAGGGAACGAACTGTTGAACAAGATGAAATACTATTGAATAATATTTTGAGCAATGATAATGATTGGACTATTCCCGAACCACCTCCGAAGCCAACTCCGAAGAAAAGAGGCATTCTATTTCTGAGTACTGAAGATATGCAAGAGGCAAAGAAATCTATGAAATAAAAAGGTATTAAAGACAAAGATGTTAAGAATCTACCACCTATTGAATAAATACATGGTCTTGATAACCCGACACAGGTAGTAGAGGTAAATTATGTTTGTAGATTTGATGAAAGCGATATTCCTTATAATAAGTCTCCTAGCCAATACTTGGATGAATTTTATAATTTTGTTGTTAATCAAGAAATTTTTAATTCTTATGTTAGTAGACAATTGAAACATAATGCTTTCATGTTAGATCATTTAGGTGGTTATATGAGTAGAACTATCAATGATCTTAAATTGATTAGTAAACATGCTTCCATGGTAACTACTCAAGTAGAACAAGTACTTAAGGCACAAAATGATTTGCTTAATGAGATGAATAGTAAGAACACTGATCATTCTGTTAAAGTTTTGACTAGAGGTGGAAGAATGACTCAGGAACCTTTGTATCTTGAGGGCCATCATAAGAGAATTGAGCAAGATTCTCAAAGGAGTAATACTGATGCACCTAGTCGTTCCAATAATAGGAGGAATAAGGATGATGATAGAACCTTGCATGCTGCTAGTGAACCTGTCATAGATACACCAGAAAACCCAAATGATATTTCTATTTCTAATGCTGAGACACAATCTTGTGATGAACATGAACCTAGTGGTAATATTAATGATGATGTTCATGTTGATGCTCAACCTAGTAATGATTATGATGTGGAGATTGAACCTGATGTTGATCTTGATAACTCACAACCTAAGAATAAAAGATATGACAAAATAGATTTCATTGCTAGGAATCATGGTAAGAAAGAGAACCATGGGTTCAGAAACCCATGCCCTTTCCTCCTAAACCATCCAAGAAAAAGGATGAAGAGGATTTTGAGCGCTTTGTTGAAATGCTTAGACCTTTCTTTTTGCGTATGCGCTTGACTGATATTCTGAAAATGTCTCCTTATGCTAACTATATGAAAGATATTGTGACTAATAAAAGAAAGTTACCGGAATTTGAGATTTCCACCATGCTTGCTAATTATACTTTAAAGGGTGGAGTACCAAAGAAATTAGGAGATCTAGGAATACCAACTATACCATGCTCTATAAAAGGGAATTATGTTAAAACTGCTTTATGTGATTTGGGAGTTGGTGTTAGTGTTATGCCTTTCTGTTTATATCGTAGGCTTGATTTGAATAAGTTGACAAGTACTGAAATCGCTTTGCAAATGGCTGATAAATCAACTACTCTACCTATCGGTATTTGTGAGGATGTACCTGTTGTAGTTGCAAATGCTACTATCTTGACGGACTTTGTTATTCTTGATATTCCTGAGGATGAAAGTCTGTCGATCATCCTTGGTAGACCATTTTTGAATATTGCAGGGGCTGTTATGGATTGCAACAAGGGCAATATCACTTTTCATATAAATGGCAATGAACATACGATACACTTTCCAAAGAAACAACCTCAAGTTCACATATCAACTCTACTGAAAAAATTCCAACGATTATTATTGGAGACTTTGAGTGCCCTCTTCCTACTGTCAAGAAGAAGTATGATAAACTTATTGTTGGGGATATGCATATCCCCATTGAGGTAACTTAGTGTAATTCGAGAATTCTTCGGTTTCATGTTATTCGATAGAAGTTTTTTAATAAGACTTGATCAACCTTATTCATGGATTCCTTTTGATGAGCATGAGATGGATGAATTTAGAAAGCACACCTTCCTGTACCTAACTTTTACTTTCTGTTAATTAGATAAAATTAAGTAAAAATCCTATTATTTTCTGTTTTCTAAGTTCCCCGTGCAATAAAAAAGTGACCTGAAAATAAAAGATTTTCAAATGTCCGCCACACTCCCTGGCTGCGCCTAGCAGGCTTGTGGGTCCCACGTGGCCCCCTCCACTTATTCCAGCACCCATCCACTTCATCTTCCTCCAGAAAAAATCCCACCATTGCTCAAACCCGTGTTCTAGCTCATTTTGCTGCCATTTTCGATCTCCTTGCTCAAAGCTTCATTCGCAAAACTGTTTTGGGAGATTGTTCTTCGGTATGTGACTCCTCCAATGGTCCAATTAGTTTTGTTCTAGTGCTTTATATGTTGCAAATTTTTGCTACTATGGTGACCTTGTTCTCAAGCTTGCTTGTCAAATTTGTATGGTCCCAAGTAGTTTTGATGCATGATATAGCCTCTAGGCACTTGAGGGAGTAGTTTCTATGAGTTTTGTTGAGTTTTGTTCATCCTTATTTTGGGTCACTAAAAATTTCAGAATTTTTCAGACATGTTGAGCAGATTATTAAGAGGCTCTTCAAGCCAGAGATCTAGGGAAGATGAAAATGAAATGAGGGAGAATCCCAAGTATAATCTTCCTCGTGTCGCAGAAGTTCGACCATGTGAATGGTCGTGTGACACATTCTTGAGGGCGGACGGACTTTCTGAAGATTTATATTATTTGGCAAAAAATGCAGGCTTCACCGACTTCCTCAACAATAAGTGTGACCAGTACCTCTTGCTCACGAATACCTTTGTGAAAAAATTTCACTTTCATTATAGGGAAGACCCTCCTACAGTATAATTTCATTTATATGATGTGCCTAAGAAAATGAAACTTTATGATTTTCACGAAGTTTGCAAAATTCCCTATGAGGGCAGCATTAGGGAACCACGTCCTCAAGACATGGGAGATTTTATTGTCGCGGGCACTATAGGGGAAGAGAGAGGTGTGTTAAAGGCAAGAGCTGCTAGTTTAAATTTTCCTATGCTACGTTGTAATTCATTAGTTGCGGGAGATGTTTAGTTGGTCACTGGGAGAGTGGAAGTCTTAGTGCCCCTGACCTCGCCATTCTGCGCCATGCTTTATTTTCTGATAGAACCTTTAGTCTGGGCGCTATGGTGGCCCAACGGTTGAACACAACTAGTCGAAGGGGCCCATATTTGGAGGTATCTATGCATCTCACTTAGCCAAACACTTTGAGATACCCATTAGGCTTAATGAGAGAGATGAGAGGCTGCTACCCCCGAAGTTTTTATATTATGACTGTATGGTATCCCATGATGTTATTGAGAAAAATTATGATAGGAGGTTGCTTTATAATCTAGTTTTGAGCCAGGGTACTTGTGAAATTATTACTCTGCATGCTTCTTCTTTGTTTGATATTCTCTCGGGAAGGTACACCATTATGCCGAGAGACATTTACAGATATTGGGGTCTGACGCAACCCCCAGCTCCTGAACCGGCACCAGTCCTTGATCCGTACCCGGAGCCAGTTTTTCAGTGGGAGCCACAGGAGTTCGCCAACCAATGGAACTATGAGGACGCTCCCGAGTATCCGGGAGGTAGATCCTTCCAGCCATGGAGATAGACCAACTTAGGCCAAAAGCCTAAGCTTGGGGGAGTATGTATTTCTCACTGACTTTACATTCATGTTCACACAGTCATCTAAGTAGTCGGTGTTCATACTATTTCATTATACTATCCATGGTAGTTTACTTTCTTGTTTTGCTTTATGCTTGTGTTTTTATTTAACTTTGAGAAAAATACAAAATAAAAATTAGTTCTAGCTTTATTTATAGTTGCTTAGTTGTAGCATTAATAAGAAAACCCAAAAAGATTTTTCGTTCTTCCTTTACTTCTTGGGAGCTTTCCCGTGTAAATAGTTCTTCTGGTTCTTGTTTTGATTTTTCTTTCTTTGGGTCACAAGGACAAGATCACAATGAAAATGTTTAGTGGCTCTGATATACATAATTTTTTACCTAGTAGAGAGCCCATGTTACCTTGTCTTCTCCTTTGAGTTATTGTTTGCAGATTCCAGCTGAGTCGAATGCACGTGCACTCGTATTATTTTGCACACCGTTACGTCTTGCAAGTGAAAGGCAATAATGACAATATTTGATGAAAATATTGAGATGGAGAAAAGTTAGTATGAACTTGACCTATCTTGCTTTTGTAAATATGATTACCTCATCATTTCGAATTCAATTCATCATGGGTGAAACATATTTGCAATGCCAATTAGAGATTATAGTTACTCATGCCATGCTTAATTAGCTAAGAGTGGACAATGGTTTGTTTTGGGTGCCAACATGCATATTAAAATGGTTGTGATGTAGTATGATGGGATGGTATCCTCCTCTGAACGATTCAAGTGGCTCGACTTGGCACATGTTCATGCATGTAGTTGAAACAAAATCAACATAGCCTTCACAATATTTATGTTAATAGTGATTTATATCCTACTCATGCTTGCATTCAATGCTGGTTAATCTCAAAGCATGTTGATGATTGTGTTGCTCTCTAGTTGGTAGCTCCCCAGTCTTTTGCTAGCCTTCAATTGTAATAAGCGGGAATACTCCTTATGCATCAAATCCCTCAAACCCAAAGTTGTTCCATATGAGTCCACCATACCTACCTATATGCGGTATTTACCTATCGTTCGAAGTAAATTTGCATGTGCCAAACTCTAAACCTTCAAATAAACATTCTGTTTTGTATGCCCAAATCGCTCATGTGGCGACTGGCGACTATCACTATCTTCCATGCTAGGTGGGTTATTCTCACGATATGTGTTGATTCACTATCATTCACGAGAAAGTGGCTGGTAATCGGGATTCCCAGTTCAATGCTCGAAATAAAACCAAAATATAATTAAACAAAACTCCCCCAGAACTATGTTTGTATGGCCGATACCTGTGAATTTGGCCCGCCGTGGAGTGTGATTGATTGGTGGAGGGGGAGTAAAAACATTATCTTTCTGTTTGGGAACCGCCTATAATGTATCTAGCACGGAAGATATTGAAAAATTTTGGTCGTTATGTGAGCAATGAAAGCATACCGCTCAAAAATCATTTCTTATCTCTGTTTTAATATCGAGCTCTGGCACCTCTCAAAATCAATGCTTCCCTCTGCGAAGGGCCTTTCCATTTACTTCATTGTTGAGTCATCATCTACTTATAAAAGGCACCAGTTAGAGAGCACCACCATCATTTGTATGCTTGTTGTTAATATTGAGTATGAGGATGAATGGATCTCTTTCACTGTGAATTACAATGTCTAGTCAGTCCTTGTTCTTTAGATGTGCTTTGCATTTATGTTTTGCGGTCTCAGAAAGGGCTAGAGAGATACCATTTTGTCATATTGTATCATGAATGTTTTGAAAAAGTGTTGCCATCCGAGAGTTATTATTATTGCTCGCTAGTTGATTATGTCATTGATATGAGTAAATGTGAGACCTAAATGTTATTGTGAACATGGTTAGTCCATGATCTTTGCTGAAAATCTGAACATTAGTTAGACGTATTTACAACAACAAGATGAAACCGAGTTTGTAAAAGTTTTTCTTAATCACTTCCAGTTTATCAACTGAATTGCTTGAGGACAAGCAATGGGTTAAGCTTGGGGGAGTTGATACGGCTCCATCGTATCCACTTTTCCAAACCCTTTTGCCGTTGTTTTGGACTCTAATTTGCATGATTTGAATGGAACTAACCCGGACTGATACTGTTTTCAGCCGAATTGCCTTGGTGTTATTTTTGTGCAGAAATAAAAGTTCTCGGATCGTCCTAAAAATTTACGGAGAATATTTTTGGAATTAATAAAAAATATTGGCACAAGAAGTAACCACATGGGGGCCACCTACAAGCCACAAGCCTACTACGCGCGGCCAACCCCCTAGCCGCGCTTAGTAGGCTTGTGGGCCCCTCGTGGCTCCTCTGACCTCCTCTCGAGCTCCATATAACCCTATTTGTCGAGAAAAAAAATCAAAGGGAAGAGTTCATCACGTTTCACGATATGGAGCCGCCGCCACCTCCTGCTCTTCCTCGGGAGACCAGATCTAGAGTCCGTTTTGGGCTCCGGAGAGGGGAAATCAACGCCATCGTCATCACCAACCATCCTTCATCACCAATTCCACGATGCTCTTCGCCATTCGTGAGTAATCCCATCATACGCTTGCTGGACGGTGATGTGTTGGATGAGATTTATCATGTAATCGAGTTAGTTTTGTTAGGGTTTGATCCCTAGTATCCATTATGTTCTGAGATTGATGTTGCTATGACTTTGCTATGCTTAATGCTTGTCACTAGGGCCCTAGTGCCATGATTTCAGATCTGAACATATTATGTTTTTGTGAATATATATACGTGTTCTCGATCCTATCTTGCAAGCTGTAGACACCTATTACGAGTTATGATCCGCATCCCCCAGGGTGACAATAACTGGGATTCTTTTCGGTGATTACCGTAGTTTGAGGAGTTCATGTATTCACTAAGTGCTAATGCTTTGGGCCGGTTCTCTATTAAAAGGAGGCGTTAATATCCCTTAGTTTCTATTAGGACCCCGCTGCCATGGGAGGGTAGGACAAAAGATGTCATGCAAGTTCTTTTCCATAAGCATGTATGATTATATATGGAAAACATGCCTACATTACATTGTTGAATTGGAGCTAGTTCTGTTCCACCCTATGTTATAACTATTGCATGATGAATTGCATCCAGCATAATTATCCATCACCAATCCATTCCCTACGATCTTTCCACATATTGACCCTTGCTAAGTTACTTCTCCGCTGTTACTGTTACAATCACTATAAACTCGTATTGTTACTTTTGCTACCATTATTGTTACTTACATAATGGTACTGAATACTTTGCTGCAGATATTAAGTCTTTCAGGTGTGGTTGAATTGACAACTCAGCTTCGAATACTCAAGAATATTCATTGGCTCCCCTTGTGTCGAATCAATAAATTTGAGTTGAATACTCTACCCTCGAAAATTGTTGATATCACATATACTTGTGGGCTATCATCGAGCAATTGATATAAAGGAGAATAATTATGAAGATATCGAAGGCAACGATTATGCATATAGGCATCACGTCCGTGTCAAGTAGACCGAAGCGATTCTCGATCTACTGCTATTAATCCACACATTGACCGACTCGTGCCTGCATCTAGAGTATTAAGTTCATGAAGAACAGAGTAACAAATTAGGTAAGATGACATCATGTAGAGGTATAAACTCAAGTAATATGATGAAAATCCCATCTTGTTATCCTTGATGGCAACAATACAATACGTGCCTCGCTACCCCTACTTTGTCACTAGGTGAGGACACTGCAAGATTGAACCCAAAACTAAGCACTTCTCCCATTGCAAGAATTACCAATCTAGTTGGCCAAACCAAACCAATAACTCGAAGAGACTTGAAAGATATGAAATCATGCATATAAGAATATAGAAAAGACTCAACTAATATTCATGGATAATCTAAAGATAAGTCCACAATTCATCGGATCTCGACAAACACACCGCAAAAGAGTATTACATCGGATAGATCTCCATGATGATCATGAAGAACATGGTATTGAAGCACAAAGAGAGAGAAGAAGCCATCTGGCTACTAGGTATGGACACACAGGTCTGTGGTAGACTAGTCATGCATCATCAGAGGGGAAATGGAGTTGATGTAGGTGCCCTCCATGATCGGACCCCCCTCCGGCTGATTACCGAAAAAGGCCACAAGATTGGATCTCTCGGGAATGGAGGCTTCTGCCGGCGGAAAAGTATTTGCTTGGCTCTTTTTGGTATTGGGGGAATATTTTGGTATTTAGAGGACAAAGATCAGGGATAGGAGACCTGCCAAGAGGTGGCAAGCCTGCCAGGCGCGGCCAGGGGGGTGGACGCGCCCCCTGGCTTGTGAGCTCCTGGCAAAGTCCCTGCCTTGCACTCCAAGCATGGTAGATCTCTTTCGTTCTAGAAAAACTCATTCTGAAGATCTTATTCTGTTTGGACTCCATTTAATATTCCATATCTACAATACTCACAAACAAGGAAAAAACAGAAACTAGTACTAGATTAATAAGTTAGTCCTAAAAATAATATAAAATAGCATATCAATGCATATAAAACATCCAAAACTGATAATATAATAGCATGACACAATAAATAATTTGTGATAGCCTGGCTTATTAGGGATGATAGACTACTCATATCAATAAGGAATTCCTTCTTTTCCGGGAGCCCATTCGAACAGAACTCCCAGGTTAAGCATGCTTGGCTTGGAGTAGTTCTAGGATGGGTGACCAACCAGTAAATTGGTCCCGGGTGCGCATGAGTGAGGATAAAGTGCGTAGAAAAGACTAGTATTGATCTGTGAGGCCAGTCTAGATCCCACCAGGCGTAACGACTACCGGCGGTTATGTCCGGGGCGTTACAAGTTGGTATTCAGAGCCATACGACCATAGGAGCCCTTTGCTTGACCGATCTTGGCCGAGTCGAGTCTAGTAAAAACTATTTTGAGTCTAGTTATATCGGAGAGTAGGATTCTTTTTACTTCTCTTCTATGCTCTGGTGAGGTATTTGACTGAGGAATTTTGATTCTACTCCTCTTCTCGCTCAAATGTTTTTTAGGATCACGCGGGTATTTTGGAGTCTATATGATACCAATGTGACAGGGTTCTGTCTTGGTGCCTCCTGTCTGACTTGATTTCTTCCGGGGAGTTGAGCTCCAGGGAATGTTGGCACATCGTTATCATTCAGCTTCCTTGATATCTCAGGACGGAGAGTATTCGGAATTACTTCAATACTTTTCATGGTGAGATAAGGTTGGAGTCACCCAGTACTGGGGAGGCGTCCGGGGTACCACCATGGTTTAGTATCGTTGTGAGTTTGAGTGTTCGAGTTAGATGAATTTGCAAAAGCCTCTAGTTATGTATTGAAGGATGGATACAGTTGTAGGATTGCTAGTTGTGTGAGATATTTCCTCCTTGTATCCCCCACACCGGATTGCATAACCAGAAAGTTTTTACAAGATCTTAGGTGGGAAATCTTGTAATTATCTAGGATCATCTTCTTTAGATGTATGTGGGCATATACATTTGTTCCGAGCAGTTATCTCTATACTTTTGTGTTATTGCAAGTGGCTTCTAATATCTGATGATGTTATCATAAACCGAAGAAGCATTCTTACTAATTTTTCAGTAGGAAGGTTGTGATGTTATTTGTGCAATTTTTCAAGCATTTGATTCAGCTATTGAATTCATCTTATCAATGAGGTGCTGATGTGTTTGTCCATCTTTAGGATGGCTGCGCCAAATCAAAATAATCCGGGTTGTGGTGAGGAACAGGCTGATGTTCCACCACCCCCGCCGCCGCCACCTCCTCCTCCAGAAGCTTGGCAAGATATGATGGCCGCAACCAATGCGAACACTCAGATGTTGCTGAGGCTGTTGCAAGAAAGAGATCAGGGTCAGCAAGGCTTTCGAGGGAATTTTTAGAATCAACCTCAGTTTGCGACGCTCAATTAGTTCCTTGCCAACCAGCCCAAGTCTTTCAACTGTTGTGAGTAGCCTTTTGATGCTGATGATTGGCTCCGTGATATGAGTAAGCATTTTGAGTGCAGCAATGTCAGGCCAGAGGACTTTGTCAGATTTGCATCATTCTAGCTCAAGGGTCAGGCACCTGATTGGTGGCAGCAGTATACGGATTCCAGGGGCGATCATGTTGTTACTTGGGATGATTTCCGTCGTGAATTCAGGGGTCATTACATTCCGACAAGCTTTGTCAAGGAGATGCGTGAGAATTTCAGGCACCTAAAGCAGGGAAGCAAGTCTGTCTATCAGTACAACATCGAGTTCTAGAATCTAGTCCGCTATGCTAAGCAAGATGTTCCAGATGACAAGGTGATGATCTATCAGTTCAGAGGTGGTCTCAAGGATGAGCTTCTGTCAGGCCTAGTTCTTGAAGAGCCTCATGAGTTTGATCAGTTCTACAACATGGCTTTGAAGGTCGAGGCAACTCAGCTCAAGTTGGAGAACTCAAGGAAGCATTCAAGGGATTCATATTCGTCTTTTTCCAGCTCTCAGAAAGTTCCTAAGCAGCAGAAGTATTGGGTGCCAAATACTCCTCCATTTCGTCCTCCTCAGCAGCAGAAGCAGTTCGATGGCCGTGGTTCTTCCCACCCACCCAACCCAGGATTTCAGTAGAGACCCCAGGCGTCCAAGAAGTTCTTGTTCCTCCTCCATGCAATGTTTGTCCACTTTTTGAGGTGGCTTGCCAGAAGGGTCACTATGCAAACAAGTGCAACCGGTGAGCGTCAAATATTGGGCAATGACATGATCACTCAAGTAGAAGAAATTTGCCGTGTCATTCGTCAGAACCTCAAAGCAGCTCAGTCCCGACAGAAGAGTTATTACGATAACAAACATCGGGATGTTTCTTTTGAAGTGGGTGATCTAGTCTATCTCAGAGTCTCTCCCAGAAGGGCTCTCAACGGTTTGAAATTAAAGGAAATCTACCTCCTCACTTTGTTGGTCCTTTCAAAGTTGTTGGCAAGAGAGGTGGACTTGCTTATCAACTAGAGCTTCGTCCAAATTTCACAAATGTGCACGATGTCTTCCATGTTTCTCAGCTCCGGAGGTGCTTCAAGACTCCCAAGTGTACCATTGACCTCCAAGACATTGATCTCCAAGAAGACCTCCCTTATCGTGAGCATCCAGTGGCAATTCTCGAAGAAACTGAGCGTAAGACTCGCAAGAAATCTATCAAGTTCCTCAAGGCGAAGTGGTCTCATCATTCTGACAAAGAAGCTACTTGGGAACGTGAGGACCTTCTCCGTTCCGAATTTCTAGAGTTCTTTCATTCCTAGATCTCGGACCGAGATCCTCTTGTAGTGTGGGAGAGTTGTGACAGCCCAAGCGCTGTCCCTACCTTTTATGGCATGTATCTTCTATGAACCTTGTTGTCATGAGATTAATGATATGAGTTGAACCTTGTTATTCCATGTCTTGTTCATGCATTCATGCATCATGCATCATATCATCCATCATGCCATGCCTTGTTTGTGATGTGACCTTGTTGTGGTTGGGTGTGTTCTTGTGTTGTGTGATGTGGGTTGAGTGTATGTGGTGCAACACTCCTTCTCCTTTCCCCTCTCTTTTTCTTTCAACATTACCCAACCAAATACCCTTGTTCCCTTGGCTTTTTATCAACATAAATAACTTGCTAATATAATTGTTTAAAATGTTCAGGAGGTAGCCTATAATGTTTTAAAATTATATGTGTGGTTCTTTTGGTGATTGAGCTTAATATGTATTTGAGGTTTAAATAACAAGGGGGCTGTTGATTTTAAAATTATTTAATTTACTTGCTTCAAAAATCCCCTTGTCAATTTTATTAACTAGTTCTCATTTTCTTGTAGTCGAATATATTTTTGCTTTATTCCAAATCCTTTTTATTTTCGTCCATGGGTTTTTCTTAGCTTGCTGGTTTATTTAAAAGAAAAAAACCTGTTTTATTTGTCCAAGAGAGCTGGGCCGGCTCCTCCCTGCGTGGCCCAGCCCAGGTGACCAAGCGGCCACCTGCTCCATTTCTTCTCCGTCAGAGTTTCAGAGAGTGAGAGCGCGCCCGCCGTGAGCTTTTGTCGTCACCTCGCCGTCAGCCCACGGATATTTAGGCCCCCACAACGTCCGTGCAGAACCCCTAGGGTTCCCTCTTCCTCCCAGCGCCACTGCCGCTGCCCTTTCCCTCCATTCTTCCTTCTTCTTCCTCCTTCTTCGCAGGTAAGTTCTGATTGAGGGGTGAGGTTCAGAGATCTGCCGGTCGTCGTCGCCGCTGTCGCCGCATCTCCGGTGGCCCTCGTCGCCGGTGGCCATGGCGTGGAGCTCGCGGGTGCTTGTCGCATTCTGTTCCCACTGCTACGGGGTGAGGAGCACCCCTGCATCACTACCCCGTCGTTGCTGTCGTCCGCAAGCAGAAGAGGACATCGACGGTCGTCTTCTTCCTCTTCTTCCCCTTCATCTCGTCGTCGTCCGCGTCCCCGCATCGCCGAGCAACCCCTCGGTGAGCTGCCGATCCCCGCAGCCCCTTCTTCCCTCACGTAGGCCCGCGTTCGCCGTCGCCGTGCTCTGCCTCCGCCGTGCCTCGAGCCAAGCAGAAGCTCGAGCTCTAGCGCCCCTTGCCGCTGTTTGGTGTGGGGATGGGCTCCCCTTGGACCCTGTTCTCCCCACTGGTGGTCTCTGTCACCGGAGAGGCCAGCTATCACCAGAATTCGCCGCCGCTTGCCGCTGTCACCGGTGTCTCATTTTTCTTTCAGTTTCATCAGTAGCAGGATGTTAGGTACAACTAATGGGCTCGTTCCCTACTCTGTTAGCAGTCGAGGCCGTGCCGTAGTGGTAGCACGCTCGGGGAGGCGACCGAGAGGTCGTGGGTTCGAGCCCGAACCCCCCTTTTTTGTGTTTCTTTTCTTTTCTTTCTTTTGTATGTGTGTATGTGTTGTGTGTATATATATGTACACATACATGATGGATGTTTTTTTCCTTTCCTGTTTAGAATAAATGTGTATGTGTAGTGCATGTGAGTGTGTGGCTTGAATATATGTATGTATGTGAGTGTATGTGTGTGAGTGTGGTGTCACATGCATGCATATGTGCATATATGCACTCTGTGCATATATGTGTGCATATGTGTGTGTGTGATGAACACCCACACACATGGGTGTGTGTGTTTTCATGAGGGTATGTGCAATATGCACTTATGCATATTTGCCATGTGTGTGTGTATGTGAGGTAGTGGTGTGTAGGTTTGTGGTGTGTGTGTGGTGACAAGTGGGCCATGCCCCACTTGTTATACCCTATCTATGTTGATGCGTGTCATGTTGTTTTGTAGTGTGTTTTAGATCTTTTCCTGTTATAGCAACATTTCCAAATCTAGATAGGTCCATATATGATCATGAGCATTTTGGGTATGTTTTCACTTATAAGAGAGGTTGTTGATATTGCTATGTAGTTTTTGTCATGTTGCTTCGCATGAATATATGTGTATGATACATGATATTGGGGTAGAAAGACCCAAGGAATCCAATGGTGCAAATAGATTTCACGTTTGAGCAAGTTTGCAAAACTGCTATTTTCTGCTGTGATGCTACTTTGTCATTTATGCATGAATTAATCCATGCTTGCTTTGGGGCATGTGCCAACATGGAAGTGTTAGTGTTTGATGTCTAGTATGCCATGGTATTTTTGTTTGGCATGAGAATCACCCATATAAGTTGTAAACTTGCTGCAAAGTAGCGAAATTGATGTTTCTGTTTTCACCATGCTAAATAATTCTAATTCTAAGAATCTGCTGTTATTTTTATGCCATGAAGAGTGGTTGCTATCTTGTGATATGTTGTGAATTAGCTCAAGCTTAGTGCTAGTGTTTTGAAGTATATGTTGTATTCTAGCATCCTGTTAACTTTCATGCCATGAGGTGGTCTCTAACACCATTACTTTCTGCTGTAAACTTGCCATCAGGTTAACTCATATTCCAGAAAACTGTTATTTTCCTTAGGTCCCAGAAATCTGTTTCATCATGCCAACTTGTTAGCTTCATGCTTATTGATGTGTGCCTCCTTTACAAATTGTGTAGTTGGATAAGTTGATAAACATGTTATGTAGTTTCTGTCAATAGTAGGATTCCTGTAGCTCAAGTTATTAGCTGTGAAAGTTGCTATGTTGCTGTTTTGTGGCAGATTGTTTGTTTTATTGTTTTGTGACTTGTGGGAGCTATACTCCATGGAATTGCTTGATCTTTGGATCTATTGTGGTTGGTTTTCATTGCCTAACCATTGGCTACCTTGGAATGCCAAGGAATAGCCCAGGTCTTTCTTGTCTTGTGTTTTGCCTTCGTATCTTCCTGTGAGCGTATCGTGAGAACCGTAACTCCGTTTCTTATGTTCCTCGTATGCATGTTTATCATTCTTGCATGATGCATCCATATTTGCCATGTTCAGGCATGTCTAAATACCTTAACATAAGGTTCGGTCCAGATTCATTAATAAGCAACCCTTTGCATGTGAAACATGACTAGTTAGGATTGCCATGTTAAAAAAACTCTTCACCTAAGCATGCATCATTCTTTCTTGTGCATTGCACCATGGTTGTTCGTTTATTCTTGCTGTTTCTTTTGGGTAGACGCGAGCGTCGAACCTGAGTACGAAGAGCCAGGAGAGTACAACTACGAGGATCCCGCTACTTGTTCCACTAAAGAACCAACAGGCAAGATGATCGTACCCGGATCCCGAGACTATTTTCGCTTTCTAGTTGTCACATTTTATCATTACAGTTGCGCTACCTTCCACTTGAATGTCAGCCTCCTAATTTCCATGATAGCCTCTAACCCTCCACATCCTAACAAACCTTTGATTGGCTAAGTTACCGCTGCTCAGCCCCTCTTATAGAGTTCTAGTTGCAAGTACAGGTTGTTGCATGTGATAACATGGATTTGGCACATCACAATATTATTTGCTATTTAATTTAATGCACATATATATTTGGTATTGGTGGAAGGCTTGGACTTTTGCTAGGTATTTTGTTCCGCTGTTACCGCCATAGTTTCTTGTTACCGGTGTTATGCTTCCATACTTTGTGCTCCTAACATGCTCGGGGTTGTTATGGGGACCCCCTTGTTTATTCCGTTAGGATTAAAACTTGTCTGGCAAGACCCAACATTGGTACTACATTTGCTTAACAACTTAATAAAAATTTTCATAGGGCTTTGCAACCCCATGGATAATTAATCAACCCCCGGGCCAGTGCTCCTCATGAGTGTTGGTCCAAACTAGAGCACTATGCGGGGCCAACCCGGGGCAACTCGGGAGATTTCTATCAGGCCTCCGTACGCGTAGCGTATCCGTCGTGTCCTCAGAACAAGATACGTGACTCTTATCGGGTTCGTCGACACGTCGGGTGGTCTTGCTGGATTTGTTTTACCTTTATCGAGTGTTTAGCGTGAGGGCTCTGACTTTCTTCGGGTTATCTCGAGGTGTTGGAATTCCTTTGGAGTTGCCTAGGATGATCATGAGATCCGTGGTCGAGGCTATTCCCGCGGAGTGTGGTTAATTTGTGATGGACTAGTTGGAGCACCCCTGCAGGGTCAAATCTTTTGGAAAGCCATGCCCGCGGTTATGTGGCAACTTGGATATTTGTTTAACACCTGGGTATTGTTAACTTGAAGTAAACTCTAAATAAAATGCACCAACTGTGTGAGTAATCGTGATCGTCTCTGCTCGTGAATATGATCCGAGAGAGAACATTGTGGGGTTATGATTGACGTAAGTAAGTGTTCAGGATCTCATAGAGGTCATTCTAGATTTGATCGTTTATCATAGGCCACATATATCTATTTCATGTCACGTAAGTTTAGCCACCATATATGCTTAGTACTGCTACAACCTAAACACATACCCCATCCCAACCTTAAGCTTGAATAGTCTCGGTACCCGGGCGCATGATTGCTAAGTCCTTGTGGCTCACAGATTACTACAACACTCCAGGTACAGATGAGTTCGTGCAGGATGATCTAACGCAGCTCTAGTGGGAGTATGACGAGGAAAAGGGCAGGATGTACGTGACTTATCCGGATGAGTAGAGGACCATGGTCATGATCTTTGGGATAGTGAGATAGTATCATTTGCATCTAGTTTATCGTTTGATTTCGTCCGTAGGTGGACCCTGTCTTCATCTTGATGTTTGAACTCTATGTGGAATTGTAATTTAGTATGTGGTGAGTGTAAGCCATCTCATATACTCATCTCTTCTGTGATGTATGATGTAATGATGCTATACTTGCGAACGACAAGATGCGCCTCTATCCCTTGTGAGGCCCCCGTGCCTTAATATGGATAGGCGCGCATCTTGGGCGTGACATAATTATAGATACATTGGAGACGTATCAGCATGCCAAAGATGTCGGGCGTAAGACAATCTATGGGACCTACGGGTCCCCTTTGCGGTTCAACCGTGGGGATTCGCGGGCACAAAGAGCATTACCGACCCATTCATGCATCAAGGGTTTTAGACAGGTTCGGGTCGCTCAGAGCGTAAAACCCTACGTCATGTGCTTTGGTGGATTATGTGAGTTCACAGTACATGAGCGCTATCACCCGGCAAGGAATGCCTGAGGAGTGCGGCTACGCGTGTAAATGAACAACGTGTCAACCTTTCTAAAGGTAGCCATAGGCCTCCTTTTATAGGCCAAAGGGCTACCAAAGTGGCTAAAATGGTCATTACATGGGTAAACAATATACACCATATGTCATGGTTTTGTCACAGAAGATGTCTGAGGACTTAGATTCGAGGCCATTGCTAAGGTGATGGACTCAAAGGGGTTGGTTGGGACGAAGGACACGAGTTTACCTAGGTTCGGACCCTCAAGAAGAGGTAAAAGCCTACGTCCTGCTTGTGTTGTATTGATTGGAGTATCGATTACAAGGGAGCGGATTCGCTTGACCTAGTTCTCGATTAGTTGGTTTCTGTCTAAGTCGCCCTGGGTCTCTCCCTTATAAAGGAGGTCAAGACCATGGGTTACACAAGTCTCATACCAACTCTGAAACATTTTCCGACTCTATCTTTATGTCGTCTTGACTTCCTAAGCAAGCCGTCTCCGGGCGCCTTGTCCGCCCGGGTCTTCATGCCTTCTTTCTCTGGGACTCGCCTTGGCCCATCTTGGTGAGCCACCATACGTCTATGCTTATGTCTCAAGGCCCATCCTTCGTCTTGCTTATGAGCCGCCAGTTATGACCCGGCCCCCCTAGGCGGGTCTCACCACAGTGTTATATCCCCAACATTAGGCCCCAGGTTGATTTGAGCTTGCTCATTTCAACCTTCCGTCTCACTTGGCGGCGAGTCTTGCTCATTATCACATGAAGGTAAAACAAAGTAACCCGCCGTGACGTCATACTGGAGATATCAAAAAGATTCCCTGACATCCGCAACAGATCTTTCCACTATTAAACTGACGACCCGAAAATCGAGGCGTCCGTCTCGGTCAATCAACTTCTGTCGCCTGGATTCTCGCGCCCGTTTCCACCTTTTGCCTATTAAATAAGACCGTGAAGGGTGGTCTTCATTTATTTCTCCGCTTGCCCTTCTTCTTCTTCCTCCCGACGCCGTCGCTCCAGAGTTTTCCTGCTCCGGCGAAGCTTTCACACCGTCCTCATGCCAGGCCTCTGCATCAACCTGATCGGACCAGAGCACCGCCTGCATTCGTCGCGTCATCTCCGGTAAGTTCTTCTCCACCCCTAGATGTGTAGCTTTCGGTAGGGTTTTAATGGAGTTCTTCCGGCCGCTAGAACACGAGCTTTTCATAATGTCAGATAGTATGTAGATCAGTGAACTCGATAATGCCCTTGAGCCCATCACAATAGACCAGAGGAAGTCAATAATAACTGAACACAAATCTGTAGTTGCCCTTTTCACTGTCTAGAAATATCAGTAGTTCATCTGTTCGTCATTAGGTTAGAATAAACCCGCTTTTTCCTCTATTTTGTAGATCATAACTATGCAGATAGTCTGTGAAACTTGTTTTCCACACATAGTAATATTTGCTATGTTTCCATGCATATTTAACTCGCCATTCAAGTTATGACTTTCGGCTAAACTGCTTCGTCGACTTAGCCTTAGAGAGCTTAAATTTCATCAGCCATCTGTAGTCATCTGTCACCTTCTGACTCGCCACACGTTATTACCTTGGACAACTTTAAGACGCCACCATGCCTCGTGCGTCCAATTCTTGTAACTGGGTCAGCTTTGTCGTTACCGAAGAGTTCTTGAAAGACATCGTAGACACAGGGTCCTTACCAGCCAAAGATGTCATCCATTGGTGGGTTCCAGGCAACAAAAAGAAACCCCTTCCTCAAAAGGGCGAAGTAGTTCTTTTCGCACATCAACTTGTATGCAGTTTCAGCCCGCCCGGTTCAAAATTCTTCCGGGATGTCCTTCATTTCTTTAAACTGCACCGTCAAGACATTACCCCAAACTCCGTGTCAAACATATGCAACTTCCAAATCCTCTGTGAAGTTTACTTACAACAAGAGCCGTCCATTGGTCGTTTCCATGAGTTTTTCTATGCAAACCATCAGATGGAGGTAAAAGCTGGTCCAAGCTTAGAGCTTGGTGGAATCTCAATTCAGAGAAGACGGGACGTGACCTTTCTGGCTGTTCGGATGCCAAGCCATCCCAAGGACTGGAATAAAACCTAGTTTTGCTGTAAAGACACCTCTCTAGAGGGAGAACATTCCTTGTCGGGTTATCGTCCGACCCGGATCAAGACATCAACCGAGCTCCCTGACCGGCTGTCAACTTTTGAACGAGCAAAGTATGCTCTGGCTCATGCCAAAATCAAGGCCCTTATGGCCAATGGTTTGACAGGGATGGATCTGACCCGCTGTTGGGTTTCTTGGAAAGTCCTGCCTCTGAGCCGGCGAATCCACCTCATGTGCGAGTATACGGGTGATGATAATGACCCCCTCTGCTTTAACCTTACCACGTTATCAGAAGATAATATCGTGGCTGCCATCAAAAGCCTTGTTCATGAATCCAAAGGATCTTGCCGTGCCATTGGGTTAGCACCTTTCTGCGCCGCAAACCCGGCCCCAGACGTAAGGGCGACTCTCGATCTCCTTACTTCCGTGTTTAGCTATCCATATATACTTTGCAGTCTTTTGACCTCTTTCGACAACTTTCATTTTCAAGCCAATTCCAGCTTCTAGAAAAAGATATACGTTCCTCCTCCAAAGAAATTAAAGGAGAAAACCGACGGCCAAAAGAAGAAGACCGCCCCTCAGGAACAACCGGAATCTGACGACTCAGAGGTAGAACTTGACTCTCTTGGCCGTCTCTTCATGCACCTTATTAACAATAATAATTCTCAGGACGAAATGGAGACAAGCCACGCCAACGCTCTTGAGGTAACTTAGTTTCATCTGACTCAGAACATCTTGCACCGCAGAAGATACGCCTGGTCATCCAAAAGGTCCCACTTTCTCATCCTCTTGCTTACTTAGACCCCCACTTTTCTTTGAAAAAGCAACAACAACTCTCCCAACGCCATCCCTAGAGCACCGGCTCTAACGACCTCATGGCTAGGTTATCTCATTCTCCGGCTCAACGGAAACGGCCAGCTAAGGTATTTGTTTCACTTGGCTTAAGTTTGTCAACCTTGCCTTATTGATTTGATCATGTCTTATACTGGCTTAACTGTTTTCAGGAATCACCCCCTTCCTCGAGCGACTCTACAGCTACTGCTCTTCTGCCTCTAAAGATCAATCCAGAGTACGTGCCTTTCATGCTTGCATTCCATCCTTTGTTAGTTGTAAATTTTATACCATGACCTTCTATGTTTTCCAGGGCTCAAGAGAAACAAAGGAAGACTGGGCGAGTCTACCCTTGCTCCCAAGGCTTGAGAGCCAGAGCCTGCCAAGCCGGACTCTCTTGCAGCACACGCTGATCCCTCTACGGCCTCCAAGGATGCGCCTGAAGAAGCTCGTCATTCTGCCGAGCCGGCGGCCCATGACAGGATTCCTGAGAGTCCTCCAAGGACCAACTCTAAGTCACCGAGCCCTTCAATAGCTGTTGAAGATTCGGTTACTCCGGACGTCACTATTACTGGTGTCAGCTTCCACACACCTCAAGATCATATGTTGACAAAGCACACTGAGAAGCCTAAAGACGTTGAGAAGCTGGACTTTGAACTCCCTGTGCTGCAGAAGTTAACCGCTCTTGAGCTGCACGCTGGTTATTTGAACCGCCTCTCCACCAGCCGGAACATGGAGCTCAAGCCTGTCAACTTGATGAAGAAAAAATATGAGGTACTCTTGCTCTCTTTTCCCTATACCCTTATGTAGTCCCCAAGAGCTAGTTTAGTATTTACCAATGGTAAACCGGGTCTTTGAATCTTGTTATAAATAGAAAATACTTAGCCTGTAGCCCTCATTTATCGGCTTAAGACCTAAATATTGAGCCAACGCTTTAGTGCGTAAGTAGTTGTTCAAAAAGACATCTGTAGCCCCCAAGGGCCGGCTTAACTTGATGAAAGATGATCCGGAACTTCGATATAAATAGATCAGAGAGCCAGTTGTAGTCCCCTAGGGCCAGCTTAACTTTCATGAAAGATGAGCCGGAACTTCCTTGTAGGTAGAGTAAAGAGCCATGTGTAGCCCCCAAGGGTCGGGTTAACTTTAATGAAGATGAGCCGGGACTTCCTTGTAGATAAAGCAAAGAGCCATGTGTAGCCCCCAAGGGCCGGCTTAACTTTAATGAATATGAGCCAGAACTTCCTTGTATCCTTGGAGAACAAATAGACATTAGCCCCCAAGTGTCGAGCATATTTCTTGCAATTTGCTTGAAACTTGCATTATATTGTCTGAATCTTCATCATCTGACAATATACCATCCTGACGACTTAGCCCTCATTTTGCCTTTTATATGTTACATGATGCTTTAAATGAGGCCGAGTCTAAATTGACTGGGTTAAGGAGCAGTCTGGCCACCCAGCAAGCCGCCCGAGGCGAGGCAGACGAAAAGTGCCGGCTCGCCATTGAAGAACATGCTAAAGTTAAGGCTGACTTCACCACCTTCAAGAAATTCGCTAAGACAGAACAGACCGCCCTGGCCCAATGAGCAGACGATGCTGACCAGCAACTCATGGTTGTGTCCGATGAGTTACACGCCTTGAAGCGCCACATTGCGAAGATGTCTGCCGCCATCTTTGGTAAGTACTAAATATTTAGCCAATACTCTTGTGTGAGTACTTATGCCGGAGACTTATAGCCAAAATTCTGTCTTATGCAGGTCAAAGGAGCCGTCAACTTGCCACTGATAGCTTGTTGCCATTGAAAGCCGTCTATACTTTAACGGAGCATCTGTATTGTGGATCTCTCTGCAAAATCAAGGCAGTGCTCTATAAAGATAGTATTCCCTAGACTATGAAGGGAGTCATAGAGTTTCTATCCACCCTACCTACACAAATCCAGGAGCTCAAAAAATCAGCCACCAGAAAAGGAGCCATTACAGCCATAACCGGGCTTTACCTTTCGCCCGAGAGCTGACTCCCGAAGGCATGATGGATGGGTTTCCATGAAAGAAAGATGACGACTCAGAGTTCATGGAGGCTGACTATGCTCGTTGCATGAAGGCTTCCAGAGTCCTCGCATCAGTGTTAGCAGAAGAAGTGGACCTATCAACATACCAGGTGGCTTACAATGCCGAGCACAAGAGAGTGCACGCCCTAACCTTTGAGGCCAAGGACTTAACGCATGCACGCCGTAAGCACCTCTTCCCTCCCGATCTTGACCCCCCCCCTCTTTGAAGAGGCAAACTTTGTGGCTTTAACCAGCTGCAACTGGGATGTCGACAATCTCCAGACCAAGGAGGTCGAAGACCCGCCGCAGGGTGACCCGCCATCCAACTGACGACCTTGGTAACGCCATGGATGATCCGGCCTTGTGACCCACCATAGGGCGATGTAAAAAACTTTAAGTTCTCTCTTTTGAGCTCCATAGAGAGCATTGTAATAGGCTTGTAGTAAACTTTGTCTTGGCTGAACTATGCCATCATGCACATATGAAATCGTCCAGCTTAATATATTACATCTGCCTTGTGCCTTCAACTCATACAAGATGTTGTGGCGACTCTTGGTAATTAACCAACCTGCGAGAATAGATTAATCTTCACATTGTCAGGAGGATGTCTTAAGACAGTGCCACCCAAAGATGCTATATCTTTCCTGACTTGCTTTTTGTTTAGCTCATGTGCCGGCTCTTTTGGGCTGATTCGCCACTTAAAACTCCTTAGCAGTACAGGGTCTCTATCAAGATTTGTCGTCAATTCCTTTGTGCGGCTCAGGGTCTCTAAGCGAGATTAACTGACACGAAGTGTGACGTCCCAGAAGAGACTCGACAGCGCATGAGTACCTTGGTAGCCCATAAACTGCCTCTCACATGACATAAATCCGTCGTTTTAACCTTAAACAGTGCAGGGTCCTTAAAGGATTAAGTGCCTAAGAGTACGAACGGGCCACATAGCGGAGAGTCGGCAGTAGACGGGAGAGTTTATCCTTGCTTTTCGTAAGCCGGCCCTCACGTGACAAGAACTGCCGTTTTAACCTTGAACCAATATAGGGTCTCTATCGAGATTGGCCGTCAATTTCCTTGAACCGGCTTAGGGTCTCCAGGCGAGATTAACTGGTAAGAGTTCGGCAGGTCACCTAGCGGAGTAGCATCAGCTTACAGGCAGGTTTAACCCTGTTTGGCTTAAGAGCCAATCAAGAGGGTGTGTAAGCTAAACCCAGTGGGTTGGAAGCCCCCAAGTGACCTTTGTTGACGGAGTCAACTGTTTGGGTTAAGAGCCGACCGATAGGGTGTGATAAGCTAAACCCAGTGGGTTGGAAGCCCCCTAGACGATCATGTTGACAGAGTCAACTATTTGTCTTGAGAGCCGACCGATAGGGTGTGATAAGCTAAACCCGGTGAGTTGGAAGCCACCTGGATGATCATGTTGACAGAGTCAACTATTTGGCTTGGGAGCCGATTAATAGGGTCTGATAAGCTAAACCCGGTGGGTTGGAAGCCCCCTGATTGACCTTTTTGCACAGACTGAGATATACGAAACGGCAGAGGCCCCGGCTTGTAGGGATGCCAACATTATTCATATATATGTATATGTGTGATATGTACAATGAAGGCGTACAATGTCAATTCTTGACAAGTTAAGTATAATAAGGCCGTAGATGCGCTATGTTCCACGGCCGGAAGGTCTCTTGCCCAGAAGTGTTTGAGTCGTCTTGGATTTCAATGAGGTAATACGACCCATTGTTGAGATTTATGATGACCACGAAAGGCCCTTCCCATGGAGGGGATAACTTGTGTGCATCCGTATGATCTTGAATCAACCGCAGCACTAAGTCGCCTTCTTGAAACACCCGGATCTTAACTCTACGGCTATGATAGTGACGCAGGTCTTGCTAGCGAATCTCCAATCGAGCCGCCGCCAGATCACGTTCTTCCTCCAAGGCATCCAACGCATCTTGACGCGCCGTTTTATTGTCCACCTCAACGTAAGCCAACACTCGTGGCGAGTCATGACGGATATCGCTTGGTAACACGGCTTCTGCACCGTAAACCATGAAGAAAGGTGTATAACCTGTTGATCTGTTGGGGGTGGTTCTAATGCTCCATAAGACGGATGGAAACTCCTCCACCCAACAACCCGGCGTTAGCTGCAAAGGAACCATAAGTCGGGGTTTGATACCTCTCAAGATTTCTTGGTTAGCGTGCTCTGCCTGACCGTTTGACTGTGGATGAGCAACCGTAGAAACATCAAGTCTGATGTGTTCACTTTCACAGAACGCTTTCATAGCCCCCTTGGACAGGTTTGTACCATTATTAGTGATGATGCTGTGAGGGTAACCAAAATGGTAGTTCAGATTTTTAATGAACTGAACCGCCATGGCCGCGTCACACTTGCTAACCGCTCAGCTTCTACCCACTTGGTAAATTTGTCAACCGCCACCAAGAGGTGGGTCTTCTTGTCCTTGGATCTCTTGAAAGGCCCGACCATATCAAGCCCCCGGACTGCAAACGGCCAAGTAATTGGAATCATGCGCAACTCTTGAGCCGGGACTTGAGCACGCCGACCAAACTTTTGACATCCATCGCACTTGCGAACCAAGCCTTCCGCATCCTTATGAGCCGTCAGCCAGAAGAAGCCATGTCGAAAGGCCTTGGCCACCAGGGATTTTGAGCCGACGTGATGACCACAATCACCAGCATGAATTTCATTCAAGATTTCCTTGCCCTCTTCAGGTGAAACACAAAGTTGAAACACGCCAGTGATGCTGCACTTATGTAACTCACCATTGACTATTGTCATAGACTTAGACCGTCGGGTGATCTGCCTGGCAAGATTTTCATCATTAGGTAACTCGCCACGAGTCAGGTATGCCAAATAAGGCGTAGTCCAGTCAGGAATAGCATGTAAAGCCGCCACCAGCTGTCCCTCAGGATCAGGAATAGCCAAGTCTTCCTCTGAAGGTAAACTAACTGACGGGTGATGTAGTACGTCTAAGAAAATGTTAGGCGACACCGACTTATGTAGAGAACCCAGCCTTGACAGGGCGTCAGCCGCCTCGTTCCTGCGATGATCAATATGATCCACCTAATAACCCTTGAAGTGAACAGCGATGATATCCACCGCCTGACGATAAGCCGCCATCCGTGGGTCCTTGGAATCCCAAGTGCCTGAAACTTGCTTGTCTACAAGATCTGAGTCGCCGAAGCATCTAACCCAGCTCAGGTTCATCTCCTTAGCCACCCGGAGGCTAGGAAGCAGAGCTTCGTAGTCAGATGCATTGTTAGTACAAGGAAACATCAACCTTAGCACATAACAGAACTTATCAACTTTGGGGGAAGTTAAGACAACCCCTGCCCCTGATCCTTCTAGTTGCGTGGATCCATGAAAGTGGATTGTCCAATATAAGTTGTCCGGCTTCTCCTCGGGCGCCTGACACTCAGTCCAGTCATTTATGAAATCCACCAAGGCTTGAGACTTGACCGCCGTGCGAGGTATGTATTTCAAATTGAGAGGTCCAAGCTCCAGCGTCCACTTAGCAATCCTACCAGTGGCTTCTCTGTTTTGAATGATATCTCCCAATGGGGCAGAGCTAACCACTGTAATCTGGTGCCCCAGGAAATAGTCTTTTAGCTTGTGATTGGCCATGAACAGCCCATGCACCAGCTTCTGCATATGTGGATACCTCTGCTTGGATTCCATCAGGACCTCAGTGATATAGTAAACCGGCCTTTGAACTGGATATTCCTTCCCTGCCTCCTTACGCTCGACAATGATTGCAGCACTGACAACCCTGTTATTAGCCGTCACGTATAAGAGCAAAGGTTCTTTCTCAACCGGAGCGGCTAAGACCGGTGGCTCAGTAAGCTGCATGTTGAGTGCCTCAAATGGTTCACCCGCCTCCGTAGTCCAGACAAAGTTGTCCGTCTTTTTCATCATCTGGTATGAAGGGATGGCCTTCTCACCAAGGTGGCTTATAAACTGGCTTAACACAGCAATCCGTCTCGCCAGGCATTGAACATCATTGATGCATGCCGGCTCAGACAGGGAGGTGATAGCCTTGATTTTATCCGTATTAGCCTCAATGCCTCGCTCAGATACCAGAAATCCCAAGAGCTTGCCTGCGGGAACACCAAAGACACACTTAGTCGGGTTAAGCATCATCTTGTAGACCCGTAAGTTATCGAAAGTCTCCTTCAAGTCATCAAGTAGAGTCTCTTTCTTCCTTGACTTGATCACAATAGCATCCACATATGCATGAACGTTATGCCCGATTTGGCCGTGAAGACAGTTCTGTACACAACACTGGTAAGTCGCCTGGGCACTCTTGATCCCGAAAGGCATAGACACATAGCAGAAAGCACCAAAAGGCGTGATGAAAGCCGTATTCTCTTGGTCCTTGACTGCCATCTTGATCTGATGACAACCGGAATAAGCATCTAGGAAGCATAAGCTCTCACAACCCGCCGGTGCATGAATGATCTGGTCAATAAGAGGGAGAGCAAACAGGTCAGCCGAACAAACCTTGTTAAGATCCGTGTAGTCCACACACATATGCCACATGCCATTTTTCTTGAGTACCAGCACCAGGTTAGTGAGACACTCCGGGTGAAATACCTCCACGATGAAACCCGCCGCTAGAAGCCAGGCTACCTCTCCCCCTATGGCCTTTCGTCTCTCCTCATTGAACCGCCGGAGAAACTGCTTAACAAGTTTAAACATAGGATCCACATTAAGGTGGTGCTCAGCGGACTCTCTCGGTACACCCGGCATGTCAGAAGGTTTCCATGGAAGATGTCCCGATTCTCATGGATGAATTCGATGAGCGTGCTTTCCTATTTGGGGTCCATATGAGCTCCGATAGTGAACTACTGAGATGATTTGCCCGGAGTGAAATCCACCGATTTAGTATCATCTGTCGAAAATTTGATGGGTGGCTCAACCTTTGTGGTGGGATTTTTCAGCGGAGTCATGTCCTACGGCTCAACATTTTCCTTATAAAACTTGAGCTCCGCCTCAGCACAACTAGACTCTGCATAAGCCGCGTCTCCTTCTTCACACTCAATAGCTGTCTCTTGATCACCGTGCACCGCAATCGTACGCTTTAGGCCGGCATCTTGAGCTGCAAGTACACCTAACAAGGTGTAGCAATGAATTTGGCGTAAGCCAGACGTCCAAACAGAGCATGATACGGACTTTTGATCTTGACCAGCTCATACCACAAGGTCTCTACTCTGTAGTTGTGTTCGTCACCGAAGGAGACTTCCAAAGAGATCCTCCCCACTGGATAAGCTTCCTTGCCAGGCACCACGCCATGAAAAATTGTTGATGACGGCTTAAGATCCTTATCAAGCAACTTCATCCGGCGGAAAGTGTCATAGTACAGAATATGGATGCTACTGCCACCATCCATAAGCACCTTGGTAAACACATAGCCTCCAACTTGGGGAGCAACTACCAGTGCTAGCCATCCCGGGACATCAACACGCGGTGGGTGATCCTCCCGGCTCCAGGTTATATCATACTCAGACCACTTCAAGTATTGTGGTAGAGCCAGCGTGATCGCATTAACCGCCCGCTTGCGCAACTTATGATCTCGCCTGTCTAGGCAGGTCGTAAAAACATGATACTGACCCAAGCTGAGGTGCTTTGGATTACTCTGATATCCAGATTAGTTATTTTGTTGCTAATTGTTTCCTATCAGAGTGCTAATGATGTCCTCCTTGGTTGCTGGTCGTTATGGCCAGATCTTGAGTCACCGGACCCAAACCCGGCTCCTGACCCGCCTGGTCCTAAGCCGCCGGGTGGGCCACCATCGTTGTTATGCTGTTGTAAGCTGTAGTCCTTGAACTTCTGCATAACGTGGCAATTACCCCATGTGTGACCCGCTAGCCTGTCGAGTTGACTATGCTCCGGACATGGTTTATTCAGCATATCTTCCAAATTAGAAGGAGTCTTAGCCTTACTAAAAGGCTGCTTGAACTTCCCGTTTCCCTTAGCACGATTGTTGCTAGTGCTGGCATTGGCCACCAGTTCTGACCCGCCGTACGGGTTCTTCCTCTTGACTTGGTTACCATTTCCGGTCGCACCTTTGTCATTGCTATTCTTCTTACTCTAACAAGGCTTCTCCTCATCGGATCCCGGATCCTTCGTATTATCAGAGTCAGCGTATTTCATGAGAGCCGCCATGAGCTCCCCCATGTCCTGACACGTGCGCTTGAGCCGGCCGAGCTTCTTCTTAAAAGGCGTGAAGTGGCAATTCTTTTCCAGAATCAAGACCGCTTGAGCCGCCGTAATATGCTCAGATGAGTGGATGATAGTCGAAACCCGCCGGACCCAGTGATGAGCCGACTCATATTCCTGTTGTACACAGTGATCCAAATCCACAATCGTCATGGGCTGCTTGCACGTCCCTTGATTTTTTTTGATGAACTTCGCTTTTAACTCAGCCCAAGAATTGATGGTATTGGGTGGCAAACCCTTCAACCACGTGCGAGCCGGCCCTTTTAGCATCATGATAAAATACTTCGCGCACACCGCGTCAATGACGTCCAACATCTCCATGGCCAGCTCATAGCTTTCAATCCAAGCCTCCGGGGGTAGATCAATGGTGTTATTTGGGACCTTGCGAGGGCCTTTGAAATCCTTTGGCAGACGCTCGTTCCGCAGAACCGGCACCAAGCACGGTACTCACACGACCCTGGTGGTTACTCCCGCTCTAACTAAGACGGAAGGCGCAGGCTCTTGATGAGCCGCTACTGCTAAAGCCACTGCCTCATGCTGTTCCATTGCCCGATCTACGAGCGCTTGAGCATCCAAAGCCGCCTCGTCGTCTCGCGGTGGGCCCCGGTGCCGATAACTGCTAGAAACCACTAGTGACTTATAACGCCGGCTGAAGCTGTGGATGGGGATGGGGGTTGAATACTTCTCTTGCTGGGCCATCACCATTCGTAGGTACCCAATAGCGCCCCATACCTCTTCTGCGAAAGGCCCCTCATTAGGAATAGGGATTGTTCCAAGCCGGGTTGCCGCCGCTACCATGTTCTCCACCAGGTTTGAGTAGTGACCCACCGGCGTCGGAAAAACCATTTGTGAGGTCTGGTTCCGTCAGGGCGGGTTAAGCTGTTGCCGAGCAGCCGGCCGACTTCCAGGTGCTTCCGTTGACCGACCCGTTCTTGGCATGTTAAAAAGGTTTCTGGCCTCATATTGCTCTGGCAGGCGGGACTGATGGCTCATCCACCGTACCGCGGCTACCGACTGCTGTTCTAGCTCAAGGCGGAAAGCATCCGTTTTATGGCGCTCTGCCTCCGTGTCCATATGAGCTTTTAATGTGCCAATCCTCTGTTGGACTTCCACCATCTGGTCCTTAAGTCTTGTGATCTCCAGGTTCCGGGCGGCTTGATTGTCATGCGTGACTTCAGTCGCCGTCAGGGTTGTGAGCTCGTTCATCAAATCTAGAAGAACCTGAGCTGGCGGTGGGTCACCCCCCGTGTCTGCCGCCCCAGTGGCTGCACTGCTTGGGCCCGTTTCTGTTCCAGCCATGAACATGGCCGCATGAGTCGGCAACCCATGATCGTCCGGCTCAGACCGCTCCGACTCGGGGTAAAGTTCGTCCTCTCCCCCGAGCCCGCCATCGTGAAGTTGGTTGATTGATTTCGCCTCTCCGCTCAAAGATCCATCCTCTGAACAGATGAGAGTCTCCTGCGACATAGAAGCCTCAAGACCCATACCTTGAGTGAAGCCAACGAAGACATGCTTCCTGCCCGGGTCAGCACAGGTGGGTTGCATGTGTCGGGCGGGTTGCACTCGCCGAGCCGGCTTGACGATGTAGGTGCAGACGCCCGGCCCAGGTGTAGATCCACCGACTTTGTAGATGAAGATGTGGATTCTGCCGAAAGGAACCTAGAACCCGAACTCCATAGAGTTGGCATCGGGACCCCAGCCGGCGTCGTTGATGTACAGCCGGCCGTGGCGAATTTTGTTCATCCTTCCGAACACATACCCCTCGATCCCTGGAAGAGAGCCCTTTGAGAACTCAACACCATCAAGTGCTAGTCCCACGGTGGGCACCAACTGTCGTGGTTTTGTCACAGAAGATGTCTGAGGACTTAGATTCGAGGCCATCGCTAAGGTGATGGACTCAAAGGGGTTGATTGGGACGAAGGACATGAGTTTACCCAGGTTCGGCCCTTCAAGAAGAGGTAAAATCCTACGTCCTCCTTGTGTTGTATTGATTGGAGTATCAATTACAAGGGAGCAGATTCGCTTGACCTAGTTCTCGATTAGTTGGTTTCTTTCTAAGTCGCCCCGGGTCTCGCCCTTATAAAGGAGGTCAAGACCACGGGTTACACAAGTCTCATACCGACTCTTACAACGTGTCCGACTCTATCTTTATGTCGTCTTGCCTTCCTGAGCAAGCCATCTTCGGGCGGCTTATCTACCCGGGTCTTCATGCCTTCCTTGTCTAGGCCTCGCCTTGGCCCATCTTGGTGAGCCGCCATACGTCTAGGCTTATGTCTCGAGGCCCATCCTTGGTCTGGCTTATGAGCCGCCAGGTATGACCCGGCCCCCACTGGGCGGGTCTCACCACGGGGTTATATCACCAACACCATAGCTGCCAAAACTACTGACTAGAGCTATAATGTGAATTACCGAACTTTGACGGACTAGGACATGCACATTCAATGCACCATGAGGCCGCGCGCTGGCAACGACCACCGACAAGGATTGCCTTGATACGTATGTAACGTATCTACTTTTCCTAACACTTTTGCTCTTGTTTTAGACTCTAATTTGCATGATTTGAATGAAACGAACCCGGACTGATGCTATTTTCAGCAAAACTACCGTGATGTTGTTTTTGTGCAGAAATTAAAGGTCTCAGAATGGAACAAATTTTTTTGGAGATTTATTTTGGAATATTTAAGGAATTATGGAGCCATAAGCTACCTGAGAGGAGTCCCATGGTGCCCACCCCCACCAGGGCGCGCTAGGCGCCCCTGGCACGGACTGGTGGAGGGTGGACACCTCATGGGTCCCCCGACCCTAATTCCAACGCTATAAATTCACAATTCTCCAAAAAAAATCACAGAGAAGTTTTTACCTCGTTTCATGATACGGAGCCGCCACCACCTCCTTTTCTTCATCGAGAGGCCACATCTGGAGTCCGTTTGGGGCTCCAGAGAGGGGAATCTTCGGTCTTCGTCATCATAAACCCTTCTCCATCGCTAATTCCATGATGCTCCCCATCGGGAGTGATTAATTCCTTAGTAGGCTCCCCAACAAATACTCCGATCCAGTGCCTATGATCTTATCACATATTGTTCTTGCTAAGTTACTACTATTGCTGCTACTGTTACACTTGCTACACAATCACAACTGCTACTGTCACCGCTACTGTTATTGTTACTACTGCCATATGATTATTCTACTTATTACTTAGCTATAGATATTTATCTCTAGGTGTGGTTGAAATCACAACTCAACTCCTAATACTTTCAGATATTCTTTGGCTCCCCTTGTGTGGAATCTATAAGTTTGGGTTGAATACTCTACCCTCGAAAACTGTTGCGATCCCCTATACTTGTGGGTTATCAAGACCTTTTTATAGCGCCATTGCTAGGAAGCATAGTTATATTTGTTGAGTCACTTGGGATATATATCAATTGATCACTATGAATAATCTAAAGGATACAAAACCAAGATTTTTCCCTCGAAGATGAGGGGAGGTAAGGAACTGCAATCTAGCTCTGCTCTTGATTCACCTTCTGTTATGAGTAAGCTTGAAACACCACCACATGCTATTAATCCTGATATTGATGATGCTACTTCTGCTATGAATATTGCTTATGATGGTGCTAGTACCATGCTTGATGAAACTGTGCCATTAGTTGACTTTCTTGATGAACAAATTGCTAGAGCTAGAGAAAATGAAATTATTGAAACTGCTGAATCTGCTGAAACTGATGAGTACTTTGAAATTGATGATTATGAAACACCTAATAGGCCTAGCTCTCCTAGATTTGAAATGTCTAAGATACTGGAAGGTTATGCTTTAGATGGAGAAATAGCTAGAGAGATTCTTGCTTGTAAGGATAGGAATGATGTTAAGAAATTACTATGCAAGTATAAGGAAAAGACTTTGAATGCTAAAATGAAATGTGATCCTAAGTTTTCTACTTCACCTATCTTTGTTACCGATAAGGATTATGAGTTCTCTATCAAACCAGAGTTAATTACTTTGGTTGAATCTGATCCTATTCATGGCTATGAAACTGAAATTGTGGTAGCACACCTTACTAAGCTGAATGATATAGCCACCCTATTTTCTCATGATGAGAAGATTTGCTACTATTATATTCTTAAACTATTTCCGTTCTCATTAAAGGGTGATGCTAAGATATGGTACAATACTCTTACTCCTGGTTGTGTGCGTAGTCCCTAGGATATGATTTCCTACTTCTCTGAAAAATATTTTCCTGCTCATAAGAAACAAGCTGGCTTACCAAAAATGTTTAACTTTGTGCAAATTGAAGAAGAGAGTCTCCCATAATCTTGGGGGTGGCTTCTCCAATTGCTTAATGCTTTTCCCAATCATCCTCTTGAGAAACATGCAATAATTGATATCTTATATAATGGACTAACTAATACTTCTAGGGACTTCCTAGATAGTTGTGCTAGTTGTGTTTTCAGGGAACGTACTGTTGAACAAGCTTAGGAACTATTGAATAATATACTGAAAAATTATGATGGTTGGACTGTCCCTGAACCACCAATTGAACCAACTCCGAAGAAGAGGGATATCTTATTTCTTAGTCCTGAAGATATGCAAGAGGCAAATAAATGTATGAAGGAAAAAGGTATTCAGGCCAAGGATGTTAAGAATTTACCACCTATTGAAGAAATACATGGGCTCAGCACATCACCGCCTCTAGAGGTGGTAGAGGTAAACTCTTTATTAAAGTTTGATGAATGTGATATACCTTATAATAAACATCCTAGTAAATGCTTATATGAGTTTGATAACTATATTATGAAGCAAGAGCACTTCAATGCAAATATTCTGAAACACATGAAATATAATTCTGATATGATTGCCCTCTTGAGTGACTTGTTATTTAGAATCAGTAATGATGTGAGGGTTGTAGGAAAACATGCCTCTATGGTTCAAACTCAGTTAGAGCAAGTTGCTAAATCTCAAAGAGAATTGCTTGATGAAATGAATAATAATATGAATGATCATGTTGTTAGACTAGTAACTAGAGGAGGTAGAATGACCCAAGAACCTATTTATCCTAAGGGTCATTCTAAAAGAATTGAACAAGAATATCAAGGAATTAATGATGATACACCTTGTCCTTCTAAGAAAAAAATAAATAAAAACGATAGGACTTTGCATGCTTCTAGTGAACCCGAGACAGAAAAACCTCCTGATGATACTAATGATGTTTCTATTTTTGATGCAAAAACTCAATCTGGTAATGATCCACCTAGTGATAATGATAATGATAGTGATGTTCATGAGGATAATCAATCTAGTAATGATAAAGAACCAGATAAGGATGTAGAAATAGAACCTGTTGTGGATCTTGACAACCCACAACCTAAAAATAAACTATATGATTAAAAGGACTTTGTGGCTAGGAAACATGGTAAATAAAAGGGAACCATGGGTTCAAAAACTCATGCCTTTCCCACCTAAACCATCTAAGAAAAAAGATGATGAAGAATTTGAACGCTTTGCTGAAATGATTAGGCCAGTCTTTTTGCGTACCCGTTTAACGGATATTTTAAAGATGCCTCCTGATGCTAAGTGCATGAAATCCAACATCACTAATAAAATAAAGATACCCAAAGTCGAAATCTCCACCATGCTTGCTAACTATTCTTTTAAGGATTGAGTACCTAAGAAACTTGGAGATCCTGGAATACCAACTATATCTTGCTCCATTAAAATAAATTATGTCAAAACTCCTTTGTGTGATTTATGAGCTGGTGTTAGTGTTATGCCTTTATCTTTATATAAAAGACTTGATTTCAATAAACTCACACCTACAGAAATATCATTGCAAATGGCTGACAAATCAATAGCCATACCTATCGGTATTTGTGAGGATGTGCCCGTTGTTGTTGCAAATGTTACTATCTTAATGGACTTTGTTGTTCTTGACATGCCCGAGGATGACAACATGTCGATTATCCTTGGTAGACCCTTTTTGAATAATGCAGTGGATGTTATTGATTGCAATAAAAGCAAGTGTGAATGTTATTGAAAAAATTTCAACACTCATTATTGGAGGCTTTCAGTTACCTCTACCTACTATCAAAAAGAAATATGGTATCATTATGGTTGGGTATATGCCTATCCCTGTCGAGGTAAGATAGTGTTTCATTAAAGGTCTTCGGTTTCATGCTAATTGAAACTTGTTGTTAATAATACTTGATCAACCCTATTATTGAATCATTTTCAGGAGGTATGAAGTTACTAAAATTAGAAGACACAACCCTCTGTATCCACTTTTAGTTTTATGTTTTTCTTAGTTAGTAAAATAAAATGCCATGCTTTTCCAGTTTTTTGTTTTTCCCGTGCAATAAAAAAATGACCCAAAAATAAAAGTTCTCAGAATGCCCTAAAAATTTAACACGATTTTTTCCAAATATTTATGAATTTCCGGGACAAAGAACACTGAGGGGGGTGCACCAGGTGGCCACGCTCCACCAGGGCGTGCCAAACCCCTCTGGCGCGGCCTGGGGAGAGGGTGGGCCCCTGGTGGGTCCCCTCACTTATCTCTTTAGCCCATGTAATCTCCTACCTCCTAACAAAATCACCATTGCTCTCTTCCTCGTGTTCTTGCCGAAGAACCCATGGATTTCAATCTCTTTGTTCAAAGCTCTATTTGCAAAACTATTTTAGGGGATTGCTTCCTGGTATGTACCTCCCGCATTGCTCCAATTAGTTACTGGTTTGGTGATTTATCTTCAAAATAATTAGCTATTCTTGGTGCAGCTGTAGATGAGCTTGCATGTTGAATTCCTAGAGTTCTAAGTAGTCTAAATGCTTGATATGGCCTCTATGCATCCCTAGGAGTACTTGCTATCAATCTTATTTCCTTTTGCTAACAATTTTTTGTGGACTAATTTTTTTCAGAATTTTATTTGTATAAAATAAGATGAATTTCTTTAGGAAGTACTCCTCCATGGGAGTTATTGGGGAATCATCTGATAGTGACCTACACATTCCAAGGAAGGAAGAAGTGTAGCCGTGCGAATGGCCACGTATTCCCATTATGGAGGAAGCTAGTTTCTATCAAGAATTCTCTCAATTTATTGACAATGCTAGACTGACCAACTTCCTTGGACATAAGTGTGACCAGTATCACATCGTCAAATTCCTTTGTGTAATGTTTTAATTTCCTAAATGGGAATAACCGTCCTGAGGTGCAATTTAATTTATATGCTGAAAACTACAAAATACAATTCACCGACTTTTGTGACATATGCTTGATTGCCTCTGATGGGGAATTAAGAGAGCCTAGACCAGTAGAGTTTGAGGATTTTATCCTGACCTTAATAGTGGGTGATGATAGAGGCGTGTTGAAAACCGTGGACACCAGTTTGCAGTTTCCTTATGTGCACTACTTTGTTATATTCATGTCTAAGTGTTTAACTACTAGGGAAAAGGACGATGCACTTAGTGCTCTGGACCTTGCCATTTTGCGACATGCATTATATAATGACAACACTTTTAGCCTCGGAGCTATTATTGCACGACGACTACAACTTAACAAGACTAAGGGCAACATACATGGTGGCATTTGTGCTACTCCTTTAGCTAGTCGTTTAGGAGTTCAGACACGTCCTCATGATTATATTTTCCCAAGGTTTATATGGATTATAGGTCGTTTAGGGATCACCACTTTCTTGATGAGGCTGACCAATTTCGTAATATTCGTTATAATTTGGTGTTTAGCGTCATAACCTGTGATGTTATCCCGTTGCCTGCACCTGCTTTGTTTGATTCTGTTGCCAGGAATGGATATAGAATTATGCGAAATGATATCATTTCCCTATTGAAACAACCCAGCTGCAAAAGAGGAGGAACACCATGATTGGGATGCTTAGGTAGCTCCTCCACCACAATTCAACATGGGACCGGACGACCACTACGGATGGTGATTACAAAGCTAGTCCAAAAACCTAAGCTTGAAGGAGTACGTATTCCCACCTACATTACATTGATGATCACACATTTCATTTCAGTTATCGGTTTCCACACACTTTCATTGTATTATCCATGCTAGATTTATTTTTCTCGTTTTATTGTTGTGTGTTTGAAAGACTTTGAGAAAATCCAAAAATACTTCTAGTTTCTTTTTGGTTTTTCTTTTCAGTTTAGTTAGTTGTAGTATTAAAAGAAAACCCAAAAACATTTCTCATTTCTTCTTTTGCTTGTTGGGAGTTCTCCCGTGTAAATATTTTTCTCGTTTTTGTTTTTATTTCTCTTATTTGCTTCTTCGAGAAAAACGAAAAAACTCCAAAAATATTTTAGTGTGTTCCTGTGAAATTCTTTTTCTTTTATTGAGTCATACCAAGGAGAAGACCACAATGAAAATGTTGAGTGGCTTTCATATGCATTATTGTTTATCTAACACAGAGCCCAAATTATTTTGTCTTCTCCCCTTGAATAAAATGTTTGTAGATTCCAGCTTAGTCAACAACACTCTTGCACTATTATTATTTTCATATCATTCGATTGTGCAAGTGAAAGGCAATAATGACAACATTGGGCGAACTGATTGTGGCAGAGAATAGCGGGTATGAAATCGACTTGTTCTTGTTTTTTTAAATATGTTTAACCTGGTATCCATCATTCAAAACATTATGATTGAATGTGTTTGCAATGACAATTAGATATTATGGTGATTCATGTAATGCTCAAGTAGCTACTAGTGGATAATGATTTATCTTGGATGTCAACATGCATTAAAATGGTTGTGATGGAGTTTGATGATATGGTATCCTCCTCTGAATGTTTCAAGCGGCTTGACTTTGTACATGTTCATGCATGTAGTCTAATAAAAACCAACATTGTCTTCAAGATATTTATGTTCATGGTGTCCATATCCTACTCATGATAGCATTCAATATTTATTCTTCCTAATGCATGTTTATGACTGTATTTGCTCTCTAGTTGGCAGCTTCTCAATCTATTTGCTAGCCTTCACCTGTACTAACTGGAAACTCTGCTTGTGCATCAAAACCCCTTAAATCGAAGTTTTTCAGATGAGTCCATCGTATCTACCTATATGCGGTATTACCCTGCCGTTCCAAGTGAATTTGCATGTGCCACCTCTAATTTTTTTTAATGAACCTCTGTTTTGTGTGTCTGGAACGCTCATGGAGTGACAATAGGTCGTTAGTATCTTCCATGTTAAGCGGATTACTCTTATGATGAGTGTAAATTCACTCATCCTTGCATCTGAAGGGCAGTAATAGAGATTCCCAGTCCCGAAATCAAAATAAATGCAAATAACTAAACAAAACTCCCCTAGGAATGTTGTTGGTTTCGACGGTACCAGTGGATTCTGCTCGCTGTGGAATGTGTTTGTTGGTGCAGGGGGAGTAAACATTTACTTTTATCACTTGGGAACTGCCACTAATTTGTTTAACATGGAAGATATTGATAGCCCTTGGTCGTAGCGTTGACAGGAAGGGTGTACCTCTGAAATTTATACTTATCTCTTATTTAATCCTTGAGCTCTGGCACCTCTGCAAATCCTTGCTTCCCTCTGCAAAGGGAATATCTATTTACTTTAATGTTGAGTCATCACCTTCTAAAATATGCGCTAGATTTGAGAGCACTATTGTCATCCTCATGCATTGTGTAATGAATGTTTGATACATCATGACTGGATCTTTTCTACCATGAATTACAATGTTTAGTCGCTTCTTGAACTTTGTAGCTGCTCTGAATTTATGTTTTGTGGTCTTAGAAAGGGCAAGCGAGATACCACTATTGTCATATTATATCATGATTGTTTTGACAAATAGTTTTCACTTGAGATATATTATTATTGCTCGCTAGTTGTTTGCTTCATTGATATGAGTAAATATAGTCTTTGAGAGTTATTGTTGACATGGTTAGACATGATCCTTGCTGAAAACCTGGGTGCTACTTAAGCATATATATGTAAACAAGAACAGAAGAGTTCGGAAAAGCTTTTCTTTCTCACTTCCAGTTTGTCAACTGAATTGCTTGAGGAAAATCATGGGTTTAAGCTTGGGGGATTTGATACGTCTCTAATGTATCTACCTTTCCTAACACTTCAACTCTTGTTTTGAACTCTAATTTGCATGATTTGAATGAAACTAACCCGGACTAACACAAAACTACCATGGTGTTGTTTTTGTGCAGAAATAAATGTTCTCAGAATGGGACAAAAAATTTGGAGATTTATTTTGCAATATTTAAGGAATTATGGAGCCAAAAGCTACATGAGTGGGTGCCCACCCCCCACCAGGGCGTGCGAGGCCCCCCTGGCGCGGCCTGGTGGAGGGTGGAAACCTCATGGATCCCCGACCCTAATTCACAATTCTCCAGAAAAAAATCAGAGAGAATGTTTTATCTTGTTTCATGATACGGAGCCGCCGCCACCTCCTGTTCTTCATCGGGAGGCCAAATCTGGAGTCCGTTTGGGGCTCCGTGGAGGGGTATCTTTGGTCTTCATCATCATCAACCCTTATCCATCGCCAATTCCACGATGCTCCACACCGGGAGTGAGTAATTCCTGCGTAGGCTTGCTGGTCGATGAGGAGTTGGATGAGATTAATAAAGTAATCGAGTTAGTTTTGTTAGGGACAGATCCCTAGTATCCATTATGTTCTAAGATTGGTGTTGCTATGACTTTGCCATGCTTAATGCTTGTCACTAGGGCCCGAGTGCCATGTTTTCAGATCTGAACCGTTTATGTTATCATCATTATATCTATGTTCTTGATCCAATCTTGGCTAGTCATATGCACCTATTACATGTTATGATCCTTCAACCACATAGTGACAATATTTGGGATACTTCACGGTGATAACTGTAGTTTGAGGAGTTCATGTATTCACTAGGTGCTAATGCTTTGTTCCGGTTCTCTATTAAAAGGAGGGCTTAATATCCCTTAGTTAGTTTATTAGGTTAGCTTTTTTATAATAATTAGGTTAGTTTTATTAGTTTATTAAGTTATTTATTAGGTTAATTAGGTTAGTTAGTTAGGTTAGAAGAAAAAAGAAGAAAAGAAGAAGGAAAATTTGAAAAAGGTAAATGGAAAAGAAGAAAAGAATAATAAGAAGAAGGAAAAGAAGAAGGAAAAGAAGAAGGAGGAGAAGAAGAAGAAGGAGAAGGAGAGGAGGAGGAGGAGTAGGAGGAGAAAAAAAGATGAGAAGAAGAAGAAAAAGAATAAGAAAAAGATGAGAGGAGGAGAAGAAGAAGAGGAAAAAGGGAAAGAATAATAATAATAATAATAATAATAATAAGAAGAAGAAGAAGAAGAAGAAGAGAGGAGGAGGATGAGGAGGAGGAGAAGAAGAAGAAGAAGAAGAAAAGGAAAAGGAAAAAAACAAGAAGAGGAAGAAGAAGCCATTGACCCTCGACACCCGATGCCACTTACCCCGACCCCCGACGCCACTTACCCCCGACCCTCGACGCCACTGACCCTCGACCCCCAATGCCACTGAACCCGACCCCCGATGTAAATTATGAGTTAGGTCATATATATATTCCGATTCCAGCTGTTATGAAAAATATCATATTTGTGTTGATCGAGTTTCATTTCAATGTGCAGTAGTTTCGTCGCTGCGAGGGTCTGTTGTTCGACGACCTCCCCGTGCATTTGACGAGCTCCCCTGCTGCATTTATTGGTGAGCACAAATGACATCTCCTCCCCCGGCCCCCTTCAAATTTTTTGCTCTGTTTCGGTCTTCGTGCCGATGAAACTTGCTAGCTATGGGTGTGTTCAATCATCAGTATGCGTGACCAGTATGCGGCTCCCATTCGAAAGGGTTACATCTATAAATATGCATGCATTTGAATATTTATAACCGTGCTTCTTTCGAATTGTCCATCGTTATCCATGGACAGCCCGAGTATGTGTAGATTTGGTTCGTTTTCCCATATGCTTTGCTCTGGATCCGATGCAGAATTTTGTCAGTGCCTCCCTGTTGTTCTCCTGGTACACATCCTCTCTGCTTATTGTCGAGACGTGTATCAGGAGAATAGCGGGGAGGTGCTGCCGAAATTCTGTGTCGGATCCAAGTAGAGCATGGGAAAACAAACCCAATCGACACATACTTGGGTGGGATTAGGACCTATCTCTACCTATTAGTGTGTAGGTTGCATGGACATAATAAAACTAAAAAACATGATTACCGAATGAATATAGATGATGAATTATATATATATATTTCTTGTGTGTTTAGTAGGTAGGCAAGATGAGTGATCGTGCTTGGATGTACACTAGTCACCCTAGTCAGAAAGACATGACCAATGAATGGTTAACAAAAACCAGGGGATTTTGAGAGTCGCATTTGCAAATGGCCAGCAAAAAACATGGTGCCCCTGTCCCACATGCGACAACATTAAAAGGCAGACAGAGTTTGAAATGGGTAAACACCTGCAGAAGTGGAGTTTTACGCCTAATTATACGGTGTGGACTTTTCATGGTGAGTATGACCAACGTGCCAGAGCTGAGGTGGTTCGTCATTGCACCGATGAGCATGGTACCGGGACTAAAGACATGGTGCAAGACTTTGACGATGCTCGGGATTCGGACGACGAGATGGAGGAATCTGCAAAGGCCTTCTATGAAATGTTGGAGTCTTCAAAATGTCCATATTTGTCAGCTGGATGCCATCACGCAAGTAATCTCTCTGAAGGCTCAATTCAACCTAGGCAGAGAATGCTACGACACGATGATAACTATATCTGGATGCTTTCTACCCAAAGGTCATGTACTACCTGCAATCCTATACCAGTCAGACAAAATCCTCCGTGTAATTATGATGCCCTATCAGAAGATACATGCCTGTGCGAACGGATGTGCCTTATTTAGTCTTCAGTATGTGGCATTGAACTATTGCCCCATTTGCAATTCTTCTAGGTATATTGTGGTAGAAACGGTATGGGTGAGAAGATTCACACCAAAATCCCCATTATTGTTCTTCGGTATCTGTCAAGCGTACCAAGACTTCAATGTCTTTTCATGGTCGAAGAGACGGCCAGACAGATGACATGGCACAAATTGGGCAAAAAGAACCGAACTAGATGCGGATGGGAACAAGATGTTGATACACACTTTAGATGCTTTTGCATGGAAGCACTTCGATGCATTACATAAGGATAAATCGGCAGATCCAAGGCATCCTCGAGTTGCCATCAAGACAGATGGGTTCAATGTGTATGGCATGACGGCAACACAATATAGTTGTTGGCCTGTATTTGTCATTCCACTCAATCTCCCCCAGAGAGATTATGAAAAGAAAGAAAAATTTTCTAACGTTGATAATTCCAGGGCCCAAATATCCGGGGAAGAATATGAATATGTACATGCAGCCGCTTATGTATGAATTGCAAGAAGCCTGAGATAATGGGATCAAGACATACGATGCCGCTACCAAAAAGAACTTCAAAATGCATGTGTGGCACATGTACTTGATGCATGACTATCTGGTGTATGCTCTATTCATTGGTTGGTGTGTGCATGGAAGGTTCCCATGCCACACATGCAAGGCAGCTCTTCAGTTCCGTTGGCTGCAGGTGGGTAGCAAGTTTTCTTGCTTTGACATGCATAGACAGTTCCTGGATCCTGACCTTTGGCAAAGATCTATCTATGCCCAACGTGAAGACTACAAATTGTTGTGTCTCTGCTATCGGTGAAGGAGGTACCGAGTATTATGGAAGAGTTGAAGCAATTTATGAACTTCTATTCTATGGTGAAAACCCACCGATCGTTGTAGTCCTCAAATGTTATTGGTTTCAGCCAAAGGAGACTAGAAGGACTCATAAACATATATGGCTAGTCAAAATCAACCAAAGCACCCATTTACATGTTCTCGATGTCTATATTACGGCTCAACAGGAGACACAAGTTTTCTATCTACCGTGGGCCTGCCAAACTGATCCAAATCTGAAAGGTTGGGATGTCGCTTATTGTGGGTACCCCGACTCATAAGTCGTGATCACCGAATGTACATGCACAGTGATCCCAGAGATCAATGCTTATTGAACACACAGAAACTGAATAACAAGAGTCTTACATCCAAATTTAGCATCTTACACAAATAAAGAACATGAAGGTCTAGTCTTACATAGATAGGGCCACGAGGGCCAAAGACTTAAATAGAGCAAGCAACGGAAATCTTGATCAAAAGCATGAACCCATGCCATCTGCCTTAACCTACAGGCATTCTGACTAGGAAACGTCCTAGTTTGCATGTTCTTCTCCAATGAACTCTTCAACATACTCCTGTTCTTCCATGCCTGGCCAATTAAAAACTAGTGGCAAGCTAATGAGTACTTTGAATGTACTCGCAATCAACCCAAGTTGTGGAACAAGGTAATAATGATGCATGACATAGCACTAAGTAGGTAATTTGCGGAAAGCCAATTTTGAATGCAATGACATGATCGAGGAATTAAGTAAGAATGCATCAATAGTTTGGAAGATATCCATATGAACAAGTTATATATATCAACATAACCAGGGGTTGAACATCTCATGTTCATTTATCATGCTAAGTCAACGAACTTAGTTCAATTGTCATGCTAAGTCATCGGACTTAGCACGAGTACCATATTTGTCTCCAACACACTCACACCAGTTTGTCAAAACAATCGGACCTGGCATAAGTAGCACCACCCAACTGTCCTTGACAGTGGAGACGACTATTTGAATAGTTTTACACTTTACAGAGGTTGCACACTTTACCCACAAGACTCGGGAAACTTCCATGTCATCCACGACTCGCGGTACATCACATACCCGAAGTAAGTACCTGAACAATGCCTTTCCCCTAGCGATACTAAACAAAGAGTCCACTCGATTGGTACCCAGCCCTTACGATGTACATCACACGAGCCTCACTCCAGATCATACCATCCATGAGGGGACCAACGGTGTGCCCGGTGCCTGTGAAGACAATGCATGATCGTACATACCAGTACGACCCCGTATTGAGAGTGACCATGCCACTACCGCCACTAGTAATGTAGGGTCCTTGCCAGTACCTACCAAGGTAATCAACAAATCCCCGTCCAGTAATGGGTATCGTGGTTGCGCATGTAAGGTTGGGACGGTCGACAAATCTTAAACCCTCTGTTTTTTGAAAAGATGTCCTCATCTTGTTCCGGCACACCACTTCTTTCTCAAGTGGTCACCCATCACATCATCATCTCCCTCAGGCATTAGTGGCACCTGACGGGGTTTTCGAAAAAGTCTTTGAAATCATCTCTTTCTTTCCATCACTATGCATAAATCTCAATCCCACTTGCGTAGCATCTACTAGCATCCTAACTACACCCACCCACAGAACCCTCATAAGGTGGTAGGGTTATGCACGATGCAAGTATCAAAGGTAAGAGTATTGAAGGCAACCCACCGGAGGGGGAACACCTCATTATGATCAATCATTAAATCCACAAGTGCTATAAGTCATGCATGAAAAAGTTTCTTAACATGGTCAAAGCGCTGCTTGCGTGGCTCAACAAAGTCTTCTGGGTCTTCGAAGTCTTCGGGTCCAACTTCCTCGTCAACAGCGCAATCTATCGTCGCGATAAATAGCAATAAAATAAGCATCACACAAAAACAGAGCATACAAGCCACTATTAAAAATGCTACCATACTCTCATAAATACTAAAGACTATATTAAAAATGTTTGTTTAATATTTTGCTACGAAAAACATTTTTGGAAACTATTAAACAGAGGCAGATAATGCCAAATAGGGTTTTTAAATTAAAATAGTACATAAAATGTTTTCAAATATTTTTACATGTGGCACTAATAAACTGTAGGGAATATTCTAAGATTTGTGGAGTTAGAATTATCTCAATAGGGCAAATAATGTGTCCTGGGTGATTTTTGGGGTTTTCAGGAAAAAGAAAAAAAAAGAAAAGGCTCGGGGGAAATGGGACAAAAGCGGCTAGCCAGATCGGCCAGCTGGCGGAGCCGACCTACGCGAGCCTGGCGCACGTGCGCGCCAGTTCAAACCTGACCAGCAGGCTAGGATGGTCAGCGAGAGAGAGGGAGGCAGGGGACTTTGGGAGGATGACAAGCGGGGCCCGCTTGTCATCACGGGGCCTTCGGGAGGATGTCAAGCGGGGCCCGCTTGTCATCACCTTCCTCAGGCCAGGGAGGGGCAAGAGGGCTCACCGGCAGCTACAGGGCACGTGGAGGCGAACGGAGGGCACCGTCGTGCTCAGGGGCTCGCTGCCGGTCGAGTGGTGGAGGAGAGGGACGCCGGGAGGCTCCCGTTCGCCGGCAATGAGGAAGTCCGGCGGCGGCTCCTCGGCATCAAACAGAGGCGGAGATGAACGAAAACTGGTCAGGAGGAAACATGGGCTCTAGATCAGGGAAAAACGAGGGCGGAGGAGGCTAGTTATCTCGCGGAAGTCGGCGGCCCAAAGCGGCAGTGCTTGGCTTGATCCCGAGCACACAGGGAGGGGCAGGAGCTGGGGCTTGGCCAGGTGTCGAGTGGATAGGGAAGGGGGTCAAGGAAGAGGAGAGAGATCGGGGGAGGCCCTTTTTATAAGGGGGAAATAATCCACCGTACTGCGGTGCGCTGGTGAGGACGGGGCCGTCGCCACAGGCCACGGGGGGCTCCGGTTCAAGTCCTAGAGTTCCTGGGCGCGGTCCAGGTCTAGGGAAAGGGAGAGAGAGAGAGAGCGGGGGAGGGGTCTGGCACCCGCGCGTGTGAGCTCGCACGTTGGCCGGCTCGAGCGGCGTCGAGCACGCGCGTGAGGAGGTCGGAGGAGGGAGAGAGAGGAGGGGGCCGACCGGCCGGCATGTCCCGGACGCCGAGGCCAGCCAAGTGGCGAGAGGGAGGAGCCCGAGGCTGTCGAGGGCATGCATAGGGCAGCGGCTACACTATGGTTGGCACTATAGCATGCTCTGGAGCAGGCTATTGCATTCCATGGCGTTGCCTTTGGCATCTTCTTCGGAGCCACCTGCATCTAGGGGATAGAGGAGGGTATAGAATAGTGGGAAATGGCCTTGAATGCCCTGGGTTCCTTAGGAGAGAAGGGAATTTGAGAGAGAAGAGGGTTTTACTTCTGTCCAGGGGTAAAATGAGGGTTTTACCCCACTTACCTATTGAGTCTTTTCCAGAGAAAGTTACTGGAGGTAGCTAGTAACCCTGGGGGGGGTTGTGGTAAAAGTTATATGGCAAGGGGAATAGAGTAAGGGGTGAAAACAGAGACTTACCATTTCACCAAAAGGTGTTTGATGGTGATTTGGCCTAGTAGGTGAATTCTACTAGCCTTGATGATTAACAGGATCAAAGGGTGGTCAAAAGTAGGGCTTATCACTAAGTTTTGGAGGGTTTGATGAAAGTTCACAATCGCACTTAGTAAAAACCTAGAAATCAACATATTCTTGTTTCTGTAGATCTAGACATTCTAAGCTTTTACCCTTGATGCACCACTTAGTGTAGCATCATTATTTGGTGATTAGAGCATGTCCACAAAGTTTGAGGCGAGGGGGAGAAACTTCACAATGTAGAGTTGCTCAAATTGGAATCTGGCCAGGAAGGGTTTTGGGATGGTTTGATGAACCAAATCAACCTGGATTGAGATGAAACTTTGCAAGATCATCACCTATGGTAGTGTTGATTTGATGGAATTTTCGTGGAATTTATTGAGAATATGTCTTACAGAAATATTTCAAAAGCTTGATTTGAAGAGAAAGGGTTTTGAGGGGTTTTGCCCATGATTTGAACATGCCCTTGTGTTGAAACTCATATATATGGAAAATATTTGTCAAGTGAGTTTTCCTGAATTTTCTCAAATATCTTGAAAGCATGTAAATATTTGTTCCCTATGAAAAATAATTTCTGGTCTTAAGAAAAAGCCTTTAAATAAAATATAAAATTAATCTTTAAAAATAGTATTTGGTGGTTTTGGGAAGTCATATATGTAGTAGGGTTGAAATAAAGCCTTTGGGGTAGAAGGACCCACCCAATTTGAGGACTTGCAGTGCAAACCTCATTTCAGGGGGTTTTGAAAACCTAGTTTGGATAAATCCTTTTTGGTCAAAATAAAATTTGGTAAAAATAGTTTTGAGCACTATTCACATGGCATGATCATTGGGAAAGAAGTTTGGGGCAAGGAAGATGAATATAAAGAGGGATAGAATCTAAGAGTGCCATAAGCAACAATCAACAAGCAAACAAGCATCAATTCAATCAAGCACAAGCATTGAAAAAGTTTTAGTTGGCTCCAAATTTTATAAAGCCAAACATAACAAGGTGATGCAAACACAGGGTGTGACATACCTACCCCCCTTACAAGAATCTCATCCCCGAGATTCCTAGGCTAAGTGCTAAAAAGATAAGGGAACTCTGATCTAAGATAGTCTTCACACTCCCAGGTTGCTTCAGCTTCAGTCTGGTTGCTCCATTGAACCTTGAAGTACTTGATGGTGCGGCTTTGGGTGCAGTGCTTGACTTCATCCATAATGTGAATTGGCCTCTCACGATAAGTGAGGTCTGGCTGAAGATCGATGGCTTGATTGTCGATATCCTTGTAGAGATCGGGGCGGTTGGGAACTTGAAGACACTTCCGAAGCTGTGACACATGAAAGACATTGTGCACATCCGACAGCTCGAAGGTAGCTCTAGCTGATATGCAACTTCTCCTCGCATCACAGTGGTCCTGAAGGGGCCGATGTATCTTGGTGCAAGCTTTCCCTTGACGTGGAAACGCTTGGTCCCTTTGAGAGGCGTGACCCAAAGGTAGACATGGTCACCGACATAGAAGCTCACTTCTCGGTGGTGGGAGTCAGCGTAGCTCTTCTGTCTTGACTTGGCGGTCTCAAGGCGCTCTTGGATGAGTTGAACTTGCTCTTCGGCTTCGCGGCGGATGTCTGGACCAAAAACTAATCCTTCTCCGGTCTCTAACCAGTTGAGGGGAGTATGACACTTGCATCCATACAACACCTCAAATGGTGCCATCTGAAGACTCGACTAATATCTCTTGTTGTAGGAGAACTCGGCGAATGGTAGGCATCCTTCCCACTTGGATCCATACACCAAAACACAAGCACGAAGCATATCTTCGAGTATCTGATTTACTTGTCTATTTCCCACCGGTCTGGGGGTGAAAAGCGGTGCTAAAGGAGAGATTGGTTCCCATAGCTTCTTGAAACTTCTTCCAGAATCTTGAGGTGAACTAGGTTCCTCGATCCAACACGATATCCGTTGGAACTCCGTGAAGACTTACAATGCGGTTGATGTAGAGGTTTGTGAGCTGGCTTCCATCATAGGTAGTTCTGATGGGAATGAAGTGGGCTACCTTGGTTAGGTGATCGACAATGACCCAAATGGAATCATGTCCCTTACTCGACCTTGTTAAACCGGTGATGAAATCCATCCCAGCTTTGTCCCACTTCCATTAAGGCACTTTGAGAGGTTGCAATAGTCCAGCTGGTCGCTGATGCTCAACATTGACCATATAGCATATGTCACATTTGGGAACGAACGTGCCTATCTCCCGTTTCATGCCATGCCACGAGAATTTTGCCCTGAGGTCTTGATACATCTTGGTTCCTCCAGGATGGATGGATTATGGAGTGTCATGAGCTTCTTGCAAGATCAGGTTCTTGAGCTCCTCTTTGTTGGGTACGCAGATGCGATTCTCGAACCATACTACTCCTTGCTCATCCACTGAGAATCCTAGGGCCTTGCCTGCCTTGATCTTCCTCTTGATGCCTTCAATGCTCTCGTGCCCCTTCTAAGCTTCTTTGATATCGTCCATCAAAGTAGGCTTTTCTTCGAGGTTGGCGAGGAATCCTGGTGCAACCAGTTCCAAACCGAAGCTTTCAAGCTCTTCATATAGGGCGGGTAGCCTTTCCTTAATCATAGCATTCAAGGAATAAGTCTTTCTGCTTAAGGCGTCTGCTACCACATTGGCCTTTCCGGGGTGGTATTGAACACTGAGGTCATAATCCTTGATCAGCTCCAACCATCTTCGCTGCCTCATGTTCAATTCCCTTTGGGGAAAAATATACTTCAAACTCTTGTGGTCTGTGTATATCTCACATCGCTTCCCCACAAGGTAATGTCGCCATGTCTTCAAGGCATGAACTACGGCTGCCAACTCAAGATCATGAGTTGCGTAGTTCTCTTCATGAGGTCGTAGTTGTCTGGATAGATATGCTACAACTCCGCCTTCTTGCATCAGAACACCTCCAAGTCCGGTTCTTGATGCATCACATTATATCACAAACTCCCTGTGAATATCGGGGGTGGCCAGAACTGGGGCTGTGTTCAATCTCTACTTGAGCTCCTGGAATCTTTCCTCGCACTTAGCTATCCATTCGAACTTCTTGTCCTTCTTTATGAGCTGGGTCATGGGATCGGGCAATGCTCGAGAACTCTTCCACGAACTTGTGGTAATATCCCGCGAGTCTGAAGAAGCTTCTGACTTCCTTCACGGTGGTTGGGGTTTCCCATTCAGTCACGGCTTCTATCTTGGTAGGATCCACTGATAATCCTTCCACAGTCAACACATGACCCAAGAATCCAACTTCATTCGGCCAAAATTCACACTTGCCGAACTTGGCATAAAGCTAGTGCTCTCTAAGCTTCTCTAGGACCAATCTCAAGTGTTCCTCATGTTCTTCTTCAGATTGGAGAAGACGAGTATGTCATCAATGAAAATGATAACAAACTTGTCCAAGTACTCCATGAAGACCTAATTCATGAGGTACATGAAGTAGGCAGGGGCATTGGTTAACCCAAACGACATGACCGTGTATTCATACATGCCATACCGGGTTACAAATGTTGTCTTCGGAATGTCTTGGGCTCTGATCTTCAGCTGATAGTACCCTAACCTAAGGTCAATCTTGGAGAACACCTTGGCTCCATTCATCTGATCGAACAAGTCTTCAATCTGGGGGAGTGGGTACTTGTTCTTTATTGTGACTTCATTGGGAGAACGGTAATCGACACAGAGTCTGATGGTTCCGTCCCTCTTTGACACAAATAGAACAGGCGATCCCCAAGGAGAGGCACTTGGGCGAATGAATCCTTTTCTGAGCTGCTATGCTAGTTGCTTCTTCAATTCAGCCAACTCTTCGGATCCCATCCTATAGGCCTTCTTATAGATGGGCCTTGATCCGGGCATAAGCTCAATGATGAACTCAATGTCGCAGTCAAGAGGCATTCCAGGGAGCTAATCAAGAAACATATCCGGGTATTCACATACCACTAGCACTTGATCCAACTCAACTCCCGATAGAAAGTTAGCCTAAGGGGCTTGAGTGGAGGCAGGGTTGGGGACATACTTGACTTCCACTCCTTGGCTATTGGTCATGGTGACAATCCTCTTGGCACAGTCTAACAAGCCTTGGTGCTTGGTTAACCAGTCCATGCCTAGGATCACATCCAAGCCTTCTGACGTCACGATGATAAGATCTGCTAGGAAGTCTACCCTGTTGAAGTTAATCTCAACTCCCTTACAACCTATCCCAGACTTCATAACTGAACCCGGGGTTTGTATCAACATACAACTACCCAGGGGTGCAGGTTTCATGCCACTGTAATGCAAACTTTTGGGTGACAAAAGAATGTGAAGCTCCACTATCAAACAATACTATTGCTGGGGTTGAGTAGTACCTAGTATGACATCCGGGTCTTCTTGGGCTTCCTCTGTGGTGACGTGATTCACACGACCCTTGCCATTGTTGGGCTGGTTGCGGGGAGCGGGGTTCCTTCGTGGTGCTCCACGCCTTAACCTTGAGCGGGCGCATTGGGGCGCGGTGCATCTGGCTTCTTGTTGGGACACAACCTAGAGATGTGTCCTGGCTGACCACATCCAATGCAAGCGACTTGTCCAAGGTTGTTGTTGTAGTTCATGCCACTGTTGTTGTTATTGGGGTTCTTTTTGTAAGCTGGCCTGGGATTGGCATACTGCTGAGGCTGGTAGCTCGGACGAGGCGCAAGAGGTCTAGCCTGCTTGGCTGGTATGTCGGCTTGGCTAGGGCTGGCTGCCAGGGGCGAGGCTTCTGGTTACTGGAGCTACCCTTGTTGATCATCTTGCGCTTGCGAGTGTTGTCTATGGCATGAGGGCCTTGTTCAGCAGGTCGAAAAGGTATGACAGTCGCAGATGATGAGCTGATGCTGCAGGGTCTGTTGAAGTCCTTCCATGAAGCATTCTTTCTTGGTAGTCTCCCTGTTGACATCCTCAGGTGCATACCTTGACAGCAGGTTGAACTTCTACACGTACTACTTGATAGAGCCACTTCCTTGCTTCAGCGCTTGGAACTCTCTCTTCTTGATAGCCATGATCCCAGAGGGAATGTGAGCGGTGCGGAATCATTCCTTGATGTCATTCTAAGTGATCACACGCTCACCTTGCATGACCTTGAATCCGTCCCACCAAGCTCGGGCAGTACCTCCAAGGCCATGAGAGGCATAAAGCACCTTCTCACGGTCCTCATTGCAATTGACCAGTGCAAGGAGGTCCTCGATGGTGCGGATCCAGTCATCAGCATCCAATGGTTTAGCAGTCTTGGTGAAGGTTGGGGGCAAATTCCTCATGAACTCAGATAGAGTGGAGAAGCCATTGTCGTTCCTGCCTTGCCGCTGGTTGTTCACAAGGGCCTCAGCCATTTGCTGGATAGCAACATTGTTGGCTTGGCGCTCTTCTCGAAGAACTTGGAGAAACTGAGCTATGGTCATGTTCTCCGATGGAGGTGGTGGCAGGGGAATGTCGCCCTGTGGCTGCTCCTGGTGTCCTCCAGCGTGAGCAGCCCCACCAGCTCCCTGTTGCTCGCTTGAGTTGCCTGCTTCAGGGTTGGTGAAGGAGCTGTTGCGGGTAGCAGTCACCATCCTGTTTGGAGCACCCAAGTCAAACAACGAGGATAGACGAGAGGAAAAGCAATAACAGAAAAGGGCGCCTAGGTGGGTTGGTCAAGTGTAAGTGTGGTAAAACAAAGGTCGAAAGACCTACATATATTATGATAGGCAACGGAGTCGCTTACATGTTGCCTAAGGCGAAAGCGAGACTTGCGAAGGAACACAAAGAAAAAACAAACAACAAGCATACATGGTTTGGTATGAACCATTACACGGACTCGACTTCGCATGAGGGATACATGACTGATCCTACCGTAGGGGTTCTCGGACTCAGGTGGTGGAGTGCTCAGTCTTGTAGTCATGCTCCTGTGGGTCTTCCTCCTGTTCATCATCTGAACGGGAATCATTCCCGGTCGAAGGGTGTTGGAAATCTGCCCTAGAGGCAATAATAAATTAGTTATTATCATATTTCCTCGTTCATGATAATCGTTTATTATCCATGCTATAATTGTATTGATCGGAGACTTAGATGCATGTGTGGATACATAGACAAAACCATGTCCCTAGTATGCCTCTAATAGACTAGCTCGTTGATCAAAGATGGCTATGGTTTCATAGTCATTGACATGAGATGCCATTTGATAATGGGATCACATCAGTAGGACAATGATGGGATGGACAAGACCCGAACTATAAACGTAGCATATGATCGTGTCAGTTTATTGCTACAGTTTTCTACATGTCAAGTATCTGTTCCTATGACCATGAGATCATGCAAATCACTAACACTGAAGGAGTACCTTGTCTGTATCAAGTGTGGCAACGTAACTGGGTGACTATAAAGGTGCTCTAGAGGTATCTCCGAGGGTGTCTGTTGGGTTGGCATGGATCAAGACTGGGATTTGTTACTCCGTGTGACGGAGAGGTATCTTAGGTCCCACTCGGTAATACAACATCACAACAAACCTTGCAAGCAATGTGACTAAAGTGTTAGCCACAGGATCTTGTATTTCAGAACGAGTAAAGAGACTTGCCGGTAACAAGGTTGAACTAGGTATACAGATATCGATGATCGAATCTCGGGCAAGTAACATACCAAAGAACAAAGGGAACAACATACGGGGTTAATTGAATCCTTGACATAGAGGTTTGACAAATAAAGATCTTCATAGAATATGTAGGAACCAATATGGGCATCCAGGTCCCGCTATTGGTTATTAACCGTAGATGTGTCTCGGTCATGTCTACATAGTTCTCCAACCCGCAGGGTCTGCACACTTAAGGTTCAATGACGTTTAGGTAGTATAGAGTTATATCAATTGTCATGCTAAGTCATCGGACTTATCTCGAGTACCTTCTTTGTGTCCAACACACTCACACCAGTTTGTGAAAACAACCGAAAGTGGCATAAGCAGAACCACCCAACTGTCCTTGACCGTGGACACGGCTATTCGAATAGTTTTACACTCTCTCCAGAGGTTGCACACTTTACCCACAAGACTTGGGAAATTTCTTTGTCATCCACGACTCACGGTACATCACATACCCGAGGTAAGTACCCAAACAATGCCTTTCCCCTAGCGAGACTAAACAAAGATTCCACTCGATTGGCACCCAGCCCTCACGATGTACATCACACGAGCCTCGCTTCAGATCGTACCATCCATGAGGGGACCAACAATGTGCCCGGTGCCCGTCAAGATATCGCATGATCGTACATACCGGTACGACCCCGTATCGAGAGTGACCACGCCACTCTCGCCACTAGTAATGCAGGCTCCTTGCCAGTACCTACCAAGGTAATCAACAAAACCCCGTCCCATAAGGGGTATCATGATTGCGCATCTAAGGTTGGGACGGTCAAAAAATCTTAAACCCTCCATTTTTTAAAACACATCCTCATCTTGTTCCAGCACACCACTTCTTTCTCAAGTGCTGACCCATATCATCATCATCTCCCTCAGGCATTAGTGGCACCCGACGGGGTTTTCGAAAAAGTCTTTGAAATCATCTCTTGCTTTCCATCACTATGCATAAATCCCAATCCCACTTGCGTAGCATCTACTAGCATCCTAACTACACCCATCTGCATAACCCTCATAAGGTGGTAGGATTATGCACGATGCAAGTGTCCAAGGTAAGAGTATTGGAGGCAACCCACCAGAGGGGGAACACCTCATTATGATCAATCATCGAATGCACAAGTGCTATCGGTCATGCATGAAAAAGTTTCTTAACATGGTCAACTGGCTGCTTGCCTGGCTCAACAAAGCCTCCGAGGTCTTCGAAGTCTTTGGGTCCAACTTCCTCATCAACAGTGCAATCAATCGTCGTGATAAATAGCGATAAAATAAGCATTACACAAAAACAGAGCACACAAGCCACTATTAAAAATGCTACCCTACACTAATAAATACTAAAGACTATATTAGAAATGTTTGTTTAATATTTTGCTAAGAAAAACATTTTTGAAAACTATTAAACAGAGGCAGATAATGAAAAATAGGGGTTTCTAAATTGAAACAGTACATAAAATATTTTCAAATATTTTTACAAGTGGCACTAATAAACTCTAGGGAATATTCTAAGATTTGTGGAGTTGGAATTATCTCAATAGGACAAATAATGTGTCCTGGTTGATTTTTGGGGGTTTTGAGGAAAAAAACGAAAAGGCTCGGGGGAATGGGCCAAAAGCGGCTTGCCAGATCGGCCCAGTTGGCGGAGCCGACCCATGTGAGCTTGGTGCGCGTGCGCGCTGGTTCAAACCTGACCAGCAGGCCAGGCTGGTCAGCGAGAGAGAGGGAGGCAGGGGACCTAGTGAGGATGATAAGCGGGGCCCGCTTGTCATCACCTTCCTCGGGCCAGGGAGGGGCGAGAGGGCTCACGGGCGGCTACAGGGCTCGGAGAGGCGAATGAAGGGTACCGTCGTGCTCAGGGCCTCGCCGCTTGTCGAGTGGTGGTGGAGGGGGATGTCGGGAGGCTCCCGTTCACTAGCGACAAGGAAGTCCGGCGGCGGCTCCTCGGGAAGGGGGTGGTCTGGTCGCCCTATGCATCAAACGGAGGCGGAGACGAACGGAAACTGTTTAGGTGGAAACATGGGCTCTAGATAGGGGGAAAACAAGGGTGGAGGAGGCTGGTTACCTCACGGAAGCCGGCGGCCCGAATCGGCGATGCTTGGCTCGTTCCCGACCACAGAGGGAGGGGGAGGAGCTGGGCCTTGGCCGGGCATCGAGTGGATAGGGAAGGGGGTCAAGGAGGAGAAGGGAGCTCAAGGGAGGCCCTTTAGAGGGGGGAAACGGTCCACCGCACTATGGTGCGCCGGCGAGGACGGGGCCGTCGCCACAGGTCACGGGGGGCTCCAGTTCGAGACCTCAAAGTTCCAGGGCACGGTCCAGGTCAAGGGAAAGGGAGAGAGAGAGCGGGGGAGGGGTCTGGCGCCCGCGCGTGTGAGCTCGCGTGTTGGACGGCTCGGGCGGTGTTGGGCACGCGCGAGAGGGAGCCGTAGGAGGGAGAGAGAGGAGGGGGCCGACCGGCCGGTGTGTCCCGAACTCCGAGGCCAGCCAAGTGGAGAGAGGGGGGGAGCCTGAGGCTATCGGGGGCATGCATAGGGCAGCGGCTACAGTGCGGTCGACACTCTAGCGCGCTCTGGAGCGCGGCTATTGCATGCCGTGGCATTGCCTTTGGCATCTTCTGCACGGCCACCTGCGTCTAGAGGATAGAGGAGGGTATAGAATAGTAGGAAATGGCCTTGGTGTTGGAAATACGCCCTAGAGGCAATAAATAAAGTGTTTATTATTGTATTTCCTTGTTCATGATAATCGTTTATTATCCATGCTATAATTGTATTAACTGGAAACATGGATACATGTGTGGATACATAGACAAACACAATGTCCCTAGTATGCTTCTAGTGAACTAGCTCGTTGATCGAAAGATGGTTAAGGTTTCCTAGCCATGGACATGAGATGTCATTTGATAACGGGATCACATCATTAGGAGAATAATGTGATGGAGAAGACCCAAACTACAAACGTAGCTTATGATCGTGTTAGTTTATTGCAACTGTTTTCTGCATGTCAAGTATATGTTCCTATGACCATGAGGTCATGCAAATCACAGATATTGGAGGAGTACCTTGTGTCTATCAAACATCGCAATGTAACTGGGTGACTATAAAGGTGCTCTATAGGTGTCTCCGAGGGTATCTGTTGAGTTGGCATGGATCAAGACTGGGATTTGTTACTCCGTGTGACAGAGAGGTATCTCGGGGCCCACTCGGTAATACAACACCATAATAAGCCTTGCAAGCAATGTGACTAAGTGTTAGTTGCGAGATCTTGTATTACGAAACGCATAAAGAGACTTGCCAGTAACATACCGATGAGGTTGAACTAGGTATGGAGATACCGCCGATCGAATCTCGGGCAAGTAACATACCAAAGAACAAAGGGAACATCATACGGGATTAACTGAATCCTTGACATAGAGGTTCGACCGATAAAGATCTTTGTAGTATATGTAGGAACCAATGTGGACATCCAGGTCCCGCCATTGGTTCTTGACCATAGAGGTGTCTCGGTCATGTCTATATAGTTCTCGAACCCGCAGGGTTTGCACACTTAATGTTTGGTGATGTTTCGGTACTATAGAGTTAAGTATGGTGGTGACCGAAGTTTGTTAGGAGTCCCGGATGAGATCCCGGATGTCACGAGGAGCTCCGGAATGGTCCGGAGGTAAAGATTCATGTATAGGATGTCCTGTTTTGGTCGCCGGAAAAGTTTCGGGATCATCGGTAGTTTACCGGGAGTGCCAGTAGTGTACCAGGAGACCTCCGGGAGGGGTATTTCGATCCAAGAGGCTACATGGGCCGTGGGAGAGAGGAAACCAGCCCTTAGTGGGCTGGTGGAACAACCACAAGAGGCCCATGCGGCTTGAAGAAAAAAACCCAAGAGAAAAGGTGGAAAAAAGGCAAAATAGGTGAATCCTAGTCCTACTAGGATTGGAGGTGGACTCCACCTCCTCCACCTCCTTTCGGCCGAAGCCCTTGGCTTGGGAAGACAAGGCTTCCTCCTCTCGTCTCTTCCTCCTATATATACTGGTGGTACAGAGGGTTTTTGCACTAGAATTTCAGCCACGTGCTACCCGTTCCTCTAGTGCATAGTTTCTCCTCTAGATTGGATTTCTGCAGTGCTTAGGCGAAGCCCTGCCAGAATTGCTCCACCACCATCGCCGGGGCGCCGTCAGGCTGCCGGATAACTCTTCTTCCTCTCCACTCCTTTTTTCTGGATCAAGACGGTGGAGATCGTCATAAAGCTATACGTGTACTGAACGTGGAGGTGCCGTCCGTTCAGTGCTAGATCGGAAGGATCGTGATCCATTTCATGGGACAGATCGTGATCAAGTTCATGGGACGGATCGTGATTGGATCGCGGGACGGATCATGATTGGATCGCGGGACGCACGACGATTAGGATTGCGAAGACGTTTGACTACACCAACCGTGTTTCTTAATGCTTCCCGCCTAGCAATCTACAAGGGTATGTAGATCCACTCTCCCTCTCGTAGATGCTCATCACCATGGATAGATCTACGTGTGCGTTTTTTTGTTTCCCATGCAACGTTCCCCAATAGTGGCATCATGAGCTAGGTCTCTGTGTAGATGAGATCTCGAGTAGAACACAAAAGGTTTGTGGGCGTTGATGCTTAGATTTCTTCCTCCGTTGGTCGGATTTTGGTTCAGCGGTAGTGTGAGATGAAGCGGCCCGGACCAACATTACTCGTATGCTTACGAGGGACCGGTTCCGTCGACGCAACTTATTGCCTAGATGGCTTGCGGGTGGCAGTTTCTCTCACTTTATTTGGATCGGATTCGACAAAGGCGGTCATTGAGAAGGTTGAAAAGCAAATTATGTATCACCGTTGTGGTTTATGCGTAGGTGAGAATCGTTCTTGCTAGAAACCCATAGCAGCCACGTAAAACATGCAACAACAATTAGAGGATGTCTAACTTGTTTTTGAGGGTATGTTGTGATGTGATATGGCCAATTACATGATGTGATATATGTGATGTATGAGATGATTATGTGATGTATAGAATTTCACGACATGCATGTCATTGAGTATGACAACCGGCAGGAGCCATAGGGTTGTCTTTAATTATTGTATGACCTGCATGTCAATCATTAAGCGCTATGTAATGCTTTACTTTATCGCTAAACAGTAGCAATAGTAGTAGAAGCATGTTGGGCGCGACAACCCCGATGGCAACACGTTGATGGAGATCATGGTGTCTTGCTGGTGACGATGGAGATCATGTCGGTGCTTTCAAGATGGAGATCTCAAGCACAAGTTCATGGCCATATCATGTCACTTATGAATTGCATGTGATGTTAATCCTTTTATGCACCTTGTTTTGCTTAGTACGACGGTAGCATTATAAGGTGACGCCTCACTTAAATTTCAAGATAGATTGTGTTCTCCCCGAGTGTGCACCGTTGCGAAAGTTCGTCGTGTTGAGACACCACATGATGATCAGGTGTGATAGACTCTACATTCACATACAACGGGTGCAAGCCAGTGTTGCACGCGCAGAACACTCGGGTTAAACTTGACGAGCCTAGCATGTACATACATGGCCACGGAACACAAGAGACCGAAATGTCGAACATGAGTCATATAATAGATATGATCAACATAATGATGTTCACCATTGAAGCCACCTCATCTCACGTGATGATCGGACTTGAGTTGGTGGATTTGGATCATGTGACACTCAGATGACCTGAGGGATGTCAATTTGAGTGGGAGGTTTAGTAATTTGATTAACTAGACTCATTATCTTGAACAATAGTCTAAGTAAACTTTGCATATTTATGTTGTAGATCAATGGCTCGCGCAGTAGCACCCCTGAATTTTAATGTTTTCCTAGAGAAAGCTAAACTGAAAGATGATGGAAGTAACTTTGTTAACTGGGCCCGTAATCTGAGGATTATCCTCATGGCTTCCCAGAAATCATATGTCCTTGATGCATCGCTTGGTGACCAACCAGAAGACATGACCCCCGAAGACGTTAAGAACGCTTGGGAGGCACGTACTGGAGATTACTCAATAGTTCAGTGTGCAATATTGTATGGCTTAGAATCAGAACTTCAAAGACATTTTGAATGTCATGTAGCATATGAGATGTTCCAGGAGTTGAAGTGTATCTTTCAGAAGAACGCCCGGATCGAGAGGTATGAAACCTTCGATAAGTTCTATGCTTGCAAGATGGAGGAGAACGGGTCTATCAGTGAACATATACTCAGAATGCCTGGGTATTCAACTCGTCTAGCGGAGTTGGGAATTGCCCTTCCGCTAGAGGCGATCACTGACAGAGTTCTTCAATCACTGCCACCTAGTTACAAGAGCTTTGTGATGAACTATAACATGTACGGGATGAACAAGTCAGTCGCCGAGCTGTTTGCGATGCTAAAAGTCGTTGAGTCTGAAACCCAAAAAGAACATCAAGTGTTGATGGTCAATAAAACCACTAGTTTCAAGAAAAATGGCAAAGTCAAGGGCAAGGGCAAGACGGGTAAAACCAAGAAGGATGGCAAAGCAGTTGCTAGTCCTGTAAAGAAGCCCAAGCATGGACCCAAGACAGAAACTAAGTGCTTTCATTGCAAGGGAACTGGTCACTAGAAGCGGAACTGACCCAAGTACTTGGCTGACAAGAAGGCGGCCAACGACAAACAAGGTATATATGATATACATGTTATTGATGTGTACCTTACTAGCTCTCGTAGTAGTGCATGGGTATTTGATACCGGTTCGGTTGCTCACATTTGCAACTCAAAGCAGGTACTACGGAATAAACGAAGGCTAGCAAAGGATGAAGTGACGATGCGCATGGGAAATGGTTCCAAGGTTGATGTGATCGTCGTTGGCACGCTCTCTCTTCGATTACCATCGGGATTGGTGATGAACCTGAATAATTATTATTTAGTGCCTGCGTTAAGCATGAACATTATATCTGGATCTTGTTTATTGCAAGACGGTTACTCATTTAAATCAGAGAATAAAGGTTGTTCTATTTATATGAGTATATCTTTTATGGTCATGCACCCAAGGTTAGGGGTTTATTCATATTGAATCTTGATAGTGATGACACACATGTTCATAACATTTATGCCAAAAGATGTAGAGTTGATAATGATAGTACCACTTTCTTGTGGCACTGCCGTTTAGGTCATATTGGTGTAAAACGTATGAGGAAGATCCATGCTGATGGACTTTTGGAGTCACTAGATTTTGAATCACTTGACACATGTGAACCATGCCTCATGGGCAAGATGACTAAAATGCCGTTCTCTGGAACAATGGAACGGGCGAGTGACTTATTGGAAATCATACATACTGATGTGTGGGGTCCAATGAATGTTACAGCGCGTGGTGGATATCATTATTTTCTCACCTTCACTGATGACTTAAGTAGATATGGGTATATTTACTTAATGAAACACAAGTCTGAAATGTTTGAAAAGTTCAAGCAATTTCAGAGTGAAGTTGAGAATCATCGTAAAAAGAAGATTAAGTTCATGCAATCTGATCGAGGAGGTGAATATCTGAGTTATGAGTTTGGTAGTCACTTAAGACAGTGTGGAATTGTTTCGCAGTTGACACCGCCCGGAACACTGCAGCGTAATGGTGTGTCCGAACGTCATAATCGAACCTTATTAGATATGGTGCGTTCTATGATGTCTCTTGCTGATTTGCCACTATCGTTTTGGGGTTATGCATTAGAGACAGCTGCATTCACTTTAAATAGGGCACCATCTAAATCCGTTGAGATGACGCCATATGAACTGTGGTTTGGCAAGAAGCCAAAGTTGACGTTTCTTAAAGTTTGGGGATGTGTTGCTTATGTCAAAAAGCTTCAGCCTGAAAAGCTTGAACCCAAAGCGGAGAAATGCATCTTCATAGGATACCCGAAAGAGACAGTCGGGTACACCTTCTATCTCAGATCCGAAGGCAAAGTGTTTGTCTCTAAGAACGGAACATTTCTTGAGAAAGAGTTTCTCTCGAAAGAATTGAGTTGGAGGAAAATAGAGCTTGATGAGGTTATTGAACCTTTACTTCAACCAGAAAGTAGCGCAACGCAGAAAGATGTTTCTGTGGAACCTACGACGGTAGAAGAGGAAGTTAATGATGGTGATCATGAAGCTTCGAATCAAGCTGCTATTGAACCTCATAGGTCGACAAGGCCGCGTAGTACCCCTGAGTGGTACGACAACCCTGTCTTGAAGGTCAGGTTGTTGGACAACAATGAACCTACGAGCTATGGAGGAGCTGTGATGGGCCCGGATTCCGAGAAATGGTTAGAGGCCATGAAATCCGAGATGGGATCCATGCATGAAAACGAAGTATGGACTTTGGAAGTATTACCTGAAGGGAGAAAGGCCATTCAGAACAAATGGATCTTTAAGAAGAAGATAGACGCAAACGGTAATGTCACCATCTATAAAGCTCGACTTGTGGCAAAGGGTTTTTCACAAGTTCAAGGAGTTGACTACGATGAGACTTTCTCACCCATAGCGATGCTTAAGTCTGTTAGAATCATGTTAGCAATAGCTGCTTATTTCGACTATGAAATTTGGCAGATGGATGTCAAAACAGTGTTCCTCAATGGTTTCCTTGAGGAAGAGTTGTATATGATGCAACCCGAAGGTTTTGTCGATCCAGAGAATGCTGACAAAGTTTGCAAACTCCAGCAATCCATTTATGGACTGGTGCAAGCATCTCGGAGTTGGAATAAGCGCTTTGATGAGGTGATCAAAGCGTTTGAGTTTATACAAGTTTACGGAGAAGCTTGTATTTACAAGAAAGTGAGTGGCGGCTCTATAGCGTTTCTAGTATTATATGTGGATGACATATTGCTGATTGGAAACAATATAGAAATACTGGAAAGCGTGAAGGAATATTTGAACAAGAGTTTTTCAATGCAGGACCTAGGAGAAGCTGCTTTCATATTAGGCATTAAGATCTATAGAGATAGATCGAGATGCTTAATAGCACTTTCACAGAGCACATGCCTTGATAAAGTTTTGAAGAAGTTCAAAATGGAACCGTCCAAGAAGGGCTTCTTGCCTGTGTTACAAGGTGTGAAGTTGAGTAAGACTCAATGCCCAGTAACTGCAGAAGATAGACAAAAGATGAGTGTCATCCCCTATGCTTCAGCCATAGGCTCTATCATGTATGCAATGCTATGCACAAGACCCGATGTCAGCCTTCCCATAAGTATGGACGGAAGGTTTCAAAGTGATCCTGGAATGGAGCACTGGCAAGCGGTCAAGAATATCCTTAAGTACCTGAAAAGGAGTAAGGAAATGTTTCTCGTTTATGGAGGTGATGAAGAGCTCGTCGTAAAGGGTTACGTCGATGCAAGCTTTGACACTGATCCGGACGACTCTAACTCGCAAACCAGATACGTATTTATTCTTAACGGGGGAGCGGTAAGCTGGTGCAGTTCCAAGCAAAGCGTGGTAGCTGATTCTCCGTGCGAAGTGGAATACATCGCAGCCTCGGAGGCGGCGAAGGAAGGTGTCTGGATGAAGCAGTTCATGATAGATCTTGGAGTAGTGCCCAGTGCACTGAATCCAATGAACCTGTTCTGTGACAACACTGGTGTCATTGCTCTGGCCGAGGAACCAAGGTTTCACAAGAGGACAAGACACATAAAGCGATGCTTCAACTCCATCCGCGATTAAATCGAGGAGAAAGACATAAATATTTGCAAAGTGCACACGGATCTGAATGTTGCAGACCCGTTGACTAAACCTCTTCCAAGGGCTAAACATGATCAACACCAGAACTGCATGGGTGTTCGATTCATTACAATCTAAATCACATAGTGATGTGAACTAGATTATTGACTCTAGTGCAAGTGGGAGACTGTTGGAAATATGCCCTAGAGGCAACAAATAAAGTGTTTATTATTGTATTTCCTTTTTCATGATAATCGTTTATTATCCATGCTATAATTGTATTGATCGGAGACTTAAATGCATGTGTGGATACATAGACAAAACCATGTCCCTAGTATGCCTCTAATGGACTAGCTCGTTGATCAAAGGATGGTTAAGGTTTCCTAGCCATGGACATGAGATGTCATTTGATAACGGGATCACATCATTAGGAGAATGATGTGATGGACAAGACCCAAACTACAAACGTAGCTTATGATCGTCTCAGTTTATTGCTACTGTTTTCTGCATGTCAAGTATATGTTCATATGACCATGAGATCCTGCAACTCAAAGATATCGGAGGAGTACCTTGTGTGTATCAAACCTCGCAACGTAACTGGGTGACTATAAAGGTGCTCTACAGGTGTCTCCGAGGGTATCTGTTGAGTTGGCATGGATCAAGACTGGGATTTGTTACTCCGTGTGACGGAGAGGTATCTCAGGGCCCACTCAGTAATACAACATCACAATAAGCCTTGCAAGCAATGTGACTAAGTGTTAGTTGCGAGATCTTGTATTACGGAACGAGTCAAGAGACTTGCCAGTAACGAGGTTGAACTAGGTATGGAGATACCGACGATCGAATCTCGAGCAAGTAACATACCGAAGAACAAAGGGAACATCATACGGGATTAACTGAATCCTTGACATAGAGGTTCGACTGATAAAGATCTTCGTAGAATATGTAGGAACCAATGTGGACATCTAGGTCCCGCCATTGGTTATTGACCATAGAGGTGTCTCGGTCATGTATACATAGTTCTCGAACCCGCAGGGTTTGCACACTTAAGGTTTGGTGACGTTTCGGTAGTATAGAGTTATGTATGGTGGTGACCGAAGTTTGTTCGGAGTCCCGGATGAGATCCCGTACGTCATGAGGAGCTCCGGAATGGTCCGGAGGTAAAGATTCATGTATAGGAAGTCCTGTTTTGGTCGCCGGAAAAGGTTCAGGCTCATCGGTACTGTACCGGGAGTGCCGGTAGTGTACCGGGAGACCTCCGGGAGGGGTATTTCGACCCAAGAGGCTACATGGGCTGTGGGAGATTGGAAATCAGCCCTTAGTGGGCTGGTGGAACAACCACAAGAGGCCCATGAGGCCGGAAGAAAAAACCCAAGAGAAAAGGTGGGAAAAAAAGGCAAAATAGGTGAATCCTAGTCCTACTAGGATTGGAGGTGGACTCCACCTCCTCCACCTCCTTTCGTCCGAAGCCCTTGGCTTGGGAAGCCAAGGCTTCCTCCTCTCCTCTCTTCCTCCTATATATACTAGTGGTATAGAGGGTTTTTGATCTAGAATTTCAGCCCCATGCTACCCGTTCCTCCAGTGCATAGTTTCTCCTCTAGATCGGATTTCTGCAGTGCTTAGGCGAAGCCCTGCCGGAATTGCTCCACCACCATCACCAGAGCGCGTCAGGATGCCGGAGACCTCTTCTTACTCTCCACTCCTTCTTGCTGGATCAAGTCGGTGGAGATCGTCATCAAGCTGTATGTGTGCTGAACGCGGAGGTGTCGTCCGTTCGGTGCTAGATCGGAAGGATCGTGATCAAGTTCGTGGGACGGATCGTGATTGGATCGCGGGATGGATCGAGTATGTATGGATGAAACTATTGTAATAATGTTGGGTACGGATGAAACTTTCGTAATATGTATGGATGAAACTTATTTGAATATGGTTATCAGTATGGCAACAGATTTATTTCGGTGAAATATATATATATATGTCATATTGCTGTGAAAATTGTTTTAATAAAAAATAAAAAAAGGAAAATGGCCACTCTTTGCCGACGGCAAAGGGGGGCCCTGGGCAGACGACGGAGGGGGATCATAGGGGGCAAATGGCGTTACTCTTTGCCGTCGGCCCACCGACGACAAATGGGGCGCAAGGCCAACGGCAAAGGGGCGGGGCGAAGGCCGAAGGAAAAGGTGGGGCCCATGGACGACGACAAAGGTGGAACCCAGGGGCAAAGGGCCTTGCCCTTTGTCATCCGCCCACCGATGGCAAAGGGCGGGTATAAGGCCGACGACAAAGGGAGCGGACGGCAAAGAACTACTGTTAACACTTGACGGTTGTAGGCCTTGGGTCTGCTGTCCAAACTCTTTGTCGTCTGCTCCCCCATGGCAAAGATTCGTTGCCGTCCATGATGCTGAGGCGTACGACAAAGGACCGCTTTACTGGGTTTTCCTTTACTAGAATTTTTTCCGTCTGCTGACGGACGACAAAGGCCTTTGCCGTCTGGGGTCCTTCCCTTTGCCGTTAGCCATGGCAAACGGCAAATTACCTGATTCCTGTAGTGATGCCCGTCAATTATCGATGCGATGTTGAGCCCTCAGGCAGCTAATCAGCTCTCAGTAAGCACGTGGCGACAAGATCGAAGGTAAGTTATGCTCAGTCGACACCCGCCCTGCAGCGTGTCAAGTTCTTAAGCAACGACCTGCCAAGCAGTGGCCAGAGCTTGCGGGGAATGCACCCCCAAGTGCCACCTTGGTAGGTAATCATGGTATTTTGTCCTGGATGCTAGAGTTAGGTATGATAGTTCTTCTTAGCTATCTAATTGATAAATAACGTCTGTTTTGCCATTGTCGTGACCCCTTGCGCTATAAAAGGAGGCCTAAGGCAACCTTGCTCAAGGTTGGAAACTCCTACCCCCGAACGCTTGTACTAACGCAACCGTTCCTCCCCGATAACAACCCTTGTCGGGCTAGGAGCCCTGGGTCCTTCATGTTCCCCCAACCAATCCACCAAAAAGTAGGAGTAGCATTTTACGCTCAGCAGTGGCCTGAACCTGGGTAAAATGCATGCGTCCTGGTCGTCACGTTGTCTCGTGATCTCTGATCTTCATGCAACGTGACCCCCTGTCGAACTACAAGGGATCCCTGATCCATAGGTAGGGGGCGTGCCCCGACATATTTGGTGCGCCAGGTAGGGGGCGTGCATCATTTGTGCGAACCCGAGTTCGTGGATGACGAGCTGATCTTCATCAGCGTCTTCTTCGAAAATGGCCTAAGGAGGAGAAGTCCAGCGCGGACACGCATCCTCCCATTTTGTGCACCCCTCACATGCAGCCGTGGGACGACCGCAGGTGAGGGATATGCCATGAGGTACATGGCCAACATAGGCAGCGCCACATTGGTCTGCTCGACCCCAAGGAGATACGACACGATCCAGCAGGTCAAGGACAGAAAGAGGTACCCAGCCGTATCTTTCTGTCGATGTCGATAAACTCGCATGGAGTTTAGTCCTGCATTTGTCCCACCTAGGGACAATTCCTGAGCCAAGTGCTAGAGTATATCCACTAATAGACGCTCCTGACACACTAACCGTGGCAAGATCCCGAACACCGCTCGCGGGGCACCATGGGATAGTTGGGTTCAAGTGGGGAGAAAAGATATGGCCGGTACCACCTCCTCTCCTCTTCTATTTCCGAATTAATCATGAATATAGCATCGACCCGACAAGCTCATGCCACAGACCGTACACACGACTAATGGATCTTCGATCATCCCTATTTTGCTTCTCTCTACGTTCCCTCTCTTCCACGACTGTGGTTAGAACATGCTTGTACGCACGCCATAGATGTCACGAAGGGAGGGAGAAACCTAGGTCACGCAGAAGACTAAGGCAAAAAGCTATGTTGACTTGGCAGCCAATCTCCATCAAGACATACATTTATATGCCCTCTCTTCAGATCGAAAAGGTTTCGTATGCGAAACCTAGTGTGTGTCTGAACCTCGCAGTATTCTTTCGTGCTCGTGCTTTGTTTCCAGCCTACTTGAAGAAACATGCGACAGTGTCGATACTGCCGGGGGTAACCCCATCGGAAACGTGTCCCTGCCAGCAAAAAGCTAAGAACACATTCCTCAAAGCAATTCGCGTCAGCACATCGTTGGCGGGTAACTAGAAACACACGATGGTGAATGTCATACGAACACGAACAGGGAAACAAAGCGTGTAGTATGCTATTACATAGAAACATCAGTTCGGCAAATGATAACATAAAGATAGTTCGCGCCCTAATACGAGATACATACTGTGTCTTGAGGTGCAGGGCAATACGTCGACAAGCAAGATATATGGTTAACTCCGGTGACTCCCCTGGATCCTTGCAACTCTAAGGATCCACTCGGCGAGAGGACCGGCCTTCACTGAAGCAGCTCAGCTGTCGGCATCCGGTGTAAGCTTTTTGAAACCATCAAAAAGATCGAGCTCCGGATGGAAGAAGGCGATGTTGCTCAAAACCAAGAAGTGGGCATTGCGCGCTAGCTTTCGGGATTCATCGGCAAAGGAAGCAGCCATGTCCTACTCATACATCTTCAACACCTCCACCAGGCCATCGAGGAAGATTGTCAGCTTGATGGTGGGGGCTACGTGCTTGATGGCGGAATAGGCCCAACTCTTCATGTCCATCTTGGAAATTTGGGTAATGAGGCACTCGGCAATATCAACCATCCTTTTGATCCAGAGGTCATGATGTTCAACCATGTTCCCCATGGTCTCTTCAGCATCCTTCCGAAGGGACTGGGTGTGGGTCAAGTCCGTCAGCATCAGCTTCTCACGAGACTCGGCATATTCAAGAGTTCTCTCGAAGGAGGCGAGCCTGGATTTCATCTCGGAGGTGGTAGCATTTGCGGCGTCAAGGTCTCAGACCTTGGAGGAAAGCTATGCTGCCCCTCCTCCATAGTCACTATTGTTTTGCACTCCTCTCCCTTAAGGGCCTCGATCTCCTGGGCACTCCCGGCAAGATCCTCCTTTAGTTTGGCCTATAGGTTTTCAAGTTTAGCTTTGGCAGCAGAATTAGCAGCCAAGTCGTCAGTCACCACCTTCAGCCGAGCAGCGGACTCCGAAGAAAGTGCGCAAGAGCAATCCTGTGGCCTTCTTCGAGATCCTTGGTACGCTGTCAGATGCGGTCCTCTAACTGATCATCCTTGGCAGGAAGAGTGGCCTCGGGGTTTCCTTCCCGGATGGAGATGCCATACACCCTAGCGTCCAGAAGCGTCTCGCGCTCCGCCACATAGGCCTTCTGGGCAGCGACATCCTCTTTAGCCATGGACAACGTCTCATGCAGCCTCTTGAGCGAATGAAGCTGTCGGTTGCACCAGTCATGCAGTTCGCTTCCTTTGTTCCTTAGCTGGCAGTCCATAAGCTGGCCGAATTTCATTGCTCCTGGACCGCCTGCCGTTGGAGGCCGTACCTGTTCTGCATGTCCTTAAGCCCTACTACTATCGACTCCACGAAAACCCGGTCCTTGGTGGCACCAGCAGTGCTTGGGACCCCTTTGACCCTTTAGGATAGTGGCGCGAGGATCTTGTTGATCTGCTCATCAAGATTCTCACCCACTAAGAAGGACGAGTCGAGGGTTGCGTGGCTTAGTGAAGCAGTGATAATCGCCAGATGACTCTGCGAAGATTGCGGAACCAATGCCAGGGGATTGCTGGACGAGGTAGGCATCATGACTTGGAGGGGATTCTTCTATTCAACCCCCGAGCTCAGAATGGGCGCGCTGCCGGGATTTTGTTCCATTCTCTTCGGGGATCTTAGAGTATCCCCGACAACAGTGCCATGTTCTTCCGCGACAACAATCTTCACCACTTCCACGATAGCATCTTTCACAATGACAAACAACTTCCTCCAACTATCCAGGCTCTTCAAAAAGTGGAGTTGCTGAACAAAATGACAAGATGGGAGTATGGAAATCAAGAATCAGCAAAGAGCATAGCGGAAGGGTGCAAGGAAAAAAATAAGTCCGACAAGAGGGATACCCGATGGAGAATGCCGGGGAAGAATCTCCCCTTCCTCGGCAATGTCTGTTACCCGCGTGGGGTCGGTCACCGTTCTTTGGGTTGATGACCCTTGCATGAGCAAACTCCTGCGTGGAGACCCTTGCCGGTGAATCCCCCTAACAGGCAATAGCTTACGAGTGATCTTGGAGAAGGAGCTCCACTGGTTGGGACTCCCTTAGATCTTCCTCTCCTGTTCCCCTGATGGGGGAAGCAGGACGCCCTTCGTCATCCCTACCAGCGGGCGACGCCATGTTTGGGTTTCACGAAGAGTACTAGGCAGAGGGCTAGGCAAGGGATTATCTCCCACATCCCTGGTGGAACCTTTGCCTGTCCTGAGATCCGAGTTTGCGGCAGGCTTGGCCCTCGTGGCCCTATGCAAAAGAACCTCATCATCTTCATCCCTATCAAGGTCAAACATACATGATCAGTCAGGAAGATTAAGGAACGAAAGCCTTCTGATGGAGGCTGATATCAAAAAAACTTACTACGATGAAAGGAACATGGAGCCCAGATCGTACGATGCGGGCGATGGAGTCGCATGGCCCCTCTTCAGAATTGGAGGGGCGGAGCTCGATGGAGAAGCCGGGGTTGCCGGCAAGGGCGAACCTGGTGGAGAAGTTGTGATGGACGTGGGGCTGGGTTCCACCCCATGCACTTTCCATTGCTTGACGGGGAATCCTTGGTTTGGGCAAGGCAAGAGGATTAGCTATGTACTACTTTCTGCCCACCGCCCTTGGCATCTGTCTTCTTCATCTTCGAAGAACTTCGTGAAGGCGTGGGGCCTGTTGGCTCCCGGCTGGTGCGTAGACGGAGGCGTCGATCTGACTTCGCAGCTTGAGGACCCGCTTCGATCCCCTCCTCTGCCACCTCCGGGTTCGTTGTCCCTGCCGCCTCGCCTTCCACGGGGACCTCTGTTGCTGCAGATTGGGAACCGCTGTACCCGGCAACCTCCAGCCCGACAGTCTCCTCAGGAGCAAGATTTTCGCCCTCCTCATCAGAAGAGTCATCGTCTCTAGTCCCTTCTTATCCTCCAGAAGACACTCCCTTGGCAGACCTCAAAGACTTATCCTAAGTGATTCCTTCAGTGATGAAGGCCCTCTCCGCCTCCCTGGTTGGCGCATTCAGGTTATCATCTGGTTTAGCAGCCCTCTCTTCCAAGGAAGAGGTCCACTCCATCTCCTCCTCTAGAGTGGGCAGCGCCCAGCTGGCCTTAACACTGAAGGCATCGCATTCCGGCATCTATTGGAGAATCCGATTCCTGGTGGAATTGCACCGCAGCGGGATGACCTTCCCCGGTAGGCGGTATGTCCCGAAACGGCCAAACAACTGATCGCACAGCCAACGATGACCATAGGTTGTCAAGTTGTTGGAAGGACTATGATACATGCACATCCAATCGGCGGGGCCATTTAACTCCCAAGAAAATCGGTCTCTCTTTTGCAAGGGAGCGATGCGGCGGTAGCGAAAATCCGCTCCCACCAGTTCTATGATCAGTCTGGCGGCCTTGAGGCAGATGATCCTATTCAACGCCAGGCAGAGCTTATTGTTAGTCGGGCCAAGATTCCCCTAGTCGTTGTCGCGCGTGACGCATTTAGTCTGCGCCTGACAAAACTCAGGGGCCTAGTTGTCCTTGATCCAACACCAGTCGCCCCTCCATTCTTCCGACTTCCCACACAAACTCCCGGGGAGGTACTCTTTTTTGTCTCGAGGAATCCAGCTTACGTTCCTGGAGCGGTGGGATTTGTCCTCAATCCAAGGGAGGAAGACGTTCTTGAACAAATCCACATTGGGGTAAACTCCAACCAAGTTCACACACAAATGGGCGAATATCGCCATGCAGGACATCGCATTGGGCATAAAATCCAAAAGGTGGAACCCATATGTTGCAATCATGGCGCATAAGAAATCAGAGAAGGGAGGAGCAAGCCCGCAGTAAAAGTATGCATAGAAGAAGTAATACGAATCTGAGGGTTGCTTACCCTTGGGGTTGTCCGGAAAAGCTATAGGGGCTCCATGTCCCTTTGTTGCCCACCCCCACATGTAGGCATACCTATAGATTGGAGTGTTGCCATCCAGGCTCGACGGAGAGATGACCATATCTTCCTGCCGCCACCTCTCAAGCTCTTCAGCCTTCCTTCTCCGTTCCTTAGCCGCCGGATCCATGGACACGGCCACCTGCTTCCCCTTGGTGCCCGCTTTCTTCTGCCCCATTTTGGGAGCCTTTGAGGGTGGATGGTAGCTCGGCGGTGCATGACGATGAGGATGTCAATGGGAGCAGTTTTCTTGCTTGAGGAGGAAGATGAAGGACGGAGGAAAGAATGCGAATGAGCAACACCCCTACACATTGTCCTTTTTATCAGGGGACTCGCGCAAGGGCTTGCTCTTTGGTATCTTTTCAGAAAACTACTGTTTTATTACTGGCAGTTCCTTTTATTCTCCAACTACTCATATCCATCGCCCCATGACCCACGGTCATTGCGCGAAGTGGACATGATGGAAGGGTAGGACCCCTCCGCTGCATGTCCGTGCACTCTTTGGGACCTAACCCAACGTGCCCAGCAACACGTATGGCTTAGCCCCGGGGTCTTCTGTTAGGGTAAATGAATAGGGGTGTTCACTTTTCCCCTGACTCGTGCTCGGATAGTCATCCTCCGACACCTGAGAGCCACAACTTGCATAGGTGGAAGAAGCAAAGAACCCTGCCAGCAAACAAGACAAGACTCCAGCAAGCTCAACACAGAAGCCCAGGCCTAGGTTGTGGCACGCCAGGCACGCCCCGATGCTTGCCGGGGACCAAGGCGCACTCGCTTCCCAAAAGACCCGGCAGGACATCACCCGGCAGGCATGAGCCACCTAGCCATCGCTCCACTGCATTGCCACTGTGGTGTCGAGCCCTTAGGAAGCTAATCGGCTCTTGCTAAGCACGTGGCCACACAATCGAAGGGAAATTATGCTCAGTCGACACCCTCCCTACAGCGTGTCAAGTTCTTAAGCAACCACCTGCCAAGTGGTGGTTAGATCTTGCCGGAATGCACCCCCAAGTGCCACCTAGGCAGGTAATCATGGTATTTTGTCCTAAATGCCAGAGTTAGGTATGATAGCCCTGCTTTGCTATCTAATCAATACATAATGTCTGTTTTGTCAGTGTGGTGACCCCTTGCACAATAAAAGGAGGCCCAACGTAACCTAGCTCAAGGTTGGCAACGCCTACCCCCGAACACTTGTACTAACGCAGCCGTTCCTCCCCGGCATCTATCCTTGTCAGGCTAGGAACCCTGTGTCCTTCTTGTTCCCCCAATCACTCCACCAAAAAGTAGGAGTAAGGTTTTACGCTTAGCAGCGTCCCGAACCTGGCTAAAATGTGTGTGTCCTGATCGTCACGACGTCTCGTGGTCTCCGCTCTTCATGCAATGTGATCCCCCGCTGCCGAACCACAAGGGATCCTTGATCCCATAGGTGATCGAGAGCATCCATGCCCCGACATCTTTGGCGCTAGGTAGGGCGCGTGCATTATTTGCATGAAACCAAGTTCGTGGACAACGAGCCGATCTTTATCATGGTCTTCTTCGACAATGGACTCAGGAGGAGAAGTCCAGCACAGACGCGCATCCTCCCATTTCGACCCCCCCTCTCACAGGCAGTCGAGGACGCTTCGGCGACCACAAGTGAGGAAGACGACGTGAGGTACATGGCGGGTGCAGGCGGCGCCACATTGGTCCGCTCGACCCCAAGGAGATATGAAGCAATCCAGCAGGTCAAGGAGAGAAAGAGGTACCCAGCCATATCTTTATTCCTCCTCCTCCTTTCTTCGCCCATGTTTGGCTATGTGCAGGCGACGACGTCGTCAGTTTTGATAAACTCGCATGGAGTTCAGTCCTACATTTGTTCCACTGAGGGACAAATCCCGAGCCAAGTGCTAGAGTATATCTGCTGATAGACTCTCCCAGCAGACTAACCGCGGCAAGGTCCCGAACACCCCTCGTGGGGCACCACGGGACCGTTGGGTTCAAGATGCGGAGAAAAGAGACGGCCGGTCCCACCTCCTCTCCTCTTCTATTTCCGAATTAATCATGAATATAGCATCGACCCGAAAGGCTCTTACCACGGACCGTATGCATGACTAACGGATATTTGAGCATCCCCATTTCCCCTCTCTACGTTCCCTCTCTTCGAGGACTGCGGTGAGAACATGCTTGTACACACGCCATAGAGGCCACAAAGGCAAGGAGACACCTGGGTCAAGCGGAAGAGCAATGAAAAAAGATAAGTTGACTTGACAGCCGATCTCCATCAACACATACATTTATATGCCCTTTCTTCAGACCGAAAAGGTTTCATACGCTGAACCTAGTGTATGGCTGAACCTCGCAGTATTCGTTCGCGCCCGTGCTTTGTTTCAAGCTTGCTCAACGAAACATACGGTAGCGTTGATACTGTTGGGGGTAACCCCTTCGACAACGTGTCCCTGCTAGCAGAAATCAATGGACCCATCGTTTGCGAGTAACTAGAAACACACGATGGTGAATGTCATACGAACACCATCATGGAAACGAAGGGCATCGTATGCGATTACATAGAAACATCAATTAGCAAATGATAACATAAAGATAGTTTGCGTGGGCATAGTATGCGATTACATAGTAACATTAGTTCAGCAAAGGATAACATGAAGATAGTTCGCGCCCTAATACGAGATACCAAATGTGTCTTGAGGTACATGGCAATACGGCGACAAGCAAGATATAAGGTTAACTCCGGTGACTCCCCTGGGTCCTTGCAACTCTGAGGTTCCTGTCGGCGAGAGGACCGGCCTTATCTATAGCAGCTGAGATGTCGGTGTCTGGTGGCAGCTTTTTGAAACCATCAGAAAGATCGAGCTCCGGATGGAAGAAGGTGAGGTTGCTCAAAACCAAGAAGAGGGCATTGCGCGTAGATTATGGGATTCATCGGCAAAGGAAGTGGCCCTGTCCTACTCATACGTCTTCAACGCCTCCACCAGGCCATTGAAGAAGATTGTTTGCTTGATGGTGGGGGATTCATCCTTGTCGGCGGAATAGGACCAACTCTTGATGTCCATCTTGCCAATTTGGGCAGTGAGGCACTCAGCAATATCGACCATCCTTTTGATCCAGAGGTCATGCTGTTCAACCATGTTACCCATGGTCTCTTTGGCATCCTTCCGGAGGGATTGGTCGTGGGTCAAGTCCGTCAACATCTGCTTCTCACGGGACTCGGCAGATTCAAGAGTGCTTTCCAAGGAGGTGAGCCTAGATTTCATCTCAGAGATGGTTCCATTGGCGGCGTCAAGGTCTCGACCCCTAGAGGAAAGCTGTGACAGCACCTCCTCCAGAGTCACTGTAACACCCCGTTATGCCTGGCGGGATCTAGACTAGCCCCATAGACCAACACTAGTCTTTCTTGCGCACTTTCTCCTCACTCATGCACACCTGGTACCAAATTCCCGGTCGGTCACCCATCCTAGAATCGCTCCAAGCCAAGCACGCTTAACTTTCGAGTTATTTTCAAGTGGGCTTCCGGAAAAGAAGGAATTCCTTGTTGATATGAGTAGTCTATCATTCCCATTAAGCCAGGCTCTCACATACACCCCCACTCAAAGGAATCGACGTCCTCGTCGGCCCATCAGGAACTTTGCCTGTTGGCACATGTATGCTTGTTCAGTTCGGCACATGTGCCATGGTGTATGCCATGACGGGCCACACATACCATGCGCCACATGCCCATGCACCAGACCCGTGCATGCCCATGTAACTGCAAGGGTCGGCTCTGATACCAATTGTAACACCCCGTTACGCCTGGCGGGTTCTAGACTAGCCCCACAGACCAACACTAGTCTTTCCTGCGCACTTTGTCCTCACTCGTGCGCACTCGGGACCAACTTGCCGGTTGGTCACCCATCCTAGAATCGCTCCAAGCCAAGCACGCTTAACTTTGGAGTTCTTTTCGAGTGGGCTTCCGGAAAAGAAGGAATTCCTTGTTGATATGAGTAGTCTATCATTCCTATTAATCCAGGCTCTCATAGTCGCTGCTGTTTTGCACGCCTCTCCCTTGAGGGCCTCGATCTCCTGGGCACTCCCGGTAAGATCCTCCTTCAGTTTGGCCATTAGGTTTTCAAGTTCAGCTCTGGTAGCAGAAGCAGGAACCAAGTCGTCGGTCACCGCCTTCAGCCGAGCAGCGGACTACGAAGAAAGTGTGCCAAGAGCAATCATGTGCCCATCTTCTAGCTCCTTGGTACCCTGTCAGATGCGGTCCTCTAAGTCATCGTCCTTGGCATGATAAGTGGCCTTGAGGTTTCCTTCCCAAATGGAGATGTCGTCCTCCGTGGCGTTAAGAAATGTCTCGAGCTCCGCCAAACGGTCCTTCTGGACAGCGACATCCTCTTCGTCCATGGACAACGTCTCGTTCTGCCTCCTAAAGGAATGAACCTGCCTGTTGCACTAGTCACACGGTTCGTTTCCTTTGTTCATCAGCTGCTGGTCCATAAGCTCGGCCAAATCTCGTTGCTCCTGGACCGCCTGCCATTCGAGGTCGTACCTGTTCTACATCTCCTTAAGACCTACTGCTATGGAATCCTTGAAATCGAGGTCCTTGGCGGCATCAGCAGTGCTTGGGGCCCCTTCGACCCTCTGGATACTGGCGCTAGGATCTTGTTGATCTCCTCATCAAGATTCTCACCAACTAAGAAGGGTGAGTCGAGAGCTGGGTGGCTTAGTGGAGCAATGATCAGCACTAGATGACTATGCGAAGATTGTGGAACTGATGCGAGGGGATAGCTGGATGGGCAAGTCATCATCACTTGGATGGGATTCTTCTCTTCAACCCCCGAGCTGATAATGGGCGCGCTGTCGGGATTTTGTTCCATTTTCTTCGGGGATCTTAGAATATCCTCGGCAGCCGTGCCATGTTCTTCCGCGGCAGCAATCTTCACCGGTTCTGCGGCAGCATCTTTCCCAATAACAGCAACCTCCTCCAACAGTTCAGGCTCTTCAAAAAGTGGGCTGCTGAACAAAACGACAAGACATGAGTATGGAAATCAAGAATCAGCAAAGAGCATAGCAGAAGGGTGCAAGGGAAAAAATAAGATCGGCAAGAGGGATACCCAGTGGAGAATGCTGTGGAAGGACCTCCCCTTCCCCGACAACATCTGTTGCCGGCATGGTGTCCATCACCGTCCTTTCGGTGATGACCCTTGCGCTAGCAGACTCCTCGATAGAGACCCTTGCCAGGGAATCCCCCTCACGGGCAACAGTGCACGAGGGATCTTGGAGAAGGAGCTCCACTGGTGGTGCCTCCCTCTATCTTCCTCTCATATTACCCCGGTGGGGGAAGAAGGACATCCTTCCTCATCCCCGCCAGCGGGCGAGGGCTTCGTTTGGGTTTCACGAACAGGACTAGGCGGGGGACTAGGCAGGGGATTCTCTCCCGTATCCCCGGTGGAACCTCCGCCTTTAGCGAGATACGAGCCTACAGCATACTTGGTCCTCTTGGCCCTATGCGCAAGAACCTCATCATCTTCATCCTTGTCAAGATCAAACATACATGATCAGTCAGGAAGATTAATGATTGAAGGCCTTCTGACGGAGGCTGATATCAACAAAACTTAGTCTGAGGCAAGGAACATGGAGCCCAGATTGTACGACGTGTGTGGCGGAGTCACTCGGCCCCTCTTCAGAATTGGAGGGGCGGAGCTCGATGGAGAAGTCGGGTTTGACGGCAAGGGCGAACCTGGAGGAGAAGTCGGGCTGGACGGGGGGCTAGGATCCACCCCATGCACATTTAGTCGCTTGGCGGGGGAAGCCTTGGTCTAGGAAAGGCAAGAGGATTGGCGACATACTACTTTGTGCCCAACGCCCTTGTCGGTCGTCCTCTTAACCTTTGGAGAACTTCGCGAAGGCACAGGGCCTGTTGGCTCCTTACTGGTGTGTAGACGGAGGCGCCGCCCCGGCTTCGGAGCTTGAGATCCCGCTTCGAGCCCTCGTCTGCCACCTCTAGGTCCGTCGTATAGTCCGCCTCGGCTGTCGGACAAGTCGCAAAAACTCGAACCGCGGTTCGAGGCCGTTTTCATCAGCATAATCCATCAATGCAAGATCGTGTGTCACGCCAAAGATGCGGTCCTATCCATATTAAGGCATGGGGGCCTCGCAAGGGATAGAGGCGCATCTTGCCGTTCACAAGTATAGCATCATATCATCATACATTACAGAAGAGATGAGTATATGAGTTGGCTTACACTCGCCACATACTAAATTACAATTCCACACAAGAGTTTCAAACATCAAGATGAAGACACGGTCCGGCTACGAACAAAAACAAACGATAAAAGCGAATGCAAATGATACTATCTCGCTATCCCAAAGATCACGACCTTGGTCCTCTACTCATCTGGATAAGTCATGTACATCCTGCCTCTTTCCTCGTCATATTCCCACTGGAGCTACATCAGATCATCCTGCATGAACTCATCTATACCTGTACCCGGATTGTTGTAGTAATTTGTGAGCCACAGGGACTTAGCAATCAAGTGCCCGGGTACCGAGACTATTCAAGCTTAAGGTTGGAAAGGGGTATGTGTTTAGTTTGAAGCAGAACTAAGCATATATGGTGGCTATCTTACGTAACATCAAGATAAATATGAGTGGACTATGATGAACGATTGAAACTAGAATGACCTTTATGAGATCCTGAACACTTACTTACGTTAATCATAACCCCACCGTGTTCTCTCTCGGATCATGTTCACGAGCAGAGACGATCACGGTTACTCACACAGGTGGTGTGTTTTATTTAGAGTTTACTTAGAGTTAACTATAACCGGGTGTTAAACAAATATCCAAGTTGCCACATAACCGCGGGCACGAGTTTCTGAAAGATTTGACCCTATAGGTGTGCTCCAACTAGTCCATCACAAATTAACCACACTCCGCGGGAATAGCCTCGACCACGGATCTCGTGATCATCCTAGGCAACTCCGAAGGAATTCCACCACCTCGATATAAGCCGAATAAAGTCAAAGTCCACACGCAAGACACTCGATAAAGGTAAAACATAGCCAGCAAGACCACCCGACGTGTCGACGAACCCGATAAGAGCCACATATCTTGTTCTCAGGACATGACGGATAAGCGAAGCATACGGTGGCCTGTTAGAAATCTCCCGAGTTGCCCCGGGCTAGCCCCGCACGGTGCTCTAGTTTGGACCAACACTCATGAGGAGCACTGGCCCGGGGGTTGATTAATTATCCACGGGGTTGCAAAGCCCTATGCAAATTTTATTAAGTTGTTAAGCAAATATAGTACCAAAGTTAGGTCTTGCTAGACAAGTTTTAATCTTAACCGAATAAACAAGGGGGTCCCCATAACAACCCCGAGCATGTTAGGAGCGCAAAGTATGGAAACATAACACCGGTACCGAGAACCTATGGCGGTAACAGCAGAACAAAACACCTAGCAGAAGGCCAAGCCTTCCACCAATACCAAGATATATATGTGCATTAAATTAAATAGCAGATAATATTGTGATATGCCAAATCCATGTTATCACATGGATACAACCTGCACCTACAACTAAGAACGCTATAAGAGGGGCTGAGCAGCGGAAAGTTAGACAATCAAAGGTTTGCTAGCATGTGGAGGATTATAGGCTATCATGGCAATTAGGAGGCTGACATTCAAGTGGTAGGTACCGCAATTGTATCGATAAGAGCGAGACACTAGCAAGCGAAAATAGTATCGGGATCCGGGTACGATCATCTTGTTTGTTGGTTCTTCAGTGGAACAAGTAGCGGGATCCTCATAGTTGTACTTGGCTGGCTCTTCGTACTATGGTTCAACGTTTGTGTCTACCCAAAAGAAACAGCAAGAATAAACAAACAACCATGGTGCAATGCACAAGCAAGAATGATGCATGCTCAGGTGAAGAGTTTTAACATGGCTATCCTAACTAGTCATGTTTCACATGCAAAGGGTTGGTTATTAATGAATCTGGACAGAACCTCATGTTAAGTTATTTATACATGCATGAACATGAAAAATATGGATGCGTCATGCAAAAATGATGAAAATACATATGAAGAACGTAAGGAACGTAGTTACGGTTCTCACGATACACTCACGACAAGATGCGAAGGCAAAACACAAGGCACGAAAGACCTGGGCTATTCCTTGGCTTTCCAAGGTAGCCACTGGATAGGCAATGAAAAACCAACCACAGTAGAGCCAAATATCAAGCAATTCCATGGAGTATATCTCCCACAAGTCACAAAACAATAAAACAAACAATCTGCCACAAATCAGCTACATAGCAACTTGCACAACACACAACTTGAGCTACAGGATTCCTATCACCACAAACAAGGCATTGACAGAAACTACATGACATGCTCATCAACTTATCCAACTACACATACCGGAAAGGAGGCACACATCAATAAGCATGAAGCTCACAAGTTGGCATGATGAAACAGATTTCTGGACTTGGTGAAAATAACAGTTTTTTTGGAATCTGAGATAATCTGCTAGCAAGTTGACAACATCAACTAATGGTGTTAGAGACTACCTCCTGTCATGAAATTTAACAGGATGGTAGTAGACAAAATCTACTTCAAAACACTAGCACTGAGCTTGAGCTAATTCACAACATATCACAAGATAGCAAGCACTCTTCATGGCATAAAAATAACAGCAGATTCTCAGACTTAGAAATATTTAGCATGGTGAAAATAGTAAAATTTAGTTGGCTACTTTGCAGCAAGTTTCCCACTTATATGGCTGATTCTCATGCCAAACAAAAATAACATGGCATAATAGGCATAAAACACTAGCACTTGCATGTTGGCAAATGCCCCAAAGCAAGCATGGATTAATTCATGCGAAAATGACAAAGTAGCATCACAGCAGTAAATGACAGTTTTGCAAACTTGCTCAACAGTGAAATCCAATTGCACCAATGGATTCCATGGATATTTATACCCCAAAATCATGTATCATACTCACATAGTCACATGAAACATCATGGCACAACCTATACTAGCAAAACAACCACCTCTGTTATAAGTGAAAACTTACTTAAAATGCACATGAGCATATTTGAACATGGCCATATTTGCTAATATGGCTAAAATTGGAAAAGAACAATTTAACACTACTAAACATGGCACAAGAGACAATAATAAATAGTGTATGACAAGTGGGGTATGCCCACTTGTCACACACACACACCCTAAACCTACACATCTAAGTCACACACACACACACATGGCATGCACAACACACATACACACATATGCACAAGTGCACATGCACATACACTCACCTATGTGTGTGGTTGTTCCCACACACACATATATGCCACATATATGCACAAGTGCACATGCACATACACTCACCTATGTGTGTGGTTGTTCCCACACACACATATATGCCACATATATGCACAAGTGCATGTGCGCCCATATACATGCACATGGTTCACCACCTCACACATATCACTCACACACATGTATGCAATCAGCCCACACACACACACACTTACTATCCATACACATCTCTTCACACACCACACAATAGAAAAGAAGGGAAAAAGAACATACATACATTAAGGTATGCACAACACATATGTGTCTAAAAGGGAAAAAGAACAAGCAGAAAACAACACAAATAAAAAAAGGGAGGGGGTCGGGCTCGAACCCACGACCTCATGGTCACTTCCCCGAGCACACACCACTATGCTATGCCACGGTTCTTAACAGAGGAGGGGAACGAGCCCACTTATGCACTCCACTATGCACTAACTGACGAAACTGAAAAGAAAACGACACCTACGGCGACACGCAATGCGGCGACGATTCCGGCGATGGCAGGGCTACCAGGCATCTCCAGGGAGGGGAAGCGATGCAGGGGGAAGCTGCACCTACGGGTGTTCCATCCCACACCTAACACACGACGAGACCCGGGGCAGCAAGCACCTACAGGTACGGCGGAGCTATGGAGGAAGCGAGCACGGGCTCGTCGGATAGGATGACCACGCGCACGCATCAGAGGAGAGGGAAGCTGTGACGAACGACTGCTCACCATGGGGTTGCTACAGGAGAAAACAATGACGGAGGGGGTGGGTCGGAGACGAGCGCCGGAGTGGAAGCAGGGGGAATCGACAGAGCGGAGCACCGCCGATGAAGATTAAGAAGGGGTCGTCGCTGTGGAGCTTCTCTAGAGCTCCTAGCGACGGGAATGGAACGCGGGGAGGTTCCCCGAGCTTCTGGATGCCATGGACGTCGATGAGGTCGACGGAGATGACGAGCAGACGTCGATGATCTTCTCTGCCTCTCTCTGAATTTTCTCTCCGAAGCAGAGACTTACCTTGGTGAGGAAGAAGAAAGGAGGATGAAGAGAGGGGGTGGCGGCACGAGGAGGGAGAGGGGAAAACCTAGAGGGGCACGCATGTCGAGGAGGAGTTAAAAAGGGGGGGAAGCTGACGGTGTCACGACGGGGAAAGACACGATGGCAACGTGCTCTCTCTGCTCCCTCTCTGCTTTACTGACGGAGAAGAAATAGGAGCAGGTTGCCGTTCCCTATGAGCGGGCTGGGCCACGAGGGAAGGCAAGGCCCACTTACTCTCTCTCGCGCACAGAAACAGAAACAGCTGGGAGTTTATTTTTGCTAAAATTACAACAACACAAGAAAACCTCCCAGGTGAAAAACAAAAGGACTTTTGCAAAAAAAAATATTTTGACATTACAAATAAAATGTACTATTTACTAAAAATATCAATGTGATTTTTAGGACAAGTAATTTAAATACTTAACAAATAAAACAACCCCTGTTGTTTAAAGCCTAAAATCATATAGCTCAAAACCACAAAAGGACCACACACACAATTATTAAAATATTAAAGGCTACCTCTCAAACATTTTAAAACACTTTAAATAGCAAGTAGAATCTGTTTATAAAATGACAAGTGTAGAAAGGGGGGTATTTTGTTGGATTTTGTTGATAGAAAAAGAGAGAGGAAGAAGAAGGAGAGTTGCACCACATATATTCAACCACATCACACAAACACAAGGACACACCCAACCACAACAAGGTCACATCACAAATAAGGCATGGCATGATGAATGGTATGATGCATGATGCATGAATGCATGAACAAGACATGACATAACAAGGTTCAACTCATATCATTAATCTCATGACAACAAGGTTCATATAAGATACATGCCATAAAAGGTAGGGACAACACTTGGGATGTCAGATCATGCTCCGCTTAACACGAGATATGTTTAATCATGTTTGCATAACGACACACACATATTGGGAAGCGGAGCGATACGTGGCGCAGCAAAGGAAGGCTGAACGGAGTTAAGCCTCATAAAAGGGAAAGAAAACCCCAAGGCCTAAGCACGCTCATCATTCACACATTCTGCTTCCCCAATCTCCTGAGCTTTCAAAGCACAGATCTAGGTTTTCCATAACTCCCCCCTCCGAGCTCATCCATGCCTGGTTCTGACTCAACGGCAAGTGGGAGGCTTCGATGGTCACCGACCAGGAAATCCGGGACCTCAAGGACGCCGGCTACCTCCCCGCCAACATCGACCATTGCACGCCGGAGAAGGGCCAGGTGATCCCCACCCCAAGCCAAGCGAGAGGGTGGTCTTCATCCCCCACTTCATTCGGGGACTGATCTTCCTGCTCCATTCCTTTGTCAGGGGGCTAATGTTATTCTACCGCCTTGCCTTCCACGATCACCAACCGAACTCCTTCATTTAGATATCGCCCTTTATCATCGTTTGCGAGGCCTTCTTGCGAGTACAGTGTCAGTGTCAAAACCGGCTGATCTCGAGTAGGGGGTCCCGAACTGTGAGACTTGGTTCAACGGTAACAGGAGACAAAGGGGGCATGAGTTTACCCAGGTTCGGGCCCACCTATGGAGGTAATACCCTACGTCCTGCTTGATTGTATTGATGGTGTAAGGGGTTACAGAGTTGATTTACCTCAAGATCGTATGTCTACCCCTAGATGAGTTGTTCCCTTATACTCTAAAACCTTCCGGCTTATATAGATGCCGGGGATGCCTAGGGTTCGTACATGGTCGGTTACATGTTGAAGAGATAAACTTGCCTATCTATTACATCAGACGTGGAGCACAAGCCTTGTTTCCCGAAGCTTCCATGTAAGAGATTGGGCCTTAAAATCCATCGGTGTTCGATAAGCAGCCCTCATAGTCCGGCCCATAACAATATGTCGGCTTTTCGAGGACCCCCTAATCCAGGACTCCATGAGTAGCACCCGAACTTGCCTCTAATGCCAAGGGTCTTTAGCTCCGACTGCCTTGTGAACAGAGTCTTCGGCTTGCGAGGTGAGTTCCTTCCTGCCGAATCGTAGTTTGGCCTCTGATGACAAGTAGTCTCCTGCATAGTGGCATGTCCGAATATTGTAAATTGATCAGCTTTGAAGCCCAAACGTCAAGGGATAAACAACGGCCCTGTCGCGACCTTTCTGATGAAAGGTTATGGCCCACCACGACCACCAAACCAGTTGCATAGACTCGACTTGTGGTTCGAGGTTGTTTTAGTCAATACGATCTATCAATATACCGATCGTTTCTCGTTTTATACGAGATATATTTAACCACGCGCACGCAACGGCTCACGCGTCTCGGGAAGTGGAGCGATTCACGACGTGGTGAGGGGAATCCACATCGACAGGCCTCGTAAAAAGAGGAGGAAAACCCCAAAAGCTTTTTGATGCTTTGCATTTAACTTCTCCGCCTCCCATTCCCTTGTGCCTCCAAAGCACAGATCTAGGTCTCTCCGCCCCCACCTTCGAGCTCGGCAATGGAGAGCTCCAATGGCTAGTGGGAAGCTTCCACGGTCACCAAAAAGGACATACTTGACCTCAAGAAGGCTGGTTACCTCCCCGCCAACATTCCTCATCATGCAGCGGAGGAGGGCCAAGTGATCCCCACCCCCAGGCTAGGCGACAGGGTGGTGTTCATCCCCCACTTCATCAGGAGGTTGAGCTTCCCACTGCACCCCTTCATTAGGGGGTTAATGTTCTTATACGGCCTCAACTTCCACGACCTCCCGCCGAACTCCATCATGCACATGTCGTCATTCATCCTCGTCTGCGAGGCCTTCCTACGCAACGCATCCTCCCCTGTCAGCGTCTGGACACTCCTCTATGGGCTCGAGAACTCGAAGCCGAGGTCATAGTCCAGAATCTCTTCCGCACTACTCGGGAGAAGTTGTGGATGGCGCTCTTGAAAGTCGGTGAAGCCCTGGCCATCTGAGGAGGAGGACAAGCGTCTACACGCCACCAAGATGGACTCTAAGGTATGATTTGCCCCAACTTGGTTGGCTCTATTACACAGAGAATCCATTCATCCTTCGCATAAGGGACCAGCCTGATGCTGCATCCGAAGACACCCCTGCCTCCTCAAATCGGGAGGAGGCCGAAGAGGAGGAAGAAGAGGAGGAGGAGGTCCAGAGCGAGGGGGGAGGCAATTTCCCCTGCGCTGAGAAGAGAGCGACGTCTTTAGATGCCCCGGGGCAGGCAAGTTCTCCTCCCCCGAAGAGGGCACGACAGGCGCGTGTGATTCTGTCGGACGACAGATCGGACTCGATCTCCGCCTCCAAAGACCCCGAGGAGGTTCCAAGAAGGAGCCTAAGGGTCAAGCTTCCTCCATCCAGGTTAGGATTCGAAGACCCTTCTACCTATAACTAGTAGATTCAGAGTTTGCTAACACGCAGGTTATTGGTCCCACAACCACCCACACGTTATTCCCACCGAGGTAGTATCGGATGGGGAGACCCTGCCCGCCGAACGCTCACAGAGCGGGGATGCCTCGCACCCCACCACTAAAGGCGCCACGAAGGACGTCGTGGAGGTGTCGTCCTAGCCTACTCCAATAGAGGCGAACACCGGGTGCAAGGGAGAAAGCACCATGGCCGAGGCTAATGCTTAGGCCACCGAAGACCAGGGGACAACGTCCCACCCGGACACCGAGGAGGCAGATAGACGGGAAATCAGTCCCCTTTGAGTACATCTTCGGAGTGCACTATGCCTCCGGAGGCACCGACCAAATCCACTGTGGGTGATCGGGAAACCCGATCATCCTCGGCACCGCCGACAAACAGGTGGTCGGCCATGGAGGAGTCTCTATTGAGAACCTCCATCCCCGAAGATCACCACACCCATATACAAACTGTCCAGTCCGTTGACAATGGACTGAAGGAAGCCTTCAAAAGTCTCCCTACGGGCTTTCAAGTAAGTCGCCTGATATTTTGCTAAGGTTTTTATTTATTCGTGTTGTATACATGGCAGCACCCGTGCCCTAGGTGAGGTAAACAAGCTCACCTAGAGGTCATATCTATAATTCGGGAAGTGAGTGTCACATCCCTAGCTAGTTGTCATAGGACAGCATGTGTGTGCATCATATTTCAGTTTTGCATCAACATGAAATGGGGATTAAAAGAAACCCCAAACCCTCATTAGAATCAAACTAAATTAAAGTTTGTGAAATATCAACAAAACCAAAATGCCCATCTAAAATGTCCCCTATGTCTGATAATTATGGACATGAATATATATCAGGGGCCATCTCAAATATTTGAACATTTATAGATATTTAAAAATGCTAAATAAAGCATTATCATTATTTTAGATTTTAAAATATCCTGAAACTTTTTATAGGAGTTTGAAATATTCAAACTTATTATTATAAATATTGGGGATATTTTATAATAGCATTAGTACCTGAAAAACAAATAAACCAAATGTCAGTATTAGAAAACAGAAAGTAAAAGAAATAAACAACGAGGAGGCAAACCTTACCTGGCAGCCCATCTGCGACCCAGCCCACTAGGGACAGGAGGGTCTTCTTCCTCCTCGCGCCAGTGGACATGGCGTGTGGCCGGCGCGCGCACGAGCGTGCCGCCATGCCACCTGCCTGCCTGGCCGCTCATTGCCAGCAAGGCGCTGCGGATAACCCCGCGAGAAGTGTATGGATCGAGCCGGCCTCGCCTTCTATACCTTTCCCTCACTTCTTGCTCTCTCCACCTCTGCTCGCCATGGCTGAAGGCGCCAAAGCCTCGCCGCCGTAGTTCCAGCCACCCCCGTGCCCTCCTGAGACCGCCAAAAGCTCCGCCCTGACCCCCGCGTCCTCCCCGTGGACCTAGTAGTCGTCGGGAGCCGCTCTACGCCGACGCTGCCGTCGTCTTCAAGCTTTGGCTCCGGTGCTCCTCTCCAGCGATTCACGGGCGTCAGCGCGTCCCCGAGCTCGCCGTCTTCCTCAACCACCTCGTCTTGAGCCCCTACATTAATCCCCCTATCCTGGAGGCCTGGGCCTCGCTGTAGACGCCGTCCCCTTGCTGCCCAAAACCCGTCGCCGCTCGGCTCGTCACCGGCCATAGCTCCGGTGGCCCCCGAGCCCCCTCTGCCGCCCCTTTGGATGCGCGCATGCGCGGGCTACCCCCCGGTGCCCTCCGCGCACTAAATGGCCGCCGGAAGGGCAAGTCCGGTGAGTCACCGTCGGCTGTCCTTCGACGGGGTGACGTGGCAGGGCCATCAGGGGCTAATCACCCTGCTAACCAGCCCCCCAGCCGCTGACACTGGGCCCTAGCTACGGGTCAAACCCCTGTCAGCACGGTGATTAGCCCCGTGTCTCTGACGTGTGGGTCCTGCACGTCAGGTTTGATCTGGCCTGGTCAGCCGACCTGCTGACGTCACAGTGACGTCAGGCTGACGCTCTAATTCAATTTCTAGTTTCAAAATAATTCTAGGAAATGTTTAAAACTTCAAAAATTCATATTAGTTAATCTGTAAATCAGATGAAAATAATTTATATATGAAAATTTATCAGAAAAATCCAATGAAGCTAATGGTGCTATTATCATGCATGTTAGAGCAACCTATGTAGATGAACATTGACATTTACTAATAGGTTAACTTATGAAATATGAAATGAAGAACGACTTTGGAACCGATATTCAAACTCAGTTCAAATTAACTTGGACAATAGTTGCATTAGCTCATCCATACATGCTGCCATGTCATGATCATGCATCATATTGTTACACTTGTGTGTATTGATTGCTATTTATCTGCATTGCGGTAGGCCCTGCTTCTGAGGATACCTCCGAGTATTCCAACGAAGGAGAAAACCTTCCCGCTACCCAGCAAGGCAAGCAACCCTTTTGATCATTCCGATAACATCCAACTCTCTCGCTCCTGCTCTTGTTTATTGCATTAGGACAAACGTTCACTTGTCTATCATACACGGTAGATGAACCTATTCTTTTGCATGACATGTCATTGTCACATTAAATAGATAAACCTTGCAACCTAGCATACCTGGTAGATGCTTGTGCCATGATGCGCTTAGCTTACTTTTCCTGCTATGCTTGCTATGCTTAGAGTTGTGTCAGGTCTGATTCATCTGGGTGATGAACTGGAGTGAAATAATGATGTTCTGATGTGATAAGCTTATGATGAACCCGAGTTGGTAAAGGTAGCGATGAGAGGCTATGTAGGAGTACAGAGCGGGTTGTCTCATTGGGACCGTTCTTAGGAACTGAGTTCCGTGTTTGTGATCCAAGACTAGTTACTACCACATGTTGGGATACTTAATTGACCCTCTCGACTTATCAATCACTTAGCCCTTAGTCCAGGAGTTGCAAGTAGTTTCTGTTGTTTATAGCATGCTAGAGGCCGTGCATAGCGCTGACCCTAGGGGTGGGTTACGACGCGGTAGGCAGTGGCACGGTGTACCAAGGGTCACCCGGATGGTGGGCTTGGGAACCCTGCGCACATCGTTTGGGGCCGTAGCAGAAACTTCGGCCGGACTTCCGTGTGGGTTCAGTCTCAAATAGGCGATAGCCTAGACTAGAGGTCTTATGTGATTGACGGTCGTGGCCGACTCCCTCGCTGGGCTTCCGCTTGAAGGTTGTCGAGGTGCATGGTTTTATGAGCACACAGCGATAAGTGGCGAGAGCGTGTGTGAAGAAGTACACCCCTGCAGGGTATGAAACTATTAGAATAGCCGCATCCTTGGATATGGACTACTTAGAAAGCTTATGCTATTCACAGATAACTAAATGGATACTCATAAAAATATCAAGACAAGTGTGAGTACCATGGATGGCACTCTCGTGGGTGACGGAAGTGAATCCATGGTGGTGTATTGTTATGGAGTTAGTGGACTCGTGTGCGATATCTAAAATCTAAACAAAGAGCTAAAATTGTGTAGTGTAGGTTAGCCATGAGTCAAAGCTGGCATTGCTGCATAAACTCCACCACTCCCCTTGTTGATACATGAGCATGAATAGTCTAGGTCTGCTTTAATGACTTGCTGAGTACATTTGTACTCATGTTTGCTTAATAAATATTGCAGATGAGACTCAGGACCCATCAAGTGGGTTCTATCTAGATGTCGACGATGCCGAATAGCTGGTGTCCCAGTTACGACCTTATGCCCTGTGGCGGGCTGTAGATAGTCATGCCATGTGCCTTTTTACCCCTTTCATCTATTTGTACTCAGATAGTTTTATGCTTCCGCTTGGTTTGTATGAACTTGCTTGTATGACTTGAGTGTCAGGTCATGTGACCCCTACCTATAAGAACATATTATGCAAGTCTCTTCTGAGCCTCTTAAATAAAAGTTGTGTTAATGTATGGTTATGTTGTGATGCCATAGTTGTATCTATGCATATCGGGCATGTTGTGCGTACGTGTGACGTGCAACGGTATGTATGGGATCCGACACCTAGTCGTGTGCCTTTAGTAGTACTTTTTACGGGAAACTGCCTCTTTGTGCTTCCACCGAGCTTTGGTAGCTTGCTACTGCTCCGGACAGATTGAGTGACCTATATCCTTCTTCGTTGTTGTGTCTATCCCTTCGGGGAAATGTCTCGCAGTGTAACGGAGTCCTTGTAGCCTGCTATGACTCGTCTATGTGTAGTGATGACATTTATGTCCCACGGCGTAATAGAGTCCTTGTAGCTTGCTATGACTTGTCTACACACGCTTGAGGCTGACACCTGCATTGTTGGGTTACGTATGCCTGTTTCGTATGGATGTGCCACTTGGGTTCTAGGACTAGTCATGTTAGCCCGGGTGCCCTGCATCGTTTGATTGCCTGCGACATGTTCACATACGTGAGCCAAAAGACGCAAACGGTCCCGGCTAAGGTAAGGCTGCAGCCGTGGAGCTTACCGTGCACGAGGCCGCAAAGTGATGTGATATGTTACAGTGTGGATTCATATGACTTAGGATCGGGGTCCCGACAGCGTTGGTATCAGAGCCTGACTAATTGTAGGACTACCAAGCCTAACCGGTCGAAGTTGAGTCTAGAAACACTATAGAAAAGTAGGGGAATTGATTGTGGAAGGGAACGTAAGGCTCTTTTTACTCCTCTTCCCAAGTTATTCTATGCTAAGTCTTTCTCATCTTTTCTACGGGATAAGAACTAGGCTTCTCATCTATTGCTTAGGATGACGAGTTACTAACCATGGACTATCAGCTAGCTTGTTTGCAAGTGAATGTCGGTACCTGAGCATTGTTGGTGTGAGAAACAGTTGGAGAAGAGATTTGAGTCTAGAAAGTCGAGTGGTTATGCTTTTCCAATCTTTTGCAGTTGTCTCAAAATCCTTTTTGAGCAATTACAGCCGTTATGCTGTCCAATTTCTGCTAGAGTCTCTAATGTCTTTGCATCATTCTCTGTTTCACATGCCCCCTCGTCCTTCCCGTCCGGTGGTTCGTCTGACCAGGTGCATCGATCTACCGGGTCACACGACCATGTTGGTTAGTGTTATGATGGAGGCTGGTTACCGTTGGTACCCAGAGTACACAGTGGAGAAACAGTATCGAGATTTCAACGAGAGTCAATATCTATGTACTGTTAAGATATATCCTACATATCCTGGATCTGCAGAGCCGCTTCACTGGACTTATGGATTAGGTGTCACCATAGACATGGCAGTTCAGGAGGCCGCCTAAACCATGCTGACTATCATGAGGTTTCACCATGGTCTGCTTCAAAACATAGAGTTATGTTATGTTCCTGCTTCTCTGGGAGGAGAGGATAGCTATCTTAGCGCAGCCTACTATGATCATTCTCATGAGGACCCTAGGCTGCAGGTGACCGCTCAGATGTTGGAGAACAGGGATCATGATGCACGTGCCCTTCGCATGGAGCTTTATGATACCTGTGCACGTCTTTGGACAGCCCTAGTGTAGCTAGCACCTGTCGTACAGACAGACTATGGAGATTTGGAGATGCTGAACCCATCGCGGACTCATCTGCCAGCACGCGTAGACTAGCCCGATGTTGGAGGCATCACCCCTCTTCGAGGACCGCTGTTGCCGCCAACAAGGGGACCAAGGCCACATCCGTGTCCTTACTGTTTCCAGGTCTCACAGGCTAGAGTGTTTCCAGATTCTCAGGTTCAGCTCCCGGGTCATGGGGGTAACCTATATGAGGCATTCTACGGCGATGCTTGAGTACGTGGATGTTAGTACTAGTATGGTAGTAGTTGTATCGCCACAGTCCTGCGTGTCTTGTGGGATATGACTGAGGTTGAGAGTTGAGTTCCGGAGGTGTAGATAGATAATTTATAGGAAGCTTGTAATGCCTCCGATGAGTTGTGTCATCTCTCTGTAGTTTGTATTTCAGCTTGGGCTTGTACTGAACTATGTCATGGTGTGTATGAATCATGGTGTTTATAGGGCAGTTGTTTTACCATGATGATCGGGTGTTTACCCTACATGCCATGTTGTCCAGTCCATTCCTTATCCCATGTCATAGAGTTGATGTCCTCTATGTCTAAGCTGTGGGATTGTTTTCCCAGGATGGTGGCAACTAGGAATAACCCCGTGCTTGCCCCCGAGCAGGGCGAGGGAAGCCAGCCAAGGCAGGAGAACCTGCCACACGCACCCTCTTTAGCAGAAGTGATGCTTGAAGCTGAATGGAACAAGAGGGAGACCAACAGGCTATTGGAACGAATTGAGTAGAACACAACGCATGCTCCCCGCAATGATCACAATGATGGCGTGTCTCTCGGTGATATCGTCAAGCTGTGCCCACCTAAGTATCATCATTCGGTTGACCCGCTCGACGCGGATGACTAGCTGGCCAGCATGTCCCGCAAGATCCGAGCTGCCAATGTATCCGAGGACAACAAGGTGACCTCTGCTACTTACTTTCTAGAAGGATGCGCCAATCTGTGGTGGGAAAACTATGAAGCCATGCATCTCGCAGGCCCCACAGCAACTTGGGCGGAATTCATCGTGTCATTCCGTATCCATCACATCTCGGAAGGGCTAATGGATTGCAAGAGAGAGGACTTCTGTGCTTTCACCCGGGGAAGACTATCAGTGGATGCCTATAGCCGTGAGTTTGGCAATCATGCTCGCTATGCTCCACAGGAAGTTTCAACTGATGTCAAGAAACAAGCTAGGTTCCGCAAGGGACTTAGTCCTAAGCTCCGTGGAGATCTGCGCCTGCATGAGTGCACAACCTTCCAGGCTCTCGTCAACAAGGCTATCAATGCCTAGACTGGACAGACTGACTATGAGGCAACCAGGAAGCACAACCGTGACTTAAGCCCTGCATCTGGCTCGGGCTCCAACAAACGTCGGGTGTGGGTGCCCAACGCAGCTCTGCCGCCAAGGTACACCATGAGGCCATCCTTCCAGACGCCTCTCCCAACTCAGATGAACCCTCCAGCCAGGCCATTTGGAGGTCCTCCTACCAATGTTGCTCCCCGCGCCGCCGTTGTTTGCTATAAATGTAGGGAACCAGGACACTACTCCCGTGAGTGTCCTCGGAACAATGCTAAGCCAGTTGGAAGTGAGAAGCCAGGAAAAGCCTTCTATGTGAAGCCAGCTCTTGCTCATGGACGAGTGAACTATGTTTCTGCTGAGGAATCCCTTGAGGATCCTGATGTTATCCTAGGTACGCTTCTTGTCAATAGTCATCCAACATCTATTCTATTTGATACAAGGGCATCTCATTCTTTCATCTCAGAAAGTTATGCACAGTTGCATAACATGTCATTTTGTGATATGCCTACTCCTTTAGTAGTTCATACTCCTGGTTCAAAATGGCAAACTTCTAGGGTGAGCCATTACAATGACATTTTTGTGGATAGGCTAGTCTTCCTAGCATCTTTGTTAGCCCTCAAGTCTTCGGACATCAATATAATCTTAGGCATGGACAGGATGAATGCCCACTATGCTAAGATCGATACTCGTACTAGGAATGTTCAACTTACACATCCATCGGGTGAGATAGTCAATGTCTCCACTTGAGCAGCCAAGCGTCAACTCTATTCCCTCAATGCTAGCCCTCTTCCAGAAATAGAAGATATTCGGGTAGTCCGTGACTTTCCGGATGTCTTTCCAGAAGAACTGCTAGGAATTCCACCTGTCAGAGATGTTGAGTTTGTGATAGAGCTCATTCTAGGGATTGTCCCAATAGCCAGAAGACCCTATAAGATGGCACCCTTAGCGGTAGCCGAACTTAAAATTCAACTCGATGAGGCTTTGAAGAAAGGTTTCATCCATCCTAGTTCTTCTCCTTGGGCTTGTCCCGTCCTCTTCGTCAAGAAGAAGGATGGATCGGATCGGATGGTTGTGGATTATCGGCCAGTAAATCTAGTCACCATAAACAACAAGTATCTGGTCCCCAGGATCAACGATTTGTATGATCAACTTGTCGGATCCTCTGTCTTTTCCAAAATGGATTTGAGGTTGGGATACCATCAAATCAGAATTAGTAACGGGGACATTCATAAACGGCTTTTGTTACTCGTTATGGCCAGTACGTGTACACCGTCATGTCCTTCGGTTTAACCAATGCCCCAGCCACCTTCTCTCGCTTGATGAATTCAATATTCATCGAGTATTTGGATAACTTCGTCGTGGTTTACCTCAGCGACATACTCATCTACTCGAAAAACGAACAAGAACATGCCGAGCATCTAAGGCTAGTGTTGATGTAACTTAGAGAGCATCGTCTGTATGCTAAATTCTCCAAGTGTGAATTTTCGTTGCCAAAAGTGACCTATCTGGGCCACGTGATCTCTGGTAAAGGTATTGTTGTCAATCCCAAGAGAGTTCAGGCCGTCCTTGATTGGACTCAACCTGAATCGGTTAAGCACGTTTGGAGTTTCCTTGGCTTAGCGAGCTATTGTTGTCGCTTTGTCGAGAACTTCTCCAATGTTGCGAAACCTCTGACTGAACTCCTCAAGAAAGATAAAAAGTTCGAGTGGACTCCACAATGTGAGCACAGTTTTCAGGAGTTGAAAAGACGACTGACCTTTGCTCCCATTCTGGTGCCACCAAATTTCTCTAAGGACTTTGTTATCTATTGCGATGCCTCGCGACAAGGATTAGGTTGCATTCTCATGCAAGATCATCATGTGATTGCATATGCTTCTCGACTGTTGCCACCACATGAGGATAATTATCCAACACATGATCTTGAGATTGCAGCTATGGTCCATGCACTCGAAACCTAGCGACATTACCTTCTAGGTAATCGTTGCGAAATTTGCACTGATCACCAAAGTCTGAAATATATTTTCACCCTGCCGGATTTGAACCTCAGGCAAAGACGGCGGGTTGAGTTGATTACAGATTACGATTTAGGGATAACTTACACCCCAGGGAAAGCCAATGTCATGGCTGACGCACTAAGTCGTAAGTCTTATTGTAACAACCTGATGTTACAACAAGGTCAACCACTTCTCTATGAGGAATTTCGGAAGTTAAACCTCCATATTGTTCCTCAAGGATTCCTATCCAACCTGGTGGCGACACCTACTCTTAAGGATCAAATTATAGCTGGCCAGAAGCGTGATAAGGGTATTTCCCGGATCAAGGAGAACCTCGTGAGCGGTATCGCTAAGGATTTCTCTGTTGATGATCAAGGTGTGGTGTTCTTCCAGAACCGTTTGGTGGTTCCCAAGAGCCAACATCTTCGGCAGCTGATTCTTAAGGAGGCTCATGGTTCCCCTCTCACAATTCATCCGGGTAGTACCAAGATGTATCAGGACCTACGCCAGAGGTTCTGGTGGACTAGGATGAAGAGAGAAATTGCTCACTTCGTTGCTAACTACGACGTTTGTCGTCGCGTGAAAGCAAAACATCAAAGGCCTGCTGGCACCCTTCAACCTTTAGCTATTCCTGAATGGAAATGGGATAAGGTTGGTATGGATTTCATTACCCGATTTCCCAGGACTAAGAGAGGGAATAATGCTATCTTTGTGGTCATCGACCACCTTTCCAAAGTGGCTCATTTTCTTCCTATTTGGGAGAGTATAACTGCTAGCCACCTAGCGGAGTTTTATGTTTCTCGAATAGTTTCTCTTCATGGTGTTCCATTGGAGATTAACTTAGATTGCGGAAGTATCTTTACTTCCCGATTTTGGGAATTTTCCAAACCGCAATGGGGACTCACCTATCCTTTAGCACTGCTTTCCACACGCAATCAAGTGGTTAAGTTGAGCAAGTCAATCAAATCCTCGAAGACATGCTTCGAGATTGTATTATATCCTTCGGTATGAACTGGGAGAAATGTCTTCCATTTGCCGAATTTGCTTATAACAATAGTTATCAATCAAGCTTGGGCAAAGCCCCTTTTGGAGTTCTCTATGGACGAAGGTGTCGAACACCTCTTAACTGGTCAGAAACCGGAGAGAGGCAACTCTTTGGCCCGGATATGATCCAGGATGTAGAGGAGCAAGTTCGCATTATTCATGAAAAGTTGAAAACAGCCCAATCTCGTCAAAAGAGCCAATATGATCGCCATCGTAAGGCTGTGACATATGAAGTTGACGAGAAGGGTTACCTTCAGGTTACACCTCTGAATGGTACCCATCGATTCAGTATCAAGGGCAAGTTGGCTCCTTGTTACATTGGACCTTTTCGCATTTTGCTAAACGAGGAGAGGTTGCCTACCAATTGGTACTTCCGCCGCATCTTTCCAAGGTTCATGATGTCTTCCATGTCTTGCAACTCAGGTGTTGCTTCTTGGACCCTGTCCGTGAAGTAGACCACGAAGCGCTTGATCTCCAACATAACCTAACTTATCGAGAATACCCTGTTCTTATTCTTGATCAAGCTGAGCATAGCACTCGGCGTTGGAACATCAAGTTTCTCAAGGTTCAGTGGTCACACCATTCTGAAAAGAAGGCCACATGGGAAAGAGAAGATCGTCTTCGACTAGAGTACCCCGCGCTCTTCCCGACGACTTCAAAATCTCGGGACGAGATTCTTTTGAGTGGGGGTGAGTTGTCACATCCCTAGCTAGTTGTCATACGACAGCATGTGTGTGCATCATATTTCAATTTTGAACCAACATGAAATGGGAATTAAAAGAAACCCCAAACCCTCATTTGAATCAAACTAAATTAAAGTTTGTGAAATATCAACAAATCCTAAATGCCCATCTATAATGGCCCCTATGTTTGATAATTGTGGACATGAATATATATCAGGGGCCATCTCAAATATTTGAAAATTTATAGAAATTTAAAAATAAATAATAAAGCTTCTGAAAATGCTAAATAAAGCATTATCATTATTTTAGATTTCAAAATATCCTGAAACTTTTTATAGGAGTTTGAAATATTCAAACTTATTATTATAAAATACTGGGGATATTTTATAATAGCATTTGTACCTGAAAAACAAATAAAACAAATGTCAGAATTAGAAAACAGAAAGTAAAAGAAATAAAACAAAGAGGAGGCAAACCTTACCTGGCAACCCATCTGTGGCCCAACCCACTAGGGGCAGGAGGGTCTTCTTCCTCCTGGCGCCAGTGGACATGGTGTGCGGCCAGCGTGCACGCGTGAGCATGCCGCCATGCCACCTGCCTGCCTGGCCATTCCTGGCCAGCGAGGCGCCACGGATAACCCCGCGAGAGGCGTCCGGATCGAGCCGGCCTCTCCTTCTCTCCCTTTCCCTCGCTTCTCGCTCTCTCCGCCTCTACCCGCCATGGCCGACGGCGCCAAAGCCTCGCCGCCGTAGTTCCAGCCACCCCCATGCCCTCCTGAGACCGCCAAAATCTTCGCCGTGACCCCCTCCTCCTCCCCGTGGACCTAGTAGCCGTCGGGAGCCCCTCTACACCAAGGCTGCCGTCGTCTTCAAGCTCCGGCTCCGACGATATTGGGACCCCGATCCTAAGCCATAAGAATCCAATCTGTAACACATCACACCACTTTGCGGTCTCACGCACGGTTATCTCCATGGCTGCCACCTTACCTAGGCCAGAACCGTTTGCATCTTTTGACTCATGTATGTGAATGTGCTGCTAGCATTCAAATGTCAAAGAACCCGGGCCAACATGACTAGTCGTAGAACCCAAGTGGCACATCCGTACAGGGACAGGCATACAAAACCTACCAATGCAGGTGTCAATCTCTAGCGTGTGTAGACGAGTCATAGCAAGCTACTAGGACTCCATTACGCCATGGGACATAAATGTCATCACTTCACGTAGATGAGTCATAGCAGGCTACAGGGACTCCATTACACTACGAGACATTTCCCGAAAGGAACAAACACAACAGCAAAGAAAGATACATGCTGGTGAATCAATGTGTCCGGAGCGGTAGCAAGCTATCAAGGCTCGGTGGAAGCACAAAGAGGCAGTTCCCCGTAAAGAGTACTACTAAAGGCACATAACTAGGTGTCGGATCTCATACATACCGTTGTATGTCACACGTACGCACGACATGCCCGATATGCATAGATAGAACTACGTCATCACAACATAACCATACAACATTACAACATTTATTTAGAATGCTCGAAAGAGCCAACACAATAAGATGTTACAAATAGGTGTCACATGACCCAACATTCAGAGGAATCAAACAAACAAGCAGATGTTAAACATGTCTGGGTACAAACATCTACAAAAGTGGCTAGAGGAGCCTGAAAAGCTACAACGACCCTACCAAAGGAACCAGACCTCTATCTAGGATTCCCAAGCTAATCCGGTCAACATCGAACTTCACGTTGTAACGATCACTAATAACACCTATGTCTTCTCTGCAAAACATAAATTAAGCAAACGTGAGTACAAAGTACTCAGCAAGACTTACATCAGAACTATCTACATATGCATCAGTATCAATGAAGGGGGTTGTGGAGTTTATTGCAGCAAGCCAGCTTTGACTCTTAACTAACCTATACTACGACTACAAGTGCTTTCTTTGAGGTGGGAAAGCCCACATAAGTCCACATATTCACCAATAAATACACCACTAGGGATCCACTCTCATCTCCCTACGAGAAGTCCATCCATAGCACTCACTGTTATCTTGCGTATTTCATAAGTATCCATTTCACTTATCTATGAACCACATAAGCAATCCAAGTAGTCCATATCCGAGGACGCGGCTATTCGAACAGATTATTTCACCCTGTAGGGTTATACTTCTTCACACATGCTCTCGCCACTTATCACCATATGCACGTCATGCATCTCGGCAACCTTCAAGTGGAAGCACTGGCGTGGGTGTCGGCCACGACCGTCAACCACACAAGACCCAAGTTCAGGTTTATCACCTATTTGAGACTGAACCCGCACGGAAGTCCGACCGAAGTTTCCGCTACGGCCTCAAACGACGTGTGCAGGGTTCCCAAGCACACCGTTCGGGTGCCACTTGGTACACTGTGCCACTGTGTCTATACCGCATCACAGTCCACCCCGTCGGGCAGCGCTATGCACGACTGCCAACACTTTTCCTACAAACACCAGAAACTAGTTGCAACTTCTAGACAAGGGTCTAGGAGATTAATAAGCCTAGAGGGGTCGAATTACCGGAGCCCAATGTGTGGTACTATCTTTTCTTGGATAACATACACAGAGCACAGTTCTTAAGGACGGTCCCAATGAGACAACCCGGCATGTACTTCTACATGACCTCTCATCTCTACCTTTACCAAATCGTGTTCACACACTTAGCTTTCACACCGTAGGACATGAACACTACCATTCCGATTCATCACCCGGATGGATCTAACTCGACACGACATGACTCTAAGCATAGGAGGCACAGTAAGTTAGCATGCATGGATGAGTAAGCACACGAAGGCTCAAGCAGTTGCTACTCATGCTAAGTGGTTTCAACTAATTACTGTGGCAAATATGGTCATGCAAAGGAATGGGTTCAACTACTGAGAACATGTAACAGTTGAATCGTTGTTGTCCTAATGTAGTAAAAGAGAGCAGGAGCGAGAGAGTGGGTTCATATCAGTATGCTCAAGGGGGTTTGCTTGCCTGATAGTCCTGAAGATATTACTTCTCTTCATTAGTGTCAACGTTCACATCGTCAGAACCATCATCTACCGAGAGGGAACAAGCACCGACAAACAAGAAAGGAACACATTCAATGCAATGCAACAAACGTAATGCATGATATGACAACTTAAGGTACTAAATTGACCTAGGGGAATAATTAGCCAAGTTAATTGAAGTGGAATTCAAAAAAGTTTGAATTCCAACTCCAAATGATATTTTATATATCGCCCTAATCATAAAATGCCCCACTTGGTGGTGTTCACTTGTTCAAACATGCATGATGATGGCATAAACAGATTCATTGGATTTTTTTCATCATTTTTCATATATAAATTATTTTAATCTGAGTTATAGATTATTTTCTACGATTTTTAGAAGTTTATAATAATTTTGGGAATTTCTGAATTATTTTATTACCAGAAAATCAACTAATGCATCAGCATGACTTTAGTGTGATGTCATAGGTCAACAGGGTTGGCCAGGGTCAAACCTGGCGGTGGGACCCACATGTCATAGGCACATTGTTAACTATTTCTTAATTAAATACAAATGGTTGGTTAATTAAGCTTTGGGCCCACTAGTCAGCGTCAGGTGGTGGTTAATGGGTGATTAGCTCTTAAGCTAATCACGCCACGTCAGACCGGCTGGGATTAGCCACCGGTGACCAAATCCAGTGGCGGTGGCTCGCCGGCTTTCTCGGGGTGGCGCTATAGGGGGCAGCTAGCGGCGCTGAGGGCACCAGAGGGGAGCCCATGCTCCCGCGCATCCAAGGGAGGCAACAACACGTCGCTGGCTGGTCGGAGCTGGCGGCTACGGCGACATTGGCGGCGGGCAGAGATTCGGCAATGGTGGGGATTGTGGCTAGGGTTCGAGCAGAGCAGCGAGGCTACGGGGAGGAGCAAAGAGAGCTCACAGGGATGCTAAAGGGCTAGCCAGTGGGCTCGGGGACGACCGGGATATTGTAATCGACGGCGAATATCCACGGCAGCCGGCGGCTTTCGAGCGGCAAGGGAGAGAGAGCAGAGAGCAGAGGAAGGGAAGAATGAGCTCGGGAGGAAGAGGGGGAGCTCCACGGCGCCTCTAGCACAAGGGGATAAGCAAGGGAGGGGAGGAAGCAGGCAGGGAGGAGGTGGCCACGGTGCAGGCATGCCCGGCACGCAGGTGCTTCTCCTCCTGGCATGAGGAAGAAGACACTGATGCCCTTGGTGGGTTGGGCCACCTTCTAGGCCAGGTAAGTGGCTCCCCTTTTTTTCTATTTTTGTTTTGCTTTCTATTTATTTAAATTTGTTTTGATTTGATTCAAAACCAATCCATTTTAAAATCTTCTCAACGTAGATATGTGAGTGAAAGTAAAATATCCAGAGCCACAAAAGAATTTTCAAGATATTAGGATTTATATTTAATATAAATATGATATAAATCCTATTCAAATAATTGGTGGTTTAACTCAAATGCCCAATATAAATATTTCCGTGATTCCTAAAATATTGGTTTGGGATTTTCCTCATCCCATTATTTTCTTAGGATACCAGGGACATTTTCTTGGACTTATTTGAGGTAAAAAAAATATTGCTCTGTTGAAAAAAATTTCTTTGAGGCTTGCTTCATTCCTCATCTCTAATTCATTTGAATTTAACATGATGCATGGATGCTCACTGATGCATCTAATAAAATTAATTGCAACAAATTCTAGGGCTATGACAACTCACCCCACTAAACAAGAATCTCGTCCCGAGATTCAAGCATAGGGTAAGAAGTCAAAGGGACACTAACTACCACAGCCTTCACGAACCAATTTCCCTTCTTGAAGATGTTGATTCATTGCATCATGCTGTTCTTGACATCTTTGCCTTCGAGATCTTCATCCAACACAAAGACAACAGGGATAGAAAGCTCTACAAGAATCAATCTTTACGAAGATCGAGTGACTCATGACCAACTCATGGAATGAGACGTAATAACATCTCTCGAGCTAGGACACAAAACACACATCGAGAATAATGAATAAGGTAGATGACAGAGGTTCAATTGGTAGGCAACAATTCCACGCTAAAACAGATGGTGAAGGGGTTTGAAAGTAGCGAGGAGTTAGTTGCCCTTCATACCATAACGGGCACCTTAGGGAAGTGGACTCGTAGGATTATCCCTTAAGTGGCAAAAATAATTACTTTTGATACAGAGATAATTGAAACTCTTCATACCAACCTAAGGCAATTCACAAATGATCGTTGTAAGGATTTCAAAGAATGGCATACTCAGATCGGAGGGAAACTAGAGTTATAAAACAACTCGGCATCGGAAGGCACATCCCAATTAATACCGAGAGTATAACCCAGTGTTGGAGCGTGCTCTCAAGAACTTTAGAAATTCCATATTCATCAAGGTTTTTACCAACATCCGTGCCAAGGATTCTGGCAACACCTCATACTACCATGACGAATAATGATGGAGGATGCGATGCAAAGGAAGACAACACTTTCTCAGATTTAACCTTAGCTAGGCCAAGGAAGCAAAATCTGGATGATCGACCAAGAGACATTTAGCGCTCCGCTTCTAATGTGCTCCTTTATGAAATAGCGTAACCGAATTATATGTCGGTGTTATGACTAGAACATCAAGTAAAAAGGTCAGACTTAGGGATCTCAAATGGTCCATAAGGATAAGCTTCTAGAATAAATCATACAAGGTCCTCACGGGGAGGTGGCCAAGTTGCTGATACAAGATATCATAATAGTAGGTCTTCCGGATAGGTATGTTAGCCACAACATCCGTTTGTCGGGTTATAGGGAGACCAATATTATAATTCTTGGGGAAATGTCACAACCATCATATCTGCCTGAGATTCAGATATGGTTGGTGTCATGATATTCTAGATTTAGCATGTCTAAAAATTAAAGGTTGCAACACAGATCGAAGATATGACGCTGCAAGATTCTCGGGAAATGAACTGCGGAAGCCAACTCCAAAACGTGAGCTGGATTGCAAGACACATGTGAACACGATATCCAGGACATGCATGGCTACATGGACTTACAACAAAACACTACCGAGTTCTGGATGGAAGCATCATTGGGGTAACGAAGTCCTTGCATAAGTCGTACGATTAGCTCTTAAGAAGGAACTTATTTTCCTTAAACAAATCAATCGGTGGCTTGGTGTGCTAGGAGATACATATGGAACGGAGGTTGCAAATCTACCAAACCATAGAATACTTCGCACATGCATGATTGACTTGGGGTGATTCCTAAGGAAGCAAATGAACTTTCTCTAATTCACGGCGACAACTTGCATCAACTGCACGTGAGCTGAGAGGAAGTCACTTCTTACACCTAGCATATACTTCATGAACGGAACATGAAGATATACCTACAAAGTTAGCAACACTAGCTTCATATTCATCATGAGTCGTGGAAGAGACGAAAGGGTTGTCAATGGGCTTAACAACAATTCATCAAGATATCCATGTAGACCGAAAGATATAACGGTGTATGCTCGAGGATACATCCACGAGTAAAACAACATTATATAAATCTTTGGTTCTGATTTTGATTTGACGATATCCCATACTGAAATCAATGGTTGTACAAGATGATAGGTGCATCAATTTGTCACAAGCATCAATCGATGAAGATTTCATCTTTCTTCCGCACATACAAGCACAAAAACACAAGATATCCCTTTGACAATAACTAAGTCAGGCAAAGCTTTTATCTTCCAACTCTCCAAGTTGTTGTTTAGCTTAACCAACTAGTTCAGGGGTATCCAACACAGAGTCTTGGAGAAGGGGTGGTTTATAGAAAAACCATCTCGATCACGAACTTAACATAACGGTCAAGGAACACCTTGGTAATACTTCCTAGAAGATATTCGGAAAATCACGATCCACCGGTATGTTAACAAGCTCGAGAGCAATCTTGCTTTTCAAGGCAAGACAATATGATCAACAGAGCGAAGGATTGACACAATCCTAACTCATTGACTAAAAAGTGCACCATGGAAAATGGACTAGGTAGCCTGATCATTCTTAGTATGACAATTCAATGACCATCACACCAAGAGTGAGATTATTGTGCATTAACTACCGAGAAACAAAGTTGCTAGGAGTATCGATTTCACCCATCACGATTCACTTGTCGGTATTCTGGTTTCAACAACATAGAGACCGGGGAATGAATGATGATGGCGAGAAGTATCACTACATGAAGATTTCATAAGAGGGAGGGCAGTTCTCATGATAATCTTGACATGAAGAGGGTAATACTTCAAGGTAGAACAGAGCAAAATCTGGATAGGCATTTTGATCTGCGAAACACAACTGCTTGGACCCAATCCGAGAAATGGATGAGGTACGAGAGTTTGCTTCTCCTATTTATTCTAGAATAGAATGGCTTGACAGACCACAAGAATAGTCAGCATCGATAAGATAATGCATGATATACTCTTGACTATCCACTGATAGCTGAAGGTCAGAATACAATTGAAGAAGGGCAACTCAAGAGCACCTGATTTTTCCTGAGTTGTAGATGCATGGATTGAATATGTCAAACGGAGTTCAACATGTTTCTTCCAGACAATCGATGCAGAAATGTAGGATTGGCAGAGTCTTAATTATGGAATGGAGAACTCATCAAGAGCACTCACGTTGTGATCTTTTGTTCACAAAGAACTTCTGCCATAACTGATTCATGGTAGTGGAAGAATGATATACCACAAATCTTGAAGACTATAACAAGGTTACTAATATCCTAAAGGAACAAGCAAATACTATCAACGGGAATGAGCAAAATGATCCTTGGGTTCAAGAACCCAGATACAGAATACCTATTGACTAAGTAGCATCACAGCATGCTTCTGATAATGACGGCCAGAATTATCACACTTGAGAAAAGACACGAGTAGATTATCGGGTGGTTCACTGAGACAACATGGTTTCCTAAACACCTTCATCAAACACGTCGAGGTAGTGGAGTACCCCAACACCATAATTAGTGTGCTTTGTCTGGCCTGAAAGACATTGGCTCAAGATGAAAGAGTTTTGCAATTGCATCAGATAATCTAGAAACCTTGGATAACTCAGACAGCATAACCATTGTACGGGAATGAAATATGAGGCAACCTGCATAGGAAAACTAACAACATAACATGGGATTCTTATGGAGACTTCGATCCAGAAAGACAACATCTTTCCTATAGGTCTCCAGCATAGTAACTCGTCATCTTAATAGATAGATGACAAGCCTAGTTCTTAGTCCCCGTAGAATAAAGAAGAGGGTGACTCAGAATTAGAACGACACAAGGAAAGGAGTAAAAAGAGCCTTACGTTCCCTTCCACAATCAATTCCCTTATATGACTAAAGAAGTTCTAGACTCAACATCGACCTGTTTGGCTTGGAAATCCTACAGGTAGTCAAACTCTGATACCAAAGCTATCGGGACCCCGATCCTAAGACATAAGAATCTAGTCTGTAACACATCACATCACTTTGCGGTCTCACGCACGGTTATCTCCACGGCTGCCACCTTACCTGAGTCGGGACCATTTGCTTCTTTTTACTCCCATATGTGAATGTGTCGCTAGCATTCAAATGTAAAAGAACCCAGGCCGACATGACTAGTCGTAGAACCCAAGTGGCACATCGGTACAGGGACAGGCATACATAACCCAACAATGCAGGTGTCAATCTCTAGCGTGTGTTGATGAGTCATAGCAAGCTACAAGAACTCCATTACGTCGTGGGACATAAATGTCATCACTACACGTAGACGAGTCGTAGTAGGGTACATGGACTCCATTACACTGCGAGAAATTTCCCCGAAGGGACGGACACAATAGCAAAGAAGGATACATGCCGGTCAATCAATGTGTCCAGAGCAGTAGCAAGCTACCAAGGCTCGGTGGAAGGACAAAGAGGTAGTTCCCCGTAAAGAGTACTACTAAAGGCACACAACTAGGTGTCGGATCCCATACATACCATTGCACGTCACACGCATGTACGACATGCCCGATATGCATAGATACAACTATGGCATCACAACATAACCATACAACATTACAACATTTATTTAGAAGGCTCGGAAGAGCCAACACAACAAGATGTTACAAATAGGGGTCACATGACCCAACATTCAGAGCAATCAAACAAACAAGCGGAAGTTAAACATGTCTGGGTACAGACATCTACAAAAGTGGCTAGAGGAGCCTGAAAAGCTACAACGACCCTACCAAAGGAACTAGAACTCTATCTGGGATTCCCAAGCTAATCCGGTCAACATCGAGCTTTACGTTGTAACGATCACTAATAAGACTGACGTCTTCTCTGCAAAACATAAATTAAGTAAATGTGAGTACAAAGTACTCAACAAGACTTACATCAGAACTATCTACATATGCATCAGTATCAATGAAGGGGATTATGGAGTTTATTGTAGCAAGCCAGCTTTGACTCTTAGCTAACCTGTACTACGACTACCAGTGCTTTCTTTGAGGTGGGAAAGCGCACACGTGTCCACATATTCACCAATCAATACACCACTAGGGATCCACTCTCGTCTCCCTACGAGAAGTCCATCCATAGCACTCACGCTTATCTTGCATATTTTAGAAGTATCCATTTCACTTATCTATGAACCACATAAGCAATCCAAGTAGTCCATATCTAAGGTCGCGGCTATTCGAACAGATTATTTCACCCTCCAGGGGTATACTTCTTCACAACCGCTCTCGCCACTTATCACCATATGCACGTCATGCATCTCGGCAACCTTCAAGCGGAAGCACTAGCGTGGGCGTCGGCCACGACCGTCAACCACACAAGACCCTAGTCTAGGTTTTTCGTCTATTTGAGACAGAACCCGCATGAAAGTCCGGTCGAAGTTTCTGCTACGGCCTCAAACGACGTGCGCAGGGTTCCCAAGCCCACCATTAGGGTTCCACTTGGTACACCATGCCATGGTGTCTATACCGCATAACAGTCCACCCCGTCAGGCAGCGCTATGCACGGCCACCAATACTTTTCCTACAAACACCAGAAACTAATTGCAACTCCTGGACAGGGGTCTAGGTGATTAATAAGGCGAGAGGGGTCGACTAACCATAGCCCAATGTGTGGTAGTATCTTGTCTTGGATAACATACACAGAGCTCAGTTCTTAAGGACAGTACCAATGAGACAACCCGCCATGTACTCCTACATGACCTCTCATCGCTACCTTTACCAAATCGTGTTCACACGCTTAGCTCTCACATGTAGAAAATGAACACTGCCATTCTGATTCATCACCCAGATGGATCTGACTCGACACGACATGACTCTAAGCATAGCAGGCACAGTAAGTAAGCATGCATGGATGAGTGAGCACAACAAGGCTCAAGCAGTTGCTACTCATGCTAAGTGGTTTCAACTAATTACTGTGGCAAAGACGGTCATGCAAAGGAATGGGTTCAACTACCGAGAACAGGTAACCGTTGAATCGTTGTTGTCCTAATGCAATAAAAGAGAGCACGAGCGAGAGAGTGGGTTCGTATCAGTATGCTCAAGGGGGTTTGCTTGCCTGATAGTCCTGAAGATATTACTTCTCTTCATTAGTGTCAACGTTCACATCGTTAGAACCATCATCTACCGAGAGGGAACAAGCACCGACAAACAAGAAAGGAACACATTCAATGCAATGCAACAAACATAATGCATGATATGACAAGTTAATGTACTAAATTTTATATATTGCCCTAATCATAAAATGTCCCACTTGGTGGTGTTACCTTTTTCAAACATGCATGATGATGGCATAAACAGATTCATTGGATTTTTTTGATCATTTTTCATATATAAATTATTTTCATCTGAGTTATAGATTATTTTTTTAATGATTTTTAGAAGTTTATAATAATTTCTGGAATTTCTGAATTATTTTATTACCAGAAAATCAATTAATGCATTAGCATGACGTCAGGGTGACGTCATAGGTCAACAGGGCCGACTAGGGTCAAACCTGGCGGCAGGACCCACATGTCATAGGCACATTGTTAACTGTTGGTTAATTAAAAAATGGTTGGTTAATTAAGCTTGGGCCCACTAGTCAGCGTCACGGGGTGGTTAATGGGCGATTAGCTCTTAAGCTTATCACGCCACGTCAGACCGGCCGAGGTTAGCCACCAGCGACCAAATCCTGCGGCGTTGGCTCGTCGGCGTTCTAGCGGCTAGCGGCACTACAGGGGGCGGCTAGCGGCGCTAAGGGCACCAGAGGGGAGCCCATGCTCCCGCGCATCCAGGGCAGGGAACAGCAGGCCACGGGCTGGTCGGAGCTAGCGGCATTGGCGACTTTGGCGGCGGCCAGAGCTTTTGCAACGGCGGGGATGGCGGCTGGGGGTCGAGCAGAGCAGTGGGGCTACGGGGAGGGGCAAAGAGAGCTCACAGGGATGCTGAAGGGCTGGCCAGCGGGCTCGGGGACGGCCGGGACAGCGCAATCGACGGCGAAGATCCACGGCAGCCGGCGGCTTTCAGGCGGCGAGGGAGAGAGAGCAGAGAGCAGAGGAAGGGAATAATGAGCTCGGGGGGAAGAGTGGGAGCTCCAGGATGTCTCTAGCGCAAGGGGATAAGCAAGGGGAGGGGAGGAAGCAGGCAGGGAGGAGGTGGCCGCAGCGTAGGCATGCTTGACATGTAGGTGCTTCTCCTCCTGGCAAGAGGAAGAAGACACCGATGCCCTTGGTGGGCTAGGCCACCTTATGGGCCAGGTAAGTGGCTCCCTTTTTTTCTAGTTCTGTTTTGCTTTCTATTTATTTAAATTTGTTTTTATTTGATTCAAAACCAATCCATTTTTAAATCTTCTGAAAGTAGATATGTGAGTGGAAGTAAAAAATCCAAAGCCACATAAGAATTTTCAAGATATTAGGATTTATATTTAATATAAATATGATATACATCCTATTCAAATAATTGGTGGTTTAACTCAAATGTCCAATATAAATATTTTTGTGATTCCTAAAATATTGGTTTGGATTTTTCCTCATCCCAATACTTTCTTAGGATACCAGGGACATTTTCTTGGACTTATTTGAGGTCAAAACATTTATATTGCTCTGTTGAAAAAAAATCTCTTCTAGGCTTGGTTCATTCCTCATCTCTAATTCATTTGAATTTAACATGATGCATGGATGCTCACTGATGCATCTAGTAAAATTAACTACAACAAATTCTAGGGTTGTGACAGGCGATTCGCGAACGTCTGCGCGTCCCCGAGCTCGTCATCTTCCTCAACAACCTCGCGGTGAGCCCCTGCGTGGATCCCCCTATCCTTGCGGCCTGCCCCTCGCTGTAGACGTCGTCCCCTTGCTGCCTGAAACTTGCTACCGTTGGGCTCCTCATCGGCTGTAGCTCCGGTGGCCCCCGAGCCCCCTCTGTCTCCCCTTTGGATGCGCGCGGGCGCGAGCTACCCCCCCCCCCCCCCCCCGGTGCCCTCCATGCACTAAATGGCCACCGGAAGAGCAAGTCCGGCAAGTCGCCGCCGCGCCCTTTTGTGGCCGCCGGCTGGCCTCCGGCGGGGTGACGTGGCAAGGCCATCAGGAGCTAATCAGCCTGCTTACCAGCCCCCCAACAGCTGACACTGGGCCCCAGCTGCGGGTCAAACCCCGGTCAGCGCGAGGATTAGCCCCGTGTCACTTGCGTGCGGGTCCCGCATGTCAGGTTTGACCTGGCCTAGTCAGCCGACCTGCTGACGTCACAGTGACGTTAGGGTGACGCTCTAATTCAATTTCTAGTTTTAAAATAATTCCACGAAATGTTTAAAACTTCAAAAATACATATAAATTAATCTGTAAATCAGATGAAATAATTTATATATGAAAATTTATCAAAAAAATCCAATGAATCTTATGGTGTTATTATTATGCATGTTAGAGCAACCTATGTAGATGAACATTGACATTTACTAATAGGTTAAATTATGAAATATGAAATGAAGAATGACTTTGGAACCTATATTCAAACTCACTTCAAATTAACTTGGACAATAGTTGCATTAGCTCATCCATACATGCTACCATGTCATGATCATGCATCATATTGTTGCACTTGCGTGTATTGATTGCTATTTATCTGCATTGCGGTAGGCCCTACTTTTGAGGATACCTCCGAGTATTCCAACGAAGGAGAAAACCTTCCCGCTACCCAGCAAGGCAAGCAACCCTTTTGATCATTCCGATAACATCCCACTCTCTCGCTCCTGATCTTGTTTATTGCATTAGGACAAACGTTCACTTGTCTGTCATACACGGTATATGAACCTAGTCTTTTGCATGACCTGTCATTGTAGATTCTTGTGCCATCATGTGCTTAGCTTACATTGCCTGCTATGCTTGCTATGCTTAGAGTTGTGTTAGGTCTGATCCATCTGGGTGATGAACTCGAGTGAAATAATGATGTTTTGATGTGATAAGCTTATGATAAACCCGAGTTGGTAAAGGTAGCGATGAGAGGCTATGTAGGAGTACATAGCAGGTTGTCTCATTGGGACCGTTCTTAGGAACTGAGTTCTGTGTTTGTGATCCAAGACTAGTATTACTACCACACGTTGGGATACTTAATTGACCCTCTCGACTTATCGATCACTTAGTCCTTAGTCCAGCAGTTGCAAGTAGTTTCTGGTGTTTATAGCATGCTAGAGGCCATGCATAGCGCTGGCCCTAGGGGTGGGTTATGCTGCGGTAGGCAGTGGCACGATGTACCAAGGGTCACCCGGATGGTGGGCTTGGGAACCCTACGCACATCGTTTGGGGCTGTAGCGGAAACTTCGGCCAGACTTCCATGTGGGTTCAGTCTAAAATAGGCGATAGCCTGGACTAGAGGTCTTAAGTGATTGACGGTCGTGGCCGACTCCCTCGCTGGGCTTGCGGTTGAAGGTTGCCGAGGTGAATGGTTTTATGAGCACACAATGATAAGTGGCGAGAGCGTGTGTGTGAAGAAGTACACCCCTGTAGGGTATGAAACTATTTGAATAGCCGCGTCCTCGGATATGGACTACTTGGAAAGCTTATGTTGTTCATAGATAATTAAATGGATACTCGTAAAAATATCAAGACAAGTGTGAGTACCGTGGATGGCACTCTCGTGGGAGACAGAAGTGAATCCATGGTGTGTATTGTTATGGAGTTAGTGTACTCGTGTGTGATATCTAAAATCTAAACAAAGAGCTAAAATTGTGTAGTGTAGGTTAGCCATGAGTCAAAGCTGGCATTACTGCATAAACTCCACCACTCTCCTTGTTGATACATGAGCATGAATAGTCTAAGTCCGCTTTAAAGACTTGTTGAGTACATTTGTACTCATGTTTGCTTAATAAATGTTGCACATGAGACTCAGGACCGATCAGGTGGGTTCTATCTGGATGTCAATGATGCCGAATAGCTGGTGTCCCAGCTATGACCTTATGCCTTCTGGCGGGCTGTAGATAGACAGGCCATGTGCCTTTTTACCCCTTTCATCTGTTTGAACTCAGACAACTTTATGCTTCCGCTTGGTTTGTATGAACTTGCTTGTATGACTTGAGTGTCGGGTCATGTGACCCCTACCTATAAGAACATATTATGCAAGGCTCTTCTGAGGCTCTTAAATAAAAGTTGTGTTGATGTATGGTTATGTTGTGATTCCATAGCTGTATCTATGCTTATCGGGCATGTCGTGCGTACGTGTGACGTGTAACGGTATGTATGGGATCCGACACCTGGTCGTGTGCCTTTAGTAGTACTCTTTACAGGAAACTGCCTCTTTGTGCTTCCACCGAGCCTTGGTAGCTTGCTACTGCTCCGGACACATTGATTGACAGGCATGTATCCTTGTTTGCTGCTGTGTCTGTCCCTTCGGGGAAATGCCTTGCTGTGTAATGGAGTCCCTGTAGCCTACTACGACTAGTCTACATGTAGTGATGAAATTTATGTCCCACGGCGTAATGGAGTCCTTGTAGCTTGCTATGACTCATCTACACACGCTTGAGGCCAACACCTGCATTGCTGGGTTAAGTATGCCTGTTTCCGTACGGATGTGCCACTTTGGTTCTATGACTAGTCATGTCGGCCTGAGTTCTCTTTCGTTTGATTGCCAGCGACATATTCACATACGTGAGCCAAAAGACGCAAAAGGTCCCGGCTAAGGTAAGGCTGCAGCCGTGGAGCTTACCGTGCGTGAGGCTACAAAGTGATGTGATATGTTACAGTCCGGATTCATGTGACTTAGGATTGGGGTCCCGACAGTGAGTGCTGATGTGATGTATGCATTGTGTGTGTAATGTAGGCTTCGTCATTAGCGGTAGACAAAAATGGTGCCGAGCTGGACGAGCTACATCAGAAGCTCAAGTGCTCCGAGGATGAGGTGGAAGCCCTCAACAAGAGGTTCGACAAGGCACATGGTAAGTCCGAACTAAATCTGAATACTTTCCCCCGAATACTGTCAATGCAGATTCCTTTTTATATAAAGTTTGATCGTTTTGGAGCTTCCTTGAAAGAGATCGAAAATCTCAAGGCTGAGCTTCAACGTGCCAAAGACGAAGTGTCCGTTGAGAAGGCGGCAGCCGAAGAAGCGGCCACTGAGCTCTCCACCCTACGAGCCACCAGCAATAAGCACCAGGCTCGTGTGGCGGAGATACAGGATGAGCTGAAGGACGCTAGAAAAAAGTGCGAGGCCTTGGAGCAAAAGAATAAGGCGAGCTCGGCCGAACTATCCACCATGAAATCCAATCTCTAGAAGGAACGGATGTACAGACGGTTCTTCGAGGAGCAAGTTCGCCAAGCCAAGGAGATAGTTGATGGCAAGGCGTTCTCCCTAAAGTGCATTTTCTAGGATAGCAGATTTGAATTCCTGACCCGGGTCTGGTGATCCTCAGGTGCATTCGCCTATCACTAGAAGAGCATTGAGGACACCAATCAGTTGTTCGCCTCGCAGGGAGAGGAAGACGAAGCTTGGATGTTCTGGGCACAGTTCGGAGCCCTCGAATGTCCTCCTCTACCGGTGGAGCAGTTGAAACAGCTGATGGAGCTGCATTACATGGCGGAGTCGGCCATGAAGGACCTCTGCATCAACTCATTGCTGCACTCCCAGGCAGTTACTTCGGTCTAGTGCAGAGACTGATTGCTGCCATGCCCCACCTCGACGTCGTCAAGCACTCTTCTTGCATCGAAGGAGTCCGGATGGCCCTTGCCAAGGCCAAAGTGCACTGGCCGGGGCTCAATCCGATGAAGGTCGCCACGGACCCTCCGCCACTTGGGAAGGAGCACCGACACTCGAAGCTATACATCGATGGAGTGATGGAGAGTGCGCGGGTGATAGCGTCGCAGTGTTCGAGTGAAAAATTATTTGAACGATATTGTAATGTGTCCGAAGACTCATGATAACTTTTAATGATATTAGTATCCACTCTTATATGGTTTTGTATTCCTTTATAACTCAGGTGTGGTCGTTTAATACTCAAAGATGCGAGTCATCGGCTTTAGCCTCCACGTAGATACTACCTGGGGTGTCTATGCCAATGCACTGTGTCACTTAGCTGTATTATCAGAACCTGAAGGCAGTGTAGTGCGGCAGACTAGGCAATCAGACTATAGTGCTTTATTTCTTTCACTTAACCAAAGGGGCGCGAAAAGGACTACGGGAAGCATACGATTAGCCATCGAAGTGTGTGCGATGTTCGGACGAACTGAGGCCTAAGGCCACATCATAATGTTTACGCAAAAGGCAAGTTCCTCGTATAACACTGAATAACCGCTTACTAGGATTGAAGTATAATACTTCTAACTTGGGGTTCACAGATCGGATCGCGCATACTATGACAGTCTGTTTTCGGCTTTCTCCCCTAAGGTGCTTGACCGGACTATCCGGAAGCACAATCGCAAGGGTGCTCCCTTTGCCCTTTTAGCCGAACGAGCGGAACGTAAAGGGGCAAGCACAGGAGTCGGGCAACCCAACTTAATGACTAGAGACATAGTTCATGTGAGAGCCTGGCTTAATAGGAATGATAGTCTACTCATATCAACAAGGAATTCCTTCTTTTCCGTGAGCCCACTTGAAAAGAACTCCAAACTTAAGCGTGCTTGGCTTGGAGTGATTCTAGGATGGGTGACCGACCGGGAAGTTGGTCCCGGGTGCACACGAGTGAGGACAAAGTGCGTAGGAAAGACTACTGTTGGTCTGTGGGGCCAGTCTAGATCCCACCAGGCATAACGAGGTGTTACAATTGGTATCAGAGCCGACCCTTGCGGTTACACGGGCATGTGTGGGTCAGGTGCACGGGCATGTGGGGCATGGAGTGTGTGGCCCGTCATGGCACACAGCATGGCACATGTGCCGGACTGGACGCGCATACATGTGCCAAAAGGGAATGTTCCTGATGGCCGACGAGGACGTCGGTTCCTTTGAGTGGGGGTGTATGTGAGAGCCTGGCTTAATAGGAATGATAGACTACTCATAACAACAAGGAATTGCTTCTTTTCATGGAGCCCACTCGAAAAGAACTCCAAACTTAAGCGTGCTTGGCTTGGAGCGATTCTAGGATGGGTGACCGACCAGGAAGTTGGTCCTCGGTGCGCACAATTGAGGACAGAGTGCGCAGGAAAGACTAGTGTTGGTTTGTGGGGCTAGTCTAGATCCCGCCAGGCATAACGGGGTGTTACAGTTCACAACCGATGCATATAAAGAGAATGCCAAGACGCTGAACAAACGATAGTTAAGGCAATTTCTATTTGAAATCGAGCCCCCGGTTTATTGGCCGGTTATCTCACGTCATACCAAACAGGTTCACGAGAAGAGGGAGAAAGGAGAAAAAGTATGTGCTGGAAATAGGACAGATGAGGCGTACTTGCGCCACGCAATTTTGCATTTTCTAAATGCTCTTATAACCCGGATTGCCGAAACAACTATTTACAGGTAGGCGAAAGAAAATAAGAAAAACCATCCTACTTGAGTTGTTGTACCAAGGGTCTTCAATTGATGACCTGACGTCCTCGATATGCCCCCTTGCTAGTTGACTCCTGCTCTTAGATGCACCTTGATGGGTGTTAGTGCGGGCGGATATTGCGAACAAAATCTTGAGAGGCCGCATCATTAAAGGTGAGGTTTACGCTGTAGGCAGGCTCTTTCAGGAGCACCTTGATCTTGTCCGAAGACGTATTGGTGGTAGTAGGTCGGGGCAGCCGAACACCTACCTTTATTTCACCACCGTTTTCCTATAGAATTTTAAGTGTGGAGTTGTGCCTCGTCAGCATATACTTTGCTGGTCAGGAAATTGTGCGGTGGGGGGCGAGTCCCTATAGAGGGGAAGAGGAAGGATCCGAGTGTTCGGTCTAAAGACGAACTGGCTTCCCAGCTTTATGTGCCTTTACGGAGGATGACGGAACTTGTCGATCGTCTTTATAGATGAATTCGGACGCTAGTGCCAGTGCATGGTCCTTAGTTCTAAGGGAGCGCTTGGTGTTGTCGTTGACAGTAATGACCCCCTTGGGGCCCAGCATCTTGAGCTTGAGGTATGCATAGTGTGGGACCACTTTGAAACGAGCGCACGATGTCCGTCCAAGCAGCACGTGATAGCTACCGTGGAAGGGCACAAAGTCGAAGTTCTAGTGTTCGCTACGAAAGTTGTCGGGTGAGCCGAACACGACCTCTATAGTTACCGAGCCCGTGCATCGGGCCTCAACGCCCGGGATCACTCCTTTGAAAGTAGTGTTGTTGGGTTTGATCCTTGATGGATCAATGCCCATCTTTTTCATCGTATCTGAGTAGATCAGGTTAAGGCTACTTCCTCCGTCCATTAGGACCTTTGTGAGGTGATACCCATCTATAATGGGATCTAGGAAGAGGGCCGTTGAACCCCCATGACGGATAGTGGTCGGATGATCACGCCAATCAAGCATGATCGGGTATGCCGACCATGGGTTGTATTTCGGGGCTATGGGTTCCACCGCATAGACCTCCCGGAGGGCACGCTTCTTCTCCTTCTCCAGTATGTGGGTGGCATATATCATGTTCACCATTTTTACTTTGGGAGGGAACTTCTTTTGGCCGTCACCAATTGGACTCCGAGCTTTTGCCTTGGTCTTCCGGTTGTATCTTGCCAATGTGATTAAACACCTAGCTGTTATGGTGTGTGTGGTTGGCGGTCTTTTCCGAAGTTCCATGGATTTGGCAAGGCCTTTCCATGATCTTCTCGAGCTGAGTGGATCAATCACGATTGCCTTTAGGGGGCTTCTTCTGCTGCCCAGGTCGGGAGTTGCGGAATCTGGCATTAACATCCGTGTCATCAGCATCATTATTGTTGTGCCAACGCTTATTCTTATTGCGCTTTGACTTTGAGTTGCCGTGTTGGGATTCAGGTTCCACGGGATCTTCAAAATTGTGGTTGCGTCTAGACAGCCAGTTATCCTCGCCCGCGCAAAAGCGGGTCATGAGGGATGTAAGGGAGGACATAGTTCGAGGCTTGTCCTGGCCTAGCTAGCGGGCCAGCCATTCGTCCCGAATATTGTGCCGGATGGAGGCTATGGACTCAGCATCCGGACAGTCAACTATTTGGTTCTTTTTAGTGAAGAACCAATTCCAAAACTGTCAGGCAGACTCGCCGGGCTTCTGGACGATGTTGCTGAGATCGCAAGAGTCCGTCGAGCGGACATAGGTCCCTTGGAAGTTATAGCGTAACACGTCTTCTAGGTCTTCCCAGCCTCCTATGGAGTTTTCGGGGAGGCTATTTAACCAATGCCAAGCTGGCCCCTTAAGCTTAAGAGGTAGGTATTTGATGGCATGGAGATCATCTCCTCGTGCCATGTGGATATGGAGGAGGAAGTCCTCGATCCATACAGTTGGGTTAGTGCCCCGTCGTACTGTTCTATATTCACGGGTTTAAACAATTTGAGGAACTCATGCCGCATTACCTCGTCCGTGAAGCACATAGGGTGAGTGGTGCCTCTGAACCGTGCTATGTTGTGCCTGTATTCGACGTCTCTATGGGGCCGGTTGCATTCCCGGACCCTATTGTTTTGGTCGAACCATTGTCTATACTCGCCACATCTATCAGCCGCATACTCTCTGGATACATAAATGGATCTAGTGCGGCTTGCTTTGTGATCCAGCTCATCTCGCAGGTCGAACCTGTCATCGGGCTCTAATGGCTCCTTTCCCTGTCTTCTGGGCACTGCCGGTATGTAACCAGCGTCGTCGGCCGTCCTGTCTCGACCACGAGGGGGGCAGTCTGGCTTGTCGTATGGAGTACGGTTTGGAGATGGAGTATCAGTAAGTTCGTCATCAAATTGCGGCAGCAACCTTCTCCGAGGGTAGCTTTTGGGCTGGTTTGACAGGCCAATGTTGCATACTTCCTTGGCTGAGAGGACTTTCGTCCATCGATCGTTGAGGTCGGCATGTTCGGCTTTGAGTTGTCGTTCTTTGGCCTTTAGGCTGCGAGCCGTTACTCTGAGCCATTGCCTGATTTCCTCCTGATCCTCGAGGTTATTAGGGATGTACAAGTCATCAGCTTTCGGTATATCTTCCTCCTCGATGGGGGGAAGGTAATCGTTGCCTTGGGGGTCGTTGACGGTATGGGGGTCGTTTTGATCCACACGCTCCCCCGGACCCTCAAACAGGTACTCAGGGATATCGGGATTGTCATGATCGTCGGGGGAATTACCTTCCCCATTGCTGATAATAGCTCTTCTTCCCTTTTTACTTTTGGATCGCCTATGCGATTTTTGATGCCTTTATGGCACATCACCCAATTTTTCGCCGTTGTTGTGAGCCGTATTGTCGTCGTTGGTGGCAGGAGCATCCACCATGTAGATTTCGTATGTGGAAGTGGCAGCCCAATTCCCGGTGTTAACGAGGGTGGGGGCATGGTCCACTTCATCCATGTATTTTGCCTCCTCAAAGGCATAGTCTAGCATGTCGGTTAAGTCTTCGATGGTGTCTATCAAGTGGGTGGTGGGTGGGTCGAAAAATCCATCCGTGCCCAAACTATAACCGGGCCGGGTGTAGATCGGGGTAGGATCGTCGGTGATCCTAATCGATGAGAATTGCTGCAAGGCCTCGTCGACCGCTGAGGGCCCGATCGGATCCAGCTGTTTGAAACTCGGAGAGTCAACCCCCATGAGGCCCACCCGTGGGGAGTGTTCGGAAAGAACACATGTTCGGTCACTTAGCTTGACGGCAAGACAGGCATGAGAGATTGGATTCCCACCATCAGTGACCCCATTGGCATGTCCGAAGAAGGATCTCAAGGTTAAGGCCTCAGAGTCCTTGGGGGCTGGAGCGGAAGCCGTGAGTGTCACGCCCAAGATGCGGTCCTATCCTTATCTTGGCACGAGGGCCTCAACAGGGATAGAAGTGCATCTCGATGCGTTCACAAGAATGGATATCATTACAAGTACATGTACAGAAGAGATGAGTATATGGAATTGGCTTACACTCTCCACAAGCTACATTAGAGTCACATCAATACAATACATACTCAAACATCACACAGAAGAGCAGGGTCCGACTACGGACGAAATCAAACAATAAAATGGCATCCACCCTTGCTATCCCAGGCTGCTGTCTGGAACCCATCCAAGATTGAAGAAGAAGAAGAAGAAGAAGAAGAACTCCAGGTCAAATCAAACAACGCGCTCACGTCAAATCATCGCATTACCTTTACCTGCAACTGTTGTTGTAGTAATCTATGAGCCACAGGGTCTTAGCAATTTCATTTCCAAGGGTATCAAGACTATTAAAGTGGAGAGGCTGCAACAAGCGACTAAGCATTTATTTGAGTGCCTGACTTACAAACATAGAAAGGATACTATGGTGGTCTACGCATCACGGACGTGAACTAGTAATGATCACTAACTGATCCTGAACACCTACTTACGTCAATCATAACCCCACCGTGTTCTCTTCCGGATAAGGACTCACGAGAAGAGACAATCACAGTTACGCACACAGTTGGTGTATTTTATTAGAGTTTAATTCAAGTTTGCTATGACCGGGTGTTAAACAAATTATCCAAGTTTGCCACATAACCGCGGGCATGACTTCTTGAAAAGATTTAACCCTGCAGGGGCGCTCCAACTCATCCATCATAAATTAACCACACGGAGTGGGAATAACCACAATCATGGAACTTGTGATCTTCCTAGGCAATTCCAAAGGAAATCCGACACCTCGAGATACCCCAAAGAAGATCAGAGTTCCTCACTCAAGACGTTCGAGAAAGGTCAAACAAATCCAACAAGGCCTCCCGACGTGTCGACGATCCCGATAGGAGCCGCGTATCTTGTTCTCAGGACATGGCGGATAAGCTACACGTACGGAGGCCTGATAGAAATCTCCCAAGTTGCCCTGGGTTGGCCCCGCATAGTGCTCTAGTTTGGAACAACACTCATGAGGAGCACTGGCCCGGGGGTTGATTAATTATCCACGGGGTCCGGAAAGCCCCTATGCAAGTTCATTAGTTATTAGGCAAATGTAGTACCAATGTTGGGCCTTGCCAGACAAGCTTTATTCTCACTCAAAAATCAAGGGGGTCCCATAAAAACCCCAAGCATGTTAGGAGTGCTCATTTATGGAACATAACACTGGTTCACAAGTAACTAGGAGCGGCAAGAGTGGAACAAAACACCGAGCAAAAGGCCAAGCCTTCCACCCTTTACCAAGTATATATGTGCCTTAATTAAATAGCAGCCATATGATATAACAAAAGAAAGTCCATGTTGACACATGGAAGCAATTGCACCTGCAGCTAGCAGCGCTATAGAGGGGTTGAGCTAGCGGTAACATAGCCAAACAATGGTTTACTGGGACATGGAAGGGTTAGAGGTTGTTCATGGCAATGCTGGGTGGCTTGTCAAAGAAGTGGTAGGTAGCGAGACATAACAAAAGGAAAACGAGACATATAGCATGGCAATGATAGTAATGGTATCCAGGGAAATGAGTCATCTTGCCTGAGATCCCGCTCGAAAGAAGAACGAGTCCATGAAGAAGACGAACCAACGTAGTCGACCGAATCCTCACACTCCAAACGCTTTCTGAACTCTATCGAGAAGAAGCAGTCCAAAACAAACAATCAACACAAGATACACCACAACATATGCGTGACACGATGCACAACAAATATGATGCATGTCCGGTTTAAATATGCAAGGCATGACAATTCACCACAATCAAATACTACACATTATGTGAAGCTCAATATGCAATGAGTTGCATCTTGACAAAACTCCACATTCGAATTATTTAGTTCACTCTCGTTAGGTACACAACAATATTAAATGTTGTTAAATATGGTAAGAGGTGAAGCATAAGTAAACTATCTATCTAAGCATCTTAAATGAGGCCGGAAACAACTTATAGTATTTCCGAAATGGCCCCATATGTTAATTTCAAAATTGGTCCAGATCTGAACTATTCATATTTTATATTCGTTAAACAACAGAATAAAGCATACCATGTTTTTCTACACATCATTCTAGTTGATTTACATATATGGAACATCTCAACCGGAGCTGCGGTCTAAAAGATATGAGCAACACAAGATGCACGTGTCATGAATGCAAATGGAAGGCAAACACAATCACAAACATTTAAAAACATGAATGCAGCAATTTATTACGAAACTACATGAGATTTTAAGCAAGTTTCATATTTGGAATGTCCAAAACGGAGCTACGGTTCAATCACAATCAACGAAAGAAGTTTTAGTTGAAATCTACCAAAAACAGCAAGATAGCATTTTGAACATATGAAAACAACAAGTTCCAATATTCCAAAATGCACAAACTAAGCATGAGGCAATAGCATATAACATCCACTTCATTTCATCTTCACATATCATCATCAGAACATGCATGGATCACATGGTAGGAAGCTAACAAGAAGGCTACTTGATAACAGTTTCAGACTTAGTGAAAATAGCAGTTTTAGACAATGCAGGTTTTATCATGAAGGCATATTGACAGCAGTAAAACTATATGCTACAAGTCATATTATGGCATGAAACTTAACAATATTCTAGAGGGCAATATCAACAACAATTAACTCCACTACACCTACCACAAAAGAGTTCTAGATCACTAGCAAATCACATGGCAAGACAGCAACAAAATATAACAGATTCCAGACTTGGAAATATTTTGGACCCACAAAATAGCAGATTTTTATAGCAAGTTGACAACAACGAAACAACAACTAAACATGCATTTCTATGAGAAGCAAAATGTCCATGGCTAGGACACATATCAAAGAGCAACTTACATGTTGAAAATTAATTCATATCATGCCCGGATTAAATCCTATGAAAAAGACAAAAGGGCACCACGGCATAAATGACATGCACACAAAATGCAAAAATGGCAAAACTAAATGCACCGATAAATCCTATGAGTTTTTCTACCCCAAAAACATATATAATAAGCATGGGTTCATGTAGAATATTATTCACAATTAAATATGCGGGAATTAGTCCTATTCACGGTAAAGCAATTCGATAATGCAAACAATATGCAAACATGATAACGTCAATTATCTCATGCATGAAAATACGATGCAAAAGAGATGGACATTTCTAATATATGATTTTATTAATCTCGATGCACGGTTAATTAATTATGAAAATGTAATTAATGCAAACATGCAAAATCACAAAAAATGATATGTTAACATTTTATCATGGATGCAAATGGCACATTAATAATCTACAATTTATTCTAAGCATATTTCATATTAAAATTATATTGTTACGGTGCACGGATAATTATCTACTAGCAAAAATAATTTAGGTAATACTCTGGAATAGAAAAGAAAAGAAAAAAAGGGTCTAAAAGAAAAAAACAAAATGCGCAGGGGCTGCTCACATTGGGCCAGATTGGGCCGGCTCGACTGGGAGGAGGAGGTCGACTGGGCCACGGTTGGGGCAAGGGCGGCCCATGCGGGCGAGGGAACCGGTCAACGGGGGCACGACCTCGCTCTGCTCGATCCCGAGCGGGACGAGTGAGCACGGCGGCGGCGGACGACGGCAGGCAGTGAGGAGGCGGCTCCGGCAGCAAGGATCCGGCGCGGGGAGCATGGGGGGACTAGATTCGGCGAGGAGGAGGCAGTCCGGCAGCGGCTAGCTACGGCGGCGGCGGCGAGGCTCCATGGCGCGGCGGCGAGCTGCGGCAAAGGAGAGGGAGAGGTTAGCTGGTGAATGGAGAGGAGGGGAGAGGAAGGAGAGGAAGAGGGAAGAGGGAGAGGGGGCCGGCGGTCCGGCTGGGCTCCGGCAACGCGGCTGCTCCGGCGGGGCCGGTGGCGGAGGAGATCGGGACATCCATGGATGGAGCTCGGGGAAGAACTTCGAAACGCGATTCAGGCCCAGATGGGCTCGAACGGGCCCAGATGGGCTCGACCTGGCTGGAGGCTGGAGGAGGGAGAAGGTGGGGGGCTGGCTAGGGTTTGCACGCGAAACGAGGAGAGCTAGGGCTATATATAGGCTAGGGGCTAGGGTTTAGCTGGCACTGTCGGTTTTCGGACTGTCGGCTGATGACTCGACGTCCGGAAGCGGAGCGGGTTACGGTGGCTGTGCAGAGGCTAAGTGGGGAAGAGAGAGAGAGAAGTGGTCCGGCATGGCATGAAGATTTCAAAACACCGAGAACTTCGGATAAACTACCGATAACCACACTTCTACGGATGACCGACGAGGCATCAAACGAACTCAGAACGCGACGAAAATCGATGGGCGGTCTACCTAAGCTATAACAAGACCGCACGACAAGTTTCAACTCAATCCAAGAATATTTTGCGCGAGCTTAAAACGGTTTATTTTAACGGTGCCGCGGGCGCGGGCGTGTGTGGTTGGTCTCGAAACGGGCAACGGCAAGAACGACGAAAACCGGCGACTACGAATGGATGCAAGTTTACGAAAACGGGTGATGATGTTATGCAGATGATGCGAATGATGTGATGATAAATGCGACAACCAGACGAACACATGACGAGAAAGGAAATAAAAGGGGAATCTTCTGGAATCTTCTGGAGTGTCGGTCCCGGGCTGTCACAGTGAGCCCGATTAGTGACAGCTCGCCCTGAGAGTCGACGGAGAACTCTAACTTTCCGAATCTAACCTGTTGATCTACGGCGAAGCTCTCAACGTGGCCAAGATGGCCGATGGAATCCGCATGCAGCACAATGCCGCCGTAGGCGAAGATCTGCCCGGGGACGAAACGTCCATGTTGCGAACAACTTCGTTGATGAAGAGACAAGGCGTCGATTCCATCTCGCTCACGGAGGAACTCTCAATGAAAGCATCAAAATCGGTGTCCAGACCGGTGGATCGGGGGTAGGGGGTCCCGAACTATGAGACTAGGATTGACAGTAACAGGAGAAAGGGGACATGAGTTTACCCAGGTTTGGGCCCTCCTATGGAGGTAATACCCTACATCCTCCTTGATTCTATTGATGATGTAAGGGGTTAAAGAGTTGATCTACCTCGAGATCGTATGTATAACCCTAGATGAGTTGTTCCGTGTATACCCTAAAACCTTCCGGCACATATAGATGCCGGGGATGCCTAGGGTTTGTACATGGTCAGTTACCTGCCGAAGATATAAACTTGCCTAACTATTACATCAGACACGGAGCACAAGCCTTTTTTTCCCGAAGCTTCCATAAGAGAGATTGGGCCTTCAAATCCTTCGGTGTTCGGTAACCAGCCCTCATAGTCCAGCCCATAACAATAGGTCGTCTATCCGAGGACCCCCTAATCTAGAACTCCCTCATCGAGGCACACTTTGGTCTTTATCTCAAGATATTTAATATCAAGTGGAAGTGTGTCACAGGGGAACTTGCAGACTGCGGTCGGGCTGTCATCGGCAAATTCTCCCACGTCGGATGGCCATCCGGCACCTTCATCGACACTAGTAAACTATGGCAGAATGAGTGGTTCTACATCACCAAGCCAAGGGAGGAAGGCCAAGCTGCTCCGGCCGAATTCAGATCCGGTCCCCCATCAGATTGACTTCATCGATCCGAAAGGGCCTCGACTAGGGGTCGGACAAGGAGGTGGACAATCTGTAGAAACACATCGCCTCCATGATTAGAATCGACATCGCACTCGCCAATGTGGTCCAAATTATGTTCCGGCAGCGCATCCTCCCCTACCAGTGCCGGAGTTCTCCCATGTGGGATTGTCGGTTTAACGACGAGTCTACTATTCGTCAGCTCTTCCGAACTACTCGGGAGAAGATATGCAAGGCACTGTTCAAGGTGCAGAATGGCTGGCAAGCCGAGGAGGAGGATCGGGGTCTACACGCCGATAAGCCTCCTACTGAGGTATGACATAGTTTTGTCTGATCGGCTTTATTTTTCGTAAAGAAAATCTAAGCACCTCTCTGACCAATTTTTCATAAATGGCCGAGAAAGGCCATGGGCATCGACTGCCCAACGCCTTAGTTTGAAGACATCAGGTCCAGGCTATTGTCGGAGATGCTCGTCGAGGCGCATTACGAGGCGCCAGCAAAGGAGAAGAAGACGAAACCACACCGAGATGGCTTGGATATAAGGGACCTGCTGGACGCTGTGTCCATGGAAACCCATGCCTCCTCCAACCAGGAGGAAGAGCTTGATGACGAGGCGGAAGGCGATTCCCCCTCGCAAGAAAGAGGGTGGTGTCATCAGATGCCATAGAGGAGATTCCCCATCCTGCCCCGAAGAAAGCGCATCGGACATAGGTAATTCTGTCCGATGACTGTTTGGAGTCAAATACCGAGTCCGATGACTTCGAGAGGGTTCCATGAAGAAACCTAAGGGTCAATCCCCCAGCTTGAAGGTAAGGGTCCGAATATTTTGTTGACCATCAACGATAAGTTTGAAAGGTTATCAACATGTGAGCGCTCATCGATTTTGCAACCCACCTCGCATTCTTCCCACCGAACAGGTTTCAGATGGGGAGACAGTCACGCCCATGATGCGGTTCTATCCTTATTTGGGCATGAGGCCTCGACAGGGATAGAAGCGCATCTCGATACGTTCGCAAGAATGGATATCATTACAAGTACATGTACAGAAGAGATGAGTATATGGAATTCGCTTACACTCGCCACAAGCTACATCAGAGTCACATCAATACAATATCATCTCAACCATCATACATAAGAGCAGGGTCCGACAACGGACGAAACCAAACGATAAAATGACATCCACCCTTGTTGTCCCAGGCTGCCGCCTGGAACCCATCCAAGATTGAAGAAGAAGAAGAAGAAGAACTCCAAGTCAAATCAAGCAACGCGCTCACGTCAAATCATAACATTACCTGTACCTGCAACTGTTGTTGTAGTAATCTGTGAGCCATAGGGACTCAGCAATCTCATTTCCAAGGGTATCAAGACTACTAAAGCTTAATAGGTAAGGTATGGTTAAGTGGTGGGGCTGCAGCAAGCGACTAAGCATTTATATGAGTGGCTAACTTACGAGAACAGAAAGTAAAGTATGGTGGTCTACGCATAACGGACGTGAGCTACTAATGAGCACTAACTGATCCTGAACACCTACTTACGTCAAACATAACCCCATCGTGTTCTCTTTCGAATAAGGACTCACGAGAAGAGACAGTCACGGCTACGCACACGGTTGGTGTATTTTATTAGAGTTCATTTCAAGTTTGCTATGACCGGGTGTTAAACAAATTATCCAAGTTTGCCACATAACCGCGGGGCATGACTTCTCGAAAAGATTTAGCCCTGCAGAGGTGCTCCAACTCATCCATCACAAATTAACTACACTCAGCGGGAATAACCTCAACCACGGATCTCGTGATCTTCCTAGGCAATTCCAAAGGAAATCCAACGCCTCGAGATAACCCGAAGAAAATCAGAGTTCCTCACTCAAGACGTTCGAGAAAGGTAAAACAAATCCAGCAAGGCCTCCCGACGTGTCGACAATCTCGATAGGAGCCGCATATCTCGTTCTCAGGACATGACCAGATAGAACTAGCTACAGGGAAAACCAATCCTCAAGTTGCCTCGAGGCGGCCCTGCAGGCAGACCATTTTGGACCAACACTCATGCGGAGCACTGGCCCGGGGGTTGATTAAATTATCCACTGGTGCCGGCAGGTCCCTATGCAAGTTCATTAATTATTAGGCAAATGTAGTACCAATGTTGGGCCTTGCCAGACAGTTTTAATCCAACCCGAAAATCAAGGGGGTCCCCATAACAACCCTGAGCATGTTAGGAGTGCTCATTTATGGAACATAACATCGGTTGACAAGTAATTAGGGGCGGCAAGAGTGGAACAAAACACCAAGCAAAAGGCCAAGCCTTCCACCCTTTACCAAGTGTATATGTGCATTAAATTAAATAGCAGCAATATTGTGTTAGAACAAAAAGGAAGGTCCATGTAGGCACATGGAAGCACTTGCACCTGCAACTAGCAACGCTATAAGAAGGGCTGAGCAAGCGGTAACACAGTCAAACAATGTTTTGCTGGGTTGTGGGGAAGTTCGAGGCTTATCATGGCAATGTTGGGAGGCTTATCAAACAAGTGGTAGGTAGCAAGACATAACGTTAAAAGACGAGACAACTAGCCTGGCAATGATAGTAATGGTATCCAGGGAAATGTGTCATCTTGCCTGAGATCCCGCTCGGAAGAAGACTGGATCCATGAAAAAGAACCAACGTAGTCGAACGAATCCTCACACTCTGAACGCTTTCGGAACTCTATCGAGAAGAAGCAATCCGAAACAAACAATCAACACAAGATACACCACAACATATGCAAAACATGATGCATCACAAATACTACACATTAAAGTGGAGCTCAATATGCAACGAGTTGCATATTGACGAAACTTCACACTTGAATTATTTAGTTCACTCACGTTAGGTACAAGACAATATTAAATGTTGTTTAAACACGACAAGAGGTGAAGCATGAGTAAACTATCTATCTAGTCATGTTAAATGAGTCCGGAAACAACTTATAGCATTTCCCAAATGACCCCATATGTTAATTTCGAAATTGGTCCAGATCTGAACTACACATATTTTATACTTGGTAAACAGCAAAATAGATATCATTGTGTTATTCTACATGCAATTCTAGATGATTTACTTATATAGAACATCTCAAACGGAGCTACGGTTCAAAAGATATGAGCAAAACAAGATGCGCATGACATGAATGCAAATGCATGGAAATGCAACCGCAAACATCTCAAATCATGAATGCAGGAAGTTATTATGAAACTACATGAGATTCTAAGCAAGTTTCACATATGGAATGTCCCCAACGGAGCTACGGTTCAACCACAATCATCAAATCAAGTTTTAGTTGAAATCTGCCAAAAACAGCAACATAGATTTTTAACGTATGAAATCAGTAGGCTACAAGAGTCCAAAATGCACAAACTAAGCATGGGGCAGTAGAATACAACACCCACATCATTTCATCTTCACATATCATAAGCAAAACATCATGGAACACTTGGTAGGACGCTCACAAGAAGGCTACTTGAAAACAGTTTCAGACTTAGTGAAAATACCAGTTTTTGACAGTGCAGTTTTTATCACGAAGGCATATTGACATCATACTAGAGGGCAATATCAACAACAAATAACTCCATTGCATCAACCACAAAACAGGTCTAGATCACTAGCAAATCACATCGCAAGACAGCAACACAATATAACAGATTCAAACTTAGAAATATTTTGGACCCTCAAAATAGCAGATTTTATAGCAAGTTGACAACAACACAACACCACCTAAACATGCATATCTATGACAAGCAAAATGTCCATGGGCTAGGACACACATCAACGAGCAAGTTTCATGTTGAAAATATTATCATATCATGTTCAGATTAATTCCGATGAAAAAGACAAAAGGGCATCACATTGAAAATGACATGCACTCAAACATGCTCAAATGACAAAACTAAATGCACCGATAAATCCTATATATTTTTCTACCCCGAAAACATATATAATATGCATAGGTTAATGTTGGAAATTAACCACAATTAAAAATGCGCGCATTAGGCCTAATCGCGGTAAAGCAATTCAACAATGCAAAATAATGTGCAACCATCATGACAACATTTTTCTCGTGTATGAAAATGCGATGCGAATGAGATGGACATTTTTAATATGAGCTCTTATTAATTTAGATGCACGGTTATTTAATTATCACAATGCAATTAGTTGCAAATATGCAATATGACATGTTAAATAATTATCACATGGCGCAAATGGCATATTAAAAATTCTACACATTTATCTGAACATATTACATGTTGAAATTATTTTAATCCGATGCACGAATATTTAATTAACATCGTTAACCGCAAAAGGACAACTAAAAAAACAAAGGGGAGGGGACTCTCACCCTGGCCAACTGGGCTGGATCTGGCCTGTGGGCTGAGGAGCCGGCGGGGCCGGGGGCGCTGGCGCTGGGTCGCACTAGGGCAGGGGAGGCAGGCCCATGCGAGGGGCAGCGCTCGGGTCAACACGCTCGTCCGCTCCCGCTCCTCCCGAGCAAGGCACGGGGCGGCGGCGGCTGGCCACGGCGAGGAGGCAGGCGGCGGGGGATGCAAGGAGGCGACGGGCGGAGGAGCAGGGCGGCGACGGTTCGGATCTGGCGCGGGAAGGCCGGAGGGAGGCGGCGCGCGAGCTGCGGCGGCGGCGAGCTGCAGCGGCGGCCATAGCCATGGCGGTGGCGGCTCGGGGCACCTGCGGGAGAGGAGAACTACGGGTCAGGGAGAGGAAGAGGAGAGGAGGAAGGGAGAGGAGAAGGTGGCCGGCGAAGGAAAGGTCCGGCCAGCGAGGCGGCGGCGCTCCGGCAACGAGCACGGCTAGAGCACTGCGGGGACGGACACGGAGCTGCCATGGGAGGCTCGGGAGAGCTCCGGAATGGCCGGATCGGGCCAGGATCGGCTCGAACGGGCCTCCGGATGGGCTCGGGCGGGTTGGCTAGAGGTGGAAGAAGGCTAGGGTTAGGCTAGGGTTTGGGGCATGCGGAACGAGGGCCTATTTATAGGGATTCGGGCTGGGGTTACGGCACTGTCCGTTTCGGACTGCCGGGTGTCGACCCGATGGTCCGGAAGCGGAGGGATGGGCTGCGGTGCTGTGTAGACGGGTTAAGAGGGGAAGAGGGAGAGAACGGTGCGACCCATGACACTAAGATTTAAAACACCAAGAACGACCGACGAACGTCCGATAAACTACCGATAACCTTACTGATGCGACTGACCAACGGGGTATCTAACGAGCTCGGATCGCGACGAAATTCGACAGGCGGTCTACCTAAGCTATAACAGGACCGCACGACAAGTTTCAACTCAATCCGAGAATATTTTTGCGCGCGCTTAAAATGGTTTTATTTGAAAGGTGCCGCGGGCGCGTGCGTGTATTGCGGGACTCGAGACGGGCTATGGCAAGAACAAAAAAGAACCGGCAACTGGCAACGGATGCAAACTTTCGGAAACGGGAGACGATGCGATGCCGATGATGCGATGATGAATGCAACAACCAAAACGGAACACGGACGAAAACGGAAACACAAAGGGAATCTTCTGGAACGTCGGCCTCGGGCTGTCACAACTCTACTCCACTACACGAGGATCTCGTCCCGAGATCTAGAATGAAAACGGGGAAGAGAAAGAGCAAAAGGCAAAACTTAGTTGCTTCTTGACAAATGAGTGAAACCAATTAAATGATAAGGATGCAAAGAGGTGAAGGAAGAGGAACAAGCAAGAATTCACGGAAAATTTCGGCAGCACTTCAACAGGAAAAGGATGAAAAATTAATTATGATGGCTAGAATTGAAAGGAAAAACACAAACTCCGGTTGACATGAACCCAAAACTTGAAGAGATGGAACGAACATGAACAAATTTGACAGCACTCCGGTTAAGAATAAGCCAGAAAGAACATGATCTTGAACAAACTAGATGCAAAATGGGAAGAGCGACACCACAAGGCCTCCTGAACAAAGAATAGAAACTTGATCATTGGAAAGAAGAGAACTGAGAAGAAAAGAGAACTACTAGCACAATGAATTGAAAGCCTATTTGGAAGAAGATTGAACGAAGTTGTTGGAACACGAACAACGAAAAGAACAAGCTTGCTATGGGCTTATGGAAAACAACTCAAAATTACGAGGTGATAACCTGCCACAACAAAACAATTGATTGATTGAGAGCAACAAGAGAATCAAAACTTCTTTCACCAAGAAGAGGGGGAGAAGCTTGAACCATTTAATAGAAAACTTCACAAGGCACCGGAAAGCATTGGGAACAAAGAGAACACATGAGGATGAAGAGATCAAGAACAGCTTAAAGAACTGAACACGACACCGGAATAATTGAGATACGAACGAAGGAACCACAATTGAGAAGAATTTGAGAACGAAAGCTGAAAGCTGAGAACGAAGAAATCTTCTGAAATGATGGCCGTCGGAGGATCAAGAAATGAAAACAATTCTGAATGCACCAGATAGATATGGGAGAAATCACTCATGATCAAAACAATTGAGATGACAACAAAAGCTGAAACCAAAATCTTTGGAAGAACGAACAATGATTAAGAAACTCTCCTTCGATCTTGAATGCAGAGAATGATGATGAGAAACAACATCATGAATTACTGAGACACTTCGGAACAATGACTAAAGAAAGGTTGAGCCAACACTGAAAATGAATTATAAGCGATCTTGGAAGAGGAATATGACCGATGAAATCATTCTTACGCCATATTTAAAGAACTTGAGAACATCTCCGGAAAGAATAGAAGAGTCAGGTAGGATCGTGGGAAAAGACCTGTGGGTTATGGGCCCACTCAAAGAGATCACCATTGAAACAATTGATTAAAAGAGAGATTGCACCGGTACAAATAATAACTTGATGATATGAGACCCTTGAAATAATTTAAGAGGACAAGAATGAAAATGAATGTCTTCTGAGATATCTTCAACACTCCGGTTAGAATAGAGAGATGACTAAGCAAGAGAGGCTTGATAAAGAATTCGAACATGGGAGAGCAATAGAGAATGATAATGATATGATGAACACCAAGAGCTAGAATTGAATAAACCGGAAAGAACACAAGGATGAATACTACTAATGATAACTTGAGCACTGAGCATCTTCATAAAGAATCACCGGAGAAGAATAACAACAAGAACAAGGAATATGAGGATAGATCTTGAGATGAAACTCTTGAGAATATCCACAAGAAATCACCAGAAACAAGACAGAAGAAAAGATAGCGGAAGCATTGCATGAATAGAAAAGACACTTGGATGAGAATTTACTCATTGAAGAAAAAGGGCGAGAGGGCGGGAAAAACAAAGAAAACTTGGAACAGATGAGACAACTCCGGGAAACAAATGAGAATTGATCTTGCAATATTGAAGAGGATAGAATTATCTTGAAGAGAAGCACACCGGCTGGACAAGAATTGATATGATAACTTGATTGGGCAAGGAATCAACAATCCCACAGAAATATGAGAACACTATTCAGCAAGATATAAAATCACCACTTGACATCGAAGCAACTTGAATTACCATATTCAAAACAAAACAAAGGATGAGGCTTAAGAAACAAGCCAGAAACAAATACATACCCACTATGCACTTGTTGGAAAGATAATTCTAGGTAACTACTTGAATTCCCACCTAAGAATTTCCGAAAACTTTCTTGTTTATGCGATTCGGGTTGCGCAATCAGGAACCTGCCCTAGGCAATCAGCTTCAATTGCATCCGCAACCTTCCACACCATAATTCAAGAAATTTCGCAAACTCATCTAATCTCGAATCCTCGAACTCACAACAATACTAAACCATGGTGGTACCGCGGACGCCTCCCCAGTACTGGGTGACTCCGACCTTATCTCACCACGATAAGTATTGAAGCAATTCCGAACATTCTCCGTCATGAGATATCGAGAAAACTTAATGATAACGATGTGCCAACATTCCTCGGAGCTCAACTCCCCGGAAGAAATCAAGTCAGACAGGAGGCACCAAGACAGAACCCTGTCACATCGGCATCATATTGTTTCCAAAATACCCACGTGATCCTAAAAAAAATTTGAGCGAGAAGAGGAGTAGAATCAAAATTCCTAAGTCGAATACCTCACCAGAGCAAACAAGAGGAGTAAAAGAATCCTACTCTCCGATATAACTAGACTCAAAACAGTTTTTTCACTAGACACGACTCGGCCAAGTTCGATCAATCAAGGGGGCTCCTAGGTCGGTACAGGCTCTGATACCAACTTGTCACGCCCAAGATGCGGTTCTATCCTTATTTGAGCATGAGGCCTCGACAGGGATAGAAGCGCATCTCGATGCGTTCGCAAGAATGGATATCATTACAAGTACATGTACAGAAGAGATGAGTATATGGAATTGGCTTACACTCGCCACAAGCTACATCAGAGTCACATCAATACTATATCATCTCAACCATCATACATAAGAGCAGGGTCCGACTACGGACGAAACCAAACGATAAAATGACATCCACCCTAGCTATCCCAGGCTGCCGCCTGGAACCCATCCAAGATTAAAGAAGAAGAAGAACTCCAAGTCAAATGAAGCAACGCGCTCATGTCAAATCATAGGATTACCTGTACCTGCAACTGTTGTTGTAGTAATCTGTGAGCCACAGGGACTCAGCAATCTCATTTCCAAGGGTATCAAGACTATTAAAGCTTAATAGGTCAGGTATGGTTAAGTGGTGGGGCTGCAGCAAGCGACTAAGCATTTATATGAGTGGCTAACTTACGAGAACAGAAAGTAAAGTATGGTGGTCTACGCATAAAGTACGTGAGCTACTAATGATCACTAACTGATCCTGAACACCTACTTACGTCAAACATAACCCCATCGTGTTCTCTTTCGGATAAGAACTCACGAGAAGAGACAGTCACGGTTACGCACACGGTTGGTGTATTTTATTAGAGTTTATTTCAAGTTTGCTATGACCGGGTGTTAAACAAATTATGCAAGTTTGCCACATAACCGTGGGGCACGACTTCTCGAAAAGATATAACCCTACAAGGGTGCTCCAACTCATCCATCACAAATTAACCACACTCAGCGGGAATAACCTCAACCACGGATCTCATGATCTTCCTAGGCAATTCCAAAGGAAATCCAACGCCTCGAGATAACCTGAAGAAAATCAGAGTTCCTCACTCAAGACGTTCGAGAAAGGTAAAACAAATCCAGCAAGGCCTCCCGACGTGTCGACAATCCCGATAGGAGCCGCATATCTCGTTCTCAGGACATGACCGGATGGAACTAGCTACAGGGAAAACCAATCCTCAAGTTGCCTCGAGGCGGCCCTGCAGGAAGACCATTTTGGACCAACACTCATGCGGAGCACTGGCCCGGGGGTTGATTAAATTATCCACGGGTGCCGGCAGGTCCCTATGCAAGTTCATTAATTATTAGGCAAATGTAGTACCAATGTTGGGCCTTGCCAGACAGTTTTAATCCAACCCGAAAATCGAGGGGGTCCCCATAACAACCCCGAGCATGTTAGGAGCGCTCATTTATGGAACATAACACCGGTTCACAAGTAACTAGGGGCGGCAAGAGTGGAACAAAACATCAAGTAAAAGGCCAAGCCTTCCACCCTTTACCAAGTGTATATGTGCATTAAATTAAATAGCAGCAATATTGTGTTATAACAAAAAGGAAGGTCCATGTTGGCACATGGAAGCAGTTGCACCTGCAACTAGCAACGCTATAAGAAGGGCTGAGCAAGCGGTAACACAGTCAAACAATGTTTTGCTGGGTTGTGGGGAAGTTCGAGGCTTATCATGGCAATGTTGGGAGGCTTATCAAACAAGTGGTAGGTAGAGAGACATAACGTTAAAAGACGAGACAACTAGCATGGCAATGATAGTAAAGGTATCCAGAGAAATGTGTCATCTTGCCTGAGATCCCGCTCGGAAGAAGAATGGATCCATGAAGAAGAACCAACGTAGTCGAACGAATCCTCACACTCCGAACGCTTTCGGAACTCTATCGAGAAGAAGCAATCCGAAACAAACAATCAACACAAGATACACCACAACATATGCAAAACATGATGCATCACAAATATGATGCATGTCCGGTTAAATATGCAATGCAAGACAATTCACAACAATCAAATACTACACATTAAAGTGGAGCTCAATATGCAACGAGTTGCATATTGACGAAACATCACACTTGAATTATTTAGTTCACTCACGTTAGGTACACGACAATATTAAATGTTGTTTAAACATGGCAAGAGGTGAAGCATGAGTAAACTATCTATATAGTCATGTTAAATGAGTCCGGAAACAACTTATAGCATTACCGAAATGACCCCATATGTTAATTTCGAAATTGTTCCAGATCTGAACTAAACATATTTTATACTTGTTAAACACAAAAATAGATATCACTATGTTATTCTACATGCAATTCTAGATGATTTACATATATAGAACATCTCAAACGGAGCTACGGTTCAAAAGATATGAGCAAAACAAGATGCGGATGACATGAATGCAAATGCATGGGAAATGCAACCGCAAACATCTCAAATCATGAATGCAGAAAGTTATTATGAAACTACATGCGATTCTAAGCAAGTTTCATATATGGAATGTCCCCAACGGAGCTACGATTCAACCACAATCATCAAATCAGGTTTTAGTTGAAATCTGCCAAAAACAGCAACATAGCTTTTTAACGTATGAAATCAGCAGGCTACAAGAGTCCAAAATGCACAAACTAAGCATGGGGCAGTAGCATACAACACCCACATCATTTCATATTCAAATATCATAAGCAAAACATGCATGGAACACTTGGTAGGACGCTCACAAGAAGGCTACTTGAAAACAGTTTCAGACTTAGTGAAAATACCAGTTTGTGACAGTGCAGTTTTTATCACGAAGGCATATTAACAGCAGTGAAAACAAAAGCTACAGGTCATGAAATGGCTTGAGACATAACATCATACTAGAGGGCAATATCAACAACAAATAACTCCATTGCATCAACCACAAAAAAGGTCTAGATCACTAGCAAATCACATGGCAAGACAGCAACAAAATATAACAGATTCAGACTTAGAAATATTTTGGACCCTCAAAATAGCAGATTTTATAGCAAGTTGACAACAACACAACAACACCTAAACATGCATATCTATGACAAGAAAAATGTCCATGGGCTAGGACACACATCAACGAGCAAGGTTTATGTTGAAAATATTATCATATGATGTCCGGATTAATTCCGATGAAAAAGACAAAAGGGCATCACGTTGAAAATGGCATGCACTCAAACATGCTCAAATGACAAATCTAAATGCACCGATAAATCCTATGTATTTTTCTACCCCAAAAACATATATAATATGCATAGGTTAATGTTGGAAATTAACCACAATTAAAAATGTGGGCATTAGGCCTAATCGTGGTAAAGCAATTTAACAATGCAAAATAATGTGCAAAATCATGAAAACATTTTTTGCATGCATGAAAATGCGATGCGAATGAGATGGACATTTTTAATATGAGCTCTTATTAATTTCGATGCACGGTTATTTAATTATCACAATGCAATTAGTTGCAAATATGCAATATGACATGTTAAATAATTATCACATGGCGCAAATGGCATATTAAAAATTCTACACATTTATCTGAACATATTACATGTTGAAATTATTTTAATCCGATGCACGAATATTTAATTAACATCGTTAACCGCAAAAGGACAACTAAAAAAACAAAGGGGAGGGGACTCTCACCCTGGCCAACTGGGCTGGATCTGGCCTGTGGGCTGAGGAGCCGGCGGGGCCGGGGGCGCTGGCGCTGGGTCGCACTAGGGCAGGGGAGGCAGGCCCATGCGAGGGGCAGCGCTCGGGTCAACACGCTCGTCCGCTCCCGCTCCTCCCGAGCAAGGCACGGGGCGGCGGCGGCTGGCCACGGCGAGGAGGCAGGCGGCGGGGGATGCAAGGAGGCGACGGGCGGAGGAGCAGGGCGGCGACGGTTCGGATCTGGCGCGGGGAGGCCGGAGGGAGGCGGCGCGCGAGCTGCGGCGGCGGCAAGCTGCAGCGGCGGCCATAGCCATGGCGGTGGCGGCTCGGGGCACCTGCGGGAGAGGAGAACTGCGGGTCAGGGAGAGGAACAGGAGAGGAGGAAGGGAGAGGAGAAGGTGGCTGGCGAGGGAGAGGTCCGGCCGGCGAGGCGGCGGCGCTCCGGCGACGAGCACGGCTAGAGCACTGCGGGGACGGGCACGAAGCTGCCATGGGAGGCTCGGGAGAGCTCCGAAACGGCTGGATCGGGCCCGGATCGGCTCGAACGGGCCTCCGGATGGGCTCGGGCGGGCTGGCTAGAGGTGAAAGAAGGCTAGGGTTAGGCTAGGGTTTGGGACACGCGGAACGAGGGCCTATTTATAGGGATTCGGGCTGGGGTTACGACACTGTCCGTTTCGGACTGTCGGATGTCGACCCGACGGTCCAGAAGCGGAGGGATGGGCTGCGGTGCTATGTAGACGGGCTAAAAGGGGAAGAGAGAGAGAACGGTGCGACCCGTGACACTGAGATTTAAAACACCAAGAACGACCGACGAACGTTCGATAAACTACCGATAACCTCACTGATGCGACTGATCGACGGGGTATCTAACGAGCTCGGATCGTGACGAAATTCGACAGGCGGTCTACCTAAACTAGAACAAGACCGCACGACAAGTTTCAACTCAATGCGAGAATATTTTTGCGCGCGCTTAAAAACGGTTTTATTTAAAAGGTGCCGCGGGCGCGTGTGTGTGTGGCTGGACTCGAGACGGGCTACGGCAAGAACAAAAAAGACCGGCAACTGACAACGGATGCACACTTTCAAAAACGGGAGACGATGCGATGTCGATGATGCAATGATGAATCCAACAACCAAAACGAAACACAGACGAAAACGGAAACACAAAGGGAATCTTCTAGAACGTCGGCCTCGGGTTGTCACAGAGACCCCACCCACCGAACTAGCGAAGAGTGGGATTGCGTCGCATCCCACCCCTCCGAGCACCCTGAAAGATGCCACGGAGGTGTCATCCGACAGACTCCTGCAGAGCCGGGCACCAACGGATGGGGTGACGACATCATGGTCGAGGCTAACACCTCGGCCACCAAAGACCCAGGGGTAGAGCCCCTCCTGGACACCGAGGGGACCGGACGAGGGGACGTTCAGTTCCCTCCGAAGACATCTCCGGAGCGAACCACTCCAATCCCCGGTTGGTGATCGGGTTATCCGATCACCATCGGCACCAACTACCAATGTGTGGCCGGTTATGAGGGGAGCCTCTATCGAGCGCCTCATCTCCAAGAGCACCGCACCCTTACGGGTGTGGTATTGCAGAGCATTCGGTCCGTCCACAACGGATTGAAGGAGGTCTTCGATGGTCTCCTAACAGTCTTTCAGGTGAGCCACGTAACACTTCTATTTGTGAAATATTAATTTGTTTGTGTTATCATTATGCACATGGCAGTCCCCGAGCCCTAGGTGAGTTTGAGAAAACTCTCCTAGGGATCCATCATAGATCATTGTCCGAACTATGAATGTATATGTTCGGAATGTTCTAACAGTTCGTAAAAAGGACCGGACATTGGATCGTATGGATTACAGTTCGGAACTTTTGACCCCATGTCACGTGATAGGGATTTGTTTTTTACACACTTAGTCGTCAGTGGCGGATGTCAATGCCACTAAACTAGACCAGTTGAATCGGAAGCTTAAAAGATCCGAAGAGGAGATTGATGCTCTTATCAAGAGATTTGACAAGGCGCAAGGTAAGCCTTACTCAGTATCCAAAAAATTCATCATCGTACCGTCGATGTTGTATTCATATTCTTGATGCTTACACAGCCTCGATGAAGGAATTGGAGAAGCTCAAGCCCGAGCTGCAGAATGCGAAGTAGGAGGCTGTTGTTGAGAGGGCAGCGGGCGAAGAAGCGGCTACGAAGCTTTCCGTGTTAACATCCACCAGTGACAAGCATGAGGCTCGGGTGGAGGAGATCCAACAGGAGCTCAAGGTCGCCGGCCACAAGTGCAAGGCCCTTGAGCAGAACAGCAAGGAGGTGGCCACTGAGCTATCCACCCTGAAAACCGAACTCCAAAAGGAGCGGGTGGATAGGAGCTTCTTTGAGGAGCAAGTCTGGCAGGCAAAGGTTATAAAGGATGGTAAGCCATACTTATTGCAGTGTGTCTTCGAGGAAAGCAAGTTCGAGTTGCTTACCAAGGTGTGGCGTTCCTCATGTGCCTGCTCCGACCTCCAGGAGAGCGCAGCGGACGAGAATCATTTCTATCCTTCGCGGGGAGAAGGAGATAAAGGTCGTTCTATTCTGGGTGCAGTTTGAAGCCCCCGAGCGCTATCCTCTCCTTGTTGAGCAACTGATGGTGATACATCATATGGCGGAGCTGGACATGAAGGATCTTTGGGTACGGCTATGGCCCAATGAGCCACTGTCGGGCAGCTACTTCGGCCTGGTGCAGAAGTTGAGCGATGCCTCACCCCGGATCGACGCACTAAGGCGTTCCTCCTGCATCGAGGGAGCTCGGATGGCCTTTGCGAAGGGCAAGCTACACTGGCCAGGGCTTGCCCGATGAAGATAGCCACCGCCCCTCCGCCTCCTGGGTAGGAGCATAGGTACCCAGAGCTATACTTCTCCAAAGTAATGGAGGGTGCTCGGGCAATAGAGTCGCAATGTTTAAAAGAGGACATGTACGATTGAATGCTTTGTAATATGTTCGAAGAACTTTAAATGATTGTGTATTTGTTATGCATGGTTTATAATGTTTTGCATTACTTTATAACTCCTGTGTGGCTGTTTAAACTAAAAGCTGCGAGTCGTCGACTTCAGCCCCATGTAGATACTACCTGGGTGTCTCTAGTTACGCACTATAACCCTTAGCAGAGCTATCGGTACCAGAAGGAGGTAGCGTGCGGCAGACCAGGCAATCAGACTATAATGCTTTATTGCTTTCACTTAGCCATAGGGGCGCGAAAAGGACTGCGGGAGGTTGGTGACTAGCCCCTTGTGACTTGTGATGTTTGGATGAACCACGGCTAAAGCCGATATCACGTGGTTTGTATGAATAGAGAACCCATTGTATGACACGGGATGACCTCTAACGAGGTCGTGATTATAACACTTAGGCTCGGATTCTGAGACCGGTTCTCGCATACCATGACAATTAGTTTTCGGCTGTCTCCTCTAAGGTGCTTGACCAGGCTAGCCGGAAACACAATCGCAAAGGTTCTTCCTTTGCCCTTTTAGTCAAACAAGCGGAATGTAAAGGGGCAAGCACATGAGCCAGGCAACCCAACTATTGACCCAAGACATACTTCAGAACCAATGCATATAAAGCGAATTCCAAGATGTCGAACGCGTAAAAATTGTGCATAAGGCGATTATTTTAAACTCGAACCCCCGGTCTATTAACCGGTTGCATCACAATATACCAAAAAGTTTCACGAGAAGAGGGAGAAAATAGAATATGTGCCAGAAAAGGGCAACGAGACAACAATCTATAATGATTTTTTACTATTCTCAATGACTCTTATTACTCAAATTGCCGAAGCAGCTGTTTACCGGTATTTGAAGAAAAGAAATTTTACAGGAGTGGTTGTACCAGGGGTCTTCCATTGGTGTCCTTACGTCCTAGATGTGCCTTGTCGCTTGTCTACTCATGCGCTTCCTAGGGAGTGGTGTACTTCAATGGGAGGTACTGTTCGGCTAACAGATCTTGCAAACAAGGTCTCGAGAAGTGTGGATGATCTTTACGCCTTTATCAAGCCCTTGATGGTACATGTAGTGTGTCCGAAGACATTTGATGGCAGTAGTTCGGTCCAGCAGAACACTTACCACTTTTCCCCATCGTCGCCTACGGAATAGTTAGCGCAAAGTTGTGCCTCCTTGGCACGTACTTTACTGGTCCTAGGGCTGCGCAATGGGGGGCGAGTCTGTATTTACGGGGAGAAGAAGGTTCTGAGAGTTCGGGCTGAGGCCGAGCTCACTTCCCAACCTTCCGTGCCTTGACCGCAGGTGCTGGCATTTGCCGATCATCTTTGTAATGGAATTCGGTCGCTAGGTCCAATGCATGTTCCTTAGTTTGAAGGGAGCACTCTTTGTTGCCGTTGATAGTGATGACTAGTGTAGTGTGGGATGGCGTTAAAGCGTTAAAGCGAGCAACGATGTACGACCGAGCAGGACGGCATCTTGAGCTTGAGGTATGCGTAGTGTGGGGTGGCTTTAAAGCGAGCAACATTGTACGACCGAGCAGGGCATGATAGTCGCTATGGAAAGGCACAATGTCGAAGATCAAGTGTTCGCTTCGAAATTTATCAAGCGAGCCGAATACTACTTCTAACCTTACCGAGCCCATGCACCGGGCTTTGACGCTTGGTATCACTCCTTTAAAGGTAGTGTTGTTGGCTTTGATCCTTGACGGATCTATCCCCATCTTTTTCACCGTATCTGAGTAAATCAGATTGAGGCTACTTCCTCCGTCCATAAGGACTTTAGTGAGGTGATACCCGTCTATAATAAGGTCTAGGACGAGGGTGGCCAAGCCTTCATGACGGATACTGGTTGCATGGTCATGTCAATCGAAGGTGATCGGGTATGCCAACCATGGGTTATACTGCAGGGCTACAGGCCGTACGGTGTAGACCTCCCGAAGGGCACGCTTCCTCTTCTTCTTGGGTATATGGGTGGCGTATATCATATTTACAGTCTTCACCTCTGGGGGGAACTTCTTTTGTCCGCCATCAATCGGACCTCAAGGCTCATCCTTGTCCTCATTGTGCTGGCTCTTGCCTTGGTCGTCGGATGTGAGTTTGCCATCCTATTTGAATACCCAACAGTTATAGTTGGTGTGGTTGGTAGGTTTCTCTAGAGTGTTGTGGATTTGGCACTGCCTTTCCATGATATTCTCTAGCGGGGTGGGTCCGTCACAATTGCCTTAAGGAGGCTTCTTCCGCTATGCGGGTCGGGAATTGCGGAAGCCGGCATTAACAACCGTGTCATCGGCATCACTATTGTTGTGCCAGCACTTATTCTTGTTGCGCTTTGGTTTCCCGTATCCGTCCCGAATTTCGGAGGTTTCGGGGTCGTCGCGGTTGTGGCTTTGTCTTGCGAGCCAGTTGTCTTCACCCGCGCAAAAGCGGGTCATGAGGGATGTAAGGGCGGACATTGTCCGAGGTTTTCCTGGCCGAGCTGGCGGGCCAACTATTCATCCCGAATATTATGCAGGAAGGAGGCTATTGCCTCGGCATCCGAGCACTTGACAATCTGGTTTTTCTTGGTCAAGAACTGATTCCAGAATTGCCGCACGGACTCTCTTGGCTTTTGGACGACGTTGCTCAAATTGGAGGAGTTCGGTGGCCGAACATAGGTGCCCTGGAAGTTAATTCGGAATGCCTCCTCTAGGTCTTCCCAGCATCCTATGGAGTTTTCTGGGAGGCTGTTCAACCAGTGTCGAGCTGTCCCCTTAAGTTTTAGGGGTAGATATTTGATGGTGTGGAGGTCATCTCCTTGTGGCATGTGAATGTGGAGGAGGAAATCTTCAATCCATACGGTTGGGTCAGTTGTCCCATCGTACCGCTCTATGTTTACGGGTTTAAACCCGTCCAGCAACTGATGTTGCATCACCTCGTTCGTGATGCACAGGGGGTGGGCGACGCCTCTGACCCGAGCTATGTCGCTCCAGTGATCGGCATCTATTTTAGCCTAGTTTCATTCCCGGCCTCTATTTGTTGTGGTCGAGCCAGGGCCGGTACCCATCCCATTGATTGGGTGAGTACCCTCTAGATCCGTAGATAGATCTTGTGCGACCTGCCCTATGGTCCAGGTCATGTCAAAGGTCGAACCTTTCTTTGGGATCTATTGGCTCTTTGCCCCGTCTTCGTGGTATCACCGGCCTATAACCAGTGTAGTCAGCCATCCTGTCGCGCCCTCGAGGGGGGCGGTCTGCCTTATCATATGGGGTATGTTTAGGAGATGGCGTATCAGTTAGCTTGTCATCGAATTGCGGCAACAGCCTTCTATGTGGATAGCTTTCAGGTTGGTCCAAGAGACCGGTACCGTATCCTTCCTCAGCTGCGAGGACTCTCGTTAACCGATCATTGAGGTTATCTTGATCGTCTTTAAGATGCTATTCTTTAGCTTTCAGGCTACGCGTTGTGGCTATAAGCTATTGCCTGAAAAGTTCCTGATTATCTTGGTTTCCAGGAATGTCGAAGTCATCGGCTTCCGAGATGTCCTCCTCCTCGAGAGGGGGAGGTAGTTATCTTCCTCGGAATCGTTTAGATGTCGGGGTTGCGGTGTTCTTCGGGCCTATCCTGATCCTCTAATGGGTGTTCGGTTATATCGGGATCGTCGAGGTCTTCCGGGATATCTCCATCCCTGGTTCCGATAATAGCTTTCCTTCTGTTTTTGCCTTTTGACCGTTTATGCGCTTTCCGGCGCCTTGACGACACTTCACTCGACTTGTCGCCATCGGTTTTGGGCATATTCTCGCCATTAGCGGCTGGAGGATCCACCATGTAGACGTCGTATGTGGAGGTGGCGGCCCATCTCCCAGTTTTAACTGGGGCGGTAGTGCAATCTTCCTCATCCATGTATTCTACCTCCTTAGAGGCATAGTCCAACATGTTGGTTAAATCTTCGACTGTGGCTATCAAGTGGGTGGTGGGTGGGATGAAAAATTCGTCCTGACCCGCCCTGAGACCGATCTGCGCATGGATCGGGGTTGGGTCGTTCGTAATATTCATCGACGAGATCCGATCTAGGACCTCGTTGAGTATCGAGAGCTCGATCGGGTCAACCTGCTTGGAGCTTTCAGAGTTGACCTTTGTTATGTCCGTGCTAGGGGAGTATTCGGCGGGAACAGGTATCCGGTCGTCCTGCACGGTGGACGGATCCGTACTGAGAGTAAGGTCGTTGCTGGGGAAAATTCCATGGATGTGACCAAACGAAGGATCCGAGGTTAAATCCTCGGAGTCGTCGGGTGTGGTAGGCGAGACTGCAAGCCTGGTTAGCGAAAGATCGCCCCGAGAGTCCACGGAGAAATATAGGTTCCCGAATCCGACCTCTTGATCAGGGGTGAAGCTCCTGACCCACCCTGGATGGCCGATCTGGTCAGCGTGCACCAGAATGCTGCCGAAAGCAAAGATCGGTCCGAGGACAAAGGTGTCCATGTTGTGGACCACTTCATTGATAACGACGCGAGCCATCGATTCCTTTGGTGCTCACAGCGGAACTGTCACGCCCAAGATGCGGTCCTATCCTTATTTTTGGCATCAGGGCCTCACAGGGATAGAAGCGCATCTCATCGTGTTGATAGAATGGATATCATTACAAGTACATTTATAGAAGAGATGAGTATATGGAATTGGCTTACCCTCGCCACAGGCTACATCAATATCACATTAATACACCAACATTCTCAAACATCATACATAAGAGCAGGGTCCGACTACAGACGAAATCAAACGATAAAATGACACCCATCCTTTTTGTCCCAGGCTGCTTCCTGGAACCCATCCAAGATTGATGATGATGAAGAAGAACTCCAAATCAAACAAGCAACGAGCTCACGTTCAATCATCGCATTACCTGTACCTGCAACTGTTGTTGTAGTAATCTATGAGCCACAGGGACTCAGCAATCTCATTTCCAAGGGTATCAAGACTATTGAAGCTTAATGGGTGAGCTATGGTTAAGTGGTGAGGTTGCAGCAAGTGACTAAGCATTTATTTGAGTAGCTAACTTACGAATACAGAAAGTAAAGTATGGTGGTCTACGCATGACAGACGTCAACTAGTAATGATCACTAACTGATCCTGAACACCTACTTACGTCAAACATAACCCCACTGTGTTCTCTTTCGGATAAGGACTCACGAGAAGAGACAATCACGGTTACGCACACGGTTGGTGTATTTTATTTGAGTTTACTTCAAGTTTGCTATGACCGGGTGTTAAACAAAGTATCCAAGTTTGCCACATAACTGCGGGCACGACTTCTCGAAAAGATTTATCCCTGCAGGGGTGCTCCAACTCATCCATTACAAATTAACCACATGCTGCAGGAACAACCTCGACCACGGATCTCGTGATCATCCTAGGCAATTCCAAAGGAAATCTGGCACCTCGAGATAGCCCGAGGAAGATCAGAGTTCCTCATACAAGACGTTTGAGAAGGTAAAACAAATCCAGCAAGGTCCCCCGACGTGTCGACGAACCCGATAGGAGCCGCGTATCTCGTTCTCAGGACATGACCAGATAAGCACATCATACAATGGCCTGATAGAAATCTCCCGAGTTGCCTCGGGTTGGCCCCGCACATGGCTCTAGTTTGGACCACCACTCATGAGGAGCACTGGCCTGGGGGTTGATTATTTATCCACGGGGTCCAGAAAGTCCCTATCCAAGTTCATTAGTTATTAGGCAAACGTAGTACCAAAGTTGGGCCTTGCCAGACAAGTTTTATCCTAAAACGAAAATCAAGGGGGTCCCCATAACAACCCCAAGCATGTTAGGAGCGCTCAATTATGCAACATAACACCGGTTCACAAGAAACTAGGGCGGGAGGACTGGAACAAAACACGAAGCAAAAGGCCAAGCCTTCCACCCTTTACCAAGTGTATAAGTGTATTAAATTAAATAGCAATAATATTGTGATAACAAAAGAATTTCCATGTTGTCACATGGAAGCAATTGCACCTGCATCTAGAAACACTATAAGAAGAGATGAGCAAGCGGTGACATAGCCAAACAAAGGTTTGCTGGGATGTGGAGGGGTTAGAGGCTTTTCATGGCAATGTTGGGAGGCTTGTCAAACAAATGGTAGGTAGCGAGACATAATGATAAAAGAGGGACAACTAGCATAGCAATGATAGTAGTGGTATCTAGGGAAATGTGTCATCTTGCCTAAGATCCTGCTCGAAAGAAGAACGAGTCCACGAAGAAGACGATCCAACGTAGTCGAACGAATCCTCCCACTCCGAACGCTTTCAGAACTCTATCGAGAAGAAGCAAACCGAAACAACAATCAACACAAGGGAAACACCACACATATGCAAGATATGATGTGCAAACAAATATGATGCATGTCCACGTTCAAATATGCAACGAGTTGCATATTGATGAAACTCCACGTTCGAATTATTTAGTTCACTCTCGTTAGGTACTCACCATTATTAAATGTTGTTTAACGTGGCAAACAGTGAAGCAATAAGAAACTACAACATCTAGGCATTTTCAATGAGGCCGGAAGCAATATATATCATTTCCGAAACAACCCCTTATGCATATTATGAATTTGGTCCAGATCTGTACTAAACATATTTTAGAGTTGTTAAACAGCACAATAAATTTCACCATGTGATTCTACACAATTTTCTAGCCAAGTTACATATGTGGTACATTTTTATCGGAGCTACGGTTTAGTAGTTACGAAATAAATCATTTTAGCATGTCATTCATGCAAATCAATGCAAACATCAAGTTTAAGTATTTTTGTCACATGTGAAAGTAGGATATTGTGAATCTACATGAAATTTTAGTCATTTTTCATATATAAAGTTTTTCCATACGATGCCTGGTTAGTGAGTTATTAAATGCATGAAGTGTAGGGTCTATTTTGCAAATCTGTAAATCATTGGATAATGGTTAAATTCTCAGTGTAGGAAAAAAACACATGGGCCGAATCTGGAGTAGCCCAACAGCAGCAATGGGTGACGGATAACTAACAAGCGCATGGGGCGAGGGTTAGGAGGGGCTGGGAGCTCACCTAGCTGGGCTGGGCACAGATCAACAGCGGGGAGAGGCAAGGTTGGGCCGGCTAGGGCGGCGGCCCACGCGGGCGGAGGCGCGGCCCAGGCGACACAGCACTGCAAGCCATCCGCTCGTCCTCACGTGCCCCTACTCGAGCGAGCGCTACATGCGGCGACGACAGACGTCGGGCAGGTGGCCAGCAAGGCGGCGGCCCAAAGGCCGACGAGAACGGCGGCTAGCGGCAGGGTTCGGCTAGATCTGGAGCTCGGCGGCCGGATACGGAGCACCTTGTAGCAGATCTGAAGGGAAAGGAGAGAGAGAGCCATTAGAGGAGAGGAAGAAATCGGGAGGAAGGAGAAGAGCAGGGCTAGGGGCTGGCCTGAAGTGGTCGGGTTCCGGCGGCTCGTTGCCGGTGGTGCACTTTGACGGCCCTCCGGTGAGGCGATGGGGTCGGGCACGGAGGAGCGGCCAGGGGCGCTGCCTGGGAGCCGATCGGGATGAGCAGGGCTCGGGGCGACATACGGGCGACGACGGCTCGTTGGGGCCCGAACGGGCCTCAGATGGGCCCGAACGACCCGAAAGCGGAGGGGGCTAGGGTTAGGTTGTGGCGGCCGTGTAGATGGGATATGAGGAGATGAGAGGGAGGTTTGCGGCCCGTGACACGAGGTTTTAAAACACCGAAAAACGTCCGATGAATAAACCGATGACCGCACTGCTACGACTGACCGACGAGGTACCAAACGAACTCAAAATGCGACGAAATTTGGCAAGCGGTCTACCTACAAAATAGTAAGACCACAGTCCAGCTTTCTACCCAATCGGAGAAAAAATTTAGCGCGCCCTAAAAATGGTTTTTTTAACGATGCCGCAGGCGCGTGCATGTGTGATTGGTCTAAAAACGGGCAACGGCAAGAACGGAGGGAATCGGCAGCTACTCACGGATGCAAGTTTTCGAAAACGAGTGATGATTCCATGCGGATGATGCGAATGATGCGATGATGAATTCAACCACCAAAGGGAACACAGACGAGAATGGAAATAAAAGGGGAATCTTCTGGAGCGTCGGTCCCGGGCTGTTACAAGTCTCCTCCACTACACGAGGATCTCGTCCCGAGATCTAGAATTAGAAGGGGAAGAGAAAGAGCAAGAGGTAAACTTAGTTGCTTCTCTGACAAATGAGTGAAACCAATGAAATATGAAGGTTGGAAAGAGATGAATAATGACACAAGGAACAAGCAAGAATTCACAAGAAATTTTGGCAGCACTTCGGTTGGAAAGAGAGGCAAAATTTGATATGCAGGAAAAGAACTTGAACATAGAACACAACACTCCGGTAAAATGAATAAGCAATAAAGAACATGATCTTTATAAAACCTAATGATAGATTGAAGAGAGCAACATCACAAGGCCTCCATAACAAGAGAATAGAAACTGGATTGATGGAAGGAAAAGAACGGATAAGAAAATGACAACTTCCAGCACAAATGAATTTGAAAGGATAGGTTGAATGGAGTTGATTAAGAATCAACAATGAAAAGAATATCTTGCTATGGGATTATGGAAAACATCTAATTATGAGGTGACAACCTGCCACAACAAAAACAATTGATTGCTTCAGAGCAACAAGATATGCCAAACTTCTTTCACCAAGAAGAGGAGGAGAAAACTTGAATCATTTATGACACCATGATAGCGAAAATCCTTAGGAAATGCTTTAGGTGAAATCCAACCCAAGGTAACTCCGAGAAGGCATGATGGGTTTACTTGACAATTTCACTTGAGACTCGTCATAATCAAGAATTGAATAACACCATCTCAAAAGACAACGGAGAATGAATTGAACTTAGAAATCCGAGATAAAGAACACTTGAGCACCTCCAACAAGAATCTTGATGAATAATTGAGAATGAAAGAAATCTTGATGAACCACCCTGAAGAAACTCTGGAAGAACTCTGAAACAAAATGATGATAGAAAGAATTGAAGGATGCAAAAAGGACAAGATTGAGGCCTTGCTATGAATTATATGAAGCTTAGCGACAAGATACTTGAGAAAAAACTAGGAACTCCAGAAAAGAAAGATGACCACTTGGGATAAGGAATTGATATCATGAATAACTCCAGAAGAAAGATTGAAATCACTTGGATGAACAAGAATAAGAATTATGATATGCCTATCCTTCATCAAGTTAAATTGATGAAAAGCAACGGATTTCGCACACTACTTATTAGTTTGGAAAAGATAGGAAAGATATATAGAGCACAAACTTGAAGAGGTCTTGCACGAGAACACCGGTAAGAATTCAAAACAAAATAGGATAATGCAAATGAATAATATAACATGAGAATGAAGAGAGCATGATCCACCTAATAGAAAACTTGAACCAAGCACCGGAAGGAATTAGAAACTAAAGAGGACACATGAGAATGAAGAGATCAAGATTTGCCTAATAGAAACTGAAAAAAGCACTGTTATAATTGAGATACAAATGAAGGAACAACAATTGAGAAGAATTTGCGAACAAAGCTGAAAGCTGAGAACGAAGAAATCTTCTGAAATGATGGCCTTCGGGACGATCGAGAAATGAAAACAACTCTGAATGCACTTGATAGCTATGGGAGAAATTTCTCATGATAAAAAACAATTTCAGATGATAGCAACAAACTGAAACCATGAATCTTTGGAGGAACGAACAATGATTTAAGAGAAACTCTCCTTCGGTCTTCAATGCTTAGAATAATGAAGAGAAACAACATCATGTATTACTGAGACATTCCGGAATAATGAATAAGGAAAGGTTATGCCAAACCCGACAGTGATGCCAAACCCGAGCAGCGATGCCCTCGTACTTCATACCATCATCGCCTCCGAGAGCCTCACCTTCCTCTTCTTGTGGGTGATAGTTGATGGGGGTAGCATCATCAACATCCTCTATCGTGACACCTTGCTCAAGTTGGGGCTCAAGGTGAAGGACCTGGAAACCAGCCCGATGGTTTTCTAGGGACTCGTGCCCGGGCAGTCCTCCTCCCCCATTGACAAGATCTGGCTCGATGTCCTCTTCGATGACAAGTCCCACTTCCACCGCGAGCCGGTCTGGTTCGAGGTGGTGGACCCTGACAACCCTACCACGCGCTTTGCACCGGACGAACCTCATCAAGTTTATGATAGTGCCCCACTACACCTACCTCAAGCTCAAGATGCCAGTCCCGAAGGGCATAATCACCATTGATAGCAACTACAAAATATCAATACCATGCGTGCATGGTGGCAGCCGGCTAGTTGAGGCTCCGGTGACCGCAGAGGAGAGGCAAAAACTTGACCGGCTCTAGGCTCATGCCGCCGAGCAGTCAGCCGTGCCGGACCCCCCATCCCGGCCGGCCGGCGAGGCATGTTTCCAGCCATCCAAGGACACCAAGAAAGTGCCGCTCGACCCGGCTAACCCCGAGCAGTGCATCGCCATTGGCGCGAACCTCAACAGCAAATAAAAAGGCAAGCCCGTCGACTTCCTCCATGTCAATCGGGACATCTTTGCATTGTCTCCCAAGAACATGCCGGGTGTTCCGAGGAAGTATGCCAAGCACAATATTTATGCGCGGCCGGATGTGAAGCCGGTCAAGCAACCCCTACGATGTTTCTTCGAGGAGAAGTGACACACTATAGGAGAAGACATAGCCCGGATGCTCGCAACCGGCTTAATCATGGAAGTGTTCCACCCGAGATTGCTGGCCAACCCGATCCTGGTGCTGAAGAAAACAAGACTTGGCGCATGTATATCGACTACACTAGCCTGAACAAGGCATGTACCATGGACCCATATGCCCTGCCCCGGATCGATCAAGTAATTCACTCCACGGCTGGCTATGACTTGTTGTTTCTGGATGCCTACTCAGGGTACCACTAGATCAAGCTGGACCCAGCCGATCAACTAAAGACCTCCTTCATCACCCCCTTCGGGGCCTACTGCTACATCACCATGTCCTTCGGTTTAAATAATGCAGGCGTGACCTTGCAGCTCTTCATGCAAAGTGCCTCCTGCTGCAGATCGGCGGAAACATCCACATCTACGTGGACGACATCGTCGTCAAAACCAAGAAGCATTCCAGCCTCCTCGATGACCTCTGGGAGACCTTTGCCAACCTGCACGAGTACAAGGTCCGTCCCAACCCAAAGAAGTGCGTATTTGGCATGCTACCAGGACAACTCCTTGGTTTCTTCATGTCCGCCTACTCGAACCCAAGACGGAGAAGATCAAGGCGATCGAGCGTATGCCCAAGCCGACCTGGCTCCGCGACGTTCAGAAATTTACCGGGTGCCTCGCCCCACTCAACCGGTTCGTTAGCCGGCTGGGGAGAAGGCTCGCCCCTCTACCACCTCATGTAGAAGACGGACCTGATCGAGCCAGGCCATGACACCAAGAAGAAGCCAACCAAGTTCGAGGCGACCGACTAGGCGGACGTAGCGTTCTGCGACCTCAAATGGGTCCTCACCAATGCGCCCATCCTGGGCGCGCCGGCGGAGAAGGAGCCCCTGCTTGCATACATCATGGCGACCACGCGTGTCATTAGCATCTTCTTTGAGTGGAGCGGTCGGAGGAGGGCAAGGTGCTACCAGTCCAACGCCCCGTTTACTACCTCAGCGAGGTCCTCTCTGCCTCCAAGCAAAACAACCCCTACTATCAGAAGATGTGCTACGACATATACTTTGACGCCCAGAAGATCAAGTAGTATTTACAAGAGTACAACATCACGATGGTGAGCATGACGCCGCTCGGTCAGATAATGGGCGGCCCGTTCGGATCGCCAAATGGGAAACTGCCCTTGCCGACTATGAGATATGGCATGAGCCGCACACTACCATCAAGTCATAGGCGATGGATGATTTCCTCGTCGACTGTGCCGATACCCAGATTGTGTCGCCTCCTCCGGTCGCTACACATTGGCGCATGCATTTGGATGGCTCCAAGATGTGAATTGGCCTAGGATCCGGCATCATCTTGTCATCTCCAAAGGGAGACCATCTCAAGTATGCGCTCCAAATCCACTTCGCCGCATCCAACAATGTGGCTGAGTATGAGGCACTTGTCCACGGCCTCCGGCTCACCAAAGAGATTGGCATCCGATGCATCTTGTGCTTCGGCGACTCCGACCTCGTGGTGCAGCAGGTCTCTGGCGAATGGGGCACCAGGGATGCCAACATGGCCAGCTACCGCTTCCTCATCCATAAGCTCACCAACTTGATCGAGGGGTGCGAGTTTCATCACGTCCCCCAGGCGGACGACGAGGCGGCAGACGCCTTGGCATAAATCGGCTCCACCCGTCGGGCCATCCCGGCTGGTGTCTCCCTCCAGCAACTACTCAAGCCATCAATCAAACCCGCCATCGAGTCGGAATCCACCTTCGTGCCTGCGGGTCCTGGTGGCTCCCAAACGGGCCCGAGGGTTCCATCGGCTCCAACTGCCATGCCGGCTCCAACCGTTGTCATTCCAATTGTTGTCGGCTCCGAGCCCACGTCCGTTATGATGGCAGTCGATGCGATCCCTACCTCCCAGGACATGGGGCTGGCGAGACGGACCCGAGGACTAACGGGAATGGTCCAGGGGCTCCGGCTGGCCACGGCTTCTAGCTCGAGCCAGAGCTGGCCCCCGTCTTGGCACCCTCATGGGCCCATCCGATCTTCGCTTTCCTATTGCATGGAGAGCTCCCCTCCTACGAAGACAAGGATCGGCAGATAAAGCACTGGGATCCCACATACAACATCATCAATCGCGAGCTGGTCCACCACAGCACAACCGGCGTGTATCGGCGACGCGTCGTGTCCGAGAGGGGCCAGGAGATCCTCCGAGATATCCACCAGGGCGAGTGTGGGCATCATGTCGCCTCAAGGATCGTGGTGTATAAGGTGTTCCCTCATGGCTTCTACTGCCCGACTGCCCAGGAAGAGGCGATGCAGCTCATCGACAGGTGTGAGGGGTGCCAACAATTCCGCGCACAAAACCACCTACCGGCTATGGCACTCAAGACTATCTCGCTGTCGTGGCCCTTCGCCGTGTAGGGGATCGACATGGTGGGGCCATTAAAGACCGCTCGGGGCAATATGATGCACCTGCTGGTAGTCGTCGACAAGTTCACATGGTGGATCGATGTCACGCCCAAGATGCGATCCTATCCTTATTTTGGCACGAGGGCCTCGATAGGGATAGAAGCGCATCTCGTAGTTTCGCAAGAATTGATATAATTACAAGTACATGTACAGAAGGGATGAGTATATGGAATTGGCTTACACTCGCCAAAAGCTACATCAACATCACATCAATACAACAACATATTCAAATATCATACGAAACAGCAGGGTCCAACTATGGACGAACCCAAATGATAAAATGACATCCATCCTGGCTATCCCAGGTTGCCGCCTAGAACCCATCCTAGATTGATGAAGAAGAAGAAGAACTGCAAATCAAATCAAGCATCGCTCTCAGGTCAAAGCATCGCATTACCTATACCTGCAACTGTTGTTGTAGTAATCTCTGAGCCATAGGGACTCAACAATCTCATTTCCAAGGTTATCAAGACTATTAAAGCTTAATGGGTGATGTATGGTTAACTGGTGAGGCTGCAACAAGCAACTAAGCATTTATTTGAGTGTCTAACTTACGAATACAGAAAGTAAAGTATGATGGTCTACGCATAACGGACGTGAACTAGCAATGATCACTAAACGATCCTTAACACCTACTTACGTCAAACATAACCCCGTCGTGTTCTCTCTCGGATAAGAACTCACGACAAGAGATAGTCATGGTTACGCACACGGTTGGTGTATTTTATTAGAGTTTACTTCAAGTATGCTATGACCGGGTGTTAAACAAAGTTTCCAAGTTGCCACATAACCGCGGGCATGACTTTTCTGAAAGATTTAACCCTACAGGGGTGCTTCAACTCATCCATCAAAAATTAACCACACGCCGCGTTGGAATTCCTCAACCACGGAATCACCCGTAGTATTTGCGGAATCCCGATGGAAAATCTCAACTTCGAGATAGCTCGAAGTGTTGTCATAATCCCACGCGCAAGATGTCCAAGAGAGGTAAAAACAAGTCCAGCAAGGCCTCCCGACGTGTCAACGATCCCGATAGGAGCCGCATATCACGTTCCCAGGACACGACGATAAGCGACGCGTACAGTGGCCTAACAGAAATCCCCCATGTTCCAACAGGGTGGCCCCGCACAGTGCTCTAGTTTGGACCAACACTCATGAGGAGTACTGGCCCGGGTTGTTGATTAAGGATCCCCGGGTTAATTACTCCCTATGCAGGTTTATTTGTTAGTAGGAAAATGTAGTACCAATGTTGGGCCTTGCCAAATGAGCTTTATCCTAAAACGAAAATCAAGGGAGTGCCCATAACTGTTGGAGATATGCCCTAGAGGCAGTCATGTATGATGATATTTCCTATGTGTTTATGTATGAAGATAGTCCTTGGACGTTATCATTGATGTGGATTAACAAGTATGTGACTTGTTTGTGAGAATATGCATTGTATGATGACTATCCTAAATGGTCCCTAGTTGAAAGGGTTGTGTGGACGCGCAACCAGTTAGACTAGCATATGACATGGTGGATGGTACGGTCTCACTAACCATGTAGCATTCGATGCTAGCCAGATAATATGGACTCAGAAAGGTCTAGTTTGATTCGACACAGTCGGATCTGATTCAAGATAAGGTCTGAGTTGGATAGACCCAACTATGAGACGCATTGATAGGTCATCTATGAGTCTCTAGTACGACATACATTCTATGTCTTAAGACCTGAGCTAGCGCATGTACTCGGGATGGTGAAAGACTTGCTTTGGGCTGACCAAATGCTACTACATGACTGGGTAGTTACAAAGGTAGGTTTTGGTCTTGTCCACACCCATGTTGTGAGACATGGTCGAGCAAGATTGGATTTGCCCCCCCAATCCGGAGAGATATACTCTAGGCCCCATGGGTGATCCGACCTGGATAAGCATGGCCCTGCGATGAGGATTATGAGATAATCCGAATGTTGGTCAGATTAATCGGAATGAGAAAGAGGTCGTGCTGCAACCAGGATGACCATGTCGCCTTGTGCACGACAACATATATCGTGTGGCAAAGGGAACAGAAGTGTGAAGTACAGGTTCTCCTAACTAGCTTCATCGGACACTTGGATTCATCACGTTTTGCTAGAGGCCGCTACCGACTGGTCAAGTCGGATGTGATCTGACTCACGACCAAGTGAACGTGAACCTAAGGGGTCGCGTGCTTAAGGGAAGGAACACGTGGGCTTTAGGATCCGTGTGAGGCCCAAGAGTTCAGTCTGCGTCGGATGCCTAAATATAGTGGAGGTGTGGCACACTCATCGAGTTGATCGCTTCGGCACCATCATTAGGGCTTTGCATGAGTTGCAACTAGCCACCTCCACTCACCACCACCAACAGAGTGATCGGACCTAGCAGTCCGCCGCATGGGTGTTCCTCTTGCACGCGCGGATACCATTAGAGGTGGTGCACCTGCACCGCTCCGGCGAACCTGTATGTGGGATCCGGTGATCGGTTGGTCGAGGGAGATTGGGCCGATTGTTTGAGGGAGATCATACAAGGAGGAGATGCGCCACACGAATGCACTGCTCCAACTCTACTTTCGCTGCACGACACTACGCGTCTAGTGGTAACAAACTATGATCCATCTCCGTAGCATGTTCTTGATTGTTCTGTGTATAGGGAAATTTTGATTCGCATGCGATGCACCTACGGTAGAACCCAACAGTGGTCTTAGAGACTCTGTTATACGATTTGGATTCAGATCGGATGCATATTTGATATGTGGAGGCGGCGGATGAGATCCGTCGTCGTTCATAAGACTGGCTATGTGCACGGTTGATGAGATCACTTGCACATTGGGATAGATTGAGGCTATGTTTTTTGTCAATCAGGATCGATAAGATCGTGACACAACCTACCCCTATAGGTTGGTATCCGCCATCGGGGTTCACCGTGAAACGTAAATCCAAATCGGGTTCGCGATGATCGATGAGATCGGTCTGATCAGAAAATTCGGCATGATCAGAGTGCAGATGCGATGTGTGATTTCTGAAAACATCGGGCAGTGCCCCTTCGAACCCCGCCCGCTAACCGGCTAGCGGGACTGCCGTGTGCGTAGTGCCTTATATTTCATACAAGATCACACAAACCAGTAGAATGTGATTCTATGCATAAGTTTGTTTTGGAGGTTTGATGTGATTAGTATGGCTCATATGTATGTGATGCATGTGTGTAACTTAACATGAGCTGCGTGTCATGATTGTATAACGACATACGTGTCGACTTGTGATTCTTTGTAAATTCATTACTAGTTGTAGTAGTTGGTGGACAGAGATCAAGTTTGAAGCCTTGGTGTCCTGGCGTGATGAACAACATGGAGTTCCTCCTTGGTCATCAGAGTAGGAGGCGGCCATGGAAGGAAGCCCAAGGAGCCATACTATTTCACATATTTATGTTTATATGTGATGGATATTACTTCTTATTCCTATGCATGTTAGTATGGTAGAAAGATCCCTCATTAATATCAAGCATATTACCATTCCGGATGTTGCACCTTTGCACATCAAGTACGCCTGATAGTGGGATCATAAAATTGAGGTGCTACTTGGTGTCCTTGAATTGGAGGGTTCGTGTCGGACGCGGACATGCACTGCATCAGGTTAACTTGACAAGGCTATCTAAACGGTTTTGGGCCTTGTGGCAAAGAAGGTTGGGAGCCAGTGTATGAGATACCTACCCAACCAACATGAGTTGTTTATAGATACGAGTAGCAAGATGTTGCTTACCCAATAGGCAAGTTGGCTAGCAGTGATGCTAAAGCTCACTAGTCGCTCGCGCTAGATGGGTCCTAAATCACTGAGAGTTTGCGGAGAGATGCCGACTTCAGAGGGAGTAGTTCTGTTTAAGGCTTGAATTACTCTACATAAACACATTCCTTAGTGATTACATATTTTGCTGTTGTAGATCAATGGCACCACCTGCTTTACCCAACTTTGCATTGAAATCAATTCTGGAAAAGGATAAACTGAATTGAACAAACATTACCACCTGGTATAGAAATTTGTGACTTGTTCTCAAGCACGATAAAAGGAACATGTTCTAGAGAATCCACTTCGAGAGGAACCTGCCAAGAATGCTAATGCCACAACCAAGAATGCCCACTAGAAACATGTTGATGAATCAAACGAGATCAGCTACCTCATGCTAGCTTGGATGGAGCCCGATTTGCAATAGCATTTCGAAAACATTCAGGTTTTCGATATGATCAAGAGTTTGAAGAGCTTGTTTTAGGTGCAGGCTAGGACCGAGAGGTTCAACGTCTGGTAATCCTTGACGGATTGTAATCTGAAGGAGGGTGATCGACTGAGCTTGCATGTGATTAGGATGATCGGGTACATGCAAGCTTTGGATTGGTTAGGCTTCCCACTTGGGGACGAGCTGTCCACGGATGCAATTTTGGGTTCTCTTCCACCTAGCTATGGGATGTTCGTGCCGAACTATCATGTGCACATCATGGATAAGAAGCTCACTAAATTGCATGGGATGCTCAAGGTGGCAGAGCAAGATATAAGAAAGGCACGCATCAAGTGTTGATGGTGTAGAACTCGGCTAAGTTCAAGAAGAGTTGGTCCAAGAAAAAGGGTAAGGAAAAGGGCACAGAGAAGGCTGTCTCCACCGCTGAGCCAAGGTCCGGATCGAACTCAAAGACCATTTGCCTACACTACAAGGAAGCTGGTCACTTGAAGAGGAACTATAGCAAGTGGCTTTCTGAGCACGACTAGAAGGCCGGAGATGCTTCTTCGGGCAAAGGTACACTTGTTACATATGTTATAGACATTTACCTTGCTGACATACCTAGTAGATCCTAGGTATTTGATACCAGATCAGTTGTTCATATTTGCAACTCAATGCAGGGGCTTGTAAGAACTAGGCTTGTGGCACAAGGGGAGATTGACATCAGGGTTGGCAACAAAGCAAGAGTTGCTGCGTTGGAGGTTGGCACGATGCAACTCAAGCTTACTTTTGGATTTATTTTGGAATTGAATAATTTTTATTACATTCCCACACTTAGTCAGAACATTATTTCTACCTCATGCTTGATGAGTCAAGGTTATGAATTCAATATAAAGGACAATGGTTGTTCATTTTATTTGAATGGAATGTTCCATGGCTGTGCACCTATAGTAGATGGGCTGTTTATTTTAAATCTAGAAACGGAACCAGTCTATAACGTGAATGTCAAGAGGCATAAGCCTAATGAAATAAATCTGACATACTTCTGGCATTGCTAGGTTGGACACATTAGTCTGAAACGCATGAAGAAGCTCCATGATGATGGACTCTTAACATCGTCCGACTTCAGGCGTTTGAGACATCCGAATCATGCTTGCTAGGCAAGATGACTAAGTCACCTTTTGCAAAGAGTTGCGAGAGGGCATCCGAGCAGTTGGAGCTTATACACAATGATGTGTGTGGTCCAATGAGCACAACGGCCAGAGGTGGCTATCAGTACTTCATGACTTTTAGCGATGACTTGAGTAGATATGGATATATCTATTTGATGAGGCACAAGTCAGAAACTTTTGAAAAGTTCAAAGAGTTTCGAAACGAGGTTGAAAATCAGCTCACCAAGATGATAAAAGTTCTACGATCAGATGGTGGAGGTGAGTACATGAGCCAGGAGTTTGATAATCATCTGAAAAGTTGAGGTATAGTACCTCAGCTCGCACCTTCGGGTAGGCCGCAGAGAAATGGTGTGTCGGAATGGAGAAATCGAACCTTGTTGGACATGGTCCGGTTGATGATGAGCAAATCGGATTTACCCTTGTCATTCTGGGGATACGGTCAAGAAACTGCAGCTTTCATATTTAATAGGGTACCATCAAAATTCGTAGACAAGACACCACATGAGATGTGGACTGGGAAGAGTCCTAGTTTGTCTTTTCTAAAGATTTGCGGTTGTGAAGCATTTGTCAAGTGACTCATGTCGGACAAGCTTACACCCAAGTCGGATAAATGCATATTCGTGGGATATCCAAGGGAAACATTGGCATATAACTTCTACAACCGAGAAGAGAACAAAGTGTTTGTTGCTCAGAACGGGGTGTTCCTAGATAAAGAGTTTCTCAGTCGGGAGTCCAGTGGGAGAACTATGCAACTCAAAGAAATTCAAGAGCAACTCGGGGACAACTCGCTTGCTGATGAGATCACACTGAGGTCGGTCAGAGAACCCCTAGTGCAGTCAGCATAGGAGCCATGGAGCTCGGAAAGATTGCGCAGAGTGCGTGACATTTTGTTGCTACAAAGCGACGAGCCGGCCACGTATGGGGAAGCTATGGTGAGCCTATATTCTGAGGCATGGCTAGAGGCCATGAAATCCGAAGTTAAAGTACATGGATGACAATCAAGTCTTGGACTTGGTTTATCCGCCACCTAGCATAGTTGACATTGGTTGCAAATGGGTATTTAAGAAGAAAACTGATGTGTATGGTAAAGTTTGGATCCACAAAGCTTGGTTTGTTGCTAAAGGTTATGGACAAGTTCAAGGAATTGACTATGACGAGACCTACTCGCCGGTAGCGATGCTAAAGTTAGTGAGTATCATACTAGCTATAGCTGCATATTTCAATTATGATATATGGCAAATGGATGTCAAAACATCTTTCCTTCATGGAATTTAAAAGAGGATGTATACATGATACAACCCGAAGGTTTTGTCGATCCAACTAACGCTGGTAAAATATGCAAGCTCAAGAGATCCATTTATGGATTGAAGCAAGCAGCTCGGAGTTGGAACATTCGATTTGATGAAGTCATCGTTGACCTTGGTTTCATCAAGAACGAATAGGACTATTGTTTATACAAGAAGTCTAGTGGGAGATCGGTAGTATTTTTGATCTTGTATGTGGATGACATACTGCGGATCGGAAATGATGTTTCGGTGCTGAACTCAGTCAAGGAATCATTGAATGGCATGTTTTCGATGAAAGACCTTGGAGAGGCAGTGTACATTTTAGGCATCAAGATCTATAGAGATATATCGAGGAGGCTGCTCGGCTTGAGGCAGAGCACGTACAAAGACAAAGTGTTGAAGAGGTTCAACATCAGTGAGGCCAAGAAAGGCTTCTTGCTCGTCTCACACGGTATAAGGCTAAGCAAGACTCAGAGTGCTACGAGTTCTTAAGAGCGAAAACGGATGAGTAGGATTCCATATGCCTCGGCATTTGGATCCATCATGTATACCATGCTATTTACACAGCCTGATGTTGCCTATGCAATAAGCTTAACAAGAAGATACCCGACCCAGGTGAGAGTCACTGGGCAGCGGTGAAAACTATCTTGAAGTAACTGAAAAGGACTAAAGAGATGTTCCTAGTTTATGGAGGTGAGGAGGAGCTCTGTGTAAAGGGTTACGCTGATGCTAGTTTCCAAACCAACAGGGATGATTGTCGATCCCAAACTAGATTCGTGTATGTCATGAATGGAGGAGTAGTGAGCTGAACGAGTTCCAAGCAAGATATGGTGGCCGACTCCACAACAAAGGCCGAATACATTGCGGCTTGTGAAGCCGCAAAGGAAGGTGTTTGATTCGAAAGTTCCTAGAAGATGTTGGTGTGCTCCCGGGTTGGTCAAAACCGTTGGACCTCTAGTGCGATAATCCAGGTGCCATCGCACCTGCGAAGGAGCCGAGACAACACCACAAGACCAGGCACATAGACCGAAAAGATCACTTGATACGAAAGCTCGTCGAGAAAGGTGATAGCAATTTATGCTAGATTCATACGGATGCAAATGTTGCTGATCCATTGACTAAGCCGCTTCCAAAACCCAACCATGAGGGGCACGTTAGAGCTATGGGCATTCGATGTCTATTTGATTGACTCTAGTGCAAGTGGGAGACTATTAGAGGTATACCCTAGAGGCAATCATGTATGATGATATTTCCTATGTGTTTATGAATAAAGATAGTCCTTGGACATTATCATTGATGTCTATTAATAAGTATATAACTTGTTTGTGATACTACGCATTGTATGATGACTATCCTAAATGGTCCATAGTTGAAAGGGATGTGTGGACGCGCAGTTAGTTAGACTAGCATATGACACGCTGGATGGTCTGGTCTCACTAACTTTGTAGCATTGGATGCTAGTCGGATAATATGTGTTGGAAATATGCCCTAGAGGCAATAAATAAAGTGTTTATTATTATATTTCCTTGTTCATGATAATCGTTTATTATCCATGCTATAATTGTATTGATTGGAAACACATTGCATGTGTGGGTAAATAGACAACACTGTGTCCCTAGTATGCCTCTAGTGAACTAGCTCGTTGATCAAAGATGGTCAGGGTTTCCTAGCCATTGACATGTGATGTCATTTGATAATGGGATCACATCATTAGGAGAATGATTTGATGGACAAGACCCAAACTACAAACGTAGCGTATGATCGTGTCAGTTTATTGCTACTGTTTTCTACATGTCAATGTATATGTTCCTATGACCATGAGATCATGCAAATCACGGATATCGGAGGAGTGCCTTGTGTGTCTCAAACGTTGCAACATAACTGGGTGACTATAAAGGTGCTCTATAGGTTTCTCCGATGGTGTCTGTTGAGTTGGCATGGATCGAGCCTGGGATTTGTTACTCCGTGTGACGGAGAGGTATCTCAGGGCCCACTCGGTAATGCAACATTACAACAAGCCTTGAAAGCAATGTGACTAATATGTTAGCCACAGGATCTAGCATTACGGAACAATTAAAGAGGCTTGCCGATAACAAGGTTGAACTAGGTATGGAGATACCGACGATCAAATCTCGGGCAAGTAACATACCGAAGAACAAAGGGAACGTTATACGGGATTGACTGAATCCTTGACATAGAGGTTCGACCGATGGAGATCTTCGTAGAATATGTAGGAATCAATGTGGACATCCAGGTCCCGCTATTGTTTATTGGCCGGAGAGGTGTCTCGTTCATGTCTACATAGTTCTCGAACCCGTAGGGTCTGCACACTTAAGGTTCGGTGACGTTTCGGTAGTGTAGAGTTATGTATGGTGGTGACCGAAGATTTTTCGGAGTCCCGGATGAGATCCCAGACATCATGAGGAGCTCCGGAATGGTCCGGAGGTAAAGATTCATATATAGGAAGTCCCAGTTTGGTCGCCGGAAAGGTTTCGGGCTCATCGGTAGTGTACCGGGAGTGCCGGTAGTGTACCGGGAGGTCTCCGGGAGAGGTATTTCGACCCTAGAGGATCCATGGGCTGTGGGAGAATAATAACCAGCCCTTAGTGGGCTGGTGGAACAGCCACAAAGGCCCATGGTGCTAGGAGGGGAAAATACCAAAAGGAAAAAGGTGGAAAAAGGCAAAAAGGGGCTATATAAGGAAGGAGTCCTAATCCTACTTGGAGTAGAAGGAGGAGGACTCCTACCTCCTAGCCGGCCAAACCAGCTAGCCTTGGAGGCCAAGGCTGCCTCTCCTCCTCCTCTCCTCCTATATATACTAGAGGGTTTCAAGGGTTTTGCACAAGTTCTTTCTTCCACGTGCAACCCTAACCTCCAGTGCATAGTTTCTCCTCTAGATCAGTTTTTTGCGGTGGTTAGGCGAAGCCCTGCAGGAATAACTCCACCACCATCACCGGAGCGCCATCACACTGCCGGTGAACTCTTCCTCCTCTCCGCCTCCTCTTGTTGGATCAAGACGGTGGAGATCGTCATCAAGCTGCACGTGTGTTGAACGTGGAGGTGCCGTCTGTTCGGTACTAGATCGAAAGGATCGTGATCAAAGCCACGGGACGTTCGTGATCGGATCGCGGGACGGATTGTGACGAGATCGCCGGACAGTCCATGATTAGATCGCAGGATGCTCGACGATTTGGATCGCGAAGAAGTATGACTACACCAACCGCGTTTCTTAACGCTTCCCGCTTAGCGATCTACAAGGGTACGTAGATCCACTCTCCCTCTCGTAGATGCTCATCACCATGGATAGGTTTGCGTGTGCGTAGGAAAGTTTTTGTTTCCCAGGCGATGTTCCCCAACAGTGGCATCATGAGCTAGGTTGATGGTTTGATGAGATCTCGAGTAGAACACAAAAGGTTTGTGGGCATTGATGCTTAGATTGCTTCCTCCCTTGGTCGTGTTTTGGTTCAGCGGTATTGTGGGACGAAGTGGCCCGGACAAACCTTACTCGTACGCTTACGAGAGACCAGTTCCCTCAACTGCACTTGTTGCAACATATGGCTAGCAGGTGTCAGTTTCTCCTACTTTAGTTGGATCGGATTCGACAAAGGCGGTCCTTGAGAAGGTTGAAAAGCAACTTATGTATCACCGTTGTGGTTTATGCGTAGGTGAGAATCGTTCTTGCTAGATACTTGTAGCAGCCACGTAAAACTTGCAACAACAATTAGAGGACGTCTAACTTGTTTTTGCAGGGTATGTTGTGATGTGATATGGCCAATTACATGATGAGATATATGTGATGTATGAGATGATCATGTGATGTATAGACTTTCACAACTTGCATGTCGATGAGTACGGCAACCGGCAGGAGCCATAGGGTTGTCTTTAATTATTGTACGACCTGCATGTCAATCATTAAGCACTATGTAATGCTTTACTTTATCACTACGGTAGCAATAGTAGTAGAAGCATGCAGGGCGTGACAACCCCGATGGCGACATGTTGATGGAGATCAAGATGATGGAGATCATGGTGTTGTGCCGGTGACGATGGAAATCATGCCGATGTTTTGAATATGGAGATCTTGAACACAAGTTCATGGCCATATCATGTCACTTATGAATTGCATGAGATGTTAATCCTTTTATGCACCTTGTTTTGCTTAGTACGACGGTAGCATTATAAGGTGATCCCTCACTTAAATTTCAAGATAAATTGTGTTCTCCCCGAGTGTGCACCGTTGCGAAAGTTCGTCATGTCGAGACACCACGTGATGATCGGGTGTGGTAGACTCTACGTTCACATACAACGGGTGCAAGCCAGATTTGCACGTGCAGAACACTCGGGTTAAACTTGAAGAGCCTACCATGTACAGACATGGCCTCGGAACACAAGAGATCGAAAGGACGAACATGAGTCATATAGTAGATATGATCAACATAATGATGTTCACCATTTAAGCCACCTTAACTCACGTGATGATCGAACTTGAGTTGGTGAATTTGGATCATGTGACACTCAGATGACCTGAGGGATGTCAATTTGAGTGGGAGCTTTAGTAATTTGATTAACTAAACTCATTATCTTGAACAATAGTCTAAGTAACCTTTGCATATTTATGTTGTAGATCAATGGCTCGCGCAGTAGCACCCCTGAATTTTAATGCATTCCGAGAGAAAGTTAAGTTGAAAGATGATGGAAGTAACTTTATTGATTGGGCCCGTAATCTGAGAATTATCCTCACGGCTTCCCAGAAACAATATGTCCTTGATGCACCGCTTGGTGACCAACCAGAAGACATGATCTCCGAAGACGTTAAGAACGCTTGGGAGGCTCGTGCTCGAGACTACTCAATAGTTCAGTGTGCAATATTGTATGGCTTAGAACCGGGACTTCAAAGACGTTTTGAATGTCATGGAGAATATGAGATGTTCCAGGAGTTGAAGTTTTTTTTTCCAGAAGAATGCTCGGATCGAGAGGTATGAGACCTCCGATAAGTTCTATGCTTGCAAGATGGAGGAGAACGGGTGTATCAGTTTGCATATACTCAGAATGTCTGGGTATTCAAACCATCTAGTTGAGTTGGGAATTTTACCCTTCCGCAAGAGGCGATCATTGACAGAGTTCTTCAATCACTGCCACCTAGTTACAAGAGCTTTGTGATGAACTATAACATGCACGGGATGAACAAGTCATCATCCGAGCTGTTTGCGATGCTGAAAGTCGCTGAGTCTGAAATCCAGAAAGAACATCAAGTGTTGATGGTCAATAAAACCACTAGTTTCAAGAAAAATGGCAAGGGCAAAGGCAAGAAGGGTAAAACCAAGAAGGATGGGAAAGCAGTTGCTACTCCTACAAAGAAGCCTAAGCATGGACCTAAGCCAGAAACTGAGTGCTTTCATTGCAAAGGAACTGGTCACTGGAAGTGGAACTGCCCCAAGTACCTGGCTGACAAGAAGGCGGCCAAAGACAAACAAGGTATATATGATATACATGCTATTGATGTGTACCTTACTAGTTCTCGTAGTAGTGCCTGGGTATTTGATACCGGTTCGGTTGCTCACATTTACAACTCAAAACAGGAACTAAGGAATAAACGAAGACTGGCAAAGGACGAAGTGATGATGCGCGTGGGAAATGGTTCCAAGGTTGATGTGATCACCGTCAGCACCCTCTCTCTTCGATTACCATCAGGATTGGTGATGAACCTGAATAATTGTTATTTAGTGCCATCATTAAGCATGAACATTATATCTGGATCTTGTTTATTGCGAGACGGTTACTCATTTAAATCAGAGAATAAAGGTTGTTATATTTATATGAGTGATATCTTTTATGGTCATGCACCCAATGTTAGGGGTTTATTCATATTGAATCTTGATAGTGATGACACACATGTTCATAACATTGATGCCAAAAGATGTAGAGTTGATAATGATAGTACCACTTTCTTGTGGCACTGCCGTTTAGGTCATATTGGTGTAAAACGCATGAGGAAGCTCCATACTGATGGACTTTTGGAGTCACTTGATTTTGAATCACTTGACACATGTGAACCATGACTCATGGGCAAGATGACTAAAACGCCGTTCTCTGGAACAATGGAATGGGCAAGTGACTTATTGGAAATCATACATACTGATGTGTGCGGTCCAATGAATGTTGCAGCGCGCGGTGGATATCGTTACTTTCTCACCTTCACTGATGACTTGAGTAGATATGGGTATATTTACTTGATGAAACAAAAGTCTGAAATGTTTGAAAAATTCAAGCAATTTTAGAGTGAAGTTGAGAATCATCGTAACAAGAAGATTAAATTTCTGCGATCTGATCGAGGAGGTGAATATCTGAGTTATGAGTTTGGCAGTCACTTAAGACAATGTGGAATTGTTTCACAATTGACACCACCCGGAACACCACAGCGTAATGGTGTGTCTGAATGTCGTAATCGAACCTTATTAGATATGGTGCGTTCTATGATGTCTCTTGCCGATTTGCCATTATCGTTTTGGGGTTATGCATTAGAGACAGCTGGATTCACTTTAAATAGGGCACCATCAAAATCCGTTGAGACGACGCCATATGAACTGTGGTTTGGCAAAAGGCCAAAGTTGTCGTTTCTCAAAGTTTGGTGATGTGATGCTTATGTCAAAAAGCTTCAGCCTAAAAAGCTGGAACCCAAAGCGGAGAAATGCGTCTTCATAGGATACCCGAAAGAGACAGTCGGGTATACCTTCTATCTCAGATCCGAAGGCAAAGTGTTTGTCGCAAAGAACGGAACATTTCTTGAGAAAGAGTTTCTCTCGAAAGAATTGAGTGAGAGGAAAATAGAGCTTGATGAGGTTATTGAACCTTTACTTCAACCAGAAAGTAGCGCAGCGCAGAAAGATGTTTCTGTCTAACCTACGACGATAGAAGAGGAAGTTAATGATGCTGATCATGAAGCTTCAGATCAAGCTACTATTGAACCTCGTAGGTTGACAAGGACACGTACTACGCCCGAGTGGTACGGCAACCCTGTCTTGGAGGTCATGTTGTTAGACAACAATGAACCTACGAGCTATGGAGGAGCAGTGATGGGCCCGGATTCCGAGAAATGGTTAGAGGCCATGAAATCCGAGATGGGATCCATGTATGAAAACAAAGTATGGACTTTGGAAGTACTACCTGAATGGCGAAAGGCCATTCAGAACAAATGGATCTTTAAGAAGAAGACAGACGCGGACGGTAATGTCACCGTCTATAAAGCTCGATTTGTGGCAAAGGGTTTTTCACAAGTTCAAGGAGTTGACTACGATGAGACTTTCTCACCCGTAGCAATGCTTAAGTCTGTCAGAATCATGTTGGCAATAGCTTCTTATTTCGACTATGAAATTTGGGAGATGGATGTCAAACGGCTTTCCTCAACGGTTTCCTTGAGGAAGAGTTGTATATGATGCAACCCGAAGGTTTTGTCGATCCAAAGAATGCTAACAAAGTTTGCAAACTCCAGCGATCCATTTATGGACTGGTGCAAGCATCTCGGAGCTGGAATAAGCGCTTTCATGAAGTGATCAAAGCATTTGGGTTTATACAAGTTTATGGAGAAGCTTGTATTTACAAGAAAGTGAGTGGGAGCTCTATAGCATTTCTAGTGTTATATGTGGATGACATATTGCTGACTGGAAACAATATAGAAATGCTGGAAAGCATGAAGGAATATTTCAATAAGAATTTTTCAATGAAGGACCTAGGAGAAGCTGCTTTCATATTAGGCATTAAGATCTATAGAGATAGATCGAGACGCTTAATAGCACTTTCACAGAGCACATACCTTGATAAAGTTTTGAGGAAGTTCAAAATGGAGCAGTCCAAGAAAGGGTTCTTGCCTGTGTTACAAGGTGTGAAGTTGAGTAAGACTCAATGCCCAGTGACTGCAGAAGATAAAGAAAAGATGAGTGTCATCCCCTATGCTTCAGCCATAGGCTCTATCATGTATGCAATGCTGTGCACTAGACCTGATGTCAGCCTTGCCATAAGTATGGCCGGAAGGTTTCAAAGTGATCCTGGAGTGGAGCACTGGCAAGCCGTCAAGAATATCCTCAAGTACCTAAAAAGGACAAAGGATATGTTTCTCGTTTATGGAGGTGATGAAGAGCTCGTCATAAAGGGTTATGTCGATGCAAGCTTTGACACTGATCCAGACGACTCTAAGTCCCAAACCGGATACGTATTTATTCTTAACGAGGGAGTGGTAAGCTGGTGCAGTTCCAAGCAGAGCGTGGTAGCTAATTCTACGTGCGAAGCAGAGTACATCGTAACCTCGGAGGCAGCGAAGGAAGGTGTCTGGATGAAGCAGTTCATGATGGATCTTGTAGTAGTGCCTAGTGCACTGAATCCAATAAACCTGTTCTGTGACAACACTGGTGCCATTGCTCTAGCCAAGGAACCAAGGTTTCACAAGAGGACCAGACACATAAAGCGACGCTTCAACTCCATCCAGTTCTACATCGAGGAGAAGGACATAAATATTTGCAAAGTGCACACAGATCTCACTGTTGCAGACCCGTTGACTAAACCTCTTCCAAGGGCTAAACATGATCAACACCAGAACTGTATGGGTGTTCGATTCATTAACATGTAAATCACATAGTGATGTGAACTAGATTACTGACTCTAGTGCAAGTGCGAGACTATTGGAAATATGCCCTAGAGGCAATAAATAAAGTGTTTATTATTATATTTCCTTGTTCATGATAGTCGTTTATTATCCATGCTATAATTGTATTGATTGGAAACACATTGCATGTGTGGGTAAATAGACAACACTGTGTCCCTAGTATGCCTCTAGTGAACTAGCTCGTTGATCAAAGATGGTCAGGGTTTCCTAGCCATTGACATGTGATGTCATTTGATAACGCGATCACATCATTAGGAGAATGATGTGATGGACAAGACCCAAACTACAAACGTAGCGTATGATCGTGTCAGTTTATTGCTACTGTTTTCTACATGTCAATGTATATGTTCCTATGACCATGAGATCATGCAACTCACGGATATCGGAGGAGTGCCTTGTGTGTATCAAACGTCGCAACGTAATTGGGTGACTATAAAGGTGCTCTACAGGTTTCTCCGATGGTGTCTGTTGAGTTGGCATGGATCGAGACTGGGATTTGTTACTTCGTGTGACGGAGAGGTATCTCAGGGCCCACTCGATAATGCAACATCACAACAAGCCTTGCAAGCAATGTGACTAATATGTTAGCCACAAGATCTTACATTACGGAATGAGTAAAGAGACTTGCCAGTAACGAGGTTGAACTAGGTATGGAGATACCGACGATCGAATCTCGGGCAAGTAACATACCGAAGAACAAAGGGAACGTTATACGGGATTGACTGAATCCTTGACATAGAGGTTCGACCGATGAAGATCTTCGTAGAATATGTAGGAACCAATGTGGACATCCAGGTTCCGCCATTGGTTATTGGCCGGAGAGGTGTCTCGGTCATGTCTACATAGTTCTCCAACCCGCAGGGTCTGCACACTTAAGGTTCGGTGACGTTTCGGTAGTGTAGAGTTATGTATGGTGGTGACTGAAGATTGTTCAGAGTCCCGGATGAGATCCCGGACGTCACGAGAAGCTCCGGAATGGTCCGGAGGTAAAGATTCATATATAGGAAGTCCCAGTTTGGTCACCGGAAAGGTTTCAGGCTCATCGGTAGTGTACCGGGAGGTCTCTGGGAGAGGTATTTCGACCCTAGAGGATCCATGGGCTGTGGGAGAATAATAACCAACCCTTAGTGGGCTGGTGGAACAGCCACAAAGGCCCATGGTGCCAAGAGGGGAAAATACCAAAAGGAAAAAGGTGGAAAAAGGCAAAAAGGGGCTATATAAGGAAGGAGTCCGAATCCTACTTGGAGTAGAAGGAGGAGGACTCCTCCCTCCTAGCCGGCCGAACCAGCTAGCCTTGGAAGCCAAGGCTGCCTCTCCTTCTCCTCTCCTCCTATATATACTAGAGGGTTTCAAGGGTTTTGCACAAGTTCTTTCTTCCACGTGCAACCCTAACCTCCAGTGCATAGTTTCTCCTCTAGATCAGTTTTCTGCGGTGCTTAGGTGAAGCCCTGCAGGAATAACTCCACCACCATCACCGGAGCGCCGTCACGCTGCCGGTGAACTCTTCCTTCTCTCCGCCTCCTCTTGCTGGATCAAGACGGTGGAGATCGTCATCAAGCTGCATGTGTGTTGAACACGGAGGTGTCGTCTGTTCGGTACTAGATCGGAAGGATCGTGATCAAGGCCACGGGACGTTCGTGATCGGATCGTGGGACGGATCATGACGAGATCGCGGGACAGTCCATGATTAGATTGCAGGATGCTCGGCGATTTGGATCGCGAAGAAGTACGACTACACCAACCGCGTTTCTTAACGCTTCTCGCTTAGCGATCTACAAGGGTACGTAGATCCACTCTCCCTCTCGTAGATGCTCATCACCATGGATAGGTTTGCGTGCGCGTAGGAAATTTTTTGTTTCCCATGCAACGTTCCCCAACAATATGGACTCTGAGAGGTCAACTTGGATTCGACACGGTTGGATCCGAGTCAAGATAAGGTCTGAGTTGGATAGACCCAACTATGAGATGCAGCGATAAGTCATTTGTGAGTCTCTAGTACAAAGTACGTTCTATGTCCTAAGACCTAAGCTGGTGCTTGTACTTGGGATGGTGAAATACTTGCTTTGGGCTGACCAAATGCTACTCCTTGACTGGGTAGTTATAACGGTAGGTTTTGGGCTTGTTCAGATCCATGCTGTGAGACATGGTCGAGCAAGATGGGATTTGCCCCGCCGATTAGGAGAGATATACTCTGGGCACCTCGGGTGATCCGGCCTGGCTAAGCATTGTCTTGCGATGAGGATTATGAGATAATCCGAATATTGGTCTGAGAAAGAGGTCGTGCTACAACAAGGATGACCATGTCGCCTTGTGCACGACAACATATATCGTGTGGCAAAGGGAACCGAAGTGTGAAGTAAAGGTTCGCCTAACCAGCTTCATCAAACACTTGGAGTTGGCACGTTTTGCTAGAGGCCACTACCGACTAGTCGAGTCAGATGTGACCTGACTCGTGACCAAGTAAACATGAACCTAAGGGGTCACGCGCTTAAGGGAAGGAACACATGGGCTTTAGGATCCGTGCGAGGCCCAAGAGTTGAGCCCGCACCGGATGCATATATATAGTGGATGTGCGGCACACCCATCCGGTTGATCGCTTCAACATCGTCATTTGGCTTTGCATGAGTTGCAACTAGCCACCTCCACTTGCCGCCGCCGACCGAGTGATCAGACCTAGCAGTCCATCGAAAGGGTGTTCCTCCTACATGTGTTGATACAATTAGAGGCGGTGCACCTACGCCGCTCCGGCAAACCTGTACGTGGGATCTAGCGACCGGCTGTTTGAGGGAGATCGGGTCGGCTGTTCGAGGGAGATCGGATAAGGAGGAGATGCACCACACGAACGCGCTACCCCAACTCCACTTCCGTTAAATGGCACTGTGCGTCTAGTGGTAACGAACTATGATCCATCTCCGTAGCATGTTCTTGGTTGTTCTACGCATAGGAATTTTTTTGATTCGCATGCGATGTACCTACGATAGAACCCAACAACAACAACCCCGAACACGTTAGGAGTGCTCAATATGGAACATAATACCAGTTCACAAGTAACTAGGGTTGGCAAAAGTGGAACGAAACACCGAGCAAAAGGCCAAGCCTTCCATCTTTTAAAAAGTATATATGTGCAATACATTAAATAGCAATAATATTGTGATATAACAAAAGAATGTTCATGTTGACACATGGAAGCAATTGCACCTACAGCTAGAAACACTATAAGAAGGGCTGAGCAAGAAGTAACATAGCCAATCAAAGGTTTGTTGGGATGTTGAGGGGTTAGAGGCTTATCATGGTAATGTTGGGAGGCTTGACATAACGGTGGAAGTGAGACAACTAGCATAGAAATGATAGTAGTGGTATCAAGAGAAATGGGTCAACTTGCCTGAGATCCCGCTTGGAAGAAGAAGGGTTCCATGAAGAAGGCGGGCCAACGTAGTCGAACGAATCCTCACACTCTGAACGCTTTCGGAACTCTTCGAGAAGGAACAATTCGAAAACTGCAATCAACACACGGTACACCACAACATATGCATGACATGATGCGCAACAAATATGATGCATGTCTGGTTTAACTATGCAAGGCATGTCAAATCACAACAATCAAATACTACACACTAAGTGAAGCTCAATATGCAACGAGTTGCATATTGGCAAAACTCCACATTTGAATATTTAGTTCACTCTTATTTAGGGACACGACAATATGAAATATTGTTAAGCATGGCAACGGGTGATGCATAAGTACACTATCTATCTAGGCATCTCAAATGAGGCCGGAAACAACTTATATCATTTCTGAAATAACCCGACATGTTAGTTTCGAAATTAGTCCAGATCTGAACTAACCATATTTTATATTTGTTAAACAAAAGAATAAAGTATACCTTGCAATTCTACAGGTCATTCTAGTTTATTTACATATGTGGAACATCTCAAACGGAGCTACGACCTAAAAGATATGACAATCACAAGATTATATGCCATGAATGCAAAATGCATGAAAATGACATCCACGAACATTCCAAATCATGAATGCGGCAAGATATCAAGATGCTACATGAAATTCCAAGCAAGCTTCATTTATGGCATGTCCAAAATGGAGCTATGGTTCAACCACAACAACCAACACAAGTTTTATTTGAAATCTAACCTAAACAACAACATAGCATTTTGCACACATGAAAAGAACAAGCTCCAAGATCCTAAAATGGACAAACCAAGCATGGGGCAGTAGCATATAACACACACTTCATTTCATCTACATATCATACTCAAAAGAGGCATGGATGACATGGTAGGAGGCTCACAACATTGCTAATTGAAAACAGTTTCAGACTTGGTGAAAAATAGCAGTTTTGAGAGAGCAGTTTTTAGCACGAAGGCATATTGGCAGCAATAAAACTATATGCTACAGGGCATAAAATGACATGCAATTTAACAGCATGCTATAGGAAATTATCAACTTCAAATAACTCCATTACACCATCCACAAAAGGGATCTAGATCACTAGCAAAACACATGGCAAGACAACAACAAAATATTACAGATTCAAGACTTAGAAATATTGAGTCCCCTTAAAACAGCACTATTTTTATAGCATGTTGGCAACAAGAAAACAACACCTAAACATGCATATCTATGGCAAGCAAAATTACCAGTTGCTAGTGCACACGTCAAAGGGCATATCTCATGAACAAAATTATTTCACATCATGCATGGATTAAATCACACGAAATAGACAAAAGGGCATCACAGCACAATGACATGCACACGAAAGTACTCAAATGACAAAACTAAATACGCAGATAAGTTCTATGGATTTTTCTACCCCGAAAACATATATAATAAGATAGGTTCATGTAGGAAAATATGTCACAATTAATTATGCAAGGTTATGGCCTAATCACCTTTTAGCAATTATAAATACAAGTTAAATGCAAATGTTACAATGGACAAGTTTGTCATGCATGAAAATGCGATGCCGATAACATGTACATTTTAATATATTGTGGGGTTAATTCCAATGCATGGGTAAATAAATATGACAATGCAAAATAATGACAAATATGCAAAATGGTGCAAAATAGCGAGTGTAAGTAATTCAAACATGGATAGAAAAGACATATTAACAATCTATGAATTTTTCTGAGCATGTGACATATATAAAACATTTCGATCCGGTGCACGGTTATTTATTTATTAGCAATTTTAAAACAATCCTATCCTTGAATTATTAAAAACGCAACTAGGCCTAACAATGGGCACAGTGTAGCTATACTGTGCACGGGAGGGGAATAGGGGTGGCTCACACTGGGCCTTGGACCGTTGGTGCGGCTGGGTCGGGGCAGAGCGGGGCCTTGGGCACCGGCTGGCATGGGCCACGCACCCCGCGAGCGAGGCAAGCGCTCGGTCAATGCTGGCGGGCGAGCGGGTCGATCCCGTCGTCCTCCTCGAGCAGGAGGAGGCAGGAGGGCTTGGCGGCGGCCGGACTAGGGCTTTAGTGACCAGAACATGAGGCGGCATGGGGAAACGGGCAAAGACAAGCAAATCCGAGCGCAGCCTGTCCGGATTTGGTCGGAGACGGGGCCGACGACGAGCTATGGGGCCATTGGCGCAACTTCATGGTGGGGCGAGCTCGGGCGAAGCAGGCTGCGGCAGGGCATGGGGCGCCCGACAGCTAGGCGACGGGGTCTCCGGCGAGGCTCGCCGGACGGTAGTGGGTCAAGGTCTTCGACAAGGCCGGAAGAGGGGCTCGGGAGAGCTAGGCACGGGCGCGGGGAAGCTCGGGAGGAGCAGGGCTTCCTGATGACGGGGACGCTCGGGCTTGCGGCGGTGGGATCCAGGCCCGGGCGGGCTCTAGATGGGCTCGGCAGGCCCTACGCGGTGGGAGGAGGTGGCTGGCGGCGGCATAGTGGTGGCAGGTGGCTGGCGGCATGGATCCCGAGGGGAGGCTAGGGTTTGCTCAATTAGGCAGGGTAGGCTTGCTTTTATAGGTGGGATTTGGGGTTAGGGGATTTTTCAAGCATTTTTCGACCCTCCGATCACGATCGGACGGTCCGGTCGGAGGGGTAGGTGTTAGGTGGGCTAGTGGGCTGTGGAGAGGGGTTGTGGGCTGAGGAGAGTGGGAGGTTTGCGGCCCGTGCCAGAGTTTTCAAATACCAAAATGTCCGACAAATAACCCATTGATGGTGTCGCTATGGTTGACCGTTAGGGTATCAAATGACCTCTGATTGCGACGATACTTGGTAGGCGGTCTACCTACAGTATAACAAGACCACATGCCAACTTTTGACCCAATCTAAGAAAGTTTCTTGTGCGCTTTAAAAACACTTTTTAGGCCGCGGCCACGTGCATGTGTGGTTGGTCCCGAAATGGTTGATGACATGAATAGAGGGAACCGGCAGCTACGAACGGATGCAGGCTTCGAAAACGAGTGACGATGCAATGCAAATGATGCGAATGATGCGATGATGAATGCAACAATCAATCAATCTCACAGTGACAACAGAATTAAAGGGGAATCTTCTGGAGCGTTGGTCCCGGGTTGTTACAATCAAGGCCAGACCCATCAAGAAGCTGGACGGCCCCACAGTCATCCGATTCATCAAAGACATCACAGTTCGCTATGGGTCCCGCACAACATCATCATCAACGATGGCACCAATTTTTCCAAGGGTGCGCTAGTGCGTTGCTGCGCCAAACAAGGCATCCGGCTCGACCTAGAATATGGTGCTCACCCCGCAGTCGAACGGCCAGGCGAAAAGAGCAAACAACTTGATCATGGCCGGCATCAAGCCCCGGCTTGTGGCACCTCTCATCTGGTTAGCCGGCTGCTAGATCGAAGAACTACCGGCCGTCTTGTGGAGCCTGAGAACCACGCCCAACCGATCCACCGGCTTCACACCCTTCTTCCTCGTGTATGGGTTCGAGGTTGTCATCCGCATGAAAATTGAGTTCGACTCGCCTCGCGTCACCCTATACATGGGGACGAACGCAAAGGAGGCGAGGGAGGATGGCGTCGGCCTCCTTGAAGAGGCTCGTGAGCTACCCTGTGCCGATCAACCATCTACCAGTAGAAGCTCCAACACTTCCACAACAAGCGGATCTGGCCTCCCTCCTTCCGTGAAGGGGACCTGCTGCTATGGCGGATCCAACAAACCGATGGCCAGCACAAGTTGTCCTCCCCGTGGGAGGGCCTGTTCATCGTCAGCAAGGCGATGCACAACAATGCATACTATCTAGTAGACGCCCAGAAGCCACAGAAGTGCAAGAGAGATGCCTCCGATGAGGAGACAGAGCGCCCGTGGAATGCGGCGCTCCTCCGTCCATTCTACTGCTAAGAAGGACCAATGTATGTATGTATCCTCCCTTTTGGGCTCATGAATGCAATGAGTGCCCCAAACCAGCTATTGGGGCATGCCTCTTTCGTTCCCCTACAAAGCAATTTGCCCCGAGCACTCTCTCCCAGATCCGGCCCCTCGGTCCCGGCGGCTCGCTGGCTATCCTTGGCGTCGCTCCCCAAATCTGGTCAAGTAAGTGGACTAAGGAAAAACCCTCCCACCCCTCGCATCTATAGACCGGCTCTCAGCTGTCTGCCTGATAGGCTCTTGGGATGGAAAACTTAGCGCACACGAAAAACGGTCATAAAGGGGTCGCCGGCTAGGGCTAACGTTTTCACTTTTCTTGGCCTCTGTCGAATTCACCTTGGTTGCAAACTCGTCATGGGTCCCCAACTCACAACTGACTCCCCCGAGGCGGACACACCATCCTAGCCATAGACCGACTCCTGGCTATCTGGCTGGTGGGGACGAAGCCGAAGGGGACAACATTGTGGGCAGAAGGAATCAAAGAGACCAAAAGCTAAGGCCAAGTCGACACGCACAAAAAACATTGGCAAAAAAAAAGCATATACTTATATACAAAAGCATAACGGCCCACGACCACATGTTCATTACATTTACACCCTAGTGGGTGGAACTGTAGTCTAACAAAGAGCAGGAAAACAAAAGAATCCTAAGTAGTGGCGGCGGCGGCTCCTCCCCCGGCGCCCTCGACGGTGGCTGAGGTAGAAGCCCCGTACTTGTCCATGGCACGCTCCGTATCGGCCCCCGCGCCCAAGTCCTGAGCCGGCAGGAGTCGACGTTGTCGTCGGTGCTGGACCCGGCATCTTCACCACCCGTCTTGCCAGCGCTACCCTCCAGGTCGTCAAGGGCAACTGCATACTGGTCCTCCGGGATCACCTCGCCGTCGTCGTGCGCTCCGGGACATACTCTTCCCACGGAGCAAAGGATGCGAGATCATTGGCCCACATGGACAACGCATGGGTAACCGCCTCCAGCTCCACGTCGATGCCGGGAAGATAGGCCGTAAGCAGGCCCAAGTCCAGCTCGGGGTACCATGACCTCGCAATGCAAAGCGCTGTGGCCACTCCGGCGAGCGCAACAGAATCCCTCCAGGCATTCAACCACGTGGACCCGGCTTCTAGCCACCGCGACAGTCGACTCATGGAGATCAGCTCCACCGCGTCCGGCCAAAGGGTGCGAACCAGCACCGAGCCGACCAACTGAAGCTGCTTTGTGGCGCGGACCACCTTGGTCGGGTGCATCTTGGCGTCTATTGCCACCTCATCCATGGTCCAGGCGGCAAGCGACCCAATAGGGATCCCCTCTGCCCACTAGTCCTCACGATGGGCCTCCACGGCCACTTCCGCGACCTCTCGCATACTCGAAAAGAGACCTAGGGGAGAAGGGGGTGCAGAGTGAGCGACAAAGTAAACACTGGCCCTGATCCAACGCACGAAGCCAAGCGAGACAACAAAACATACCGGCCAGAAGCCGGTCCATCGCATGCACCTCCTCCTATAGCGAGGCATCCCTTGCCGACCACTCCTGGATCCGGTGCTTGTGCCCAGCCTGTGTCGCCTACGCATCCTCTGCCAGCTTCGCCAGCGAGGCGTCCTTGGCCTCTAGCTCCTGGCGATGGGCCGTCTCCTGCTCCTCCAGCTCTCAGCGATGGGTCGTCTCCTATTCCTCCAGCTCTCGGCGGTGGGCCTCCTTGTGCTTGTCCTTCTCCGCCTGCGCCCGATACGCCGCCTGCCGGAGCCGGTCTCACTCCGCGGATAGGAGGTCGCCCCGCTCGCGAAGCTGCACCACCTGGCGACATAGGCAGACCTTATCGGCATGGGTGGCTGCCCGACACGAAGACACTTCTGTCAGAAAGCAAGTAAAGATGGGGATTTAGCCCACCTTCGGAGTAGCCGACTTGAATCCCAGGGGCTACACCCAGTGGGTGCGCTCGCTCGCCCCCACTGGAAACTCACTAGATGCATACCTTGCAGATCTGCGGACATGATGGCCAGTCGGCTTTCGGCTATCCGATATAGGCCCAGCAGCACATTATATGTAGCCACCCGACGGTCGTGGGCAGCCTACGAAGAACACATAAACAAAGACGCTTCACAATTAGATTCGACCCGCCTGCATCCCAGCTTGCTACACCCAGTGGGTGTGCTAGTGCGCCCCCACTGGAAAGAACAAAGCAAAAAAAGAGAAGACCTCAAGCCCTTACCACGACGGACTGCTCGAGGTGCACCAACCGGGTCCGGCACCATCTGGGAGTGGCATGCGGCAAACTCGGAGACGACCGCGGCCACCGCAGCACCAAGGGCAGTCGGCGCATCATTTATGGGCGTGCCACCGGCCGTGGCCAGGTCTCTTGCGGCGGAACCCCCGTCGGCAGGCCTGGGCAAACTCCACGCCACAGCAACCATGGGACCCGCTCCTCTCGACACCATGGTTCTGGGTGCCCCGGCTGATGAGCCAGGGACGACCACCCCTGCAGGCGTCGCGGCGTCAATATCTGGCATGCCACCCCCTGTGGTGCCTCATCGGTTCATTTCTGGTGCCGGGACCTCCGAAGCCAGGGCCTTCGGCTCCAGAACAACGACCTCTCGAGGCTCGTCATCGCCGGGTGGCACGTCATCTGCCCTCGACAGAGCTGGTAGCCGCCCGACTTCGTCCCTTTGGCGGTATCCACTGCGATTGCTGCCGCGCATGCCTCCTCCTCGGCCTGCGCATCTGCCTCCTTTCACCCTGTAGGGTCATTCTTTTCCTTGGAACTCCTCTCCCGGCCAAGGGGAAATGGCTCCCACTACTGGTCGTGTGCCTCCACGCTAGCCTTTCCTGGTGGCTACTTCCGCGCCGCCTCCTCCCACGGGTGGTGCTCCTCCTCGAGCCCCTCCTACTCGGCCGCCTCTAGGTCCCTCGACACCTCATGCTCCCTTTCATCCATGACGGTCGGTAATGCTGTCCCTGCCGTCTATATGGTCGTGGCCCTCCCCGGGGCACGCGACTCCCTAGAAAATTTTTTGACAAACGAAGGCCGACCGGAAACCAAGCAGAAACTTACTCGACGCTAACAGGGACCATCCCCTGACGGGCCCCATCCGGGCGACCCACAGTTTCTTCTTGCCGCCTCCACAGCTGCATTGTGGCTGACCACTGGCTACCCGTTTGGGGGCTGGCCTAGAGCTAGTCGGAAGCTTTCCCTTTTCGCCCGCGACCGCGTCGCCTCGGCTAGGATCACACTTGACCCGACGAACGTGCTTCCTCGGCGTGGTAGTGTCATCTCCCAACACTTTGGGGTCCTTCGAGGCTGCTACATTTCACACCTCCTCTGGTTAAACGTCGTTGTCGGACCAGTCCTACAAAAGAGACAGGGGAAGGAACTCACCTGCCGACTCTGTCACCTCCGCCTCCGTCCCACTAGTTCCGGACGTGCCGGATCGCTCCGACTCAGCCAGCTCCACATCATCGCCGTCTTTGATCTCCTCGGGGTCTGACTCCACCACGTCGACAGCCGACGCCCCATAGTGTTGCAGCTAAGGAAAGACCTGCACGCAAGAGAAGCCCCTCCGTCGTCAGCATGGGGGGAACACCGGCTTCAGATTAAAAAAAGGTTGGGGACATCTCGTCACGTACCCGTGGAGCCAGATGGTCCTGGATTTATGGGGCCTTCGCCCATCGCCACTTGCCTTCATCCATCTTGGTGGCCGACATGTAGTTTACCCTCCTCACGACCTACAGCGATTTCAGCTACTTGGTGGAGAGCTGGCAAGGGTCATGCCACCCTCCCATCTAGCAGATGGGGTGCGGCCGGTGCTGCAACGGGTGCACCCAGGGCGCCACCATCATGTCCAGGAGGTCCATGTCCCTGAGTCCCTCCACCTTGCTCATCACCACCAGCCGCTAGAGCCGGTCTTCCATCTCGGGCGCTTGGGGCGGAGGCGTCCTCCAGTTCTGCATTGCGACCTGCGGCTGGTTGATGAAGTCGGGGAGGTTGATGTAGTCCTCTTCTGGCTACACGTTATCCACATAGAAGAACCCCTTCTGCCAGCTCTTCACCGAGTACTGTAGGAGAAGGCACGGGAATCCTACTCCGGGACGATAATGGACCAGAGCGGCTCTGCAGGCGGTCATGACCGTCTGACCGGTTGCTTGGACTTTGATCGTCTAGCGCTTCAGGTAGAAGAGCCGGCACCAGAGGTCGAGGCGCGACTCCACTTCAAAAAATCCCTCACAGAGGGTGACGAACGCCGCCAGATGCAGGATGACATTGGCGTTGAGGTCTTGTCGGTGCAGTCCGAAGCATGAGAAGAAGCTTCGGAAGAACGTGCTTGCCGGCAAGCCGAGCCCGCGGGCGAAGTGCTCGGAAAAGTGCACCACCTCGCCCTCTCACGGGGCATGCGCATTCTCTGCCTCGACGATGCGTGCCTCCATGTTCTCCGCTAGCTGCAGCTCATGGAAGTGGCGGAGGTGCTCGATGTAGGCCTCATCGATGTTGCTGTCGTCTGTCCCCTTGCCCACCATTCGCCTCGAGTGTGTCTTGGTCGCGGCAGCGGGGCGCATAAGCTTGGTCACGTCGCAACTCCCAACGGCAGGGGACGGAGGTGCGGCAGAACGCGCGGCCTTTGCTCTCTCTCTCTCTCTCTCTCCGATGCGGGGAGGGGAACGGGCGACGAAGACGATGTGCGGAAGCACGGGAGCGAATGCCCCGTTCCGCTCCTCTTCTCGCCCATTTAAACCCTACTCGGGGTAGTGGGGAGCGGATCCATCACACACGATCCCCAATACTCTTGTACCACACGGGAAGGGCGTTAAGGCATTTTGGGAACGCAAGCGGCGGCCTGGGCCGCAGAAGATCCACTCGCACGGGTCGAGGCCACGGACGAAGTGGGCCCCACCCTGCGGCCCAATCTAGTACTTCGTGTGGTGTCGGGACCCCGATCCTAAGTCATATGATTCCATACTGTAACAAGCCACATCACTTTGTGGCCTCACGCACGGTACCCCACGGCTGCAGCCTTACCTTGGTCGGGACCGTTTGCGTCTTTTGGCTCACGTATGTGAACATGTCGCTGGCAATCGCACAACAAAGAACCCGGGCCGACATAACTAGTCATAGAACCCAAGTGGCACATCCGTACGGAAACAGGCATACATAACCCAGCAATGCAGGTGTCGGTCTCAAGCGTGTGTAGACGAGTCGTAGCAAGTTACAAGGACTCCATTACGTCGCGAGACACGAATGTCATCGCTACACGTAGACGAGTCGTAACAGGCTACAGGGACTCCATTACACTGCGAGAAATTTCCCCAAAGGGACAGACACAGCAGCAAAGAAGGATACATGCCGGTCAATCAATGTGTCCAAAGTAGTAGCAAGCTACCAAGGCTCGGTGGAAGCACAAAGAGACAGTTTCCCGTAAGGAGTACTGCTAAAGGCACACAACTAGGTGTCGGATCCCATACATACCGTTGCACGTCACACGTACGCACGACATGCCTGATATGCATAGATACAACTATGGCATCACATCATAACCATACAACAACATGACTTTTATTTAAAAGGCCCAGAGGAGCCTTGCATGATATGTTCATACAGATAGGGGTGGTGGAGCAACTTTTATCAACCCGGCACTCAAGTCATACAAACAAGTTCATACAAGCCAGCGGAAACTTAGAACTATCCGAGTACGGACAGTGAAATGAAAAGAGGGCACATGGCCTGACTATCTACAGCATGCCACACGTCATAGGGTCGTAGCTGGGACACCAGCTATTTGGCATCGTCAACGTCTAGATAGAACCCACCTGATGGGTCCTGGTTTTCGTCTGCAACATTAATTAAGCAAGGATGAGTACAATCGTACTCAACAAGTCTTTAAATCAGACCTAGTCTAGTTATGCTCATGTATCAACAAAGGGGTGGAGGAGTTTGTGCAGAAGCCAGCTTTGACTCATGGCTAACCCACACTACTCAATTTTACCTTCTTTGTTACAATTTTACTTATCGCACACGAGTCCACTAACTCCATCTCAATACACCACCATGGACTCACCTTCCCCTCCCGGAAGAGTGCCATCCACGGTACTCACACTTGTCTTGAGATTTTTAGAAGTATCCATTTGATTATCTATGAACAGCATAAGTTCTCCAAGTAGTCCATATCCGCGGACGCGGCTATTCGAATAGTTTCATAACCCTGCAGGGGTGTACTTCTTCACACACGCTCTCGCCACTTATCGCTGTGTGCCATAGACCATGCACCTCGGCAACCTTCAAGCGGATGCCCAGCGAGGAAGTCGGCCACGACCGTCAATCACATAAGACCTCTAGTCCAGGCTACCGCCTATTTGAGACTGACCCGCATGGAAGTCCGGCCGAAGTTTCCACTACGGTCCCAAACGATGTGCGCAGGGTTCCCAAGCCCACCATTCGGGTGACCCTTGGTACACCGTGCCACTGCCTACCGCGTCGTAACCCACCCCAAGGGTCAGCGGTACGCACGGCCTCCAGCATGCTATAAACACCAGAAACTACTTGCAATACCTGGACCAAAGACTAAGCGACTGATAAGTCGAGCGGGGTCATATTTCAGGGCCCAGCATGTGGTAGTATCTCGTCTTGGATCTCAAACACGAAACCCAGTTCCTAAGAACGGTCTCAATGAGACAACCCACTATGTACTCCTACATAGCCTCTCATCGCCACCTTTTACCAAAACGGATTCGTTATGAGCTCAACACATCAGAACATCACAGTTTCACTCTAACTCATCACCCAGATGGATCAGGCCTGACACAACTCTAAGCATAGCAGCATGGCATGAAGGTAAGCTAAGCACATCACGGCACAAGCATCTACCATGTATGCTAGGTTGCAAGGTGTAGCTATTTACTGTGACAAGATCAGGTCATGCATAAGAATAGGATCATCTACCGGGTATGACTGACATGTGATTGTTTGTCCTAATGCAATAATGAGAGCAGGAGCGAGAGAATGGGATGTTATCGGAATGATCAATGGGGTTGCTTGCCTTGCTGAGTTGCGGAAGAGTTCTCTCCTTCGTCGGGGTACGGAGTAGTATCGTCTGGATTCGGACCTACCGCAATGCAGATAAGAACAATCAATACAAGCAAATGCGACAATATGATGCATGATCATGGCATAGTGGTATACATGGGTGAGCTAATGTGAATGGTGATCATGTCTATTTAATTCAGATTTGAATATAGGTTCCAAGTTGTCCTCATTTCAAATTCCATATAATGACCTAATGCTAAAATGTCCAAGTTCACCTATTTGGGTTGCTCTATCATGCATGAGAGTAGCACCATTGGATTCATTGGATTTTTCTGATAAATTTTCATATATAAATTATTTTCATCTGATTTACAGATTAATTTATATGATTTTTCAAAGTTTTAAACATTTTCTGGAATTATTTTAAAATAAGAAAATGAGTTATGACATAAGCATGATGTCATGATGACATCAGCTGGTCGGCTGACTCGGCCCAGAGTCAAACCTGACATGTGGGGTCCACATGTCAGTGTTTGGTTAGTTTAACTAACTAATTAAAATTAATCCTAACTAATTAGTAGACCGGGGCCCACTTGTCAGTGTCACATTAGTTCAACTAAATGATTTAAAGTAATCCGTGATTAACTTAACTAATCTGGACAGGGGCCCCACCTGTCATTGACTCACAGAGTCAAGCCAGGGGTCCACCCGGGTCAAACCCACCGGAGTTGGCCGGCGGCTTGACGCCGGTGACCTCCAGAGACGGCGGCGACCGTCGGGTTTCTTCTAGAGGGGGTTATCTAGCGAGCTAAGACCACTGGCGAGTAGCCCGCGCACAACCGCATCCAGCCGGAGCCGCAGGAGGTCACGAGGTCGCCGGAGCTCGCCGGAAACGAGCTCGTGGCGGCGGCCGGAGCTCGGGTTCGGACGCAAACGCGACACAAGGCACGGAACGACCGGGCGATGGGTTCTACGAGCTCCTGGGAACTCCAGGAGTTCATTCATGCACACACGCGTGAGCTTAGGGGTCTGCACGCACGGCGACGACCGACCACGGCGGCGAGGTGGATTCGGGTCCGACGGCTAGGCTAGCTACGGCGCGAGGAGGAGAGGGGGAACGCAGGGGGAAGGAGGAGGAGCTCACTGCGGATCCAGGGAGCTAGTCAGTGGCCTCGGGGGCGGTCGGAATCGACGGCGAGCCTCGAATTCCCCTCCGGCGACCCGAGGAGGAAGAAGACGGCGCGACGGTGATAGAAGCCCTCCGGCGATGCGTGGCTTGTCTGGGAGGTGGAGGAGGTCCGGGCGGAGCGATTGGCTGGCTCAGGAGGACTCGGGGTTGGCTAGAACGACGGCACGTCGGAGAATCGTGGGTCGGTCATGGCGGAGCCGAGAGGAGAAATGCGAGAGAGAGAGAGAGAGAGAGCGACCGCGAGGGAGAGAGGGAGAAGACCTCGGCGACGGCGAGCTGGCGCGCCCTGGGGCCTCCAGGCGGGCGACCAGGCAGGGAGGAGGTGGAGGCCTCCCGGCGCCACGCGGCACTTCGCCTCTGCCTACTGGCAGAGGTTGAAGATGACCGCTTGGCCCTGGTGGGCTGGGCCATCTCCTTCCTGGGCCAGGTAAGCCCCTTCTGTTTTTTTTAACTTCTGTTTTCTGTTTTCTAATATTTATTTATTTCCTTTGCAGGTCCAATGACTTTATAAAATGATCCCAATATTTCCTAAACAAAGTTTAGATATTTCAAACTTGTACTAAAAGTTTCAAGTCACTTTGAAAACAGGAATAATGGTAATGATTTATTTATCTTTTTCAAAGGTGTTAAACATTATTTTTAAATTGTTTCTGTGGTTCAAATAATTTAAATGATCCCTGTTGTATAATTGTCCAATTAAATCAGAGTTAGGGAACATTTTTGAAGGGCATTTTGGATTTGTTGAAATTTCATTTATCTAGAAATCCTATAATTCATTAAGTGGGTGGGGTTTTCTTCTTCTCCCCATTTCATATTGATGCATAGATGATGATGATGATGCAAACACATTACTAGCCTATGACTCTTACTAGGGTTGTGACATGTGGCCTGTCAAGCTGCGGCCCGCGGTGCTCCCCACATGGCACGTCTCCTCTGCCCCTTGGGGTGGTCGAGGCGCCCAGCGAAGCGTCGGCCGGTTGCGGGGTTGGCCACCGCAATCCAACACCTTACGGCTCCAAGACTACATGCAATCCTAACACGCGAGACTCAAGCCGGCGATGTCTTTCGCGTCCCACCGGCGGGCCTCCCTGCTTTGGGGACTACTGACGGGGGGATAACCTCGGGGTAGCCTCAACTAGGTCTTCACTCGAACTTTTCAAAAAACTACTACAGGGCGAGCCGTCTCCTCCTATAGTCTAGCTCCGTGTGGCCAGCTACAACCAGTCGGCCGGCCAGAGATGGAGACGCCTGGCCTTCTAGCTGGCGGGTCAGCTCCCGTCCCATCACCACGCCTCGAGGTACGACAACCTGACACACGACGTGTTAGCGGTGCCTCCTATACCACGGGCAGGGAAAGCATGGCTACAGTTGGCCCCGTTGCATCGGAGGTCAGCGTCCACATGGCCATAGTGGAGGCAACAGTGCCACTGACCTCGTTCGACAGCGATCGGGTGGACGACACAGTGCCGACACGCCCTCAACCAATCCATTACCTACTCCGTCATGGCTATAGCACGGCTGGCCGTATTGCTGACTGTGGTCGGCTACCGCAAGACGATGCCCCACAAGACGACCCGTGCCGTGACAGGACAAGTAGGGGGGCCTACTAGTCAGGCCCCTTCCGTCCCTACAAAAGAAAAAACTTACCAGGCAGGGGCCCCATGGCCAGCTAGAGAGACCTCCATCTAGGGCCCCCTGGCGCCTTCTACACATATTGTAGTCCAGGAGTTGTCCTATAAAACCCCCCGGACCTCCCCCATGCACAGAGGCGATTGATTCCCGCACACACACAGTCACGTAGAGAGGAAACAAGGCAGAGATAGCTCCTTCTTCCTCCTCTACATAGACCACTCAAGGAGCACCATTGTAGCCCTCCCGGTTCATCAACTAGACTAGCAGCACTAGGGGTGTTACCTCCCACGGAGGGCCCTGAACCTGGGTACATCATGTGTCTCGCACTGCTTGTTCCCGATTCCGCTCTCAGAGTCTACCAGTGTGCTTCGGCCCCAACCACTCTCGATAAGCCACCTCATGACATCTGTCATGAGAAAACGATGACATATGCAATATTTATTCATGACAATGATCATTACATATAGGCAACACATACGTAAGCAAGTAGACCGACTCCTACCTGCATCTACTACTATTACTCCACCCATTAGCCTCTATCCAACATGCATCTAGAGTATTAAGTAGAATAGAGTAATGCTTGGAGAACAATGACATGATGTAGACAAAGTAAATTCAATTAATATGAATGAACCCCATCGTTTTATCCTCAGTGGCAACAATACAAAGACGTGCCTTGTTCTTTTTGATCACTGGGATATAAAGCACTGCCAGATTGAACCCACTACTAGGCACCTCTCCCACTGAAGAAGTGTCAATATAGTTGGCCAAACTATTACAATAGATCGGTGAGAATTAAGAAGCTATCATATAATCATACATACGTAAATAAGGACCAGCAAGGAACTCAATATAATTTCATGAACAATATGAACATAAACCCACAATTCATTGGATTCCAACAAACACATCGCACGAAGTTGTTACATCGAATAGATCATCGCGAAGATGCGATGAACTTTGTATGAAAGATCAAACAGAGATAGATAGACAAGCATCTAGTAACTAACTACGGACCCGTAGGTCTGTGGTGAACTACTCACACATCACCATGGGAGCAACAAGGTTCATGTAGAGGCCCTCCATGACCGATCCCCCCTCCGACAGGCACCGGAATAGGGCTCGAGATGGGCACATGACAGAACAGAGACTTGTGGCGACGGAATAGTGTTTTTGGAGGCTCTCTAGGGTTTTCCCAATATATTGTAATTTAAACGCCAGATATGGGCATTGGGAGATGCAGGGGCGGCCACAAGCTAGCAGAGCGCGACCACCCCCTAGTGTGCCCTGTTGGCATGTGGGGCTCTCATGCGGCCCTCGGCCTCCTACCGAAGCTTGTAGGTCTTCTTTTGGTCTAGAAAAAATAATCAAAAAGTTTCATGGAAATTTATTTCGTTTGGTACTTTAAACCTGAAAAGCCAAAAACATGCAGAAAATAGCAGGTTGCACTGGGCACTGGGTTAATACGTTAGTGCTAAGAAATAATATGAATCTGCAAATAAATGCCCAAAAGGTATCCTAGAATGGTAATATTATAGCATGGAACAACAAAAAATTATACATACCTTGGAGACGTATCACACCACAGGTACATGTACGGATGCTCTTGTTGATGATGATGCCACATCACTAGAGTGGGAGTATGATGAGGAACGTTGGCGGATGTACGTAACTTACCACGGCGAGTAGAGAGGGAGTCCTTGGTCGGAATAATCGGATTTTCTTGATGATATCAACTTTTTTGTTTGATTTCGCCCGTAGTCAGACCCTATTCTTCTAGATGATGATTGTCTGTATGTTTTGTATTTGATTTTCTAATAATGATCGATGTAGCATGTGGTGAATGTAACTCCATATACACATCTCTTCTTTACATGTACCGTGATGATAATATTCTTGCAAGCGACTCAAGATGCGCAACCATCTTCTTGTACACTCGTGTTGGGCCTCCAAGCGTAGAGTTTTGTAGGATAGTAGCTAATTTCCCTCAAGTGGATGATCTAAGGTTTAGCAATCCACAGGAGGCGTAGGATGAAGATGGTCTCTCTCAAACAACCCTGCAACCAAATAACAAAGAGTCTCTTGTGTCCCCAACACACCCAATACAATGGTAAATTGTATAGGTGCACTAGTTCGGCGAAGATATGGTGATACAAGTGTAATATGGATGCTAGATATAGGTTTTTGTAATATGAAAATATAAAAAAACAGCAAGGTAACTAATGATAAAAGTGAGCACAAACGGTATTGCAATGCTTATAAACAAGGCCTAGGGTTCATACTTTCACTGGTGCAAGTTCTCTCCAAAATACTGACATAGTTGAACCATATGTAAATCCCTCGCGTGTGATAAATAATTCACTCCAAATTCACAAATAGCGGAGAACAAACGAAGAAATTATTGTATGGTACGAAACCACCACAAAGTTATCTTTTTTGATCAATCGTATGAGCTATCCCTATAAGTGTCATGAACATCCCTAGAGTTCGTACTAAAATAACACCTTAAGATACACATCAACCAAAAACCTAATGTCACAGAGATACTCCAATGTCAGCATGAGTACCCATGGGCTTTATTATACGATATGCATTACACAATTTTAGATTCATCATGTTCAATCCAACACAAAGAACTTCAAAGAGTGCCCCAAAGTTTCTACCAGAGAGTCAAGACGAAAATGTGTCCCAACCCCTATGCATAGATTCCCAAGGTCACGGAACCCGCAAGTTGATCACAAAAACATACATCAAGTGGATCAATAGAACATCCCATTGTCACCACAGATATCCCATTACAAGACATACATCAAGTGTTCTCAAATCCTTTAAAGACTCAATCCGATAAGTAAAATTCAAAGGAAAAACTCAGTTCATCACAAGAAGATAGAGAGGGGGAAAATCCATATGATTCATCTATATTAATAAAGCTCGCGATACATCAAGATCATGTCATCTCAAGAACACGGGAGAGAGATATCAAACACATAGCTACTGGTACATACCCTCAGCCCCGAGGGTGAAATACTCCCTCCTCGTCAAGGAAACCATTGGGATGATGAAGATGTCTTTCGGTGATGGTTTCCCCCTCCGCCAGGATGCCGGAACGGGCACCCGATTGTTTTTTCGTGGCTACAGAGGCTTGCGGCAGCAGAACTGCCGATCTAGGTTTCTTTCTGTGGTTTTTTGTATTTATAAGAATTTTTGGCATCGGTCTCACATCAAGGGGACTCCCGAGGGGCCCACAAGCCAGGGGGTGGGCTCTAGGGGGGCCGCCCCCTAGGCTTGTGGCTTCCTTGTGACTCCTCTTCGGTATATTTTTGCTCGAGTATTTTTATATTTCCCAAAAATATTCTCCGTAAATTCTGAGCCCATTGAAAGAACTTTTATTTCTACACAAAAAATGATACCATGGTAGTTCTGTTTAAAACAACGTCAGTCCGGGTTAGTTCTAATAAAATTATACCATAGAATCATTGTAAACATGGCATGAATGCTTCCTAAATTATAGATACGTGAGAGACGTCTGAGCATCCCCAAGCTTAATTCCTACTCATCCTCGAATAGGTATATGATAAAAGAAATAATTTGTGAAGTGTGAATGCTACCTAACATATTTATCAATGCAATATTCTTTATTGTGGCAAGAATGTTTAGGTCCATAAGATTCAAAAAAAGAGTTTAATATTGGCATAAACACAATAATACTTCAAGCATACTAATAAAGCAAACATTACTAATAAAGCTATCATATAGTCTGGCCATGCTCCATCTTCATCACACAAAGTATTAAATCATGCACAACCACGGTTTTATCTAAGAAATTGTTTCATACTTTAGTGTCCTCAAACTTTTTCGACTTTCATGCAATACATGGGCATGAGCCATGGACATAGCACTATAGGTGGAATAGAACATGGTGGTTGTGGAGATGACAAAACGAAGGAGATAGTCTCACACCAAATACGAGTATCAATGGGCTATGGAGTTGCCCATCAATAGATATCAATGTGATTGAGTACGGCTTGCCATGCAATGGGTGCACTAGAGCTATAAGTGTTTGAAGGCTCAAAAAGAAACTAAGTGGGTGTGCATCCAACTCTCTTTCTCACTAAGACCTAGGGAAATTTGAGGAAGCCCATCATCGGAATATACAGGCCAAGTTCTATAATGCAAAATTCCCACTAGTATATGAAAGTGACAAAATAGGAGACTCTCTATCATGAAGATACTAGTGCTACTTTGAAGCACAAGTGTCAACAAAGGAATAGTAGCATTGTCCCTTCTCTCTTTTCTCTCTTTTTTTATGTTCGTTATTTTTTCTCTTTTTTTGGTGGGCTTCGTTGGCCTCTCTTTTTATTTGGGCTTCTTTGGCCTCTTTTATTTTTTTGTAAAGATTAGAGACTCATCCCAACTTGTGAGGGAATCGTAGATTCCATCATACTTTCCTCACATGGGAGATTGGTCTAATAATGATGATCATCACACTTTTATTTACTTACAACTGAAGAATTACAACTCGATACTTACAAAACAATATGAATCTACATGAATGCCTCCGGTGGTGAACCGGGATGTGCAATGACTCAGGAGTGACATGTATAAAAAATATGAACGGTGGCTTTTCCACAAATACGATGTCAACTACATGATCATGCAAAGCAATATGACAATGATGATGCATGTCATAAACGGAACGGTGGGAGTTGCATGGAAATATATCTCGAAATGTCTATGGAAATGCGATAATAGGTAGGTATAGTGGCTGTTTCGAGGAAGGTATATGATGGGTTTAATGCATCGGCAAAAGTTACACGGTACTAGAGAGGCTAGCAAGGGTGGAAGGGTGAGACTGCGTATAGTCCATGGACTCAATATTCGTCATAGAGAGCTCACATACTTATTGCAAAAGTCTATTAGTCATCAAAACAAAGTACTACACGCATGCTCCTAGGGGAAGGGTTAGTAGGAGTTAACCATCGCACGATCCCGACCTCCACACAAAGGAAGGCAATCAACAAATAAATCATGTTCCGACTTCGTCACATAACGGTTCACCCTACGCGCATGCAACGGGAATCACAAACTTTGACACAAGTATTTCTACCAATCCACAATTACTCACTAGCATGTCTCTAATATTACCATCTTTATATCTCAAAACAATCATAAGTATTCAAACATCTCATAGTATTATAACCCTCTTGGAAGCCCATTATATTAGGACTATTCATAGCCTAAGAAAATTACCATGCTGTTTAGAGACTCTCAAAATAATAAAAGTTAAGCATGAGAGTTCATCAATTTCTATAAAATTAAACCACCGCCGTGCTCTGCAAACATATAAGTGGAGCACTAGAGGAAAAGACAAACTACTCCAAAAAGATAGAAGTGAAGATCAATGAGTAGGTAAAACCAAGTAGCCATTTGAGGATTATCTATCTCAATAAAGATTTTAAGATCTGAGTATTTTATTCAAACATCAAACTAATCAAAAATAGAGCTCCAAGTATAGCACGCATCATGTGAACGAATAAAAATTTAGGCTAAACATAGTCTAACCGATAATTGTTGGTGAAGAGAGATGGGATGTGTAGCATCCACAAGATTAGATACTTGAGATTTCTTGAAATATTTACTTGGGTTGGCTTGGGAATCCCCAAGCTTGAGCTTTTGTATCTTGTTCAATCCTCTCATATCATGGTTTCACCTATTCTCAAAAACTTCATACACACAAAACTTGAAAAGAACTCGTGAGATAGGTCAATACACATAAGAATAAATAAACACTTCATGTACTGCCAAGACAAGTTGAAAAATAATTTTCAAACATTATATATTGTTTAATATCATTTCCACCAGTTATATCTACCAATATAGGCTATGGAAACTATAGGATAAGTAGATAACAAAACTATGACATCAATCTATCCAAACAGAGCAGTATGTAGAAATCAATTAAAACAATGTACTTATTTAACTCACAAAATTATGACAATTTTAGACATGCTAAATAATTTATATGAAAATACTGTGTAAATATTCTAGAAACTTTACACATTCCAGTAAAATATGAAAATTCAAACACTGCAATAGAAGTTTCTGTTTTTACATAGCACACATCAAACATGCAATTCGAGCATCTTAAAGGCCATTCTCAGAATTTTTTATTGAAAAACAACATTATAAATAACACCTAAAAGAGAAAAACAATAAAATGATGCTCCAAGCTAAACTCATATTATGTGACGAATAAAAATATATCTCCAAGTAAGATATACTGATAGTGTTGAAGACGAATGAGGGGATGTGTTCCGGGGCATCCCCGAGCTTAAGCGCTTGAGTATTAATTGGATATTACCTTTGGGTGACTTGGGAATCCCCAATATCAGGTTATTTTCACTCCTTATTCTCCTCATATTGGTATCTCACCCAAAACTTGAAAACTTCAATCACGCAAAACGTAACAGAACTTCGTCTGAAGGGCTAGTGTAGTAAAGATAAATTGTTCACTTAGGTACTGTCAAGACAAGATTCATAATTGTTACAAAATCATAACTACTGTATTATATCATTCCCATAATTTATTTCACTCAATATAAGCTATAGAAACACTAAAACCAGTAAACTATGCATGCAAAACAGAATCTGTCACAAACAGAAGACTGTGAAGATCTATAGCGTAACCATACTTCCCTATGTGTAAAACATCTGAAAAATTAGGACAAGCTTAAGGATTTTTATATTAAAACTATTTAAAATTTCAGATCATTATCACGCCCTAGTAAAAAATAACAAATCCTTTACTGGAGTCAAAAGTTTTTGTTTTGATTCAGCATCAATTCTACTCATCTTGTTAGTCATCCCAAAGACTTTACTTGGAACTTTATTGTAATAAAAGGCACAAAATATGATTAATACAGTAGCTAAATCATGTAAACCCACAAAACAGAATGTAAAAGTGTTGGGTTGTCTCCCAAAAAGCGCTTTTCTTGAATGCCTTTTAGCTAGGCATGATGATTTCAATGATGCTCACATAGGAACAGTAATTGAAACATGCAAAAGAGAATCATGAATCTCATGACAAGAACATTTAATTCTAACCCACTCCCTATGCATAGGAATTTTGTGACCAAACAAGGTATGGGAACAAGAATCATCTAGCATAGGAAGGCCAAACAAGCATAACTTCAATACTTTGAACACATAGAGAGGAAAGTTGATATTATTGCAATTCCTACAAGCATATATTGCTCCCTCATAATAAGTTTCAGTAGAATCATGAAGGAATAACTATCACATAAAGCATTATCTTGATGATCCACAAGCATAGAAAATTTGTCACTCTCCACATAAGCAATTCTCTTCTATTTCATAATAGTGGGAGCAAACTCAACAAAATAACTATCATGAGATGCTTGATTGACATAACAACTTTGAATATTAAAGTCATGATGACAAGTTTCATAGCTACTATCACTATTTATAGCATACATGTCATCATCATAATCATCATATATAGTAGGCATGTCATTGTCATAAATAATTTGCTCATCAAATCTTGGGGGACTAAAAATATCATCTTCATAAAACATAGCATCCCCAAGCTTGTGGATTTTCATATCATTAGCATCATGGATATTCATAGAATTCATAATAGCAATATTCCAATCATGCTTATCATTCAAGGAATTCTCATTAAGTATTTTCATAAATTCTTCCTCTACCAATTGAGCATAATTTTCCGAACCATCATTTTCACGAAAGACATTAGAGACGAAACAGTTGATGCAACCTAAACTCCATTTTTTGTATTTTTCTTTTATAAAACCAAACTAGTGAACAACAAGAAGCTAAAGGATTTGATTTCAAGATGTAAATATATAGCTGCAAGCACTCACCTCCCCGGCAACGGTACCAGAAAAGAGCTTGATGTCTACTACGCAACCTTCTTCTTGTAGACTCGTGTTGGGCCTCCAAGTGCAAAGTTTTGTAGGACAGTAGCAAATTTCCCTCAAGTGGATGATATAAGGTCTATCAATCAGTGGGAGGCATAGGATGAAGATGGTCTCTCTCAAACAACCCAACAACCAACTAACAAAGAGTGTCTTGTGTCCCCAACACACCCAATACAATGGTAAATTGTATAGGTGCACTAGTTCACCGAAGAGATGGTGATACAAATGTAATATGGATGGTAGATATAGGTTTTTGTAATATGATAATATAAAAACAACAAGGTAACTAATGATAAAAGTGAGCACAAACGGTATTGTAATGCTTAGAAAAAAGACCTAGGGTTCATACTTTCACTAGTGTAAGCTCTCTAAACAATACTGACATAGTTGAATCATATGTACATCCCTCACGTGTGCCAAAGAGTTCACTCCAAAGTCACAAATAGCAGAGAACAAACGAATAAATTATTGTCGGGTACGAAACCACCTGAAAGTTATATTTTCCGATCAATCGTATGAGCTATCCCTATAAGTGTCACGAGCAGCCCTAGAGTTCATACAAAAATAACACCTTAAGATACACATCAACCAAAACCCTAATGTCACTTAGATACTCCAATGTCACCACGAGTACCCATAGGCTTGATTATATGATATGCATCACACAATTTCAGATTCATCATGTTTAATCCAACACAAGGAACTTCATAGAGTGCCCCAAAGTTTCTATCAGAGTGTCAAGACGAAAATGTGCTCCAACCCCTATGCATAGATTCTCAAGGTCACGGAACCAGCAAGTAGATCACCAAAACATTCATCAAGTGGATCAATAGAACATCCCATTGTCACCATAGATATCCCATCGCAAGACATACATCAAGTGTTCTCAAATCCTTTAAAGACTCAATCCGATAAGAAGAATTCAAAGGGAAAACTCAATTCATCACAAGAAGATAGAGAGGGGAAACTCCATATGATTAATTGATATTAATAAAGGTCGCGGTATATCAAGACCGTGTCATCTCAAGAACACGAGAGAGAGAGAGAGAACAAACACATAGCTACTGGTACATACCGTCAGCCCTGAGGGTGAACTACTCCCTCCTCATCATGAAGACCGCCGGGATGATGAAGACGGCCTCCGGTGATGGTTTCCCCCTTCGCAGGGTGTCGGAACAAGCTCCCGATAGGTTTTTCGTGGCTACAGAGGCTTGCGGTGGTGGAACTACCGATCTAGGTTTCTTTCTATGGGTTTTTGTATTATAGGATTTTTTGTGGTCGGTCTCACTTCAAGGGGACTCCCGAGGGGCCCACTAGCCAAGGGGCATGCCCTAGGGGGGCGCCCCTAGGCTTGTGGCTGCCTCGGGCCTCCTCTCTAGTATCTTTTTGCTCCAGTATTTTTTATATTTTGCAAAAATATTCTTCGTATATTTCCTGCCCATTCCGATAACTTCTATTTCTGCACAAAAAAATACAACATGGTAGTTCTGCTGAAAACAGCGTCAGTCCGGGTTAGTTCTAATAAAATATTACCAAAATCATATAGAATTATTCTAAACATGGTATGAATACTTCATAAATTATCGATACGTTGGAGACGTATCATGCTACAACTATCTTTTAGCAGTTGCGCGGACACCTCCTTCTACCTCTATCCATATGTAGTAATATCAAAAATAGGAATATAACACAAGTACAAACAAGTTGGAATAAATTAACTAGAGGTTGTAAGACAACATAAGATATGTCATTCATGCCTATTAGTTAGCTAACTCGACATTACGCCATGCGGAGTCAGGATCATAGTCTGGAGTAAATGGACCATCACCATCGCTACTAGTAGGCCTATAGTAGAGCATGATCTCGTCACGTTCGTAGTCAAGGTCGAACATGGATCTCTCCCTAGCTTCCATCACGTAAGCAATTGCAAGAGCTGTCCAACCAGCGCAACCGAAATAGGTGTGGTCTGACTGGTTGGTGACAAGGCAATCGAAGCACCCGTCCGTCACAACCTTCATTAGGGTTCATTGGAACATGATGGTTGCATCAACCGGAACATGAAGCTTCTCTAAGAAGTCACGCCTTGCCCCGCAACGGATGACCTGAGCAAAATTTGAAAAACATCTAGTTAGACAATTTCGGCCACAAAAGTACCATATGAAACTCAATCACAACATGTTGAACTAAATCATACATATATATGCCATCTTAGAAATGAAATCCTTCGGAAGATCATTGAAGAACTTCCAATCCTTCTGGCATCTCAAAGCACCATAAGTCTTAGACGGGGCATCCATGTACTCTTGTCAATATTGTTCATCAAAGTAAGCATGGATAATTAAATTAAATAACTAACACATCAAAATAGAACATATATGCACTAGTAATTAAGCAATTCTACAAACGATGCACGGTTCAAACATATAATAACATGCATAAAGTTAAACAGTCATTCATATACAAATAGCTAATGCTACGTCCATCTCTAGCAAGCTACCGGCCACAGGGGCTGGCCTCGTGGTCGTCCATGGTGGACTGCCGACAATGCAATCGCAACTGAACCTCCTCCTCCTCCTTGAGCTTATCCCAATCTATGAGGTCCTCCTCCGTGTTCTTCTTTGCTGCATACTGAAGGAGCATCATCTCGTTGGTCTCTAAGAGATTGTCATATCTCGCAAGTTCCATCGCTAATGGGTCGAACAATTCTAGCTCGGCCTGGAGGTTTACCTTCTCCTCAGCCCTAGTGCATATCCTTATGTTTTCCGTCATGAGGAACTTCTCGTACTCATGGCAAGAAAGGAAGTTTGGAATCTATTTTTCCTTGTGATACTCAACCGCCTTTGCATCGTAGGCGCGCGTCGCTAACTCTGGGATGTCCCGGTGGTCAAGTTGGTGGACGACATTGTCCTTCGTGATGGTTACATAGTACTTAGTACCCTTTTGTTGCACACCATGAAACTTTGGAGCCATATGACTTGTAATGATGAAGCTGCGGTACTATCCCAAAAGAGGCTCGAGGTCCTCGATGGGGATAGAAGCGCATCTTGGTGTTTCACAAGTGCAAAATCATTGCATACATGTAATGGGAAGAAGAGTATAAGAGTTGGCTTACACTCTCCACATGCTAAATTAAAATGTCACATAATCATTCATACATTCATCAATAAGACAGGGTCCAGTTATGGACGAAATTGAACGACAAAGGAAACAATGACACTACTTGGAGAAAGCCTAGTAGTAGCGCTGGAAATACCCTTACTAGTAGTGTTGGGTCCAGCGCTACTGCTAAGGCGCTACAGCTAAGTTGTAGCAGTAGCGCTGGTTGGTGCAGCGCTACTGGTAAGTCTGGTTAGCAGTAGCGCTGCACTGACCAGTGCTACTGCTAACTATCTATACCGCTGCATAAAGGCACGCGCTGCTGCTAATCCAGCGCTGCTTCTAGATGCCTTCCAGCGCTGCTGCTAGTATTCCTGCTTTCACAGATTCATACCCCCTCTACATATTCATGATGTATTTTATAGTCTCTATACTGTATTTTCATCAGATCACAATAAACATAAACTATTATGATCATATCATACACATACAGTAGTCTCGTCATACCATCGTCATCATCATTCAACACAAATATCATCACATCTCGAAAATAGTGATACACAAGTCATGTCATTTCTCGAATAAGTGCAACTGCATGGTCATGGCACACACACAAGTTTCATCATCTCTATCTAAACCGTGATGTAGAAGAGAAGAGCAATCAGCATGAGCAAGACCGCGACTATTTAGTACTTGACGCACTGGCGGTTCCCCACTGCTCTTGCCGGAGCATCCACCTCAAGTAACTCCTTTCCGCTTCGGCTCTACTGTCGAACCCTCTATGGCTAGCACCTGGGTACTTGTCCACCTGGGCCTAAGCATCTGGCCAGTGGTCGTAGACTCCTGGAACCTTCCCAACGAACACGGCATAGCAACCCTTCACAATCTCTGATCTATCTACCTGCATCGTGAATGATAATATGCAACATAATGTACTTAAGAACACAAAGAGACATAATTAGCAAAGTACAAGCAACCTATAGTAAACATAAATGACGAAGTTGCCCATACCCAAACTAATTAAGTAGAGCGATGTACGCTAGTTCAGGACCACAGTTTAATTACATCACATAGTTTCGTCTAGACGCTAGTAACACATATATTGTCAACAACAATCACCCTCGGTCCAATTTTCATAGTCAGGGAGGAAGCACCCGAGCTTCTTGAAAGGCTTCAGGTCTAGACGCTAAGCGATTAGCAGTGCTCCGACATCATTCCGCGTGATTGGCCCATGGTAGAACATCCCTGTTCATTCGAGGACCCGCTTCATGATCACTTGGGTAAGTTCACACAGCATGTGATAAAACTCAGCTCGGATTCAATGATCCAGTGTCTTTTCTATGCTTGTGGCCCAGTTGACAGTCTCGGCATCATTGGTAGTAGATGACATGTGAAGGCGTTGATTATCCCTTCTGAGCTCGAGCCGGTGATGCATGAGGTAGAATCCATCAGCCTTATTGATGTGTGGGTGCCGGATGCAGCAGAAGTCGGTCTTATGGCTGAAAACCATCCCGTTCCTCCTATACTTTTTCACCTAGATATATCCACCAGACAGGCTGAAGGTTAACAGGGCACTATCGAGAACACTCTTTATGTGCTTGTAATCCTTTTTCTTGATGTTCTTCGATGAGTCCAAGTATATAGCATGGGAGTATTCTAGGTACAGAACTATGAGGACGCCCCCCCGCTATGCAAATTAAGTATACCTCAAATTAGACTCCATGCTAGCAAACGAATGATTAACACTAACGAAAGTATATGCGCGGATGACTTACATGGGATGATAAGGCAGGAGAATCACTTCCTTGTCCTTATTAGCGATCATGAAGCCGCTGATGTACTTGCTTGCATAGTCATGGTGCTCTTTGCACACATCCAAGAAGCTCTCGTGCATATGGTACAGGTCCGCGACACAGATATATTTTATGTTCTTGATCCTGATGATGTATTTGAGATACTGGGCATAAATGCGGATGAACTAGAAATCCAGCTTGGTCGTGTGGAACATGTTGGAGATGTATTCAAATCGTAGGATGAACTTACCCGTGGGCCATCCCTCGACGTACAACTTACCACCCGACACCTGAGCCACATAAAGCTGGTATCCTGGTTTTTCCTAGATGAGAAGGCTTTTCTCTTTGGCTAGCACATCATCATGAAGTCTCCTTAGATCATTGTTCAGTATGTTCTCTAGCACTATCTGAGGTAGGATCGTGTGGCCGGTGACATGGAAACACTCTGCACCTATGACAGGTATTCTGTCTACCATTCAGGGCTTCAAAAGCGGCTAGTTGCTTGAAGCAGCTCTGGCGCCTTTAGGGCCTTTTTTGTCCTGTCTCCTCCTTTGCTTCTTGGCAGGTGGCGGTAGTGAGCCCATCATACCTTAGCTAACTGTCGACCCTAGTGTCGTCGGGCTAATAAGTGGACGGCCCTCGAGTTGTTGTTGGGTAGAGGCGGCATCTAGAGGTGTCTCCTGCGAGGATCGCTTGAAGAGAGACTTTTTGCATTCCGCCTTAGGACGTTCTGGCTCCGGCAAATCAGGAAGCATCAAGTCATCATCTCCATGCTCATAGCCTGATTCTTTGTCATCCTAAGCCATCAATGCTCCATCATCATAAGCGGTATTGAAATAATTGTCTGGGTCATCATCATCTTCCTTCATGTCATCATCAACATTTGCTTCTTCGACAATGGGGGCGACGTCATCTAGCATTAATGGAGGATCTCCCTCCCGTCCTTCGCTATCACCGCCACGATAGGTGCACGTAATTTGGTAGGTGGGGTGGTGTTCATACCTTCTTGAGAAGTTGTCGTTGGTGTGATACTGGGTGCCTAGACATGAAGAAGAGTCTTTGGCCAAGGGAAGACCCAGCTCTTGCATGCGCCAATCCGTTGGGAGGTCTCCTCTTCATTGACTGGTACCGGACGAGGCAAATCCTCGAAGCCCGCTAAGACACTGCCATGTTAACCTTGAAGACGCCATCGGGCATCTCTCGGTTGTGGAACATGCGGTCCTTCGGCTTCATGATTGTTGCCTTTACCATGACCACCTTCTGGCCCTTTACATTGTACAGTAGGGTGCACGAGGTATCGTTGGCCAACAAAGACATGTCTGAGACATCAAACATCCGAAAGGCAATTGAAACGGAAGACTATATAGACATGACGATGAAAAGGGTATGACGCGTAACTACCGTGAGGGCGTCGAGCTCAGTCATAGACGAAGGCCCGCCGAGTTGGCTAGAGACGGAGGACGGGCTGCTATGAACAGCAGAGGGAGCATGTGCGGTGGTGTGAGCAGGCGCTGGTGGTGCGATGTTCACCGAATTGCTCCTGACGTAGCTGGGAAGCGGAAAGTCCGTTGGCCCTTTATCGGGATTTTTCTTCGTCCATTCAAAAAATGCCGAAAGCAAGCTGGAAATGGAAGATTTGACGTCAGTTGTGACGCCAGCTACCGTTTTACTGACCCTTGCATCGACTATCTCTTCCAACTCTGCTTTGGTCTGAGCTTTGGACTTATTGATCGCAAGCGCGACCTTTTGGTCGATGGTCTATTGAGTAAGCAACTTTCTCTTCCTTCTTTCCTCTAGCTAATCGTGGTAGCACGTCTTCCACGAGGCGCCATCTCCGATGCTGTGCACACCTCCATAGGAAGGCGGTGTGTCCTCTAGGACCTTTTTCAGTGATTTCAAGGCCCGGTTGAAATGCGTGTCCCACTTGGGCCTTGCCGACGACTATGACGACTCGTTGCTTTCGGCTGCCTTTTGCTGCTGCTCTTTCTGCAAAAGGAACGTGGATGGTTTACTAATAATGTGACAAAACTTGTAGTTCAATTGATTGGAAGATAATATGATAATGTGGTAATATAACAATTACCAGAAGTCTCAGGAACTCCCTCGTGTTCGGGTCTGTGTAAAAGGTCTTCTTGATGCGGTCCCACTTGTATCGGGCCCTGTTCTAGTCACGCTCCAGCGGGTCGGTGAACTACGCCAAGGGGTCTAGGATTCCATGACTTTCACGTTTGGCGTCCTCCTTGTCCCATATGTGCCTCTTCCCCTCGTAACCACGGTTTCCGAGGCGATGAGGAGGCGTGTTCCTGGCCTGGAGCCCCTTTTTTCACTGACTTTTTCTTGGTTTCATCTTTAGTGCAAGTCTCCTTGAATTTTTCAAAGTCCTCTTTAGCGTCATTGGCTCTAACTTCTTGGGGTGCATCTCCATGACCACAGTTTGTCTGACATAGAGCTCGTTTGGTCTTCGTTTCCTCTTATGCTTCGGTGCTTTCCCGGCTACGGTAGCATCGTTGCCGATCTCGGGGGTGGTGTCGGTGACGGTGCCAACGCTGGTGCTGGTGTCGGTATCAGTGTTGGGGTTTGTGCCACTACCACGAGCATGCACCCCCATCTGGTGTTCATCCAGGTAATCGACATAGTGATTTGCTACCTCGATGGGGTCTTCTTCAAGGCGAACAGAACCCCCAGCTGAAGCATGGCTAGACATGTTTCCTATTCAACAATTGTAAATAAAAGATATAATGAAGAGAAAAAAGGGGCCAATATTTGGTCTAAATGTTGATTCATTCCCCTTCCGGCAAATCCCGGGCACTCCATATGTCCTAGTTTCTAGCACAAGTCATGCCAAAAGTCACAGAAATTTTCGGCATGACCTTCGCTAAAAAGTGGACATATGGAGCGCCTGAAATTTGCCGGAACGGAAATGAATCAATATTCTGGCAAAACTTAGGCCACTCAGATATTCTTCAACATTCAACCAACATTGCAAACACTTTGCAACCAACATCAATTTGCAACATTTTGCAACCAACAGGAGCACATATATAACATCAATTTGCAACCAACATTCAACCAACAGGAGCACACTTATAAATTTTTGCTGCTGTTTTTTATAATTTTGCTACTATTTTTTATACCTACAAACCCTAGCTAGTTTTTTATTTAAAGCAAAAAAAATTGCTACTGGTTTTTATTTAAAGTTTTTTATTTATACTTTAACATGGAATTTTTTTCAACCACTCGAAAATGAATTTTTTTCTTCTTTCCACAGCAAGCTTATTCTAAGCAATATGGAATAATCATAACATGATTTGTGGATTAAATTTTGTACACATCAAGCATTCCCTTGTAACAAATAAGCAATATGGAATAATGATAACATAATTCTGTCCAAAAATTAGAGTTGCACGAATACAAATAAGCAATATGGAATAATGAATCATTTTGTACACATGAAGCGCTCTCTTGTAACAAAAACCTAACAGATATCAAGAACGGCAGCGACGCTTCCTTGTCGGATGGAGGGAGGGGGAGGGAAGGGGAGGGGGGTACTCACAGAGAGGGAGGGGGAGGGGGAGGGGGTAGTCATAGAGAACATTGGCGGCTCTTCCTTGTTAGCGTCAAGAGGGTGAAAGGGGGCGTCGGATACCGGGGGCGTTGAGGGAAGCAAGGGCAGCGAGGTCGAGGGCAGGCCCGAATCGCGATGGTGAGGTCGAGGGAGGGCTCGGGTGTCTGCGCGGACGAGGAGGAGGTCGAAGCGGTGGGCAAGGGTGACGGTGGCACGCGAAAGAGAGGAGGGGGAGAGGTAGGAGAGTGGGGTGGGTGGAATGGGAGTTCGCAAAATTTGGGCACGCGCGACGGTTAACTCAAAATAGTAGTAGCGCTAGGTTAGGACCAACGCTATAACTAATTTAGCTATAGCGTTGGTTCATATTCCAGCGCTAATACTAACTATTTTTATATTAAGTTTTTTAATTCTAAAATACACATAGTAGTAGCGCCGGCTTAGGATCCTGCGCTATAACTATATGAGCTATAGCGCTGGTTCATAATCCAGCACTACTGATATGTAATAGTTTTTATTATTTCCCTTTTCTTTTCTGTTTACTTTTCTTTTTATTTTGTATTACCTTCTCCCTTTTGTTTTTATGTTTTTGTATTTCCTTCTCCCTTTTGTACTTCTTTTGTATTGCTTTCTTCCTTTCTGATTACGATGGCGTCTCCCTCCCACACTACACGAATATCACCGGAACCATGCATGCATGTGGTGGTAACATATATATGAGTTGACCAATAACGGTTACTTATGTGCGTACAAAAAATAGATACATATATATAAATGATGGTTTCTCAGCTGCGTAGACGATGTTTCACATTGAACTTCTTCCCTTTCTTGTTCGTTGCCGAATAATTGAGCCCCTCCTTGTGACTTTTCCGGAACCATGGAGTATGATGTTTCTTATGTAATGTAGTATTGATTCTTCTTTTCACGTATGCTTCATCGTCATTATTGCCTTCCCTCATCGGGTTGCCGTATTGGTCGTAGTATTCCTCGTTCACGACTCCATCCATTCCGACGATGCTCCTTTTGCCTCTCCTCATGACAACACGGCTGGGTTTGGTCATGTCGGTTATGAAGAAGCATTGTGTCATGTGCTTGGCGTGTACCCATGTCTCAGTTTTGGCGATGACGTTAATGTTCACGGTTGCGCTCTTCGCGTTAGCGGGTGGTATAGACATGGTAGTGAAATACTTGTTTTATCTTATGACGTCCTTATCCCATCTGACGTGAAACATCATCGCATCGTGCAATCCAGTATAGTCAAGCTCTCAGATCTCTCCAACCCTTCCGTAGAATCTTTCATTTGTGCCGTTGGTGTCGGTCACGCATTCAATAACCACACCAGAGTTCTGGTAATCACTGTCCATGTCTTTCTCCTCCGTGTACAACGTGTACCCGTTGATATCGTATGACTGATAGGTTGTGAGTTTGGGCGCGGGGCCATGTGCTAAGTCGTGTATGAGCAATCCGTCCGAACTGCCCTCTTTCGAGGGATTTTCAAGAACTTGCTCTTTAAACCGACGCAAGAAAGTGGCGTTGTGCTCTATAGTAACTTTGTCATCTATCTTGAGCTTCCCCTTATCACGGTACTTATTTGCGATGGTTTCTTTATGCCGTGCCACATAATCATCTACCACATCTAGGTGTTGTAGCACTACTAAGTTAGCCCAATGAAAGTCATTCTGTCGATCCGAGTAGTCCACGTGCAATTCCCTCCGGCCATTGTTGTGACTTTCTCCCCCAAGCCTCCCATCATGCTTGTTGACAGGCAAACCAACAACAGGGTCTCCAATGCATATATAATTCTTGCAAAAGGAGATGCACTCATGTGTCAGATACCCCTGGACGATGCTCCCATCGGGACGGGACATGTTACGAACGAATCCTTTGATGACCCCATTCAACCTCTCGAACGACATCATGCTGTGAAGGAATGTCGTCCCGAGGTCGATGATGTCGTCCATGATGTGGACACACAGATGCACCATGACGTCAAAGAACGTGGGCGGGAAGTACATCTCAAGCTAACATAGTATGACAACGATCCCTTCCTGTAGCCTTCGGAGCTGCTTCACACTTATGGACTTTCGAGAGATAACATTTAAGAAGTTGTAGAGACCAGTAAGCGTGTCACGGATGTGCTTGTCCATTATGCCTCTAATGGCAACCGGGTGTATCTGTGTCATCATCACGTGACAGTCATGAGACTTTTTCCCGCTGAACCCTTTCTTCTTGGGGTCTAGAAATCTGCTTATCTTCCCACAGTAACCAGAACTGACATTGATTCCCATAAGGCACTTGATGAATTGATCGATTTCCTTCACACTTAAGGTGAAGGAAGAAGGGGGCAATCATTCTCCTCCTTCTTGTTGACTTTTTTGCCCTCCCCCCCTCCGCCGTCTCCGTCTCCGTCTCCTCCATCGATTTTTTTACGGTGGAGATCTTTCCTGATCTTCAAATCTTCCAAGTCTTTCCTTGCCTTTGGCCCGTCCTCGGTCTTCTCAGGCATGTTCATTAGTGTGCCAAGCAAGGTCTCGAGGACATTCTTCGTGATATGCATTGGATCAAGGCAATGAGGCGTGTCATGATTGGGCTAGTACTCCAAGTCCCAGAAAACAGACCTCGTTTTCCATACCTTCAGTAGCGGCTCCGGTGCCTTTTTCATCATTCCCGGCGTGGGCACTGTTCCCAGTTTTTCAATACCTCGTTGATTTCAGCGCCACTCCTCTTATGTGGAGGTCCTCGATGCTCATCCAACCCATTGAATAGATCTCCACGCTTTCTCCATGGGTCATCCTTCTCGAGGCATCTATGATGCCCCATGTACACGATTTTCCTGGACCCGCCATCTTTTGTTGACCTAAGCTGCTGAGATGTTGTATCATCCATGCACCTCGTGCATCCGTAGTATTCGTGGCACACCTGGCCTGAGGTGTACCCGTAACCATCATAGTCATGCACCATCATAAACAACACAACTCTCATATAGAAATACTCTCCTTTGCTGGCGTCCCATGTCCATGCTTGTGTTTTCCATAACGTGTCTAGCTCCTATTTTAGAAGCCCCATATATAGGTTAATATTATTTCCTAGTTGTTTTGGCCCTTGAATCAGCGTGCTCATGTGTATGTACTTTGTCTTCATGCACTTACATGGGGGAGGTTGTACATCCATACAAAGACAGGCCATGTGCTATGGTTGGTGTTTTGGTTTCCAAACGGATTCATGCCATCGGTACTTGCACCAAGCACGATGTTCCATGTATCTTCTACAACAAATCCATATACGGTGTTGACTGCTCTCCACTAGCTACCATCTATGAGGTGTCTCAACTTCGGATCATCTCCATCGTCAGGCTTCTTCCTCTCCGCGTGCCAACACATGAGCTATGCTTCCTTAGGATCTACGAAATACCGCTGCAGACAAGGAGTGACCGGAAAGTACCATACAAGTTTCTGAGGAGCTTTCTTTCATGCCTTCTTGTATCAAGAAGCATTGCACACTGGACAACTGGTTTTTTCCACGTGCCCCCCCCGATAAATGATGCAATCATTGATGCATGCGTGGTACCTAATGTGTGGCAAATCAAAAGCGCAACTGATTTTCTTGGCCTCACCGACACTAGTAGGACACAGGTTCCCCGCGGGAAGAACTTTATTATGTAGATACTTCAAATGCTCATCGAGGCTTTTCTTTGTCCATTTGTTTTAGGCCTTCGTCTTTAGATGTTCGAGTGTGAAACTCAAGCGGGTCACCTCGGGATCGCAACCATGATACAATGGAGTCTTCGAGTCTACTTCAAGTTGTGCCAGCTTGGCCTCCTCTCTAGAAGCAACTCTCTCACTAGTCATACTCGTGCGAAGGAGGTCTCGAACATGAGAGTCCTGCATGAAGACTGCGGCGTGATTGTCCTCTCTGCTTCTCCGCCATCTCCGGACTCTTCTTCACCGTACCCGGTATCTTCTCCGCCACCATGTTCGGAATCTTCTCCGCCAGCGTCATTTAACTCTTCTCTGCCGCCATGTCCGGCGCCATCGTCTTCGTGTCGATCGGTCATCTCTTCGTCTAGCCCCATGTCGTTATTCCCTGCCATGTGGACGTCCTCATCATCATCATCTTCACTTATCCACCAAGTATAGCCATCCATGAAACCATTCATCAGCAGGTGCGCCTTCAACTTGCCACGATGAAAAGGGTCCATAAGGGCTCCTTCTTTGCATCTTGTACACGGACATCTAATCCTAGTCCGATTATTTGCATGCATGTCTATCACCGCAGATTGCATGTATCGCTCCACCTTTCATCCACTCACCTACATGACCGACTGCATGCACAATATAACAAGCAAAAGGGTTATACACAAAATGCATGCATGCGTCAAAGTCAAATAAAATTTTGGCATGACCTTGCCTAAAAATAGGATATATCGAGTTTGCTCGATATTCATCGAAACGGAAATAAATTGACATTTCGGCAGAACATAAGCAACTCGGGGGCATGTCACTCGCACAAATCTCTCCATATCCCAAACACACATATTCCCATTCACACACATATTCCCATTCTTGAATTGAACAACTTTTTTACTCACCTATATCTAGCTAGATTAGTTATTTGGGACATGTCAATAACTAGCTAGATCAAGTTGTTGGGGAGGAGAGATGACTCTAGGTAAATAATGGAGAGGGAGAGAGATGATCTAGATAGATATATATCTAATGTAATGGAGGGAGAGCCAAATAAATGAGGTAGGGGGCATTATATTTATGGAGCTAGCTAGAGATGAGAAGGCCATTTATGGAGGAGAGTTATGGTGGAGGGGGCATTAATGGGGAGAGAAAAGAGGTAGGAGGAAGAGAGAGGAAGGGCAACAATGGTGAGGGGAGAGGGGAAATGTCACGCCCAAGATGCAGTCCTATCCTTATTTGGGCACGAGGGCCACAACAGGGATAGAGGCGCATCTCGATACGTTCGCAAGAATGGATGTCATTAAAAGTACATGTACAGAAGAGATGAGTATATGGAATTGGCTTACACTGGCCACAAGCTACATCAGAGTCACATCAATACAATAACATCTCAAACATCATACATAAGAGCAGGGTCCGATTACGGACGAAAACAAACGATAAAATGACATCCACCCTTGCTATCCCAGGCTGCCGCCTGGAACCCGTCCAAGATTGATGAAGAAGAAGAACTCCAGATCAAATCAAGCAACGCGCTCACATCAAATCATCGCATTACCTGTACCTGCAACTGTTGTTGTAGTAATCTGTGAGCCACGGGGACTCAGCAATCTCATTTCCAAGGGTATCAAGACTATTAAAGCTTAATGGGTAAGGTATGGTTAAGTGGTGAGGCTGCAGCAAGCGACTAAGCATATATTTGAGTGGCTAACTTACGAGCATAGAAAGTAAAGTATGGTGGTCTACGCATAACGGACATGAACTATTAATGATCACTAACTGATCCTGAACACCTACTTACGTCACTCATAACCCCACCGTGTTCTCTTCCGGATAAAGACTCACGAGAAGAGACAGTCATGGTTACACACATAGTTGGTGTATTTTATTAGAGTTTACTTCAAGTTTGCTATGATCGGGTGTTAAACAAAGTATCCTAGTTTTCCACATAACTGCGGGCATGGCTTCTCGAAAAGATTTAACCCTGCAGGGGTGCTCCAACTTATCCATCACAAATTAACTACACGCAGCGGGAATAACCTCAACCACAGATCTCTTGATCATCCTAGGCAAGTCCAAAGGAAATCCGACAACTCGAGATAGCCCGAAAAAGATCAGAGTTCCTCACTCAAGACATTCGAGAAAGGTAAAACAAGTCCAGCAAGGCCTCCCGACGTGTCGACAATCCTGATAGGAGACGCGTATCTCATTCTTAGGACACGGCGGATGAGCTAAGCGTACAGTAATTGAAGTCCCGGGTTGCCCCAGGTAGCCCGCACGGTGCTCTAGTTTGGACCAGCACCAACAACACTGCCCCCCTGTATTATGTTAAATTAATCCACGAGGGGGCGACCCTCTATGCTTTAATAAGGTGATCAGTTTTATTATGATGGGCAAACGTAGTACCAAAGTTGGGCCTTGCCAGACAAGTTTTAATCTAAACCCGAAAATCAAGGGGGTCCCCATAACAACCCCGAGCATGTTAGTAGCGCTCATTTCTAGAACATAACACGGGTTCACAAGTAACTAAGGGTGGCAAGAGTGGAACAAAACACCAAGCAGAAGGCCAAGCCTTCCACCCTTTACCAAGTGTATAGGTGCATTCAATTAAATAGCAGCAATATTGTGATATAACAAAAGAATGTCCATGTTGACACATGGAAGCAATTGCACCTGCAACTAGCAACGCTATAAGAAGGTCTGAGCAAGCGGTAACATAGCCAAACAATGTTTTGCTGGGATGTGGAGGGGTTACAGGCTTATAATGGCAGTGTTGGGAGGCTTATCAAACAAGTGGTAGGTAGTGAGACATAACGATAAAATACGAGACAACTAGCATGGAAATGATAGTAATGGTATCCAGGGAAATGTGTCATCTTGCCTGAGATCCTTCTCGGAAGAAGACCAAGTCCATGAAGAAGACGAGCCAACGTAGTCAAACGAATCCTCACACTCCGAACGCTTTCGGAACTCTATCGATAAGAAGCAATCCAAAACAAACAATCACCACAAGATACACCACAACATATGCAAGACATGATGCACAAACAAATATGATGCATGTCCGGTTTAATATGCAAGGCAGGACAATTCAAAACAATCAAATTCTACACATTAAGTGAAGCTCAATATGCAACGAGTTGCATATTGACGAAACTCCACACTCAAATTATTTAGTTCACTCCCATTAGGTACACGACAATATTAAATGTTTTTAAACATGGCAAGAGGTGAAGCATAAGTAAACTATCTATCTAGGCATGTTAAATGAGGCCGGAAACAACTTATAGCATTTCCGAAATGACCTCATATGTTAACTTAGAAACTGGTCCAGATCTGAACTAAACATATTTTATATTTTTTAAACAGCATAATAAATTTCACCATGTTATTCTACACGTCATTCTAGTCGATTTACATATATAGAACATCTCAAACGGAGCTACGGTCTAAAAGATATGAGCAACACAAGATGCACATGGCATGAATGCAAATGCATGGGAAAAACCACCACAACCATCTCAAATCATGAATGCAATAATTTATTATGAAACTACATGAGATTCTAAGCAAGTTTCATATATGGAATGTCCAAAACGGAGCTACGGTTCAACCACAATCATCAAAGCAAGTTTTTGATGAAATCTGCCAAAAACAGCAACATGGCATTTTGAACATATGAAAACAACAAGTTACAATAATCTAAAATGCACAAACTAAGCATGGGGAAATATAAAAAAACATCCACTTCATTTCATGTTCACATATCATAAGCAAAACAAGCATGGGTCACATGGTAGGAAGCTCACAAGAAGGCTACTTGAAAACAGTTTCAGACTTGGTGAAAATAGCAGTTTTAGACAGTGCAGTTTTATCACGAAGGCATATTGACAGAAGTAAAACTATATGCTACAAATCATGAAATGACATAAAACTGAACAGCATGCTAGAGGTCAATATCAACAACAAATAACTCCATTACACCTACCACAAAAGAGTTCTAGATCACTAGGAAATCACATGGCAAGACAACAACAACTCGGCTCCATGTTATACGAGGAATTCACCCTTTGTGCAAATACTATGATGTCGGCTTCAGCCTCGGCTCATCCAAACATCGCAAAAACTCCGATGGATAATCATACGCTTCTCGTAGTCCTTTTCGCGGCCCTTCGGTTAAGTGAAAGAAATAAAGCATAGTAGTTCGATTGCCTAGTCTGCCACACTAAACCGCCTTCGGGTTCCTATAATTTGGCTAAGGGACAGAGTGCATTGGCATAGACACCCCATGTAGTATCTATGTGGAGGATGAAGCCGACGACTCGTATCTTTCAGTATTAAAAAACCACACAAGGAGTTATAAAGGAATACAAAACCATATAAGAGCGGATACTAATATCATTAAAAGTTATCACGAGTATTCAGACACGTTACAAGCTCATTCAAATAATTTTTCACCCGAACACTACGACGCTATCACTCGCGCACACTCCATCACTCCATCATAGAATAGCTCGGGGTGTCAGTGCTCCTTCCCGGGTGGCGGCAGGTGGGTGGCGACCTTCATCGGATTGAGCCCCGGCCAATGCACTTTGGCCTTGGCAAGGGCCATACGGACTTCCTTTGATGTAGTAGAAGCTCTTGACAGCGTCCAGGTGGGGTGTGGCAGCAATCAGGCTCTGCACCAGGTCGAAGTAGCTGCCTAGGAGTGGCTCGCTGGGACATAAGAGGATGTAGAGGTCCTTCATGTCCGGCTCCGCCATTCGGCGCAGGTCCATCAGCTAATTCAGCTACTCCACAAGAAGAGGAGGACGCTCGGGGGCTCTAAACTGTGCGCAGAATGTTTGAGCTTCGTCTTCCTCACCCCGCGAGGCAAGCAGCTGATTGGCATCGGCCACGCTCTTGTGGAGATCGGCGGCTGCGCCTGAGGATCACCACACCCGGGTCAACAATTTGAATTTGCTATCCCTGAATAAGCACTTTAGGGAGTACGGCTTACCATCATCTATCTCCTTGGCTTGACGAACTTGTTGCTCGAGGAACTATCTGTCCACCCGCTCCTTCTGGAGATCAGACCTCATGGTGGACAGTTCGGCCGAGACTGCCTTCTTCTTTTGCTCCAAGGACTCGCACTTATTGCTAGCATCCTTGAGCTCATCCTGTATCTCCGCCACACGAGCCTGGTGTTTATCACTGGCAGCTCGTAGGGCGGAGAGAGCGGTGGCCGCTTCTTTGGCCACCGCCTTCTCCACGACTGCCTCATCTTTGGCACGTTGAAGCTCGGCCTTGAGCTTTTTGATCTCTTTCGATGAAGCTGCAACACGATGCAACTCTATTTAAAAATGAATCCGCATTGACAGTATTCGAGGGGAACGCATCCATATTTAGTTCGGACTCACCCTGCGCTTCGTTGAACCTATTGTTGAGGGCTTCCACCTCATCCTCGGAATGCTTGAGCTTCTGATGCAGCTCATCCATCTCGACACCATTTTTGGCCACCGCTAATGACGAAGACAACATTACACACAAATCATACATTACATCGGTGCTCACTTCCTAAATTACAGATATGACCCCTAGGTGAGCTTGTCCATCTCACCTAGGACTCGGGGGCTTCCATGTCTACAATACGAATAAATAAAAATCTTAGCGAAAACATTGACTGACTTACTTGAAAGCCCGCAAGGAGACCTTTGAAGGCCTCCTTCAGTCCGTTATCAATGGACTGGATGTTTTGTAGTACCGCACCCATAAGGGTGCGGTGATCCTCGGGGATTGAGACGCTTGATAGAGCATCCTCCATGGCCGACCACTGGTTGGTCAGTGGTGCCGAGAATGATCAGATTTCCCAATCACCCATCGGGGATTGGACCGATTCCTCCGGAAGCACAATGCGCTCCGGAGATGTCCATGGAGGGGACTAATGGCCCGTCTATCTGGCCTCCTTGGTGTCCGGACGAGGGATTGTCCCTTGGTCTTTGGTGGCCGAAGCATTAGCCTCGGCCATGGTAATATCTCCCTCGCCCCTGGGTCCGCCTCCATTGGAGTAGGATGGGACAATAACTCCACATCATCCTTCGTAGATCCTGGAGTGGTGGGGTGCAAGGCATCTCCGCTCTTCGCTAGTTCGGCAGTCGGGGTCTCCCCATCCGATACCACCTCGGTGGGGATGACGCACGGGGGGCTGTAGGACCAATAACCTACATGTTAGCAAACTCTAAATTTACCAGTTATAGGAAGGATTCTTTGGATCCTAACCTAGATGCAGGGGGCTTGACCCTTAGGCTCTTCGTGGAACCTCCTCAGGGTGTTCAGACGCGGAGCTCGAGTCCGAGCTGTCGTCGAACAAGACCACCCGTGCCTGATGCGCCTTCTTCGGGGCAGGTGAAGCTACCTGCCCCGAGGAGTGCGAGGATGCCGCTCTCTTCTTGGCGCGGGGGAAGTTGCCTCCCGCCTTGCTCTTGACCTCCTCCTCCTCTTCCACCTCTTCGGCCTCCCCCTAATTCGAGGTGGCGGGGGTGTCTTCGGATGCAGCATTAGGATGGTCCTTGATGCGAAGGCCAGCCTGACCTGGTTTCTTCTTCTTCTCCTTATTCATGGAAGCCTCGTAAGGATTCTCCATGAGCATCCTGGCTAACAGTCCAGTCCTCTCTTCTTCGGGCTGAGGAGCCGAACTGTTGATGTTGATGGCCTTCTTCTGCCATCTCTGCCAGAATAGGTCGAAGAAGAGGATGAAGGGATTCTATGTGTAATAGATGTTGGGGAACGTCGCATGGGAAACAAAAATTTTCCTACGCACACGCGAACCTATCCATGGTGATGAGCATCTACGAGAGGGAGAGTGGATCTACGTACCCTTGTAGATCGCTAAGCGGGAAGCGTTAAGAAACGCGGTTGGTGTAGTCGAACTTCTTCGCGATCCAAATCGCCGAGCGTCCCACGATCCAATCACGAACCGTCCCGCGAACACATCATGATCCGTCCCGCGAACTCATCATGATCCGTCTCACGATCTTGATCACGATCTGTCCCGCGAACTCATCACGATCCGTTCCGTGATCACATCACGAACCGTCTCGCGATCTCGATCACGGTCCTTCCGATCTAGCGCCGAACGGACGGCACCTCCGCGTTCAGCACACGTGCAGCTTGATGACGATCTCCACCGTCTCGATCCAGCGAGAGGAGGTGGAGAGGATAGAGAGTTCACCGGCAGCGTGACGGCGCTCCAGTGATGGTGGTGGAGCAATTCCGACAGGGCTTCGCCTAAGCGCTGCAGAAAATCAATCTAGAGGAGAAACTATGCACCGGTGTAACGGGTAGCACGTGGCCGGAAATTCTGTCCAAAAACCACCCAATCCACTAGTATATATAGGAGTAGAGGAGAGGAGAGGCAGCCAAGGCCTTTGGGTCGGCCGAAATAGGAGGTGGGAAGCAATCCTACTTCACCTCCAATCCTAGTTGGAGTAGGATTGCCTCCTATTGGCTGATTTTCCACTTTTTGCTTTAGGACTTTCTCTCCTGCGCCATGGGCCTTTGTGCCTGTTTTCCCAGCCCACTAAGGGCTGGTTATTATTCTCCCACAGCCCATGGACCTCTTGGGGTCGAAATACCCCTCCCGGAGGCCTCCTGGTACACTACCGGCACTCCCGGTACACTACCGGCACTCCCGGTACGCTATCGATGAGCCCGAAACTTTTCCGGAAACCAAACTGGGATTTCCTATATATGAATCTTTACCTCTGGACCATTCCGGAGCTCCTCGTGACGTCCGGGATCTCATCCGGGACTCCGAACAAACTTTGGTCACCACCATACATAACTCTACACTATCGAAACGTCACCGAACCTTAAGTGTGCAGACCCTGCGGGTTCAAGAACTATGTAGACATGACCGAGACACCTCTACGGTCAATAACCAATGGCGGGACCTGGATGTCCACATTGGTTCCTACATATTCTACGAAGATCTTTATCAGTTGAACCTCTATGTCAAGGATTCAGTTAATCCCGTATAACGTTCCCTTTGTTCTTCGCTATGTTACTTGCCCGAGATTCGGTCGTTGGTATCTCCATACCTAGTTCAACCTCGTTACTGGCAAGTCTCTTTACTCGTTCCGTAATACAAGATCCCGTGACTAACACTTAGCCACATTGCTTGCAAGGCTTGTTGTGATGTTGTACTACCGAGTGGGCCCTGAGATACCTCTCCGTCACACGGAGTAACAAATCCCAGTCGATCCATGCCAACTCAACAGACACCATCCGAGATACCTGTAGAGCACCTTTATAGTCACCTAGTTACGTTGCGACATTTGATACACACAAGGCACTCCTCCGATATCCGTGAGTTGCATGATCTCATGGTCATAGGAACTTATACTTGACATGCAGAAAACAGTAGCAATAAACTGACACGATCATATGCTATGTTTGTAGTTTGGGTCTTATCCATCACATCATTCTCCTAATGATGTGATCTCGTTATCAAATGACATCTCATGTCCATGGCTAGGAAACCTTAACCATCCTTTGATCAACGAGCTAGTCCATTAGAGGCATACTAGGGACATGGTTTTGTCTATGTATCCACACATGCATTTAAGTCTCCGATCAATACAATTATAGCATGGATAATAAACGATTATCATGAACAAGGAAATATGATAATAACTAATTTATTATTGCCTCTAGGGCATATTTCCAACAGTCTCCCACTTGCACTAGAGTCAATAATCTAGTTCACATCACCATGTGATTCACATTGTTATGAATCTAACACCCAATGAGTTCTGGGGCTCGATCATGCTTTGCATGTGAGAGAGGTCTTATAGTCAACGGGTCTGCGATATTCAGATCCGTGTGTACTTTGCAAATCTATATGTCAAACTGTAAACACTGCTACCACACTCTACTTGGTACTATTTCCAAATGGCTGCTCCACTATACGTATCCAGATTGCTACTACGAGTCATCCGGATTAGTGTTAAAGCTTGTATCGACGTAACTCCTTACGACGAACTCTTTATCACCTCCATAATTGAGAAACATCTCCTCAGTCTCTTAGTTACTGAGGATAATCTTGACCGCTGTCCAGTGATCCACTCCTGGTTCACTCTTGTACCCCCTGACGGACTCATGGCAAGGCACACACAGGTGCGGTACACAGCATGGCATAATATAGAGCCTATGGCTAAGGCATAGGGGACGACGTTCGCCCTTTCTCTTTCTTCTGCCATTGTCGAGCTTTGAGTCTCACTCAACTTTCACACCTTACAAATCAGGTAAGAACTCTTTCTCTGACTGATCCATTTTGAACTCTTTCAAAATCTTGTCAAGGTATGTACTCATTGAAAGTCTCATCGAGCATCTTCATCTATCTCCATAGATTTTGATGCTCAACAATTAGGTAGCTTCATCCAGGTCTTCCTTTGAAAATCACTTTCCAAATGACCGTTTTATGCTTTCCAGAAACTCTACATTATTTCTGATCAACAATATGTCATCCACATATACTTATCAGAAATTCTATAGTGCTCCCACTCACTTTATTGCAAATACAAGTTTCTCATAAACTTTGTATAAACATCAAAACTTTGATCACCTCATCAAAGCGTATATTCCAACTCCGAGATGCTTGCTTCAGTCCATGGAAGGATCACCGAAGCTTGCACACCTTTTAGCATCCTTAGGCCTGACAAAACCTTCTGGTTGTATCACATAAAACCTTTCCTCAAGTAAACCGTTAAGGAAATGATGTTTTGACATCCATCTGCCAGATTTCATAATTGAAAACACAACAACTGCTAACATAATTCCAACAGACTTTAGCACCACTACGAGTGAGAAAGTCTCATCGTAGTCAACTCCTTGAACTTGTCACAAACATCTTTGCAACAAGTCGAGCTTTACAAATAGTGACATTCACCATCAGTGTCTGTCTTCATTTTAAAGATCCATTTGTACTCAATGACCTGCCGTCCAACTAGCAAGTCTACCAAAGTCTACACTTGGTTTTCATACATGGATCCTATCTTGGATTTCATGGCCTCTAACCATTTGTCGGAATCCGGGCCCATCATCGCTTCTCCATAGCTCGTAGGTTCATCATTGTCCAACAACATGATCTCCAAGACAGAGTTGTCGTACCACTTAGGAGCAGTACACATCCTTGTCGACCTACGAAGTTCGATAGTAACTTGATCCTGAAGCTTCATGATCATCATCATTAACTTCCTCTTCAACTAACGTAGGCTTCACAGAAACATCTTTCTGCGCTGCGCTACTCTCTGGTTGAACAAAGGTTTAACAACCTCATCAAGTTCTATCTTCCTCCCACTCAATTCTTTCGAGAGAAACATTTCCTCGAGAAACGATCCGTTTAAGCAAAAACACTTTGCACTAGGATCTGAGATTGAAGGTTCACCCAACTGATCTTAGGGTATTCTATGAAGATGCAATTTGTCCACCTTGGGTTCGACCTCATTAGGTGAAAACATTTTCCACACAAGTGTCACATCCCCAAATATTAAGAAATGACAGCTTAGGTTTCTATCAAACCATAATTCACATGGTGACATCTCAACGGATTTAGATGGTGCCCAATTTAAAGTGAATGTAGTTGTCTCTAATGCATAACCCCAAAATTATAGCAGTAAAACGACAAGAGACATCATAGCACGCACCATGTCCAATAAAGCATAACTATGATGTTCGGACACACCATCACACTATGGTGTTCCAGGTTTCGATTAGTTGTGAAACAACTTTCACATTGTCTTAAGTTGTATGCCAAACTCGTGACTCAGATATTCACCTCCAGGATCATATCGCAGTCATTTTTATCTTCTTGTCACGATGATCTTTAAACTTCACTCTCAATTTGCTTGAACCTTTCAAATGATTCAGACTTGTGTTTCATTAAGTAAATATACACTATATCTACTCAAATCATCAGTGAAGGTAAGAAAATAACGATATCCACTACACGCTACAAGACTCACTAGATTGCATACATCAACATGTATCATTTCCAATGAATCACTTGCCCGCTCCATCCAACGGGGTCCTTTAGTCATCTTGCCCAAGAGGCATGGTTCGCATGTCTCAACCGATTCAAAATCGAATGAGTCCAAATATCCATCAGCATGGAGTTTCTACATGCGCTTTATACCAATATGACATTTAGCGGCAGTGCCACAAGTATGTGGTACTATCATTATTAACTTTATATCTTTTGACATCAATGTTATGAACATGTGTAATACTACGATCAAGATTTCAACAAACCATTCTCACTGGGTGCATGACCATTGAAGGTATTATTCATGTAAACAGAATAACCATTATTCTCTAACTTAAATGAATAATCGTATTCCAATAAACATGATCTAATCATGTTCATGATCAACGCAAAACACCAAATAACATTTATTTAGGTTCGTCACTAATCCTGAAGGTAGAGAGAGCGTGCGATGTTGATCACATCAACCTTGGAAACACTTCCAACACATATCGTCACCTCACCCTTATCTATTTCTACGTTTATTCCGTAGCTTTTATTTCGAGTTACTAACATTTAGCAACCGAACCGGTATCCAATACCCAGGTGCTACTAAGAGTACTAGCAAGGTACACATTAGTAACTCGTATATAAAATATACTTCTATCAATGTTGCTAGCCTTCTTATCTACCAAGTATCTAGGGTTGTTCTGCTTCAGCGACCGCTCACCTCATAACAGAAGCACTTAGTCTCGGGTTTGAGTTCAACTTTGGGTTGCTTCACTGGAGCAGCAACTGACTTGCTATCCATGAAGTTTCCCTCCTTGCTCTTGCCCTTCTCGGAACTAGTGGTTTGATTAACCATCAACACTTGATGCTCCTTCTTGATTTCTACCTTCCCGGTGTCAAACATCTTGAACAGCTCAGGGATCAACATTTCTTTCCCTGGCATTTTATAGTTCATCACCAAGTTCTAGTAGCTCAGTGACAGTGACTTGGAGAACTAAATCAATCACTATCTTATCTGGAAGATCAACTCCCACTCGATTCAAGCGATTGTAGTACCCAGACAGTCTGAGCACATGCTCAACGATTGAGCTATTCTCTTTCATCTTGCAGGCAAAGAATCTCGGTGGAGATCCTATATCTCGCAACTCGGGCACGAGCCTGAGATCACAATCTCAGCTCTTAGAACATCTCATATGTTCCATGACGTTCAAAACGTTTCGGAGCCTCAATTCTAGGCCGTAATGCATGATGCACTAAACTATCAAGTAGTCATCGAAACGTGCCTCTCAGATGTTCACAACATCTACAGACGATGCTAGATGGGGTGGCGCACCGAGCGGTGCATTAAGGACATAAGCCTTCTGTGCAGCAATGAGGACAATCCTCAGATCATGGACCCAGTCTGCAATTTTGCTACCAACATCTTTCAATTCTATTTCTCTAGGAACATATAAAAATACAAGGGAGCTACAACGCGAGCTAGTAATCTACAACATAATTTGCAAAGACACTTTGACTATGTTCATGATAATGAGTTCAATTAATCATATTACTTAAGAACTCCCACTCAAATTGACATCCCTCGGGTCATTCGAGTGATACATGATCCAAATTCAACAACTCAAGTCCGATCATCACGTGAGTTAAGGTGGCTTCAATGGTGAACATCATTATGTTGATCATATCCACTATATGACTCATGCTCGACCTTTCGGTCTCTTGTGTTCCGAGGCCATGTCTGTACATGCTAGGCTCGTCAAGTTTAACCCGAGTGTTCTGCGCGCGCAAATCTGGCTTGCACCCGTTGTATGTGAACGTAGAGTCTATCACACCCGATCATCACGTGGTGTCTCAACACGACGGACTTTCGCAACGGTGCACACTCGGGGAGAACATAGTTCATCTTGAAATTCAAGTGAGGGATCACCTTATAATGCTACCGCCGTACTAAGCAAAACAAGGTGCATAAAAGGATTAACATCTCATGCAATTCATAAGTGACATGATATGGCCATGAACTTGTGTTTAAGATCTCCATCTTCAAAACACCGGCATGATCTCCATCGTCGCCGACACAACACCATGATCTCCATCATCTTGATCTCCATCAATGTGTTGCCATTGGGGTTGTGGCGCCAGCCCTGCTTCTACTTCTATTGCTACCGCTTAGCGATAAAGTAAAGCATTACATAGTGCTTAATGATTGACACGCAGGTCATACAATAATTAAAGGCAACCCTATGGCTCCTGCCGGTTGTCGTACTCAACGACATGCAAGTCGTGAAATTCTATACATCACATGATCATCTCATACATCACATATATCTCATCATGTAATTGGCCATATCACATCACAACATACCCTGCAAAAACAAGTTAGACGTCGTCTAATTGTTGTTGCATGTTTTACGTGGCTGCTACGGGTATCTAGCAAGAACGATTCTTACGCATAAACCACAACGGTGATACATAGATTGCTTTTCAACCTTCTCAAGGACCGCCTTTGTCGGATCCGATCCAACTAAAGTGAGAGAAACTGTCACCCGCAAGCCATCTAAGCAACAAGTTGCATCGAGGGAACCGGTCTCTCGTAAGCGTACGAGTAATGTTGGTCCGGGCCGCTTCATCTCACAATCCCGCTGAACCAAAATCTGACCAAGGGAGGAAGCAATCTAAGCATCAACGCCCACAAACCTTTTGTGTTCTACTCGAGATCTCATTGAACCATCAACCTAGCTCATGATGCCACTGTTGGGGAACGTCGCATGGGAAACAAAAAATTTCCTACGCACACGCAAACCTATCCATGGTGATGAGCATCTATGAGAGGGAGAGTGCATCTACATACCCTTGTAGATCGCTAAGCGGGAAGCGTTAAGAAATGCGGTTGGTGTAGTCGAACTTCTTCGCGATCCAAATCGCCGAGCGTCCCGCGATCCAATCACGAACCGTCCCGCGAACACATCATGATCCGTCCTGCGAACCATCACGATCCATCTCACGATATTGATCACGATCTGTCCTGCGAACTCATCACGATCCGTTCCGTGATCACATCACGAACCGTCTCGCGATCTCGATCACGGTCCTTCCGATCTAGCGCCGAACGGACGACACCTCCGCGTTCAGCACACATGCAGCTTGATGACGATCTCCACCGTCTCGATCCAGCGAGAGGAGGTGGAGAGGAGAGAGAGTTCACTGGCAGCGTGACGGCGCTCCAGTGATGGTGGTGGAGCAATTCCGGCAGGGCTTCGCCTAAGCGCTGTAGAAAACCGATCTAGAGGAGAAACTATGCACCGGTGTAACGGGTAGCACGTGGCCAGAAATTCTGTCCAAAAACCACCCAATCCACTAGTATATATAGGAGGAGAGGAGAGGAGAGGCAGCCAAGGTCTTTGGGTCGGCCGAAATAGGAGGTGGGAAGCAATCCTACTTCATCTCCAATCCTAGTTGGAGTAGGATTGCCTCCTATTGGCTGATTTTCCACTTTTTGCTTTAGGACTTTGTCTCCTGCGCCATGGGCCTTTGTGTCTGTTTTCCCAGCCCAATAAGGGCTGGTTATTATTCTCCCACAGACCATGGACCTCTTGGGGTCGAAATACCCCTCCCGGAGGCCTCCCGGTACACTACCGGCACTCCCGGTACACTACCGGCACTCCCGGTACACTACCGGTGAGCCCGAAACTTTTCCGGAAACCAAACTGGGACTTCCTATATATGAATCTTTACCTCCGGACCATTCCGGAGCTCCTCGTGACGTCCGGGATCTCATCCGGGACTCCGAACAAACTTCGGTCACCACCATACATAACTCTACACTATCGAAACGTCACCGAACATTAAGTGTGCAGACCCTGCGGGTTCGAGAACTATGTAGACATGACCGAGACACCTCTACGGTCAATAACCAATGGCGGGACCTGGATGTCCACATTCGTTCCTACATATTCTACGAAGATCTTTATCGGTCGAACCTCTATGTCAAGGATTCAGTTAATCTCATATAACGTTCCCTTTGTTCTTCGCTATGTTACTTGCCCGAGATTCGATCGTCGGTATCTCCATACCTAGTTCAACCTCGTTACTGGCAATTCTCTTTACTCGTTCTGTAATACAAGATCCCGTGACTAACACTTAGCCACATTGCTTGCAAGGCTTGTTGTGATGTTGTACTACCGAGTGGGCCCTGAGATACCTCTCCGTCACACGGAGTAACAAATCCCAGTCGATCCATGCCAACTCAACAGACACCATCCGAGATACCTGTAGAGCACCTTTATAGTCACCCAGTTACGTTGCGACGTTTGATACACACAAGGCACTCCTCCAATATCCGTGGGTTGCATGATCTCATGGTCATAGGAACTTATACTTGACATGCAGAAAACAGTAGCAATAAACTGACACGATCATATGCTATGTTTGTAGTTTGGGTCTTATCCATCACATCATTCTCCTAATGATGTGATCTCGTTATCAAATGACATCTCATGTCCATGGCTAGGAAACCTTAACCATCCTTTGATCAACGAGCTAGTCCATTAGAGGCATACTAGGGACATGGTTTTGTCTATGTATCCACACATGCATTTAAGTCTCCGATCAATACAATTATAGCATGGATAATAAACGATTATCATGAACAAGGAAATATGATAATAACTAATTTATTATTGCCGCTAGGGCATATTTCCAACAATAGAGCCAACCAAGTCGGGGAAAATCATACCTCAGAGTCCGGCTTGGCGGCGTGCTGACCTTGTCCTCCTACCCGGATGGCTAGCTCTTCATCGACTTGAAGAGCACCAATGCCTTCCACAACTTCTCCCATGTAATGCAGAAGAGATTCTGGATTGTGGGCTCGGCTCCGAGTTCTCGAGCCAACATAGGAGTGTTCTGACGCTGGCAGGGGAGGATGCGTCTTCGGAGCATCATCTGGACCACATCGGCTAGCTTGATGCCCTCCTTGACCAGGAAGCGGAGGTGCTTCTGCAGATCGGTCACCTCTTTGTCCGAACCCCAGGCCAGGCCCTTCTCGGGCGACGAAGATAGTCTGGTGGGGGGATCTGAATGCGGTAGCGGGGAGTTGGCCCTCGTCTCGTGGTTCGGCGATGTAGAACCACTCCTTTTGCCATCCTTTGATGGTGTCGATGAAGGTGCCCGATGGCCACACGACGCGGGCAAGCTTGCTAGTGACTGCCCCGCCGCAGTCCGCGTGCTTGCCTCTGACGCATTTGGGCTTGAAATTGAAGACCTACAGCCAGAGCCCGAAGTGCGGTTCGATGTGCAGGAAGGCTTCATAGACGAGGATGAACGCTGAGATATGCATGATGGAGTTCGGCAGGAGGTCATACAAGTCGAGGCCGTAGAAGAACATTAATCCCCTGACGAAGGGGTGGAGTGGGAAGCTCAAGCCCGTGAAGAAGTGGGGGATGAACGCCACCCTCTCTCCTGGCCTAGGGGTGGGTATCACTTGGCCCTCCTCCGCCGTGCGGTGAGGAATGTCGGCGGGGAGGTTACCGGCCTTCTTGAGGTCGAGGATGTCCTTGTTGGTGATCGCGGAAGCTTCCCACTGGCCATTGGAGCCCGCCATTGCTGAGCTCGGGAGCAGAGGTGGAGAAGCCTAGATCTCTGCTCTGGAGGTGCAAGGGAATAGGAGGTGGAGAAGTCGAATGGAGAGCATGAAAGGCCTTTGGGGTTTTCTTTCTCCTTTTATGAGGTCTGCCGATTCGGACTCCCCTTGTTCTGCGGTGAATCCCTTCACTTCCCGAGACGCGCGAGCCGTTGTGTGCGCGTGATTAAGTATATCCCATATAAAATGGGACACAATTGAGATGTTGATAGATTGTGTGGACGGAACAGACTCGAACCGCACATCGAGTGTGTGTGACTGGTCTATCGGTCATGGTGGGTTGTGACCTTTCATCAGAGAGGTCGTCGGGAAACATTACCTTTTTTCCTAACGTTTGTGCTTTAGAGCAAAGTTATCTCACAGAATTCGAATGTGCCATTATGCGGAAAACTACTTATCATCGGAGGCCGAACTATGGTTCGGTAGGAAGGAACTCACCACGCCAGTCGAAGACTCTGGTCGCGAAGCAATTGGAGCTAAAGACCCTTGGGGTTGGAGGCAAGTTCGGGGGCTACTGAGAGAGTCCTAGATTCGGGGGTCCTTGGATGGCCGCCCTAGTGTTTATGGGCCGGACTATATGGGCTACTTGCGCTCCATGTTTCATGTGGTAAATGGGCATGTTTATCTCCCTAGCATGTAACCGACCATGTGTAAACCCTAGGCCTCCTTGGTATCTATATAAGCCGGGGGGTTAGTATTGTGGTTTTGTCATGGCAGATGTTCGGGTCACCAGACTTGGGTTCGAGGCCATCGCTAACGTGATGGCCTCAAAGGGGTTGATTGGGTTGAAAGACACGAGTTTACCCAGGTTCGGCCCCTCACGTCGAGGTAATAGCCTACGTCCTGATTGTGCTTGTATTTCTTGTTCTATCGATTACAAGGGAGCTAAAGCTTAACCTAGTTCTCGATTTCCCCTCTCTAAGTCGCCTTGGGTCTAGCTTTATATAGGAGGTCAAGACCACGGGTCATACAGGTTGTAACCGACTCTCATTGCCTATCCGAGTCTTCCTCCATCTACTCTGTCCAAGTTGTCCCCGGGCAGCTTACACACCCGGGTCTTCTCTGTCCGGGCCACCTTCCGACCCAATTTATGAGCCGCCAAGCGCCCTGGGCTCTAATCCTACGGATTACACTTGGGCCGGTGCACGAGCCGTCAAGTATAACCCAGAGCCCTTAGGGCGGGTCATACTGTGGGGTTATATCCCCAACATTAGGCCCCACGTTGATTTGAGCTTGCTCACTTCATCCTTTCTTCTTGCTTCCTCGGCGAGTCACCCGGAAATAACCCGTCGTGACGTCATGTCAACCCTGCAAAAGAGATTCGCCGATGTACACACCAAATCCCTTTATTAAACGGCCATCCCAAAAATCGAGGCGTCCGCCTCGGTCGGATGGTTTCTATCGCCTGGACTTTAGCGCCCGTTCCGTTTTTCTCCTTTTAAATAGGACTGCCCCGGGCGGCATTTTCTCTTCCCGCTCGCTCTATCATCTTCTTCCTCCCGATGCTGCTATTTTTATCGGCCCCTGCTCCGGAGCCGTCTCCGTTTCGCCATCGACAGGGCCGCTGCATCAACCTGTTGCGAACTAGAGTGCCTTCCGTATTCATCGCATCAACGCCGGTAAACTCTTCTCCCCTTAGATCCGCAATGGCTACGGTAAGGTTTTTCGTGGAAGCTCCGCCGCCGCCGTTTTGAAATTCAGGCTCTATCAATGCCGGCCACGTCTTGCGCATGAACTTTGAACGATAGCTCATCCTCACCGCGCCTCTATGTATTGGGCGGTCCTCAATACTGTGTAGATCCATCGTGGCTCCGTTCGTCATTTTAGGTTTTCCTTGTTTCGCCAGTTCATTCTTAGGTCCGAAAATAGAAGTATTTCCCTAATTTTGTAGATCCATGATCATAGCGGCAATTTGCGAAACCTGTATTTAGGACTTAGCTGAATTTTACTTCGTCTTCTTGCTATGTTGACCCGCCACGCCGTTCCGGCTCTCATCAGCCGGATCATGGTGCCTCATCTGTAGAGCCTTAAGCTCGTAAGTTGTCCATATATACTTGCCTTTTCTTGACTCGCTGTGTTTCATTTGCACAGTCTTAAACCGCCGCAATGTCTCGTGCATCCAATTCCTGCAACTGGGTCGGGTCTTGCATTATGGAGGAGTTCCTGATGGATTTCGTACACGCGGGCACTCTTCCTTCCAAAGAGGTCATCCATTGGCGGGTCCGGGGTGATGAATTGAGGCCCATTCCATAGGAAGGCGAGGTGGTTGTTTTTTCTGATCATATTGAACGTGGGTTCGTGCCCCCCGACTCAAGGTTCTTCCGCGACGTCCTTCACTTCTACAATCTCCATCCTGAATACCTCACCCCCAACTCCGTATCAAACATATGCAACTTTCAAGTGCTCTGTGAGTTTTATTTGCAAATCAAGCCGTCTGTGGGCTTGTTCCGAGAGTTCTTCTACACCAACCAGCAAACCGAGGTGAAAGCCGGCCCGAGTCTAGAGCTGGGTGGAATTTCTATCCAGAGGCGCAGGGATATTACCTTTCCAGCTATGCAGATGCCAAGTCATCTGAAAGACTGGAATAAGACCTGGTTCTATTGCAAGGATACTTCTCCGGAGGGCGAGCGTCCAATGCCGGGTTATCGTCCCTCTCGGCTCAAGACAACTTCTGAACTTCCTAGCTGACTGTCAGCTTTTGAGCGCACAAGGTACGAGCCGGCTCATGCCAAGATCAGAGCCCTCATGGCCAATGGTTTAACCGGACTGGACTTGATCCGCTGCTGGGTTTCCTCGCGGATTATGCCTTTAAGCCATAGGAGCCGCCTCATGTGCGAATACCAAGGCAAGTATGATGGGTCGTTATGCTTCATCCGGTCCACCTTAACAGAAGACGACATCACTACTCTTATCCGGAGTCTTGTCCATGAGACATCCGGGACTTGCATCGCTATTGGGCTAGCGCCTTTTAGTGCCATTAATCCTGCTCCACATGTAAGGCGACTCTTCACACCCTTTTTCTCTTGGTTCACTGATATTTTTCCAATTTCATTACCGTTAACCAGATTACTTTTCCAGGCTGACTCTAATTTCTAGAAGAAGGAGTATGTCCCTCTTTTGAAGAAGACCAAGAAGAAGGCCCCAGTTAAGAAGCCCAAGAAGCCCGTCCCATAAGAGGAATGGTTTGAATCGCCCAGTCATCCTATTCAGAGGTAAAATCTTGGCTATTTTATGCGATCTTGTTCTTTCATTTTACTAACACCTGCTTGACACACAGGATAACGTAGAGACAAGCCGCACCAACGCCCCTGAGGTAATCTATATTTCTTCCGGCTTAGAATATTTTCTCCTGCGGAACCCACGGCGGGTTATTAGAAAAGTTCCTCTTTCTCATCCTCTTGCTTATCTGGATCCCCAATTTCTTTTTAAAAAGCAACAACAGGCCGAAAGTTGTCAGACCCGGAGCGCCGGCTCTACCGATCTTATGTCTGGATTATCGAATTCTCTGGTTCTAAAAAAGCGCCCCGCAGAGGTATGCATCTCCGCTTGATTTAGCTTTACCTTTGCAATCTCAACGCCGTCTTATCTCTTCTGAATTGTCTCTCAGAGGTCACCGTCCTCTAGAGACTCTTGGACAACCACCCTGCCACCTCGCAAGATTAATCCGCTGTAAGTGCTTCCTCTAATCTTGCGTTCAGTTCTCCCAGTGGCTGTAACCTTTGGGTTCTGACTTTCGTGCTTTTCAGGGCTCAAGCCAAGCGCCAAAATACCAACAAGTCCTCCCCTAGCCCTGCTGCCGCAGAGCCGGAGCATGTCCAGCTGGATGAGTCGCGGCCGGTTGTGGATCCCCCCGCAACATCTCAGGAGCCGGCTGACGATATCACCCTAGAGAGCCCGCCAAGGGACCCTTCCAGGCCACCGAGCCCTATCCAAGTGGCCTAGGACACCACCGCTCCGGACGTTGTGGTTACTGGCACTAGCTTTCACTCTCCTCCGGCTGACGTGCTGACCAAGTATAAAGAACCGGCTGAAGCTTCAAGGAAATTGGAGTTTGAACCCTCTGCTCTAGAGAAGATGACAGCCGAGGACCTTCATGCTATCTATATGAACCGGCTATCCACAAGCGGGGTCTGGAGCTCTAGCTAGTTAACCTCATGAAGAAGAAATATGAGGTATTCCTTTCTTCTCCTTATATCTTGACGTAGCCCCCAAGGGCCGGCTTAATCTTTCCAAAGGTTGAGTCGGGACTTTTCATAATCCTCCTTAGAAAATCGAGTTTATAGCCCCCAAGGGCCGGCTTAATCTTTCCAAAGGTTGAGTTGGGACTTTTCGTGTTGAACCTTTGAAAATAACATTAGCCCCCAAGGGTCATGCATATTGCTTGCAATCTCTTTGAGACTTGCCCGTTTATTCTATGCTTTGATATGTCATAGGAAACTTTAACTGAAGTTCGGTCACAATTGGCCGACATAAAAGCCGGTTTGGTTACTCAACAAGCTGCCTAGAGCACTGGAGATGAAAAATGTCGGCTCCTGTCTGAGGAGTTGGTTAAAATCAAGGCCGACTTCATGGCTTTCAAGGAGTCTACTGGGTCTGAGAAGGCTACTTTGACTAAGCCGGCAGATGATGCTGATCAGCGGCTGATGATCGTATCTGATGAGCTTCAATCTTTGAAACGCCACATCACCAAAATGATAGCCGCCCTCTTTGGTGAGTTTTCGACCACTTTCACTCAATTGGCATTTAAACGCTTGTGCTGGCGACTTATCATGAAACCTCCGACTTACACAGGTCCCAGGAGCCGCCAACTAGCTTCTAATAGTCTGCTACCTTTGAAAGCCATCTATAATCTGACGGAGCAACTCTACTGCGGTGCAATGTTCACCATCAAAGCCGTGAAGTACAAAGAAGAGATCCCTTTAACTCTCAAAGGGGTTTTGGAACTTTTTTCAGCTATGCCGAAGCAAATCGCCGAACTGAAGAAATCAACCGCCCGACAAGGGGCAATTGCAGGCATTAGCCGGGCTTTGGCTTTCGCTCCGGAACTTACTCCGGCTGACATGATGGATGGGTTTCCCTCTAAGAAGGATGACGGCTCTGAATTCACGGAAGCTGATTACACCCGGTGTATGAAGGACTCCAGGACTTTGGCCTCCACCTTAGCAGAAGAGGTTGACTTGGCAACTTATTAGGCGGCTTACGGTGCTGACCAAAAGAGGATTCGTGGCCTGCTTTATGACTATAAAGACTTGACACCCGCCCGCAGTAAGAACCTCTTTGTCGCTTACCTTGACCCGTCCCCTTTCTTTGAAGAAGGAAGTTTTGCAGCTCTAACCGACTACAACTGGGACTTGCACAATCTCCAGATCAAGGCAACCGAAGAACCAGAGCAGGATGACCCGCCAGCCAGCTGATCATGTATAGAAAATTTGTAATAGCCGGCTCTCCGTGACCCGCTGTATGGTGTCGCAATACTTGATCGATATTTTGGGATCCATAGAGGGCATTTGTAACTAACTAGACATAACTTTTGCTCTTGCTGACCTTGTGCCATCGTGCTTATATGAAAAAGTCCGGCTTTAAATCTGCCATCTTCCTTGCCCTTCACTGTTGTATGCCTTTTCTGATTCTTTGTAGCTTATGTCCTTGTATACATAAGCACCCTTTAACACCTTTGGGAGTCCGGCTTAAAAGCGCAACCTGAAAATCCCGTATCTTCCTGGCGTGTGGACAGGAAACTTTTGCTTGGATCGAGAATCGGCTGAGAGGTTTTAATAAGCCTCACTCAGAGGGCAAGAAGCCCCCTGTATAACCGTGGCTAATTATGTTAGCCGAAGATGGCATAAAGCTGCCCGATAAGGTATTAGAAGCAATACCCGTAGGTGAGAAGCCACCTTTAGCAATATGGTGCGAACACCGGTTGATAGGGTTAGATAAGCTACACCCGGAGGTGGGAAGCCCCCTTTGACAACCATGGCTAATCGTGTTAGCCGGAGATGGCATAAAGCCAGCCGATAAGGTGTTAGAAGCGATACTCGAAGGTAAGAAGCCACCCTCAGGAGTATGGCGCGAACGCCGGTTGATAGGGTGTTAGATACCCATCGGTAAGAGCCCCCCTACAACCGCGGCTAATCGTGTTAGCCGGAAGATGGCATAAAGCCGACCGATAGGGTGTTAGAAGCGATACCCGTCGGTAAGAAGCCCCCTTCAGCAATATGTCATAAACGCCGGTCAATAAGGTGTTAGAAGCGATACCCGTAGGTAAGAAGCCACCCTCCATCGTGGCTAATCATGTTAGCCGGAGATGGCATAAAGCCGGCCGATAAGGCATTAGAAGCGATGCCCGAAGGTAAGAAGCTGCCCTCCGCCACGGCAAATCGTGTTAGACGGAGATGGCATAAAGCCGGCCGATAAGGTGTTAGAAGTAATACCCGGAGGTAAGAAGCCACCCTCAGCAGTCACAGTTGATATATCAACTGGAATGTTTGTGAAATCTTTCTTGTATGAGCAAAGATGTGTGAAATAGCAGAGGCCCGGTCTTGTAGGGATGCTACTTTATATATAAATATGATATGTACAATGATAGTTTACAATGGTGAGTCTCGACACCTTTAAGTGCAATAAGACCGGAGATGCGCTATGTTCCATGGCCGGCGGGTCTCCTGACCCGCCATTTCTAAGTCGTCCTGGATAAAATGAGATAGTACGACCCATTGTTAAAATTTCTGCTGACCACAAAAGGTCCTTCCCAAGGGGGAGATAACTTATGCATATTTGTCTGGTCTTGAATCAGCCGGAGCACTAAGTCACCCTACTGGAACGTCCGGGTCTTGACCCTATGGCTATGATAGCGGCACAGGTCTTGTTGATGAATCACCGACCGGGCAGCCGCTAGGTCTCGTGCCCCTTCCAAAGTGTCCAATGCATCTTTACGTGTCGTCTCATTATCCGTCTCAACATAAGCCGTCACTCGTGGCGAGTCATGCCGGATATCACTTGGTAACACCACCTCGGCATCGTACACCATAAATAAAGGTGTATCGCCTGTAGATCTGTTGGGGGTGGTTCTGATGCTCCATAAGACGAAAGGCAACTCTTCTACCCAACACCCGGGCATTCGTTGCAAAGGAACCATAATCCGTGGCTTGATGCCCCTTAGAAGTTCTTGATTGCCACGTTCCGCCTGACCATTGGACTGTGGATGCGTGACCGTTGAAACATCAAGCCGGATGTGCTCCTCGTCGCATTACTTTTTCGTAGCCCCCTTCGACAAATTTGTGACATTATCAGTGATGATGCTGTGGGGGTAACCAAAACGGTAAATCAACTTTTTAACAAACTGGACCGCCATAGCCACGTCACACTTGCTGATCGGCTCCGCCTCTACCCATTTGGTGAACTTATCAACCACCACCAAGAGGTGCGTTTTCTTATCCTCGGACCTCTTGAACGGTCCCACTATGTCAAGCCCCCAGACCGCAAACAGCCAAGTGATTGGTATCATCCTCAATTCTTGAGCCGAAACATGAGCACACCCGCCGAACTTTTGAGAGTCGTCGCACTTGCAGACCAGGTCCTGTACATCTTTGTGAGTCGTCAACCAGAAAAAACCATGCGGGAAGGCTTTGGCCACTAAAGATTTTGAACCGGCGTAATATTCACAGTATCCAGCATGAATTTCATTCAATATTTGCTGACCCTCTTTGTGAGACACAATGTTGAAAAAATCCAGTCACGCTGCATTTGTGCAACTCACCATTAACCATTTTCATGGATTTAGAATGCCGGGTGATCTGTCTGGCCAGGTTTTCATCATCAGGTAACTCGCCCCGAGTCGAATAGGCCATGTAGGACTGTCCAATCCGAGATAGCATGTAGAGCCACCACTAAGTCTCCCTCCGGGTCAGGAATAGCAAAATCCTCTTCCGAAGTTATCTTAACGGTCGGATGGTGTAAGACGTCCAGGAAGACATTGGGCGGCACCAGCTTTCGTTGAGAACCTAACCGTGACAGCGCATCCGCCGCCTCATTCCTCTGATGATCAATGTGATCCATCTGATATACTTTGAAGTGACCAGCAATAACATCAACCGCCTGATGGTAAGCTGTCATCCGCGGGTCTTTGGAATCCCAAGTGCCCGAAACTTGCTGAGCCACCAAATTTGAGTCACCCAAACAACGTACCTGGCTTAAATTCATCTCCTTGGCCACTCTAACACCCTGAAGCAGAGCCTCGTACTCAGCCACATTATTAGTGCAAGGGAACATCAGCCGGAGCACATAACAAAACTTATCACCTTTGGGAGATGTCAAAACAACTCCTGCCCCTGAACCTTCTAACTGCTTGGATCCGTCAAAGTGTATAGTCCATTTTGCGTCATGTTGACATTCCGTCCAATCATTTATAAAATCCACAAGAGCTTGGGACTTGATGGCCGTACGAGGCACATATTTTAGTTTGAGAGATCCCAACTCCAATGCCCACTTAGCAATCCTTGCAGTGGCTTCTCTGTTCTGGATTATGTCCCCAACGGAGCAGAATTAACCACGGTTATCTGGTGCCCTAAAAACAGTGCTTTAATTTGCGGTTGGACATGAAAACCCCATATACCAGCTTCTGCCAATGCGGATACCTCTGCTTGGACTCCGCGAGGACCTCACTGATATAATAAACTGGCCTTTGAACCGGATACTCCTTCCCAGATTCCTTGCACTCGACCACAATTGCAGCACTTACTGCCCGGTTATTAGCCGCCACGTATAGAAGTAACGGTTCTTTCTCAGCTGAAGCGGCCAACACCGGCAGCTCAGTCAGCTGTTTTTTGACCACCTCAAGTTCTTCAGCCGCTGCCTTGCTCCAGACAAATTTGTCCGTCTTCTTCATCATCTGATATAAAGGAATAGCCTTCTCTCCATGGCGGCTTATGAAATGGCTCAATGCGCCGATCCGCCCCGCCAAGCGCTGGACATCGTTAATACAGGCCGACTCTGCCAGAGCAGTAATAGCCTTAATTTTATCCGGGTTAGCCTCAATGCCACGTTCAGAAACCAGAAAACCCAGTAGCTTGCTAGCCGGAACACCAAAGACACATTTAGTCAAGTTAAGCATCATCTTATAGACCCGTATATTATCAAAGGTTTCCCTTAAGTCGCCCAAAAGGGTCTCCTTCTTCCTGGATTTGATCACAATGTCATCTACGTAAGCATGGACGTTGCGGCCGATCTAACTGTAAAGGCAGTTCTGCACACATCGCTGATAAGTCGCCTGGGCACTCTTGAGCCCGGAAGGCATAGATACATAACAGAAAGCCCCAAAGGTGTAATAAAAGTCGTCTTCTCCTAGTATTTAACCACCATCTTGATCTGATGATAGCCTGAGTAAGCGTCCAGGAAACACAATCTTTCACAACCCGCCGTAGCATCGATGATTTGATCAATACGAGGGAGGGCAAACGGATCAGCCGGGCAAGCCTTGTTAAGGTCCGTGTAGTCCACACACATATGCCACGTGTCGTCCTTCTTGAGCACTAGCACTGGGTTAGCCAACCACTCCGGGTGAAAAACCTCAACAATGAAACCCGCTGCCAAGAGCCGGGCAACTTCTTCCCCAATGGCCTTGCGTATCTCCTCATTAAACCGTCGTAGAAACTGCTTAATTGGCTTAAAGTTTGGATCCACATTAAGGTTGTGCTCAACGAACTCTCTCGATACACCCAGCATGTCAGAAGGTTTCCATGTGAAGATGTCCCGATTCTCACGGATGAATTCGATGAGCGCGTTTTCCTAGTTGGGATCCATGTGAGCTCGAATGATGAACTATTTGGATGAGTCGCTCGGAGTGAAATCTACTGCCTTAGTATCATCCGCTGAAAACTTGAGGGGCGGCTCAACCTCCGTGGTAGGCTTTTTCAGCGGGGTCATGTACTCCGGGTCAACATTCTCCTTATAAAATTTAAGCTCCTCCTGAGCGTAACTGGATTCTGCGTAAGCCGCATCCCCTTCTTCGCACTCAATAGCCATATTTCGGTTACCATGAACAGTAATGGTACTGCAGGAGGACAACTCATCTAGGCTTAGACATACGATCTCGAGGTAGATCAACTCTGTAACCCGTTACACCATCAACACAATCAAGTAGGACGTAGGGTATTACCTCCATTGGAGGGCCCAAACATGGGTAAACTCATGTCCCCTTCGTCTCTTGTTACCGTTGATTGTAGTCTCACTGTTCGGGACCCCCTAGCCTAGATTCGCCGGTTTTGACACCCACACAGGGATCCCGGAAACAGAAGGAGACAAAGAGAGAGATCCAATCTCGATGGGGCTCCTGCCCGTCCGCCACCATGTAGGCCAAGGAACAAAGGAGAAACCGCCTCCCATCTAGGGGGAGGTCACGGAAGAAGAATAAGGAGGCGGGATCTCTCACCCTCTCTCCCGGTGGCACCGGAAACGCCGTCGGGGCCATCATCGTGATGGCGATCTACTCCTACAACTCCATCATCTTCACCAACACCTCCATCACCTTCCCCTATCTATCTACAGCGGTCCACTCTCGGGCAACCCACTGTACCCTCTACTTGAACATGGTGCTTTATGCTTCATATTATTATTGAATGATGTGTTTCCATCCTCTAATGTATGAGTTGATTTTTCTTGTCCTCTGATCAGGACTGGTTTGAGTTGCATGTTTTATTATTGGTGCTGTCCTATGGTGTTCTTCGTGTCACACAAGCATTAGGGATCCTCGCTATAGGGTGTTGCAATGTGTTCATTATTCGCCTATGGTGGGTTGCCTGAGTGACAGAAGCATAAACCCGAGTAGGTGGGTTGTTGCATATTGGAGTAAAGAGGACTTGATATCTTATAATGCTATGGTTGGGTTTTACCTTAAGATATCTTTGGTAGTTGCGGATGCTTGGTAGAGTTTCAATCATAAGTGCTTATGATCCAAGTAGAGAAAGTTGTTGGGAAACGTTGCATGGGAAACAAAAAAATTCCCACGCACACGCAAGATCTATCCATGGTGATGAGCATCTATGAGAGGGAGAGTGAATCCACATAGCCTTGTAGATTGCTAAGCGGGAAGCGTTAAGAAACGCGGTTGGTGTAGTCGAACGTCTTCGCGATCCAAATCGCCGAGCGTCCCGCAATCTCATCACGATCCATCCCGCAATCCAATAACGATCCGTCCCTCAAACTCATCACGATCCGTCCCGCGATCTCATCACGATCCGTCCCGCGATCTCATCACGATCTGTCTCGCGATCTTGATCACGGTCCTTCCGATGTAGCGCCGAACGGACAGCACCTCCGCGTTCAGAACACGTACAGCTTGATGACGATCTCCGCCTTCTTGATCCAGCAAGAGGGAGCGGAGAGGTAAAAGATTTCTCCAGTAGTGTGATGCCATTGCGGCAATGGTGGCGGAGCTATTCTGGCAGGGCTTCGCCCAAGCACTGCAGAAAACCGATCTAGAGAAGAAACTATGCACTAGAGGAACGGGTAGCACGTGGCTGAAAATCTAGTGCAAAACCCCTAAAACCTCTAGTATATATAAGAGGAAGAGAGTAGGAGGCTTGTCCCAAGGTCCAAGCCACCTAGGCGTCGGCCGAACCAAGAGGAGAGGAGGATTCCTCCTCCAATCCTAGTAGGACTAGGACTCCTCCTTATTTTGGCCTTTTCTCCTTTTTGCTTTTTTCTCTTTGGGCTTTTCTTTCCAGCCGCATGGGCCTTGTGTGGTACTTCCACCAGCCCACTGAGGGCTGGTATTCACTCTCCCACAGCCCATGTAGCCTCTTGGGTCGAAATACCCCTCCCGATGGTCTCCCGGTACACTACCGGCACTCCCGGTACACTACCGATGAGCTCGAAACTTTTCCGATGACCAAAATAGGACTTCCTATATATCAATATTTACCTCCGAACCATTCCGAGGATTCTTGTGATATCCGGGATATCATCCGAGACACCGAACAACCTTCAGTCACCACCACGCATAACTCTATACTACCGAAACGTCACCAAACCTTAAGTGTGCAGACCCTGCGGGTTCGAGAACTATGTAGACATGACCGAGACACCTCTACGGTCAATAACCAACATCGGGACCTGGATGCCCATATTGGTTCCTACATATTCTACGAAGATCTTTATCGGTCGAACCTCTCTGTCAAGGATTCAGTTAATCCCATATGACGTTCCATTTGTTCTTCGGTATGTTACTTGCCCGAGATTCGATCGTCAGTATCTCCATACCTAGTTCAACCTCGTTACTGCAAGTCTCTTTACTCGTTCCGTAATATAAGATCCCATGACTAACACTTAGTCACATTGCTTGCAAGGCTTATTGTGATGTTGTATTACTGAGTGGGCCCTGAGATACCTCTTCGTCACACGGAGTAACAAATCCCAGTCTTGATCCATGCCAACCCAACAGACACCCTCGGAGATACCTGTAGAACACCTTTATAAACACCCAGTTACGTTGCGACATTTGATACAGACAAGGCACTTTTCCGGTGTCTGTGAGTTGCATGACCTCATGGTCATCGGAACAGATACACTAGCAATAAACTGACACGATCATATGCCACGTTTGTAGTTTGGGTCTTCTCTCCTAATGATGTGATCCCGTTACCAAATTACATCTCATGTCCATGACTAGGAAACCATAGCCATCTTTGATCAACGAGCTAGTCTATTAGAGGCATACTAGGGACATGGTGTTGTCTATGTATCCACACATGTATCTAAATTTCCGATCAACACAATTATAGCATGGATAATAAACGATTATCATGAGAAAGGAAATATGATAATAACTAATTTATTATTGCCTCTAGGGCATATTTCCAACAGTCTCCCACTTGCACTAGAGTGAATAATCTAGTTCACATCACCATGTGATTGGCATTGTTATGAATCTAACACCCAATGAGTTATGGGGTCAATCATGCTTTGCACGTGAGAGAGGTCTTATAGTCAATAGGTCTGCAACATTTAGATCCGTGTGTACTTTGCAGATCTCTATGTCAAACTATAAACACTGCTACCATACTCCACTTGGTACTATTCCAAATGGCTGCTCCACTATACGTATCCAGATTGCTACTACGAGTCATCCGGATTGGTCTTAAAGCTTGCATCAACGTAACTCTTTACGACAAACTCTTTATCACCTCCACAATCGAGAAACATCTCCTTAGTATTTTAGTTACTGAGGATAATCTTGACCGCTATCCAGTGATCCACTCCAAGATCACTCTTGTACACCTTGATGGACTCATGGCAAGGCACACACAGATGCGGTACACAACACGACATACTATAGAGAGCCTATGGCTAACGCATAGGGTACGACGTTCGTCCTTTCTCTTTCTTCTGTTGTGGTCCAGTTTTGAGTCTCACTCAACTTCACACCTTACAAAGCAGGCGAGAACACTCCTCTTTGACTGATCCATTTTGAACTATTTCAAAATCTTTTCAAGGTATGTACTCATTCAAAGTCTCATCAAACATCTTGATCTATCTCTATAGATCTTGATGGTCAACAATTAGGTATCTTTATCCAAGTCTTACTTTGAAAATCACTTTTCAAACAACCGTTTATGCTTTCTAGAAATTCTACATGATTTCCGATCAACAATATGTCATCCACATATACTTATCAGAAACTCTATAGTGCTCCCACTCACTTTATTGCAAATACAAATTTCTCATAAACTTTGTATAGACTCAGAAACATTGATAACCTCATCAAAGTGTATATTCCAACTCCGAGATGCTTGCTTTAGTTCATAGAAGGATCACTAAAGCTTGCACACCTTTTAGCATCCTTAGGACTGACAAAACCTTCTGGTTGTATCTCATACAACCTTTCCTGAAGGAAGGAAACGATGTTTTGACATCCATCTACCAGAAAGTCTCATCGCAGTCAACTCCTTGAACTTTTCGGAAACTTCTTTGCGACAAGTCGAGCTCTATAAATGGTGACATTTACCATTAGCGTCTGTCATCATCTCAAAGGTCCATTTGTACTCGATGACCTGCCGTCCAACGAGCAAGTCTACCAAAGTCTATATTGGTTTTCATACATGGATCCTTTCCCGGATTTCATGGCCTCTAACCATTTGTTGGAATCTGGGCCCATCATTGATTCTCCATATCTCATAGGTTCATCATTGTCCAACAACATGACCTCCAAGATAGGGTTGTCATACGACTCAGGAGCAGTACGCATCCTTGTCGATCTACGAGGTTTGATAGTAACTTGATTGGAAGATTCATGATCATCATCATTTACTTTCTCTTCAAACGACATAGGTTCCACAGAAACATCTTTCTGCGATGCGCTACTCTCTAGTTGAAACAAAGGTTCAACAACCTCATCAAGTTCTATCTTCCTCCCACTCAATTCTGTTGAGAGAAACTTTTTCTCGGGAAAGGAACCGTTTTAGCAACAAACACTTTATGCTTGGATCCGAGATAGAAGGTTCACCCAACTGTTCTTAGGGTAATCTATGAAGATGCATTTGTCCGCTTTGGGTTCGAGCTCATTAGGTGATTTTTTTTTCCACACAAGTGTTGCAGCCCCAAACATTAAGAAATGACAACTTAGGTTTCTATCAAACCATAATTCACACGGTGTCATCTCAACAGATTTAGATGTTGCCCTATTTAAAGTGAATTTAGTTGTCTCTAATGCATAACCCCAAAACTATAGTAGCAAAACGATAAGAGACATCACAGCCCGCACCATATCCACTAGAGCACGACTATGACATTTGGACACACCATCACACTATGGTGTTCCAGGTAGCATGAGTTGTGAAACAACTTTCACATCGTCTAAAGTTGTATGCCAAACTCGTAACTCAGATATTCACCTCCACGATCATATCGCAGACATTTTTATCTTCTTCTCGCGATGATCTTTAAACTTCACTCTGAATTTGCTTGAACCTTTCAAACGATTCAGACTTGTGTTTCATTAAGTAAATATACACTATATCTACTCAAATAATCAGTGAAGGTAAGAAAATAACGATATCCATCGCACGCTACAAGACTCATTGGATTGTATACATCAACATGTATCATTTCCAATAAATCACTTGCCCTCTCCATCAATCCAAAAAAGGGGTCCTTAGTCATCTTGCATAAGAGGCATGGTTTGCATGTCTTAACCGATTAGAAATCGAATGAGTCCAAAGATCCATCAACATGGAGTTTATTCATGTGCTTTATACCAATATGACATTTAGCGGCACTGCCACAAGTATGTGGTACTATTATTATTAACTTTGTATGTTTTGGCATCAATGTTATGAACATGTGTATTACTACGATCAAGATTAAACAAACCATTCTCACTAGGTGCATGACCATTGAAGGTATTATTCATGTAAATAGAAAAACCATTATTCTCTAACCTAAATGAATAACCGTGTTGCAATAAACACGCTCTAATCACATTCATGCTCAACGCATAACACCAAATAACATTTATTTAGGTTCGTCACTAATCCTGAAGGTAGAGAGAGCGTTGGATGTTGATCACATCAACCATGGAAACATTTCCAACACACATCATCACCTCACCCTTAGCTAGTTCTCCGTTCATTCCGTAGCTTTTATTTCGATTTACTAACATTTAGCAACCAAACCGGTATCCAATACCCAGGTGCAACAAGGAGTACTCGCAAGGTACACATCATTAACACATATATCAAATATACTTCTGTCGACGTTGCCAGCCTTCTTATCTACCAAGTATCTAGGGTTATTCCGCTTCAGCGACCGCTCTCCTCATAATCAAAGCACTTAGTCTCGGGTTTGGGTTCAACTTTGGGTTGCTTCACTGGAGTAGCAACTGACTTGCTATCCATGAAGTTTCCCTCCTTGCTCTTGCCCTTCTTGAAACTAGTGGTTTGACTAACCATCAACACTTGACGCTCCTTCTTGATTTCTACCTTCGCAGTGTCAAACATCGCGAACAGCTCAGGGATCATTATTTCTATCCCTGGCGTTTTATAGTTCATCACCAAGTTCTAGTAGCTTAGTGATAGTGATTTGGAGAACTATATCAATCACTATCTTATTTGGAAGATCAACTCCCACTCGATTCAAGCGATTGTAGCACTCAGACAATCTAAGCACATGCTCAACGATTGAGCTATTCTCCTTCATCTTGCAGGCAAAGAATCTTATTGGAGATCTGATATCTCGTAACACGGGCACGAGCCTGAGGTCCTAATTTCAGTTCTTAGAACATCTCATATGTTTCGTGACGTTCAAAACCTTTTGGAGCCTCAATTCTAAGCCGTAATGCATGACGCACTAAACTATCAAGTAGTCATCAGAACATGCGTGTCAGATGTTCACAATAGATACAGAACATGCCTAGAGGGGTTGGCGCACTGAGGAGTGCATTAAGGACATAAGCCTTCTATGCAGCAATGAGGACAATCCTTAGATCACGGACCCAGTCCACAATATTGCTACCATCATCTTTCAACTATATTTCTCTAGGAACATATAAAAATTCAAGGGAGCTACAACGCGAGCAAGTCATGTACAACATAATTTGCAAAGACACTACTGACTATGTTCATGATAATGAGTTCAATTAATCATATTATTGAAGAACTCCCACTCAAATTCACATCCCTCCGGTCATTCGAGTGATACATGATCCATATAAACCAACTCAAGTCCGATCATCACGTGAGTTGAGGTGGTTTCAATGGTGAACATCATCATGTTGATCATATCTACTATATGACTCATGTTTGACCTTTCAGTCTCTTGTGTTCCAAGACCATGTCTGTACATGCTAGGCTCGTCAAGTTTAACCCGAGTGTTTTGCATGTGCAACACTGGCTTGTAACCGTTGTATGTGAACGTAGAGTCTATCACACCCGATCATCACCTGGTCTCTCGACACGACGAACTTTCGCAACGGTGCACACTCGGGGAGAACACAAGTTATCTTGAAATTAAGTGAGGGATCACCTTATAATGCTACCATCGTCCTAAGAAAAACAAGGTTCATAAAAGGATTAACATCACATGCAAATCATAAGTGACATGATATGGCCATGAACTTGTGCTTTTGATCTCCATCTTGAAAGCACTGGCATGATCTCCATCGTCACCGACATAACACCATGATCTCCATAATCTTGATCTCCATCAACGTGGCGCCATCGGGGTTGTCGCGCCCATCATGCTTCTACTGCTATTGCTACCGTTTAGCGATAAAGTAAAGCGTTACATAGCGCTTAATGATTGACACGCGGGCCATACAATAATTAAAGACAACCCTATGGCTCCTGCCGGTTGCCGTACTCATCGACATGCAAGTCATGATATTTTATACAACACATGATCATCTCATACATCACATATATCTCATCATGTAATTGGCCATATCACATCACAACATACCTTGCAAAAACAAGTTAGACGTCCTCTAATTGTTGTTGCATGTTTTACGTGGCTGCTATGGGTATCTAGCAAGAACAATTCTCACCTAGGCAAAAACCACAATGGTGATACATAAGTTGCTTTTCAACCTTCTCAAGGACCACCTTTGTCGAATCCGATCCAACTAAAGTAAGAGAAACAGGCACACGCCAGCTATCTTTGCGCAATGAGGTTACACGTTAGTTAATGGAACTGGTCTCTCATAAGCATACGAGTAAGGTTGGTCCGAGAAGCTTCGTCCCACAATACCGCTGAACCAAAACACGACCAAGGGAGGAAGCAATCTAAGCATCAACGCCCACAAATTCTTTGTGTCCTACTCGAGATCTCATCTACACATATACCTAGCTCTGATACCAGTATTGCGAAACGTTGCATGGGAAACAAAAAATTTCCTACGCACACGCAAGATCTATCCATGGTGATGAGCATCTACGAGAGGGAGAGTGAATCTACATACCCTTGTAGATCGCTAAGCGGGAAGCGTTAAGAAACGCGGTTGGTGTAGTCGAACGTCTTCGCGATCCAAATCGCTGAGCGTCCCGCGATCTCATCACGATCCGTCCCACAATCCAATCGATATACGTCCCGCGAACTCATCATGATCCTTCCCGCGATCTCATCACGATCCGTCTCGCGATCTTGATCACGGTCCTTCCGATCTAGCGCCGAATGGACGACACCTCCGCGTTCAACACACGTACAACTTGATGACGATCTCCGCCTTCTTGATCCAGCAAGAGGGAGCGGAGAGGTCAACGAGTTCTACGGCAGCGCGACGGTGTTGTGGCGATGGTGGTGGCGCTATTCCGGTAGGGCTTCGCCCAATCACTGCAGAAAACCGATCTAGAGGAGAAACTATGCACTAGAGGAACGGGTAGCACGTGGCTGAAAATCTAGTGCAAAAACCCTAAAACCTCTAGTATATATAAGAGGAAGATTGGAAGAGGCTTGGCCCAAGGTCCAAGCCACCTAGTCATCGGCCGAACCAAGTGGAGAGGAGGATTTCTCCTCCAATCCTAGTAGGACTAGGACTCCTCCTTATTTTTGCCTTTTTGCTTTTTTTCCACCTTTTTATCTTCGGGCTTTTCTTCCCAGCCGCATGGGCCTTGTGTGGGACTTCCACCAGCACACTAAGGGATGGTATTCACTCTCCCCCAGACCATGTAGCCTCTTGGGTCGAAATACCCCTCCCAGTGGTCTCCCAGTACACTACCGGCACTCCAGGTACATTACCGATGAGCCCAAAACTTTTCTGGCGACCAAAATAGGACTTCCTATATATCAATCTTTACCAATGGACCATTCCGGAGCTCCTCGTGTCGTCCGAGATCTCATCTGAGACTCCGAACAACCTTCGGTCACCACCATGCATAACTCTATACTACTGAAACGTGACCAAACCTTAATTGTGCAGACCCTACGGGTTCGAGAACTATGTAGACATGACCGAGACACCTCTATGGTCAATAACCAACAGTGGGACCTGGATGCCCATATTGGTTCCTACATATTCTATGAAGATCTTTATCAGTCGAATCTCTATGTCAAGGATTCAGTTAATCCCATATGATGTTCCATTTGTTCTTCGGTATGTTACTTGCCCCAGATTCGATCGTCGGTACCTCCATACCTAGTTCAACCTTGTTACCGGCAAGTCTCTTTACTCATTCCGTAATACAAGATCCCGTGACTAACACTTAGTCACATTGCTTGCAAGGCTTATTGTGATGTTGTATTACCGAGTGGGCCTTGAGATACCTCTTCGTCACAGAGTAACAAATCCCAGTCTTGATCCATGCCAACCCAACAGACACCCTCGGAGATACCTGTAGATCACCTTTATAGTCACCCAGTTACGTTGCGACGTTTGATACACACAAGTCACTCTTCTGGTGTTCGTGATGTGCATGATCTCATGGTCATAGGAATAAATACTTGACATGCAGAAAACAGTAGCAATAAACTGACACGCATATGCTACATTTGTGGTTTGGGTCTTGTCCATCACATCATTCTACTAATAGTGTGATCCCGTTACCAAATTACATCTCATGTCCATGACTAGGAAACCATAGCCATCTTTGATCAACGAGCTAGTCTATTAGAGGCATACTAGGGACATGGTGTTGTCTATGTATCCACACATGTATCCGAGTTTCCGATCAACACAATTATAACATGGATAATAAATGATTATCATGGACAAGGAAATATGATAATAACTAATTTATTATTGCCTCTAGGGCATATTTCCAAAAAAAGTATATTAGCTAATGCCTCTCCCTCATATAAAATTGCAATAATGATGACCGGGCTAGTTATTGATTGCATAGGGACAATTCTGCAACTCCTACCACATCTTTTAGACACTCGTTAAACTAACTTAGTTGTTTCTTTATCTTAGAATCCCCTAGTTTTTATTTACGTGTTTCTATTATCTTGCAAACCTATCCTATCTCACCTACAAAATACTTCTAGTTTCATACTTGTTCTAGGTAAAGCGAAAGTTAAGCATGCGTAGAGTTGTATTGGTGACCGATAGAACTTGAGGGAATATTTGTTCTACCTTTACATCCTCGTTGGGTTTGACACTCTTACTTATCGAGAAAGTCTACAATTGATCCCTACACTTGTGGGTTATCAAGACCTTTTTCTAGCGCCGTTGCCAGGGATAAATAGCGTGGGGTGAATATTCTCGTGTGTGCCTATTTGTTTTATCACTAAATAGATTATATTTGCTGCTCTAAGTTGTTCTCTATCTTTACTTATGGACATGGAACACGAAATACCAAAAAAATAGGTGTACTTGCTACTCATAGAGATGGGGAACCTCCTAAAACCTTTGATGCTCGTTATGTGAAAGATATTATGCACTACTTTAATAATCCTGAGAAAACCCCATTCAATTATATAATGGGATACATGTTGGACAACTTAAATACTTTAGTGATTATCACTTGACTCAAAAAGGGAAACTGTTATGGGATCAAATTTATATGTTGAAATGGTATGCTTGCAATCTATGCTTGAGATATGATATTACTTGTTGCTCTAGGATGAAGGCTAAACACCTACCCTTTTCATGTAAATTTAATGATAATGAAACCTTGGCTTCTTATGCTAATGTTATATATAATTACTATGATGTGTCACAAATAGGAGAGTTTGTTGGTTTTAAGGGTGCTTATCAAATTGGAGCTTCGTTTGAAAAGTATGAAGATTATGATGATGTTGTATACCGATCCCAAAATTTGTCTATGATTCGTTATTGTTATGCCAATTATGAATATAATGACCATATTGCTAAATTTATTGAGAAAGTCTATGCTATCCAAGAAGCGACTAGTATTTTGCGGGAATCTATGGAAGAAGAAATTGATGACATTGTGAGCTAATTGGACGAAAAAGATGGAGGAGGAGAGCGAAGAAGAAAAGGAGGAAGAGAGGACTAGCTACCTGCGCTCACCATCTAATGAGAGTAAATCTTCAACTCATACATTTTTTAATTTCCCTTCAGTCTGATCGAAGGATGAATGCTATGGAATTGCTATGATCCCTTGGATTCATTTGAAATATCCCTTTTTGATGAACTTGATGCCTTCTATTCTTCTGGCCACGATGCCAATATAGAATTATGCTTATGGAGATGAACTTGCTATAGTTCCTTATGTTAAACGTGAAATTGTTGCTATTGCACCCACACATGATAGTCCTATTATCTTTTTGAATTTTCCCAACTACACTATATCGGAGAAGCTTGCACTTATTAAGGATTATATTGATGGGTTCCATTCTACTATTGCACATGATAATTTTGATAAATATAATATGCATGTGCTTTCTACTACTACTTGCAATTACTATGAGAGAGGAACTACATCTCCGCCTCTCTATGTTTCCAATATGATAAAATTGCAAGAAACTGTTTAATACTATGCATTGGCCTTTACTTTGTGTGCATGAATTGTTCTTCTATGACATGCCGATGCATAGGAAGAGAGTTAGACTTCGTTGTTGCATTATATATGTTACTTTTTCCTCACTACTAAATTACAAATCATTGTTAATTAAAATTGGCTTTGATATACCTTGGGATTTGGGTGGATCCATTACTTGAGCACTTTATGCCTAGCTTAATGTCCTTAAAGAAAGCACTGCCAGGGAGACAACCTGGAAGTTTTAGATAGTCATTTTATTATGTAGTGTGATTTTATATAGTTTAAAAACAAAACAAAAAATAAAAAGGGGAACCTAAAACTTTTTAAGAAAGAAAAGTGAAAGTGAGAAAGACGAGCGAAGTTGAAGTGGGGGCTAGCCTAGAACTTTGTTCATGCCCATGGAAACTTTGTGAATTTTGATTACAGAAACTTTTGAACAAAAATAATTATCCCCTTGTATAAATACATTGTATTATAACAATAATGTTCCAATATTTGCTTTAGGATGATAAGATTGCTTGTTTGGTGCGTGCAGTGCAAAAACAAAAACTTTTGTTGTACTGTGTGAATTTACGTTTTTTACTGGAATGTCAAAAGTTTCTAAAAAAATTCAAAGTACTTATATGCAATTTTTTTATTTTTTCTTAATTTTCCAGAATATTTAGAATTACATAAGTATGGTGAACATTCAGATTACTACAGCCTGTCCTGTTTTTGACAAATTCTATTTTCGATGCATTGATTTGCTCGTTTTCATGAAACTATCGATTGTATCGGTGGTATAAGCCATGGAAAGGTTATATTACAGGAGATACAATGCAAAAGAAATGAATTGGTTGGCAACAGTACTTAAAGTGGTGATGTGTTTTATTATACTAACGTATCTCACGAGGGTTTTGTTAAGTTTTGTGTGATTGAAGTTTTGAAGTTTTGGGTGAGATCACGATGGATGAAGGAATAAGTAGTGGAAAGAGACTAAACTTGGGGATGCCCAGGGCATAACAAGTTAATATTCAAGGACTCCCAAGAAACTAAGCTTGGGGATGCCCTGGTAGGCATTCCCTCTTTCTTCTAACGACAATCGGTAATTTTACTTGGAGCTATATTTTTATTCGTCACATGATATGCGTAAATCTTGGAGTGTCATGTGCTTTTTCATTTTCTTTTAATAATGATGGTATGAGAAAGTCCTTGGTTTACTTATAGAAGGCTCTTTGCACCTCACTTATAAGTTTTGAGTATGGCTTTATAGAATGCTTCATGTGCTTCACTTATATCATTTGAAGTTTGGATTGCCTATTTCTCTACACATAGAAAATCGCCATTTGTAGAATGCTCTTTTACTTCACCAATATTTGTTAGAGCATGGGAATATATTTTTTATGAATAATTAAACTCTCATGCTTCACTTATATCTATTTAAAGAGTTAACAGGAGTTGGTCATTCACATGGTTAGTCATAAAATCCTACATAAAACTTGTAGATCACTGAATATGATGTGTTTGATTCCTTGCAATAGTTTTGCTATATAAAGATCGTGATATTAGAGTCATGCTAGTCAATAATTTTGGATTGGTAGAAATACTTGTGTAAAGGTTTGTAATTCCAGTAGCATGCACGTACGGTGAACCGTTATGTAAGGAAGTCGGAGCATGATTTGTTTATTGATTGTCAACCTTTCTGTGAGGGTCGGGAGCGCGCGATGGTTAACTCCTACCAACCTCTCCCCTAGGAGCATGCGTCTAATACTTTATTCAAAGACTAATCTACTTTTGTAATAAGTATGTGAGTTCTTTATGACTAATGTGAGTCCATGGATTATACGCACTCTCACCCATCCATCTTTGCTAGCCTTTCTATTACCGCACAACATTCGTCGGTGCATTCAACCCACCATATATCCTCCCTCAAAACAGCCACCATACCTACCTATTATGTCATATCCATTCCAAGATATATTGCCATGCAACTTCCACCGTACTATTTATTATGACACGCACCATCATTTTCATATTGCTTTGCATGATTGTAAGATAGCTAGCATGATGTTTTCATGGCTTTTTCCGTTTTTTGATGTCATTTGCTATGCTAGATCATTGCATATCCCGGTACACCACCGGAGGCATTCATATAGAGTCATATTTTGTTCTAGATATCAAGTTCTAATTCTTGAGTTCTAAGTAAATAAAAGTGTGATGAGCATCATTATTAGAGCATTGTCCCATGTGAGGAAAGGATGATGGAATCTATGATTCCCTCATAAGTTGGGATGAGACTCCAGACTTTATGAAAAATAAAAGAGGCCAGCGAAGCCAAATAAAAATAAGAGGCCTTATGTCGTGGGAATGAACACCTATCAGATCATGGGGATACCTTTCGGTTCGGCAGGGGGCGAGCTCACACAAAGAGCCGGTCTGGTAAGCAGCGCACGGGAAGTTTTTACCTAGGTTTCAGGCCGCACGGGTGCGTAAAACCCTACTCCTGCTTGGTTATATTGATTATCTTCTAGGGTTCTAGCTACAGGAGCGCTATGAACGCCTGCTAAATAAGCTTGATAACCCTAGTTCTCTAACCGTCGGGCTGTCCGGTTATCTAACTGCCCAACTGTTGATTGTCTAAGCTGCCCTCTGTAATGCCTGGGCCTCCTTTTATACCTAAGGGGACCCCAACAGTGGCATACAGTGTGCACACCAGATGCATAGTGCTACTGTGCTATCGTACCTAACTCTGACGGAGTAGGAGAAGAGCATTCAATGCACTGTCAGGCGCCTTAGTCCGTTAGTAGGACGGGACGGGGGCCTATCCCATCGGTGCCGCTTAGCTCCCTCCAACATCGACGCCACGACATGCATCCAGGTGAATCGACACCTGACCTGTGTGCTGGTGGTGCTTGCCGGGGCCTTGCCTTGTCGGGACCTTGCCTTGTCGGGGCCTTGCTTCGCCTGGAGGCTCTACAGTACTCCTGGCAAGGTCTTGCCGGTAGTCTTGAGTCTTCTATGCTGGTGCTTGAGAAGTCTTTGCTGGGCCTTGCTACCGGGGCGGTACTACTATCCATGCAAGAGTAAAGGGGCACTAGATGGCCCAAAAACTCTAGTGCACCGACAAGAGCCCCCAGGCCTGGGCCATACACGTCGCGTGGCGTTGTTGGGCTAGGCCCAACCAGTGCATGGGCATGCATGGCAGGGCCTTGCAGTTGTGATCATTGCGCTTGCTGCGCTTCCCAATGATGTCCATTGAATGTGGGTAGTGGGATACGTGCGCGGCGCGGCCGCCGAGTTTTCAATTACCATATCAGGTCTTTTCCGCCACGCGCACCGCATGCATAGCGGGGAGCTAGCAACGGGCGCTCTTGCTAGAAAAGGCAGTAAAGGTCTAGAGGGGTTAGACCAGGCTTCTGTCGGGGGCCTCTTGCCATAATTTTCTTCTTGTCATCTCCCCTAGGGAAGAAAGTCAAATAAAGATCTACTTAGAAAAAAGCAATATCTTATGTAAATTTCACCCCATTTTGAATGAATGAGTATTATGTTCCTTGCTAGACTATTTCGTTTCATGGAATATTCCCTACGCCCTTTTTGGAAGAATCTTGTCGCCGTGTGTAGCCCTACCGCAAGCGCTTTGAGGAACGGATCCTTAGCAGCCTGCTGGCGGTACCACTGCCGGCAAGATACCTTGGCATCCTTGGCATGACCGTTCAAGGCATCGACCTTACTCGAAAATGGGATAAGGGCGCGAGCACTGTCACTTGGATCGTTGAGCAGACTCAAAATGAAACAAGGAGCGTGGGCGATGCCACTTAAGCCGTTGAGTGGTCCCGAATGCACTGAGCTCGCGTCCAATCGCAGGAAGGCTCTCGCGCATGTAGGTTTTCCATACAGAAGTCAAAATTTCTCAAGGAAAATAACTTTACGGCAAGGATTCACATGGGGTTTTTGCAACTTATCTGTTTGTTGCCTTTCTCCTTTCAACAAGTTTTTTTGGGATGTCGCTCATAGGTATCCGTACTATATTTCCCCCCCAGCAAAGCTGCACGCAAGGGATCCTTCTGTCCTTTGAGAAAAACAAAGAAGAGAAAATATGGATATGGAACCTTGATGGTCCGTTAGTCCTTGACGGGATTAAGTGCAATGCAACACTTCAGATAAACATGAACATAAGTAAACATGAGAATTGAGTAGGATTGCAGAACACTTATGTTTATTTAACTACGCACAGGGCCTAAACCTGGATTTGTACCAAGCATTACATGCTTCAGCGGCAAGACTTGTACAAAAGGTGGTTGTCAGGGCAGGCCTGACAACCATGCCTCATGGGTAGAACTTTCGAAGATGTTCTATATTCTAGGAGTTTCTCACTAGAATGCCATCCTCGGTCCAGGCAGACTGTGTCGGGCCTACTGACTCGTACTACCCGATAAGGGCCTTCTAACTTTGGCGTCAACTTGTTTGGATTCTTGGCGAACAGAACTCGCCAAAGAACAAGGTCGGCTTCCTCAAGACTTCTGGCATTGACCTTTCGGCTATGGTAGTGGCACAAAGCTTGCTGGTAGCAGACAACTCTCACAACAGCCTGAAGACGGTCTTCCTCAAGGAGTGTCGCGTCTTTTTGTCGCAACTGCTCTTGCTCCAGATCATCATAAGCGAGCACTCGAGGAGACACGTATATGAGTTCCGTGGGGAGAACTGCCTCTGCCCCATAGACAAGGGAGAAGGGTGTCTGGATGGTAGCTCGATTTGTTGTCGTCCTGACTGACCAAAGAACCATCGGCAACTCGTCAATCCAGTGCGTTCCACACTTGTGCAGCCTGTCGAAAGTTCTCGTCCTGAGGCCTCACCGCATTAGCCCTTCCGCTTGGTCGTTGCTCCTTGGGTGGGCAATGGAAGCAAAACATATTCTGCTGCCAAGGTCTTGGACATATTACATGAAGGTGCGGCTCGTGAAGTGTGTGCCATTATCAGTGATGACCCAGTTGGGGACACCAAAGCGGTAGACTAGCCCTTTGAAGAACTTCACGGCTACCAGTGATGTCACCTTTCTCACTGCTTCCAATTCTGACCACTTTGCGAATTTGTTGATTGCCACATACAAGTACTCAAAGCCCCTGGCAGCGCGGGGAAAGGGGCCCAAGATGTCGAGTCCCCACACCGAAAATGGCAAGGAGAGAGGGATTGTTTGAAGGGCTTGATCTGGTTTACGTAGTTTCTTCAAATGAAACTGGCATGCTTCACACTTGGTTACTAAAGCAGTTGCATCTTGGAGGGTAGTGGGCCAAAAGAAATCTGGCCGGAATGCCTTTCTTCTAAGTGCTCTTGATCCTATGTGGGATCCACATATGCCTCCATGTATCTCTGCCAACAGCTCCAGTCCATCCTCCCGAGAAATGCACTTGAGTTTCACGCCATTCGATCTCTTTCTGTACAGGACGTTTTCTAGGAACTGGTACATATGAGACCGGCGGGCTACTTTCTCTGCTTCCTCTTGTTCCTCGAGGAGTTCTTCATTCTTAAGGAAATGGATGATGTGATGCGCCCATGCCAGAGCATGTGGCTCGACAACAAGGTCTAAAGGCGCATCCTCTACCGGGGTAGCATTTCCTTCAATGACAAGGGCCTGAGGGCCTGCCGGAGTCTGCTGCGCCCCGACAAGCCTGGCGGGAGCATATGCTTCTACGGCAAGAGCCCAGGGCCTTGCCGGAGCATGGTGCTCACTGACAAGCCGGTCGTTCCCTCTGGCAACCTTCTCGTCGGTGCCTTCGTGGAACTCTGCTGGGAAATACTTGCCGGAAACTTTCTTCTCTTCTCTTGTACATTTGGTGGTGTCACGTAGGGTTGGGTTAGTTGGAGCACGAAAGTTCTTGGTTCCATAGGTAACTTAAGGGCAGCACACTTTGACAGGCCATCGGCAACGTTGTTCTCTGCACGTGGAACATGCTCCATTTGCAGGCCGTCAAAATGTTCTTCCAACTTCCTCACTTCACCCACGTAACCTTCTATAAATGTACTCTGGTAATCCTGTTCACTTGTCTGACGACAAGTTGAGAATCACCCCTGACAATAAATTTATTGATCCCAAGGTCCACCGGCAAGCAGCCCTTCGTACTCAGCACTATTGTTCGTTGATCTCTCACAAGAAAACTGCATCTGGACCACATATCTAAGGTGCTCTCCATCACGCGCGCCTTGCAGCAAGGAAGCTCAATCGAAATACATGATCCATTCTCGATCAGTTTCCTTGCCGGGGAGAGTTTACTCTTGAATCTCTTCATCGGGCGTTGGGGTCCATTCCGCAATGAACTCCGCCAAGGCCCTGCTCTGAATGGTTGAAGTGCTTTCAAACTTAAGACCAAAGCTTGATAGTTCCAAGGCCCACTCCACAATCCTGCCTGTAGCTTCTGGGTTTCACAATGTTCTCTGTAGCGGGAAGGGGGTGACAACGATGATCTCATGTGCTTGGAATTAATGGCACAGCTTCCTCGAGGCCATAATAAGGCCGAAGAGCAATCTTTGCATGCCAGAATACCTTGATGTAGCCCCCTGCAACAAGGAGCTGACAAAATAGACTGGTCTCTACACCACTTTCTTCTTCTGGACTATCTCTTTCAACTGCACAGATCCGTCTTTGCTGGCACCAGACCCCGCTGGGGTACGTCCTGGCTTGTCGCTTTCCATCCCTACCGTTGCCACTGCTTCTTCACCAGCTTCTCTTTCAGCCACTATTGCAATAGTCACCACTTAATTCGTTGCTGCCAGGTACAGCAGCAACGGCTCTTGTGGTTTTGGCGTGACTAGGACTGGCGGAGAGGAAAGGTACTACTTCAAATCCTACAGCGCCGCCTACGCTTCCGAAGTGCATTTCATTGGACCTGCCTTCTTCAAGATTTTTAAAAAGGGCAGGGTGTGCTCAGCAGATTTTGAGATGAACCTACTCAGAGTGGCAACACAGTCGGCAAGGCGTCGCATGTCCTTGACTCGTCTTGGTGCCTCAATTTTCTCAATTGCTTTGATCTTGTCGGGATTTTCTTCAATTCCTCGTTGAGACACAATGAACCCGAGGAGCTTGCCGGATGGGGCGTCGAACACACATTTCTCGGGGTTGAGCTTCATGTTGATCTTGCGTAGATTTGCAAATGTTTCTTCTAGGTCTGATATGAGTGTGGCCTTATCCTTGGTTTTGACCACTAGGTCATCCATATAAGCCTCCATATTTCTATGTAGCTGGCACGCAAAACCAATCTGGACTACTCTCGCAAAGGTAGAACCAATGCTTTTCAACCCGAAAGGCATACGCAAAAAGAAGTACGTACCACGTGGGGTGATAAATGGGGTCTTCTCTTCATCTTCCTTGGCCATAAAAATCTGATGATAAGCGGAATAGGCATCAAAGAAAGACAACAGATGGCAACCGGCGGTGGAGTCCACAATCTGGTCAATGTGTGGCAAGGGAAAAGGTTCCTTTGGGCAGGCTTTGTTGATGTCTGTAAAATAAATGCACAGCCTGCATTTACCGTTTGCCTTGCACACTACAACCAGGTTGTACAACCATGTCGGATCGAGTACTCCTCTAATCAAGCCAACTGCCTCTAGTTTCTTGATCTCCTCGGCAATAAATTGTTGCCGCTCCAAAGCTTGCTTCTGGACCTTCTGCTTGACGGGTCGCGCGTGTGGGCAAACGACAAGGTGGTGCTCAATCGCCTTCTTGGGAACAATGGGGACATCAAATGGTTGCCATGCAAACACATCGACATTTGCCAGCAAGAAGGCTATGAGCGTGCTTTCCTATTTGTCATCAAGAGTGGAACTTATGGTGAAAGTTCCCCCCGTGCCATCCTCATTGGTGAGCACCTTCTTGGTCTCTGGCGGGGCAGCCTTGAATTTTTTGGTCTTGTCGGTGGAGCTCTCTAGCACATCGTCAACAGTAGCGCAACACCCCAAAGAGGTGCACTTGCCGGACTGTGCGCCAGAGGCCTTGCCCGTCTTCTTCCCCTCGGGAGCTTCAGCGGCAGGAGCAAGTGCCTTGGTGGTAGGTGCTGCGACTGCGCCCCGGTAGATTTGGTCGGCGTAGATAAGCGCACTTTTCTTGTCGGATTTGATGGTAATGACGCTCATTGGTTCGGGCATCTTCAGCACGTTTCAAGCGAAGTGGGTGGCCGCCATGAACTTGGCCAGTGACGGACGTCCGAGAATGATGTTGTATGGCAATAAGATCTCGGCAACGTCCAAGATGATATTCTCCGTTCCGAAGTTGATATCCCTGTTGAACATCACCGGCAGCGTGATCTTCCCCCTCAGTTGAGTTCTTCCTGAATTGACCCCTTGGAAGGTGCCTGTCGGCTTGAGACCTTCATCAGGAATTTGCAGCCTTTGGACGACACCGGGCGAGATCAGGTTTAGGCTGGCCCCATTGTCGATTAACATCTTTGTCACCTTGAAGTTGCAGATTGTTGGCAAAACCAACAACGACAAGCATCCTACCGCAGTCACGCGATCCGGGTGATCATCGACGTCGAAGATGATAGGAGTGTTGGACCATTTTAGATGTTTCTGGGTACCGATAGTGGGCTCTGCCGCGTTAGCCTTGCGCACCCACTGTTTGAGTTGGCAGTAAGAGGAGTGTGACGAGGCGCCTCCCTCTATGCACATCATCTTTGTAGCCTTCTAAAACTCATTCCCATTGGATTCGCCGTTGTCTTCGGCATCATCATCCTCTTGCTTGTCGCAGCCACGGGTGAGCCGGTCCTTCTTTTTCTTGGGCTTGCTGCGGCGACCTCCTCGGCCAACACGCTTCTTGCCAGACCCCACAGCAGCATCCTGATCCTTCTCCTTGTCTCGCCTCTCATATTCGCCCCTCTACTTCTCGGCAAGCTGCTCAACTTGCCAGTAGTCTTGGAGGTCGTGGCCTTTGGTGCGATGGATCTTGCAATACTGCTTGCAGGAGTCTTCTGGCTTGCCTGCAGTCGCCAGGGCGTGGTAGGAGCGCACCCAACAACATTGTTGTCGGGGTCATCGACCTTGCCTTTCTTGGCGGCGCCGGGGTTGCCGGATTCCTCAACTATAAGCACGGTCTTGCCCTTGTGCTTCTTGTTCCATTGCCGGCTCTTCTTTGCTGGGACAGTAGTATCCTCATCTTTAGAGTCGACCTCTACGCCGGCATCTTTGCTAGGGAGTCTTCTCCCTTCTTCAGCCCGAGCGCACTTGTCTACCAAAGCATAAAGCTCGGCGACGTCCCTAACTTTGTTCATCACCAGCTCTTCCCGCATCCTATGGTTGTGCATGTTCTGATGGAACGCGCTCATAACAGCGGCAGGGTGAACGTTTGGGATGTTGTGGTCAACGCGGCTGAACCTCTAGATGTACTTGCGCAGAGTTTCGCCTACCTTCTATGGGATGATGTGCAGATCATTCTCTTGGCTAGGAGCTTGATGACCTCCAGTGAATGCGTGAACGAACTTGTGACACAGGTCCATTCAGGAAGCGATGGACCCCTCCAGCAAGTGCATCAGCCATGACCTGACATTGGGCTTAAGTACCAACGGGAAGTAGTTGGCCAATATCTCGTCGTCGCGGCCACCGACAGCCTGCACCGCAGTGGTGTAGATGCTCAGGAACTCTGACAGATGGGTCTTGCCGTCATACTTCTCTAGGACTTCTGGTTTAAATGTGCGGGAGTTGGGCCACTGGACTTGCCACAACTTATGGGTAAACGCTGGACAGCCCACCTCGTAAGGTAGGCTGACAGGGTACCCCGGTGCGGACTTGTCTACAGTGGGCCCCGCACGCCTATCCGACTGGAGGCGCACTTCCCGTCATCACTCGATCACGGTTCGGGCATCTTCCTTGCCACATTCTCGAAGAACATGACGTTGGTCATGGCGCGTCTGTTGGTCAGATGACGCCTTTGAGTAACTGTCGTAGGCATCAGTCCGTTAGGTCGGCGACCGTGATGCTGTCGCGGAGGAGAGTGCTACGAGGTCACGCCAACTCCGGGCACTTCACCACTGGTCTGAGGTGGCCATGTGGGCCAAAACTTACCTGCAAGGCTAAGGAGGATCTGAATGGTGGCTCTCCATTCGTCGAGCTTCTCTGTAGTAGGAGGGAAGTTTAGGAGTAGTTGTACCCACGCCATCGCTTCCTCCGACGTGGTCGACAACGAACGGCGGGAGGAACGCGAGGTGCTCTGACTCCTAACCGTGTTAGAAGGAGCACCGCCATGGTCCCGCGTCAGCATGCCACTCCCGCTTGCATCCTGGTGAGCATGCTGGTCCCGTGCATCTTGGGAATGATGCGTAGGAGCTTTTCCGTGGGGACGTTGAGAACTACGGGCTCAGTGGCTTGGCTCTCCATGCGCGTCCTGAGAAGGTCGCGGCATAGGCGTCGGAGCGGGTGCCTTGGATGATACTCTTCCGCCCCCGGAGTTCGCTGTACCACCCAAAGGTGGTACCGCTCCTTCCTGAGGCCTAGGGGTGCGAGGGTTCCCACCGTCACCATGGTTGTCTCCACGGCGAGCGCCACCACTTGAATGGTCTTGGTCACCGAAGCGTCGCGGAAGTTCTGAACCTCCTCCTCCTCCTCCTCCACTTGTGTCTATGCCGTCTCCTGTCCGCGTAGATACCCGTACGGTGGACATGGATGGGCCAACTGCTGTCAGGCCCTTCCTCTTGGGGGCCATGGTGATTATTAAGCTGGGGTGCGGATTACCAGAATGGGTTCGCACCACGCACGCGCCCCCTACCTGGCATGCCAAAGATATCGTGGGGACGAACACCTATGGGATCATGGTGATCCCTTTCGGTTCGGCAGGGGTCGGGTTTGCACAAAGAGTCGGTCTGGTAAGGAGCGCACGGGAAGTTTTTATCCAGGTTCGGGCCGCACGGGTGCATAAAACCCTACTCCTGCTTGGTTATATTGATCGTGTTCTAGGGTTGTAGCTACATCAGCGCCATGAACGGATGCTACGTGAGCTTGATAACCCCCAATTGTCTAATCGTCGGACTGTCCGGTTGTCTAACTGCCCAACTGTCTGATTGTCTAACCCGCCCACTGTAACGCCCTGGGCCTCCTTTTGTACCTAAGGGGATCCCAATAGTGGCGTACAGTGTGCACACCTAATGCATAGGGCTACACTGCTATCATACATTACTCTGGCAGAGTAGGACAAGAACATTCAATGCACCGTCAAGCGCCTCAGTCCGTCAGTGGGATGGGATGGGGGCCCGTCCCATTGGCGCCGCTTATCTCCCTCCAACGTCGACGCCGTGACACGCGTCCAAGTAAATCAACACCTGTCCTATGTGTTGGCGGTGCTTGCGGGGCCTTGCCTTGCCGGGACCTTGCCTTGCCAGGGGCCTTGCTCCACCTGGAGGCTCTACATCCCTCCCGGCAAGGTCTTGCCGGTATTCTAGAGTCTTCTATGTTGATGCTTGAGAAGTCTTTGCTGGGCCATGCCGCCGGGGTGGCTACTTTTGCCCGTGCACGAGTAAAGGGGCACTAGATGGCCCAAAAATTCTAGTGCACCGACACCTTAGATGCCCACCAAAAATAAAAAATAAACAAATAAAAGAAGAGAGAAAAGAGAGAAGGGACAATGCTACTATCCTTTTTCCCCAATTGTGCTTCAAAGTAGCACTGTGATCTTAATGATATAGAGTCTCCTATTTTGTCACTTTCATATACTAGTGGGAATTTTTGATTATATAACTTGGCTTGTATATTCCAGTGAAGGGCTTCCTCAAATTGGATGCACACCTACTTAGTTTCTTTTTGAGATTTCATACACTTATAGCTCTAGTGCATATGTTGCATGGCAATCCCTACTCACTCACATCAATATCTACTAATGGGCATCTCGATAGTCCGTTGATACGCCTAGTTGATGTGAGACTATCTTTTCCTTTTTCTTCACAACCTCTACCATATTCTATTCCACCTATAGTGTTATATCCATGGCTCATGCTCATGTATTGCGTGAGAGTTGAAAAAGTTTGTGAACATAAAGGTGTGAAACAATTTCTTGACTTGTCATCGGGGTTGTGCATGATTTAAATACTTTGTGTGGGGAAAATGGAGCATAGCTATACTATATGATATTGTAGGGATAAATTTCTTTTGCCATTATATATTGAAGAGATACAATTGCTTTATTAGTATGATTGAAGTATTATTGTCTTAATGTGAAATGATAGACTATTACTTTGAGTCACTCGTGTCTTAATATTCATGCCATGATTAGATTATATGAACAAGATTATGTTGGGTAGCATTCCACATAAAAAATTATCTTTTTATCATTACCTACTTTAGAACGAGCAGGAATTAAGCTTGGGGACGCTGATACATCTCCATCATATCTATAATTTTTGATTGTTTCATGCCAATATTCTACAACTTTTATATACTTTTGGCAACTTTTTATACTATTTTTGGGACTAACATATTGATCGAGTGCCCAATGCTAGTTCTTGTTTGTTGCATGTTTTTTGTTTCATACAATATCGATACCAAACGAAGTCCAAATGCGATAAAAAATTGCGGAGATTTTTTTGGAATATATGTGATTTTTGGGAAAAACAATCAACGTGAGATGATGCCCGAGGTGACCACAAGCCAGGGGGTGCGGCCTACCCCCCTGGCCTCCCCCTAGGCTCTTGTGGTCACCCCTTAGGTGGTTGGATATCTCCTTTTCCGCAAGGAAGAACTTTTTATAATAAAAATCCCTGCAAAATTTCAGCCCGATCGGTGTTCTGGATCTCCGGATATTTAAGAAATGATGAAAGGCCAGAATCTGGGAGTAGAGAAAGAGATCCAATCTCAGAGTGGCTCCCGCCCCTCCCCCACCATGGAGGCCAAGGACTAGAGGGGAAACCCTCCTCCCATCTAGGGGGTATGACAAGGAATAAGAAGAAGGAGGGGGCTCTCCCCCTCTCTCTCGGTGGAACCAAAACGCCATAGGGGCCATCATCGTGACGGCGATCTACTTCAACAACTCTGTCATCTTCACCAACACCTCCATCACCTTCCCCCATCTATCTAGAGAGGTCCACTCTCCCACAACCCATTGTAACCTCTACTTGAACATGGTGCTTTATGCTTCATATTATTATCCAATGATGTGTTGCCATCCTATGATGTCTGAGTAGATTTTTGTTGTCCTATTGGTTGATTAATGATCATGATTGGTTTGAGTTGCATGTTTTATTATTGGCACTCTCCTATGGTGCTCTCCGTGTCGCTCAAGCATGAGGTATCCTCGCTGTAGTGTGTTGCAATGTGTTCATGATTCGCCTATGGTGGGTTTCTTGAGTGATAGACACATAAACCCGAGTAGGTGGGTTGTTGCATATGGGAGTAAAAAGGGCTTGATACCTTATAATGCTATGGTTGGGTTTTACCTTAATGGTCTTTAGTAGTTGCATATGCTTGCTAGAGTTCCAATCATAAGTGCATATGATCCATGTAGATAAAGTATGTTAGCTTATGCCTCTCCCTCATATAAAATTGCAATAATGATGACTGGTCTAGTTATCGATTACCTAGGGACAATTCCGCAACTGCTACCACCACTTTTGTATGCTTGTTAAACTAACTTAGTTGTTTCTCTATCTTAGCAGCCCCTAGTTTTTATTTACGTGTTCTTTATTATCTTCCAAACCCATCTTATCACACCTACAAAGTACTTCTAGTTGCATACTTGTTCTAGGTAAAGCGTACGTTAAGCATGCGTAGAGTTGTATAGGTGGTCAATAGAACTTGAGGGATTATTTTTTCTACCTTTAGATCCCTGTTGGGTTCGACACTCTAACTTATCGATAAAGGATACAGTTGATCCCCTACACTTGTGGCTTATCACACACTCGTTGGTGGTCCCGGCTACTGCCATTTTGGACCAACACTCATGAGGAGCACTGGCACGAGTTGTTGATTAATCCACAGGGTAGCTAACCCCTATGCAATTTCATTAGGTTGTTAAGAAAATATAGTACCAAAGATGGGCCTTGCCAAACAAGATTTATCCTAAAACGAATAGTCAAGGGAGTCCCCATAACAACCTCGAAAAAGTTAGGAGCGCAAAATATGGAACATAACACCAGTAACATGTAACTAGGGCGGAAAAAGAGGAACAAAACAACGGGCAAAAGGACAAGCCTTCCACCTTTACCAAGTATATAGGTGCATTAAATTAAATAGCAATAAATATTGTGATATCTCGAGATATCTCGAGATATCCATGTTTACCAAGCCTTCCACCTTTACCACATGGAAACAACCTGCACCTGCATCTAGAACACTATAAGAGGGGCTGACCAGCGGTAACTTAGTCAAACAAGGTTTTGCTAGGTAGTGGAGGGGTTAGAAGCTTCCACAGAAATTTAGGAGGCTTGACATTTAAGTGGTAGGTAACGAAACATAACTATAAGAGCATGACATCTAGCATAGAAAAATAGTGTTAGTATCTGGGTACGATCATCTTGCCTGTTGGGTCTTCAGGGGGATATAGAGCTGGGTCCTGTGGGATACTAGAAGAATATGTCTAGAGGGGGGATAGAATACTAGTAGGAATTTAAAATCTACACAAGGTGCAAAGTTATGTGTTGGCAGATTTTAGCAATTATAGCAAGTCTAGCACACCCTATACATGCAAGTTGTCAGGGAAACGACACCTATGGGATCGGGAGGATCCCTTTAAGGTTCGGCAGGGAAGAAGGCTCACACAGAGAGTAGATCTGACGAGCAGCGTGCGGGATTTTACCCAGGTTGGGCTACAAAGATGCGTAAAACCCTACTCCTGCTTGGTTGTATTGGATGAGTTCTAGCTCGGGTTCTGGGAGCGCTACAATATACAACTGCTACTCATGCAGAATGTCCCAGAGAAGCCCCCCCTGTAGCTGTGCCTTGGGCCTCCTTTTATACCCTCGAAGGGGCCACCAGAAGTGGAGTACAGTGCATACATGAGGTGTAAAGTGCTACAATGTTATCGTACCTAACAGCGACGGTGTAAGACAAACGCATTTAAAGCTCCATCAGGCATCCTTGACCTTCTACAGACAGGACAGGAGCCTGTCCCATCGGCACCGCTCATCCTCCTCCATCCCTGGGGCCTCGACACGTACCCAGGTGGGATGACACTTGGTCTCTGCGCTAGCAGGATGGCGAAGCCTTGTCAAGTGCGCTTCTTGCCGGGGCTCCGTAGCCCACCCTGGCAAGATCTTGCCGCGGTCCCATCCTTCGGTCTTTGGTCCTGATAATTGGCTTGAATGCTTTATTGATTTCCTTGTTCTTGCATCCAGTAGTTGCCTGGTGGGCCTTGCCGCTGGTGCGGCTACAACTGCCCATGCACAAGTAAGGGGTACTAAAGGACCCAAACTTTAGTACACCGACAGGAGCACCAGGGCCTGGGCCACACACAGGCGCGAGACTTTCTTGGGCTAGGCCCAAACAGTGCACGAGCACCCGTGGGAGGAGTCTATGGTAGTAATCATTCTGCTTAATGTGCCTCCCCACGACGCACGTTAAGTGCGCGATGTGGGGGACGTGCGCGGTGCGGCCATTACAACAGCGTGCCTGCGAAGCATTTCTATATTAATCTAGTAAAGAGGCTGCCCCGCGCCTTCCCCATAAAAAGGAAACCACAGAGGTGCTGCTCATTTATCTCTTGTCTTTTCCAATCTGAGAACCGCCGTTGTCTTCCTCCTCAAGCCCGAAATAGAGCTCCTCCCATTCATCGACGCCTCCACGCCCTCTCCGTCCTCAGCCTCTGCCTCCATAGACACCATGCTGCCCAAGGCCAGCAAGGGCAAGGATGTGGAAACCATCAACTCAGAGAAAAGGCTGACGAGGATGCGGAAGGAGCAAGCTGTCTTTTCGCCGGTGCTTGACGCGGACGCTCTGAGGGAGCGATACCAGAACATGTGGAAGATGGAGATGACAGCGCATCCTGCCACCCGCGTGAGTCCAGGTTCTTCCAGGGTGGCCCAGATAAATATCACTTCTTTGCCGACTATTCTTACTGCGGGCTCTGCCCCCCTTTCTCTGATTTCTTCAACGACATCATGCTCACCTATGGCTTCCAACTCTTGGATTTTATGCCGAACTCCAGGACATGCATGTCAGTTGTCGCTCACCTTTGCGAAAACTTTGCCAGAGTAGTTCCTAGCACCACCCTTTTCCGCCATTACTTCATTCCCCATATCCAAATACGTGAAGCCCTTTCTGGTTATATCACTTGGATTCCACGGCCAAGAGCCAAGGAGGTTTACCTAGACAGGGCCTACCGCAAGAAGTGGGACGAGTGGCGAGGCAAATGGTGTTGTATTCAGGAGGAGAACTTTCAGCCTTTCTGCTCGCCGTGGCAAACCAAGATGGTGCGCGATGATGACTGGAGTGCCCTCGACCCTGAGGATGGGAAGCTCATAGTCACGACTACCAGGATTCACCACCTTAGAACTGTCGGTCTCAAAGTAGAGACGATAGGCGCCAATTTCCTTCACCGCCGCATCGCCCCTCTGTAGAATAAGGGGATGCCATCTTGGGAATTCTGGAATGCAACAGACATCATGAGGCTGCAACCCGGATAGAACAACAATCTGACATTTCTGCAGCACACAACTCTCTACCAGAAATAGTTCAGGGGTAACGTGGTATGTAGGCTACCGGCAAGCATAATCCCTCTATGCAACAACTCTACTTTAGGTCCAATAATCACCATGATGCCGGCGTTTGATGCTCACAGCCTTGACGTGACCTAGATTGAACCACTTGAAGATCAGGCGCAACAATTCTTTGATAACCTGACGGAGAGGGCCATTCGCGAAGAAGAGGGCCTCGTTTGCGACACCACTGAGGAAGAAATGGCATACATTGCCAGCAGGGGGAAGGAAGCAAATCTTGCCGCAGAGGCCGGCAGCGTTGGCTTCCTGGAATAGAAAACCAGCAGAGGGGAAATGCTACTGGTCGAGAATCTTGCATGGCAGGGCGAGACCGCTGAGGAGCAGGGCAGCACATCTGCCGGGGGTAGTCCTGCCAAAGACACAGCCGAGGAGGAACTGCTCGAGGAGGCCATGAGTCTTGAGCCAAGGAAGAGGCGCGTCCTTCAGAGCGCTTCTTCTTGGATTCTGATCCATCAAGCTTCTTCGAGTAGTGCAGCCCCCAGCAAGGCGGCGGCTGGCAAGGCCACGCAGTGGCAAGAAGCTCATCAGGAACCTGCGCCTGCCGCAGCCAAACGACCCAGGAGCACCCCTCCACCTCCCTCCACGGGCACCATGGCAAAAGTCCCCTTCGACCTCTCTACCCTTAGCTCGGGAGAAGAAGATGAGGAGTAAGGATCTTGTCGCATCTTTTTCCTTTTGAATTTTTGGTTTTACTTGACTCATTTGCTTTGCCTTGGCTTGTCACCACAGGAATGCGGAAACATTGGCGCAAAGGCTAGTGAAGAGGGCGAACACCTCGATGGGTGAGGATTCGCCGGCAAGCACCTCAAGTGCGCCAGAGATGACCACTGTCAACCCGGCGGCTAGCTGTCACATCCTCTGTTTTGCTTGATGACTAAGTTATCGTGACTCGAAAATCAGGGCCAATTAAATTTTTTGTGTGCTAGTTATGCTTGACTTGATTGCTGATTGTTTGATTGCTTGCTAGTGCTCTATACTCATAAAACTCCCTCCTACTCTCGAAGATCTTTTCCTTGATCCAAACTTCTTGCCCAATGATCATGTCATGTGAATAGTACCCAAAACTATTTTTATCCAATATTATTTTGGCCAAAAAGCATTTATTTAAATTAGGTTTTCAAAACCCCTGATTTGAGATTTGTACTACAAGTCCTCAAATTAGGTGGATCCTTTTTCCCCAAATGCTTTATTTGGAACCTAATATATATATAACTTCCAAAAACCATCAAAGATTATTTTTAAATATTATTTTTCCTATTTTATTTAAAGGATTTTTCTTAAGGACAGGAATGGTCTTTTATAGGGAAAAATTATTTAAATGCTTTAAAAATATTTGAGAAAATTTAGGAAGACTCAGTGGCCATATATTGTCCATATATAAGAGTCTCAACACATGGTCATGTTCAAAGTATTGGGCAAAACCCTTCATAACTATTTCTATCTATTTGAAGCATTTGAAATATTTCTATAAGAAATATTCTCAAATAAATCTAAGAAAATTCTAGCATGTCACATGTGATATATGTGGTCATCTTGACAACTTTCATCTCAATCCCAATTGTTTTGGTTCACCAAAATATCCTAAAACCATTCATGTCTAGTGCCAAATTTGATCAACTTTACATTGTGAAGTATCTCCTATTGATCCCAAACTTTGTGGGCATGCTCTATTGCCCAAATGACGATGCTACGATAAGTGGTGCCTGAAGGAGAATAGATTTACAGACCTAGGTCTATAGAAACCTGATTTTGTTGATTTCTAGAGATTACAAAGTTTACATTATTAACTTTCTTCAAATCATCTCAAAACTTGTGATCAGGACCAAATGGACTTACCATTTACCCCTTGTAAATCTCAAGGTCATACGATTCCCCTACCTAGCCCAATCACAGCACAAACACCTCAGCCATAAACTTGTGGACAAGCAAAGTGGGCCCAAAAAGATTCCCCTTGCCCGCAATTTTTTACCTCACCATATTATAACCCTCTTCTACCTCCAGTAACTTTGCCACGGCCTCTGGTCCATTATTTGGGGGCTAACTCCCTCAATCTCCCTCTCTTTTACCATGGCAAGACCTCTTCTTTCTCCCTCCCCCATTATTCTGTTCCTAAAAATGCCCCCAAACCTTTCCAAAGTATCATTTGCATCTATCCAAACCCAAAGATGGCATGTTCACATGGAAAATGTGATTAGTCCATCTAAACCTAAATTATGGCAGAAAATGTAGCTTTGTACTGCAAGTACCTTTCCCTCTCATCCCCATGATCTGAAAATTGGTGGGTGTATAGTCCTCCCATGGCTGGGTACACTAGACAAGGTTTTACCCATAATGTCTTATAGGAAAATCTCATTAGATGAGCTCCAAGTTTGCTGCTACAAACTTCCCAGCAGTGAAAACCCATTTCAACTAGCTCCATTTACCATGAGAATTCCTCCTACACTCTTCTGCATGCATGCCTTGCATGCAAGACATGTTTGGCCGACCAAAAAGTTGCCCTGGGCATGCCCTTGCGTGGTGAGCATGTAGCCGACATGATAAACCGGTGCTCTGTCACTTGTCCTCGTCCTGTAGCTCGTGTCTGACAGCACTAGAGTGCCACAGCATGTCGGTCACCTTCCCTTGGCCTCGCATGCCCCTCACCGACGTGCGCAAACCTCCAAACTCCCTCTGGCACGCATGCTCGCCGGGCCTAAAGCACATTCGTGGCCACCCGAGCTTCCCCTTCATTGTCCTCCTCCATCTACCTCTCCCAGAGCCCCCACTTGTCCCCTTTAGCTCCACTATCCCCTCCCTGGACACCTCATACCACCGACAACTCTTCCCCCTCGCGCCCTCTTCCTTCGCCGTGGCCGGCATTGCCGCCGGTCGGCTCTGCTCAAGCCCGAGGCACTCAGCCCACCTTGCCTCAACCACATTCACCAGGAGGATGCCCTCAACGAGAGCGGCTATCCAGGAGCCCCCCTACCTCGTTCCCGTAGCTGTGATGGGCTCCCTTGCGACGACCGCCGCCGCTGTCCGCTCCACCTGATGGGCCGCTCGCTCCCGACCGTCCTCGCGAGGGGCGAGGCCTCCCCCATGCGTGGAAGGGAGCGGGGCATCCCCCTAGTCCGTCGTCCTAGCATTCGGTGCAGCGGGGTGGCCAGGACTGCCACGACCGGAGCCCCTACTGCCTTCTGTCGGGAGGTACAAGAAGGAGGCGCGGGACCCACCTGTAAGCAACCGGTAGGTTTTGAGTGGACACGGGATGCCCTCGAGGACACCTTCTCCCGGGGAAGAAGCATTTCAGTGGGGTGCCTTCGACATGGCCCTCCCTCCATCCCAGCTAAGCCACTAGGCTGACCCTGATAGCTATCTTCCGCCCTGTGCACACTATAGCAACTAGGTATACCCCTCTGACATTTATTTTTCCAGAACTTGTAAACTCCATATAAAAATCATTATAGCTCCAAATTTAGTGATTCAAAATCCTAGATATTCCTAAAATCATTTCCTATCCAAATATCTGCATTGAACATTTTTCCTGAAAAGTTTCTAAAGAGGTCAAATTCAAATTCTAATTTGAACTATTATAAGCCCATGTTCTAAAATTCCTAGGGGATTCAAATCATCCCCAAATGGAGTGATTCAAGTTCCCAGGTTCATCTAAAATCTTGTGTTACTATGTGAGCATTTCTCCTTACACTTATTCTGCCATGAATATTATTAGGCCATTTATTCATATCTCACCCCCTTTGAAAATCCATAAGAAAATCATGTCAACTCCAAATCCAGTGAAAGCTCTTCCCTCGTGTTTCTAAAATCATGCACTATTTTATGAGTACCTCCACTCATTTTTATAAAAAAATCTATTGACATCTTAAAAGATCATCATTTCCATCATTCCCACCATTCAAAAATCCCCCTTGATCCACATCCAATGAAACCTTCCTGATTATTTTCCTTGTGACCCAAGGTGTCCAAGAAAAATATGACTTCTATTTATAGAGCACTTTTATTTTTTGTTTGTTATGTTGCTTATTGCGGTTGTTTCCGGCGATAGTTGATGAAGTAGATGAAATGCTCGGAGTGGACAAGAAGCGGGTGAAGGCCTCAAAGACTTGGATAAGCCAGGCAAGCAGCCCTTTGACCATGATAAGGAGCCATTTTCATTGCATGACTTATAGCACTTTACTTTTGCTATACGTGATCATGAGGAATAGTGACCCCTCCGGTGGGTCGCCTCCGATGCTTTTACCATTGACACTTGCATCGTGCATGACCCTACCACCTTATGAGTGTTATGCGGGTGGGTGTAGATAGGATGCAAATAGATGCTACGCAAGTGGGTTGAGAGTTATGCATAGTGATGGAAAGGAAGAAGTGATTTCACAGACTTTTCGAAAACCTCGTCTGGTGCCACTAATGCCCGAGGGGGATGATGTTGATTTTCGTAATCACCTGAGGAAGAAGTGATGTACCGGAGCAAGTGAGAGTATTTGGTCTGAAAAATGGATTGGTGTAAGTTGCGACCGTTACTCCAACCCTGCACAACCACTCTACCCCTATATGCGAAGAGGCTCTTTTGATTAGTTTGGTGGGTACTGCCAAGGAGCCCACATTACCAGTGGCGGGAGTGACGTGGTCACTCTTGATACGGGGTCGTATCAGAATGGACGATCATGCCCTGTCCTTACAGGAACCGGGCACACTATTGGTCCCCTCATGGACGGTAAGATCTAGAGCGAGGCTCGTGTGATGTACATTGTGAGGGCTGGGTACCAATCGACTGGACTCTTTGTTTAGTATCGCTAGGGGAAAGACATTGTTCGGGTGCTTACCTTGGGTATGTGATGTACCGCGAGTCGTGGATGACACGGAAGTTCCTCGAGTCTTGTGGGTAAAGTGTGCAACCTCTGCAGTGTGTAAAACTATTCGAATAGCCGTGTCCATGGTCAAGGACAGTTGGATGACCGCTCTTGTGCTACGTCCAGACCTTTCCTCAAAACTTGGTGAGTGTGTGTGTGGTGAAAAGGATGATACTTGAGTCGAGTCGGATGAGTTGGCATGATGACCGAACACGACATGTTCAGACGGTACTTGAGACAAGTCTAAGGACTTGGTGTGATGGTTGAACATGAGACGTCCAACCCCCCTGCTTATGATGATGATTATGACGTGTTCTTATGTACACCTACCTATGGTTGATGCATGCTTACTTGAGTTACTTGATCATGTCAATGCACTCAAAACTAGTTTTCTGCAAAACTTCCTATTAATACTATTTCGTACATTGTTATTGCCTTGTTCCAAACATGAGTTGCTTGCGACTACATTCAAAGTACGCATTGGCTTGCCACTGGTTATTTTATTGGCCAGGCATGAAAGATCAGGTTATGATGAAGATTCCCTTGGTGATGGACATGCGAGCTAGGACGCTTCCCAGTCAGAATGCCTGTAGGGTTAAAGCAGATTCGCATGGGTTCACGCTATCGTTGAAGATTTCCGCTGCAATCACATGAAGACTTGGCCATAAAGGCCATATTTCAGTAAACTGGTATGTAATGGTCCTAAGACTGTTGTTATTCAGTTTCTATGTGTTCAGTGAGCATTGATCTCTGTGATCACTGTGCACGTACATTCACTGATCAATACTTATGAGTCGGGGTCCCTAGAGAGCTAGTATCAGAGCCATCCTGACTATAGGAAGCCCTTAATTAGCATAGTCGTTAGTTAGGACAAAATTGTTTTCCCAGACCCTTCAAAACACTTGTAAAGGCTACCATATTTCTTAGCTCTTCTAAGCTTTCAAATAAATTGAAGGATTGTGCCTAGCACTTCCACCATTTTTCTTTTTGGCTCTCCTCGTCTACTTTTCAAAACTTTGCAAATGATCGCTACTACCCTCGACACTGCCCCAGAATGACGCCACTTAGCCTTCGATGATTAGGGCACAAGACATGCAATGTCATGATATGAATCTCTAATAGAGAAACCCTATCCTTTTCGTTGTTGTGTCGGGAACCACCATTGGATGAGAACCTTGCCATTTGGTGTGCCTCACCATAGTGAGCAGGAAAACAGTTCTCATCATCCCCCGCACTTGGTGCCGATAATATCGCAACGTGACCAGCAACATACAACTCTACCATGCCTTGCTAATGTCATTGCATAAAAGGTTCCCTACCTGGAACCCACGATGTCTCAGAAGACTAGAAGACATTTGCACGACTATGAACACACCAGAAGAACCTCTCAACAACTTCCGTGAAGATTCACCTTCGTCGTCAATTCAACAGACCCGAAGTCGTCAAGGACCCCTCAAGTGCAACCATGATCGTTTTGATGAACAACAACCGGAGACATAGAGACACCTGAAGAAGACCCAAAAGACTAAGAGGACTCCTCTCCAAGACACGAAGCAAGCACGACTACTAAGTACGAGAACTCCTAGGGTAGGTTCAGTCGTGTCTCCCCCATGCGCAGTTGAGTCCGTATGATGGTTCCAATGGAACCATGATGCGTGTTGCTTGTTTTTCCTGTTTGTGCTTTGGTGTAAGTCCCACTTTTTCCCTAGGGAACAAGTGCGCGACTATATCACCTACCTTACCTTGGAATTTGTCTTTGGCGTTCTCGGCACTTGTTCGATTGCACCTGCACGATACCACCCCCTTAGGCACACTCCTCTATGCTACTTTCCCTCTGCCCCTCTCCTCAATGGAAGGCTAGGAAGACAAGATGCACCAAGAATCCACACCGACGGACAGCTAGCGTTCAAGACTATGACTACAACCTACTGAACTAGACGCAACCCCGTAGAGTTATGCTTTTCCCTCAAGATTGGAAACCCCTTCCTTTCCCAACCTATACCTCACGAGCTCCTCCAGCAAAAGCCTCTGATCACGTGTTTAACACACATATTTGCCAGAGCACTTATTAAGCATCATTAACCCCTGCTTTGCACGGGGACCATTATGGAGCTAGTGATCATAGTGAACGAACATCCTTCATTCTTGCGCTAGCACTAGAACCTTGATGCCATAGAAAGGATCATTCTGAGGGCATACTATTTGTTGATAGTGATTTGATTTAGCCATAATAGATGCCTTGAGGAGACAGTTGAGAACCTTGGGTGGATTACGAGGATTAGTGCTGGTAGACGAACTTGGTGGGTCCAGATTGATAGAGTAACATAAGTTACATCTCCCTTCAATAACTTGGATTTAGTAGGACAAACATGATTACAAGCTGAGATTCTTGGTGGATTAATGACTTGACTTTGGCAAGTAATGTTGATATTGGATTGATGGTGATAGTGACTGGAGTAACTAGTAGGGATTCCTACTAGATGTAAACCTTGGATTTAAATAGGTGATTCTACTAGGTGCTCAAGATCAATTAAACCACATGGTTCAGAGTAATTTGGATTTAGTCCAATGATATTGATAATGATACCATATTTCTCGGTGGATATTTGTAGAAGGAATCGGATGATCTTACAGATAATTTAGTGATCTATATAAGCTCAACCTTGGAGAGTAGTTGGCCATGAGATTTGAAGTTCATGATAATGGTCCTTGCGATGATATGTGGAGTATATGAACTCGAGAATATTATGTTGGACACCATCGATGCTGGATTTGTAGTAGTAATGGATCATGTAATAGAAGAGGATATTCGGGGATCCGTTAATTGGATTCGTAGGAAGGAAACAAGATCTTGGATTGGTTTATTGCATGTTTCCTTAGCATAGTAATGCAGTACCTTAAACCTTGGACAGGTCAGAAGGACACTTGGATTTGTAGTGTCATGATCAAGCTTAGCGGCTTGTAAATTATCCCGAGGATTTGTACATAGGGATATATGTGAGTTAGCTATAGTATGCATATGAGATTTTGGTATAGTCCTTCTCTCAAAACCTTGGAGATATGAGAAGCATGTGTAATATTGGAGTTGACTTATATGGGATGATACCTTCAAGGATATAGGGTGATTTTGTTTGGAGTGATAGGCAGTACTGTTGGCATCTAATAGTTGTGCTCTGCATAAGGTGTTAGACATACACTCACATCCTAAGCTCCTTGAATCCCAAAGCTTTACCGGACCATGCCAAGGCCGGATAAGACCATATGCTCTGGCTCTAAGTCAAAAGACCATGGTCAATACCCCATTGTGACCACCACCCACCCTTTCCATAAGGAAGGTTTCCACGAAGACCTCTGTTAGGTTGGACCACAAACCCTTGAAACTAGTGACCATCCGGGACGAGTGCCCGCTCCTCTAACATACCCCATGAGCAGGTGTTTATGTGGTACTTCGGGAAATAGGTTGTTGTCCTACGGGATGACATACTTATTTACCTGATGAGAGGAGGAACACCTTAGTCCTGTTTGGACCAACCCCATCAACACCAATTTCCATGACTGCCGACCAAAAAAGGTTCAACCTTGAAGAAGTTGGACTTCGCGAAGCACCCTCTCTACAGGAGAAGACTTTCTTGCCAAAGCAAGATTAAGAACCACTATGATTGCGGAGCCAGGACAATGACGAAGAAGAAGTCAACCACCACTCCTCCGCTGGCTACCTCAGCTAGACTATATCCAAAAGCACCGACGATCAAGCCCGGTGAAGCCCTTGGACATTAAGAGGGTGAAGGAGCCCTTGCTTTAAGTAGTCACCTATCAGTTCCTAACTAGGATGGAACTGAGAAATTGATGGCACCCCTTACTCCACCACCTTGATGGTGGACGTTAAGCATGACGTCCCGACTCCCTTCAGATGCCTGGAACAGAGTGGAAGGACTGTCATGACCTTATTGCTAGCCCCTTTTTGGTTCAATCAAGGACGTGAACTTGACTTGATCATGGTGAAACACCTATAAAGGGTAGGTCAACCCACTTGCCAAGCCTCAGACCTTGGGGATTGGATGCTTGGTCTATAATTTCAATAGCTAGGTCATATAGGACCCCCCTCAGAAGCTTCCCTAAGTGGAAGAACCCATTTTGACACCAAGTCTCGAAGCTCAGTCTTAGGGACGAGACTCAGCGCAGACCTTGCCACGGAGAAGCGAGTAGACCAAACACTCAAAGACCATCCAGAAATGTGTGTCCATGACAAATAAGAATGAAGAATCTACCTGGGTGACTTACTCAAGCAGAAGATCTCAACGAGAAGACCACGATGACGCAACTCAACACTCTCAAGGATGAAGACCACCTACGGCTGAAGATCTCTTGCCTTAAGGAAGATAAGGACTTTGCCATCAATGAGAAGCTACACCAAGACAAGACCCTTCTATTCTAACACGAGACATCTAGATGTCACAAACTATTAGTGCATCTAGTGCTCCTTAGTGATTTTTGTGTATTGAAGACTTATAGGTTAAGGTACTAATGTGTTTGTGAGTGTACACAGGCTCTATAAGCCGATGAGGAGTTTGATATATTCCGAGATTATCGACCCCTAAAAATGTATGTCTTCAAGTGACCTTGGTCTAGAGCATCCAACAGTAAATTGTGGATCGCCGGGTGACCAGTTTGTGAGGGTTTTCGAAGTCTACCCTGAAGACTTACCACGAGTGTTGGGCGAGTACTATGTGACCTTAGCTCAAGGAGAATATAGTAAGGACTGTGTGTCCTGGGACTGTGTGCTCTAGTTTAAATACCAGGCCGCTCCAAACCAGACGTACGACTGTCACAACAGTTGGAACTTGGTCATCAAACCAGTGTCTTCATCGAGCTATCTGGTTCTATTTCCTCAACCCCTCTAATTCATCATATACCTGTTGATGAAATTGATTGTTCCTGTTTGAAGAATTTGACTGAAGACTTCCAAAAATTCTTCACCTCAAATTCTTCATGTTACCTTGTTCATCACTGCTTATCCTATATCACGCTACTTACTATTTGTGCATGTTTCATTTCATCATGAAGACTATGTTGTTACTATGCTCCTCATGCACTTTAGTACTTATTCTGCTGGTAGTTATTGATCACATTTCAAATCTCAAAGTTGATATTCCTCAAGTGATGAATTTGTAAAAATCGCCTATTCACCCCCCTCTAGTCGATATAACGCACTTTCAATTGGTATGAGAGCAGGTACTCCCTCGCTCTGTGTGATTTTGGTTTAACCACCTAGAGTTCTAGTTATGTTGACTGCAAGTATGATCAAGGTTTCCACGGGGTGTCCTACCTTCGATGGGACGGACTACCCCTACTGCAAGAACAAGATGCGTATGCACCTTGAAGCTATTGACAATGATCTCTCGTATGTTGTGGAAAATGGTGTGCCCTCTGTCACTCCCACTGTTACTACTGCTGATGTGAAGAAATTCAAGCCACTTGATTCTCAAGCGAAGAATGTCATCTGTGGCCATCTGAGCAAAGGTCAGTATGGTACAATGAGTGCTTTGGAGTTTGCTAAGCTTATCTAGGATAGGCTGTCCAAAGTCAACGAAGGTGTTTCCACTCAACGTGACTCTCGTGTTGATGTTCTTTGCAATCTCTTCAACCGTTTCAAGAGACTTGACAATGAAAATGTTCACCAAACTTTTGATCGTCTCACTGATATCTCCAATGAGCTTCAAGCAGTGGATGCCACCGATATCACTGCCCATGAAGTGGTGAAGAAACTGCTTAGACATCTTGACTCCTCATTCGATACTCTGGCTTTGATGATTCAAGAACGTGGAGACTACAAGTCACTTGATCGTGTTGATATTCTTGAGAGACTCAATACTCATGAATTCCAACTAGCTGAGAAGAGAGACCTCTACGGGCCAAGCTATAGAAGATCTTGTGCCCTGAAGGCAAAAGCTATTTCCTCATCTAAAGAAGAAGATTCCGACAGCAGCCTTGGTGATCCTAAAGAACTAAGTCAAGAACTAGCAATGCTTGTGAGGAAATTCCAGAAGTTCTCAAAGAGAGGTGGATTTGGAAAGTCATCAAAAAGTGGCTTGAGGAAATCAGATTCCTCAGAAGACTACAAGAAAAGAACTTGTCATCGTTGCAAGAAGCCTGGTCACTTTATCTCCGGCTGTCCTCTCTAGTAAAAAGATTCAAAGAAGAAGAAGCAGTACAAGGAGGATAGTTCTGATGACTCGCAGAAAAAGAAGAAATCTTCAAAGTCCTCATCTTCAAAGTCCTCAAAACACAAGAAGAATGGTTCCAGAAAGGCTCGTACATTCATCGGCAAGGAAATGGATTCTGAGGAAGAATTTGAAAAATACGAAGAAGAGGAAGAATCTAAGGAGGAATCAGAATCTGGTGTCGCTAGCCTTGCTCTCGCTACTGCTTTCGTCAGCAAGTCCATCTTCAACGATGAAGAAAATGACTATTCCAATGATTCTGACGTCAGCAATGATGATTATGCTCCCACCTATTGCTTCATGGCAAGAGGCTCAAAGGTACACAAACATCATTCCTCATCTGAAGCAAGTGAAGGTGAATCTGATGAATATGTGAAACCTAGCTGTGCTAAACTTGTTGAAATTACCACTAAGCAACAAAGTGCACATGAAAAGCTTTATACAATGCTAGACAAAAGCGATGATCTGTTGAACTATGAAGTGGATTGGACTCAAATTCTGTCTAACGATGTCAAAAGACTTCAGAGAAAGTATGATAACCTTCATAGTCATCATAACGACCTCTTAGCTAATCATGAGAAGCTTTCTTATGAATTTCTTCAAAGAAAGCAAGATCTTGAGAAACTGAGGGTGTCACCGAGGATCTCCAAAGGGAAAACGATTCCTTACTGGCTCAACAGATCAGTACCGCTGATGAAGAATTTGTTCCACCTTGTTTGAAATGCATAGAACATGAAACAACTAATTCTTCACCTGAATGTTCAAATGCTTCTATTGCAGCAAATTCTTCAACTATTCCCGTGGTCTCAAATTCCTCGCATGAGGATACCACAAGTATCACTAATGACAATGCAGAGTTGAAGGAATTGTATGTGACAGGCATGTACAAAAGTCTCAAAGGGCATCAAACCCTTTGCGATGTCCTCAAAAAGCAGATTCTGAAGAGGAAACCTAGGAAAGAGGGTATTGCCTTTGTGAGGAAACTCAACGCTGATGGATCCTACAGGACACCTGAGGAGTACCCCAAAACCTCATCGGTTGGTGCGAAATGACCTGCTATAGATCCATCCACTTTATCTGGCTTTACGTGTGAAACTTCATATTCCTCTGATGAGTCACTTGACTCCAACTACAAATTCTTAAAAAATCAGAAAGGTGAAGTATTTGCTAGATTTGTTGGAACTAACTGCAGGAACGGTTCTCCTATGAAGAAAATCTGGGTTCCCAAGAGCTACCTACAAAATCTTCAAGTGAATGTCCTCACGACATCACTCATGAAGAATAGGAACCCCAGATCAAATTCCTCATATGAACGAAGGTCCTCATTTGGACCAAATTCCTCAAATGGTAAAAATTATCATTCTCCAACTAATGCCTCTGTTTTGCAGGGAAAATTTAAGATTTATGGATATGTGCATTATTCTTCAAACTATTATGTTTATAAGTCCTCGAAGAATTTCTCTGCTTATTCATTTGAGTACTCTAACCCTCACCCTGTGAAACTAAGCGCACTTGCTTTAATGCCTCCTTTCTTATATGGTGCTCGCAGAATGATGAACTCTTTGCCACCCTCTAGATGTGGGTGGTGAAGAAATTGAACTAATTTCTTATGCAGGGTCAGGTCTCCAGATGAAACTGAACATCTGATGAACTTGCTGGATACCCGAGGAAACGCTTGAAAGGATGCCAGCTAACCATGATGAAATGAATTCCTCATTTCTCACGTCCTCACACTACTTGCTTACTATCTTGTGTGATGAAATCCTATCTGATGAAACTGATGTCATATTCTTCACTCTGAAGCATATGAGTTTGTAAGTTGTACTAATTCATCTGCAGGATGATACTCCAAAAGCTACTGAGTGGGTCCTCGATAGTGGATGCACGAACCACATGACTAGTGACAAGAATCTACTGATGAATTTGCCACTCACTCCGTCTCCTCTGAAGCATATCACCTACGCAAACAAAGAAAAAGGAAGGTATTGGGACTTGGTAAGGTTGCTATCTTAAAGGACCGAACCATGGATAAGGTGATGCTTGTTGAATCCCTTGGGTTCAACTTTATGTCTGTCTCAATGCTTTGTGATCTTGATATGATTGTCGTATTTGGAAAATATCGTTGTGTTGTCATCATGGAATTTGACAATTCCAAAGTCTTCGAAGGCTTTAGGAGAGGAGGCTTTTATATTGTTGATTTCTCTACAGGTCCTCAACCAGCCACATGCTTACTTGCAAAGTCTTCAGAAGGATGGTTGTGGCATCGACGACTTGGACATATGGGTATGAAGAACTTGCACACGCTCGTGAAGAAAAAGCACATCATTGGCATCGAGGGTGTCAAATTCCTCAAGGACCACCTCTATGGTGCATGTGAATCTGGGAAGATGACCAGATCCAAGAATCCCTCGAAGACAATTATGACCATGACTCGACCCTTTGAATTGCTTCACATGGATCTCTCTGGACCCACTCATTACTCCATACTAACAAATTCTTAAAGTTTGTATGGCTTTGTCAGTGTTGATGATTAATCTCGTTACACTTGGGTGCATATTATTCTATACAAAAGTGAAGTGCAGGATGTCTTCAGACGATTTGCTTCAAGGGCCTCCACCAACTTCGGCGTCAAGATCAAACATATTAGGAGTGATAATGGGACTGAATTCAAGAAAACTAATCTTTATGAATACCTTGATGAACTTCCCATTACTCATGAGTTATCTGCCCCTTATACTCCTCAGCAGAATGGCATTGTGGAGAGTAAGAACAGGACTCTTGTTGAGGTGCCTCGCACTATGCTTGATGAATACAAGACTCCTTGTCGCTTCTGGCCTGAGGCAATTGATACTGCATGCCACATCATCAACAAGGTATATCTTCACAAATTCTTCAAGAATACTTCGTATGAACTATGACTGGCAAGAAACCCAATGTAAGTTATCTCAAAGTCTTCGGTGCAAAAATGCTAGATCAGAGATCCTCACCACAGTTCTAAGTTTGCACCGAGAGCACATGAAGGTTTTATGCTTGATTACGGAAAGGACTCGCACACCTACAAAGTCTTCAACACGTACCATCACAAGGTTATTGAAACTGTAGATGTGCGGTTCGATGAAACTGATGGCTTGCAAAGAGAGGACCTGCCTTTTGTGTTAAATGAACAGTCTCCTGAGGAATCCATCAAGATGAAGGCAACTGAAGATATCATACCCACTGAGGAAGTCATAACAACGAATGAAGACTTTCATGTTGATACACCTGAAGAAAATGGTGCCGAAGGAAGTCCTCAGCCACGTCAACCTGCTCATACTAGAGTTGCAAATGAAGTGCATATTGACAAAATCATCGATGTCATCAATGCACCAGGTCCCCTCACTCGCTCAAAAGCTCCACATTTAACTAACTTTTGTGGGAACTTTCCCTTTGTCTCTATCATTGAGCCCACCAAAGCTGATGAAGCATTCAGGGTGCCCGAGTGGATTGAATCTATGCAAAAGGAATCACATCATTTCAAGCTAAACAACGTGTGGAAACTTCTCAAGCGGCCAGATCCTTGCAAACATAACATCATAGGTACCAAGTGGATATGCCGCAACAAGCAAGATGAAAATGGCCTTGTGGTGAGGAATAAGGCTCGTCTTGTAGCTCAAGGCTACACATAGGTTTAAGGAATTGACTTTGATGAAATGTTTGCACCTACTGCTAGACTTGAAGCTATTCGCATATTGCTTGCTTATGCTAACCATCATAATATAATCTTATATCAAATGGATGTGAAAAGTGCATTCCACAATGGTAAGATTGAGGAAGAAGTATATGTTGCTCAACCCCCAGGTTTTGAAGACCCTAAGCATCCTAACAAAGTCTTTAGACTCAACAAGGCCCTCTATGGCCTCAAGCAGGCCCATCGGGCGTGGTACGACACTCTGAAGGAATTCCTCATGAAGAACGGCTTCAAACCCGATTCACTTGACCCAACTCTTTTCACAAAATCCTATGACAGTGAACTGTTCAAATGCCAAATATACGTAGAGGATATTATCTTTGGCTATACTGACAAACTTTATAGTGATGATTTTGCCTATATGATGAGTGAAGAATATCAAATGTCTATGATGGGAGAGTTGAAATTCTTCTTAGGTCTTCAAATTTGTTAGCAAGATAATGGCATCTTCATCTCCCAAGAGAAGTACCTCAAGGATGTTTTGAGGAAATTCGACATGCAAGATTGCAAAGGCGTCAAAACTCCAATGCCTTCAAAAGGCCACCTCTGCGCTGATGAAAATGGTAAAGATTTCGATCAGAAGGTATACACCGCTCCATGATTGGCTCATTATTGTATCTATGTGCATCTAGGCCTAATATTATGCTAAGTGTTTGCATGTGTGCCCGATTCCAAGCAAAACCGAAGGAATCACACCATAAGGTTGTGAAACATATTCTTCGATACTTAGGTCACAAACGAACACTTGGATTATGGTATCCCAATGGCTCAAATGTTCACCTCGTCAGATACTCTGATGCTGACTATGCTGAAGATCACGTGGATCGCAAGTCAACCTCAGGCACATGTCATTTCCTAAGACGATCCCTAGTCTGTTGGTCCTCAAAGAAGTAGAATTGCGTCTCACTCTATACTGATGAAGCTGAGCACATTGTTGCTGGCTCATGTTGTGCTCAGTTACTATGGATGAAGCAAACCCTCAAGGACTACGACATCAAGTTGAAGATTGTGCCTCTCTACTACGACAACGAGAGTGCCACCAAGATTGCATACAACCCAGTTCAGCACTCCAAGACCAAGCACATACAGACTCGTCATCACTTTATTCGAGATCATGTACTCAAGGGCGACATCTCCATCGACCACATCCCAACTAAAGAACAACTGGCCGATATCTTCACTAAGCCCTTGGATGAAAAGAGCTTTGGCAAGTTGTAGCGTGAGCTAAATATCGTAGAATCTTTGAATGTTCTTTGAAAAAGGACACACATCCTAAGACTGATGCAAAATTGATGACTTAGATGTGCAACACATGAAGTAACGTTTTTTCTTCAATCAATGAAGAATAACCCTCTAAGTGTGAAGAAATTAACGAAGGATTTGATTCTCAGAACCCTATGACAATTGTACGCGGTGTCTGAAATCATCATTCTTATACGGTGGGTCACGCCACCAACCAAAAGTTGAAATTCTTCAAAATTGAGTTTTTTGTCATTTTTACAAATTCCTCAACTTTTCAAATTCATCAACTTTACAAATTCTTCAAACTTTGAAACTCATGTTCTTCATTGACTATATATATATATATATTTGACTTTTCAATGTCCTCAACAGCATTCACTTCTTGCTAAATTATTCAACTTGATTTTCATCTAAGTGAATGTGATCGAACCCTTTCCCCTTTATGCTAAACTCAACCCAGTCTATTCACAAATTATTCATATGCGTTCTACTTTCAAACTTGTTCAAAGTCTTCAATGTGTCCTTGACAGCTGAAGAATTTGCGAACGAAAACTTTAAAATTTTCACTATAAAATTTTTCAGCGGTTCCCGCTCAAACGGTTTCGATTCCCACGATTGGATAACCCACGACCCCCCATAATCTCCACTACACAGAACATGGGTGACACCTGTCGCGTGGAGAGCAAGGGTTAGGGGCAATCCTGTCCAATAACTTCTGGCGGATTGGTTTTCACTTCCACAGTAAATACCCCCTCCCCTTCAACAGTGCTCGGTTACTCCTCATCTCTACTCTCTCCCGAGCTCCAACTAGCGCCGCCGCTAAACTCATCGACGCCGGTGAGGAAGAGCTTCACTGCCTCGACCTCGTCGTCGCCATACTCGCATCGGCGATGGAAGTCGTCACCCCACCACCGCTGTAGCTGTCTCCCTCTGCCAAGCTAGGGCGTGGGAGATCTGAACGGATGAACTTCCCAATCTCATCTCTTGTTCATCGTGTTCTTCACCAGGGTAAATAAAATTTATGTTTACTGCCCTTGTTTGATCCTCAAATGCTCTTCATATTCCTCAAAAGGTGTTTATTCTTCCTGAACCTTATTCCAAAAGCACCTTGCATCTTCACATACTTGATGTTTTCCCTAAGTAATGATTTTCTTCAAGATTCCTCAATTGTGTGAATCCTCAAAATTTCTACAACTCTGGAACCTGAGACAAAGAACACTTAGTGAAATTCCTCAAGACATCCATGGTCAAATTCCTCACACCTGTTTTATTTAAAAAAATTCTAAGAATGCATATGACCTCTTCAAATTCCTCGCACCTATACTCTTTTCACAGGTACAACATGTCCGCTGATGAATCACTAGGTTCTCATCAACTTATCTCATTTGCAGCGCTCCTTGAGGAAAAACATGTCCGCTAATGAACCTGAGACTGCTGATGGAAATGCTTCTGCACCAGAAGCAACAGTCAGTGCTGCTGAGGAAACTCAGACCAGTGATGACCATGCCAGGACAACCACCATTGTTGTGCCTGAAGAAACTGAAAGGCTAGCTGATGCTTTTGCTGCACCTGAAGAAACTGAACCCATCAGGGCGACTGCATCAGTCATACCTGAGGAAGCTCAAACTGCCGAGGAAAAAACTCTCAAGAGAAAAGCGTCAGATTCAGAATCCTCAGTTGTGAAGAAGTTGAAGTCTATGCCAAGTTCTTCAACTGGACCCATTGATGCTACACCAATTTCCTCTACGTCTGCCTATGAAATTGTACCATTTGGGGTTGACTATGTCATCCTAGATGAAGAAGATGAAGATCATTCTAGTGCTTCGACAGAGCAGATTGATGAAGAAATTGAAGATGAAGGCATTGCTTCAACTCCAAAGGTATCATCGCCCCAGCCTCAGTTCACTGCTGAAGTGGCTGGAGTTGAAGAAATTGATGAGGACATAGACACTGGCAATACAACGCCTGTCATCAATGATGAATATTGGGAATCAGCACACACACAATCATCAATGACTACTCCTCTGACACAGATTCCTCAATCACCTGCTCCGACTGAAGAAATACATGAAGAATCTACAAATATGACCACCCAAGTCACTGAAGAAATTCCAGCTACAACAACTAATGATCTTGAAGCTCCCCCCACAACTGAGGAACCAGCTCTCCAAATTGTTCAGTCTGAAGTTGTTCCTCCCATGCCAAAGAAGATTAAGGGGCGCTTCAACCCAAATCTTCAACCGAAGCCAAGAATGCCATTCAAAGGCTTAGTACGCCCCAAATTCCTGAAGAGCAATTTCTTCAATGAATGCATGTTCTTCATAGGATCAATTCCCTATGACTTTGCGAGGGCCGGTCGCAACAGATTCTGGACAGCAACACAGATCAACTACTATCCATCAGTCCTTTTCGAGAAGAAGAAAGTCTTTGAGCACCACCCAATTCCTCATGCGGACATGGAAACACTTCCATCGTTCACACCAGTGCTCCAAGTTCTTCATGATGCAGGTATTCTCCCATTCTGCGTCGACATCTACGACTCGAATGAAGAACTCGTTCTTCAGTTCTATGCCACATTGCATATCAACGGAAATGCTTCAGACGTCAAATCCTAGATATTGTACTGGATGACAGGATCAACACACTTCGCTGCTCAAGCTTCTGAATTGCTTCAGTGTGCACCAGTTCCAATTCCCTCAGATGAAGCTCGCAAACTGTTTGATGAGCCTGCACTTCCAAATCAGCTAATGCAAGTGCTGATGAAAACATTGCCTCCTGGAAATCCTCAACAAAAAACCTTCCTTGTGAAGGATCTGCTATATGTGCCCAAGACTGTCTACCGTATACTCACAAACACGCTATGTCCTTAGAAGTGCCACAATTCCGAAGAAGAAGAAGTGGAAGGAGTCATGGAGAATATGCTCTTCAACATCATTCATGGGATTCCCATTGACTTGCACGACTTCTTCATGAGGACTTTGGCCAGTGCTGCTTTAGCTCCATTTGAACAAAAGTCCTATGCGCCTTGGATAATGAAATTCATCAGGGCAAAGTCCTCAGTTCCCTTCAAGGCTGATTTCCAGAACCACTTTGGCTTCCTGTCTCCAATTGAAGTCATCAAGAGCACAATTGCCTCAGTTGAAGGAAAAGGCAAGGTTGTCATTGATGAAGGCACTCGTCCATTGGATGGACAGTTAAGCCAAGCCACTTCCTTCTCCACCAATGATGACACTACAACTCAGGACTCCAATGCAAAGGCCTCAGCTCACAAACCTTAAGAGTCTGCCCCTCCTGTGATGACTGATCGCGAGCTCCTAATAAGTCTTCCTCAGAAGGTCGATCACAATCACAATTGGGTGAAGCGTCAACTTGGATACATTGTGCAGAACATGACTGTGATGCAGAACACCGTGAAGAGGAATCACTACTATGCGCATGAATACCTCAACCGCACTTGGGCCATATTGTCTCACCTCAAGTCTTCTGAAGGACTAAATGAGTTGGATCTTGAAGAACATCCTAACTGGGCTCATCGACCTCAGAAGAATTTCAAGAAAGTTCAAGTTCCTCTGATGGTCACAAGTTCATTTTCTTCAACTCGAGTGCGCGATGACGATGAAGACATTGACGACACTGCGGCAGGCCCTACATCGACAAACGACCCCAACAATGCTGGTGCTCCTTCCTCACCAACATGATGAAATTCTTCAAAGGGGCGTTAGTCCTCACTTTTTCGTCCCTTTTGGTCTTCGATGACAAAGGGGGAGAAAATTTGAGTTAGTCTTCAAGCGGGTCTCTCTATATATGGGCTATTTTGTTTAAGTTACAACTCTCACTTTTCTGACGCTTTTGTTGATTGAGTTGTAAACTTAAGTCCGATGGTGGTCTGGCACTTTTGAACTATTTCCTCGCATGGTTATTTGCTAAATTACCTTAATGAATACATGCTGAATTTCGTCAGACACCATTTTCCTCACGCATTTCAAATTCTTCATATCATATGTTCAAATGCGTGTATGAATTACAAGATATAAGGGGAGTTCTCCAGGTTTTCACCTGCCATGTGCATTTGCAGTCCAAAGCAAATTCCTCAAATATGCACATCTTTAGGGGGAGTTCTTCTATATCTTGCAATCAAATTCCTCAAACTAAGTACTTTCACTTCATATGTTTATCCCCGTTGAAAACTTAACCTATTTGTCATCAATCACCAAAAAGGGGGAGATTGTTAGTGCATCTAGTGCCCCTTAGTGATTTTGGTGTATTGAACACTTATAGGTTAAGGTACTAATGTGTTTGTGAGTGTACACAAGCTCTATAAGTCGATGAGGAGTTTGATATATTCGGAGATTATCGACCCCTAAAAATGTATGTCTTCAAGTGAAGACTTTCCTGAAGACTTTGGTGAAGACTTTGTGAAGAATTTGAAATTGAAAATGATGGTGTGACCTTCAAGATATGAACAAGGAATATGAAACATGAAGATTTTGTTTTAGTAGTTTCATTTCCTGTATTTGAGTCATCGGAAACATCATACTCTTAAAGGGGGCCGAGGTAATACTAAGGAAAATTTCCAACTGATGCTCAACTCCAAAATCCTCAACCTATACAATCCTTCGAGTGAAGCCTTTGGAAATATCTCGCGGTTCTGTCATATTCATTAGTGATAGAGACGAAGTTCTTCTAGTCTTTGAGGAAATTGATCTGACTGAGGAGTTAGGATTTTGCCAATGCGAATTGCCTACAAGTGAGGAACATGATATGTCTGAGGACTTTCATAGTTTGAAAATCCGACCATTGCTGTGCTTACCGACAGCTGTCCCCAATCACAAATATCAACATAACGGTCATATCATTGGGGGCATTTATGTCATATCATGTCAGGTTGCACCCTGGCTATAAATAGCCACCCCCACAACCACTAGTTGGTTGGCTGCTCCGAGAGAGAACTGACACTTGTCATTTGAGAGCAACCCATCTTCCGAGGACTTTGAGAGAAAATCATCAGTGAGGAAAAACCCACAACCAAACCACCAAACTCATAGGGATTGAGCATCATTAAAGAAATTCTTGTGTGGATCCGATGCTTGTTACCTTTGAGGACTGTGCTTCCTCCAGACGGTTAGGCGTCATGGTCTAGTGCTCCTGCAGTCAATTGGGGATCACAAAGTGACCTTTGTCTAGAGCATGCAATAGTAAATTGTGGATTGCTGGGTGACCAGTTTGTGAGGGTTTTGGAAGTCTACCCTGAAGACTTACCACAAGTGTCGGGCGAGGACTGTGTGTCCTTAGCTCAAGGAGAATACGGTAAGGACTGTGTGTCCTAGGATTGTGTGTCCTCTGGTTTAAATTCGAGGCTGCTCCAAACCAGACGTACGACTGTCACAGCAGTTGGAACTGGGCCATCAAACCATTGTCCTCATCGAGCTATCTAGTTCTATTTCCTCAACCCCTCTAATTCCTCATATACCTGTTGATGAAATTGATTGTTACTATTTGAAGAATTTGACTGAAGACTTTCAAATTTCCTCACCTCAAATTCGTCAAGTTACCTTGTTCATCAGTGCTTATCCTGTATCACACTACCTACTATTTGTGCATGTTTCATTTCATCATGAAGACTATGCTGTTACTATGCTCCTCATGCACTTCAGTACTTACTCCGCTGCTAGTTATTCATCACATTTAAAATTCCTCAAAGTTGAAATTCTGCAAGTGATCAATTTGTAAAAATCCCCTATTCACCCCCCTCTAGTCAATAGAACGCACTTTCACAAATCAACGTGAGCAGCCCCAGGACCAGCACACAGACACACTACTTGGCCAGGTATTCTGACTTTGGGATACACATGCAAGCTAGGCCCTGCAGGAACCCCGTTCACCCTTAGACGAAGTCAATAGTGCACTCGAAGGCATATCATCAGGCACTTCAAGATCTAGAAGGATAACCACACTGGGGGAAAAGCCACATGGGAATGTGAAGACTTCCTCACCTCTGTATTTTCGCATCTCTTCTACGCCTAGTCTAGGAATCTCGGGGACGAGATTCTTGTAAGGGGGGTAGGTTTGTCACACCCTGTGTTTTGCCTCATGAGTAAGTTATCATGACTCAAAAATCAGGGCCAATTAAAACTTTTGTGTGCTTGTTATGCTTGACTTGATTGCTGATTGTTTGATTGCTTGCTAGTGCTCTATACTAATAAAACTCCCTCCTACTCTCAAAGATCTTTTCCTTGATCCAAACTTCTTGCCCAATGATCATGCCATGTGAATAGTACCCAAAACTATTTTTATAAAATATTATTTTGGCCAAAATGCAGTTATTTCAATTAGGTTTTCAAAACCCCCTGACTTGAGATTTGTATTGCAAGTCCTCTAATTGGGTGGATCTTTTCTCCCCAAATGCTTTATTTGGAACCTACTATATATAACTTCCCAAAACCATCAAATATTCTTTTTAAAATTATTCTTCGTATTTTAATTAAAGACCTTTTCTTAAGGCCAGAAATGGTCTTTTATAGGGGAAAAATATTTAAATGCTTTAAAAATATTTGAGAAGATATAGGAAGACTCAATGAACATATATTGCCCATATATAAGAGTCTCAACACAAGGTCATGTTCAAAGTATTGGGAAAAACCCTTCAAAACCATTTCTCCCTATTTCAAGCATTTGAAATATTTGTATTAGAAATATTCTCCAATAAATCCAAGAAAATTCTAGCATGTCACATATGATATATGTGGTCATATTGACAAGTTTCATATCAATCCCAATTGTTTTGGTTCACCAAAATATCCTAAAACCATTCCTATCCAGAGCGAAATTAGATCGACTTTACATTGTGTAGTATCTCCTATTGATCCCAAACTTTGTGGGCATGCTCTATTACCCAAATGATGATGCTACACTAAGTGGTGCATCAAGGAGAATTGATTTGCAGACCTAAATCTACAGAAACTTGATTCTGTTGTTTTCTAGGGATTACAAAGTTTACATTATCAACTTTCTTCAAATCATCTCAAAACTTGTGATCAGGACCAAATGGACTTACCATTTACCCCTGGTAAATCTCAAGGTCATATAGGATTCCCCCGCCTAGCCCAATCACAACACAAACACGTTCAACCATAAACTTGTGGACAAGCAAAGTGGGCCCAAAAAGATTCCCCTTGCCCTGATTTTTACCCCAGCATATTATAACCCTCTTCTACCTCGAGTAACTTTGTCATGGCCTCTGGTCAATTATTTGGGGGGTACCTCCCTCATTCTCCCTCTCTTTTACCATGGCAATACCTCTTATTTCCCCTCTCCCATTATTCTGTTCCTAAGAATGCCCCCAAACCTTTCCAAAGCATCATTTGCATATATCCAAGCCCAAAGATGGCATGCTCACATGGAAAATGTGACCAATCAATCTAAACCTACATTATGGCAGTAAATATAGCTTTGTACTACAAGTACCTTGCCCTCTCATCCCCATGATCTGAAAATTGGTGGGTGTATAGACGTCCCATGGCTAGGTACACTAGACAAGGTTTTACCCATAATGTCTTATAGGAAAATCTCATTAGATGAGCTCCAAGTTTGCTACTACAAATTTCCCAGCAGTGAAAACCCATTTCAACTAGCTCCATTTACCATGAGAATTCCTCCAACACTCTTCTGCATGCATGCCTTGCACTCCAGACATGTTTGGCCGACCAAAAAAAGTTACCCTGGGCATGCCTTTGCGTGGTGACCAGGTAGACGACATGCAAAACCGGTGCTCTGCCACTTGTCCTCGTCCTGTAGCTCATGTCCAGCAGCGACAGAGTGCCACAGCACGCCGGGAATCTTCCCTTGGCCTCGCATGTCCCTCCCCGATGCACGCAAAACTCCAAACCCCCTGTGGCGTGTGTGCTCGCCCCTCCCGAAGCACATCTGGGGCCACCCGAGCTTCCCCTTTGTTGTCCTCCTCCATTTACCTCTCCCTGAGCCCCCACTTGTCCCCTCTAGATCCATTCTCCCCTCCCTATACCCCTCGTACCACTCACAACTCTTCCCCCTCGCGCCCTCTTCCTTCGCCGTGGCCGGCATTGCCGCCGCTCGGCTCTTCTCAAGCTAGAGCCACTCAGACCCCCTTACCTCAACCACATTCACCAGGAGGACGCCCTCGATGAGAGCAGCTATCCAAGAGCCCCCTACCCTGTTCCCGTAGTCGTGACGGGCTCCCTGGCGACGACCGCCACCACCGTCCGCTCCACCCGACGGGTCGCTCGCTCCCAGCCGTCCCCGCAAGCAACGAGGCCTCCCAAACGCATGGAAGGGAGCATGGCATCCCCCAAGCCGCCAGCCCGGCATTCGGTCTAGCGGGGCGGCCAGGGCTACCGCGACCGGAGCCTCCCCTGCCTCCTGTCGGGAGGTAGTAGAAGGAGGCGCGGGACCACCTGTAAGCGCCCGGCGGGTTTTGAGTGGCGACGGGATGCCCTCGAGTCCACCTTCTCCAGGGGAAGGCGCATTTCAGTGGGGAGCTTTTGACGTGGCCCTCCCTCCAGCCCTGCTAAGCCACTGGGCCAGCCCTGATAGCTAGCTTGCGCCCTGTGCACACTATAGCAACTAGGTATACCCCTCCGATTTTTATTTTTCCAGGACATGTACACTCCATATAAAAATCATTATAGCTCCAAATTTATTGATTCAAAATCCTATATATTCCTAAAATCATTTCCTATCCAAATATCTGCATTGAACATTTTTTCTGCAAAGTTTCTGAAGAGGTCTAATTCAAATTTGAATTTGAACTATTATAAGACCACATTGTAAAATTCCTAGGGGATTCAAATCAGCCCCAAATAGAGTGATTCAAATTCCTAGGTTCATATAAAATCTTGTGTTAGTATGTGAGCATTTCTCCTTACACTTTTTCTGCCATGACAATTATTAGGCCATTTATTCATATCTGACCACCTTTGAAAATCCATAAGAAAATCATGTCAACTCCAAATCCAGTGAAACCACTTCCCTCATGTTTCTAAAATCATTCCCTATTTTATGAGTACCTCCACTCATTTTTATAAAAAAATCTGTTGACATCTTAAAGGATCATCATTTCCATCATTCCCACCATTCAAAAATCCTCCTTGATCCACATCCAATGAAACCTTCCTGATTGTTTTTCTTGTGACCCAAGGTGTCCAAGAAAAATAAGACTCCTATTTATAGAGCACTTTTATTTTCTGTTTGTTGTGTTGCTTATTGCGGTTGTTTCCGGCTGTAGTTGACGATGTAGCTAAAATGCTCGGAGTTTATGAGAAGCAGGTGAAGACCTCGAAGACTTGGATAAGCCACGCGAGCAGTCCTTTGACCATGATAAGAAACCATTTTCATTGCATGGCATATAGCACTTTACTTTTGTTATACTTGATCTTGTGGAGTAGTGACCCCTCCGGTAGGTCGCCTCTGATGCTTTTACCATTGACACTGGCATCGTGCATGACCCTACCACCTTATGAAGGTTATGCGGGTGGGTGAAGATAGGATGCAAATAGATGCTACGCTACTGGGTTGGGAGTTATGCATAGTGATGGAAAGGAAGGAGTGATTTCGTGGACTTTTCGAAAAACCCATCGGGTGCCACTAATGCCCGAGGGAGATGATGTTGAGTTGGGTAACCACTTGATAAAGAAGTAGTGTACCGGAGCAAGTGAGAGTGTGTGGTCTCAAAAACGTATTGGTGTAAGTTGCGACCATTACTCGAACCTTACCTGCACAACCACTCTAACCCTATATGGGAAGGGGCTTTGTTGATTACTTAGGTGGGTACTAGAAAGGACCACGCATTACCAGTTGCGGGAGTGGCGTGGTCACTCTTGATACGGGGTCATAACGGAATGTACGATCATGCGCTGTCTGTACAGGCACCGGGCACACCGTAGGTCCCCTCATCGGTGGTATGATCTGGAGCAGTGCTCGTATGATGTACATCGTGAGGGCTGGGTACCAATCAAGTGGACTCTTTATTTAGTATCGCTAGGGGAAAGACATTGTTTGGGTGCTTACCTCGGGTATGTGATGTACCACGAGTCATGGATGACATGCATGTTCCCCGAGTTTTATGGGTAAAGTGTGCAACCTCTGTAGAGTGTAAAACTATTCGAATAGCTATGTCCACGGTCAAGGATAGTTGGATGACCACTCTTGTGCTATGTCCAGATGTTTCCTCAAAACTTGGTGAGTGTATGTGTGGTGACAAGGATGATACTTGAGTCGAGTCAGATGACTTGGCATGATGACCGAACATGAGATGTTCAAACAGTACTTGAGACAAGTCTGAGGACTTGGTGTGATGCTTGAACATGAGACGTCCACCCCCCTGCTTATGATGATGACTGTGACGTGTTCTTATTAACACCTGCCTATGGTTGATGCATGCTTACTTGAGTTACTTGATCATGTCATTGCACTCAAAACTAGTTTTCTCCAAAATTTCCTATTAATGCTATTGCATGCATTGTTATTGCCCTGTTCCAAACATGGGTTGCTTGCGAGTACATTCAAAGTACTCATTGGCTTGCCACTGGTTATTTTATTGGCCAGGCATGAAAGATCAGGTTATGATGAAGATTCCCTTGGTGACGGACATGTGAGCTAGGACGCTTCCTAGTCAGAATGCCTATAGGGTTAAGGTAGATGGCATGGGTTCATGCTGTCATTGAAGATTTACGCTGCAATCACATGAAGACTTGGCCATAAAGGCCATATTTCAGTAAACCGATATGTAATGGTTGTAAGACTCTTGTTGTTCAGTTTTTGTGTGTGTAGTGAGCATTGATCTCTGTAATCACTATGAATGTACATTCAGTGATCACGACCTATGAGTCAGGGTCCCCACACTAGCCCGCGACGCAGCCCTCGACTCAGCCCCCGGTGCAGCCCCCAGCATGAGTCCATTACTCACTTCCCGCTAGCAAGTGCCAGGGTGTGCATCTTTGCTGCTGACATCGCCAGACGTGTAGGAGGAGAGCCACAATAAGGACAGCCACCACAGGCCATCCCTGATATGTCGCCTCCATCATCTATGCTGCCCAGATATGGATCTCTGGCAAGGACTTCCTCTGGTGCGCTTTATCGTGACGAGGAACGGCCGGCAAGCATGGGCACCGGCAGATCTACACCGGTAACCGATGTTGGCGCACGTACTCATTCTTATGTTCTTTTTTCTTCTTCTTGAACTTCCCCCTCAATCTCATCTGGTTTGTTTTATTGGTTTTCAAACATTCCCTCGGCAGAGTGCATGGATGTTGGCACTGTCATCGAGGAGACCACCAGGGATGCTGCCGCCGAGGCTGGTAGGATCGCTGCTGAGGAAGCCACCAAGAGTGACGCCGCTAAAGCCACTAAAGCCGCCAAGAATGCAGCTACCGAGGCTGCCAGCGCTGAGGCCACCAAGGCTGCACAGGAGGAGGCCGCCGAGAAGTTTGCCGAGAAGGGGGCAAGGAGGCCAGTGACCGTACTAACGACATTCCTGCTGCAGGATCGCTAGGCGCTACACCATCCACGAAGCCCCCAACTGCTGGGGAGGTGGCCATCGAGGACCAACCGTCTACATCCGGAGCCCCTTCGTCAAGTAGGTACCTCAGGGTTGGCGATAACTTGTTCGCCAGCATCCCCGGCATGGCAAACTCTAGGGTGCCACCTGAAGAGGAAGTTTTTGACGAGGATATCATTACTGCTGTCGGGCTCGAGATTGTTGATGAACCAAGTGCCAGTAGAAGCAAATCCTAAGAAGAGGAACTCCTCCAAACCAGGGGCGACAACTTTTGAAAGCTTCAAGCGCTTTTCCGTGCCTGAAAGGAGAAACTGGATTCAAGGGCAGTTGTTATGGGAGCTATTGAGGTAGACTTTCAGGAGTGCGTCAAGGAAACACAAGCCTGGTTCGCCCAAGCTTTCCAGGAGTTGAAGTCTAGTCAAGAGAAACTATGCCAAGGCTAGAGACAACTCTTCTTGAAGCAGCCGACGCTAAGCAGGCGCAAGAGGAGGCTAAGCAACAGGCTGCTGTAGAGGAAGCTCGCTTGACGGAGCGCCGCATCGGGCTTGATGCCTATGAGGGCGACCCTATCGCTCGCGAGAAGGCACTTGCTGACAAGCTTCGCAGCAAGGAAGTGGAGATCAATGGGCTTGTCATGTGGCGAACCCAGGAGCTGGAGCAGAAACACAAGGAGATGCTCAAAGCTCTAACTACAGATCACTCCGGCAAGTTGAAGGAGGTCGTCGATGCTGCTGGAGCTGCAAATGCCGCCAAGAACTTGCTAGAGGAGAGAGTGAAGAAGCTGGAGGCAGATCTTGAGGATCACGGCAAGAAGATCTCGTCACTCAAGACTGAAAGAGATAAATCCCTCCAAAGCCTAATGGAGATGCAGGTCACCATATCCGACAAGATAAAAACAGCTGTCTTCAGCTAGTGAATCGCTTGATGATCTGAAAATGAAGCTGGTTACGCTGACCGAGACTCTTGAGACCGCTAGGACCTACGAGAAGGCTCTGTTCAAGGATCTCCGAGATGAGGAGGAACTCGTCAAGAGTGACGCTGCTGCCCACAACCACTATGTGTAGGGAATACAAGTCTGGACTGAGAAGCTCGTCGATGTCGCAGAGAAGCTTGCCACACAACAGTCCACAATGGGCCTGGAAGGCTTCAGTTACTCTTCTAACGACATAGTGTCCACGAGTGCCAAGTTGACCATGTTCTTCGATCGCACGCTTGAAGCCCTGGAGCAGCTTCACTCTGACCTAACATCCTATCTGGCTAACGAATTGCACAAACTCTGCCAGGCCATTCTCCGCAAGGTGCTTGTCATGGTGGCGCACAAGAACCCCGGCATCAACCTCTCCAACAACTTCGACCACTTGCCGAGGGATGTAGACGTCAAGGCGCTTGAGGAACTTGTTGCGCCCATAGTTGACAGGGTAAGCCAAGTCAAGCGGGTTGAAGGCGATCGCCGGGATTAGTTTCCTTACTTCTCACCACCATCCATGCCAAGAACAGTTTATCTTATGTTAGAATCGCGGCAAGATTGATGTAATATGACTTGCTATGCTTTGAACAAATGCTATGTTATCCCCCTTGCTTAATTTCTCTCTGTATGCATTCACCCTACGCTTCATTAGCGACTTGCCAGCACGCACACCCTTCCCGGGAGCGCTAGGCTGTGGGACTTAAGGAGCCTACTGGTAGGGCTACTACCGGCAAGAGACCATGGTGTTTCAGTGCAGCCACCTAGATTGTTGAGCAGACTAGAAATAGAGTAAGGGCGCGACCAATCGCAACAAGGTTCCTTCGCGTGCAGGTTTCCATACAAAAGTTGAAACCGTTCAAGAAGAATAACAAAACAAGAATATGTTTTAAAGTTTCTGCAACTTAGCTTTTCGTTCTCGTACTCCTTACAGCAAGATGTTTTCCTTGAACGTCGTTCGTTGGTATCCATACCACCATTCCCCCCCGACACGGCTGCACACTGTCGGGACCCCGATCCTAAGCCATAAGAATCCAGTCTATAACACATCACATCACTTTGCGGTCTCACGCATGGTTATCTCCACGGTTGCCACCTTACCTAGGCCAGGACCGTTTGCGTCTTTTGACTCACATATGTGAATGTGTTGCTAGCATTCAAATGTCAAAGAAACCGGGCCGACATGACTAGTCATAGAACCCAAGTGGCACATCCGTATAGGGACATGCATATGTAACCCAGCAATTGAGGTGTCGATCTCTAGCATGTGTAGACGAGTCATAGGAAGCTACAAGGACTCCATTATGCCGTGGGACATAAATCTCATCACTGCACGTAGACGAGTTGTAGCAGGCTACAGGGACTCCATTACACTGCGAGACCCCGAAGGGACAGACACAACAGCAAAGAAGGATACATGCCGGTCAATCAATGTGTCCCGAGCAGTAGCAAGCTACCAAGGCTCGGTGGAAGCACAAAGAGGCAGTTCCCCATAAAGAGTACTACTAAAGGCACATAACTAGGTGTCGGATCCCATACATACCGCTGCACGTCACACGTACGCACGACATGCCCGATATGCATAGATACAACTATGGCATCACAACATAACCATACAATATTACAACATTTACTTAGAAGGCTCGGAAGAGCCAATACAATAAGATGTTACAAACAGGGGTCACATGATCCAACATTCAAAGCAATCAAACAAGAAGCGGAAGTTTAAATATGTCTGAGTACAGACATCTACAAAAGTGGCTAGAGGAGCCTGAAAAGCTACAACGACCCTACCAAAGGAACCGGATCTCTGTCTGAGATACCCAAGCTAATCCGGTCAACATCGAACTTCACGTTGTAAATACCACTAATGAGACTGACGTCTCCTCTGCAAAAACATAATTAAGAAAACGTGAGTACATGGGTACTCAGCAAGACTTACATCAAAACTAACTACACATGCATCAGTATCAATGAAGGGGGATGTGGAGTTTATTGCAGCAAGCTAGCTTTGAATCTTGGCTAACCTATACTATGACTACAAGTAGTATCTTTGAGGTGGGATAGTGCAGATGAGTCCACATATTCACCAATCAATACACCTCTATGGATCCACTCTTGTCTCCCTACGAGAAGGCCATCCATAGCACTCACGCTTATCTTGCACATTTTAGAGTTTCCTCTTCACTTTTCTATGAACCACATAAGCAATCCAAGTAGTCCTGTTCCGAGGACGTGGCTATTCAAACAAATTATTTCACCCTGCAAGGGTATACTTCTTCACACATGCTCTCGCCACTTATCACCATATGCATGTCATGCATTTCGACAACCTTCAAGCGGAAGCACTGGCGTGGGCATCGACCACGACCGTCAACCACACAAGACCCTAGTCCAGGTTTATCGCCTATTTGAGACTGAACTCGCACGGAAGTCCAGCCGAAGTTTCCACTACGGCCTCAAACGATGTGTGTCGGGTTCCTAGGCCCACCGTTCGGGTGCCACTTCGTATAGCGTGCCACTATGCATCTACCGCATCACAACCCACCCCGTCGAGCAGTGCTATGCACGGCCGCCATCACTTTTCCTACAAACACCAGAAACTAGTTGCGACTCCTGGACAGAGGACTAGGCGATTAATAAGCCGAGAGGGGTCGAGTTACTGGAACCAAATGTGTGGTAGTAATTGTCTTGGATCACAAACACAGAACTCAGTTCTTTAGGTCGGTCCCAATGAGACAACCCGTCAAGTACTCCTACATGACCTCTCATCTCTACCTTTACCAAATCGTGTTCACACACTTAGCTCTCACACACTAGGACATGAACACTGCCATTCCGATTCATCACCCGGATGGATCAAACCCGACACTACATGACTCTAAGCATAGCAGGCAGAGTAAGTAAGCAAGCATGGATGAGTAAGCACAACAATGGCTCAAGCAATTGCTACTCATACTAAGTGGTTTCAACTCTTTACTGTGGCAAAGACAGGTCATGCAAAGGAAGGGGTTCAACTAGCAAGAACATGTAACAGTTGAATCGTCAATATCCTAATGCAGTAAAAGAGAGCGTGAGCGAGAGAGTGGGTTCATATCAGTATGCTCAAGGGGGGTCTACTTGCCTGATAGTTCTGAAGATATACTTCTCTTCATTAGTGTCGTTGTTCACATCGTCGGAACCATCGTCTATCGAGAAGGACGAAGCACCGACAAACAGGAAGAAGGAACACATTCAATCTGATGCAACAATCATGATGCATGAAATGGCAGGTTAAATTACTAAATGGACCTAGTGCTATAGGTGGTCATATTAAGTGAAGTGGAATTCAAACTTATACTAAATTCCAACTCCAACACTATTAAATAAATTATCCTAATCATGAAATGTCCTACTTGGTGATGTTAACTTGCTCAAACATGCATGATCATGTCATAAACATATTCATTGTTTTTTCTGATCATTTTTCATATATAAATTATTTTCTATGATTTTTAGAAGTTTTAGACATTTTCTGGAATTTCTAAATTATTTTTATTATAGAAATTGGTTAATACGTCAGCCTGACGTCATGCTTGCGTCAGTAGGTCAACAGACTAGGTCCAGGTCAAACCTGGCGTGTGGGGTCCACACGTTAGTGTCACTGGAAATTTAACCAAGGTTAATTAACCTAATTAAACGTTTTATGTGAATTAATTATGCAAGGCCCACTAGTCAGCGTCGGGGGGGGGGGGTAAGTGAGCGGCTAATTAATTAGGCCATGTCGGCCGGCCGGGATTTGGTCGCCGGCGACCTCTGGCCACGGCAGAGGGCCACCGGAGGGTCAAGGAAGCGGCCGCAAAGGGCACTAGGGCGAATTCCACGGACCCGCGCATCCGGAGGGGACCACAGGAGGCCCTTGGGTCGCCGGAGCCGGCAGGAGGCGAGCCCATGGCGGCGGCCGGAGCATTGGCTTGCGGAAACGGCGGCTAGGGGTCGAGTAGAGCGGCGGGGCTACGGGAGGAGCAAGGAGAGCTCACAGGGAGGCTAAAGGGCTGGCTAGTGAGCTCGGGGGCGACCAGACGGCGGCGAGTCGTCGGGGCATGCTCGGTTGCCCGAGGTTGAAGACGACTAGGGCGGCAAGGAAGGAGGGCATCCGGAATCGATCGGCCGTCGAAGAGCTTCAGGGCATCGAGGCGAAGCTTCTGGCCGGGTCAGGGTGGCTGGGCGATGGCAGGAGCTAGCTGGCGACGACGGCATGGTTTCGGGTTTGGGGAGGAAGAAGCAAAGGGAGAGGGAGAGAGTGAGGGGGCAAATGGCGAGGCATCGACTCGATCCAGCGAGGTCTCCGGGGCCATCCACGCGTCCAACTGCTGGACGGCAAGCAGGAGGTGGCAAGGTGACTAGGCGCACACGCGCCATGCTCATCTCGCCTCTGCCTACTGGCAGAGGTTGAGATGACCTCTTCGCCCCTGGTGGGCTGGGCCATCTCCTTCCTGGGCTAGGTAAGCCAGGTTGGGCCTTTCCCTTTTTTCTCTATTCCAGTTTCTGACATTTATCTCTTAATTTATTTAGGGCTCAAATCCTAACTCAAAAATACCATATGGTTACTGGTGAGGTTATTTTGAATATTTCAAACTGTCCTAGCAACTTTAGTAATTTTGGGCAACTATCATATTTATAATGATTTAATAATTGATTTCATAGCAATAGATGCTCATTTTCAAATGCTAAACTTGGTTTGGAAAAATCTATTGTTCCCTGATATGGAGTGGCCAAAATTTATCAAAGTTTTTGAAGGGCATTTTGGATTCATTGGAATTATTTTTAAATTCAACCTATTTGAATTTTATTTGTTCTAGGGTTTGATCATCCCCATTTCAGGTTTCATTAGAAAACAAACATGATGCCATGAATGCTCACTGATGCCACTGATACAAGCAATTTCTAGGGTTGTGATACACACGGGGTAACTTTATGTCCTTTGAGAAAAAGAAAGAAGAGAAAATAGGGATATGGAACCTTGGCGATCCGTTAGCTCTTGACAGGAGTATGCGCAATACAATATGTTAGAGAAACATGTACATACGTAAACATGAGAATTAACAAGATTTGTAGAATACTTAGCTTTATTCAACTATGCACAGGGCCTGCACCTTGCTTTGTACAAAGGATTACATGCTTTAGTGGCAAGACTTGTACGAAAGGTGGTTGTCGGGAGACCTGGAAACCATGCCTCATGGGTAGAACTTACGAAGATATTCAATATTCCAGGAGTTGCTCACTGGGATGCCATCCTCAGTCTTCGGGCGGACTGCGCTAGGCCTGGTGACTCGCACTACCCGATAAGGGCCTTCCCACTTCGGCGTCATCTTGTTGGAATACTTGGCAGACTGAACACGCCGAAGAGCAAGGTCACCTTCCTCAAGACTTCGGGCATGAACCTTCGGGCTATGATAGCAGTGCAAAGCTTGATGGTAGCGCGCAGCTTGCACAGCAGCCTGATGAGGATCTTCCTCAAAGAGCATAGCGTCATCTTTCCACAACTGCTATTGCTCAAGCTCATCATAAGAGAGCACTTGTGGTGACCCGTGTGTGAGTTATGTGGGGAGAACTGCTTCCGCCCCATATACTAGGGAGAAGGGTGTCTGGCCGGTAGCTCGATTTGGTGTCGTCCTGATTGACCAAAGAACCACAGGCAACGCATCTATCCAGCGCCTTCTGCACTTGCGCATCTTTTCAAAAGTTCTTGTCTTGAGGCCTCGCAACACTTCAGCATTAGCCCTTTCCGCATGGCTGTTGCTCCTTGGGTGAGCAACAGAAGCAAAACAGATCTTGCCGCCAAGGTCTTGGACATACTACACGAAGGTGTGGCTCGTGAACTGTGTGCCGTTGTCGGTGATGATCCTATTTGGTACACCAAAGCGGCAAACTAGTCCTTTAAAGAACTTGACGGCTGATTGTGCTATCACCTTTCTCACTTCTTCCACTTCTGGCCACTTTGTGAACTTGTCGATTGCGATGTACAAGTACTCAAAGCCCCCGATAGCATGGGGAAAGGGATCCAAGATGTCGAGCCGCCATACCAAAAATGGCCAGGAGGGAGGGATTGTATGAAGAGCTTGAGCTAGTTGATGCATTTTCTTTGAATGAAACTGGCACGCTTCATATTTGGTTACGAGCATAGTTGCATCCTACAAGGTAGTGGGCCAAAAGAAACCTTGCCGGAATGCCTTACCGGCAAGCGCTCTTGATCCTATGTGGGAGCCACATATGCCTCCATGTATCTCTCCAACAACTCCAGTCCATCTTCCCAAGAAATGCACTTGAGTTTCACACCATTCGGCCTCTTTCTGTATAGGACGTTGTCCATGAACTAGTACATATTAGACTGGCGGGCTACTTTCACTGCTTCTTCTTGTTCCTCAGGGAGTTCTCCTCTTTGAAGGAAACAGACGATGTGATGTGCCCATGCTGGAGCCTAGTTCTCGACAACAAGGACTAAAGGCATATCCTCTGCCAGAGAAGCATTTGTCTCAACGGCAAGGGCTCGAGGCCCTGACGGATCCCGTTGCCCCCCGTCAAGCTTGGCGGGAGCGTGTGCTTCCACAGCAAGAGCTTGTGGCCCTGCTGGAGCATGACATTTACCGGCAAGCCATGCGTCTTTATCGGCAACTTCCTCGCTGTCGGCTTGTAGGAGCACTGTTGAGAAATACTTGTCGGAACTCCACTTTCTTCTTTTCTCTTGTCCAATTGATGGTTCCACCGATGGTTGAGTCAGTTGGAGCACAAAAGTTCCTAGTTCCACAGGCAACTTAAGGGCAATACTCTTTCACAGACCATCAGCAACATTGTTCTCTGCACAAGGAACATGCTCCATTTGTAGACTGTTAAAATGTTCTTCCAACTTTATCACTTCATCTAAATAAGCTTCCATCAATGGAATTTGATAATCCTTATTCATCTGCTTCACGACAAACTGAGAGTCACCCCTGACAATAAGTTTCTTAATACCAAGGTCTACCGCGATCCTAAGACCGGCAAGCAGCCCTTCGTATTCTGTAGTATTGTTCAATGACCTCTCCTGGGGAACGTGCATCTAAATCACATATTTGAGGTGGTCTCCGGTGTGTGCGACAAGAAGCACTCCAGCATCGGCACCTTGCTGTGAGAAAGCCCCATCAAAATACATGATCCACTCTTTATTTGTTTCCTTGCTAGGGAGATTTGACTTTGGAACTTCTTCATCTGGCGTTGGGGTCCATTCCACAATGAACTCCGCCAAGGATCTGATCTAGATAGTCGAAGTACTTTCAAACTTGAGACCAAAGCTTGACAGTTCCAAAGCCCACTCCACAATCCCGCCGGTAGCATCTGGGTTCCACAAAATCCGCTGCAACGGGAAGTGAGTGATAGTGGTGATCTGATCTTCCTGGAAGTAATGGCGCAGCTTCCTCGAGGCCATAAGGAGGCCAAAGAGCATCTTTTGCATACCAAAATATTTTGACCTAGCCCCTTGCAAAAGGGAGCTGACAAAGTAGATTGGGCGCTGCACCATCTTCTTCTTTTGAATTGTTTCATTCGACTGCCCAGATCCTGCTTTGTTGGCACCAGACTCTGCTAGGAAATATCCTGGCTTGTCACTTGGCGGTCCTACCGCTAATGTTGCTTCTTCATCAACTTCTCTTTTAGCCACTAACGCAACACTTAACACTAGATTTGTTGCCTCTAGATATAGAAGTAATGGCTCTTGTTGTTTTGGAGCGCCAAAGGACTGGCAGAGAGGAGAGGTACTTCTTCAAATCCTGCAGCGCTGCCTCCGCTTCAAGAGTCCATTTCATCGGACCTGCCTTCTTCAAAATTTTGAAAAAGGGCAGGGCGCGCTCAGCAGATTTTGAAATGAACCTACTCAGAGTGGCAACATAGCCGGCAAGATGACGCACATCCTTGACACGTCGTGGTGCTTCAATTTGCTCAATTTCTTTGATCTTGTTGGGATTTGCTTCAATTCCCTGTTGAGATACAAAGAACCCGAGAAGCTTGCCATACGGGACACCAAACACACACTTCTCACGGTTCAGCTTCAAGTTGATCTTGCACAGATTTCCAAATGTTTTTGCTAATGTGATATGAGTGTCGCCTTATCCTTGGTTTTGACCACTATGCCATCCATATAAGCCTTCATATTTCTATGTAGCTGGGGCTCAAAACCAATCTTGACCGCTCTTGCAAATGTAGAACCAGCACTTTTCATCCCGAAAGGCATACTCAAAAAGCAATACGTAGCACATGGCGTGATAAATGCGGTCTTCTCTTTGTCTTCCTTTTCCATGAAAATCTGATGATAGCCTGAATAGGCGTCAAGGAAAGACAACAAGTCGCAGCCGGCAGTGGAGTCTACAATCTGGTTGATGCGTGGCAAGGGAAAATGATCTTTGGGGCAGGGTTTATTAATATCTGTGTAGTCCATACGTAGCCTCCATTTCCCATTCGCCTTGCACACTACAACTAGATTGGCCAACCATGTTGGATGTAGTACTCCTGTAACCAAGCCAGCCATTTCTAATTTCTTGATTTCTTCGGCAATAAGTTGTTGCCGCTCCAAAGCCTACTTCCTGACATTCTGCTTGATGGGCCACGCGTGTGGACAGACGGCAAGGTCGTGCTCAATCACCTTCCTGGGAACACCGGGGATATCAGATGGTTGCCATGCAAACACATCCACATTCGTCCGCAGGAAGGCGACGAGCGCACATTCCTATTTATCGTCAAGGGTGGAACTTATGGTGAAAGTTTCTCCCGTACCATCCTCCTTGGCAGGCACCTTCTTAGTCTCTGGTAGAGCTGCCTTGGACTTCTTGTTCTTGCCGGTGGAACTCTCTGGCACGTCCTCAATAGGAGCGCAACACTCCAAAGAAGTGCGCTTGCCAGAGTTTGTGTGAGAGGTCTTTCCAGGATTCTTCCTCCGAGTAGTTTCAGCGGCAGGAGCAAGTGCCTTGGCGGCAGATGCTGTAACTGCCTCCCGGTAGAGTTGATCGGTACAGAAAAGCGCGTCCTTTTTGTCAGACTTGACAGTGATGACGCTCATCAGCCCGGGCATCTTCAATACATTGTAGGCGTAGTGCGCCGCCGCCATGAGCTTGGCCAACGCTGGCAGGCAAGGATCCCATTGGATGGCAACAGACTTTTGGCGACGTCGAAAACAAACTTCTCCGTTCTGAAGTTCAGATCGCTACCAAATTATACCGAAACCATGATCTTTCCCTTGGGCTGGTACCTTCCTCGATTGACCCCCCTGAAACGAGCCCGTTTCCTCGAGATCTCCATCAGGAATTTGCAATCTCTTGATCACCTTGGGCGAGATCAAGTTCAAGCCAGCCCTACCGCCAACTAATATTTTCGTCTCTTTGAGGTTGCGAATCGTTGGTGAGACTAAAAACAGCAAACACCCAACCGTAGTTACACGATGAGGGTGATTCTCAACGTCGAAAATGATAGGCGTGTTGGACCATTTCAATGGCTTCCGAGCACCGATAGATGGCTCAATCGCATTAACTTCACGCGCCCACTATTTAAGTTGGTGGTGGGAAGAATGAAATGAGGCACCTCCGTCAAGACACATGGCGTGTGTAGCTCTCTGGAATTCTTGCTCGCAGGACTCGTCGTCCTCTTCAATGTCATCGTCACCCTCTCTTGCTTGTTGCAGCCATGAGCAGGCCGGTCCTTCTATTGCTTGGCCTTGTCGTGGCAACCTCCTCAGCCACCGTGCTTCTTGCCGGACCCCTCCGCACCATCTTGGACCTTCTCCTTGTCCCACCTCTCATACTCGGCTTTTTGCTTCTCGGTAAGCTGCTCAACTTGCCAACAGTCCTGGAGATCGTGGACTTTGGTGCGATGGATCTTGCAATATTGCTTGACGGAGCCTTTCGGCTTGTCTGCAGCCGTCAAAGCCTGACAGGAGGCGCACCCGGCAACATCCTTGCCCATTTCATCAACCTTGGCCTTCTTGGCAGTGCCGGGGTTGCCGGATCCCTCGACGGCAAGGACGACCTTTCCCTTGCGCTTCCTGTTATGCCGCCGACCCTTCTTTATTGGGACGGCGGTGTCCTCATCCTCAGTGTCGACCCCTGCGCCAGTGTCCTCGCCGAGGAGCCTCCTCCCTTCTTCACCTCGAGCACATTTATCTGCCAAAGCATAGAGCTTGGCAACATCCCTGACCTTGTTCATCACCAGCTCTTCCCGCATCCTGCGGTTGCGCATGTTCTGATGGAACGCGCTGATAAGAGCGAGAAGATGAACGTCTGGTATGTTGTGATGTATGCGGCTGAACCTCTGGATGTACTTGCACAAAGTCTCACCCTCCTTCTGGGGGATGAGATGTAAATCAATTTCCGGGCCAGGAGCTTGAGGACCTCTGGTAAAGGGCGGCAACAATCTCATGGCACAAATCTGCCTAGGAAGAAATGGATCCTTCCGGCAAGTGCATCATCCATGACTTGAAGTTGGGCTTAAGCACCAACGAGAAATAGTCGGCGCTAATCTTGTCGTCACGAGCCCCGGCAGCTTGCACCGCAATGGTGTAGATGCTCAAGAACTCCGATGGGTGAGTCTTGCCTTCATATTTCTCCGGGACCTCTAGCTTGAACATTCGGGAATTGGGCCACTAGACTCGCCGCAACTCACGGGTAAACGCTAGACAACCCACCTCGTGAGTTAGCCTAACAGGATACCCTGGCTCGCTAACGATGTCAGGGAAATGACACCTATGGGATCAGAAGGATCCCTTTACGGTTCGGTAGGGAAGAAGGCTCGCACAGAGAGCAGAGCTGACGAGCAGCGCGCGGGATTTTACCCAGGTTCGGGCCGCAAAGATGCATAAAACCCTACTCCTGCTTGGTTGTATTGGATGAGTTCTAGCTCGGGTTATGGGAGCGCTACAGTATACAGCTTCTACTCATAGAAAATGGGCTAGAGAAGACCCCATGTGGTTGTCCCTTGGGCCTCCTTGTATACTCTTGAAGGGGTCACCAACAGTGGCGTACAGTGGTTGTCCCTTGGGCCTCCTTTTATAGGAACCCGACCCGTCGGCACCGCTTAGCCTCCTTCATCCCTGGCGCCTCGACACATACCCAGGTGGGATGACACCTGGTCTCTACGCTGGCAGGATGGAGAGTCCTTGCCGGGCGCACTTCTTGTTGTTGCTCCGTAGGCCACCACAACACGATCTTGCCGGGGTCCCAGCCTTCGGTCTTCGGACCAGATTATTGGCTTGAAAGCTTTCTTGACTTCCTAGTGATTGCATCCAACAGTCGCCCAGCGGGCCTTGCCGCTAGTGCGGCTACAACTACCCATGCACAACTAAGGGGCACTAAAGGACCCAAACTTTCGTACACCGACACAAGTCATCAAGTATAGCAGCGGAAAGAAAAGACTTTGCACATGGAAGTAAATAGTAGAGATAGGAAGATCAAACGCATGAAGGACAGAAAGATTTTTCCCGTGGTTCCGATAGGTGGTGCTAGCATACGTCCACGTTTATGGAGTCTTCAACCCACGTAGGGTAATGCTCGCAAGAGTCCACGGAGGGCTCCACCCATAAGGGTACACAAAGGAGCAACCCTGACAATTCCATAACAGCTTCCGTCCACAAAGGACTAGCCTCACTCGGGATAGATCTTCACGAAGTAGGTGATCTCCTTGCCCTTACAAACTTCTTGGTTCATTCCACAACACAAAGTAGGAGGCTCCCAAGCGACACCTAACCAATGTAGGAGGCAACACCCTCCAAATGGTAATAGGCTTGATAATGTTGATGAACTCCTTGCTCTTGTGCTTCAAGATTATTGACTCCTCAACACACAATCACTCTCTCACTGGTTTGGCTTTGGTGGAAGAGATTGATTGGGTGGAAAGCAACTTGGGGAGGCTAGAGGTCAAGATTCATATGGTTGGAATGGAATGGCATGATCTCAACACATGAGTAGGTGGCTCTCTCTCAGAAATTCAGTTGGTATGACTGGGGGTCTGTTCTGAGTGCTTCTCTTGCGAGTGAGTGGTGGTGGAGGGGTATATATAGGCATCACCAAAAATCAAACTGTTACACCTGATAAGTCAAACTTAGTGACACCAATGTGTTAATCTCGGTAGTACCGAGTTTCCTAAAAGGTAGCAACTTTTGAATCTTGGTGATCCCGATACATAAAACTCGGTTGCACCGATAAGGTCACCAATGGTCAGATTGCCAGATTCGGTGACGCCGATTAAACAAACTTGGTCAGACCGATTTTGTGAATTTGTGTAACAGAAAGTTGGCAACGCAAACTCGGTGGCACAGAATCAGAATCGGTTGCACCGAAGAGCTAGGGTTTGGCTGAGTCTGTTTGAGGCTGAGAATCGGTGGCACCGAGTGCGGAGTGTTGGTTTCCCCGATTGTGGATATTTGGCTTTGGACAGACTTTTGTGGAAGAGCTTATGGGTGTATGTTTTGACTATCACTTGTGCACATATGAGCATTTTGTTCACCAACAATACCTTACGCCCTTTTGATAGTATTGGCTTTCCTATGGACTCAAAGTGATTTCTCACAAACTAAAATGTAGAGTCCTCTTGCTTGAAGCTTTACCAATGTATCTCTACTCCTTCTTCTTCATGGGGATACTCTCCACACTCCTGTTGCCAACCCATCTCTCTCTATAAACTTTATGTGAAATACACTAGATGAAAGTATTAGTCCAAGAGACAATGTATGTTGTCATGTATTACCGAAAACCACCAAGGGAGCATATTGTCCTTTTAGGTCCTCGTAGACGTTCTCTATGGAATCGTCGTACTCAGTCTCGTCACTCGGGTCTACCCAAATAGAAACATCACCAAATAAACATACAAACAAAGTGCAATGCGCAATCAAAAGTGATGCATGTTCATATTGATGCAAATAACATGGCAACCCTATGTTACTCATGTTTCACATGCAAATATTAAGTTATTTAGTATTCTTGACAAAACCTCATATTTACCTGTTTGAACATGCATGAACATGGCAAATATGAATGCTTCATGTAAAATCAATGCAAATGCATATGTAGAACGTTGCAAATGGAGTAACGAAGATCACGATATACTCACGGCAAGGTACGAACGTTAACAGAGACGAATGCAAAAATGAAGAAGGCCATGGGATATTCCTTGGTATTCCAAGGATGTCACTGGATTTGAAATGAAAATCTAGCAAGAATAGACCCAAAGATCATGCAAGACAATGGAGTATAGCTCCCACAAGTCATAAAACATTCAAACACACAATTTGTCTACAAATAGCAACATGTCTTCTTGTAACACACATAACCAGAGCTACAACAAGTTTCAAATCACAACCAAGGCATGTACGGGAAGTATACATCATGCTTGACAATTCATCTATTAACAGAACCATGAAAAGAAGCATGGATCAATGGCAATTGAGCTCACAAGATGGCATGTTGAAACAATTTTTAGGGACTTGGTGAAAATTCCAATTTTACAAAATCTGAGTTAACATGATGGCATCTTTGCACCAACAATTACATATGCTAGACGAACTTTCATGGCATGAAAATTAACAGGGTGATAGAGGACAACATTTACTTCAATTAATTACATTATGGCAACATCAGATTATGCATATATCAATGGATATCATCCTCCCAACATGGCATAGTCAATAAACCCAATTTCTAGACTTAGAGAAAATCAAGGGGGTTCAATAGTGCAATTTTTAATAGATTTACATATTGGACAACAGAACTAACTATGATGCATAACTCTTTCTTGCAAACCAAATGCACAAGACGACATAGGGTAACATCCTCTACCATACATAACATTGCGCCAACCTCGAAGGAGCAATTGATTCATGGGAATCATCAAGACAACATGACAACAAAATAACAGATTCTGTCACTTCGAGAACTTTGAGCACTTGAAAGCAACATTTTGGTGACATGTTGATAGCAAGAATGCCACCCATATAATGATCTATCATGGCGTGCAAAAATACTAGTGTCTAATACACAAATCAACATATTTCATGTTGACAAGTTTATCATATAGTGCAAGAATTATTTCATGGGAAAAAGACAAAATGACATATCATCAGAAAACAAAAATTTCACAATCTTCCCCAGATGACTAAGCCAATGACATCATTGAATTCATCGGATTTTTCTACCCCAAGATAACCTATCATAAGCCTATATTACTGTAGAAAAACTCACACAAATGCATTCGGAAAAAATCAACATAACACTTAGGGCATGTCATATGCCAAATTTGGCATGTCCCACACTTACTAACAGATTTGGAAAATACCAAATATGGCAAATTTTCTTCAAAGGAAATAACATCAGAATCGCACAGAATAAAATCAAAACAAACAAAAAAAGGAGGGGGCCACATGGCATAGCCCACTGTCAGCGCTCAGTAATTGGGGGAAATGTGTGGGGGGATTAATATGCCCCCGTGGCGGATCAAACACACGCCCCCCTTATGGAATCCCACTAGCGCTACCACTAGGCTATGAACGGATGTGTGCCATAAGAGGGGCTCGGTTCCCTTTGATCTAACATCCATAGGAGGCAGGCTTCTTCTTCCTCGTGACAGAGAAAAGAAGGTGCCCCGGTGATCACGGGAGGTGACAACCGGAGAAGCGAAACCCAAGCGGGGGTGCAAAATCCATCCCCATTGTCTTTAGCGGCAGCAAGGCGAGCAACATAGCACTCAAGATCGAGCATAAGCTCAACTCGGGACCCTGGCATGGCGAGGCGAGCAACACAACACTCAAGATCGAGCATAAGCTCAACTCGGGACCCTGGCGCGGCGAGGCTGAGGCAACGCAGGCAGCACCGACGATTGCGGGGAATAGTGGCGGAGTGCAGCACTCCCACGTGAGCAATAGGGGCAAGGGAACCGGACAACTACTCATACAACCGTAATGATATGTAACAGAAAACACGCCATGCAGGAGCTACGTGGGCGCGGGACTAGCACGACCATGGAAAGGTCTAGAGGCACGAACACCGACTAGGATAGCCTGTAGGGGGTTCGTAAGCTCACCTAGCGTCGAAAGGACAAGACGAAGAAGCCGGATTAGAGTCAGAGACGATGCAAGAATAGCTAGAGTGTGACAAATATCGGGAATGCGTAGTAGAGGAAGAAGGGTCTCGGGGCAACGTTGATCTATAGACTTGCTGCTCCCTTGGACGTCGGGGATGAAGATGGCAGTGCGCCGGGCAACAATTCCCGTGGCACCAGATCTATGGAGGCGAGGCGGGGAAGTCACCTCGAGCGTGATCTTGGGCTCATTCGGAGCATCACGGGCATGTCGACGGCTATGGCGTGCGAGACTCACCTGAGTGGCAGCACGACAAGTAAAGGGGAGGAATGGGTCGCGGGGAGAACCTAGGGCACCCGGGACACTTATAGGCGGTGAGGGCACCGGACGACAATGAAATCAGGGCATGGACAATGTGGCTCTCTGGATTTGCTGCCATACAAAGGAGAATGAAGCTCCTGACGCTAGCGGGCTAGGTGGGCTACGCGGGAGAGAAGGCCCAACTGGACACTACTCTCACTCTCTCCCTCAAGACAAAACGACTTTCTCCTTTTTATTTAAAACATGAGAAAGCAAAATCACAGAGAAAAGAGAAGGATGTTTTGCAATGAAATAAAAATATATTGGGACTCACAAAAATAAGCCCCATTTAATAAAAAAATAGTTTTTGCATTTTTAGGGCAAACAAAATAAATCACAAATAATTATTATGGGATCTGTTTTTGCAAAGATTCAAAAGACAAAACTATCAAAACATGGTTGAGAGCCAAATTGTAGTTATTATCATAATATTTAGGATAAGTGTAGCATTTTATTTAAGGTGGATAAGCAAGTAAAATGACCATGTATAGAATTGCTATTAAATGGAGTTTACGCAAAGTTTCAGCAAAAGAATTGGGGAAGGTTTCCACCAAGGCAAAAGGCACCCCATGCCACCAAGCACACAAGCTCCAAAACACACTCTCACACAACCATAAGAACACCAAGCACATGATGCACACAAGAGATGATGATTATGATGCCATGCTGCAAAATGTCATGAAGCAATTTATTATAACTCAAACAACATAATGGCATTCATTGAAGGTTCACACATGAAAATATTACAAAGGCAAGGGGATGCACTTGGGTTGTTACTTGATGTACCTGCAACATCTATATATATACAATCTATAGACAATGTACTTAAAATACAAAACTACACTGAAAAGCTAAAACTGCACAACTACACTAAAAATCTAAAACTACACAACTACACTAAAATTCTGAAACTACATAAACTACACTAAAAATCTGAAACTACACAACTACACTAAAAACTAAAACTACACAAACTACACTAAATCTCTGAAACTACACAACTACACTAAAAATCTGAAACTACACAACTACACTAAAAATCTGAAACTACACAAACTACAATAAAAATCTAAAACACCTTAAGTACAATAGAATCTGAAACTACACAACTCCAAAAAAAATCTACACTACACAACTACACTAAAATCTGAAACTACAATTAGCCACCCATGATGGAGGAGACGGGGCAACGGTGGAGAAGACAACGACGAGATGGCGGTGGAGGGGCGAAGACGGCGACGGCGGTGGTGGCATGAAGACCAGGACGACGGTGGTGGAGATGGAGAGGAAGAAAATGGTTATGTGGAGTGAGAGATGGAGACGGTGACCAAGGGGCTTGGTCGTTGGCGGTGGCGGCATCGGGTTGGGATTGATTTGGGGGCGTTTGTGTGGGGATTAGACGTACGAGTGGTTGGATTTGACAGGCGGTGTGGTGTGTTTGATAGCGTTGGCCCACGTGGCCAATGCCATTTCAGTTTATTATTATTTTATTTTCATCTTTTGTGAATATTTATATATATGCAAAATTGAAATATTAGTTCAACATATAATTCATATAGACAAACAACATAGAATTCATTAATTAATCTAGCCTGCTTACATACATAACAGAAGGGTAATAAAAAATAACAATTATAGTTTACCACTACTAGATCTAGACTAAGAACATCATCAGTGTGATGACGGACACCAGAAGAAGTGGTGTCATTGATCCAACTGGGAGAAATAGGCCTAGCAGGCAACAGACTAAAAGAGCATGTTGAAGCATCTTGAATTCTTTTATTTAGCCTCCAATCACATTGTTCTGGAGTTGCATATCATCTATCTGTCGTCTCAAAGGTCCAATCGAGTAGTCGAGCAACGCACTTACGTACTTCTGGACGAGATCAACACATATCCATGTGAAGCAATATTTCCCCCTTTTTTTCTTTGGATAACAATATATATATAGACACACACGTATTGATGTGAGCGATGCTAGAGCAGTTGAATTGTGCAAATTAGCTAAAATCCAATCAATATGTACATACGTACCTTGGTGTAGATGTAGAACTCTCGCTCTGGATTACATTCTGTTCGCGACATATTCTTAGCAAGAGGGCGACATTAGCCACAAATTAGCACAGGGACGGTATCTCCGACGCTGGTGGTGTAGCTGCCGGATTTAACAGAAGTCGCACTGCTACGGCAGGATGATTCACCGGACTGCATTGGCCAAAGCAAGCTCATGTTGTATCTAACAAGACCAGACGGGAGCTCGGCCAGGCGCAGAGTCCCAAAATTTTGACATGCTCCGCCGAGGGGTTCCATAACTAAGAGGAGCTAACTAGTTATTAGCAAGAATAATTGGAAGTGAATCTATTTTGATAAACAAAGGGGCTTCCAACACTAGATTATATAGGCACAACTTAATGCTGGCGGTCACGAACAGAGAACGCCACAACTACATAATATATCTATGGCGTCTTAGGACATATGATGTCGGTAATGTATTCCGACTGGTCAACTCATTAGGGCCCACATTCGGGTAAATCCCACACGTGTGCCCAAAATATAGTATGTGCGATATGTTCCTGCATCGCACATGATTATATTTGGCAGAGCGTCTGCACCAGCAGGCACTATTGCAGACGATTTTTTCGTGTTTTGTGGGATGGACGGCCCTATCACCCACATAGGCAAGGCGATAATTTAAAATTCTTATACGAAAGGGTGGTAAAAACCATTTGTATAGGACGTCAACGTAACTTATGTGGAGACCTTGTTTAACAGGAAAGGAAAAAAGAGAGACTAAATTGAATAACTCGATTAAGAGGAGAGCAACATCTAATAGGTGGATGAAACTTGTCGCAACCACTCGACGGTGAAGTAAACCAAAGGAGACATTGACTGGAACTTGACCAATGGAGACCAAGGAAATAATATTGTTCAAATATGGAAGGCACCAGTCCAGAAGAAACTAATAGTGGAACAAATTGAGAACCCTGCTATGTATATTAAAGACCACGCAAGGGGTGATTTGAATTGGATTTTTTCCTCGGCATTGGAAAGGCATTCAAATCAGGATTGATAAAACCTAGTGCATCCAATGAGTAAGACCCGAGTGGAACAAGTAGGATAAGAGGATATTTCTACTTGTGATATGTGGTCAGTTTTCCCGAAGAGGAAGGGTGAAGCAGTATAATAGAGATAAGTATTTTTCTCAGTGACAACCAAGGTTATCAAAACAATAGCAAAATCACGACAATCTCCTTTAAGGCAGTACCTCCACACACAAAACCAAACACTTGCACTCAACACAGGCAAGTCAGTTGTCAAGCCCCTTGAACTCGTTACTTGCAAGGACTACTTCTGATAGTGGTAGATACATAATGATAAAAGAAAAATAAAATAAAAGAAAATAAATTGCAACAATGTATTTTTAGGTTTTTAGAAAATATGATTAAGTAGACCCGAGGGGCATAGTGTTCACTAAAGGCTTCACTCTCGAAAGTAGGATATGGTGGGTAGACAAATTACTGTTGGGATATTGATAGAAAGGCGCATAGTTATGATTATGTATAACTTGCAATGATCATGTATATAGGCATCACGTCCAAGACAAGTATACCAAACGATTCAACATATACTGTTATTACCCCACCAATTGAATGCTATCCAGCATGCATTTACATTATTAGGTTTATGCAAACAAAGTAACGCCTTATGCAAGGTGACTTTATGTAGAAAAGGTATGAACAAGCAATATGTTCAAACATGTAGGATCGAAGTATGTTTAGAGAGGGGTGATTAGACTACTTGACCAATAAAAACCTAGGCTTTTCCATGTTTTAAAGGTTGGCATGTTTTAGCAATTATATCAAGTCAAGGACACCCTACACATGCAAGTCTAAGAGTATAGCAGCATAAAGGAAAGACCTGCACATGTCTGTAGAGGGTAGGGATCAAAAGATCAAATGCAATGGTGACTCGAAGATTTTTCCTATCGTTCCGATAGGTGTGGCTATTGTACGTCCAAGCTGATGGAGAATTCAACCCATGGAGGGTAACAGTTGGGAGAGTCCATAGAGGTCTCCACCCATGAAGAGTCCGCAAAGTAGAAACCTTGTCTATTCCATCATGGCTTACATCCACGAAGGACTAGACTCACTCGGGGTAGATATTCATGAATTAGGGGATCTCCTTTCTATTACAAACTTCTTTGTTCAACTCCACACGAAGTAGGAGGCTCCCAAGCGAAACCTAACTAATCGAGGAGACACCACACTCCAAAAGGTGATAGATGTGGTATGGATGATGAACTCCTTGCTCTTGTGCTTCAAAATATAGTCTCCTCAATACCCTATCACTCTTTGACAGATTTGGCTTGGTAGAAGAGATTGATTCGATGGAAAGCAACTTGGCGAGGCTAGAAATCAGGATTCATATGGTCGGAGTGTAAGATCTTCATATCAACACGTGAGTAGGTGGTTCTCTCTCAAAAAATAGATGGGGCAAGTGTTGGCTTGTTCTAAGTGTTCTTTCTATGAATCTTTTAGTATCTGGATGGGTATATATATGCATCTCCAAAAATTCAACTATTACAACATTATTGCCCAGCTCGACGATACCGAAGTAAAAACTCAGTTGCAATGACTAGTGCAAAGTGTGGCAACTTTTAGTGTTTCGGTGAGATGATATATGATTCTTGGCGAGTCTGATTTGACTGGCATAGGCAGTTACCCAAACTCGATGGCACTCATTTGCAGAAATCATAAATTCTAATTTTGATCAAATGGACACCAACAAGTTAGTCACTGTTTTCGGTTGTACCATGATGGAACTTGGTGTCACCGAGAAGCTAGGGTTGGATCGAGATTCTTTCTAGGGTAAAACTCTATTGGGACGATTTTGGGAACTTGGTGACACTGAATTTGGACTCTAGGGCTTGGACAGAATGTTTGCGTGGGAGAATTTCATGTGAATTTTTGGTGGCTAACTCTAAGAACTTGAGCCGTCGGATCATCATAGATAGCTCATCCCCTTTTAATAGTATTATCTTTCCTATCAGCTCAAATGTGATTTCTCACAAAATGAAAATGTAGAGTCTTGAAGCTTGTTGCCAATAGATGTTCCTTGCACCTAGGGAATCTCCTCACAATCCTTAGCCAACCATTCATTGAACTTTCCTGAAATATACTTGGTAGAATCACTAGTCCAACGAAATATATGTTGTTATCAATTACTAAAAAAACCCAGGGAGATGTTGTGCTTTCAATCTCCCCCTTTTTGGTAACTGATGAACACGTATTGATCGAAGCTTTGATAGGGATATAAACAATGAATACCATTGTCGCTTTGAGCAGTATGTGGTAAGCAAGAGCTCCCCCTAAATTAGTGCATTATTTTAAATTTGCATTTTAATGCAAATGCACAACCAATTAGGATCATAGGTTACTCTTCCATGTCACATACATCTTGGTGGTGAGCATAAATGATATGAAATGGATTACAATGCACATAACACCAAACATGAGTGAATGATCATAATATAAACATGACTAGGATATAGGAAGTAGGATCAACAATCACAAAGCCTATGTTCAGTCACCATGAAGTTTAGGACAAACAAAATATAGGAAAAATGTTTTAAAATGAGAAGAGCAACCAAAATGCAACACACTGTCTCTCGAAGCCCTATGATCTATAACACTTTCCCCATTTGGCAACACATTACCAAATTTCTCGAAGCTCATCGTCATTGTGGGCATGGTCTCCTCAATGGGGCGATCAAGTTGCTTTGGTGGTCGTGGAAGGAGTCCATAATAGAGCGTTGGCAAATGCTTCCATAGAAGTCCTCTAGGCTAATCGAGTTGACACTAGAGGTGTTCATGGAGGCATCAAAGATGTAGGAGCTGGTGCAGACACTTAGGGTTGCACATCCTGAGCAGGCACAACAGTAGATCAAGGCTGAGTCCTGAATTGAGTCTGGAATGGTAGTGTGGGTCTCTCATAATTATCATGTGAGATGGGTAGTGGCAGTGCATCTACCTCCTGCTTCAATTGGTTAACCGTGATAGTCAGCTCGGTCACCTTTACATCAAGGTCATGAAACTTAGTCTCCACAATCCACTCGAGACTCTTCTGGTTCAGCAAAATCTCATTGATGTTCTTATCCATACCCTGAATGGTGCTAATAAGATAGAGCATTTGATCACCTTTTGTCTTCAACATAGGAGCACTAGTGGCTCTAGTTGCCTCTAATTGGGTCTTAACCTCTATATCTGCCTATGGAGTGGATGAAGTATGATGATATGGATCCATCACCACGACATTGTCCTTAGAGTCTGGATATAGGGGCATGTGTGGTCGATAAAGTAAATATTTGCTCTTCACAACTTTTATGTTGATTAGCATCTGGATGTAAGGAGCATATCCACACGACCTCTTCTGGTCAGCAGTTCTTCTCTTGATTATTTCAACAATTAGATCCATCATTATAAACCTGGCGTGACAATCCACATGACACAACATGTTGCTGGAATAGCGTTGAATCATCTTGTCATCACCTGACTTCGGCATCAATGTATGCCTCATAATGGTATTGGTGGTAGGAAGACCTACTTGAGAGTAGTAGACTGAGCCAAGTTTAAATGTCTTCACATATGCCCTGGAAATGGGGTTATTGATGACCCACAAGTATAGGGGATCTATCGTAGTTCTTTTGAAAAGTAAGAGTGTCGAAACCAACGAGGAGCAGAAGGACATGACAAGCCGTTTCCAGTAAGGTATTCTCTACAAGCACTGGAATTATCAGTAATAGATAGTTTCATGATAAGATATTTCATAACGAGTAGCAAATAACAAGTGTAGAAAAGGTGTAGCATGGTAGCCCAATCCTTTTTTTAAGAAAGGAAAGGCCTAGACAAACTCTTATATAAAGCAAAGTGCTCCTGAGGACACATGAGAATTTCTGTCAAGTTAGTTTTCATCATGCTCATTTTATTCGCGTTCGTTACTTTGATAATTTGATATGTGGGTGGACCGGTGCTTGCGTGCTGCCTTTACGTGGACAAACCTCCCAATTATGATTAACCCCTCTCGCAAGCATCCGCAACTATGAAAGAAGAATTAAGGTGAACCTAACCACAACATGAAACATATGGATCCAAATCAGCCCCTTACGAAGCAACGCATAAACTTGGTTTAAGCTTCTGTCACTCTAGCAACCCATCATCTACTTATTACTTACCAATTCCTTCCCCTAGGTACAAATAGTGGTGAAGTGTTATGTAGTCGACGTTCACATAAGACCACTAGAAGAGAGACAACATACATCTCATCAAAATATCGAACGAATACCAAAGTCACATGATTTCTTATCATAAGACCTATCCCATGTCCTCAGGAACAAACATAACTACTCACAAAACATGTCCATGTTCATAATCAGAGGAGTATTAATTATCATAAAGGATCTGAACATATGATCTTCCACCAAGTAAACCAACTAGCATCAACTACAAGGAGTAATCAACACTTCTAGCCACCCAGAGGTACCAATCTGAGGTGTTGAGACAAAGACCAGATACAGGAGATGAACTAGGGTTTGAAGAGGAGATGATGCTGGTGAATATATTGATAGATATTAACCCCCTCTTGATGGGAGGATCATTGGTGATAACGATGGCTTTGATTTCCCCTCCGGGAGGGAAGTTTCCCCATAGAATAGCCCTACCGGAGCTCTAGATTGGTTCTGCCCAAGTTTCGCCTTGAGATGGAGGCGCTTCGTCCCAAAAGCTCTCTTATTATTTTTCCAGGTCAAAACCCAACATATAGGAGAAAATGGGTGTTGGGTGCCAGGCAGGTGGGCCACAAGCCAGCTAGGCACAACTAGGGGGTGGCCGCGCATGGCAGGCTTGTCACCTCCTGGTAGCCCCCCTCTGTTATCTGTTTCGCCCAGTATTTTTTATATATTCGAAAATAATTCTCCGTAAGTTTTCAGGACTTTTGGAGTTGTGCAGAATAGTTATCTCAAATTTGCTCCTTTCCCAGTCAAGAATTCCAGCTGTCGGCATTCTCCCTCTTCATGTAAACCTTGCAAAATAAGAGAGAAAAGTCATAAGTATTGTACCATAACGTGTAATAACAGCCCATAGTGCAATAAATATCAATATAAAAGCATGATGCAAAATGGACGTATCAACTCCCCCAAGCATAGACCTCGCTTGCCCTCAAGAGAAAGCTAAGATTGATAAATAAGTCCACATGTTTAGAGATAGATGTGTCGTTAAAATAAAATACGGACATAAGGGCATCATGAACATCCTTATAATAGCAATAATTATTGTTTAAGATCTCTTATGCTAGAGTAACAATTCATTCACAAGATAAAGTATGAACCAATAACTCTATTGACAACCAACAAACTATGATCTTAGTCATTGAAGCATTTGGCAATTTATCATAACATGGGAAAGAGTCAATATAAGAGCTTGTAAAGAAATCCACATACTAAATCATATTCTAGTCTTTAACAATTGCTAACACTCACGCTGTACCCACGAGGTCAAAGCTTCAATCACCCACAGAGAAATATAGGGGCTTATAGTTTTGCCTCCCAACTATTCAGCTCAAGAGGAATGTCAACAATAATAACTCATGATCACCCACATCTGAGTGGATATATGCGTCTAGATCATTCCCCAACACATAATGCTTGCCAAGAAAGAGATGAAATATAGGAAGTGGTGAGGATCACCATGACTCTTCCATAAAGGTAAGTACTTAAAAAGTAGAAGTAACACATAGGCTCTTCGCAGAGGGAAGCAGATGTTGTCATGCGCTTATTGTTTTTAGATGCACAAACCCTTAGTGTAGGGGAACGCCATGTTGTATTGCCCTTTGTGATAGCAACCTATATTATGCAGTTTGTCGCTTTTATTTCTTTACTATCACAAGTCTGTACAATGCTTATTTTCCTTACAATAAAAGATCACACATATTTAGGAGCAATTTTTATTGCCTTTTGCACCGATGCCAACTTACTTGTAGGATCTTAGTCAATCCATAGGTAGGTATGGTGGACTCTCATGGAAAAACTAGGTTGAGGTGTTTGAATGCACACGTAGTATCTCTACTTGGTGCGGAAGTTTTGGCTATTATTTGGTGGAAGCAAGCACTAGATATTGAAGGATCTAAAACCATATAACTTCTATCCGGAGGCAAGCAAACATAACCCATTATGTTTTCTTCCTTGTCCAACATCAACTTCTTTCCATGTAATATTTTAATGCGTGGTCACAATCATAAATGATGTCCAAGATAATGTATTTATATGCAAATCTCTCTGTCTTTATCACTTCCTTTCCAATTGCACCAATGAACAATTACTATGTTTGTTAACTCCCAACAAATTTCAATCGACATACTTTTATATGTGAAGTCATCACTCCCCACAAGATCATTATACACACTCTTTGCTTTTATTCTATTATTCTTTATTCATAACTCTCAAGAGCATAGTAATCTAGCAAAGCCCTTCCATCGAAACTACTTTTTATTATATAACTCTTGGACTTGCTTACATAAGGGGAGCAAAAGCAAAAACTAAAAGGTAGATCATACTAGAACATTTATTCTACTAGACCAAAACAAAACCGAAAAGGAACGAACTAAGAAAAATAGAAAAACAAAAAGGATGAAAGGTGTCATGGTGACACGATATCGGGGCGCCTCCCCCAAGCTTGGCACAAGCCAAGGGGAGTGCCCATACCCATGTGCTCGGCCATCCTTCTTCGGAGGTGATGGTGGTGGAGTTGTTGATGTGGATGGAAACTTGTCCTCCGTCTTCCAAGGCATTGGCTCGCCATCATAAAAATATGAACGAGTCTTCAGAATCCTCAAATCTGCAGCCAAACACATCCTCTTAAATCTGTATTCATACTCACAGTTTTTGTTTTGCAGATCATAGATCTAGGCTTGGAGATGCTCAATTTTCTCGTAAAGCTTGAAGATGTGCTCCTCGATGTCCTTGGTTTCCAGCTTGTGTTTATGGGTAAACTCTGAGATCATCATATGATTGGAATTGAGTCCACGTTCCACCATCCCTTGGCACTTGAAGACTTGTTGCTCCATTGCTTCGAGCCATGTTTCCACGCTTCCGGTCTTCTTTGGCCCGTCAACGCCACGAATGTGCAGCGCCCCCTCACGCATCACAATGGTTTGAGGGTGTTGCAACAGCTCTCCAAGATAGGGGTTGATGACCTTCTCGAAAAACTTGTCCTTTGGAGCACCGGGGGACGCCATGATGATCTAAATCTGTTGCAGTAACAACTCAAAACGAAAACAGGAGGTATTGTCGTGATACATAAGTCGAAACCTTCAGGAGATTATATAATGATTTTTGCCAACCCGAAGGGGTGTTCCACAAGAAAACAGAGTCCAGGGGCGCACGGGGTGGAGAGAAGCCCCCTAGGCGCGGCCAGGGGGTGACCGCGCCTAGCAGGCTTGTTGCCTCCCCGTGCGTCCTTCGGAATACTTCTCATTTTCCTAATTTTTTAAATATTCCAAAACTGAGTAACATTTCTATTGGGAAATTTTTGGAGTCGGTTTACTTACCATACCACATACCTATTCCTTTTAGTAGAGTGAAACGTTCCAGTAGGTCTGCCTAATATGCTCTTACGGAGTTATGGTATTGATAACATTGGTTTCAACATTAATGGGAGTACCTTAGATATAATGTTTGATTGTTTGCCCGTTTACCACCTTTGGATTTGTGCCTTCGGAGTTGTTGATCTTGATGGCACCGAAACGATATACTTCGTCGATAATGTAAGGCCCTTCCCATTTGGAGAGAAGTTTACCTGCAAAAAATCTTAAACGAGAATTGTATAGAAAGACATGGTCACACGCATTAAATTCACGCTTTTGTATCCTTTTATCATGCCATCTCTTAACTTTCTCTTTAAAAAACTTGGCATTCTCATAGGCCTGGGTTCTCCATTCATTAAGTGAGCAAATCTCAAATAACCTCTTCTCACCAGCAAGTTTGAAATCATAGTTGAGCTCTTTGATTCCCCAATAAGGTTTGTGCTCTGGCTCTAGAGGTAAGTGACATGCTTTACCATAAACCATTTTATAGGGAGACATACCCATAGGATTCTTGTAAGTAGTACTATAAGCCCACAATGCATCATCAAGTTTCTTAGACCAATGCTTCCTAGATCTATTAACCATCTTTTGCAAGATCAATTTAATTTCTCTATTGCTTAATTCTAGTTGACCACTAGACTAATGATGATAAGGGGATGCAATTATATGGTTAACATCATACTTAACAAGCAATTTACGGAAAGCACCATGAATAAAATGTGAACTACCATCAGTCATTAAATATATGGGGGCTCCAAATCTAGGGAAATTAACTTATTTAAGCATCTTAATAGAGGTGTTATGATCAGCACTACTAGTTGGAATAGCTTCTACCCACTTTGTAACATAATCAACAACAACTAAAATATGAGTATACTCGTTGGACGTTGGAAAAGGTCCGATATAATCAAAACCCCAAATATCAAATGGTTCAATAACAAGAGAGTAATTCATAGGCATTTCCCGACGTCTACTAATATTGCGAATTCTTTGACATTGATCACATGAAAATACAAACTTACAAGCATCCTTGAAGAGAGTAGTCCAATAAAAACCCGATTGTAATACCTTATGTGTAGTTCTATCTCCAACGTGGTGTCCTCCGTAGGCCTCGGAAGGACACTTCCGTAGGATCTGTTCCTATTCATGCTCAGGTACACAATGTCTAATAACACTATCTACTCCTTTATAAAGGCGTGTGTCATCCCAGAAGTAATGTCCTAAATCATAGAAGAACTTTTTCTTTTATTGGTATGTGAAACTAGGCGGTATAAATTTAACAACAATGTAATTAGCAAAATCAGCATACCAAGGAGCATTACGCGAACTATTTATGACAGCCAATTGTTCATCAGGAAAGCTATCATCAATAGTTATTCGGTCATCAAGAACATTCTCTAACCTTGACAAGTTATCTGCTACGCGGTTATCAGCACCCTTTCTATCAACAATATGCAAATCAAATTCTTGTAGCAGAAGAACCCATATGATAAGTCTAGGTTTAGCATCCTTCTTTTCCATAAGATATTTAATAGTAGCATGATCAGTCTGAACAATTACTTTAGAATCAACAACGTAAGGTCTAAACTTATCACAAGTGAACACAACTGCTCAAATTTCCTTTTCAGTGGTAGCATAGTTTCTTTGAGCACTGTTTAGAGTTTTTCCAGCATAATGAATAATTTTTAATTGCTTATCAACTCTTTGCCCTAGAACACCACGAACAACATGATCACTAGCATCAAACATAATTTCAAACGGTAGGTTCCAGTCAGGTGGTTGAACAACAGGTGCAGAAATCAAGGCATTCTTAAGAATTTTGAAAGCTTCTACGCAATCATCATCAAAAACGAATGGAACATCTCTTTGCGAGAGATTAGTGAGTGGCCTAGAAATATTAGGGAAGAATTTAATAAATCTCCTAAAGAAACCAACATGACCAAGGAAACTTCTTATACTCGTGATATCCATAGGACAAGGCATTTTTTCAATAGCATCAACTTTAGCCTTGTCAACTTCCATACCTCTTTTGGAAAATTTATGTCCCAAGAAAATGCCTTCATTCAACATAAAGTGGCGCTTATCCCAATTTCAAGACAATATTAGTTTTTTCACATATCTGCAAAACTTGTGGCCTTCTCTTGGTCCTCTTTTGACACATGTATTTGAGAGAACCAGAATAACCATCTAGAAAGCAGAGATGTGTGTATTTGGATAATCTTTCTAGCATTTGATCAATAAAAGGTAGACGGTAATGGTATTTTCTAGTAGCTTTATTCAATTTTCTAAAATCAATTACCTTACTATATCCTGTAACAATTCTCCACGGGATAAATTCATTTTTATTATTAGGAATTACAGTAATCCCTCCTTTCTTAGGGACACAATGAACGGGACTAACCCATCTACTATCAGCGATAGGGTAAATGATACCTGCCTCCAGAAGCTTCAATATTTCATTTCTTACCACTTTCCTAATTGTAGGATTCAACCGTCATTGGTGATCAACAACTGGTTTAGCATCAGGCTCCATTTTACTTTTGTGCTGACATATAGTGGGACTAATGCTCTTAAGATCAGCAAGAGTATATCCAATAGGAGCATAGTGCTTCCTTAGAGGTTTTAGTAATCGCCGTTCTTCATGCTTTGAAAGGTTAGCACTAATAATAACAGGAAATATCTTCTTTCCATCAAAATAAGCATATTTCAGAGTATCCGGTAATTGTTTAAGCTCAAACACGGGATCACCCTCCCGTGGAGTAGTATCCCCAAGTATTTCAACAGGCAAGTTGTGTTTCAGAATAGGATGTTGATCAAAGAAAATCCTATCTATTTCATTCCATTCATTCATATGTATGTCATTTTCATGGTCTAGTAAATATTGTTCTAAAGGATCAGTATGAGTCATTGCAATAGAATCAAGACAAATAATTTCATCCTTACTAGGCAATTATTTATTATGGGGTTGTCTACGAAATTTATAGAAATTAAACTCATGAAACGTATCCCCAAAACTTACGGTAACTGTTTCCTTTTCACAATCTATCCTGGCATTAACAGTTTTCAAGAAGGGTCTACCACATATAATGGGACAAAAATCATCTTGTGGGGAGCCAAGAATAAGAAAATCAGTAGGATATTTTATTTTCTCACACAAGACTTCAGCATCTCTAATAATCCCAACTGGTGATATAGTGTCACTATTGGCAATCTTAATTGTAACATCAATTTCCTCTAACTCAGCTAATGCAATATCATTCATTATCTCTTTATATAAGGTAAAGGTAATTGCACTCACACTAGCACCCAAATCACATAAGCCATGATAACAATGATATCCTATTTTAATAGATACAATAGGCGTGCCAACAATGGGTCTATGTTTATCTTTAGCATCAGGTTTAGCAATTCTAGCGGCGTCATCACAAAATTGAATAACATGCCCATCAATATTATCATCCAAGAGATCCTTAACCATAGCAATACTAGGTTGAACTTTAATTTTTTCAGGGTGTGTAAGTGTTCTAGCACAGCTCTTATGAACCACAGTTGAAGCTTTAGGATGTTCCTTTATTCTAGTAGGGAAAGGTGGTCTTTCGATGTAAGCAGTGGGAATAACAGGATCACCATTATAAGTAATAGTTTTCTCTTGAACTTTAATAGGTTCAACTGCTTTCACTTCAATGGGAGGATGATATTTAAACCACTTCTCCTTGGGGAGATCAACATGAGCAGCAAAAGATTCTCAAAAATAAGCTACTATCTCAGATTCAAGTTCATATTTAGTTATTAATTAACGTAAAGCATCGGTGTCTACGAAGGATTTAACACAATCCAACTTAAGGCTCATAAATGACTCCTTACCTTCATCGAGTTCCCAATCTTCAGAGTTGCGTTTAATTTTTTCCAATAAGTCCCATTTGAAGTCAATATCCTTCTTCATATAGGAACCAGCACAAGAAGTATCGAGCATGGATTGATCATTACGAGAAAGTTCAGCATAAAAATTCTGAATAACAATTTCTCTCAAGATCTCATGATTGGGGCATGAATATAACATTGACTTAAGCCTCCCCCAAGATTGAGCGATTCTTTCTCCTTCACAAGGCCAAAAATTATGAGTATAATTCTGATCACGATTAACTAGATGCATAGGATAGAACTTCTAATGAAATTCCATTTTCAGTCGGTTGTTGCTCCATGATTCAATATCATCACATAGCCTATAACATGTCAATGCATTCTCCTTCAAAGATAAAGGAAATACCTTCTTCTTAACATGATCCTCGGTCAGACCTACAAGCTTAAATAATCTAGAAACTTCATCCACATAGATTAGATGCAAATCAGGATGTAGTGTTCCATCTCCTGCATAAGGATTAGCCAGCAGTTTCTCTATCATACCCAGAGGAATTTCATAATAAATATTTTTAGTAGGTTCAGTTGGTTGAGGGAAAACTCTTTGTGTTTCCGGTCGAGGTGAAGGTACCCCGAACAAGCCCCTCAAAGGATTACTTTCCAAAGTGACAAGTGATAGTAAATTTCAAGACACTGTATAAAATTTTCCTTACTAGATTCCACTTACCAGAGGCGCTTCACTCGCCAGCAACGGCGCAAAAAAAGAGTCTTGATGACCCACAAGTATAGGGGATCTATGATAGTCCTTTCGCTAAGTAAGAGTGTCGAACCCAACGAGGAGCAAAAGGAAATAACAAGCGGTTTCCAGTAAGGTATTCTCTGCAAGCACTGAAATTATCGGTAACAGATAGTTTTGTGATAAGATATTTCATAATGAGTAACAAGTAACAAGTGTGTAAAAGGTGCAGCAAGGTAGCCCAATACTTTTTATAGCAAAGGACAGGCCTGGACACATGGGAATATTTGTCAAGCTAGTTTTCATCATGCTCATTTGATTCGCGTTAGTTACTTTAATAATTTGAAATGTGGGTGGACCGGTGCTTGGGTGCTGCCCTTACTTGGACCAACCTCCCACTTATGATTAAACCCTCTCACAAGCATGTGCAACTACAAAACTAGAATTAAGGTAAACCTAACCATAGCATGAAACATGTGGATCGAAATTAGCTCCTTACGAAGCAACACATAAACTAGGCTTTAAGCTTCCGACACTCTAGCAAACCCATCATCTACCTATTACTTCCCAATGCCTTCCCCTAGGCCCAAATATTGGTGAAGTGTTATGTAGTCGACATTCACGTAACACCACTAGAGGACAGACAACATACATCTCATCAAAATATGGAATGAATACCAAATTCACATGATTACTTATAACAAGACTTATCCCATGTCCTCAGGAACAAACGTAACTACTCACGAAACATGTTCATGTTCATAATCAGAGGAGTATTAATTATCATAAAGGATCTGAACATATGATCTTCCACCAAGTAAACCAACTAGCATCAACTACAAGGAGTAATCAACACTACTAGCAACCCACAGGTACCAATCTGAGGTGTTGAGACAAAGATCGGATACAAGAGATGAACTAGGGTTTGGAGAGGAGATGGTGCTTGCGAAGATGCTGATGGAGATTAAGCCCCTCTCAATGAGAGGATCGTTGCTGATGACGATGGCTTCGATTTCCCCTCTGGAAGGGAAGTTTCCCTGGCAGAAAAGCCCTACCGAAGCTCTAGATTGGTTATGACTAAGTTCTGCCTCGAGACGGCGGTGCTTCGTCCCAAAAGCTCTCTTCTGATTATTCCTAGGTCAAAACCCAACATATAGGAGAAGATGAGTATCGAGGGCCATCCAGGTTGGCCACAAGCCTGCTTGATGCAGCTAGGGGGCTGACCGCACATGGCAGGCTTGTCACCTCCTCGTGGCCCCCCTCTGGTATCTGATTCGCCCAGTATTTTTTATATATTCGAAAATAATTCTCCGTAAGTTTCCAGGACTTTTGGAGTTGTGTAGAATAGGTATCTCAGATTTTCTCCTTTCTCGGTCCAGAATTCCAGCTGCCATCATTCTCCGTCTTCATGTAAACCTTGCAAAATAAGAGAGAAAAGGCATAAGTATTGTGCCATAACCTATAATAACACACCATAGTGCAATAAATATCAATATAAAAGCATGATGCAAAATGCACGTATCAGTTATATATATTGGCCATGGATTTGTGGTTCATCTTGGACATAGAATGCACATCAAGATCTCCTTCTTGTACCTTTGGGGCTCCTAAGTTGTCAGCCCACTAGTCAGCTCTTGACTGCTATCTGGTGCCTTTAGTCATCCACACACATTAGGAGAGAAATGAGAAATGGAATACAATTGCATGATGACCTCATCATTCCAAGCAGTTATCGCTCTTCCAACAAACTCTTAAGTGCCAATGGTCTTGAAGTTTTGTTGCACATGAGGGAAGTAGTCTTCATTGTCCTTGATGAACTCCAATCAACATATCTCATACACTAACTGCTAGACTCTTGTCAAGCTAGATGGTCTGATAGAAGCCATGTTATTGCTTTGTGTGAAATGTGGCATCCACAGTGGTCCTTCTCCTCATAGCAGAAGAATCATTGCTCTCCATATATTGAGACCATGATCCTTCCTCTCCTTCATGTTCTCTGCCACTGGATGGTCATCATTATGATCTGGCAGGTGAGCCCCGAGATTCCCCAAAAAGCAATCTCTTCATCATCTGCTGAATCATCTCTGGAAGTTCAACTCTTGTTCTTCTCAACAGCAGGGATGCCTCTAGTCGTCCTCTTAGACTTAGAGGCACCTAGCTTTTCCTTGGGAGCCGAGGGCTTATCCTATGGATCAAGGTTGCTAGGCAATGCATCAGCCATAAGCTTCCTTCGCTTGGAAGGAGGAGGGTCAGCAGCAGGTTCCTCCTCTTCATCAATCCTCATAGATACAGGTCTTCTAGTCATGTAAACAGAATTTTTCCTCTCCATCTTCTTGGCAGGCTTCCTGGTTTGCTTGGAGGTCTTACGGGCTTCAAGAGTAAGTCTCATACCATCCTTAGAAGACTGATGATCTCTCATAGCATTAGTGCTGGCATAGTCCTTTGTGATAATAGCTCTGTCTTCTCTTGCTACCTTTTGGATGTAACCTCATCTGGTCAAAATTCAGCATCTTCCTCATGTGAAACCAACTTCTTGCTAGGCCTGGTGGTTTGCCTTGGGCAAGCTGATGTCTACTACACGACTTCAATCTTGCAGACGTTGTAAAACCTCCAAGTGTAGACTTTTGTAGGACCGCAACAAATTTCCCTCAAGTGGATGACCTAAGGTTTATCAATCCATGGGAGGTGTAGGATGAAGATCGTCTCTCTCAAACAACCCTGCAATCAAATACAAGAAATTTGTTATGTACCCAACTGTTGGTGAACTAAGAAATGGGGTCCTTGGTCCCCAAACTTGTGCATAGACGACCACGTATTCTGGCATGACAAGACCTTGTCGGGCGAGGGATCACCTCCAAGCAAGCCCGAGCCAAGGATAAGGCGACCAATAAGCCTCCTTTCTGGTCGAGAAGGCCCAACCATGAGAACTGCGAGCTCCTTCTTACCAATTCCTCCGCCCGACAACCCACTGCCCCACGTCACCAAGCTGGTTGTCCATATTGGCTAGGAGGCGGGAGGGCGTGCATTTGTGTGGAGTTGGTCAGGCCACGTTGCAGCTGGGAAGAATTACCGTAGATTTAATGACACCCGTCCTACAGTGTGGCAAGAAAATAGGAGGTAGCTGGGCGAATGACATAGAAGGAGAGGTTGTCCTTGCCGAGAGACTTTGCTGGAGCGCCACCTCACGACAGATTTAATAAGCCTGTCCTACTCCACCAGAGTTAGGTATTTTGCATTGTAACTACGGGGAGCGCATCGCGCAGCGATAGTGCGCACTATTACCCCATGTAATTACTATCTTAGCCATTGTGGTAACCCCTTGGACTATAAAAGGAGGCCCATGGCTACCTTTAGAAAGGTCGACTCTCTATTAATTCTACACGTGTAGCAACACCACCCTAGAGCATCCCTTGTCATGTGGTGCAACTCACGTACTGTGAACAATCCAATAAACCACCGCACATGACGTAGGGTGTTATGCTCCCGAGCAACCCGAACCTATGTAAACCCTCGTGCACATAGCTTTCGATGGTAATCTTTGTGTAGCCAGACTTCCCTCCATCAACCCGTAGAAAGGGGCCTTGTCGGTCCCACAGATCGTCGTACCCTAATATCGTTTGCGCGCCAGGTAAAGGGATTCGGTGCGCGAATCTTCATCGACTCTCCGTTTCTCCATAAACATCTTCATCGACGACCATAACATCCAAGAAGGCCAACTGAGCATCGTCGACCATTCCATCCCCTTCCAAGATGCCCACACCGGCCGCTACGGGCGACGGGCGGAGGCAAACATTGCGCCGACCACACCGGTGATCGCAGCCACAACACCGCGCGCAACTCCGCGAGTCGCTACCCGCAACCAGATGTCATAGCGTCCAAGGACGCACGAGTGGTGTCCGGGACCAATATCAACATGACGGCAATGAATCCAGTGAAAGTAGACGCGACTATGATAGTTGCGTCCGCGGCAAACGCGACGGCGGTGGCAAATGCAACGACGCCTCCACTGCATGCTTCACAAGGTAACAACAACTTGCGTCCCGAAGGTGGTGATCCCAGGCGACGGGCGGACAGGAACCCTGTGCTTCACTTGCAAGAGGTGCAGGTCCAACTTCGAGAACAACCTCCTGGTAGATATGGACAGTGGACGATGACATGGGGGAGCACCCTTCCTGACTCTGTCAGAAGCAAGAGCGCCTCCCACGCCATGCACCGCCCAATGCCGAAGACTCCATAGGAAGCCTTGTCGTAGGCCCAATTGCTTCTCAACTTCTCGCCTGCGCTAGAGAAGATGGAGGAATGGAGGGAGACAATCCAGAGCCTGCTAAGCTTCGCTAGTCGTGACACGTCCGATGTTGCAGGGCCCTCGAACGTCCGCCAGGAGGCCTCGATGAGGCCTGTCACCGGACGCGTGATGCGCCTCCTACATACTTATAATTTTTGATTGTTCCATGTTATTATATATTTATTCTAGAATACTTTTTGAGTAATAATTTACCAATTTATATTATTCTTTACCACTAACCTATTGACCCAGTTCCTAGGGCCAGTTCTTGTTTTCTATGTGTTTTTTTTCTTTTCAGGTTTACACTATCAAACGAAGTCTAGTTGCACCGATTTTTTTATGATATTTCCTGGACCAAACGAGTACCTGGAAGCTTCGGGGAAGACCAGAGGCAGCACGAGGGATCCACAAGCGAACAGGGAGCGCCTAGGGGGGTGGTCGCGCCCTGATGGATGTGCCTCCATGGCGCCCCTCCTCACCCCGCTGTCTAGCCTATGAATTCACATATTTCCCAAAAAACCTAGGGGACACCATGAAATACATTCTCCACCGACGCAAGTCTCTATTTCGCCGCGATCCCATCTCGAGCTTCGTAGGAGGTTTTGGAAATTAATAAAATCATATATTTCATTGGACTAATGTTTCCACTAAGTATATTTCAGGAAATTTCAACGATGGGTTGGCTAAAGGATTGCGAGGAGACTCGCTAATTGCAAGGAATACCCATTGGCAATAACTCTACATTTTACATTCTATGATAAATCACTTTTGAGTCCATAGTAAAGCTAATACTATTAAATTGGGATGACGAATTATGATGATCTAGTTGCTTAATTGCTTACAGATTAGCTACCAAATATAATCATCCATTCTCCCACAAAAATACTTTGTCCAAAGTCTAAAATTGGTGCCACCAACTAATACCATTCGACCCTACCAAGTTTTGCCTTAGATAGAACCCATGCCAAACCCTAGCTTCTCAGTGACAACAACTTTCACTTTCGGTGAAACCAAAAGCAGTGAACAACCTTCTGTTGTCCCATTTCTAAAAATTGGAATTTCCAAGTTTTAGTTCTCGGTGGCACCAAGAATAGGAAACTACCTAGGTTAGCCAACTTTGTCCCGTGGAGAATTATTTATCGGTGTCACCAAACGCCAAAAGTTGCCACACTTTGCATTAGTCGCTGCAACCGAGTTTTCACTTTGGTTTCACCATGTTGGGCAATAATGTTGTAACGGTTGGATTTTCAGAGCTGCCTATATATACCACTCCACCACCTCTCACTCCTAGAAGAAGCACTCAAAACATACAAACACTAGCCCCATCCATTTTTTTGAGAAAGAGCCACATACTCATGTGTTGATATCAAGATCATCCCCTCCAACCATATGGATCTTGATTTCTAGCCTCCCCAAGTTGCTTTCCACCCAATCAATCTTTTCTACCCAAGCCAAATCTGTGAGAGAGTGATTGAGTGTTGAGGAGACCATATTTTGAAGCACAAGAGCAAGGAGTTCATCATACTTAGACATATATTACCTTTTGGAGGGTGGTGCCTCCTATATTTGTAGGTGTCACTTGGGAGACTCCTACTTCGTGTTGTGGATTTGAACAAAGAAGTTCGTAAGGGCAAGGAGATCGTCTACTTCATGAAGGTCTACCCCAAGTAAGGCTAGCCTTCCGTGGACGAAGGCCATCATGGAATAAACACGGTTGCTTATCTGTGGACCCTTTGTGGGTGGATCATTCCATAGACTCTTATGATCGTTACCCTCTGTGGGTTGAAGTCTTCATCAACGTGGACTTATGATAGCACCACCTATCAGAACAATGCCAAAAATCTTCGTGTCAACTTTGCGTTTGATCTTCCTATCCCTACCCTCTATTTACATATGTTTGTCTTTACTTTCTTCTTCTATACTCATAGACATGTATGTGTATGGTGTGATTGACATGATAAAATTGCTAAAACTTGCCTAGACCTAAAATTGGGAAAAGGTTAGGTTTTAATTTGTCAAGTAGTCTAATCACTACCCCTTTAGACTTACCTTTAATCCTACAAGTGGTATCTGAGGTTTGGTCTCCATTGCATTGTTTTCACAACCTAAAAGAGTATGACATCTAGTGAGGGAAATTATCACCATACTTTGATGATACAAACTTTGGTAGTTGGAAGTATAAGATGAAAATTCATATTATTGCTCATAACCCCACCGTATGGGTTGTTGTTCGTATTAGCTTGCAAGGTGAATTCTTTGGTGATGGAAAGGGACCGGATCGTGAAGCGACTGTTGAAGCAATGAATATGTTGCAATACAACGCTCAAGCATGTGACATTCTATTCAATCGCCTATGCCCCTAAGAATTCAAAAAGATTAGCCGTCTTGAGAATACAAAGGAAATTTGGGATACATTGGTTGATATGCACGAAGATATGGAATCCGTCAGGGAATCTAAATTGGATGTGCTACAAAGTCAACTTGCCAAGTTCAAGATGATGGATGGTGAAGGAGTCACGAAAATGTACCCTAGTCGTGATCTCATCACCAATGAGATTGCCGGCTTAGTAAGCGATGAGATGACCGAGAAATTCATCCTCAAGAAGTTACTTAGAGCCTTGGATAGGAAGTACGACACCATGTGCACATTGATCCAAATGATGCCAAACTATAATTATATAAACTAAAGGAATTCATTGGAAGGATTGTTGCTCATGAGATGTCACTCGAAGATAAGGAAGATCTTCACAACAAGTCAAGCGGTGCATACAAAGATTGAAGTGACTCACCTACTACATCAAGTGACAACCTTGTTACGAATGAACAGATAAGCCTCATGGTCAAGAAATTCAACAAGTTCTACAAGAGTATAGGAAAAGAGAGAAGCTCCAACTCATGATATGAAGAGAAGCATTCATCTAGTCCTAATCGGAATTATTAAAACTGTGCAAGGACTGGACACTACTCTAATGAATGCACAACCCCTGCCCCCACCCAAAAAACAAGAGAAGAGTCACCTAGAAGAAAGAGTTCATGAGATGAGTCACCTCAAGTAGAGCGAAGGAGTAGAGATGATCGTTATGAACGAAGACCCTCTGGGAGAAGAAAGGACTCGGAAAAAGAAGGACAAGTTCACCAAGAGCTACACAAGAAGAAGACATCAAGCTCATGTTTGTGAATGGGTCTTCGGCTTCGAATCCGACAACCAATCCAAGAGAAGCTATCACTCTGACTCTGACTATAGTCAAGATGAAGGTGTTGCCAGACTTGCACTCATTTCCTCAAATTCCTATGACATATTTGATTCACCAAATGAAGGGAGTGGAAGTTTCTTCATGGCTAAAGTCCCCAAGGTATCACACCCTGAATACATTGACTTTAATAGTGATGAGGATGACTTACTTAGAGATGATGACTTGCTCTCTGATAATACTAGTGATGTTAGTCAAAGTTAACTTGATAATAATTACGGTAGTCAAGATAAATCATGTGATTATGATAAGAAAGAAATAGATTGTCTAAGTAAATAATTAAACACTCTTTAGTTAGCCCATGATTCTACACTACAAGATCATAGAGAGCTTGTAAGAACTCATGAGAAGCTACGTTTCGAGAAGCTAAATTTAGAGCAAGAACATGAGTTTCTTAAAGCTATCAATGAGGACATTCGAAAGAAGACTTCATGTTATCTATCCAAACAAGTACTCTTGTCTACCTTTGTTCCACAATTCAAACCTAAGCAAACTAGTAGCAAAGGAAAGAAAGGTTTCTTCATCTAGTAGCAACAATAAAAATGATAAATCAAATGATGTTGCTTCTAGTAGTTCTATTGATTCCACTAATGATTATGTTAGCGAAGTTACACTTGAGAAAGAAAATGATTTATTGAAAGGGATTATAGAAAAAGGTGTCTTCAACAGTCTTGCCGGATGTAAGCAATTCTAGGAGATTGTACACAAGCATGGAGGATACCGGAAGAACCAGGGCACTCGTTAGTTCAACGCAAATGGAGTTGAATGGAAAGAGAGTCAATACCCCAGGAAGAAGTTTGTTTCCCAAAAGGAGGAGTATGGACCTACTCTCCCCAAGGGAACAAAATGTCAAGATGACCTTCCACCACAATAACACAAGCTCAAGGGCAAGGCAAGCTTCAAGGGGAGATTTACACATTTGAATATGATTCCCAAGCCATGGTCAAGTGGGTTCCCAAGGCTACTACTAAATCTACTTCAACAAGTGAAACTTCAACACCAAGGATCCATATCAAGTTGATGTGGGTCCCAAAGAATAAGAACTAGATAAGTTCTTTGAGGGGTGACTCCGCCAACAAAACTCACTCCCATTTATTTTTGGCAAGGACTATTTGCAATCAACTCCATATTTATGCAATATTTCAAGGAGTCACACGTTCCCTCATATCATAGGTAAGCAAGGGACAAGGTAATTAATGAATCAATGGACATCATCATGTATGGATTTCAATACATGTCCATACATATCTTTGTATTTGCTCCTTGTGTGTGACTAACCAATGTAGGTGAGAAGAGTAAGAAACAACAAGGATGACTCCCAACTCAAGATGATCTTCATCAACTATGATCATCCACTACTAAAAAACCTACATGAAGTCTTCAATGACAAGACGAAGGTTAGTTTTCCCTCTTAGGTGGGATGTCACATCAAGGGGATATTTACTCTAAGACTTGAGTTAAAGCATCTCTTAAGAGGTGAACATTAAAATGCTTTATGAAAAAGTGGTAACCCCACTTGTGCTTAAATGATGAGTATGACCTATGACCATGTATTCTTACTTGTCTTCTAAGTCAATATACTCATATATAGATGAGTCCGTCATCGCCAAAGTGCTTGGTAGATACTAGAGTGGTTTTGTATGTTTGCCATATTTCATTTGGCATTTTATTGGGTGCGCATGTTGGTATGTATACTTTTGCTCATTCGGGGATATCCAATTGTTATTATTTGGATTTTATTTTCTTTGGAAAATTCAATATGCAAGAATGCCTAAGTACTTCCCTCTATCTATCTATGCTTTCTCGTCTCAAATTCCATTCATGCTTCATCACAAAATTTGAGAAAGCACTTTTCGAACCGTCTGTGTGAGGAGCGCTCAGAGTTCCCTTCCGATGAGAGCTAACTTCCAAAACCTCCCTTGTGCCACTCGATGTAACCAACTCCATAAACTCGGTTCCATCGAAGCATTATGGTTGATCTAGTTTTTGAACCTCGGTACTACCAATCCCTAAATCTCGGCCTCACTGAGGTTCATTTTCACGTGACAGTTATGAAAGTCGGTGGTACGGAAATTTCGGAATAGGTGTTACCGACAGTAAGGGGATATATATATATATATATATATATATATATATATAGCAAACTCTATTTTCTAAATTCATCTTCAAATGTTCAACCTCCCCAACCACTTTCTGTCGCGCTCGTGTCTACGAATGTCACAACTTTATCTCCATGCACCCTTGCCACTGGAGTTCCTCGCCATTGATGGAAATCCGACCCGCTATCGCCGTCGTTGGAGATCTTCACCGAGTTAGGGTATAGATCTCGCCCCTCTTGCGCTCCCTATCCAATTCTTGCGCATTAGATCTTGTTTATCTACATGGCACAACTTGCAAATCATCTATCCACAAGAAGATCCAATTATAATAGGTGAAAAAATTTGTTAGGTATAAGTTTACGCCATGCGTGTCCCGGTGTCACCGAGGTGGGACGTATCGGTCTAACCGATTCATCATCTCGGGTTACTGAGAACACTCTCGGTGAAACCAAGTTTCTCTTTCCTGTGAAACCAAAAAGAGTTGCCAAGTTTCTGTTATATGAGAATGCATGTCTAGATGGCTCCAAAATTCTAACTCGGTGGAACCAAAACACACTTAGCAGAAAGTTAAATCTAAGACTTCCAGGTCAAATTTTTAAACATAGTTGTGTTTTGTGATTCTCATGTTTTCTACTCCTCTATACCTATTCATAGGGTGAACATGTGAGGTTTATAGGGCAGTCAAAATGATTTCAGAGAGCAGAGTGTGGATGTCACTGCAAGCGCTAGTCCTGACGGTAGTTTATCTTCAGAAGAGACTCGCACCCCCAAGTACTCATGGCTTGCCCAAGGCAGACACTTGGGCCAGGAGGAAACTTAACTCGAATGAAGAATATGTTGATTTTGTGCATGAAGAGGTAACCTCCAAGAAGCAGCATGAGAAGAAAGAGAAGGCAGCGAAGAAGAATAATGATGAGGAAACTTCGTCCAAGAGGCTAGTCAGAAAGGAATATGCCAGCTCATATTCTGTGAGATCACCATAGAGTGCTAGAGCAAAATTGTCTCTGTTTGTTGAGCCTCTAAGAAAATCTATGCCTAAGAAGGCTGGAGAGAAGAAGAGATCCAGGAAGAGGATAGTTAATGTTGTTGGTAGACCAACCTCCATATATGAGGAACCAACTGAGCATGAGGAAGCTAAGGAAGAGGAACCTATAGAAAAACACCTTCTAAGAATAAGAAATTGTTGGCTGATGCTATGCCTACCCAGGCCCCATCCAAGAGCAAGCCAACAACACTTAAACCCAAGAGGACAACCAGGCATATTCCAATTGCTGAGAAGAACAAGGGTTCCCAATCTAGAGTTGTTGCTTTTGAGGAAGAAGAGTTGGCTCTGTTGAGGAAGCTCAGACCTCACCTGCTAGAGCATAATGATGATCATCCAGTTGCAGAAGATATGAAGGAAAGGAGAGATCAAGGCTGATAAAGTGGAGAGAAATTAATCCATATGCCTCCAGAAGGAAGACCGCTGTTGATGATAGATTCTACACCAAAAAAAGCAAGACTTCTATGAGACTGTTGTATTGTACAAGAGCCCTACAGTGAGTGGCATGAGATATGTCGATTAGGCATACATCAAGGAGAAAGGGGATTACTTTCCCTGTGTTCAAGAGAACTTCAAGGCCATTGACATAGACACATTTTTTAGTAGAGAGTTCACAACATGGAACGATGAGATGGTCATGCAATTCTAGTCCATAACACACTTCTACCCAGATGGATAGATCATTTGGATGACTGAAGGAGTCTGGTAACAGTCTTAAGTGGATGAAAGGGCTACCATCTTAAGAGCCACAAAGGTAGAAGATGGAGATCTTGGTGTTTATACTGAAGCCAAAATGAATCACAACTCCATGGCTTAGATGTATACTCCTATCCCCACTACTTATGTGAAGACACATAAGTATGGCTCTATCTACTATTTGCAAACATGACTACCCACCACCAACACCATCATGAGATATACGTTGACGCCTAAGTCTAGAGATGACAACATGATTCGGGGGTACTCCATCAACATGCTCCACCATGTAGACACCCACACTAGATTTAGGGTGATGGATTTTATTGTTGAAACAATCAAGAGGACTACTGCTAATCAGAAACGATCTTGTGGATATGCAATTTACACTCAGATGCTCATCAACTCCAAGTTGGATAAGAATGTATATGCACTTGATCGTCCTCACATGCCACTTCATCTAGAACTTGAGGATACCATTTTGGTGATGGATCCTTCTCACCCCACTTCATCTACTGCACACGTAGAGCCACAAGCAGCCAGAGCCACTAGTGCTCTAGTGCCCAAGACGAAGAGTGATCAAATGGCACTTCTCATCAGCACCATCGAGGATATGGATAAAGATATCAAGGACATTCTAGAAAATCAAGCGGGTCTTGAGAGGACAGTAGAAACTAAGTTTCATGATCTTGACAACAAGGTGGATGAGCTGGCAAAGACCATCACTAAGCTGAAATAGGTGGTGGATGCAGTGCCCAGTCCCCACTCTACTAATGATTACAGTCCTCCTCTCTAGCATCACACCCAGTTCATGACACAGGCAAGATCGTCTGACGTGCCTATTCGAGAGTCGAGACCATCTTCATCAGAACCTGCAACTGCTCTGACTACTCCTTTAGCACCTTTAGTGTCTACTCCACCACCCTAGAGGACATTGTCGGAAATATGCCCTAGAGGCAATAATAAAGTGTTTATTATTATATTTGCTTGTTCATGAGAATCGTTTATTATCCATGCTATAAATGTATTGATTGGAAACTCAAATACATGTGTGGATACATAGACAACACCGTGTCCCTAGTAGGCCTCTAGTTGACTAGCTCGTTGATCAAAGATGGTTGAGGTTTCCTAGCCAGAGACATGAGATGTCATTTGAAAACGGGATCACATCATTAGGAGAATGATGTCATGGACAAGACCCAAACTATGAACGAAGCATATGATTTCGTCAGTTTATTGCTATAGTTTTTTGCATGTCAAGTATATGTTCCTATGACATCACGCAACTCACTAACATCGGAGGAGTACCTTGTGTGTATCAAACATCGCAATGTAACAGGGTGACTATAAAGGTACTCTATAGGTATCTCCGAGGGTGTCTGTTCAGTTGGCATGGATCAAGACCGGGATTTGTTACTCTGTGTGGCGGAGAGGTATCTGAGGGCCCACTCGGGGTAATACAACATCACAATGGGACTTGCAAGCAAAGTGACTAAATAGTTAGCCATGGGATCTTGTATTAAAGAACGAGTAAAGAGACTTGTCAGTAACAAGATTGAACTTGGTATAGACATACCGATGATCGAATCTCGAGCAAGTAAGATAGGGAAGAACAAAGGGAACTGCATACGGGATTAACTGAATCCTTGACATAGTGGTTCAAACAATAAAGATCTTCGTATAACATGTAGGAACCAATATGGGCATCCAGGTCCCGCTATTAGTTATTAACCGTAGAGGTGTCTCGGTCATGTCAACATATTTCTCGAACCCGCAGGGTCTGCACACTTAACGTTTGGTGACATTTCGGTATTATTGAGTTATGTATGTTTGTGACCAAAGGTTGTTCGGAGTCCCGGATGAGATCCTGGACATCACGAGGAGCAACGGAATGGTCCATAGGTAAAGATGTATATATAGGAAACTGGTATTTGGGTTCTCAAAAAGTTTCAAGTACTTTCGATAGTGTACCGGGAGTGATGAATGGGTTATGGTAATGGCATAGGCCATCAAAGGAACGGAACGATTCTAGGTGCCGTGACCCACCGGCGCACCTGGGTAACGTGAGTGGCCCTGCGCTCGGCATGAACTCGGCGGGCTTCAGCCCTGGGAGCGATGGAGTGGAGACGGGGTTGAACCGTAGAAGATTTCGACACACCCCTACCTAGCGTGCCAAATGTCAAATTCAGGACTCCGCAAAACACTTAAGGTTCGAACATTGGGGCATGTGCGAGCATCTAAACCGTCTCAAAGTCTCAAGCTTGTCATCCTAGAGCCTAGCTACAATGAACTAGTGAAAGCAAGGAAGAAAGTTGACTCGGAGATTAACCCAGGTTCGGGCCACCTTGTCGTGTAAAACCCTACTCCTGCTATGTGGTGTATTGGCCTCACAAGGAGGCTAAGGATGAACTAGTATAGTGGTAGGGTCACCTCATGTCGTGGTTTTGTCATGGCAGATGTCCGGGTCGACGGACTTAGGGTTCGGGGCGAAGCACACTACATGGCGGCTTGAAGGGGTTGATCAGAATCGAGAAGACACGGAGTTCTACCCAGGTTCGGCCCCTCGAGTCGAGGTAAAGGCCTACGTCCTGCTTGTCTGGTATTGATGATGATGAAGATCTCTCGGTTACAAGGGTGCCAATCGCTACCTCTAATCTCGAGAGCCTCTAATCTGTCTACCTTTAATCTTGTGTTGTCTAAACTTGTGGACTTGTGTCTCTTCTAAACTTGTCCCTCTAGGGGTGCTCTACCTATCTTTATATAAATGGAGAGGGTAGGCTTACAAATAGAGTCCTACTAGGAGTAGGATTAGGACTCATCTCTCACGAATCCTACTCCGGGTCTTATTTCCTTTAATGGAATCTTTCTCTCTTCGGGTCTTCTCTTGTGGGCCTTCTCTTGTGAGCCGCCTGGCGTCTCTCTCACCCGCCGGGTCTTGTCTCGTGAGCCGCCTGGCACCGGCCTACCAGCTGGGTCTTGGGCTTCGCCATCCTGCGACTCGCCTGCCGGGTCATTTAATAAGATGTCATGTCTTCGGCCGGGTCTTTAATAAGAAGGACATATCTTCGGCCGGGTCTCCTGTAAGTCGCTAGGCCGGGTCATACCACAGGGTATATCCCCGTCATTAGCCCCCAGGTTAGCTTGAATTTATTCATGGTAAGCTCCTGAAATAAGAGTAACCAATATGTTAAGTGGCCGGCTTGCCTTCGGCCGGCTTATAAAATAACTCCTCGGAAATCCGGGTGTTTTCTGCATATGAATGAGTCGTCTTGATAACCATCTTTCTTGCCAATGTCTTTTGAAAAATATTGAGAATAGAAAACCCATATGCCATTGAGTCGGCTTCCAATGCTCTTTGGCGGGTTATCTCCGCCGGGTTATAATCATTGATGACGCCGGGTCATTATCATTGGTGACTACGGGTCAAATAATTTAGAATCCAACTGACTTGATAAAAATACTGAGATGAAAATCCATCTGATGTAAAGACGGACTTCCATTGTTGTAAAGCAAGGTGACTTATAAAATCTGGCGGGTTATGATCTTTTGATAATTCCGGGTCATAAATGTTGAAGACACCGGGTCTAACAGCTCAACTCCATAATTAAAATCTTGAAAATTGTCCTCAAAAGTTTTTGATATGTCCATATTACCTGTAGCCCCCAAGCTCCAAGATTATCCATGATAACTTGGTGCTTTGCAAACAACATTTTAGACTGTGTAGCCCCCAAGTACCGGGTTGTCTTGCCTGCAGCAATCTAGGACTTATAACTCCTTTATATCTTATAATGCTTCAACGGGTGTAGTCCCCAAGGGCCGGCTTATTAGAAAGCTTCGGCGGGTGTAGCCCCCAAGGGCCGGCTCATCAAAATATGATGTGCTGGGTCTTCAATTAAAACCTTATAATTTGTTTAAACGGCTGAATACTATAGCCCCCAAGTGTCGGGTCGCACGCCTGCGGCAACTTGGGATTTTAGAAAATTTTGATCTGAGCGGTGTAGCCCCCAAGTGCCGGGTCAGTAAGAATTTACTGGGCTGGGACTTATAAAAATAGAGAAAGGCCATCTCATATTCTTGAGAAAATATAGAAGGACCGGGTCATCGTTCTGAGATAATAGGGTCTTTGCTTGACAATGTAATAATTTGAAAGTCGGCTTGCATTAGCCCCCAAGTGTCGTGGTGCATGCTTGCAGCGACATGGGACTTGCATAATTCATAAACTTGGACTTTGAATAATGTAGCCCCCAATGCCGGGTCGTCTGCCTACGGCGACTTGGGACTATGTGAGAGTAATATGACTTCACCACAATTTGTTGAATGAATCTTTGACCGTGGTTGTAATATAACCCGGAATGAATATCCTGGAATAACTCCTTTGTCTTTGATATGAAATTCCTGCTCGTAGCTGCGGTGCAACCCGGCAAATATAAGTTTGAGAAATCCATGAGTGTTGTAGATTACTACAGAACATAGTTAAAGAAATCCGAGAGCCGGTCAATTAGATGACATGGCATTATATCTGATAGGGCGACTCTTGAAAAATAATAAAATTCTCCGAGCTGGCTTAAAAACCCCAATCATTTAACACTGCTTATGATAACCATGAAGATCCAGCCATGTTGGCTATTAAAAGGTCCATTTGGTCTTGCCAAATATTTAATAGAGGCTCATATTAAGAGATAATACCTGCAAAAAATAAACAAGACAGAATACATTCTGCATTGTTGTGAGGGCGGCTTGAAGAAGCTCAACCCGAAGATGTTCATACCTTTCATAACATTGCTCCTTTCTCATAATCTTTCTCTGATCCGGCTTTTATAAGCCGGCATGTTTATCTGGAGGTGGGAAGCCCTCCTGAATAATCCACCTGTGAGATGTCAACTGGAGTAGCATGACTCCGAGTCTTATGAGCTTTGTTGATGACCGGTTGTCGTAGGGTAATATGAGTTGTACTCCAATGTAAGAAGCCTCCATTGACAACCACGGCTAATGAAGAGCCGGAAGCGGCCTAAAGCCAGCAACTTTCAGGATAACATGAGTCGCCCTTGCAAATAATTTCTTTTAAGAGCCGGTTGTCTTAGGATATATGTAAGCTATACCTGACAGTAGGAAGCCTCTATTAACAACGGCGACTGTTGATGAACTCGAAGCGGCCTACAACCGGCCGCATGAAGGGTGATGTAAGATGTACCATGATGGTAAGAAGCCTCCTTTTAACAGTAAATACTTATGCATTGTATTCCAACACCAGTTATCAATAGGTTTATGTAAGCTATACCAAAGGTAAGAAGCCTCTACTGACAACCGCAGCTCAAAAAGCCTGCCGTTGGAGGGTGATGTAAGCTATACCCGAAGGCAAGAAGCCTCCTCCAATCAGCCAATGTTGCATAGGGCCGGCTGCCGATGGTATTATGTAAGCTATACCTTATGGCAAGAAGCATCCATTCGACAGCCGTGACTAGTAATTGTACTAGCCGGCTGCGTGAAGGGTTTATGTAAGCTATACCCAAGGGTAAGAAGCCTCCTTCCACAACTATTTTTGGCATAAACGCCGGTTGTTAGGGTGAGATAAGCGAACCCGTCGGTAAGAAGCCCCCTTTGACAACCGCGGTTAATAAATATCGGAAGTGGCATAAAGCCGACCATTAGGGTGAGATAAGCGATACCCATCGGTAAGAAGCCCCCTTCGATGGCCGCAGTTGATAAGCAACTAGAATTTGAAGTACACGTTGTTGCCTTAGGGGAATTTTTTAAGCTATACCAAAGGTAAGAAGCCTCCATCAACAACAGCGCTTAATGTACTCAAATTAGGCATAAAGCCAACTGCTCATCATACCAGTTCAGGGTTTCTAAAGCGAGATTGGCCGTCAACTCTGTGAACCGGCTCAGGGTCTCTAAAGCGAGATTCACTGATAAGAGCTTAACTGTTTAACTTACAGCAGTTCAGGGTCTCTAAAGAGAGATTGGCCGTCAACTTTGTGAACCGGCTCAGGGTCTCTAAAGGGAGATTGACTGGTAAGATTTTATTGTATTGACATCAGTTCAGGGTCTCTAAAGCGAGATTGGTCGTCAACTTTGTGAACCGGCTCAGGGTCTCTAAAGCGAGATTTACTGGTAAGAGCTTTCGGCGGGTCACAAACCACTTTGACTTAAACTTGTTGAGCCAGAAAATTTCATCTTGGCAAAAGACCCGGACTTCTCATTGAAAATGACCAAATGTGTCTTGCCATGTCTGTAGCCCCGAGTCTCAAGTTGACTTGAAGAGGCGGCTTGAGAATCTTTCATCGAAAGTTGAGGTTGGCAGTGGCGGGTGATAAATGGTCCCGTATGAATTGTTTCAATGATCGGGTTGATGGTTTGTTTCGGATGTTCTGCTTGAAGTGAACCAAACTGTAGTGGCAGCGGCTTATGCGCTTGTACGTTGGGCGGCTCATATTGATGAGCACTGCACCCATATATTGATGTAGATCAAATTGTTGGTGGTGTCTTGCACGCACCCGTTGTGCGGCTCGTACAAGCGAGCACTGCACCGATATGTTGATGTAGACATAGAAATCAGCTGTGGCATTGTCAGCCGGTTCATTGTAAACTGGCGCAGTGGAGAGAGACGGTGACAGCATTGTAAGCCGGTGAAGTTGTGAGAGACAACCGTGGTGTTTGTTGGTGAAGACCATACTGCAGTTCCGGCAGCTTGTCGCACTTATTAGGCGGCTCATACTGGCGGGTGAGCCCGAGCGGTACCGGTGTGTTGATGTAGACCGGGCCACGGGTGCAGCCACTCACGAGCGTCCATTCATCAACGCAACACGGCAACACGGATGAACCCGAATGCGCTCTACCCCGCGGTATAATGCCATGCAAATATATTTCCTGCATAAAAATATTGCAAGAAAACAAAGTAATTGTTCTTTTAACAATTTAATATGTGTTGAAAACAAGAAAGGGCAAATACAGCTGATTTAGGATGACGGATGGCCCTTGTGTCAGTGAACTCTCCGGCAGCTTGAAGCGATGGAGGTGGATGGCGAGGCGAGACGGGGCGACTCGGCCACGGCGGCCGAAGGCGAGGCGAGAGACGACGCGTTGATGTAGACCTGACCGTATGAATGGTGGTTTGTATGCGTCCGTCCAGTAGCTCATCATGGCGATATGCTGGGCCAAAAATTTATCCACCACGGAGTTGATGATCATCATGGTGAAGCTTAAGTTTTACCACGGGCGAGTCGCCGACGCCCGCAATCCTCATATATCAAACGGGCCTGAGAGGGGCGTTGAGCCAGTAGGTGCAGAGACGGCAGCAGGCCAGACGGAGGCAGCGTACGGGGGCGATTCGGAGCGGTCGGACGGACCGAATGGTTGGGCGGCTCGACGGCGTTGGATGTGCCGCCTCCACACGCGGGTGAGTCGGCGGTGGAACCAAGGTCGGCTCGTCAAAGGCAGAGATGGCGAGTGTGATTTGGTGACTCGACGACACAAGGCGGCTCGCCGACCGGCGGCTCAAGCAGTGAGCGGGCGAGGCTGGCTCCACGGCGGCTTGCGAAAGTGGAATCAGCGTAGCGGCGGCTCGCGGTGTGGCGCGGCGCAGCTGCGGCTGCCGGGTCAGGAGGCATGCGGATCTGTGGTGAGAACTGGCCGCAACGGAGTGATGAGGAGGCGAGAGGAGCCCATGGCGGCGCAGTCTGCGGAGGCGGTGAGAGGGCATGGCCGGTTTGGCCAGAAGCAGGAGAGCCGGACGCGGCGATGGCTGGCGCAGCTCGACGGAGTGTGAGGCCTGGGGATGGTGCACGCAAGACGCGACATCGGCTCGGTGATGGCGCGCACAAGACGAGGAGCAAAGCCGGCCGCAGGGGCTGGTGAGCGGTCGTGAGGTCTGGCGAAAAACGGGGCCGACAAAGGCAACGCAGGGGCGGCTGAATGGATGAGGCAGGGAAGGTGTGTGGTAAAGCCGGCCAGCGGTTGCGGCGGAGGCGGCTCGACAAACTGGCAGACCTTACCGGCAACAGTGGGAACGGTTGACGCCAACAACTGGCCGATCAAGCACGGCCGGGGCAGAGAGTCGTAGAGCAAATCTGTTGATTCAGGGTGGCTGAGACCGGTAGATTCTTTCCGAACCGGCTCTTCTCATCCGGCTCATAATGAGCTTCTCGATTCCTGAGGAGAGATCCCTCCAAGAACACAAAACCATCATGCGCAGCCCCACGGTGGGCGCCAACTGTCGTGGTTTTATCATGGCAGATGTCCGGGTCAACGGACTTAGGGTTCGGGGCGAAGCACACTACGTGGAGGCTTGAAGGGGTTGATCGGAATCGAGAAGACACGGAGTTTTACCCAGGTTCGGCCCCTCGAGTCAAGGTAAAGGCCTACGTCCTGCTTGTCTGGTATTGATGATGATGAAGATCTCTAGGTTACAAGGGTGCCAATCGCTACCTCTAATCTCGAGAGCCTCTAATCTGTCTACCTCTAATATTGTGTTGTCTAAACTTGTGGACTGGTGTCTCTTCTAAACTTGTCCCTCTAGGGGTGCTCTACCTCTCTTTATATAAGTGGAGAGGGTAGGCTTACAAATAGAGTCCTACTAGGAGTAGGATTAGGACTCGTCTCTCACGAATCCTACTCCGGGTCTTATTTCCTTTAATGGAATTCTTCTCTCTTCGGGTCTTCTCTTGTGGGCCTTCTCTTGTGAGCCACCTAGCGTCTCTCTAACCCGCCGGGTCTTGTCTCGTGAGCCGCCTGGCACCGGGCTACCAGCCGGGTCTTGGGCTTCGCCATCCTGCGGCTCGCCTGCCGGGTCATTTAATAAGATGTCATGTCTTTGGCCGGGTCTTTAATAAGAAGGCCATATCTTCGGCCGGGTCTCCTGTAAGTCGCCATGCCGGGTCATACCGCGGGGTATATCCCTGTCACCTCACGAGGGCCTTTGGTGGTGATGAACTAGATCTACCCAACTTGCCCTCTATGATTAGAGGGAGTGGCTATTTATAGGGACATAGTCCTGTTCCCTCATTGCACAGGTAGGAAGGTATCCACAATGACCAAATTTGAAAGGATAGGAGGCACATATTATAGTGACTAAAGGTGGTCTTCGCCTGCAAAGCTTTGGGGATGACGCAGTGGTGGGCTCGGCGATAACATCTGTCCTGCAGAGATGTGAAAGCACATTTGCTCCCTTGGTGGTTTTTCTAATTAATAACAAAACACATGTGATTGAACTAATGTTTCCACTAAGCATGTTTCAGGAAAAGTTCAATGATGAGTTTTCAAAAGGATTGTGGAATACCCCAAGATGCAAGGAAATAGATTGGAAAGGCTTCGAGCAAGAGGACTCTATATTTTACTTTGTGAGAAATCACTTTGAGTCCATAGGAAAGACAATACTGTCAAAAGGGGGTAAGGTACTGTTGGTGAACAAAATGCTCATACGTGCACAAGTGTTAGTCAGCACATACACCCACAAGATCTTCCACGAAAGTCTATCCGAAGCCAAATATCCAAAATCGGTGCAACCAACACTCAGTACTCGGTGCCACCGATTCTCGGCCTCAAACAGACTCAAACCATAGCCTAGCCCTTCGGTGCAACCGATTCTGATTCGGTGCCTCCGAGTTTGGGTTGCCATTATTCTGTTATGCAAATTCACAAAATCGGCCCGACCGAGTTTGTTGAATCAGCATCATCGAGTCTAGCAGTTTGACCATTGGTCAACTTATTAGTGCAACCGAGTTTTATGTATCAGTCTCAACGAGATTCAAAAGTTGCTACCTTTTAGGCAACTCGCTACCACCAAAATTAACACATCAGTTTCACCGAGTTGCACTTATCAGGTGTAACAGTTGGATTTTTGGAGATGCCTATATATACCCCTCCACCACCACACACTCACAAGAGAAGCACTCAAAACAAAACCCCACTCATACCATCTGGTTTTCTAAGAGAGAGCCACCTACTCATGTGTTGAGATCATGCCATTTGATTCCAACCATATGAATCTTGATCTATATCCTCCCCAAGTTGCTTTCCACCCAATCAATCTCTTCCACCATAGCCAAATCTGTGAGAGAGTGATTGTGTGTGGAGGAGTCTATCATCTTGAAGCAAAAGATCAAGGAGTTCATCGACATTATCGAGCCTATTACCTTTTCGTGGGCGGTGCCTCCTAGATTGGTTAGGTGTCGCTTGGGAGCCTCCTACTTCGTGTTGTGGAGTGAACCAAGAAGTTTGTAAGGGCAAGGAGGTCACCTACTTCGTGAAGATCTACCCGAGTTAGGCTAGTCCTCCATGGACGCAGGCCATCATGGTATAGTCGAGGTTGCTTCTTCGTGGAAACCTCCATGGTTAGAGCCCTTCATGGACACTCGCGACTATTAACCTCTGTAGGTTGAAGACTCCATAAACGTGGACGTACGATAGCACCACCTATCGGAACCACGGGAAAAATCATCGTGTCTCCAAATTGCGTTTGATCTTCCTACCGTTACTTTACTACTCATGCCAACGTAATATCTCAAGCCATTGAAAGTTATTGGAAGGATTGTTGCTCATGATATGACACTCAAGGAAAAGGAATAGCTTCACCACAAGTCTAGCAGTGCTTACAAGACCACATGTGACGCTCCCGAAACCTCAAGCGACAACCTTGTCACAAATGAAGATATGAGCCTCGTGGTCAAGAAATTCAACAAGTTCTACAAGAATAGAGGCAAAGGTCTAAGCTCCAACTCAAGATATGAGGAGAAGTGTTCGTCAAGTCGTGACCGAAACTGTTACAATCACTACAGGAATCTGAGATTTTGCCGTCTGCCATGACAGACGACAAAGGGGGGAAACACGGATGGCAAAGGCTTTGCCGTTAGTGAGCTGACGGCAAAATAGACGGCAAAAAAATATCCGGTAAAGAGGTGATTTGCCGTCCGCTTTTTGTACAGCGGATGGCAAAGAATCTTTGCCATGAGGGAGCAGACGGCAAATAAAACGGGACGGCAGATCAACAGGCCGTCCCGTTAAGTGCTAACGGCAGGCTGCCCCCCTTTGTCGTCTGCTCTTAGCCCCCTTTGCCGTCAGCCCCCTCATGGCAAAGGGGGGACCCAGCCCCACTCTTTCCCCCCTTTGCCGTCTACCATGGGCCCCTTTGCCGTCTGCCACTCACAGCAAAGGGGGGAACCCAGTCCCTCCCTTTCCCCCCCTTTGCCGTCTGCCATCTACCCCTTTGCCATGTGGGGGCAAACGGCAAAGGCTCAAAACAGCCCTTTGTCGTCTGCCCCCTCATGGCAAAGGCTCAAAACATCAACCTCACCTCTTTTATTTTCTATTATATCCAGCAAATTTCACAATAATCAGGATATATATTTATTTGACAGGAATAAATTTGTTTCCGTACTCATAACCATATTAAAATAACTTGCATCCATAGTACATACATATTATTCAAGTTGCTTCCGTACCAAACCATATATTACACCAGTTTAATCCATATGCATACAAAGTTTCATATATATCCATATACTACAATAGTTTCAATACAAGCTTCCGTGAAGCCATGGTACAAGCAATCATACGCAAGCATTCCATCAATGTAATCCAAGCTTCCCGTGAGGTGAATGTAATCTGCAAGATGACAAATAAGAAAGGTAGAAGAAGAATACTAGATGAAGAAGAGAAGTATATATAGGTTATTTCGGAGAGAACTTAGCTAAGTATAGGCCATTTAATAGCTAAGTTAGGTGGAATAGGTCATCTTGGAGCTACCTAGCCTTATTATGTCATTTAGGAGAGAACTTAGCTAGGTATAGGCCATTCTAGATCTAACTTGGGTAAAATATGTCATTTTGCAGCCAACTATGATTATTAAATCCATTTTGACCTTATTATGTCATTTTGGAGCTAAATTAGTCATTTTAATGATCTAACCAAGGTTCTTATGATGTTTTTACCTAACTCTGCTAATTATGTCATTTTGGAGGATAATTGCTAAGTATGTCTTTGTTGGGGAAAATAACCTACGTAGAAGAAGAAAGAGAAGAAGCAAGAAGAGAAGAAGCAATAAGAGAAGAAGAAGGAGAAGAAGAAGGAAGAGGAGAAGAAGAAGAAAAGAAGAATGTCAAGAATAAGGAGAAGAAGGAGAATAAGAAGGAGAAGAAGAAGGAGAAGAAGAAGGAGAAGAAGAAGGAGAAGGAGAAGCAGAAGGAGGAGGAGGAGGAGAAGGAGAAGGAGAAGGAGAAGTAAAAGAAGAAGGAGGAGGAGGAGGAGAAGGAGAAGGAGAAGGAGAAGGAGAAGGAGAAGGAAGAGGAGAAGAAGAAGAAAAGAAGAAGGAGAAGAAAGCTTCTCTCCTCCTCCTTCTCCTTCTTCTCCTTCTTCTTCCTTCTTCTCCTTCTCCTTCTTCTTCTCTTCTTCTTCTTCCTGTTTTTCATTTCTCCTCTTTCTTCTCCTCTTGTCCTCTTCTTCGGGCTAAATGAGCTAATTATGACTTTTTGGATCTAATTATTTCATTTTGGAGGATAAAGAGGTAAGTATGGGTCATTTATTATTAAATAGGCCATTTTGGAGCTAACTAAGCTAATTATGTCATTTAGGTGGAAGCCAAGCTAAGTATAGGCCATTCTAGAGCTAACTTGGGTAAAATATGTCATTTTGGAGCCAACTATGATTATTAAATCCATTTTGACCTTATTATGTCATTTTGGAGCTAAATTAGTCATTGTAATCAGCTAACCAAGGTTCTTATGATGTTTTTACCAAACTATGCTAATTATGTCATTTTGGAGGATAATTAGCTAAGTATAGGTCATTTCTTATTAAATAGCCCATTTCGGAGCTAACTAAGCTAAGTATGTCATTTTGTTGGATATTTAGCCAATTTAGTCTTTTTTGGATAACTCTAAGCTACATAGAAGTAGAGAAAGAGAAGAAGCAAGAAGATAAGAAGAAGGAGAAGTAAAATAAGAAGGAGGAGGAGAAGGAGAAGGAGAAGGAGAAGGAGAAGGAGAAGAAGAAGAAAAGAAGAAGGACAAGAAGAAGGAGAAGAAGCTGCTCTCCTCCTCCTTCTCCTTCTTCTCCTTCTTCTTCCTCCTTCTCCTTCTCCTTATTCTTCTCTTCTTCTTCTTCTTCCTTTTTTTCATTTCTCCTCTTTCTTCTCCTCTTGTCCTCTTCTTTGGGCTAAATTAGCTAATTATACCTTTTTGGAGCTAATTCTTTCATTTTAGTGGATAAATAGCTACGTATAGGTCATTTTTTTATTAAATAGGCCATTTTGGAGCTAACTAAGCTAATTCTGTCATTTAGGTGGAAGCCAAGCTAAGTATAGGCCATTCTAGAGCTAACTTGGGTAAAATATGTCATTTTGGAGCCAACTATGATTATTAAATCCATTTTGACATAATTATGTCATTTTGGAGCTAAATTAGCTAAGTATAGGTCATTTTTTATTAAATAGCCCATTTTGGAGCTAACTAAGCTAATTATGTCATTTTGTTGGATAATTAGCCAATTTAGTCTTTTTTGGATACCTCTAAGCTACGTGGAAGCCAAACATACCATTATCGTCATCACAACGGTGAAGCACGGTGGCTCTGGTATCCCACTGGGTCTCTGGGGCCGTACCCTCATCCCTGCTTTGCTCCGGAGTCGCTTGGAAGGAAGTCTCCGGAGTCACCTGAGGCTCGTCGACCTGAGGCGCGTCGACCTGAGGCTCGTCGACCTGAGGCGCGTCGACCTGAGGCTCGTCCACCTGAGGCGCGTCGACCTGAGGCTCGTCCACCCTAGAAGTCCTGTGCTCAGGTGAATCAGCTTGGGTGGCGGTGAGGAAGGCGTGGCAGCCACCGCCCTACCTCTCCCACGGGCACGTGTACCTTTAGTACAACATAAATACCAACATGAGTAATAAAATGTATATAAATACCAACATGACTACAACATAAATACCAACATCAGTACAACATAAATACCAACATGAGTAATACCTTTAGTACCTCTCGCCTTCGCGGGGACTCGACCTCCTCTCACGGGGGCCGCGAGAGTCGAAGAAGCGGCCACTCCATGCAGAGTAGAGAGCAACGCTCTCCGAAGAGCCGACTCAGGAATAATGGAAGTACCCATCCCATGACCCGCCGACGAAGGAGCCGCAGAGTGCTTTCGACCCTTTCCCACCATCTTTCAACACCTGTCATGACAAAGAGTAAATGAAATTAGTACAACATAAATACCAACATGAGTAATAAAATGTATATAATTTAAGTGTATCATTTTCATAAATACCAACATGACTAATAAAAATTGAATACCTAACATGAACTCAAAATTTATATATAGTAATAGTTGAATACCTGACATGAACTAATCGTGCTCGTCTATATATGCTTCGGGGTCAATAAATGCATCATGATCATCACTATCATCAATAAATGCATCATCATCATCATCACTATCAGGAAGAACATGTGGAAGGCCACCATTATGTAATCGGTCAAGAAGTGACAGGTCATCCGCAGCAGTAACCTCTTCTTCTTCCTGCTCTTCCTGTTCGGGCTCACGTGTTAAGACGGATTCACCGTCGTTGTCTACTTCAATGTTCTGGGGTGAAGTAGAGCAGTTCTTGAAACGTTTCTTGGAAATACGTGTTTCTTGGAAGAATTCTCCTTCATATGTGTTTGGGTTAATGTGAGGTTCGTAATCCTCTTCATTGAGGGTAGGTGGTCTAAAACGTGGTGGCACTTCATAAACGACATCCCAACCTTTCAGATTTGGATTAGTTTGGCAGGCCCACGGTAGATAGAAAACTTGTGTCGCCTGTTGAACCGTAATATAGACATCTGGAACATCGAAGTGGGTGTTTTGGTTGATTTCGACTAGTCCCATATGTTCATGAGTCCTTCTAGTCTCCCTCGGCTCAAACCAATGGCATTTGAAGACTACGACGGTCGGTGGGTTTTCACCATAGAATAGAAGTTCATAAATTGCTTCAACTCTTCCATAATACTCGGTGCCTCCTTTGCCGATAGCAGAGACACAACAATTTGTAGTCTTTAGGTCAGGCATAGATAGCTCTTTGCCAAAGGTACGAAAGTGATACCCGTTGATGTTGTATTTGTGAAATGAACGGACCTTATAGTCAAAACCATTAGCGACTTGTCTCAACTCGGCGTCCATAGACTCTGCGTCAGCCTACAAGTTTAATACGAAAGAATGGATGCATTAGCCGCAAATTAGACCAAGAAATCAAATGGACCATTAATGGTAATTAATTACCCTTTGTTTGAACCAAGAGATGAAACCGGGATAGTTGCCTCCATGCTTTGCGAGAAGCTCATACTCTTCGACGGAATCCTTTTCGATGACCGCTCCATCCGAGAATTCGGCAACGTATCGACTATATCAAATATCCGGGAATAAGAGTAGTTGAAAGGAATTAGAAGTTATGGAACAATAATTTACCGAGAACTTACTCGATGTACGGCCGCACTTCTGTTAGGTTGGTGAAGATATACAACGAAATGGTCCGCCATTCTTCGACATCCAACGATTTCCCTTTCGAAGCACCGGATGGTGCGAGCTTACCTTTGAATAGGCTTAGGTTGGATCGACCTTTTTTTGGATTGTCATCATTGTACCGAGGCTTCGGGTTATGCAAATGATGATTTTTGGCTTCGTAGGGTGTTGTCACGAAGTTTGCCGCCTCCTCGGTAACGAAGGCCTCGGACATCGATGCTTCAATTCTACGTTTATTTTTACACTTAGCTCGAAGCGTCTTCTGCATCCTCTCAGTTGAGAAGCACCATCAATTTTGAACGGGCCCGCCCAATCTTGCCTCGGTCGGGAGATGCAAAATCAAATGCTGCATTGGATTAAAGAAGCCCGGTGGAAAGATCTTTTCTAATTTGCAGATCAACTCCGGCGCCAACTCTTCCATTTCATCTAGCACGCCAGGCGATAGTTCTTTCGCACAAAGAGAACGGAAGAAATAGCTCAGCTCTGCCAGTACTAGCCATTCATCCTCAGGGATAAAGATACGCAACATCACCGGCATGACCCGCTCAATCCATATGTGCCAATCATGACTCTTGAGACCAAATATTTTTAATTTCTCCAGACTCGCTCCCCTCTTTAGATTCGCAGCATACCCATCGGGGAACATCAACCGCATTTTCACCCACAATAGCATTTCCCTCATAGCTGGCCTTTGAAGATTGAACCATGCCTTTAGCTTCGCTATGCTTTGCTTTCCTTTCCGTTGTCGCAAGTTCTGTAACGGTCTATCACATAGAGCCTCCAGGTCGATTCTAGCCTTAGTATTATCTTTTGACTTCCCCTCTACGCCGAACAATGTACCAAAAATGGCCTCCGCAATATTCTTTTCAGTGTGCATCATGTCGATGTTGTGTGGGCAAAGGAGGTCTTTAAAGTAAGGTACATCCCACAAACATGACTTGTGAGTCCAGGCGTGTTCCGTATTATACCCTTTGAAATACCCTGGACGTTTAGGATCCGGCTCGAGAGCATTTATCTGATCCAGGATATGTTGGCCTGTCAACGCAGCTGGTGCAGTGTCTTTGACAACTCTACCTTCGATGAAATTCTTCTTGTCTTTTCTGAACTTGTGGTCAGGATCCTGGAATTGTCTATGCATGTCAAAGCAAGAATACTTGCGACCAGCCTGCAGCCAACGGAACTGAAGAGCTGCCTTGCATGTGATGCACAGGAACCTTCCATGCACACACCAGCCAGAGAATAGAGCATACGTCGGATAATCATGCGTCGAGTACATGTACCACACGTGCATTTTGAAATTTGTTTTGGTAGCGGCGTCGTAGGTCTTGAACTCATTATCCCAGGCTTCTTGCAACTCATCCTTAAGCGGCTGCATGTACACATTCATATTCTTCCCCGGATAGTTGGGCGCTGGAATTATCAACGTCAGGAAAATGTTCTTTCTTATCATAATCTCTTCGGGTGGGAAGGCCAACAACGGTATTGTGTTGCCGTCATACCATACACATTGAACCCATCCGTGCTGATGGAAACTCTTGGATGCCTTGGATCTTCCGATTTATCCTTAGGTAATGCATCGAAGTGCTTCCACGCAAAACCATCTGAAGTGTGTACCAGCATCTTGTTCCCATCCGCATCTAGTTCGGTTCTTTTGCCCAATTTGTGCCATGTCATCTATCTGGCCGTCTCTTCGACCATGAACAGACGTTGAAGTCTTGGTACGATTGGCAGATACCGAAGAACACTAATGGGGATTTGGTCTGATTCTTCTCACCCATACCGTTGTCTACCACAATATACCTGGAAGAATTGCAAATGGACAATAGTTCAAGGCCGCATACTCAAGCCTAAATAAGGCACATCCATTCTCACAGGCATGTATCTTCTCATAGGGCATCTTAAGTACACGGAGGATTTTCTCTGACTAGTACAGGCTTGCCGGCAGTACATGGCCTTCGGGTAGAAAGCGTCCAAATATCGTCATCATCGCGTCGTAGCATTGTCTGCCTAGGTTGAATTGAGCCTTCAGAGCCATTACTTGCGCGATGGCATCCAGCTGACAAAGCTCAGTCTGCTCGTGGAGAGGACGTTTTGAAGACTCCAACATTTCATAGAAGGCCTTTGCAGATTCCTCCATCTCATCATCTGAATCTCGAGCATCATCAAAGTCTTGCACCATGTCTTCGATCCCCGTACCATGCTCGTCGGTGCGACGACGAATCACCTCAGCTCTGGCACGTTGGTCAGACTCACCATGAAAAGTCCAAACCGTATAATTAGGCGTAAAACCCCACTTCTGCAGGTGTTTACCCATTTCAAACTTTGTCTGCTTTTTCCAGTTGTCGCAGTTGGGACAGGGGCACCATGTTTTTTGTTGGCCATTTGCAAATGTAGCTCTCACAAACCCCCTGGTTTTTGTTAACCATTCATTGGTCATGTCTTTCTGACTAGGGTGCTTAGTGTACATCCAAGCACGGTCACTCATGTTGCCTAGCTACCTATGGGCGTAGAAGAAATAAATTAATATATAATTCATCACCTATATTCATCCTCTAATCAAGTTTGTCAGTTTTATTACGTCCATGCAACCTACAAGCTAATAGGTAAAGATAGGTCCTAATCCCGCCCGAGTATGTGTAGATTGGGTTCGTTTTCCCATGCTTTGCTCCAGATGCGATGCACAATTTCGGCAGCACCTCCCCGCTGTTCTCCTGATACACGTCTCGGCAATAAGCAGAGAGGATGTGTACCCGGAGAACAACAGGGAGGCACTAACGAAATTCCGCATCGCATCCGGAGCACAGCATACGGGAAAACGGACCCAATCTACACATACTCGGGCTGTCCATGGATAAAGTTGGACAATTCGAAAGAATCACGGTTATAAATATGCAAATGTATGCATATTTATAGATGTAACCCTTTCGAACGGGAGACGCATAGTGTTCACGCATACTGATGATTCAATCTACCTACAGCTAGCAAGTTTCGTCGGCAGGAAGACCGGAACAGAGCAAATGAAGGGGCAGGAGGAGATGTCATCTGTGCTCACCCACAAACGCAAGGGCGGCGCTCATCGAACGCACGGGGAGGTCTTCGAACACCAAACCCTCGCAGCGACGAAACAACTGCACATTTAAATCCACCCAATGAACACAAATATATATATATATATATGATGTTTTTCATAAAAAATCGGAAATTATATGACCTAACTCATAATTCACACATATATGACCCTGTCGGCCTCTAGAAGGCCGAAGAGCACCCTTTCGGTCAAATGGAGGCCGAAGAGGTGTCGGGGCTCTCTCTCACACTGATATGGTGGTGTATATATGTTGGTGGACACTCTCTCACAGTAATAGGTTCGATCGGCGGTCATGTGCGCCTCCCCTCTCCTCTTCTTGCACAATATATCGATGAGTATATCGCGAAGAAGAGGAGAAAGAGGAAGTGCCCCCCACGACAACAGTCGGGATTCCTTCATCAAGAACACACATATGAAAGTTATTTAAGGAAAGCCTCGACGGACCGAAAGTCACACACGCATTATACCGTTGTACATCGACCCATGATCACTCATCTTGCCTAGCTACTGGACACGCACAGTGCCGGGGGTCAGGGGTTAGTGGCGTCGGGAGTCAGTGCCGTCGAGGGTCGGTGGTGTCGGGTGTCGGTGGCGTCGGAGTTCGCGGGTTAGTGGCGTCGGTGGTCGGGGGTCAGTGTCGTCGGGGTTCCAGGGTCAGTGGCGTCGGGGGTCGGTGGTCGGGGGACTTTTCGGTCAACAAGTGGCCGAAGAGGTGTCGGAGGTCGGGGGTTGGGGGTTAGTGGCGTCGGGGGCGGCATATTAACAGCTGCGCGGAGTTTTCTGCCAGGGTGTCGTCAGGATGTCGTGTCACGGTTTCGGGCATCGTGTCGGGGTGTCAGGGTGACAGGGTGTCATTTTCTTCTTCTTCATCTTCTTTTTTCCTCCTCTTCCTTTTCTTCTTCTTCTTCTTCCTTCCTTCCTTTTCTTCTTCTTCTTCTTCTTTTTCTTCTTTTTCTTCATCTTCTTTTTATCCTCCTCCTCCTCCTCCTCCTCTTCTTCTTCTTATTCTTCTCCCCTGATCTACTTATTCTTCTTTTATTCTACCTAGCACTAATTAACAAAATAACCTAGCTAAATCTAATCAAATAACAAATAACAAATAACCTACTAGCTAAATCAACTAAATCAATCAAATTACTTAACTAACTAAATCTAATCAAATAACAAAAAATAAAAAATAAACTTACCAGCCGGGGAGGAGGGGCAGCCGGGGCAGTGGGCAGCCGGGGAGGAGAGGCAGCCGGGGCGGTGGGTAGCCGAGGAGGAGGGGCAGCTGGGGAGGAGGGGCTCGGGGAGGAGGGGCTCGGGAAGGAGGGGGCGGCGCTGGGGCGGCCGGAGGGGGCCGGCGGGGAGGAGGGGGCGGCGCAGGGGCGGCCGGAGGGGGCCGGCGGGGGGAGGAGGGGCTCGGCCACGGGGAGGAGGGGGCGGGGAGGAGGGGGCTTAGGGGAGGAGGGGGCGGCGCTGGGGCGGCCGGAGGGGGTCGGCGAGGAGGAGGGGGCGGCGCTGGGGCGGCCGGAGGGGGCCGGCGGGGAGGAGGGGCTCGGCCGCGGGGAGGAGGGGGCGGGGAGGAGGGGTGCGGAGCGCGGGGAGGAGGAGGTGGCCCTAGGGCGGCCGGAGGGAGCCGGCGGGGAGGAGGGGGCGGCGCTGGGGCGGCCGGAGGGGGCGGGGAGGAGGGGGTGGTGGCGCTGGGGGGTGGGCGCGGGTGAGAGAGAGAGGGTGAGAGAGAGAGGGGGTCGCTAGGGGGTGAATCGGGCGCGGGAGACGGTTGTTAGGGGGGGCCTCTCTTTGCCGTCTGCCCTCCGACGACAAAGAGATGGATGGCAGACGGCAAAGAGGGCGCCGTGATGGGGTGGGCGCGCGTGAGAGAGAGAGGGTGAGAGAGAGAGGGGGTCGCGAGGGGGTGAATCGGGCGGGGGAGACGGCTGTTAGGGGGCCCTCTCTTTGCCGTCTGCCCTCCGACGGCAAAGAGATGGATGGCAGACGGCAAAGAGGGCGCCGTGATAGGGTGGTGGAGGGGTTGTGCGGTGGGGGGGAGGGGCTCTTTGCCGTCTGCCCTAGCTTCTTTGCCGTGAGTGGGCAGACGGCAATGGCCTGGCACATGGCAAAGACACTGTTTGCCATGTGCCAGTTCTTTGCCATCTGCTTTTGGACAGCGGATGGCAAAGAGAAACTTTGCCATGTGTCAGCAGACGGCAAAGGCCTGACACATGGCAAATAACTGAATTCCAGTAGTGAATCGTGGGAAGCCCGGACACTACTCAAGTGAGTGCACGACTCCATACAAAAGGAAAGAAGAGTCACGAAGAAGACGAAGCTCAAGAGACGAGTCACCTCGAAGAGGGAGAAGGAGTGGGGATGATCGTTATGAACGAAGAACCTCAAGGAGAAGTAGGGACTCGGAGAAGAAGGACAAATACACCAAGGGCTAATCAAGAAGAAGACATCAAGGTCATGTTGGTGAATGGGTTTTCGGCTACAAATCCGACAACCACTCCGAGAGAAGCTACCACTCCAACTCCAACTATAGTCAAGATGAAGGTGTTGCCAGACATGCATTATTGACAACCGACTCCTATGACCTATTTGATTCACCAAATGAGGGGAGTGGGTGTTGCTTCATGGCTAAAGGCCCCAAGGTATCAAACCCCGAGTATCTTGATTTCAATAGTGATGAGGATGACTTGTTGATTGAAGATGACTTTCTATTCGACAAATCTAGTAATGTTAGTCAAGATGAACTTGCTAGTAATCACTCTAGTCTAGATAAGTCATGTGATGATGATAAGTTGGAAATATAACGACTAACTCAAGAACTAAACACTCTCAAGTTAGCTCATCAGTATACTCTACAAGATCATAGAGAGCTTGAAAGGACACATGAGAAGCTCCGCTTCAAGAAGCTCAATTTAGAGCAAGAGAATGAGTTCCTTAAAGCTATCAATGGCGATCTTTGAAATAAGACTTCCTCTTATCTAGCCAAACGACTTTTCTTGTCTATGTTCATGCCACAAGTTAAGACTAAGCAAACTAGTAACAAAGGCAAGAAAAGTTATTCAACTAGTAGCTATAAAAATAATAAATCCAATGATATTGCTTCTAGTAGTTCTATTGATCCCACTAAATATTTTTTTCCAAGTTACACTTGATAAAGAAAATGAACTCTTGAAAGGGATTATAGAGAAAGTTATCTACAAGAGTCTTGCCAGGTGCAAACAATTTGAGGAGATTGTACGCAAGCACGAAGGATACCGTAAGAACCGTGGCATTGACTACTTCAATGCTCATGGAGTTGAATGGGAAGAAGGTCAATATACCAATCCCAAGTTTGTTCCTAAAAAGGAGAAGTATGAAAATACTCTCCCCAAGGGAACAAAATCTCAAGATGAGCTTCCACCACAAGACCCCAAGCTCAAGGGCAAGAACAAGCTTCAAGATGATATTAACACATATGAGGATGAATCACGAGCTATGGTGAAGTGGGTTCCCAAGGCTACTACAAGCTCAACTTCTACAAGTGCTACTTGAACACCAAGGATGCCCATCAACTTGATGTGGGTCCCTAGGAAGAAGAACTAGAAAAGTTCTTGAAGGGTGACTCCGCCAATGAAATCCAATCATATTCATTATTGGCAATAACTAGAGGCAATCAACATCAACATCATGCAATAGTTAAAGGAGTCACACATTCCCTCAAAGGTAAGCAAGGGAGAAGGTAATCAACAAATCAATGGACATCATCATGTATGCTTTGCACTCCATGTCCATAGATATCCTTGTATTTGTCTCTTATGTGCTGGGACTAACCTAGGTAGGTGAGAAGAGTAATTAAAAACAAGGATGCTCCCAACTCATGGTGATCTTCATCAACTTTGATCATCAACCACTACTTCACCTACATGAAGTCTTCATTGACAAAACCCAAGGTTAGTTTATCCCTCCTATGGGGGGGTGTCACATCAAGGGGAGCTTTACTCTAAGACTTGAGTCAAAGCATCTCATAGTACGTGACAACATTAAATGCTTTTTGTAGAAATGGTAACCCCACTTGTGCTTAAAAGATGAGTATGACCTATGATCAAGTATTCTTACTTGGCTCCTAAGTCAATATACTCATATATAGATGACTCCGTCATCGCCAAAGTGCTTTTTAGATGCTCGCGTGTTTGTGCATGTTTCCCATGTTTTCATTTGACATCTTATTGTGTGAGCATGTTTGTCTGCATTTATTTACTCATTCAAGGACATCCAATTGTATCTATTTGGCTTTTTATTTTTATTTTGCTAATTGGATGCACAAGAATGCCTAGGACCACTCCTCTAGCTATCTATGCTTTCTCACCTCATGTTCTATTCATGCTGCATCACAAAATTAGGACAAGTACTTGTCAATCTCTCTGTGTGAGGAGTACTCGGAGTTCCGTATCGAGAAAGGACTGACCATTAAAACTTCCCAAGTGCATCTCGGTGGAACCAACTCAAAAATCTCGGTCTCACTAAATGACTAGGGTTGATCTAGTTTACCATCTCGGCACTACCGATACCATATTCTCGGTTACAGTGAGTCTTCCTATCAACAGACAGTTGAGGTACTCCGTGACATTGAAAATTGAGAATCGGTGTCACCGACAGCTATGGGTTCATATGGAGGCAGACCCAACTTTTGAAATATATTCTTCAACCGTCGCCCCGACGAAACCATTGCTGCCAAACAAAGGATCCTGGTTATCACCGTTGTCTTCCCTAGAGCCATCGCCATTGGAAGTCTCCGCCATCGACGAAATCCTCTCCCGCGGTGCCGCCGTAGCAAAGTCGTCACCAAGCTAGGGTACAATTTCGCCCCCTCATGTGCTCCAACCACCGATTCTTGCACATTAGGGGTTTTCCATCAATAATTCATAGTTTGAGATTGATTCATCCATGAGAAATTCCTGTAGTATCGCGAACGAACGATTTTTTAGGTTTTGCCGTCCGCCACATGAATCTTGGTAGAACCGATGCAAACTAATCGGTTGCACCGATCTGCTTTTCTGGTCGACTTAGAACAGTCTCGGTGAAACCGAGTGCCCATTTTCGGTCTCATCGATTGTGGTGCCAAGTTTATGTTAAGGAGACTGTATGGCTCGGTAGGTCCAAAAAATTTGCTTCGGTTGTACTGATATACATTTGGCAGCATGCAAAATTTGAGAAATCTTAGTTCAATCTTTCAAAAACAAGCTACATTTTGTGATGACTTATCTTCTTCTAATCTGCTATACTCTATTCACAGGGTCAGATATGTCAGATGCTGAGGACAGCCAGAATTTACCCTGGGTCTAGCTAATCTTCAGATCCAGGCACCCCCCAGGTCTCATGGGTTGCCCAAGGCTGCTACTAGGACCAGGAGGAAGCTGAATTCAGATGAGGAGGATTCAGATTTGATGCCTGAGGAAGTTCTTTCCAAGAAGAAAAACAAGGCTGCCAGGAAGTCAGCAAATGAAGCCACCTCTTCCAGGAGGGTGGTCAGCAAGACATGTGCCCTTCTAGAGTCTAAGAGAGCACCTGGGAGTGCTAGGTCCAGCATGACCATTGAGCCCCCAAGGAGGTCATTGCCTAAGAAGGCAGGTGAGAACAAAGCCAGGAAGAGGATTATCCATGTTGTTGGGAGGCCCACCTCAATGTATGATGACCCTAAGGAGGTTGTTGGTGTTGCTTGTGACGACGAAGATAAAGTTGTCAAGGCCCCTCCCAAGAAGAAGCAAAAGAAGATTTTGGCAGATGCTATGCCACAGCAAGGTCCCTCTAAGAGCACCAAGTCTGCCCCCAAGAAGGCTGCGAATGAATGGTTCAGGAGGACATCCAGACAGATTCCATCTTCTGAGAAGAACAAGGAATCTACCTTCAGAGAAGTTGATGAGGATGCCATGTCTGCATTGATGAAGCTCATACCTCATCTTCTAGTGCACAATGCCAGCCATCCTTTAGCTACAGATATGAAGAACAAGGATGCAAGTTTGAGAGAGTGGAGGCCATTGATCCTTACTCACAGAGGAAGAAGACAATTGTGGACTACAGGTTCTACACCAAGCAACAACAAGATTTTTATGAGACTGTGCTGCTTGACAAGAGTTCGGGTGTGAGTGACATGAGATATGTCGTCTTGGAAGTACATCAAGACGAGTGAAGACTATTTCCCCAATGTTCAAGATAACTTCCACTATGTTGGCACAGAATTCACTGCATGGAACGTTGAGATGATCATGCAATTCTACTCCACTGCTCACTTCTATGGAGATGGTAGGATTGTGTGGATGACAGAAGGAGCAAGATATGAGTCAACTATTGATGAGTGAGATTCCATCTTAGGAGTCCCAAAGCCACAGAGTCGAAGGCAAGCCACAATGGCATGGAGGACATGTAAAATGTCATTCTTGCTGCATAGTTTCAGTCCCACGAGCTAGGATCTATCTATCCCCTCCAGGCAGGTCTCCGCACCATCAACACCATTTTGAGGCATACTTTCATGCCCAATTTAGGTGACAGAAGGTGATCCGAGGCTACTCCATCAACCTACTAATTCATATGGACTAGCACCAAAGATTCAAAGTGATCAATGTGATAGTGGAGACTTTGAAGAGGGTTGCTACTGATCAGAAGCGCTCATGCTGCTATGCACCCTACATTCAGATGCTCAACAACTCCAAGCTGGCGAAGCACATCTTTGCTCTGGATAGACCCCACTTTTCCGTACAGCCATACTTTAAGGAGAACATTGTGGTGATGGACCCAGACCATCCCACATCACCTGCAGCTAAGGCTCAGGCAGAAGCAGAGGCAGAGGCAGCTAGAGCCACTAGTGCTCTGGTCCCTAGTTTCAGGAATGAGAAGATGGATCTCTTGATCTCAAAAGTTCAGGTCATGCAGAAGGACATCAAGGACATACTGGAGAACTAGAGAAGTCTTGTGAGGATGTTTGAGACCAGGATCAAGACCCTCAATGACAAGGTAGATGGGCTGAATAGGACCGTGACTGAGTTCAAGAAGGAAGTTGACTATGTGCCTCTTCCTCATTCCACAAATAATGATGATGATTATTATGAGGATGTCTCTCCTCTCAGGCCAGCTACTCACTACACTACCCAGGTTAGATCAGCTACAGTACCAGCTCCCATGTCGAGGCCTTCTTCATGAGCACCTGCTAGTGTCACCTCAGCTCCATCAGTTCCCCCAATGCAAAAAGTTGCTACTCCAACTCCATCGAGGACATCTACAAAGGTCCTCGCCTATGCACTTCCCTCGACTCTGACCACTGGAGGAAATGACCCCCAAAAGGACGATTAGCTATATCTCTTTGAACATTTTGGTTGTCGGCGTTCTGGGAACGGGGGTACCCAGACCTGCCTGCCTGCGGCCCAGGACATGGCCCACCTCGTCATCCAGACACGTCTTAACGCGACTTCACTCAAGACAAGGCCCGCGCGAGGAAGAACGACACCAAGGCCAGTAAGGATGGGCCTCATCAGGCCCCCTCTGGAGCAGCGGAGATCTTTATGGAGAACCCAACCTCAAGAGTCAATGATGACGCAACGAAGGACAGGCGGGCTCCAGAGCGCAAGGCGGTGTAGTTTCCCCTTTCGTGCAAAGGGAGAAAGGACGTACGTAGGTTCCCGAAGCGCCACCCAAAGGTTTCCATTCCAGTGCAACAACACCACTACCATGAGCCCCGCAGGGCGGATGTCATCGCTGATCCCACCTCTGCATCATCAACAACTACTTTGCAAGCGAAGACCACCTTTAGATAAGGCGCGGATGTACTCCTGCCCCACTTCAAATTTGGCCGTTCTGGGTTCCCTTCTCGCAATTGTGATAAGGGAAGAGGACCCGATCCACTACTATATATAGAGGATAGGCCGCAGCATAGAGGAGGATTCACGACGAGTCCATCTGAGAGAACAACAAGGGGGAGAACGAACCACAAGACAACGCAAACATCCAAGCTAACCACCAAAGCCCCCTTGCGAGGCTTGGAACCACTGTACTAGTTTATCCACCACACCTCCCCGAGAGGCAATCCACCAAAGAACAACTAGTGTATTACGCTTCCTAGCGGCCCGAACTAGGGAAACCACCGTGTTCATCTTCTTACTCGTCATCGTGCTAGTTCGTCGTAGTAACCATCAAGTAGCCAGTTAAGTAGGGTGAGGCTTCGGAGGATCTTCACTCACGCCCCTGTGTTTGAACCTTGACGGTTTTGTGGAGCCCGAAATCCCACATTTGGCGCGCCAGGTAGGGGCGTGTCGAAGCCTTCCATGAGCTAAGATCATCTCCCACCTTGCCGCTCTGATGGCTGATGCTCGCCAAGCCCACACTAAGCGCCGAGCTACCAACATTACCCAGACGGCACCCGTGGGCCGTGCTAGTCCCTCTCACCTGCGGCCAACACCGCCACTAGCCCAGATGACCACGAACTACAAGACTCCTCCCAGCCCGTCACCGTGCAGTGTGACAGCCACACCGCCACTCCATCGATCGTCCCAGCTACCGGATCGTCCTCCCAGGTTTGGCCCAGGCCGGCGCACAGTTTGGGTGCACTCGCCACGGAAAATGAGCTGCTCCGCTACCGCCCCGCCCCCAACTGCTATGATGACTGGCTTCGGCGCATCGCAGAGCTTGTTAGTGTTGCTGGCGATCCCTCAGCGCTCTCCTAGTCGTTTCGACACCGACCTTCCCTGATAGACGACGTGGCCCACAATGTGCCACCACCTCCTCCGCAACGCGACATTGACCCCGAGACCAGGCGTGAAGCACTCCAGCGCGACCAGCCCTGCGGGCCGCTGGCAAGGGCAAGAGATGAAGTAAGCTGCCAGGTGGTGCCCCAGCCACGCGTCGACACGCGTGCTCCCCGCATTGTCGAACCAGCATAACGACCGTGCACCACTCGGAGCGGCCCCTCAGGAGTGTCAAGATCGGGCCCTGCCCACACGTGCAGGAGCACCTGTCGAGCCGGTGGGCTACCTCTCCATCTCGCAGAGCTCCATCCAACTACATGGCCCTGCAAGTTAAAACCCCACCTACCCCCCTAGCTATGACGGCACCCCGTATCCCGCCGAGTTCCTACAACTCTACTCATTGAGCATCCGGGCGCCTGGTGGAGATGACAAGATCATGGCAAGCTGGTTCAACATGGCACTCAAGGGCGGCGCGCTTTCCTGGCTCCTTAACCCCCATAGGGGTCCATCACCTCTTGGGACGACCTACGCAAGCGTTTCGTCGCCAACTTCCAAGGTACCCATGACCGCACACTTACCGTGAGCGACCTGTGGCATGTGAAGCAACAGGATGGAGAGACCCTGCACAAGTTCATACATCGCTTCACAACTACGTGCCTCATGGTCCTGAAGGTGTCAGATGAGGCTATCATCTCCGCTTTTACCAACGGCGTCACAGATATCAAGATGAAGAAAGAGCTCGCCATGAACGACGAACTGTGCTCCTCCCTGGAGATGTTCAACCTGGCGAACAGGTGCGCCATGGCCAAAGAGGGCCGCCTGTCACTCCGTGACCCTTGGGCGGCAAAGCCAGAGGAAAAGCAGACCAAGGCCAAGGAGGTGAAGCACAAGGCCCCAGCGGTACACGCAGCCGAGCCTGAGGCGAAGCGCAGCCAAGCCTGAGGCGAAGCGCAGCCGAGGTGAGGAGCATCCCATAGGTGGGAGACAACCTGCATCTTCCATGCCACCAACAACCACGACACCGCCGACTACTAGGAACTCAGGCTGGTTCGCGCTGAATACTTCGACTGGTGCTACGGACGTAGAGACCGTGCCTTCGGACGGGTGAGGCCGTTGGGACAACTGGGATCCGCGTCAAGGCTAGCGCGACCAGCCTCAGGAGGACCGCTGGCACGATCAGGCTCGATAGAATCACTGGCGCGATAACCCTTCGCAGGGTTCGTGCCGTGGCCAGCCTCATGAGGGCAGCCTACCACCACTACCACCTCCACCGAGAAGGAACAAGGAGGACAGACAGAACGATGGAGCTGGGGGCTTCCAGGAGGTCAGGGCGGTAGCATGTATCTTCGGCGGCGCCAGGCGCCAACATCGAACCGCGTCTTAAGGCAGTTCACACGGGAGGTGAACGCGGCTTTCCCAAAGCCTGAGGCCATGCATCCCCTCAAATGGCCCTAGACTGCCATCACCTTTGAGTCGAGGGATCAGCTCAGGTGCTCGTTGTCACAACCCTAGCAAGTGTCATAGGCTAGCAATGTGTTTACATCATCATCATCATCATTGCATCAATATGATATGGGGAGAAAGAAAAGAAACCCCAAGCATTCATGAATTAAAGAAATTCCAGATAAATGAAATTTCAACAAATCCAAAATGCCCATAAAAAATGTCCCCTATGCCTGATAATTAGGGACATGTATATACCAGGGGACATTTGAATTATTTGAACATTTAAAATAATTTGAATTAATGGTTTAAGTCCCTGGAAAATGATAAATAAAGCAAATATCATTATCACTGTTTTCAAAATAATCTGAAATTGTTATTATAAGTTTGGAATAGTCAAACTTCAATTTAGAAAATATGTGGGTCATTTTGACAAGTTATTTGGACCTGCAAAGAAATAAAATAAATGTTAGAAAGCAGAAAACAGAATTAAAAAAAAGAGAGAAAAGCCAGAAGAGGCTTATCTGGCCCAGAGAAGGAGACGGCCCAGCCCACCAGGGCCAAGCGGTCATCTTCAACCTCTGCCAGTAGGCAGAGGCGAAGTGCCGCGCGGCGCCGGGAGGCCTCCACCTCCTCCCTGCCTACCCGTCTCTCTTCGGCCAGCGAGGCCTCGTGGATGACCTCGCCAGAGACGTCCGGATCGAGCCGACTCCCTCCTCTCTCGCGCATTCTCCCCTCTCATATCCGCCTCCCTTCCTCCCGGACCGAGAGCACCGCTGCCGTTGCCCCGTAGCCACCGGCCACCCCTCGCCCTCCCCAGTCGGTCCAAAAGCTCTGCGGCATCAAGCTGCCCGTGCCCGCTAGAGGAATCGCGCCGGGAAGCCCCGAAGACGCCATCCGCTCCATCTTCTCCGACTCCGGTCGCCGGACGCCTTCGTCGATTCGCGCCACCCGGTCGTCCCCGAGCCCGCTGACCAGCCTGACCGACTCTTTATGAGCTCCCCGTGCTTTCCCCTCTCTCCCCATGGACCTCTTCGCCCCCCAGCTGCCATCCCCGCCTTTGCCGAACTCCGGTCGCCGCCAAAGTTGCCGTGGCCGTCGACTCCGGCGTCCTCGCATCCTCCCGTTACCCTAGATGGACGCGGGCGTCCCCCAGCTGTCCATTCCTGGTCTCCGCCTCCCGAATGGTCGCCGGAGGGCCATTTCCGAGCCTCTCCGTCGTCTCGGGCCTCGCCGGCGGCTCGTCGCCGGTGGCTCTGGTCGTTTTGACCACGGGAGTTGACCCTGACAGGTGGGGCCACCCCCTGGTTAACCCTGGTTAGTTTAAAGAAAATAATTAATTAAAATAATTAAGCTAATTAGTCTATGACGTGTGGGCCCAGGGTCTGTTAATGATTAGGATTAGTCTAACTTAGTTAATTAAGCTAATCAGACACTGACATGTGGACCCCACATGTCAGGTTTGACCTTGGCCGGGTCTGATGACCAGCTGACGTCATGATGACATCAGGCTGATGTCATAAGTCAATTTCCTATTTAAAAATAATTCTAGAAATTATTTAAAACTTTGAAAAATCATATAAATTAATCTGTAAGTCAGATGAAAATAATTTATATATGAAAATTTATCAGGAAAATCCAATGAATCCAATGGTGCTATCATAATGCATGATAGAGCAACCTAAATAGATGAACATGGACATTTTCGCATTAGGTCAATATATAGATTTTGAAAAGCGAACAACTTTGAACCTATATTCAAATACATTTCAAATTTACACGACCAGTAGCTACATTAGCTCATCCATGCACATCATTATGCCATGTTCATGCATCATATTGTCGCATCTGCTTGTATTGAATGTTTGTCTGCATTGTGGTAGGCCCTAATCCGGAGGATACCACTCCGTACCCTGACGAAGGACAAAACTCTTCTGCAACCCAGCAAGGGAAGCAACCCCATTGATCATTTTCGATAACATCCCATCCTCTCGCTCCTGCTCTTGTTCAATGCATTAGGACATTGTTACATGACAGTCATACATGGTAGATGAACCTAATCTTCTGCATGACCTGATCTTGTCACAGTAAATAGCTAAACCATGCAACCTAGCATACCTAGTAGATGCTTGTGCCGTGATGTGCTTCGCTTACCTTCATGCCATGCTGCTATGCTAGAGTTGTGTCAGGTCTGATTCATCTGGGTGATGAACCAGAGTGAAATTGTGATGTTCTGATGTGATGAGCTCATAACGAATCCGTTTTGGTAAAAGGTAGCGATGAGAGGCTGTGTAGGAGTACATAGCGGGTTGTCTCATTGGGACCGTTGTTAGGAACTGAGTTCCGTGTTTGTAATCCAAGACTAGATACTACCACACGTTGGGATACTTAATTGACCCTCTCGACTCATCAGTCGCTTGGTCCTTGGTCCAGGTATTGCAAGTAGTTCTTGGTGTTTATAGCATGCTGGAGGCCGTGCGTATTGCTGACCCCCAGGGTGGGTTACGACACGGTAGGCAGTGGCACGGTGTACCAACGGTCACCCGAATGGTGGGCTTGGGAACCCTGCGCACATTGTTTGGGACCGTAACGGAAACTTCGGCCAGACTTCCGTGCGGGTCAGTCTCAAATAGGCGGTAGCCTGGACTAGAGGTCTTATGTGATTGACCGTCATGGCCGACTCCCTCGCTGGGCATCCGCTTGAAGGCTGCCGAGGTGCATGGTTTTATGAGCACACGACGATAAGTGGCGAGAGCGTGTGTGAAGAGGTACACCCCTGCAGGGTTATGAAATTATTCGAATAGCCGCGTCCGCGGATATGGACTACTTGGAGAACTTATGCTGTTCATAGATAATCAAATGGATACTTCTAAAATTCTCAAGACAAGTGTGAGTACCATGGATGGCACTCTTCCGGAAGGGGAAGGTGAGTCCATGGTGGTGTATTGTGATGGAGTTAGTGGACTCGCGTGCGATAAATAAAATTGTAACAAAGAGTGTAAAACTGAGTAGTGTAGGTTAGCCATGAGTCAAAGCTGGCTTTCTGCATAAACATCCCCACCCCTTTGTTGATACATGAGCATAATTAGACTAGGTCTGTTTTAAAGACTTGCTGAGTACGATTGTACTCATCCTTGCTTAATTAATGTTGCAGAAGAAAACCAGGACCCATCAGGTGGGTTCTATCTAGACGTTGACGATGCCGAATAGCTGGTGTCCCAGCTACGATCTTGCCCGTGTGGTGGGTTGTAGATAGTCAGGCCATATGCCTCTTTTATATTTTGCCGTCTGTACTCAGACCGCTTTAGTTTCCGCTGGCTTGTAATACTATGTTTGTATGACTTGAGTGCCGGGTCATGTGACCCTATCTGTATGAACATATTATGCAGGGCTTGTTTGAGCCTCCTAAATAAAAGTCATGTTATTGTATGGTTATGTTGTGATGCCATGGTTGTATCTATGCATATCGGGCATGTCGTGCGTACGTGTGACGTGCAACGGTATGTATGGGATCCGACACCAGGTTGTGTGCCTTTAGTAGTACTCTTTACGGGAAACTGCGTCTTTGTGCTTCCACCGAGCCATGGTAGCTTGCTACTGCTCCGGACACATTGATTCACCGGCATGTATCCTTCTTTGCTGTTGTGTCTGTACCTTCGGGGAAATGTCTCGCAGTGTAATGGAGTCCTTGTAACTTGCTATGACTCGTCTACACACGCTTGAGACCGACACCTGCATTGCTGGGTTATGTATGCCTGTTTCCCTACGGATGTGCCACTTGGGTTCTATGACTAGTTATGTCGGCCCGGGTTCTTTGTTGTGTGATTTCCAGCGACATGTTCACATACGTGAGCCAAAAGACGCAAATGGTCCCGGCCAAGGTAAGGTGGCAGCCATGGAGTACGGTGCGTGAGGCCGCAAAGTGATGTGGCTTGTTACAGTATGGAATCATATGACTTGAGATCGGGGTCCCGACAGCGTTGGTATCAGAGCCTGACTGACTGTAGGACTATCAAGCCAAACCGGTCGAAGTTGAGTCTAGAAACACCATAGATAAGTAGGGGAATTGATTGTGGAAGGGAACGTAAGGCTCTTTTTACTCCTCTTCCCAAGTTATTCTATGCTGGGTCATTCTCATCTTACCTACGGGGATAGGAACTAGGATTCTCATCTATTGCTTAGGATGACGAATTACTAGCCATGGACCAATAGCTAGGTTGTTTGTGAGTAAGTGTGGTCATTTTAGTGTTGTTGGTGTGACAAACAGATGGAGAAGAGATTCGAGTCTAGATAGTCGAGTGGTTATGCCTTTACAATCTCTTTTCAATTGTCTCAAAAATTTTGTTGAGCAATTACAGCCGTTATGTTGTCCGATTTCTGCTAGAGTCTCTAATGTCTTTGCATCATTCTCTGTTTCAGATGCCATCCCACCCTTTCCGTCAGGTGGTCCGTCTGACTAGGTGCATCGATGTGCCGGGTCACACGGCCATGTTGGTTAGAGTAATGGTGGAGGCTGGATATCGTTGGTACCCGGAGTATACCGTGGAGGAGTAGTACCGAGATTTCAACCAGAGTCAGTATCTGTGTACTGTTAGGATATACTCTTCATATCCTGGAGCTGCAGAGCCGCTTCACTAGACTCATGGATTGGGAGTTACCATAGATATGGCAGTTCAGGAAGCCGCTTACACCATGCTGACTATTATGAGGTTTCACCATGGTCTGCTTCAGAACACGGAGTTCTGCTATGTTCCTGCTTCCATGGGAGGAGAGGATGGATATCTCAGTCTAGCCTATTCTGATTGTTCTCATGAAGACCCTAGACTGCAGGTGACCCCTCAGATGTTGGAGAATAGGGATCGTGATGCACGTGCCCTACGCATGGAGCTCTATGCTACCCGTGCCCGTCTTTGGACAGCTTTGACGCAGTTGGCACCTGTCGTGTAGACAGGTTATGGAGATTTGGAGATGCTGACTCCATCGTGGACTCATTTGCCAGCACACGTAGACTGGCCTGATGTTGGAGGCATCACCCCTCTTCGAGGACCGCTGTTGCCGCCGACAAGGGGACCAAGGCCACACCCGTGTCCTAATGGTTTCCAGGGATCCTAGGCTAGAGTGTTTCCAGATCCGCAGGTTCAGCTCCCAGGTCATGGGGGTAACCTGTACGAGGCATTCTACGGTGATGTTTGAGTGCATGGATGTTAGACCTAGTATGGTAGTAGACGTATCGCCACAGTCCTATGTGTCTTGTGGGATATGATCAAGGTCGAGAGTTGAGTTTCGGAGGTGTAGATAGATAATGTATAGGATGCTTGTAATGCCTCCGATGAGTTGTGTCATCTCTCCGTAGTTGTTTTCAGCTTGGGTTTGTACTGAACTAAGTCATGGTGTGTATGAAACCTAATGTTCATATGGTAGTTGTTATACCATGTTGATTGGTGTTTATCCTACATGCCATGTTGATCAGTGCATTCCCTAATTCATGTCCTAGAATTGTTATTCCCCATGCCTAAGCTATGGATTGTTTTCCTCAGGATGGTGTCAACCAGGAACAACCCCGTGCATGCTCACGAGCAAGGCGAGGGTAGCCAGCCAAGGCAAGAAGAGTTGCCACGAGCACCATCTCTAGCATAGGTGATGCTAGAAGCCGAAAGGAATAAGAGGGAGACCAACAGACTATTGGAGAGGATTGAACAGAACACCGCTCGTGCTCCCCGCAATGATCACCATGATGGAGTGTCACTTGGTGACTTCATTAAGCTGTGTCCGCCTAAGTACCATCATTCGATCGATCCCCTCGATGCGGATGATTGGCTGACCAGCATGTCACGCAAGATTCTAGTTGCAAATGTTTCAGAGGCCAACAAGGTGACCTTTGCGACATACTTCCTAGAGGGACCCGCCAATCTATGGTGGGAAAGCTATGAAGCTATGCGTCCCCAAGGTCCTGCGCAAACCTGGGCAGAGTTTAGCGCCGCATTTCGTCTCCATCACATCCCGGAAGGGCTGATGGACCGCAAGAGAGAGGAATTCTGCGCCTTCACCCAGGGCAGATTGTCATTGGATGCATATAGCCGCGAGTTTGGAAACCTTGCTCGTTATGCTCCAGAGGAAGCCTCAACCGATGCCAAGAAGTAGGCTAGGTTCCGCAAGGGACTAAATGCTGAGCTTCGTCGAGATCTTCGTCTGCACAAGTGCACCACTTTTCAAGCTCTTGTTAACCAAGCTATCAATGCTGAGTCCGGACAGATTGACTACGAGGCCACAAGGAGGCATAACCGTGACTTCAACCCTGCATCGGGTTCAGGACCCAACAAGCGCCGAATATGGGTACCCAATGCAGCTATGCCGGCAAGGTACACTGCGAGGCCATCCTTCCAGGCACCTCGTCCAATTCAGTCCAACCCTCCACCCAGACCATTTGGAGGACCGCAAGCAAATGTTGCCCCACGTGCTATAGTGGTATGCTACAAGTGTGGAGAACCGGGACATTATTATCGTGAATGTCCCCAGAACAATGCCAAGCCCACTGGACGCGGAAAACCAGGGAAAGCCTTCTATGTGAAGCCAACTCCTACCCGCGGGCGAGTTAATTATGTGTCTGCTTAAGAAGCTCTGGAAGACCCCGATGTCATTCTAGGTATGCTACTTGTTAATAGCCATCCAACATCTGTTCTATTTGATACTGGGGCATCCCATTCATTCATCTCAGAAAGTTATGCACAGTTGCATAACATGTCTTTCTGTGACATGCCCACTCCTTTAGTAGTTCAGACTCCCGGATCAAAATGGCAAACTTCTAGAGTGAGTCATGACAATGAAATTCTGGTGGATAGAGTACTATTCTTAGCATCTTTGATAGCTCTTAAGTCTTCGTACATTAATATCATTCTAGGTATGGATTGGATGAAAGCCCACTATACCAAGATTGATACTCATTCCAGGAATGTTCAACTTACACATCCGTCGGGAGAGATAGTTAATGCCTCTACTCGAACAACCAAGCGCCAACTCTATTCCTTGAATGCTAGCCTTCTCCCTAAACTAGAAGATATTCCGGTAGTCCGTGATTTTCCAGATGTCTTTCTAGAAGAACTGCCAGGTATTCCACCTGTCAGAGATGTTGAGTTCGTGATAGAACTTATTCCAGGGACAGTCCCAATAGCCAGAAGACCCTATAAGATGGCAACCTTAGAACTAGCCGAGCTAAAAACATAACTCGATGAAGCTTTGAAGAAAGGTTTCATTCATCATAGTTCTTCTCCTTGGGCTTGCCCCATCCTTTTTGTTAAGAAGAAGGATGGATCGGATCGGATGGTTGTGGATTACCGACCAGTGAATTTGGTCAGTATCAAGAACAAGTATCCGCTCCCCAGTATCAACGATTTGTATGATCAACTCGCTGGATCCTCTGTCTTTTCCAAAATGGATTTGAGGTTGGGATACCATCAAATCACAATTAGGAACGGGGACATTCCTAAAATGGCTTTTGTCACTCGTTATGGCCAATACGAGTACACCGTTATGTCCTTCGGTTTAACCAATGCCCCAGCCACCTTCTCTCGACTGATGAATTCGATCTTCATGGAGTATCTGGATAAATTCGTCGTGGTTTATCTCGATGACATACTCATTTACTCCAAGAACGAACAAGAACATGCCAAGCATCTAAGGCTGGTATTGATGAAACTTCGAGAGCATCGCCTTTATGCCAAATTCTCCAAGTGTGAATTCTGATTGCCGGAAGTGACTTATCTGGGTCACGTGATCTCTGTCAAAGGTATTGCTGTCAATCCCGAGAGAGTTCAGGCCGTCCTTGATTGGACTCAACCTGAATCGGTTAAGCAAGTAAGGAGTTTCCTTGGCTTAGCGAGCTATTGCCACCGCTTTGTTGAGAACTTCTCCAAGGTTGCGAAACCTCTGACTGAACTCCTCAAGAAAGAGAAAAGGTTCGAGTGGACCCCACAATGCGAGCACCGTTTTCAGGAGTTGAAAAGATGACTGACGTCTGCTCCCGTTCTGGTGCCACCAGACTTCTCTAAGGACTTTGTTATCTATTGCGACGCCTCGCGATAAGGATTAGGTTGCATTCTCATGCAAGATCGTCATGTGATTGCATACGCATCTCGACAGTTGCGTCCACATGAGGATAATTATCCAACACATGATCTTGAGCTTGCAGCTGTAGTCTATGCACTAAAGACATGGCGACATTACCTTCTGGGTAATCGTTGCGAGATATACACTGATCACCAAAGTCTAAAATATATCTTCACCTAGCCGGATTTGAATCTCAGGCAAAGATGGTGGGTAGAGTTGATTACAGACTACGAGTTAGGGATAATTTACACCCCCGGAAAAGCCAATGTCATGGCTGATGCACTGAGTCATAAGTCCTATTGTAACAACTTGATGTTACAACAGGGTCAACCACTTCTCCATGAGGAATTTCGGAAGTTGAATCTCCACATTGTTCCTCAAGGATTCCTATCCAACTTGGTGGAGAAACCTACTCTTAGGGATCAAATAGTAGCTGTACAGAGATTTGACAAAGGTATATCTCGGATTAAGGAGAATATTGCTAGCGGAAACGCTAAGAATTTCTCTAAGGATGATGAAGGTGTGGTGTTCTTTTAGAATCGGTTGGTGGTTCCCAAGACCACTCGTCTAAGACAACTGATCCTTAAGGAGGCTCATGATTCTCCTCTCACAATTCATCCAGGTAGTACCAAGATGTATCAGGACCTATGCTAGAGGTTCTGGTGGACTAGGATGAAGAGAGAAATTGCTCAGTTCGTTGCTAACTGCGACGTTTGCCGTCGTGTGAAAGCAGAACATCAAAGGCCTGCTGGCACCCTTCAACCTTTAGCTATTCTTGAATGGAAATGGGATAAGGTCGGTATGCATTTCATCACCGGTTTTCCCAGGACTAAGAGAGGGAACAATGCTATCTTCGTAGTCATTGACCGCCTCTCCAAAGTGGCTCATTTTCTTCCTGTTCGTGAAAGCATTACTGTTAGTCAGCTAGCGGAGTTATATGTTTCTCGAATAGTTTCTCTTCATGGTGTTCCTTTGGAGATTAACTCAGACCACGGAAGTATCTTTACTTCTCGTTTGGGAAAGTTTTCAAACCGCTATGGGGACTCGTCTATCCTTTAGCACTGCTTTCCACCCTCAATCAAGTGGTCAAGTTGAGCGAGTCAATCAAATTCTTGAAGACATGCTCCGAGCTTGTGTTATATCTGTCGGTATGAATTGGGAGAACTGCCTTCCATTTGCTGAATTCGCATATAACAACAGTTATCAATCAAGCTTGGGCAAAGCCCCTTTCGAAGTTCTCCATGGACGAAGATGTCGAACACCTCTTAACTGGTCAGAAACCAGAGAGAGGCAACTCTTTGGCCCGGACATGATCCAGGATGCAGAGGAGCAAGTTCACATTATCCGTGAAAAGTTGAAAACAGCCCAATCCCGTCAAAAGAGTCAATATGACCGTCATCATAAGTCTGTGACTTATGAAGTTGACGAGAAGGCTTGCCTTCGGGTTACACCTCTGAAGGGTACCCATCGATTCGGTATCAAGGGCAAGCTGGCTCCTCGTTACATTGGACCTTTTCGCATTCTTGCTAAACGAGGAGAGGTTGCCTACCAATTGGAACTTCCTCTGCATCTTTCCAAAGTTCATGATGTCTTCCACGTCTCTCAACTCAGGCGTTGCTTTTCGGACCCTGTCCGAGAAGTGGAACACGAAGCGCTTGATCTCCAAGATAACCTTACATATCCGGAATACCCTGTTCGTATTCTTGATCAAGCTGAGCGTACCACTCGGCGTTGGAACATCAAGTTTCTCAAGGTTCAGTGGTCGCATCATTCTGAAAAGGAGGCAACATGGGAAAGAGAAGACCGTCTTCGACTAGAGTACCCCGCGCTCTTCCCGACGACTTCAAAATCTCGGGACAAGATTCTTTTGAGTGGGGGTGAGTTGTCACAACCCTAGCAAGTGTCATAGGATAGCAATGTGTTTACATCATCATCATCATCATTGCATCAATATGATATGGGGAGAAAGAAAACAAACCCCAAGCATTCATGAATTAAAGAAATTCCAGATAAATGAAATTTCAACAAATCCAAAATGCCCATAAAAAATGTCCCCTATGCCTGATAATTAGGGACATGGATATACCAGGGGACATTTGAATTATTTGAACATTTAAAATAATTTGAATTAATGGTTTAAGTCCCTGGAAAATGATAAATAAAGCAAATATCATTATCACTGTTTTCAAAATAATCTGAAACTCTTATTATAAGTTTGGAATAGTCAAACTTCAATTTAGAAAATATGTGGGTCATTTTGGAAAGTTATTTGGACCTGCAAAGAAATGAAATAAATGTTAGAAAGCAGAAAACAGAATTAAAAAAAGAAGAGAGAAAAGCCAGAAGAGGCTTATCTAGCCCAGAGAAGGAGACGGCCCAGCCCACCAGGGCCAAGCGGTCATCTTCAACCTCTGCCAGTAGGCAGAGGCGATGTGCCGCGCGGCGCCGGGAGGCCTCCACCTCCTCCCTGCCTGCCCGTCTCTCTCCGGCTAGCGAGACCTCGTGGATGACCTCGCCAGAGACATCCGGATCGAGCCGGCTCCCTCCTCTCTCGCGCATTCTCCCCTCTCCTCTCCGCCTCCCTTCCTCCCGGACCGAGAGCACCGCCGCCGTTGCCCCGTAGCCACCGGCCACCGCTCGCCCTCCCCAGTCGGTCCAAATGCTCCGCGGCGTCAAGCTTCCCGTGCCCGCTAGAGGAATCGCGTCGGGAAGCCCCAAAGACACCGTCCGCTCCATCTTCTCCGACTCCGGTCGCCGGACGCCTTCATTGATTCGCGCCACCCGGTCATCCCTGAGCCCGCTGACCAGCCTGACCGACTCTTTGTGAGCTCCCCGTGCTTTCCCCTATCTCCCAATGGACCTCTTCGCCCCCTAGCTGCCATCCCCGCCTTTGCCGAACTTCGATCGCCGCCAAAGTTGCCATGGCCGTCGACTCCGACGTCCCCGCGTCCTCCCGTTACCCTAGATGGACGCGCGCGTCCCCCAGCTGTCCATTCCTGGTCTCTGCCTCCCGAATGGTCGCGGAGGGCCATTTCCGAGCCTCTCCGCCGTCTCGGGCCTCGCCGGTGGCTCTGGTCGTTTTGACCACGGGAGTTGACCCTGACAGGTGGGGCCACCCCCTGGTTAACCCTGGTTAGTTTAAAGAAAATAATTAATTAAAATACTTAAGCTAATTAGTCTATGACATGTGGGCCCAGGGTCTGTTAATGATTAGGATTAGTTTAACTTAGTTAATTAAGCTAATCAGACACTGACATGCGGACCCCACATGTCAGGTTTGACCATGGCCGGGTCTGATGACCAGCTGACGTCATGATGACATCAGGCTGATGTCATAAATCAATTTCCTATTTAAAAACAATTCCAGAAATTATTTAAAACTATGAAAAATCATATAAATTAATCTGTAAGTCAGATGAAAATAATTTATATATGAAAATTTATCAGGAAAATCCAATGAATCCACTGGTGCTATCCTCATGCATGATAGAGCAACATAAATAGATGAACATGGACATTTTAGCATTAGGTCAATATATAGATTTTGAAAAGATGACAACTTTGAACCTATATTCAAATACATGTCAAATTTACACGACCAGTAGCTACATTAGCTCATCCATGCACATCATTATGCCATGTTCATGCTTCATATTGTCGCATCTGCTTGTATTGAATGTTTGTCTGCGTTGTGGTAGGCCCTAATCTGGAGGATACCACTCCGTACCCTGACGAAGGAGAGAACTCTTCCGCAACCCAGCAAGGCAAGAAACCCCATTGATCATTTTGGATAACATCCCATCCTCTCGCTCCTGCTCTTGTTCAATGCATTAGGACATTGTTACATGACATTCATACATGGTAGATGAACCTAATCTTCTGCATGACCTGATCTTGTCACAGTAAATAGCTAAACCATGCAACCTAGCATACCTGGTAGATGCTTGTGTCGTGATGTGCTTAGCTTACCTTCATACCATGCTGCTATGCTAGAGTTGTGTCAAGTCTGATTCATCTGGGTGATGAACCAGAGTGAAACTGTGATGTTCTGATGTGATGAGCTCATAACGAATCCGTTTTGGTAAAAGGTAGCAATGAGAGGCTGTGTAGGAGTACATAGCGGGTTGTCTCATTGGGACAGTTGTTAGGAACTGAGTTCCGTGTTTGTAATCCAAGACTAGATACTACCACACGTTGGATACTTAATTGACCCTCTCGACTCATTAGTCGCTTAGTCCTTGGTCCAGGTATTGCAAGTAGATCCTGGTGTTTATAGCATGCTGGAGGCCGTGCGTAGCGCTGACCCCCGGGGTGGGTTACGACATGGTAGGCAGTGGCACGGTGTACCAAGGGTCACCCGAATGGTGGGCTTGGGAACTTCGGCCGGACTTTCGTGCGGGTCAGTCTCAAATTGGCGGTAGCCTGGACTAGAGGTCTTATGTGATTGACGGTCGTGGCCGACTCCCTCGCTGGGCATCCGCTTGAAGGCTGCCGAGGTGCATGGTTTTATGAGCACACAGCGATAAGTGGCGAGAGCGTGTGTGAAGAGGTACACCCCTGCAGGGTTATGAAACTATTCGAATAGTCACGTCCGCGGATATGGACTAGTTGGAGAACTTATGTTGTTCATAGATAATCAAATGGATACTTCTAAAATTCTCAAGACAAGTGTGAGTATCGTGGATGGCACTCTTCCGGAAGGGGAAGGTGAGTCCATGGTGGTGTATTGTGATGGAGTTAGTGGACTCGCGTGCGATAAATTAAATTGTAACAAAGAGTGTAAAACTGAGTAGTGTAGGTTAGCCATGAGTCAAAGCTGGCTTTCTGCATAAACTTCCCCACCCCTTTGTTGATACATGAGCATAATTAGACTAGGTCTGTTTTAAAGACTTGCTGAGTACGATTGTACTCATCCTTGCTTAATTAATGTTGCAGAAGAAAACTAGGACCCATCAGGTGGGTTCTATCTAGACGTTGACGATGCCGAATAGCTGGTGTCCCAGCTACGATCTTGCCCGTGTGGTGGGCTGTAGATAGTCAGGCCATATGCCTCTTTTATATTTTGCCGTCTGTACTCAGACCGCTTTAGTTTCTGCTGGCTTGTAATACTATGTTTGTATGACTTGAGTGCCGGGTCATGTGACCCTATTTGTATGAACATATTATGCAGGGCTCGTCTGAGCCTCCTAAATAAAAGTCATGTTATTGTATGGTTATGTTGTGATGCCATGGTTGTCTCTATGCATATCGGGCATGTCGTGCGTATGTGTGACGTGCAACGGTATGTCTGGGATCCGACACCTGGTTGTGTGCCTTTAGTAGTACTCTTTACGGGAAAGTGCCTCTTTGTGCTTCCACCGAGCCATGGTAGCTTGTTACTGCTCCGGACACATTGATTGACCGGCATGTATCCTTCTTTGCTGCTATGTCTGTACCTTCGGGGAAATGTCTCGCGGTGTAATGGAGTCCCTGTAGCCTGGTACGACTCGTCTACGTGCAGTGATGACATTCGTGTCTTGCGACGTAATGGAGTCCTTGTAACTTGCTACGACTCGTCTACACACGCTTGAGACCGACACCTGCATTGCTGGGTTATGTATGCCTGTTTCCGTACGGATGTGCCACTTGGGTTCTATGACTAGTTATGTCGGCCCGGGTTCATTGTTGTGTGATTGCCGGCGACATGTTCACATACGTGAGCCAAAAGACGCAAACGGTCCCGGCCAAGGTAAGGTGGCAGCCATGGAGTACCGTGCGTGAGGCCGCAAAGTGATGTGGCTTGTTACAGTATGGAATCATATGACTTAGGATCGGGGTCCCAACACTCGTCCATGGCCGGCAGGCTCACCATGATGTGCCCTCCTACCATCAACAATTTCCTCATCCCCAAGACCCTTATCGACAGTGGAGCAGGGCTCAATGTCCTATCCATTGAGACCTTCGAGATGCTCCAAGTACTTTACGCCCAGCTCATGCCGACCAAGACCTTCTCGGGAGTCACTGATGGGTCCACCGTTCACATTGGGCAAGTACGTCTACCCGGCACCTTCAGCAGGCGCAAGAACTACCACACAAAGATCATCGTATTCGACGTCGCCCACATCCACCTCCCTTAAAATGCGATCCTTGAGTACCCGACCCTTGCAATGTTTATGGCGGCAACTCGTCATGGCTAAAACATCCTCAAGATGCCAGGGAGTGGCGGCATCATCACCGTTGCCTATGATGAGAAGGATGCCGTCTACTCCCTCGAGCGTGCTTACCGTGCTGCTGCGGCCGAGCGCTCAGATGACGAGGAGGATGCCCTGCCTCGTGAGGATTGTCACGCCCAAGATGCGATCCTATCCTTATTCACGGGGGCCTCGACGGGGATAGAAGCGCATCTCATCATGTTGCAAGAATGGATATCATTACAAGAACATTTATAGAAGAGATGAGCATATGGAATTATCTTACACTCTCCACAAGCTACATCAAGATCACATCAATACAACAACATACTCAAACATCATACAGAAGAGCAGGGTCCGACTACAAACGAAATCAAACGATAAAATGACACCCATCCTTGCTATCCCAGGTTGCCGCCTGGAACCCATCCTAGATCGATGATGATGAAGAAGAAGAACTCCAAACAAACAAGCATCTCTCTCACGTCGAAGCATAGCATTACTTCTACCTGAAACTGTTGTTGTAGTAATCTGTGAGCCACAGGGACTCAACAATCTCATTTCCATGGGTATCAAGACTATTAAAGCTCAACGGCTGAGGTATGGATAAGTGGTGAGACTACAGCAAGTGACTAAGCATTTATTTGAGTGGCTAACATACAAATACAGAAAGTAAAGTATGGTGGCATACACATAACGGACGTGAAATAGTAATGATCACTAACTGATCCTAAACACCTACTTACGTCAAACATAACCCCATCGTGTTCTGTCTCGAATAAGGACTGACAAGAAGAGACAATCATGGTTACACGCACAGTTGGTGTACTTTATTAAAGTTTACTTCAAGTTTGCTATGACTAGGTGTTTAAACAAAATATCCAAGTTTGCCACATAAGCGTGGGCACGGCTTTCCGAAAGATTTAACCCTGCAGGGGTGCTCCAACACATCCATCACAAATTAACCACACACAACGGGAATAATCTCGACCACGGGTCTCATGATATTCCTAGGCAATTCCATAGGAAATCCGCAACCTAAATATAGCCCGAAGAAAAATATGAATTCCTTACTCAAGACGTTCGAGAAAGGCAAAATAAATCCAGCAAGGCCACCCGGTGAGCCAGATCCGCATCTAGAGCCTTGCGCACTCTATCCATGGGCATCATCTGTCTATGCAAAGTGGAAGAAGAATGTAGTCCATGAAGAAGACGAGCGAACGTAGTCGAACGAATCCTCACACTCCGAACGCTTTTGGCAGTCTATCGAGACGAAGCAATCCGAAACAAACAATCAGCACTCAATAACACCACAACATATGCACGATATGATGCGCAAACAAATATGATGCATGTCCGGTTTGATATGCAAGGCATGGCATGGCATGGCAAGAACACCAAACAACTACTACATATTAAGTGAAGTTCAATATGCAACGACTTGCATGTTGACGAAACTCCACGTTCGAATTATTTAGTTCACTCCCATTTATCTACTCATCAATGTTAAATGTTGTTAACATGGCAAGAGGTGAAGCATGAACAATTATATCATCTAGGAATTTTAAATGGGGTCGGTAGCAACATATAGCATTTCCGAAACATCCACATAAGAATAATATGAATTTGGTCCATATCTGTCCTAACACAATTTTAGAGTTGTTAAACAGTACAATAAATGTCATCATGTGATTCTACATGTTTTCTAGAGAAGTTTCATATATGGAACTTTTTAAACGGAGCTACAGTTATTTAGTTATGCAATAAACCGCTTTTAACATGGCATTGAAGAAAATTAATGCAAACAGCAAGTTTAAGTATTTTTATCATGTGTGAAAGTTGGTTATTGTGAAACTACATAAAATTATGAACATTTTATGTATATTAAGTTTTTAAATACGATGCACGGTTTGAATGTTTTTAAATGCATGAACAACAAGGGTTTTTCTGTAAAATTGCAATTCATAGGTAATTGGGCAATTCGATAACAGAGAAAAAAAGGTAACGGGCCGAAAGTAGCGACATATCTTATCAAGGCTTCGCTAGGCGGGGAATAGGGCATTAGGCTCACAGCGGGCTTGGTGGGCTGATGGGCCTGCCTCGGAGGCAACCGACATGGCCCACGCACGGGGCGCTGGCGGTTGCGGGCGCCGCTCGGGCGTCCTCTTCTCTTCCTTGCTCGCACCCGAGATGGAGGCCGATGGCGACGAGGTTCAACGACGATGGCACCGGTGGTCGGAGCATAGGGGCACCAACCGGCAACGGGGATGGGTGGATCCGGCCAGCTCGCACCGGATCCCGACTATGGCGGCGGCATACAGTGGTTGGGGCTCCGGATCCAGGCGACGTTGACGTGGATCGGGAACGGGGAGGAGCTTTGGGCGGCATCAAGTCTGGCCTTCTCCGGTGAGGTCATCGAAGGATAGCGGCAGCAGATGGCAGGGCGACGAAGTTGGGGTGGCTCGGAGGCGAGGGCAGCCGTAGGAGCGGGGCTCGGCACAAGGGAGCTCGGGCGGCCATGCACGAGCTCGCGGCGGCGGCAGACGCGTCCTGGCCTAGATGGGCTCTACGGGCCCCGATCTGGGCTCACGGTCTCGGTGGCTAGGAGGTGGGAAGCATAGGGTAGGGTGGCGGTGCCTTGTTGATTTGGCATGGAATTCGAGGCTAAGCCTAGGATTTTCCAAAATAGGCAGGGGTAGGGGTCTTTAAATAGGGAAGGAGGGCTGGGTTAGGGTGTTTTAGCCCGTTTTCGGACCCTCCGATCGCGATCGGACGGCTCCGGTCGCGAGGTAGGCTAGGTGGGCTGGTGTTGGGCTATGAAGAGGGGTTTGGGTTGAGGAGAGAGGGAGATGTGAGCCCGTGACAGGAGTTGAAACACCGAGAAAACGGCAGATAATAAACCGATGACCGCAGTGCCACGATTAACCGTTCGGGTACCAAACGAACTCAGAATGCGACAAATTTGGCAGACAACCTACCTACACTATAATAAGACCGCACGCCTAGTTTGGACCCAATCCGAGAATATTTTGCACGCGCTTTTAAATCATTTTTTAAACGGTGCCGCGGGCGCGGGCGTGTGTGTGGTTGGTCTCAAAACGGACGACGACACGAACGGAGAGAACCGGCAACTACGGACGGATCGAAGTTTTCAAAAACGAGTGACGATGCTATGCAAATGATGTGAATGATGCAATGATGAATGTGACAACCAGACGAATCACACGACGACAATGGAAATAAAAGGGTAATCTTCTGGACCGTCGGTCCCGGAGTGTTACAACTCTCCTGCACTACACGAGGATCTCGTCCCGAGACCTAGGATGAGAAGGGGAAGAGAAGAACAAGAGGAAGAGGTAAAACTTTATTGCTTCTTTGACAAATGAGTGAAATCCACAAACCTTGAAGGTTACAAGGAGATGAAGAACAATATATGTGAGGAACAAGCAAGAATTCACAAGAAATTTCGGCAGCACTTCGGTAGGATAGAGGGACCAAATTGATATGAAGGAAATAAATTTAAAGAGAGACACCACACTTCGGTTGGATTAGAATCAAAACTTCAGAAGATGGAAGGATCCTGAAAGATTACACAGCACTCCAGTTAACGGACAAGCAAGGGAAGAACATCATCTTTTTCAAAACAAAATGATAGATAGAAGAGAGCAACAACATAAAGCCTCCGATATAACACCCCGTTACGCCTGGCGGGATCTGTTGGGGAACATTGCATGGGAAACAAAAAATTTCCTACGCACACGCAAGATCTATCCATGGTGATGAGCATCTACGAGAGGGAGAGTGGATCTACATACCCTTGTAGATCGCTAAGCGGGAAACGTTAAGAAACGCGGTTGGTGTAGTCGAACGTCTTCGCGATCCAAATCGCCGAGCATCCTGCGATCTCATCATGATCCGTCCCGCGATCCAATCATGATCCGTCCCAGGAACTCATCACGATCCGTCCCGCGATCTCATCACGATCCGTCTCACGATCTTGATCACGGTCCTTCCAATCTAGCACCGAACGGACGGCACCTACGCGTTTAGCACACGTACAGCTCGATGACGATCTCCGCCTTCTTGATCTAGCAAGAGGGAGCGGAGAGGTAGATGAGTTCTCCGGTAGCGCGATGGCGTTGCGGCGATGGTGGTGGAGCTATTCCAGCAGGGCTTCGCCTAAGCAATACTTAAAACCGATCTAGAGGAGAAACTGCGATCTATAGGAGAGGTAGCATGTGGCTACTAGGGTTAGCTTTTTCCTCTAAATCCTCTAGTATGTATAGGACGGAGGGAGGGGAGGAGGCAGCCTCGAACCCTCAAGGTTTGGTCGAAATTGGAGGTGGAGAAGTCCTACTCCAATCCTATTAGGAGTAGGATTCCTCCTTTCCACTTGAAACTCTTTCCACCTCTCCACCTTTGGATTTTTTCCTTCTCAAACCACTCTAGCCACATGGGCCCTTAGAGGAGGCTTCGGTGAGCCCACCAGGGGCTGGTTTACATGCTTCCACAGCCCATGTAGCCTCTTGGGTCAAAATGCCTCTCCCGATGGTCCCCCGATACACTACCAGCACTCCCCGTACACTACCGATGAGCGAGAAACATTTCCGGTGACCAAAATAGACCTTCCTATATAACAATCTTTACCTCCAGACCATTCCGGAGCTCCTCATGACGTCCGGGATCTCATCCGGGACACCTAACAACCTTCGGTCACCACCATACATAACTCTATACTACAGAAACGTCACCGAACCTTAAGTGTGCAGACCCTACGGGTTCGACAACTATGTAGACATGACCGAGACACCTCTACGTTCAATAACCAATATCAGGACCTGGATGCCCATATTAGTTCCTACATATTCTACGATGATCTTTATCGGTCGAACCTCTGTGTCAAGGATTCAATTAATCCCATATGATGTTCCCTTTGTTCTTCGGTATGTTACTTGCCAGAGATTCAATCATCGGTATCTCCATACCTAGTTCAACCTCATTAGCAGAAGTCTCTTTACTCGTTTCGTAATACAAGATCCCATGACTAACACTTAGTCACATTGGTTGCAAGGCTTATTGATGTTGTATTACCGAGTGGGCCCTGAGATACCTCTCCGTCACACGGAGTAACAAATCCTAGTCTTGATCCATGCCAACCCAACAGACACCTTTATAGTCACCTAGTTACGTTGCGACGTGTGATACACACAAGGTACTCCTACGGTGTCAGTGAGTTGCATGATCTCATGGTCATAGGAACAAATACTTGACATGCAAAAAACAGTAGCAATAAACTAACACGATCATATGTTACGTTTGTAGTTTGGGTCTTGTTCATCACATCATTCTCCTAATGACATGATCCCGTTATCAAATGACATGTCATGTCCATGACTAGGAAACCATAGCCATCTTTGATCAATGAGCTAGTCTATTAGAGGCATACTAGGGACATGGTGTTGTCTATGTATCCACACATGTATTTGAGTTTCCGATCAACACAATTATAGCATGGATAATAAACAATTTCCATGAACAAGGAAATACGATAATAACCAATTTATTATTGCCTCTAGGGTATATTTCCAACAGTCTCCCACTTGCACTAGAGTCAATAATATAGTTCACATCACCATGTGATTTGCATTGTTATGAATTTAACACCCAATGAGTTCTGGGGCTCGATCATGCTTTGCATGTGAGAGAGGTCTTATAGTCAACGGGTCTACGACATTTAGATCGTTGTGTACTTTGCAAATCTCTATGTCCAATTGTAAACACTGCTACCACACTCCACTTGGAGCTATTCCAAATGGTTGCTCTACTATACATATCCGGATTGCTACTAAGAGTCATCCAGATTTGTGTCAAAGCTTGCATCGACGTAACCCTCTACGACAAATTCTTTCTTACCTACATAATCGAGAAACTTTTCCTTAGTCTTTTAGTTACCAAGGATGATCTTGACTGTTGTCTAGTGATGCACTCCTGGATCACTCTTGTACCCCTTGACGGACTCATGGCAAGGCACACACAGGTGTGGTACACAGCATGGCATACTATACAGAGCCTATGGCTAAGGCATAGGGGACGACATTCGTCCTTTCTCTTTCTTCTGTTGTGGTCGAGCTTTGAGTCTCACTCAACTTCACACCTTACAAAGCAGGCGAGAACGCTTCTCTCTGACTAATACATTTTGAACTCTTTCAAAATCTTGTCAAGGTATGTACTCATTCAAAGTCTCATCAAGCATCTTGATCTATCTCTATAGATCTTGATGCACAACAATTAGGTAGATTTATCCAGGTCTTCCTTTGAAAAAATCTTTTCAAACAACCCTTTATGCTTTCCAGAGATTCAACATCATTTCCGATCAACAATATGTCATCCACATATGCTTATCAGAAACTCTATACTGCTCACACTCATTTTATTGTAAATACAAGTTTCTCATAAACTTTGTATAAATTCAAAAAACTTTGATCACCTCATCAAAGCGTATATTCCAACTCCGAGATGCTTGCTCCATCCCTTAGAAGGATTGCTGGATCTCGCACACCTTTTAGCATCCTTAGGACCAACAAAACCTTCTGGTTGTATCACATACAACATTTCCTCAAGTAAATTGTTAAGGAAATGATGTTTTGTCATCCATTTGCTAGATTTCATAATTGAAAAATGCAGCAACTTCTAACATAATTCCAACAGACTTTAGCATCGCTACGAGTGAGAAAGTCTCATCGCAGTCAAGTCCTTGAACTTGTCGAGAACTTCTTTGCAACAAGTCGAGCTCTATAAATGGTGACATTTACCATCAGCGCGTGTCATCATCTCAAAGGTCCATTTGTACTCGACGACCTGTCATCCAACGACCAAGTCTACCAAAGTCTATACTTGGTTTTCATACATGGATCCTTTCTCGGATTTCATGGCCTCTAACCATTTTTGGAATCTGGGCCCATCATTGCTTCTCCACAGCTCGTAGGTTCATCGTTTTCCAACAACATGACCTCCAAGACAGGGTTGTTGTGCCGCTCAAGAGTAGTAGACATCCTTCTCGACCTACGAGGTTTGATAGTAACTTGATCTGAAGCTTCATGATCATCATCATTAACTTCCTCTTCAACTAACGTAGGACTCACAGAAACATCTTCCCACGCTGCGCTAATCTCTAGTTGAACAAAGGTTCAACAACCTCATCAAGTTCTATCTTTCTCCCACTCAATTCTTTCGAGAGAAACTCTTTCTCGAGAAAGTACCCAGTTTTAGCAACAAACATTTTATGCTTGGATCTGAGATAGAAGTTTCACCCAACTATTCTTAGGGTATTCTATGAATATGCATTTGTCCGCTTTGGGTTCGAGCTCATTAGGTGAAAACATTTTCCACACAAGCATCGCAGCCCCAAACATTAAGAAATGACAAATTAGGTTTCTATCAAACCCTAATTCACACGGTGTCATCCCAACGGATTTAGATGGTGCCCTATTTAAAGTGAATGTAGTTGTATCTAATGCATAACCCGAAAACTATAGTAGCAAAACGATAAGAGAAATCATAGCCCGCACCATATCCAATAGAGCACGACTATGACGTTCGGACACACCATCACACTATGGTGTTCCAGGTGGCGTGTGTTGTGAAAAAACTTTCACATTGTCTAAAGTTGTATGCCAAACTCGTAACTCAGATATTCACCTCCACGATCATATTGCAGACATTTTTATCTTCTTGTCACAATGATCTTAAACTTCACTCTGAATTTGCTTGAACCTTTCAAACGATTTAGACTTGTGTTTCATTAAGTAAACATACACTATATCTACTCAAATCATCAGTGAAGGTAAGAAAATAACGATATCCACTGCACGCTACAAGACTCATTGGATTGCATACATCAACATGTATCATTTCCAATAAATCAGTTGCTCGCTCCTTCAATCCGGAAACGGGGTCCTTAGTCATCTTGCCCAAGAGGCATGGTTCGCATGTCTCAACTGATTCAAAATCGAATGAGCCCAACGATCCATCAGCATGGAGTTTCTTCATGCGCTTTATACCAATATGACATTTAGCGGCAGTGCCACAAGTATGTGGTACTATCATTATTAACTTTGTATCTTTTGGCATCAATGTTATGAACATGTGTATTACTACGATCAAGATTCAACAAACCATTCTCACTACGTGCATGACCATTGAAGGTATTATTCATGTAAACAGAATAACCATTATTCTCTAACTTATATGAATAACCATGTTGCAATAAATACGATCTAATCACGTTCATGCTCAACGCAAAACACCAAATAACATTTATTTAGGTTCGTCACTAATCCCGAAGGTAGAGAGAGCATGCGATGTTGATCACATCAACCTTGGAAACATTTCCAACACACATTGTCACCTCATCCTTAGCTAGTTCTCTGTTTATTCCGTAGCTTTTATTTCGATTTACTAACATTTAGCAACCGAACCAGTATCGAATACCCAGGTGCTACTAGGAGTACTCTCAAGGTACACATCATTAACACGTATATCAAATATACTTCTGTCGATGTTGCTAGCCTTCTTATCTACCAAGTATCTAGGGTTGTTCCACTTCAGTGACCGCTCTCCTCATAACCAAAGCACTTAGTCTCGGGTTTGGGTTCAACTTTGGGTTGCTTCACTGGAGTAGCAACTGACTTGCCATCCATGAAGTTTCCCTCCGTGCCCTGGCCCTTCTTGAAACTAGTGGTTTTACTAACCACCAACACTTGACGCTCCTTATTGATTTCTACCTTCACGGTGTCAAACATCGCGAACAGCTTATGTATCATTATTTCTATCCCTAGCATTTTATAGTTCATCACCAAGTTCTAGTAGCTTAGTGACAGTGACTTGGAGAACTATATCAATCACTATCTTATCTGGAAGATCAACTCCCACTCGATTCAAGCGATTGTAGCACCCAGACAATTTGAGCACATTCTCAACGATTGAGCTATTCTCCTTCATCTTGCAGGCGAAGAATCTTCTTGGAGATCTCATATCTTATAACACGAGCACGAGCCTGAGATCCTAATTTCAGCTCTTAGAACATGTCATATGTTCCCTAACGTTCAAAACGTTTTGGAGTCAGAATTGTAAGCCATAATGCATGACACACTAAACTATCAAGTAGTCATCAGAACGCACCTGTCAGATGTTCACAAGATCTACAGACGTCGCTAGATGGGTTGGCGCAACGAGCGGTGCATTGAGGACATAAGATTTCTGTGCAGCAATGAGGACAATCCTCAGATCACGGACCCAGTCCACAATATTGCTGCCATCATCTTTCAACTCTATTTCTCTAGGAACATATAAAAATTCAAGGGAGCTACAGCGGGAGCAAGTAATCTACAACATAATTTGCAAAGACACTATTGACTATGTTCATGATAATGAGATCAATTAATCATATTACTGAAGAACTCCCACTCAAATTGACATCCCTCCGGTCATTCGAGTGATACATGATCCAAATTCAACAACTCAAGTCCGATCATCACGTGAGTTGAGGTGGTTTCAATGGTGAACATCATCATGTTGATCATATCTACTATATGACTCATGTTCGACCTTTCAGTCTCTTGTGTTCCAAGGCCATGTCTGTACATGCTAGGCTCGTCAAGTTTAACCCGAGTGTTCTGCATGTGCAACACTGGATTGCACCCGTTGCATGTGAACATAGAGTCTATCACACCCGATCATCACGTGGTGTCTCGACACGACAAACTTTCGCGACGGTGCACACTCGGGGAGAACACAATTGATCTTGAAATTAAGTGAGTGATCACCTTATAATGCTATCATCGTCCTAAGCAAAACAAGGTGCATAAAAGGATTAACATCACATGCAAATCATAAGTGACATGATATGGCCATGAACTTGTGCTTTTGATCTCCATCTTGAAAGCACCGGCATGATCTCCATCGTCACCGGCATGACACCATGATCCCCATCATCTTGATCTCCATCAACGTGTCGCCATCGGCGTTGTCGGACCCACCATGATTCTACTACTATTGCTACTGTTTAGCGGTAAAGTAAAGCATTAAATAGCACTTAATGATTGACACGCATGTCATACAGTAATTAAAGACAACCCTATGGCTCCTGCCGGTTGCCGTACTCATCGACATGCAAGTCATGATATTCTATACAACACATGATCATCTCATACATCACATATATCACATCATGTAATTGGCCATATCACATCACAACATACCCTGCAAAAACAAGTTAGATGTCCTATAATTGTTGTTGCATATTTTACGTGGTTGCTATGGGTATCTAGCAAGAACAATTCTCACCTACTCATAAACCACAATGGTGAAACATAAGTTGCTTTTCAACCTTCTCAAGGACCTACTTTGTCGAATTCGATCCAACTAAAGTCGGAGAAACTGCCACCCGCCAGCCATCTTTTGCAACAAGTTGCAGTTGAGGGAACCGGTCTCTCATAAGTGTACGAATAATGTTGGTCCGGTCCATTTCATCCCACAATACCGCTTAAACAAAACACGACCATGGGAGGAAGCAATCTAAGCATCAACGCCCACAAACTCTTTGTGTTCTACTCGAGATCTCATCTACACATAGACCTAGCTCATGATGCCACTGTTGGGGAATGTTGCATGGTAAACAAAAAAATTCCTACGCACACGCAAGATCTATCCATGGTGATGAGCATCTAAGAGAGGGAGAGTGGATCTACATACCCTTGTAGATCGCTAAGCGGGAAGCGTTAAGAAACGCGGTTGGTGTAGTCGAACGTCTTCGCGATACAAATCGCCGAGTATCCCGCGATCTCATCACGATCCGTCCCGCGATCCAATCATGATCCGTCCCGCGAACTCATCACAATCCGTCCGGCGATCTCATCACGATGCGTCTCGCGATCTTGATCACGGTACTTCCGATCTAGCGCCAAACGGACAGCACCTCCGCGTTCAGCACACGTACAACTCGATGACGATCTCTGCCTTCTTGATGCAGAAAGAGGGAGCGGAGACGTAGATTAGTTCTCCGGCAGTGCGATGGCGTTGCGGCGATGGTAGTGGAGCTATTCTAGCAGGGCTTCGCCTAAGCACCGCTGAAAACCGATCTAGAGGAGAAACTGCGATCTAGAGGAGAGGTAGCACGTGGCTATTAGGGTTAGCTTTTTCCTCTAAGTCCTCTAGTATATATAGGAGGGAGGGAGGGGAGGAGGCAGCCTCAAATCCTCAAGGTTTGGTCGAAATTGGAGGTGGAGGAGTCCTACTCCAATCCTATTAGGAGTAGGATTCCTCCTTTCCACTTGGAAACTCTTTCCACCTCCCCACCTTTGGATTTTTTCCTTCTCAAACCACTCCAGCCACATGGGCCCTTAGAGTAGGCTTCGACCAGCCCACCAGGGGCTGGTTTACCTCCTCCCACAGCCCATGTAGCCTCTTGGGTCGAAATACCTCTCCCGATGGTCCCCCGGTACACTACCGACACTCCTGATACACTACCGATGAGCCCGAAACTTTGCCGGCGACCAAAACAGGACTGCCTATATATCAAACTTTACCTCCAGACCATTCCGGAGCTCCTCGTGACGTCCGGGATCTCATCCGGTACTCCGAACAACCTTCGATCACCACCATACATAACTCTATACTACTGAAACGTCACCAAACCTTAAGTGTGCAGACCCTGCGGGTTCGAGAACTATGTAGAGATGACCGAGGCACCTCTACAATATATAACCAATAGCGGGACCTGGATGCCCATATTGGTTCCTACATATTCTACGAAGATCTTTATCGGTCGAACCTCTATGTCAAGGATTCAGTTAATCCCGTATGATGTTCCCTTTGTTCTTCGGTATGTTACTTGCCAGAGATTCGATCGTTGGTATCTCCAAACCTAGTTAAACCTCGTTACCGGCAAGTATCTTTACTCATTCCGTAATACAAGATCCCATGACTAACACTTAGTCACATTGCTTGCAAGGCTTATCGTGATGTTGTCTTACCGAGTGGGCCCTGAGATACCTCTCCGTCACACGGAGCAACAAATCCCGGTCTTGATCCATGCCAATCCAACAGACACCTGTAGAGCACCTTTATAGTCAGACAGTTATGTTGCGATGTTTGATACACACAAGGTACTCCTCCGGTGTCAGGGAATTGCATGATCTCATGGTCATAGGAACAAATACTTGACATGCAGAAAACAGTAGCAATAAACTAACACGATCATATGTTACGTCTGTAGTTTGGGTCTTGTCCATCACATAATTCTCCTAATGACATGATCCCATTATCAAATGACATCTCATGTCCATGACTAGGAAACCATAGCCATCTTTCATCAACGAGCTAGTCTATTAGAGGCATACTAGGGACAGGGTGTTGTCTATGTATCCACACATGTATCTGAGTTTCCGATCAACACAATCATAGCATGGATAATAAACAATTATCATGAACAAGGAAATACGATACTAACCAATTTATTATTGCCTGTAGGGCATATTTCCAATAGGATATAGACTGGCCCCACAGACCAACACTAGTCTTTCGTGTGCACTTTGTCCTCACTCGTGCGCACCCGGGACCAACTTCCCGGTCAGTCACCCATCCTAGATTCGCTCCAAGCCAAGCACGCTTAACTTTGGATTCCCGGTCAGTCACCCATCCTAGATTCGCTCCAAGCCAAGCACGCTTAACTTTGGAGTTATTTTCGAGTGCGCTTTCGAAAAATAAGGAATTCCTTGTTGATATGAGTAGTCTATCATTCCTATTAAGCCAGGCTCTCACATCCGAAGCAAAAGACTAGAAGCTAGATTATTGGAGAGAAGAGACGGGGAAGAACTGACAACTTCTACCACCATTGAATTTGAAAAGCATGGTTGAACGGAGTTGATGGAGAATCAACAACGAAAAGAATAGCTTGTTATGGGCTTGTGGAAAACATCTCAAAATTAAGAGGTGACAACCTGCCACAACAGAAACAATTGATTGCTTGAGAACAACAAGATATGCAAAACTTTTTTCACCAAGAGGAGGAGGAAAAAAACTTGAATCATTTATGATAGCATGTAGAAAGAATCCTTAGGAAATGCTTTAGGTGAAATCCAACCCAAGATAACTCCGAGAAGAGAAGATGGGTTTACTTATCTTATTCTTGACAATTTCCTTCGAGACTCCTCATACCCAAGAATTTAATAACACCATCTCAAAAGACCATGCAGAAGGAATGGAACTTAGAAACCCAAGATAAAGAACACTTGAGCACCTTCAACAAGAATCTTGATGTATACTTCGAGAAAAAATTAACTCCTTGAAGAAACACCATGAGGAACCCCCGGAAAAGAGAGAATGATAGAAAAGAGTTGAATGTTGAAAAAGAACAGATTGGGGCCTTCCAATGATTTAGATGAAGCTTCACGAAGAGAGATTTGCGAATAACTTGGAACTCCGGAAAGGAAAGATGAACATTTAGAATCGAGAATTGATATCATGAACACTCTGGAAGAACAATTGAAATCACTTTGACAACAAGACTAAGAATTATGTTACGCTTATCCTTGATCAAGCTAAATTGATGACAAGCAACGGATTTCGCACACCACTTATTCTTCTTGAAAAGATTGAAGAGAGAGATAGAACACAAATTGAAGAAGTCTTGAACGAGAACACTGGTAAGAATTAGAAACTAAAGAGGATAATACAAATGAATGATATAACATGAGAACAAACAGAGCATGATCCACCTAATAGAAAACTTGAACGAAGCACCGGAATAATTGTGATACGAACGAAGGAACAACACTTGAGAAGAATTCGAGAACGAAAGCTGCAAGCTAAGAATGAAGAAATATTCTGAAAAGGCGGCCTTCGGGAGGATCGAGAAATGAAAACGACTCTAAATGCACCGAATAGATATGGAACGAATTACTAATGATTAACAACAATCGAGAAGATAACACGAAGTTGAGATGACGAATCTTCAAGAGAATGGAGCAAGATTTAAGAGAAACTCTCCTTTGGTCTTCAATGCAGAGAATGATGACGAGAAACAACACCAAGAATTACTAAGACACTCCGGAACAATGAATAAGGAAAGGTAGAGCCAATGATGAAAATGATTTAGAAGCGATCTTGGAGATGGAATATGAATGATGAAACTCATTCTTACGTCATATTTAAAAAGAACTTGAGGACATCTTCGGAAAGATTAGAAGAGCCAGGTAAGATCCTCGGAAAAACCAGTGAGTTATGGGCCAACTCAAAGAAAACTCCATTGAAACGATTGATTAAAAGAGAGATTGCACCGGTACAAATTAAGAACCTAATGAGGTGAGAAGCTCGAAATAATTGAAAACATTTTGAACGGAAACATGATTCTTCTGAGATATCTTCAGCCTCCGAATAGAACATTGAGGGATGAATTAATAAGAGAGGCCTGATAAGAATTCAAACATGGAAAGCATTTAATAAATGAAAAAGATATGATGAACACCAAGATCTAGAATTGAATCCACCGGAGAAGAATAACAACGAGAACAAGGAATATGAGGATAGACCTTGAAATTCAAACACTTGAGAATCTCCACAAGAAATCACCGGATACAATATGAAGAAAAGATAGCAAAGCATCAATGAAGATAAAGCACTTGGATGAGAATTAATCATTGAAGAAAAAGGGCGGCAGGGTGGGGAAAAACAATGAAAACTTGGGACAGGTGAGACGAACTCCGAAATTAAAATAAGATGATTGATCTTGCAAATATTGAAAGGATTGAATTCACTTGAAGAGAAGTGCACCGGTAGGAAAAGAATTTCATGACAACACCAGTTGAAAAAGGATTAGCATTCTCGTAAAATATGAGAACACTACTTAGAAAACATATGAAATCACCACTTGACATCGAAGCAACTCTAATTACCATATTCGAAAACAAAACAAAGGATGGGGCTTACGAAACACTGGAAACAAATGCATAATAGAGATTCCGCTCGATATTTTCGTGGTAAGGTTTGCACGGGCTCGATCATACATTGGATTGTCATATTGAAATGACGCTCGAATATGCTCCCTAGGCATAGTGAACTACAAGGCTTGACAAAGCATATCTGATGACTTATATCGAGACTGTCCTCTATAATAAATAGCATGAACAAACAAATCCACTAGATGTCGAACCCCAACCTCACATTATTATCTATTGGAAGATAGCCTAGCTAACTACTTGAATTCCCACCTAAGAACTTCCAAAAGCTTCCTGGTTATGCAATCTGGTGTTGGGGATACAAGGAGGAAAAATATCTCACACAACTAACAAGCCCTACACCCCAACTGTATCCATCCTTCAACACATAACCAGAGGCTCCGAAACTTCATCTATCTCGGACCCTGGAAAACACAACGATACTAAGAATGGCAGTACATCCGAACTCTCTCCACCAGTACTGGGGATGCCAGAATCCTCTCACCACTACTAGTATTGAAGCAATTTCGAACATCCTCCGTCCTGAGATACTAAGGAAACTGAACGATAACGATGTGTGAAGAAACCCCTGGAGCTCAACTCCCCGGAAGAAATCAAGTCAGACAGGAGGCACCAAGACAGAACTCCTTGACATTGGCACCATATAGTTTCCGAAATATCCGCGTGATCCTGAAAAAGTTTGAGTGAGAACAGGGTACAATAAAAAATTCCTAAGTCGTAATTCCTCACCAGAGCATAGAATAGGAGTAAAAAGAATCCTACTCTCCGATATATAACTAGACTCAAAATATATTTTTACTAGACTCGAGTCGGCCAAGTTCGATCAGTCAAGGGGGCTCCTAGGTCAGTACAGGCTCTGATACAAACTTGTCACGCCCAAGAAGCGATCCTATCCATATTTTGGCACGGGGGCCTCGGCGGGGATAGAAGTGCATCTCGTCGTGTTGCAAGAATGGATATCATTACAAGTACATTTACACAAGAGATGAGTATATGGAATTGGCTTACTCGCCACAAGCTACATCAAGATCACATCAATATAACACCATACTCAAACATCATACAGAAGAGCAGGGTCCGACTATGGATGAAATCAAACGATAAAATGACATCCATCCTTGCTATCCCAGGCTACCGCCTGGAACCCATCATAGATCGATGAATGATAAGAAGAAGAACTCCAAACAGACAAGCATCCCTCTCACGTCAAAGCATCGCATTACCTGTACCTACAACTTTTGTTGTAGTAATCTGTGAGCCACGGGGACTCAGAAATCACATTTCCAAGGGTATCAAGACTATTCAAGCTTAATGGATGAGGTATGGATAAGTGGTGAGGCTACACCAAGCGATTAAGAATTTATTTGAGTGGCAAACCTACGAATACCGAAAGTAAAGTCTGGTGGTCTACGCATAACGGGCGTGAACTAGTAATCATCACTAACTAATCCAGAACACCTACTTCTGTCAAACATAACCCCACCGTGTTCTCTCTCGGATAAGGACTCACGAGAAGAGAGAGTCACGGTTACGCACACAGTTGGTGTATTTTATTAGAGTTTACTTCAAGTTTGCTATGGCCTGGTGTTTAAACAAAATATCCAAGTTTGCCACATAACCGTGGGCACGACTTTCCTAAAGATTTAACCCTGCAGGGGTCCTCCAACTCATCCATCACAAATTAACCACACATAGCGGGAATAACCTCGACCATGGGTCTCGTGATCTTCCTAGACAATTCCACAAGAAATCCGCCACCTCAAGATAGCCTGAGAAAAAATCGTAATTCCTCACTCAGGACGTTTGAGAAAGGTAAAATAAATCCAGCAAGGCCTCTTGGTGAGCCAGATCCGCATCTAGAGATGTGCGCTCTCTATCCGTGGCCATCATCTGTCTATGCAAAGTGGACGGTAGCCTAAAAATGTCTCGAGTTACCCCGAGGTGGCACCGCCAACTGCTAGGTAGGTGGACCAACACTCATGAGTACCACTGGCCCAGTTTGTTGATTAATTATCCACGGGGTCCAGAAAGTCCCGATGCAAGTTTTATTAGGTTGGAAAATGGTAAAACCAATGTTGGGCCTTGCCAGATAAGTTTTATCCCAAAACGAAAATCAAGGGGGTCCCCATAACAACCCCGAGCATGTTAGGAGCACTCAATTATGGAACATAACACCGGTTCACAAGTAACTAGGGCGATAAGAGTGGAACAAAACACCAAGCAAAAGTCCAAGCCTTCCACCCTTTACCAAATGTACAAGTGCATTAAATTAAATAGCAATAATATTGTGATAACAAAAGAATTTCCATGTTGTCGCATGGAAGCAATTGCACCTACAGCTAGAAACGCTATAAGAAGGGCTGAGCAAGCGGTAACATAAACAAACAAAGGTTTGCTGGGAGGTTGAGGGGTTAGAGTCTTATCATGGAAATGTTGGGCGGCTTGACAAACAAGTGGTAGGTAGCCTGACATAACGGTAAAAGCAGGACAACTAGCATAGCAATGATACTAGTGGTATCCAGGGAAATGTGTCATCTTGCCTAAGATCCCGCTTGGAAGAAGAACGAGTCCATGAAGAAGACGAGCCAACATAGCCGAACGAATCCTCACACTCCGAACGCTTTCGGCACTCTATCGAGAAGAAGCAATCCGTAACAAACAATCAACACTCGATAACACCACAACATATGCATGATATGATGCGCAAACAAATATGATGCATGTCCGGGTTAATATGCAAGGTATGGCATGGGATTGCAAGAACAACACACAACTACTACATATTAAGTGAAGTTCAATATGCAACGAGTTGCATAATGATGCAACTGCATGTTCGAATTATTTAGTTCACCCCCGTTTAGCTACTCATCAATGTTAAATGTTGTTAAACATGGCAAGAGGGGAAGCATGAACAACTATATCATCAAGGCATTTTAAATGGGGCCAGAAGCAACATATTTCCAAAACATCCCCATAAGCATAATATGAATTTTGTATAGATCTTTCCTAACACAACTTTAGAGTTATTTGAATGCTTTACTTGTGTGATATTTGCTTGCTTGTGTTGATTGCTTGCTAGTGCTCTATAATTCATAAAACTCTCTCCTACTCTCACCCAACTCTATTACTTGATCCCAACTCTTGTCCAATGATTGTTCCATGTGAATAGTGCCCAAAACTCTTTTTATCCAATATTATTTTGTCCAACAAGGTTTTATTCAAATTAGGTTTTGCAAAACCCCTAGATTTGAGATTTGCACTACAAGTCCCCAAATTGGGTGGATACTTTTTCCCCAAATGATTTGTTTGAAACCTACTATATATATAGCTCCCCGAAACCATAAAATATTATTTTTAAAGATTAGTTCAGTATTTTATTTAAAGGCTTTTTCTTAAGGCTAGAAATGTTCTTTTATAGGAAAAAAATTATTTAAATGATTTAATAATATTTGAGAAAATTTAGGGAAACTCAGTGCACATATATTATCCATATATAAGAGTTTCAACACATGGTCATGTTCGAAATATTGGACAAAACCCTCCAAAACAGTTTCTGCCTATTTCAAGCATTTGAAATATTTCTATAAGAAATATTCTCAAATAAATCCAGGAAAATTCTAGAATGTCACATATGATATATTTGGTCATAGTGCCAACTTTGATCTCTATACCAATTGTTTTGGTTCACCAAATTATTCGAAAACCCTCTCTGTCTAGATCCCAATTTGGGCAACTCTACATTACCAACTGTCTCCCCTTAAGCTCAAAATTTGTGGACATGTTATAATACTCCAATAATGCATCCAAACCAAGTGGTGCATCAAGGAGAACAGATTAACTTGTCCAAATGCCCTCAAAACCATTTCCGTTGAATTCAAGAATTTGGTAATATTACATTGCCAAGTTTCCCCATTGGGCCCAAACTTTTTGTGCTTGTTATAGTCCCTAAAATATGTCACCAAATAAAGTGGTGCATCAAGGGGAATGGATTTGCATAGCTAGATCTAAGCAAATTGATTTCTTCCCATTTCTAGGGTTTACAACATTTGTATTGCCAACTTTTCTCGAATCAGCTCAAAACTTGTGATCACTCCTATTTTTACCCATAATTTTATCATGTTACAACCCACAGCAAGTGGAGGCCTTTTGCTTGCCCAAAACTCCATCAAACACCTTCTGGTGTAATCTAGGATTCACTATTTTGACCACTTTTGCTCTGCCCCTTGAGCTCAAACTTTTACCAAAACCCTTAGTAGTTCCCCTTTACCTCCAGTAAAATTTTCATCGCCATTGCTCAAAGGTTGATGTGGTAAAAAACCCTGTTTGCCCCCCTAGACAACCAGTTTGCACCTCTCCCACCATCTCCTCTCTAGTTTATTGAATCTCCAGGGCATCCAAGGCCACCTAGACCTTCCTTATCCCCCTAGATACCCTATGTCGGGACCCCGATCCTAAGTCATATGAATCCGGACTATAACATATCACATCAATTTGCGGCCTCACGCATGGTAAGCTCCACGGTTGCAGCCTTACCTTAGCCGGGACAATTTGCGTCTTTTGGCTCGCGTATGTGAACATGTCGCTAGCAATCAAACGACAGAGAACCCGGGCCGACATGACTAGTCATAGAACCCAAGTGGCACATCCGTACGAAAACAGGCATACGTAACCCAGCAATGCAGGTGTCAACCTCAAGCGTGTGTAGACGAGTCATAGCAAGCTACAAGGACAACATTACGCCGTGAGACATAAATGCCATCACTACACGTAGATGAGTCGTAGCAGGCTACAGGGACTCCATTACACTGCGAGACATTTCCCGGAAGGGATAGAGACAGCAGCAAAGAAGGATACATGTCGGTCAATCAATGTGTCTGGAGCAGTAGCAAGCTACCATGGCTCGATGGAAGCACAAAGAGGCAGTTTCCCGTAAAGAGTACTACTAAAGGCACACAACTAGGTGTCGGATCCCATGCATACCGTTGCACGTCAGACGTACGCACAACATGCCCGATATGTATAGATACAATCATGGCATCACAACATAACCATTCAACAACTTTTATTTAAGAGGCTCAGACGAGCCTTGCATAATATGTTCTTACAGATAGGGGTCACATGACCCAACACTCAAGTCATACAAACAAGTTCAAACAAACCAAGCGGAATCATAAGCTGTCTGAGTACAGACAGATGAAAGGACAAAAAGGCACATGGCCTAACTATCTACAGCCTGCCACAGGGCATAGGTCGTAGCTGGGACACCAGCTATTCGGCATCGTCGACATCTAGAAAGAACCGACCTGATGGGTCCTGGGCCTCATCTGCAACATTTATTCAGCAAACATGACTACAAACATACTCAGCAAGTCTTTAAAGCAGACCTAGTCTATTCATGCTCATGTATCAACAAGGGGGTGGTGGAGTTTATGCAGCAATGTCAGCATTGACTCATGGCTAACCTACACTACACAATTTTAACTCTTTGTTTAAATTTTAGATATCGCACACGAGTCCACTAACTCCATGACAATACACCACCATGGATTCACTTCCTTCTTCTAGGATAGTGCCATCCATGATACTCACAATTGTATTGATATTTTTATGAGTATCCATTTGATTATCTATAAACAACATAAGTTATCCAAGTAGTCCATATTCGAGGACGCGGCTATTCGAATAGTTTCACACCCTGTAGGGGTGTACTTCTTCACACACCGCTCTCACCACTTATCGTTGTGTGCTCATAAAACCATGCACCATGGCAACCTTCAAGCGGAAGCCAAGTAAGGGAGTCGGCCACGACCGTCAATCACATAAGAGCTCTAGTCTATGCTATCGCCTATTTGAGACTGAACCCGCACGGAAGTCCGTCTGAAGTTTCCGCTACGGCCCCAAACGATGTGCGTAGGGTTCCCAAGCCCACCATTCGGGTGACCCTTGGTACACCGTGCCACTGCCTACCACGTCGTAACCCACCCCTAGGGTCAACGCTATGCATGGCCTCCAGCATACTATAAACACTAGAAACTACTAACAACTCTTGGACTAAGGACTAAGCGACTGATAAGTCGAGAGGGGTCGAGTGACCGTAACCCAGTGCATGGTAGTAACTACTCTTGGATCACAAACACGGAACTTAGTTCCTATGAACGGTCCCAATGAGACAACCCGCTATGTACTCCTACATAGCCTCTCATCGCTGCCTTTACCAAATCGGGTTCATCATAAGCTTATCACATCGGAACAACAATTTTTCACTCTAGTTCATCACCCAGATGAATCAAACCTGACACTACTCTAAGCATAGCAAGCATAGCTGGCAAAGTAATCTTAGCACATCATGGCACAGGCATCTACCAGGTATGCTAGGTTGCAAGGTTTAGCTATTTACTATGACAATGACAGGTCATGCATAAGAATAGGTTCATCTACCGTCTATGACAGACAAGTGAATGTTTGTCCTAATGCAATAAACAGACGAGGAGCGAGAGAGTGGGATGTTATCAGAATGATCAAGGGGGGTTGCTTGCCTTGCTGGGTAGCAAGATGGTTTCTCCTTTGTTGGAATACTCGGGGGTATCCTTAGAAGCAGGGCCTACTGCAATGCAGATAAAAAGCAATCAATACACGCAAGTGCACCAATATGATGCATGATCATGGCATGGTAGCATGTTTGGATGAGCTAATGCAACTAATGTCCAAGTTAATTTGAAGGGAGTTTGAATATAGGTTCAAAATTGTTCTTCATTTGAAATTCCACATACTAACCTATTAGCAAATGTCAATGTTCTTCTACATCGGTTGCTCTAACATGCATGATAATAGCACCATTGGATTCATTGGATTTTTCTGATATATTTTCATATATAAATTATTTTCATCTAATTTACAGATTAATCTATATGAATTTTTAAAGTTCTAAATAATTTCCAGAATTATTTTTAAACTAGAAAAAGGGATTAATGGCGTCAGCCTGACGTCACTGTGATGTCAGCTGGTCGGTTGACCAGGCCAGGTCAAACCTGACGCGTGGGGCCCGCGCGTCAATGATAGGGGCCTAATCTCCACGCTAACGAGGGGTTTGACCCATCCTGGGGCCCACTAGTTAGTGGCAGGGGGCTAATTAATCAGGGGGAATTATCCCCTGATGATGGCCACGTCGGCGCCCACCAGTGCGGGGCCGGTGGCGACCATCCGGACCACGGTGATCCACCGGAGTTGCGCCTCCGGCAACCATTTGGCCCACGGAGGGCACCCGGAGGAAGCCCATGCACGCGCGCATCTAGCGGTGCGGCAGAGGGGACTCGGGGGCCACCGGAGCTACGACCGGTGACGACCCGAGCGGCGGCGAGCTTCGGGCAGCAAGGGAATGGCACCTACGGCGAGGGACAGGTCACGAGAGGAGGGGGAAACGGAGTAGGAGCTCACAATGGGGTCGCTAGAGGAGACGGCGAGCTCGGGGACGCACGGACGACCTCGGATCGTCGGAGAAGAGCTTCGGCGGCCGGCGGGGAAGAAGCAGCGACAACACATTGTGGAGGGCTTCCGGCTTCTTCTAGCGCCACGATGGGGACGAGGGGGTTGCTGCAAGGCTGCTGGTGGGCTCAGAGGGACGCGGGGGCGGCAAGAATGACGGCGGCGAGCTCGAGCAGGGCTCGGCCATGGCGGCAGGAAGGAAAAAAGGGGGAGAGAGAGCTGCGGCGACTGGGAGGAGGAGAAATGGAGGGAGGGCTCGATCTGGACGTCTCCCTGGATTCTATCCCTCCATCCAGGCAGGCACACAGGCAGGAGGTGGCCGGCGCGCGGCGACCACGCGCTCGGCGTCCTTCTGGCCGGACGTGGAAGAAGACCGGTTCGCCCCTAGTGGGCTGGGCCGGCTTCTTCCCTGGCCGAGGTGGGCTTTCTTCCCCTTTTTTTATTTCAATTATTTTCTAACTTCTAACATTTGTTCCATTTTATTTTCAGGCACATATGCTATTTTAAAATACACCAAATATTTTATATATTGAAGTTTGAATATATCAAACTCATCTGAAAAGTATCAGGATATTTTAAAAACTAAAATAATGATAATGATATATTCGATATTTTCAGAAGCTTTATCATTTATTTTTAAATTGCTATAGTTGTTCAAATATTTGAAATGACCCCTGTTATGATCATGTCCACATTTATCAGACATAGGGAACATTTTGTAAGGGCATTTTGGATTTGTTGAATTTTCACCATCGTTGAATTATTTTGATTCAATGTGAGCTTGGGGATTCTTTTAGTCCCCATTTCATGTTGATGCAAAATTGAAACATGCTGCAACACCCATGCTGTCCTATGACATCTAGCTAGGGATGTGACACCCTTGGTGCAAGAGGACACGTCAAAGGGCTGCGGACAATGCCATGGCATGCAGAGCTCGCGCTCTAGAGCATGCTAGAGTGCATCCACACACTGTAGCTTGCCCAATCAGAGGCACCCAACAGCCTTGGGCGCTGGGGTCGTGTCCCCCGAGGTCTCCCCAACGCCCTCAGCAACGCCGAATGGTCGGGACCCCTCCCTCGTCCTCTTTTGTCCCCTATGGGGCTCGCCCAAAGGCCGTCATGGACCCGGACCACGGTGGACGTGAGCTTGACTATTTAAGGAGCGATGGTTCCCTGCGCCCCTGTGGTGCCCTTGGCCCTCACTCTGTCCTATCTTCCTCCCCCTCGTCGTTGTTCCTCCCCAGGGCGCCCTGCCCTCGAGGCTAGAGGCGGCTGATGGTTCCCTGCACTGCCATCAGCGCAGGCACCTTCGTTCCCTTTCCCATGGGGGGCACAACGTCGGGAGGGGTGTGGCGTGGCCGCCCGAGCCCGCCGGCGAGCGCGACATCGCTGAGGGTAGCCGGTGGGGCGAGCACCGGTGCGCTCTCGTCTTCCCCTGCATTGCTCCGTTCGAGCGAGAGGTGGGGAAGAACCTAACGAGTGAGGCCCCCTTGTAAGTGACTAGAGGGCCGGGCCCAACCGTTAAGTGGAGGCGCCCCCTCTGTTTTCCACCTCCGTTTGGCGGGAGGCGTACTCCTCCAGTGCGCCTTCGACGTCGCACGTCCCTCCCGCCAGGGCGGGTCACTGGGCTGGCCCAGGCGCTATCCCGCGCCCATGAGCGCAGTTTAGCCGATTTTTCGTTGGGTAAATTCTTTTCCCACTTTCTTTTTTAGAGATTAAGAAAACTCCATAGAAAATTCATATGACCTCCATTTTAGCTAATTCAAAATCCGACAAATTCCTAAAATCTTGAACTGTCAAAATATGTGCATTGCACATTTTTCTACAAATTTTTATGTAGGTTTCAAATTCAAAACTGAATTTGAACTTTGGAATGCCCAACTTTGAAAATTCCCAGAGCATCCATATAATCCCCTACTTTTCTAGACATGGTGAACATTTTTACCATGCACCTATTCTGTTGGACCTCATAAATAACCCACTTTTCCATTTATCACATCTTTGCAAATCCCTAGGAAATTCATCCCAACTCCAAATCCAGTGAAACCACTTTCCACATGTTTCTAAAATCATGCCCTATTTTATGAGTGCCTCCACTAATTTTTATGGAAATATTTACTATTGACACCTTAAAGGATTATCATTTCCATCCTTCCCACCATTCAAAAACTTCTCCTTGATCCACATCCAATGAAACCTTCCTGATTATTTTTCTTGTGACCCAAGGTGTCCAAGAAAAATAAAACTCCTAATTATAGAGCACTTTTATTTCTCTGCTTGTTGTGTTGCATATTACGGTTGTTTCCGATGATAGTTTACGAAGTAGACGAAATGCTCGGAGTGGACGAGAAGTGGGTGAAGACCTCGAAGACATTACTCAGCCAGGCCAGTAGCCCTTTGACCATGTTAAGAAACTTTTTCATGCATGACATATAGCATTTGTTGTTTCGATGATTGATCATGATGAGGTGCTCCCCCTTTGGTGGGATGCCTCCGATACTCTTACTGTTGACACTTGCATCGTGCATGACCCTACCACCTTAAGAGGGTTATGCGGGTGGGTGTAGTTAGGATGCTAATAGATGCTACACCAGTGGGATGGGATTTATGCATGGTCATGGAAAGGAAGTGATTCTTTCAAAGAATTTTCGGAAACCCCGTCGGGTTCCACTAATCTCCGAGGGAGATGATGATAAGTCGGGTGACCACTTGAGAAAGAAGTGGTGTGTCGGAACAAGATGAGGATGTGTTTTCAAAAACGGATTGATGTAAGTTGCGACTGTTACTCCAACCTTACATGCGCAACCATGATACCCCTTATGGAACAGGGCTTTGTTGATTACCTTGGTGGGTACTAGCAAGGAGCCCGCATTACTAGTGGCGTGAGTGGCATGGTCACTCACGATACGGGGTCGCACCGGTATGTACGATCATGCGTTGTCTTCACAGGCAGCGGGCGCACCGTTGGTCCCCTGATGGATGGTATGATGTGGAGCAAGGCTTGTGTGATGTAAATCGTGAGGGTTAGGTACCAATCGAGTGGACTCTTTGTTCAGTATCGCTAAGGGAAGGCATTGTTCGGGTACTTACCTCGGGTATGTGATGTACCACGAGTCGTGGATGACACGGAAGTTTCCCGAGTCTTGTGGGTAAAGTGTGCAACCTCTGCAGAGTGCAAAACTATTTGAATAGACGTGTCCATGGTCAAGGATAGTTGGATGAACGCTCTTGTTCTACGTCCAAATGTTTCCACAAACTAGTGTGAGTGTGTTGGAGACAAAGATGGTACTTGAGCTAAGTCCGAGGACTTAGAATGACAATTGAACTAAGTCCGATGACTTAGCATGATGAATGAGCATGAGATGTTCAACCCCTGCTTATGATGATATATATAACTTGTACATATGGATATCCGCCAAACTATTGATGCATGCTTACTTAGTTACTTGATCATGGCATTGCATTAAAAATTGGCTTTCCGCAAATTAACTACTTAGTGCTATATCATGCATCATTATTACCCTGTTCCACAACTTGGGTTGCTTGCGAGTACATTCAAAGTACTCATTGGCTTGACACTTGTTATTTTATTTGCCAGGCACGAAAGATCAAGTTAAGAAGAATAATACCTCGGTGACGACCATGTCAGCTAGGACGCTTCCCAGTCAGAATGCCTGTAGGGCTAAGGCTGATGGCATGGGTTCGCGCTTTCGTTGAAGATTTCTAATGCAATCATATGAAGACAAGGACGGAAAGACCATATTCAAATGAAACGGTACATAATGGATGTAAACTCTTGTTATTCAGTTTCTATGGGCTCAGTGAGCATTGATCTCCAGGATCATTATGCACGTACATTCGATCATCATGACTTATGAGTCGGGGTCCCCAGAGAGCTGGTATCAGTGCCATCCTAACTGTAGGAAGCCCTTAGTTAGCATGGACGTTAGTTAGGACAAAACCATTTTTCCCAGACCCTTAAAAATCACCTACAAAGCCTCTATATTTCTCGCCTCAACTAAAATTCCAAGGAAAGCAAAGGTTTTTGCCTTAGCACTTCCACCACTTTTCTCTTAGCTCTCCTCGTCCATTTTTCAAAACTTCACAAATGGTCACTACTACCCTTGTGCCCCTGACCACGGGATTCCTTGAAATCCTCGTGGGTAATCTGGAAGGAAGTCACCTTGCCAGACGTTCACATAAGTTTGATGACCCCATGACAAGGAGCTACCAGCAGAGGATACCTTCTCGAAGGATGAGGATGTCAAGACTTAGATGATAGTGACACCCAAGAACCAGCCCTAGGATGATGCCACCCAGGCCTTTGATAACTAGGGCACAAGACACACAATGTCATGATATGCATTGCTAATAGAGCAACCCTGTCCTTTTCATTGTTATATCGGTAACCACTGATGTATGAGAACCTCGCCATTTGGTCCGCCTCACTCTAGTGAGCAGGAAAAACGGTTCTCATCATTCCCCGCTCTCGGTGTCGATGATATCGTCAACGTGACCAGCATGATACAACTCTACCATGCCTTGTTAATGACATTACATAAAAGGTTGCCTATCTGGAATGCTCGATGTCCCAAGAGACAAGAAGGCATTGTCACGATCACGAGGACACCAGAAGACCATGTCAACAACAACTGTGAAGAATCACCTTCGTCATCAACTCAACAGACCCGAATTTGTCAAGGACTCTTCAAGCGCAAAGGGTCATTTTGATGAACAATGACTAGAGACATAGAGACACCTGAAGACGACCCCAAAGGCAAAGCGGACTCCTCCCTCCGACACGAAGCAAGCGCACTACTAAGTCCAAGGACCCCTAGGGTAGGATAGGTCATGTGTCCCCATGCGAATTCAAGTCCGTATGATGGTTCGAATGGAACCATTATGTGTGTTGCTTGTTTTTCCTATTTGTGCTTTGGTGTAAGTCATAGTTTTGCCCAAGGCAACAAGTGCGCGGCGATATCACCTACCTCACCTTGATGTTGTGTTTGGCCTTTTCGGCACTTGCTTGATTGCACTTGCACTATACCACCCCCTTAGGCTCTCCTCTCGATGCTACTTTCCCTCTTTCCCCTCTCATCAACTGAAGACCGACAAGACAAGATGCATCAAGGATCCACCTTGAAAAACAACAAACGTCGAGGACTTCAACTACAACGGACTCAACTAAAACTAACCCCGTAGGGATTAGGCTCTTCCCTCAAGACTGGAAAACCTTACCTTGCCCAACCTAGACCTCACAATCTTCCCCAGCACAAGCCTCTAATCACGTGTTTAATACGCGGTATTGCCAGAGCACTTTTGAGCATCAATAACCCCTGCTTAGCACTGGGTCCATTATAGGACTAGTGATCCTAGCGAACAAACATCCTCCATTATTACTCTAGAGCAAGAACCTTGATGCCATAGGAAGGAACGTGCTAAGGGTATACGATTTGTGGACAATGATTTGATTTAGGCATAATAGATGTCTTGAGGAAGCAGTTTAGACCCTTTGGTGGATTACGAGGCTTAATGTTGGTGGACAAACTTGGTGGATCAAGATTGACAGAGTAGCATAACTTGCTTGTCCCTCGAATAAATTGGATTGGTAGGATAAATATGATCACATATTGAAATTCTTGGTGGATTGATGACTCGACACTGCCAAATAATATTGATAGTGGATTGATGATGTTACAATAGTAACTGGAGTAACCAGTAGGGTGTTCTTGCTAGATGTCAACCATGTATTTAAATAGGTGATTCTAATAGGTGCTCAAGATCAATCAAACCATGTGATTCATAGTAATTTGTATTTAGTCCGGTGATCTTGATCTTGATACCATGTTTCTTGGTGAGAGTCAAACCAGGAATATTGGATTGTTGTTAAAATCGATTCGAGGATCCTTATACACCTAACATCGGAGTTCACTCAATCGCCATGATGGTGGCTGATGGTTATACAGTGAGGAGATAGTTTTTCCTGGAATTTGGGGATTTAGGAAATTTGGATATATATGGGACGACATCGGTATTGGATTTGTAGCAATAATAGGGCTTGTAATAGTGGATGGTACTCATGGATCGGTTAACTGGATTCGTAGGAAGGAAACAATATCTCGGATTGGTATACTACATGTTTCCTTAGCATAGAGATGCAACATCTCAGACCTTGGATATATTAGCTAAACACTTGGGTTTGTAGTGTCATGATCAACCTTAGCACCTTGTAAATTATCCTGAGGATTTTTATATAGGGATATAGGTGAGTTAGCTATAATATACATATGAGATTTTCAGCATAGCCCATCTCTCAAAACCTTGGAGATATGAGTAGAATATGCAATATTGGATTTGACTTATATCAGATGATACGTTCGAGGACATAGGGTTATTTTTTTTGGAGTATTAGGCGATACTATTGGCATCTAATAGTTGTGCTCAGGATAAGGTGTTGGACGTTCAATCACATCCTAAGATCCTTGAAACTCGAAGATTTACCGGACCATGACACGGTCGGGCTAAGACCATAGGCTCTGGCTCTAAGTCAAAAAAACCATGGTCGATACCCCATCGTGACCACCACCCACCCTTTCCATTAGGAAGGTGGGCACGAAGACCTTTTTTGGGTTGAACCACAACCCTTGATACCAGTGACCATCCGGGACGAATGGCCGCTCCTCTCACATATCCCATGAGAAATGTGTTTATGTGATACTTCGGGAAATAGATTGTCGTCCTCCGGGATGACATACTTGTTTACCCAATAAGAGGAGGAACACCTTTGTCCTGTTTCGACTAGCCCCAGGAACACCAATTGCCATGCCTCTCGAGCATAAGAGTTCACATTGAGAAAGTTGGACTACTTGAAGCATCCTCCCTACAGAAGAAGACTTTCTTGCCCAAGCAAGATGAAGAACCACTACGATTGCGAAGCCACGACAATGACGAAGAAGAAGGAAGAGAAGTCAACAACCACCCTCTGCCGGCTACCTCAACTAGACTATATCCAGAAGCACCGACATTCAAGACCGATGAAGCCCTTGGACATCAAGAAAATTAAAGAGCCCCTTGCTTTAAGTAATCACCTATGTGTTCCTGACTATGAAGGAATGGAGGAGCTGATAATACCCCTCACTCCACGTTGATAATGTATTGTAAACATGAAGTCCCTACTCCCTTCAAATGTCTGGAATGAAGTGGACGATTGTCATGACTTCATTATCATCCCTTTTTAGAAAATCTAGGGCATAAACCGTGACTCGACCATAGTTAGCCACCTGTCAAAGGTAGTTCACCCCGCTTGCCAAGCATTAGACCTTGGGGATTAGATGGATGATCTATACTCTGAATGGTCAGCTTATCTAGAACCCCACTAGAACTTTCCCAGATGGTAGAACCCGTTTTGACACCAAGTCTCTAAGCTTAGTCTTAGGGGTGAGACCCAGCACAGACCTTGCCACGGAACGACAGATGGACCAAACACTAGAAGACCCTCCAGGAACGTGCATCCACGACGATGAAGAAAAATGACCAAAGAAGAATGAAGAATCTACCTAGGCAACTTACTCAAGCAGAAGATCTCGACGAGAAGCCCACGATGACACACGTTAGCACTCTCAAGGATGAAGGCCACCTACGACTGAAGACCTCTTTCTTTAAGGAAGATAGGGACTTCCCCGTCAACGAGAAGCTACACCAAGACTCAACCATTCTATTTTGATGCGAGACGTCTAGATATCACTAACCAACGTCAGCTGTCCCAGGACCAGCTCACAAACACACTACTTGGCTAGGTATGCCGAGTTTGGGATACCCACGCAAGCCAGGCCCTTGCTAGAACCTCGTCCACCAAACCTTTAACCATTAGGCAAGCCTAGCAGGTTGTTGGAACTCCGTTCACCCTGAGACGAAGTCAATGATGCACTCGAAGACATATCATCAAGCATTTCAAGACCCAGAAGGACAACCACACTGGAGCAAAAGCCACATGGGAACGGACAACCACTCCGTTACCTCACCTCTGTATTTCCGCATCTCTTCTATGCCTAGGCTAGGAATCTCGGGGACAAGATTCTTGTAAGGGGGTAGGTTTGTCACACCCTATATTTTGCCTCTCCTCACTAAGTTAACATGACTCAAAATTTGTACCAATTAAAACTTTTTGTGTGCATTTGAATGCCTGACTTGTGTGCTATTTGCTTGCTTGTTTGATTGCTTGCTAGTGCTCTATATTCATAAAATTCTCTCCTACTCTCACCAAACTCTTTTACTTGATCCCAACTCTTGTCCAATGATCATTCCATGTGAATAGTACCCAAAACTATTTTTATCAAATATTATTTTTGCCAAAAAGGTTTTATTGAAATTAGGTTTTGCAAAACCCCCTGATTTGAGATTTGCATTGAAGTCCCCAAATTGGGTGGATACTTTTTCCCCAAATGACTTGTTTGGAACCTACTATATATAGCTCCCCAAAACCATAAAATATTATTTTTTAAAGGTTATTTTAGTATATTATTTAAAGGCTTTTTCCTAAGGCCAGAAATGGTCTTTTATAGCAAAAAATTATTTAAATGATTGAATAAAATTTGATAAAATTTAGGGGAACTCACTGGACATATATTATCCATATATAAGAGTTTCAACACATGGTCATGGTCAAAATACTGGACAAAACCCTTCAAAACCATTTCTGCCTATTCCAAGCAGTTGAAATATTTCTATAATAAATATTATTAAATAAATCCGGGGAAATTCTAGCATGTCACATATGATATATGTGGTCATATTGCCATGTTTCATCTCTATCCCAATTGTTTTGGTTCACCAAATTATCCCAAAACCCACTCTTTCCAGATCCAAATTTGAACAACTCTACATTACCAACTATCTCCCCTTAAGCTCTAACTTTGTGGACATGTTACAATCCTACAATGATGCATCCACACCAAGTGGTGCATCAATGAGAACAAATTAACTTGTCCAAATCCCCTCAAAACCATTTTTGTTAATTTCAAGAATTTGGTAATATTACATTGCCAAGTTTCCCCATTGGGCCCCAAACTTTTGTTGCTTGTTATAGTCCCTAAAATATGTCACCAAATCAAGTGGTTCATCAAGGGGAATGGATTTGCATAGCTAGATCTAAGCAAATCCATTTCTGCCCATTTCTAGGTTTTACAACATTTGTATTGCTAACATTTCTCAAATAAGCTCAAAACTTGTGATCACTCCTATTTTTACCCATAATTTTATCATGTTAAAACCCAAAGGCAAGTGGAGGCCTTTTGCTTGCCCAAAACTCAATCAAACACCTTTTTGTGTATTCCAGGATTTACTATTTTGACCACTTCTGCTCTTCCCCTTGAGCTCAGAATTTTACCAGAACACTTAGTAGTTCCCCTTCACCTCCAGTAAAATTTCCATGGCCATTTATCAAAGGATGATGTGGTAAAAACCCCTATTTACCCCCCTGGACAACCAGATTCCACCTCTCCCACAATCTCCTTTCTGGTCTATTGAATCTTCAGGGCATCCAAGGCCACCTAGACCTTGTTTATCCCCCTAGATGCCCTAGATGCAAGAGGACATGCCAAAGGTCCACAGATAACACCATGGCATACACATCTCGTGCTCTGGAGCATGCTAAAGTGCATCCATGCACTTTAGCTTGCCCAATAAGAGGCACCCAACAGCCTTGGGCGCCGGGGTCGTGTCCCCCGAGGTCTCCCTGACGTCCTCAGCACGCCGAACGATTGGGCCCCCCTCTCTCGCCCTCTTTTGTCCCCTTTGGCGCTCGCCCGAAGGCCGCCATGGACCAGGACCATGATGGACGTGAGCTCGGCTATTTAAGGACCTACCGAGCACCCCTGTGGTGCCCTTGGCCCTCCCTCTGCCCTATCTTCCTCCCCCTCATCGTCGTTCCTCCCCTGGGCACCGGGCCCTCGAGGCCAGAGCCGGCCGACGGTCCCTCTGCTGCCATCAGCGTAGGCACCTCGGTTCCCTTTCCCTTGCGTGGGGGGGGGGGGGGGGCACACAGCGCCGGGAGGGGTGTGGCGCGGCCGCCCGAGCCCGCTGGTGAGCCCGGCATCGATGAGGATGGCCGGTGGGGCGAGCGCCGACGCGCTCTCGTCTTCCCCTGCGCTGCTCCGCTCGAGCGGGAGGTGGGGGAGAACCTGACGAGCGCGGCCCCCCTATAAGTCACCAGAGGGCCGGGCCCAGCCATTAAGTGGAGGCGCCCTCTTTGTTTTCTGCCTCCGTGCCATGGGAGGCATACTCCTCCAGTGCGCCTTCGATGTCGCCCGTCCCTCCCGCCAGGCCTGGTCACTAGGGGGGCCCAGGCGCTATCTTGTGCCCATGAGTGCAGTTTAGCCGATTTTTCGCTGGGTAAATTCTTTTCCCACTTTCTTTTTCATATATGAAGAAAACTCCTATGGGGACCCCGACTCATAAGTCGTGATCACCGAATTTACATGCATAGTGATCCCAGAGATCAATGCTCACTAAACACATAGAAACTGAATAACAAAAGTCTTACATCCATTACGTACCGTTTACTCAAATATGGACTTCATATGATTGTAGCAGAAATCTTCAACGATAGGGTGAACCCATGCCATCTTCCTTAACCCTACAGGCATTCTGACTGGGGAGCGTCCTAGCTCGCACGTCCATCACCAATGTAATCTTCATCATAACCTGATCTTTCATGCCTGGCCAGTAAAAAACCCAGTGGCAAGCCAATGAGTACTTTGAATGTACTCGCAAGCAACCCAAGCTGTGGAACAAGGTAATAATGATGCATGATGTAGCACCAATAGGTAAGTTGTGGAAAGCTAATTTTAAATGCAATGACATGATCAAGTATGTTGTAAGCATGCATCAACAATTGGCAGATAACCATATGAACAAGATACAGTTATCATCATAAGTAGGGGTTGAACACCTCGTGTTCATACATCGCGCTAAGTCATTGGACTTAGTTCAATTCTCTTGCTAAGTCATCGGACTTAGCTCATGTGATCTGTTTGTCACCTTCACATCCATACTCACGCCAAGTTTCATGAAAACATCCGGACGTAGTCTAAGAAGGACCTCCAACAGTCCATGACCGTGGACGCGGCTATTTGAATAGTTTTACACTGTGCAGAGGTTGCACACTTTACCACAAGACTCGGGGAACCTTCGTGTCATCCATGACTCGCGGTATAAAACATACCCGAGGTAAGCACCCGAACAATGCCTTTCCCATGGTGATACTAAACAAAGAGTCCACTCGTTGGTGCCATCCCTCATGATATACATCCTTCATATCATCCATGAGGGCACGCAACGGTGTGCCCGGTGCCTGTAAAGACAGTGCATGACCTTCCACTCTGGGACGACCCCGTCTCAAGAGTGACCACTTCACTCTTGCCACTAGTAATGCGGGATCCTTGCTAGTACCAACCATAGTAATCAACAAAGCCCCGTCCCAAAAGGGGTATCGTGGTTGCGCATGTAAGGTTGGGATAGTCAGCAGACCATAGAATTCTCCATTTTCGAAAACACATACTCACTTGTTCCGGCACACCACTTCGTTGTCAAGTGGTTGCCCCATCTCATCAATATCTCCCTCGGGCATTAGTGGCACCCGACGGGGTTTTTGAAAGTCTTTGAACTCATTGCTTCTCTTTCCATCACCATGCATAAGTCCCATCCCACTTGCGTAGGATCTACTAGCATCCTAACTACGCCCACCCGCACAACCCTCATAAGGTGGTAGGGTCATGCACGATGCAAGTGTCAATGGTAAGAGTATCGGAAACAACCCGCCGAAGGGGTCACTACTCCACATGATCAAATATGATGAAAGTAAAGTGCTATATGACATGCAATAAAAATGGTTTCTTATCATGGTCAAAGGGCTGCTTGCCTAGCTTAGCAATGTCTTCGAGGTCTTCACGTGCTTGTCGTCCACAAAGAGCACTTCGTCTACTTCGTCAACTATCGTCGGAAACAACCGCAATAAGCAACACAACAAGCAGAAAATAAAAGTGCTCCATAAGTAGGACTTTTATTGTTTCTTGGACGCCTTGGGTCGCAAGAAGTTTCTGAATGGAGGAAAAGATGGGAATGATAATCCTTTAAGATGTCAACAGAAAATATTTTTATAAAAACGAGTGAAGGCACCCATTTAATAGGGCATGATGTTAGAAACATTTAGGAAGTGGTTATTCTGTATTTGGAGTTGGTATGAATTTCCTAGGGAGTTTCAAAGTGGGTCACATATGAATAAATGGCCAAATAATTGACATGGCAGAATAAGTGCAAGGAAAAATAATCACCACTTAGTTCATGAATTTAGATACACCTAGAATTTTGAATCACTCCAATTGGATATATAATGAATGCTCTAGGGATTTTTACAAGTGGGGCATTCAAAGTTCAGATTGAAATTTGAATTTGAATCCTACACAAAAGCTTGCAGGAAAAATGTGCAATGCACATATTTGGATGGTTCAAGATTTTAGGAATCTATAGAAATTTGAATCACTAAACTTGGAGCTCATATGATTAAACAGGAATTAAACAAGACCTTATAACATAAAAGAGAGAAAAAGGATTATACCCAAGGCTATCTTGCGCGCACGACGCTGAATAGCGAGTGGGCCGGCCCAGCGACCCGGCCTGGCAGGAGGGGCGGGCGACGTTGATGGCGCTCTCGTGAAAGGCGCCTTTGCCGCAGGGAAGCGGAACCTAGAGGGGGTGCGTCCACTTAAACGCCTAGGCCAGACGCGTGGCTCGCTGACTCACGGGGCCCACCGGTCAGGGTCGTCCCCCTCCTCCGACCGAACTGGGTAGAGCGGGAAGGCAAGACAGAGCGCCCGCCGGCACCATTCCGGTGGCTCCGTCCACCGTCCGCGATGAATCGACCACTGGAGGGCTCAAGATGGAGCCCCGCATCCGCGTGGGTGCCCCATTCTTGCCGGGGGCTCCATGGAGGTTGGCCTTGGCCAGGGCGGAATCCGGCGACGGGCGGCTACGGAATTAGAGCTCTGACAACCGGAAGGGAGGAAAGAAGAGCGGAGGGGGGTGTGGCAGCATTCATAGGCAACCTGCTGAGGTTCAAGGGAGAGGAGAGGCACGGGGGAGCTCAAATTCGAGGACACCCGAGGCAGGCGTCGCCGACTGTTGGAGGAGGAGGAGGGCACGGGAGAGAGAGAGGGCTGGTCCAGGGCTTCGGAGGCATAGAGATGGGGCGAGAGGAGGGCAGGGGAGAGGAGAGGAGGGCTCGGGACAGCTTATATAGGAGGGGGCATGGTTCACCGCGAGCTCGTGTGCCGGCTTGGTCAATGCCGCCGCTGGAGGGCTCGAGGGGTCGCGCGAGCACGTCAACGGGCTTCATGGATGAGGTCCATGTCCCGGAAGAGAACAAGGGGGACAGAGGGGCGCGTGTGTGAGCTCACACACTGGCCGAGCCAGGCAGCCATGGCGCACACGTGAGGGAGACACAGAAGGAAGAATGAGGAGGGGGACAAGACGGTAGCGTGTCCCGGACGTCGAGGCCGACAAGCTGGCGAAAGGGAGGAGCTCGAGGAGGTCAGGCTGGCGATAGGGCGGAGGCTACAGTGCGGGAGCAGACAGTAGCGTGCTCTCGAGTGCCATTCTGGCATGCCATGGCATGCCATTGGCAGCTTATGCATGGCAAACTATGTCTAGGGCATCTAGGATGGTAAAAACAAAGCGTAGGAGTCCTTGGATGCTCTAGGGGTTCCATTAGAATAGGAAGGAAGTGTAGGAGAAGGTAAAACATTGCTATCCAGGAGTAGAAAGGGGGCTTTACCCCACAAATCATTGAGCTAGGGGATTGGGTTTCTTACTATAGGTACAAGGGGTCAAGTAGGGACTATGGTAAAAATTGTGGGTTAAGGAGAATAAGTTAAGAGGGAAAAACAGTAACTCTTAGCAATGACCAGAAGGTGTTTGATGGTAATTTGGCCAGGAAAATGAATTCTACTTGCCTTGAGATTTAACAAGATCAAATGGTGATCAAAAGTAGGGCTGATTACTAAGTTCGAGATTATCTGAAGAAAGTTGCCAATGTAAACTTGGTAAACCCTAGAAATGGACAGAAATTGATTTCTATAGATCTGATCATGAAATTTTATTCCCCTTGATGCACCCCTTGATGTGGTGACATATTGTTGGGCTATAACATGGACGAAAAGTTTAGGGCCCAATGGGAAATTTGGCAATGTAATGTTACCAAATTCTTGAACTCAACAGAAATGGTTTGGAGGGACTTTGGACAAGTTAATATGTTCTCCTTCATGCACCACTTGGTGTGGATGCATTATTGGAGGATTCTAACATGCCCACAAAGTTTGAGCTTAAGGGGAGACAATTGGTAATGTAGAGTTGCTCAAATTTGGATCTGGACAGAGAGGGTCTTGGGATATTTTGGTGAACCAAAAAAATTGGGATTGATATGAAACTTGGCAAGATGACCACATATATCATATGTGACATGCTATCATTTTCTAGGATTTAATTGAGAATATTTCTTATAGAAATATTTCAAAACCGTGAAACAGACAGATATGGTTTTGAAGGGTTTTGTCCAGTAATTTGAACACGACCATGTATTGAAACTCTTATATATGGATAATACATGTCCATTGAGTTTCCCTATTTTTTCAAATATTTACAAATCATATAAATAATTTTTCCCTATGAAAAACCATTTCTGGCCTGAAGAAAAAGCTTTTAAATAAAATATGAAAATAATATTTTGTGGTTTTGGGAAGTTATATATATTGTAGGTTCCAAATAAAGCCTTTGGGGGGAAAGGATCCACCCAATTTGGGGACTTGCAGTGCAATTCTTAAATTAGGGGGTTTTGCAAACCTAACTTGAATAAAACCTTTTTGGCCAAAATAATATTTTGTCAAAATATAATTAAGTCCTATTCACATGGCATGATCATTGGACAAGAGTGGGGATCAAGGAAAAAGGGTTTTGAGAGTAAGAGGGATTTTATGAACATAGAGCACATGAAAGCAAACAAGAAACCAACACTCAAGTCAAGCATTACAAGCACGGAAAAAAATTTGATTGGCCCTGATTTTTGAGTCATGAGGGAAAATCACAGGGTGTGACAGACCTACCCCCCTTACAAGAATCTCGTCCTCGAGATTCCTAGGCTAGGCGTAGATGAGATGGGGAAATTCACATGTGAGGTAGTCTTCACGTTCCATGCTGCTTCTGCTCAGGCATGGTTGTCCTTCTGGGTCTTGAAGTGCTTGATGATATGTCTTCAAGTGCATTGTTAACTTTGTCTCAGGGTGAATGGGGTTCTAGCAACCTGCTAGGCTTACCTAATGGTTGAGGGTTTGGTGGACCTAGCAAGGGCCTGGCATGCGTGTGTATCCCAAAATCGGAATACCTGGCCAGTAGTTTGTTGGTGTGTTGGTCCTGGGATTCTCGTCGAGATCTTCTGCTTGAGTAAGCTGCTCAGGTAGACTCTTCATTCTTCTCTGGTCGTTTGTCTTCATCGTCATGGACGCATGTTTCTAGAGGGTCCTTGACTATTTGGTCTACTCGTCTCTCCGTGGCAGAGTCTATGTCGGGTCTTGCCCCTAAGGCTAAGCTTAGAGACTTGGTGTCAGAACGGGTTCCACCATCTGGAATGTTCTGAGGGTTTCTAAATAAGCTAACTATTCAGAGTGTAGATCAGCTATCTAATCCCCAAGGTCTAACACTTGGCAAGTGGGGTGAACTACCTTTGACAGGTGGTTTACCACGACCGAGTCAGGTTCATGTCCTTGATTGAACCAAAAGAGTTAGCAATGACATTCCGATAGTTGTTCCACTCCGTTCCAGGCATCTGAAGGGAGCAGGGACGTCATGCTCAACATACACCATCAACGTGGTGGAGTAAGGGGGTGCCATCAACTTCTCAGTTCCATCCTGGTCAGGATCTCATAGATGACCATTTAAAGCGAGGGTATCGATAATCCTCTTGATTTCCAAGGGCTTCATCGGGCTTGAACATAGATGCTTCCAGATATAGTCTAGTTGAGGTATCCGGGAGAGGAGTGGAGGTTGACTTCCTTTGCTTCTACTTCGTTGTCGTGGCTTCGTAATCGTAGTGGTTCCTCATCTTGCTTGGGACAGAAAGTCTTCTTCTGAAGGGAGGGTGCTCCGAGGAGTCCAACTCCTTCAAGGTGAAACCTTATACTCGAGAGTCATGGAAATTATTGCTCCTGGGGCTAGTCCAAACAGGACTAAGGTGTCTCTCTTGTCATTGGGTAAATAAGTATGTCACTCTAGAGGACAACAAGCTATTTCCCGAAGTACCACATAAACACCTGCTCATGGGGTATGTTAGAGGAGCGGCATTTGTCCCAGATGGTCACTAGTGTCAAGTGTTCATGGTCTAGCATAATAGAGGTCTACGTGGCCACCTTCCTTTGGAACAGGATTGGTGGTGGTCGAGGTGGAGTACTGACCATAGTCTAAGGACTTATAGTCCAAGGCCAATGGTCATAATCCGACCGCGTCATGGTCCGGTAAAGCTTTGGGGTTTAAAAGAGCTTAGGATGCGAGCAAACGTCTAACAGCTTATTCTGAGCACAACTATTAGATGCGAACATTACTACCTATTACTCCAAACAAAATTACCCTATATCCTCGAAGGTATCACCTCATACAAATCAACTCCAATACTACACATGCTACTCATATCTCCAAGGTTTTGAGAGTAGGACTATGCTGAAAATCTCATATGCATACTATGGCTCATCGATGGTGTCCAACCTAATCTCCTCGAGTTCATATAATCCTCATATCACTTCAAGAACTATTATCACAATAAATCCATGAACTTCCAATCTCATGGCCAACTAAACTCCAAGGTCGAGCTTATATAGATCCCTAATTTATCCTTAACATCATCCGATTCCTTCTACTATCATCCTTCGAGAAACATGCTATCATTATCAAGATCATTGGACTAAATCCAATTTACTCCGAACCATGTGGTTTAATTTATCTTGAGCACCTAGTAGGATCACCTATTTAAATCCAAGGTTTACATCTATTAGGAATACCCTACTAGTTACTCCAGTCACTATTATATCACCATTAATCCAATATCAATATTATTGCCAAAGTTAAGTCATTAGCCTCCAAGAATTTCAGCATGTGATCACAATGGTCCTACAAAATCCAATTTGCTCAAGGTATGAGCAAGTCATGCTACTCTATCAATCTGGACCCACCAAGTTCGTCTGCCAACATTAAGCCTCGTAATCTACCAAAGGGTCTCAACTATTTCGCCAAGACATTTATTATGGCTAAATCAAGTTACTGCTAGCAAATAGTATATCCTCAGAATGATCCTTTCTATGGCATCAAGGTTCTAGTGCTAGTGTAAGAATTAAGGACGTTTGTTCACTATGATCACTAGCTCCATAATGAACCCAGTGCTAGCCAGGGGTTATTGAAGCTCAATAAGTGCTCTGGAAAATCCATGTATTAAACACATGATTCAGAGACATGTGCTGGGGAGCTTGTGAGCTATAGGTTAGGCAAGGGAGGGGTTTCCAATATTGAGGAAGAAGCAAAACTCTACGGGGCTACGTCTTGTTGAGTTTGCTGTAGTCGAAGCCTTCGGTGTCGGTTGCTTGTCAAGGTGGATCCTTGGTGCATCTGGTATTGCTGGTCTTCAGTTGACAAGAGGGGAGAGGAGAAGTAGCATAGAGGAGTGTGCCTAAGGGGGTGATATAGTGCCGGTGCAATCAAGCAAGTGCCAAAAGGGCCAAACACAAACATCAAGTTAAGGTAGGTGGTATAGTCATGCACTTGTTGCTTATGGCAAAAGTGTGACTTACACCAAAGACAAATAGGCAAAACAAGCAACAAACAATCATGGTTCTGTCAGAACCATCATACGGACTCGACTTCACATGGGAGATACACGACTCATCCTACCCTAGGGGTTCTCGGACTCAGTAGTCGTGTTTGCTTCGCATCTTGGAGAGGAGTCCGCTTAATCTTCTAGGTCTTCTTCCGGTGTCGCTATGTCTTTGGTTTTTGTTCATCAAAACGATCCTGGTTGTGCCTGAAGAGTCCTTGATGACTTCAGGTATGTTGAGTTGATGGCGAAGGTGAATCTTCACAGCACTTGTTGGCGGGGTCTTCTGGTGTCTTCATAGTCATGCCAGTGTCTCCTAGTCTTCTGAGACGTCGAGGGTTCTATGTAGGCAATCTTTATGCAATGACATTAATAAGGCATGGTAGAGTTGTATCCTTCCGGTCACATTGACCGTATCATCGGCACCAAGAGCTGGGGATGATGAGAACCATCTTCCTGCTCACTATAGTGAGGTGGACCAAATGGCAAGGTTCTCATCCATCGGTGGTTACTGATATAACAACGAGAAGGACAGGGTTGCCCTATTAGCGATGCATTATCATGACGTTGCAGGTCTTGTGCCCTGGTCATCGAAGGCCGGGGTGGCATCATCCTGGGGCTGTGTCGAAGGTGTCACCATCATCTCAGTCTTGACGTCCTCATCATTTGAGAAGGTGTCTTCTACTCGTAGCTCCTTGTCTTGTGTTGCCAACTTGGGTCCGAGATATCTCGGCAATCGTGTGGAAAGGTGGCTTCCTTCCAGGTTTCCCACGAGGATTACAAGGAATCCCGTGGTCAGGGGTACAAGGGTAGTAGCGGCAATTTGCAAAGTTTTGAAAACTAGATGAGGAGAGCCAAAAGAAAAATGGTGGAAGTGCTAGACACAATCCTTCTGTTTATTTGAAAGCATAGAAGAGTTGAGAAATATTGTAGCCCTTGAAAGTGTTTGAAGGGTCTGGGAAAACCATTTTGTCCTAACTAACGTCCATCCTAACTAAGGGCTTCCTACAGTCAGGATGGCTATGATACCAGCTCTATGGGGACACCGACTCATAAGTCGTGATCACCGAATGTACGTGCATAGTGATCCCAGAGATCAATGCTCACTGAACACACAGAAACTGAATGACAGGTGTCTTACATCCATTACGTACCGGTTTACTGAAATATGGCCTTCATATGATTGCAGCGTAAATCTTCAACGATAGCATGAACCGATGACATCTGCCTTAACCTTACAGGCATTCTGACTGGGGAGCATCCTAGCTTGCACCTCCGTCACCAAGGTAATCTTCATCATAACCTAACCTTTCATGCCTGGCCAATAAAATAACCAGTGGCAAGCCAATGAGTACTTTGAATGTACTCGCAAGCACCCCATGTTGTGGAACAAGGTAAAAAGTATGCATGATGTAGCACCAATAGGTAAGTTGCAGAAAGCTAATTTTGAATGCAATGACATGATCAAGTATCCTGTAAGCATGCATCAACAATAGGTGGATAACCATATGAACAAGATATGAGTATCAACATAAGTAGGGGTTGAACACCTCGTGGAGGCCGACAAGCTGGCGAAAGGGAGGGGCTTGAGGAGGTCGGGGCTGGCGATTGGGCGATGGCTACAGTGCGGGAGCGCACTGTAGCATGCTCTAGAGCGCCATTCTGGCATGCCATTGGCAGCTTATGCATGGCCACCTATGTCTAGGGCATCTAGGAGGGTAATAACAAAGCGTAGGAGTACCTGGATGCTCTGGGGGTTCCATTAGAATAGGAAGGAAGTGAAGGAGAAGGTAAAACATTGCTGTCGAGGGGTAGAAAGGGGGCCTTTACCCCACAAATCATTGAGCTGGGGGGCTGGGTTTCTTACTGGAGGTACAAGGGGTCAAGTAGGGACTATGGTAAAAATTGTGGGTTAAGGAGAATAAGGTAAGAGGGGAAAACAATAACTCTTAGAATTGACAAGAAGGTGTTTGATAGTAATTTGGCCAGGAAAATGAATTCTACTTGCCTTGAGATTTAACAGGATCAAATGGTGATCAAAAGTAGGGCTGATTACCAAGTTTGAGATTATCTCAAGAAAGTTGCCAATGTAAACTTGGAAAACCCTAGAAATGGACAAAAATGGATTTCTATAGATCTGATCATGAAATTTTATTCCCCTTGATGCACCACTTGATGTGTGACATATTTTTGGGACTATAACATGCACAAAAAGTTCAGGGCCCAATGGGAAAATTTGGCAATGTAATGTTACCAAAATCTTGAAATCAACAGAAATGGTTTTGAGGGACTTTGAACAAGTTAATCTGTTCTCCTTGATGCACCACTTTGTGTGGATGCATTATTGGAGGATTCTAACATGCTCACAAAGTTTGATCTTAAGGGAAGACAATTGGTAATTTAGAGTTGCTCAAATTTGGATCTAGACAGAGAGGGTTTCGGGATATTTTGGTGGACCAAAACAATTGGGATTGATATGAAACTTGGCTAGGTGACCACATATATCATATGTGACATGCTAGAATTTTCTATGATTTAATTGAGAATATTTCTTATAGAAATATTTCAAAACCTTGAAACAGACACATATGGTTTTGAAGGGTTTTGTCCAGTATTTTGAACATGACCATGTGTTGAAACTCTTATATATGGATAATATATGTCCACGGAGTTTCCCTATTTTTTCAAATATTTATAAAGCATTTAAATAATTTTTCCCTATGAAAAACCATTTCTGGCCTTAAGAAAAAGCTTTTAAATTTTTTGAAAATAATCTTTTAAAATAATATTTTGTGGTTTTGGGAAGTTATATATATAGTAGGTTCCAAATAAAGCATCTGGGGAAAAGGTTCCACCCAATTTGGGGACTTGAAGTGCAAATCTTAAATCAGGGGTTTTTGCAAACCTAACTTGAATAAAACCTTTTTGGCCAAAATAATATTTTGTAAAAATATAATTAACTCCTATTCACATGGCATGATCATTGGACAAGAGTGGGGATCAAGGATAAATGGTTTTGAGAGTAGGAGGGATTTTAGCAATATAGAGCACATGAAAGCAAACAAGAAACCAACACTCAAGTCAAGCATCACAAGCATAGAAAAAGTTTTAATTGGCCCTGATTTTGAGTCATGATATCTAAGTCATGAGGCAAAATCACAGGGAGTGACAACTCCATAGAAAATTCATATGACCTCCATTTTAGCTAATTCAAAATCCTACAGATTCCTAAAATCTTGAACTGTCCAAATATGTGCATTGCACATTTTCTGCAAACTTTTATGTAGGTTTCAAATTCAAATTTGAATTTGAACTTTTGAATGCCCCACTATGCAAATTCCCAGAGCATCCATATAATCCTCAAATGGAGTAATTCCAGTTTATAGGTACTCTAAGTGTCATACCCTACTTTTCTGGCCATGGTGAACATGTTTACCATGCACCTATTTTGTTGGACCTAATAAATAACCCACTTTTCCATTTATCTCATCCTTGCAAAGCCCTAGGAAATTCATACCAACTCCAAATCGAGTGAAACCACTTCCCACATGTTTCCAAAATCATGCCCTATTTTATGAGTGCCTCCACTCATTTTTATGAAAATATTTCCTGTTGACATCTGAAAGGATTATCATTTCCAACATTCCCACCATTCAAAAACTTCTCCTTGATCCACATCCCATGTAACCTTCCTGATTATTTTTCTTGTGACCCAAGGTGTCCAAGAAAAATAAAACTCCTAATTATAGAGCATTTTATTTCTCTACGTGTTGTGTTGCTTATTACAGTTGTTTCCGACGATAGTTGACAAAGTAGATGAAATGCTCTGCGTGGACGAGAAGCCATTGAAGACCTCGAAGACATTGCTAAGCCAGGCAAGCAACCCTTTGACCATGTTGAGAAACTTTTTCATGCATGACATATGGCACTTGTTGTTTCAATGATTGATCATGATGAGGTGCTCCCCCTTTGGTGGGATGCCTCTGATACTCTTACGGTAGACACTTGCATCGTGCATGACCCTACCACCTTATGAGGGTTATGCGGGTGGGTGTAGTTAGGATGCTAATAGATGCCACACAACTGGAATGGGATTTATGGATAGTGATGGAAAGGAAGTGATTCTTTCAATGACTTTTCGAAAAACCCGTCGGGTACCACTAATGCCTGAGGGAGATGATGATAAGTTGGGCAACCACTTGAGAAAGAAGTGGTGTGCCGGAACAAGATGAGGATGTGTTTTCAAAAACGTATTGTTGTAAGTTGCGATCGTTACTCCAACCTTACATGTGCAACCAAGATACCCCTTATGGGATGGGGCTTTGTTGATTACCTTGGTGGTACTAGCAAGGAACCCGAGATACTAGTGGCGGGAGTGGCGTGGTCACTCTCGATACGGGGTCGTACTGGTATGTACGATCATGCGCTGTCTTCACAAGCACCGGGCACACCGTTGGTCCCCTCATGGATGGTACAATCTAGAGCGAGGCTCGTGTGATGTACATCGTGAGGGCTCGGTACCAATCGAGTGGACTCTTTGTTCAATATCGCTAGGCGAAAGGCATTGTTCAGGTACTTACCTCGGGTATGTGATGTACCGCGAGTCGTCGATGACACATAAGTTTCTCGAGTCTTGTGGGTAAAGTGTGCAACCTCTGAAGTGTAAAACTATTCGAATAGCCATGTCCACGGTAAAGGACAGTTGGATGACCGCTCTTGTGCTTTGTACAAATGTTTTCACAAACTAGTGTGAGTGTGTTGGAGACAAAGATGGCACTTAAGCTATGTCCAAGGACTTAGCATGACAATTGAACTAAGTCCGATGACTTAGCATGCAAGATGAATGAACATGAGATCTTCAACCCCTACTTATGATGATATCTATAACTTGTACATATGGATATCTGCCAAATTGTTGATGCATGCTCACTTAGTTACTTGATCATGTCATTGCATTAAAAATCCGCTTTCCGCAAATTACCTATTTAGTGCTATATCATGCATCATTATTACCCTGTTCCACAACTTGGGTTGCTTGTGAGTACATTCAATGTACTCATTGGCTTGCCACTGGTTATTTTATTGGCCAGGCATGAAAGGTCAAGTTAAGAAGAAGAATACCTCGGTGACGATCATGCAAGCTACGATGCTTCCCAGTAAGAATGCCTGTAGGGTTAAGGCTGATGGCATGGGTTCATGCTTTCGTTGAAGATTTCTACTGCAATCATATGAAGACAAGTCCGCAAAGGCCATATTTTAATGAAACTGTATCTAATGGATGTAAGACTCTTGTCATTGAGTTTCTGCATGTTCAGTGAGCATTAATCTGTGGGATCACTGTGCACATACATTCAGTGATCACGCCTTATGAGATGGCGTTCCCACAGTTTCATATATGGAACATTTTAAACAGAGCTATAGTTATTTAGTTACGCAATAAACTGTTTTTAACATGGCATTGACGCAAATTAATGCAAATAGCATGTTTAACTAATTTTATCATGTGTGAAAGTTGGATATTGTGAATCTACATAAAATTCTAAACATTTTACATATATTATATTTTTACATACGATGCACGGTTTGAAAGTTATTAAATGCATGAACAACAAGTGTTTTTCTGTAAAACTACAATTCACGGGTAATTGGGCAATTTGTTAACAGAGAAAAAAAAGGTAATGTGTCCTCTCCTCCTGCTCGCTCGCACCTGAGTTGGAGGCCAACAGTGACGAGGTTCAATGACGATGGCGCCAGCAGTCGGAGTGCAGGAGCACCAGCTGGCGACGGGGATGGGTCGATCCGGCCACCTCGCACGTGATCCCGACTACGGCAGCGACAGACAGTAGTTTGGGCTCCGGATCCAGGCGATGGCGATGCGGATCGGGAACGGGGCGGAGCTTTGGGCGGCAGCGAGGCTGGCCTTCTCCAGCGAGGTCGTCGATGGACGACGGCGGTAGACGACGGGGCGATGACATTGGGGCAGCTCGGAGGCGAGGGCAGCCGAGGGAGTGGGGCTCAGCACAGGGGAGCTCGAGCGACCATGCGCGAGCTCGTGGCGGCGTCGGGCGTGTCCTGGCCCAGATGGGCTCGACAGGCCCCGATCTGGGCGCACAGGCCCCGCGGCTGGGAGGTGGGAGGTACAGGGCACGGTGGCGGCGGCTAGTTGATTGGGCATGCAATTCAAGGCTAAGCCTAGGGTATTCCAAAATAGGCAGGAGTAGGGGTGTTTAAATAGGGAAGGAGGCTAGGTTAGGGAGGTTTAGCCCGTTTTCAGACCCTCCGATCGCGATCGGACGGCTCTGGTCGTAGGGTAGGCTAGGTGGGCTGGTGTTGGGCTGTGAAGACGGGTTTGGGTTGCAGAGAGAGGGATATGTGAGCCCGTGAAAGGAGTTGAAACACCAAGAAAACGTCCGATAATGAACCGATGACAGCACTTCTACGGTTAACCATTTGGGTACCAAACAAACTTGAAATGCGACAAAATTTGGCAAGCGTCCTACCTACACTATAAAAGACCGCATGCCAAGTTTTGACCCAATCCGAGAATATTTTGTGCACACTTTTAAATCATTTTTATAAACGGTGCCGTAGGTGCGTGCGTGTGTGTGGTTGGTCTCAAAACGGACGATCACACGAACGAAGAGAACCGACCACTACGGATGGATGCAAGTTTTCAAAAATGAGTGAAGATGCTATGCAGATGATGTGAATGATGCAACGATGAATGCGACAACCAAACAAATCACACGACGACAATGGAAATAAAAGGGGAATCTTCTAGAGCATCGGTCCCGAGCTGTTACAACTCTCCTCCACTACACGAGGATCTCATCCCGAGATCTAGATTGAGATGAAGAAGAGAAGAGCAAGAGGAAGAGGTAAAACTTTATTGCTTCATTGACAAACTAGTGAAATCCACAAACCTTGGAGGTTACAAGGAGATGAAGAACAATATATATGAGGAACGAGCAAGAATTCACAAGAAATTTCGGAAGCACTTCGGTAGGATAGAGGGACAAAATTGATATGAAGGAAATAAATTGAAAGAGAGACAGCAAACTTAGGTTGTATTAGAATCAAAACTTCATAAGATGGAAGGATCATGAAAGATTTCATAGCACTCCGGTTAACGAACAAGCATGGGAAGAACATGATATTAATCAAAACAAGATGATAGGTTGAAGAGAGCAACAACATAAAGCCTCGGGAGCAGAAGACTAAAAGCTAGATTATTGGAGAGAAGAGACGGAGATGAACTGACAACTTCTACCACCATTGAATTAGAAAAGCATGGTTGAACGGAGTTGATGGAGAATCAACAACGAAAAAGAATAGCCTGTTATGGGCTTGTAGAAAACATCTCAAAATTGTGAGGTGACAACCTGCCACAACAGAAACAATTGATTGCTTGAGAGCAACAAGCTATGCAAAACTTCTTTAACCAATAGGAGGAGGAGAAAACTTGAATAATTTATGACACCATGATAGCAACAATCCTTAGGAAATTCTTTAGGTGAAATTCAACCCAAGATAACTGCGAGAAGAGAAGATGGGTTTACTTATCTTATTGTTGAGAATTTCCTTCGAGACTCCTCATACCCAAGAATTTAATAACACCATATCAAAAGACCGTGGAGAAGGAATTGAACTTAGAAACCCAAGAAAGAGAACACTTGAGCACCTCCAACAAGAATCTTGATGAATACTTCGAGAAAGAATTAACTCCTTGAAGAACCACCATGAGTAACCCCCGGAAATGAGATGATGATAGAAAATAATTCAAGGTTAAAATAGAATAGATTGGGACATTCCAATGATTTAGATGAAGCTTCGCGAAGAGATATTTGAGAATAACTTGGAACTCCGGAAAGAAAAGATGAACACTTAGAATCCAGAATTCATATCATGAACACTCCGGAAGAACAATTGAAATCACTTTGACCAACAAGAGTAAGAATTATGTTATGCTTATCCTTCATCAAGCTAAATTGATGACAAGCTAAGGATTTCGCACACCACTTATTCTTCTTGAAAAGATTGACGAGAGAGATAGAACACAAATTGAAGAAGTCTTGAACGAGAACACCGATAAGAATTAGAAACTAAAGAAGATAAGACAAACGAATGATAGAACATGAGAATGAAGAGAGCATGATCCACCTAATCGAAAACTTGAACAAAGCACCTAAATAATTGAGATACAAACGAAGGAACAAAACTTGAGAAGAATTCGAGAACGAAAGCTGCAAGCTGAGAACGAAGAAATTTTCTGAAAAGATGGCCTTCGGGAGGATCGAGTAATGAAAACGACTCTTAATGCACCGAGTAGATATGGAAAGAATTACTCATGATTGACAAAAATCGAGAAGATAACCTGAAGCTGAGATGACGAATCTTCAAAATAATGGAGCAAGATTTAAGAGAAACTCTCCTTCGGTCTTCAATGCAGAGAATGGTGACGAGAAAAAACACAAAGAATTACTAGGACACTCCAGAACAATGAATAAGTAAAGGTTGAGCCAATGATGAAAAATATTTAGAAGTGATCTTGGAGATGGAATATGACTGATGAAACTCATTCTTACGTCATATTTAAAAGGAACTTGAGGACATCTCCGAAAAGATTAGAAGAGCCAGGTAAGATCCTGGGAAAAAACCTGTGGGTTATGGGCCCACTCAAAGACATCTCCATTGAAACGATTGATTAAAAGAGAGATTGCACCGGTAAAAATTAATAAATTGATGAGGTGAGAACCTCGAAATAATTGAAAACATTTTGAACAGAAACACGATTCTTCTGAGATATCTTCAGCCTCCGGATAGAACCTAGAGGGATGAATTAATAAGAGAGGCTTGATGAGAAGTCGAACATGGACAGCATTTAATGAATCAAAAAGATATGATGAACACCAAGATCTAGAATTGAATCCACCGGAGAAGAATAACAACGAGAACAAGGAATATGAGGATAGATCTTGAAATTGAAACACTTGAGAATCTCCACAAGAAATCACTAGATACAATATGAAGAAAATATAGCAAAGCATCATTGAAGAGAAAGACACTTGGATGAGATTTAATCATTGAAGAAAAAGGGCGGGAGGGTGCAATGTAAACTTGGGATAGATGAGACGAACTACGAAATTAAAATAAGAGGATTGATCTTGCAAATATTGAAAGGATTGAATTCACTTGAAGAGAAGTGCACCGGTAGGAAAATAATTTCATAACAACACCAGTTGAACAAGTATTAGCATTCCCATAAAATGTGAGAACACTACCTAGAAAATATATGAAATCACCACTTGACATCGAAGCAACTCTAATTACCATATTCAAAAAGAAAACAAAGAATGGGGCTTCCGAAACAAGCCAGAAACAAATACATAACAGAGATTCCGCTCGATATTTTCGTGGTAAGGTTCGCACGGGCTCGATTCTACACTGGATTTTCATATTGATATGACGCTCGAATATGCTCCCTAGGCGTAGCAAACTGCAAGGCTTGATGAAGCATATCTGATGACATATATCGAGACTATCCTCTATAAGAAAGACAGTGAACAAACGAATCCACTAGATGTCGAACCCCAACCTCACACCATGATCTGTTGGAAGATAGCCTAGCTAACTACTTGAATTTCCACCTAAGAACTTCCGAGAACTTTCTAGTTATGCAATCTGGTGTTGGGGATACAAGGATGAAAAATATCTCACACAACTAACAAGCCCTACACCCCAACTGTATCAATCCTTCAACACATAACTAGAGGCTCCGGAACTTCATCTATCTCGGACCCTCAAAAACACAATGATACTAAGAATGGCAGTACATCCGAACTCTCTCCACCAATACAGGGGATGCCGGACTCCTCTCGCCACTACTAGTATTGAAGCAATTTCGAACATCCTCCATCCTGAGATACTAAGGAAACTAAACAATAATGATGTGTCAAGAATCCCCTGGAGCTCAACTCCCTCGAAGAAATCAAGTCCGACAGGAGGCACCAAGAAAGAACTCCGTCACATCGGCATCATATAGTTTCTGAAATATCTGTATGATCCTAAAAAAAATTGAGTGAGAAGGGGGTAGAACTAAAACTCCTAAGTCATAATTCCTCACGACAGCATAGAAGAGGAGTAAAAACATTCCTACTCTCCGATATGTAACTAGAGTTAAAATAGATTTTTTACTAGACTTGACTCGGCCTTGTTTGATTAATCAAGGGGGCTCCTAGGTCGGTAGAGGCTCTGATACCAACTTTTCACGCCCAAGATGCGATCATATCCTTATTTTGGCACGGGGGCCTCGACGGGGATAGAAGCGCATCTCGTCGTGTTGCAAGAATGGATATCATTACAAGTACATTGCAGAAGAGATAAGTACATGGAATTGGCTTACACTCTCCACAAGCTATATCAGGATCACATCAATACGAAAACATACTCAAACATCATACAGAAGAGCAGGGTCCGACTACGGCCAAAATCAAATAATAAAATGACATCAAACCTTGATATCCTAGGCTGCCGCCTGGAACCCATCCTAGATCGATGATGAAGAAGAAGAACTCCAAACAAACAAGCATCACTCTCATGTCAAAGCATCACTCTCCATACTCGCAACTATTGTTTTAGTAATCTGTGAGCCACGGGGACTCAGCAATCTCATTTCCAATGGTATCAAGACTATTAAAGCTTAATGGGTGAGGTATGGATAAGTGGTGAGGCTGCAGCAATCGACGTATCATTTATTTGTGTGGCTAACTTACGAATACAAAAAGTAAAGTATGGTGGTCGATGCATAATGGACATGAACTAGTAATGATGACTAACAGATCCTGAACACCTACTTACGTCAAACATAACCCCACCGTGTCCTTTCTCGGATAAGGACTCACGAGAAGAGACAGTCACGGTTACACACACAGTTGGTGTATTTTATTAGAGTTTACTTCAAGTTTGCTATGACCAGGTGTTTAAAAAAAATATCCATGTTTGCCACATAAACGTGGGCATGGCTTTCCGAAAGATATAACCCTGCAGGTGTGCTCCAACTCATCGATCACAAATTAACCACACGCAGTGGGAATAACCTCGACGATGGGTCTCGTGATCTTCCTAGGCAATTCCAAAGGAAATCCGCCACCTCGAGATAGCCCGAAGAAAAATCGAAATTCCTCACTCAAGACGTTCGAGAAAGGTAAAATAAATCTAGCAAGGCCTCCCGGTGAGCTAGAGCCGCATCTAGAGTCGTGCACTCTCTATCCATGGGCATCATCCGTCTATGCGAAGTGGACGGTAGCCGGAAAATGCCTCGAGTTGCCTCGAGGTGGGAGTGCCAACTTCTAGGTAGGTTAAGTATTTTTATCATGTGTGAAAGTTGGATATTGTTAATCTACATAAAATTCTGAACATTTTACATATATTATGTTTATAAGGACGATCCATAGTTTGAAAGTTATTAAATGCATGAACAACAAGGGTTTTTCTGTAAAACTGCAATTCATAGGTAATTGGGCAAATTGTTAACAGAGAAAAAAAGGTAACAGGCCGAAAGCAGCGACATAGCTGAACAAGGCTTCCGTAGGCACGGGATAGGGCTCACAGTGGGCTTGGTGGGCTGATGGGCCATCATCGGAGGCAACCGGCACGGCCCACGCGTGGGGCGCTGGCGGTTGCAGGTGCGCCACTCTGGCGTCCTCTCCTCCTGCTCGCCCGCACCCGAGCTGGAGCCGACGTTGACGAAGTTCAACAATGATGGCGCCGGTGGTCGGAGCGCAAGGGCACTAGTCGGCAACGGGGATTGGTGGATCTGGACACCTCGCACCGGATCCCAACTATGGGAGCGGGAGATGGCGGTTGGATCTCTGGATGCAGGCGACGCGGATCGGGCACGGGGTGGAGCTTCGGGCGGTGGGGAGGCTAGCCTTCTCTGGTGAGGTCGTCGACAGACGGCGGTGGCAGATAGCAGGGCGACGAGGTTGGGGCATCTTGGAGGCGAGGTCAACCACGGGAGCAGGGCTCGGTGGAGGGGAGCTCGGGCGGCCATGCACGAGCTCGCGGCGACGACGGGCGCATCCTGGCCCAGATGGGCTCGATGGGCCCCAATCTGGGCTCACGGGCCGGGCGGCTGGGAGGTGGGAGGCACAGGGCAAGGTAGCGGCGGCTGGTTGATTGGGCATAGAATTCGAGGCTAAGCCTAGGGTTTTCCAAAATAGGCAGGGGTAGGGGTGTTTAAATAGGGAAGGAGGGCTAGGTTAGGGGTTTTTAGCCCATTTTCGGACCCTTCGATCGCGATCGGACGGCTTCGATCATGCGTTAGGCTAGGTGGGCTGGTGTTGATCTGTGAAGAGAGGTTTGGGTTGAGGAGAGAGGGAGACGCTACATTAACCGTCCGGGTACCAAAGGAACTAGGAATGTGACGAAATTTGGCAGGTGGCCTACCTACACTATAATGAGACTCACACCAAGTTTCAACCCAATCTGAGAATATTTGGCGTGCGCATTTAAATCATTGTTTTAAATGTTGCTGCGGGTGCGTGCGTGTGTGTGGTTGGTCTCAAAACGGACGACGACACGAAGGAGAGAACCGGCAACTACGGACCGATGCAAGTTTTCAAAAACGAGTGACGATGCAGTGCAGATGATGCGAATGATGCAACAATGAATGTCACAACCATACGAATCACACGATGACAATGGAAATACAAGGGGAATCTTTTGGAGCATCGGTCCTGGGCTGTTACAAGAATGCACACAAGAAGACGAAGCAACTCACCCCCGTGGAGCGCCTGGGGGATGGAACCTCAAGGTGCGGAGCCTTGGGTTCTGCATTCGGGGATGGAGACGCACCTTCCATCACATAGGAAAGCATGCTCGGGGCCCCATTGGGTCGGGCTCGAGGGCTTCCACCTAGGAGGCCCCGGCTTGGACGGTGAGACATGGGAGGCGTTCGGGCACAACCCGAAGGCGCGTCCTAACACACGACTACCAAGGCTAGGGGCTCGGCATGAGCTGCCAAGCTCGCAAGATTCAGTGTTCAAAGCGATCAAGGAGCTTCAGGGGGCACAGGTCGAGGAAGGAAGGGACTGCACTGCACCACCAATCATAGCAATAATCTGTTGGAAATATGCCCTAGAGGCAATAATAAATTGGTTATTATCATATTTCCTTGTTCATGATAGTCATTTATTATCCATGCTATAATTGTATCAATAGGAAACTCAGATAGATGTGTGGATACATAGATAACACCATGTCCCTAGTATGCCTCTAATAGACTAGCTCGTTGATCAAAGATGGCTATGGTTTCCTAGTGATGGACATGAGATGTCATTTGATAACAAGATCGCATCATTAGGAGAAGGATGTGATGGACAATAACCCAACTACAAATGTGGCATATGATTGTGTCAGTTTATTGCTACTGTTTTCTGCATGTCAAGTATTTGCTCCTATGACCATGAGATCATGCAACTCACTAACAACGGAGGAGTACCTTGTGTGTATCAAACGTTGCAACGTAATGGGGTGACTATAAAGGTGTTCTACACGTATCTCCGAGCGTGTCTGTTGGGTTGGCATGGATCAAGACTGGGATTTATTACTCCGTGTGACGGAGAGGTATCTCAAGGCCCACTCGGTAATACAACATCACAATAAGCCTTGCAAGCAATGTGACTAAGTGTTAGTCACGGGATCTTGTATTACGGAATGCGCAAAGAGACTTGCCGGTAACGAGGTTGAACTAGGCATCAAGATATCGACGATCGAATCTCGGGCAAGTAACATACCGAAGAACAAAGGGAACATCATAAGGGATTAACTGAATCCTTGACATGGAGGTTCGACCGATAAAGATCTTCGTAGAATATGTAGGAACCAATACGGGCATCCAGATCCCGCTATTGGTTATTGACCATAGGGTGTGCACACTTAAGGTTCGGTGACGTTTCGGTAGTATAGAGTTATGTATGGTGGTGACCAACGGTTGTTCGGAGTCCTGGATGAGTTCCCGAATGTCATGAGGATCTTTAGAATGGTTTGGAGGTAAATATTGATACATAGGAAGTCCTGTTTTGGTCGTCGAAAAAGTTTCGGGCTCATCGGTAGTGTACCGGCAGTGCCGGTAGTATACCGGGGGACCATCGGGAGAGGTATTTCGACCCAAGAGGCTACATGGGCTGTGGGAGAAGGTAAACCAGCCCCTGGTGGGCTGGCCGAAGCCTCCTCTAAGGGCCCATGCGGCTGGAGTGGTTTGAGAAGGAAATAATCCAAAGGTGGAGAGGTGGAAAGAGTTTCCAAGTGGAAAGGAGGAATCCTACTACTAATAGGATTGGAGTAGAACTCCTCCACCTCCAATTTCGAGCAAACCTTGAGGGTTTGAGGCTGCCTCCTCCCCTCCCTCCCTCCTATATATACTAGAGGATTTAGAGGAAAAAGCTAACCCTAATAGCCACGTGCTACCTCTCCTCTAGATCGCAATTTCTCCTCTAGATCGGTTTTCAGCGGTGCTTAGGCGAAGCCCTGCCAGAATTGCTCCACCACCATCGCCGCGGAGCCGTCACGCTGCTGGATAACTCGTATACCTCTCCACTCCCTCTTGCTGGATCAAGAAGGCGGAGATCGTCATCGAGATGTACGTGTGCTAAACGCGAAGGTGTCGTTTGTTCGGCGCTAGATCGGAAGGACCGTGATCAAGATCGCGAGACGATTCGTGATTAGATCGTGGGGCGGAACGCGATGAGATCGCGGGATGGATCGTGATGAGACTGCGGGACAGATCGTGATGGGATCACGGGACGCTCGGCAATTTGGATTGCGAAGACGTTCTACACCAACCGCGTTTCTTAACGCTTCCCGCTTAGCGATCTACAAGGGCAGTAGATTCAATCTCCCTCTCATAGATGCTCATCGCCATGGATAGATCTTGTGTGTGCGTAGGAATTTTTTTCTTTCCCATGCAATGTTGCCCAACAGTGGCATCATGAGCTAGGTCTATGTGTAGATGAGATCTCGAGTAGAACACAAAGAGTTTGTGTGTGTTGATGCTTAGATTGCTTCCTCCCTTGGTCGTGTTTTGGTTCAGCGGTATTGTGGGATGAAGCAGCCGGGACCAACCTTACTCGTACTGTTACGAGAGACCGGTTCCATTAACTGACGTGTAACTTTGTTGCACAAAGATGGCTGGTGGGTGTCTGTTTCTCCTACTTTAGTCGGATCGGACTCGAAAAAGACGGTCCATGAGAAGGTTGAAAAGCAATTTATGTATCACCGTTATGGTTTTGTGTAGGTGAGAATTGTTCTTGCTAGATACCCATAGCAGCCACGTAAAACATGCAACAATAATTAGAGGACGTCTAACTTGTTTTTGCAGGGTATGTTGTGATGTGATATAGCCAATTACATAAGGAGATATATGTGATGTATGAGATGATTATGTGTTGTATAGAATATCACGCCTTGCATGTCGATGAGTACAGCAACCGGTAGGAGCCATAGGGTTGTCTTTAATTATTGTATGACCTGCATGTCAATCATTAAGCGCTATATAATGCTTTACTTTATTGCTAAACGGTAGCAATAGTAGTAGAAGCATGGTGGGCGCGACAACCCCGATGGCGACAACCCCGACAATCCTTTTATGCACCTTGTTTTGCTTAGGACGACGGTAGCATTATAAGGTGATCACTCACTTAATTTCAAGATAAATTGTGTTCTCCTCGAGGGTGCACCGTCACGAAAGTTTGTCGTGTTGAGACACCACGTGATGATCGGGTGTGATAGACTCTATGTTCACATACAACGGGTGCAAGCTAGTGTTGCACATGCAGAACACTTGGGTTAAAGTTGACGAGCCTAGCATGTATAGACATGGCCTTGGAACACAAGAGACCAAAAGGTCGAACATGAGTCATATAGTAGATATGATCAACATGATGATGTTCACCATTGAAACCACCTCAACTCACGTTATGATCAGACTTGAGTTGGTGAATTTCGATCATGTATCACTTGAATGACCGGAGGGATGTCAATTTGAGTGGGAGTTCTTAAGTAATATGATTAATTGAACTCATTATCTTGAACATAGTCAGTAGTGTCTTTGCAAAATTATGTTGTAGATTACTAGCTCACGCTGTAGCTCCCTTGAATTTCTATATGTTCCTAGAGAAATAGAGTTGAAAGATGATGGTAGCAATATTGCGTACTGGGTCCATGATTTGAGTATTGTCCTCATTGTTGCATAGAAGGCTTATGTCCATAATGCACCGCTCGGTGCGCCACCCCCTCTAGCATCGTCTATAGATGTTGTGAACATCTAATAGGCACATTCCGGTGACTACTTGATAGTTTAGTGCATCATGCATTATGTCTTAGAATTGAGTCCAAAACATTTTGAACGTCACGAAACATATGAGATGTTCTAAGAGCTGAAATTGGGATCTCAGGCTCATGCCCATGTTGTGAGATATGAGATCTCCAACAAGATTCTTTGCCTGCAAGATGAAGGAGAATAGCTCAATCGTTAATCATGTGCTCAGATTGTCTGGGTGCTACAATCGCTTGAATCGAGTGGGAGTTGATCTTCTAGATAAGATAGTGATTGATATAGTTCTCTTAGTCACTATCACTAAGCTACTAGAACTTCGTGATGAACTCTAATTATGCCAGGGATGGAAATGATGATCCCTGAGCTGTTCGCGATGTTTGACACCACGAAGGTAGAAATCAAGAAGGAGCATCAAGTGTTGATGGTTAATAAAACCACTAGTTTTGATAAAGGCAAGGGCAAGGAGGGAAACTTCATGGATGGCAAGTCAGTTGCTGCTCCAGTGAAGCAACCCAAAGTTGAACCCAAACCCGAGACTAAGTGCTTCTATTATAAGGAGAGCGCTCACTGAAGCGGAACAACCCTAGATACTTGGTAGATAAGAAGGCTGGCAACGTCAACAGAAGTATATTTGATATACGTGTTATTGATGTGTACCTAGCTAGTATGCCTAGTAGCACCTGGGTATTGGATATAGGTTCAGTTGCTAAATGTTACTAACTTGAAGTAAAAGCTACGGAATAAACGGAGACTGGCTAAGTGTGAGGTGGCGATGTGCGTTGGAAATGTTTCCCAGGTTGATGTGATCAACATCACACTCTCTATCTACCTTTAGGATTAGTGACAAACCTAAATGTTATTTGGTGTTTGCGTTAAGCATGAACATGATTAGATTGTGTTTTTGCAACACAGTTATTCATTTAAGTTAGAGAATAATGGTTATTCTGTTTAGATGAATAATACCTTTAATGGTCATGCACCCAGTGAGAATGGTTTGTTCAATCTTGACCGTAGTAATACACATGTTCATAAAATTGATGCCAAAAGATACAAAGTTAATAATGATAGTACCACATACTTGTGGCGCTACCGGTAAAATGTCATATTGGTATAAATCGCATGAAGAAACTCCATGCTGATGGATCTTTGGGCTCATTCGACAAGAAGATAAAAATGTCTGCGATATGATCGTGGTGGTGAATATATGAGTTACGAGTTTGGCATACAACTTTCGACAATGTGAAAGTCATTTCACAACTCACGCCACCTGGAACACCATAGTGTGATGGTGTGTTCGAACGTCATAGTCATGCTCTATTGGATATGGTGCAGGCTATGATTTCTCTTATCGTTTTTCTACTATAGTTTTGGGGTTATGCATTAGAGACAACTACATTCACTTTAAATAGGGCACCATCTAAATCTGTTGAGATGACACCATGTGAATTATGGTTCGATAGAAACTTAAGCTGTCATTTCTTAATGTTTGGGGCTGCGACGCTTGTATGGAAAAATGTTTTCACCTAATGAGCTCGAACCCAAAGCGGACAAATACATCTTCATAGATTACCCTAAGAACATTTGGGTGAACCTTCTATCTTAGATCCAAGCATAAAGTGTTTGTTGCTAAAACGGGTCCTTTCCCGAGAAAAAGTTTCTCTCGAAAGAATTGAGTGGGACGAAGATAGAACTTGATGAGGTTGTTGAACCTTTTTCAACCAGAGAGTAGCGCAGCATAGAAAGATGTTTTTGTGGAACCTATATCAGTTGAAGAGCAAGTAAACGATGATGATCATGAAGCTTCAGATCAAGTTACTATCAAACCTCATAGGTTGACAAGCATGTGTACTACTCCTGAGTGGTACGAAAACCTTGTCTTAGAGGTCATGTTGTAGGAAAACGATGAACCTACGAGATATGGAGAAGCGATGATGGGCCCGGATTCTGATAAATGGTTAGAGGCCATGAAATCCGAGAAAGGATCCATGTATGAATACCAAGTATAGACTTTGGTAGACTTGCTCGTTGGACGGAAGGTCGTCGAGTACAAATGGACCTTTGAGATGAAGACAGAGACTGGTGGTAAATGTCACCATTTATAAAGCTCGACTTGTCACAAAGAAGTTCCAACAAGTTCAAAGAGTTGACTGCGATGAGTCTTTCTCACTCATAGCAATGTTAAAGTCTGTTGGAATTATGTTAGTAGTTGCTGCATTTTTCAATTATGAAATCTAGCAGATCGATGACAAAACATCGTTTCCTTAACAATTTTCTTAAGGAAAAGTTGTATGTGATACAACCAGAAGGTTTTGTCAGTCCTCAGGATGCTAAAAGGTGAGCAAGCTTCAGTGATCCTTCTATGGACTGAAGCAAGCATGTCAGAATTGGAATATACACTTTGATGAGGTGATCAAAGTTTTTGAGTCTATACAAAGTTTATGAGAAACTTGTATATACAATAAAGTGAGTGGGAGCACTATAGAGTTTCTGATAAGCATATGTGGTTGACTATTGTTGATTGGAAATGATGTAGAATTTCTGGAAAGCATAAAGGTTTGTTTGAAAGGATTTTTTCAAAGGAAGACCTGGATAAAGCAACCTAATTGTTGAGCATCAAGATCTATAGAAATAGATCAAGATGCTTCATGAGACTTTGAATGAGTACATACCTTGACAAGATTTTGAAAGAGTTCAAAAAGGATTAGTCACAGAGAAGTGTTCTTGCCTGCTTTGTAAGGTGTTAAGTTGAGTGAGACTCAAAGCTCGACGACGGCAGAAGAAAGAGAAAGGATGAATGTCGTCCCCTATGTCTTAGCCATAGGCTCTGTATAGTATGCCATGCTGTGTACCGCACCTGTGTGTGCCTTGCCATGAGTCCGTCAAGGGGTACAAGAGTGATCGAGGAGTGGATCACTGGACATCAGTCAGGATTATCCTTAGTAACTAGAGGAATAAGAAATTTTTCGTGATTATGGAGGTGATAAAGAGTTCATCATAAAGGGTTATGTCGATGCAAACTTTAACACCAATCCGGATGACTCTGAGTAGCAATTCGGATACGTATAGTGGAGCACCCATTTTGAATAGCTCCAAGTGGAGTTTAGTAGCAGCCTCTACAGTATGACATAGAGATTTTCAATGTATACACGGATCTGAATGTCACAGACCCATTGACTAAAAGACCTCTCTCACATGCAAAGCATGATCGAGCCCCATAACTCATTGGGTGTTAGATTCATAACAATGTGAAACATATGGTGATGTGAACTAGATTATTGACTCTAGTGCAAGTGGGAGACTGTTGAAAATATGCCCTAGAGGCAATAATAAATTGGTTATTATCATGTTTCCTTGTTCATGATAATCGTTTATTATCCATGCTATAATTGTATTAATAGGAAACTCAGATACATGTGTGGATACAGAGATAACACCATGTCCCTAGTATGCCTCTCATAGACTAGCTCGTTGATCAAAGATGGCTATGGTTCCCTAGTCATGGACATGAGATGTCATTTGATAATGGGGTCACATCAATAGGAGAATGATGTGATGGACAAGACGCAAACTACAAACGTAGCATATGATCGTGTCCGTTTATTGCTACTGTTTTCTGCACGTAAAGTATTTGTTCCTATGACCATGAGATCATTCAACTCACTCACACCGGACGAGTACCTTCTGTGTATCAAACGTCGTAACATAACTGAGTGACTATAAATGTGCTCTACAGGTATCTCCGAGGATGTCTGTTGGGTTGCCATGGATCAAGACTAGAATTTGTTACTCCGTGTGACGGAGAGATATCTCAGGGCCCACTCGTTAATACAACATCAAAATAAGCCTTGCATGCAATGTGACTAAGTGTTAGTCAAGGGATCTTGTATTACGGAACGAGTAAAGAGACTTGCCGGTAACGAGGTTGAAATAGGCATGGAGATACCGATGATCGAATCTCGGGCAAGTAACATACCAAAGAACAAAGGGAACATCATACGGGATTAACTGAATCCTTGACATACAGGTTTGACTGATAAAGATCTTCATAGTATATGTAGGAACCAATATGGGCATCCAGGTCCCACTATTGATTATTGACCGTAGAGGTGTGTCGGTCATGTCTACGTAGTTCTCGAACCCGCAGGGTCTGCACACTTAAGGTTCGGTGATGTTTCGGTAGCATAGAGTTATGTATGGTGGTGACCGAAGGTTGTTCGGAGTCTCGGATGAGATCTTGGATGTCATGAAGATGTTCAGAATGGTTCGGAGGTAAAAATTGATATATAGGAAGTCCTGTTTTGGTCACCGGAAAAGTTTTGGGCTCATCGGTAGTGTATCGGGAGTGCCGGTAGTGTACCAGGGGACCATCGAGAGAGGTATTTCGACCCAAGGGCTACATGGGCTGTGGGAGGAGGTAAACCAGCCCCTAGTGGTCTGGCCGAAGCCCCCTCTATGGGCCCATGCAGTTGGAGTGGTTTGAGAAGGAAAAAAACCCAAAGGTGGAGAGGTGGAAAGAGTTTCCAAGTGGAATGGAGGAATCCTACTCCTAATAGGATTGGAGTAGGACTCCTCCACCTCCAATTTCGACCAAACCTTGAGGGTTTGAGGATTCCTCCTCCCCTCCCTCCCTCCTATATATACTAGAGGATTTAGAGGAAAAAGCTAATCCTAATAGCCACGTGCTACCTCTCCTGTAGATCGCATTTTCTCCTCTAGATCGGATTTCAGCGGTGCTTAGGCGAAGCACTGTCAGAATTGCTCCACCACCATCGGCACGGAGCCGTCACGCTGCTGGAGAACTCATCTACCTCTCCGCTCCCTCTTGCTGGATCAAGAAGGCGGTGATCATCATCGAGCTGTACGTGTGCTGAACGCGGAGGTGCCGTCTGTTCGGCGCTAGATCGAAAGGACCGTGATCAAGATCGCGAGACGATTCGTGATTGGATCCTGGGACGGATCGCGATGAGATCGCGAGATGGATCATGATGAGATCGCGGGACAGATCATGATGGGATCGCAGGATGCTCGGCGATTTGGATCGCGAAGACGTTCGACTACACCATCTGTGTTTCTTAATGCTTCCCGCTTAGCGATCCACAAGGGTATGTAGTTTCACTCTCCCTCTCGTAGATGCTCATCGCCATGGATAGATCTTGTGTGTGCGTAGGAATTTTTTTGTTTCCCATGTAACATTCTCCAACACAATCGTTGGCCCGGTCGACCAGCTGTGCGCCTGCATCAACACGCTTGGATTCAACATGGCCACGTCCCAAGGCCTTTTTTGGCTGACACGCGCTGACCACGGGTGGGTCTAGCCGGAAAACTATGTTTGCATGACCTTCGGCCTGGCGAATGCTGGCATCATGTTCCATCGCCTTGCTCGGGCCCTGCTTGCACCTTGCCTGGAGAGACGCAATGAGGAGTTGGAGGAGATGCCTGGGCCGAGCATGGGTCCCGGGCCCCGGGAAACGACGGGTCCTTGAGCGCCACGCTCGTAGAGGTACAATTTCAGGCTACAACGGGAGCTTCGACTCTTCAGCGGCATGGTCGCCAGGTGACTTTTGTTGGGGTGTGCCAGGTAACTTTTTGGATTATTCCGTTTAAGGGCACCCGCCGGGCCACATCATCCTCAAGCGATCAAGGCATACCCCTGGAACCGCCATATTTATTCGTATTTCAGAAGTTTTTCATGCATGTTAAACTTTTCCAAATGTTTCCCCTTGCCCGCACGGCTCTTTGCCGGCATGACTGTCATCACTCCCGAGCGGTCCTACCTTCGGTCGACTCGTTAAAGGTCCTTGGCATGGCGTCTCTGTTCGGGTCCGTCCCTGCGTCGTTGATAAAACTAGTGGTTGAGCTCTGTATGGCGGGCTAGTCCTGTTCATGTCATCTCTTGGGGTCACTAGTGCTTGGCCCTCTCATGCAATGGCCCTCGGGAGGACACTCAGTGCAGGCTGCTACGAAGTTTGCGAGACCTCAGACGACGTCATCTAGAAGAAGACCCAGGCGCAAAACTCCTTTGAGTTAGGGACATCGCGAGGCCAAAGCACCATCGTGAGCTCCCGGATACGCCTACCAGTTCTACCGTGCCAGCCACGCGTACAAACTCAATGGGATGTACATGGCCGGACCCCCCCGAGGATGCTTAGGGGTTCCTTCCCACGCAATGTGGAAGCCACAGCTTCACGTTGGCGGAAAATTCAACACGGTCCACCAATGACTATGCCCAAGCAATGTGGAAGGCACAACTCCATGCTGGTTGATAACACGGTCCACCAATGACTATGACCATGCCATGTGGAAGTCCTATGCCCTCTGCAGGGGATAATCAACTAAGGGCTCCCCAGTGGTTGCATCCAACCTCAGGAAAGCTCCTTGCGTCCCCGTTTTGCTGCATTCCCTGGGATGTAAGCATGAGTGGGCTGCATGGGGGCTACTACCAGGCCGGGCCGGGTACACACCACCATCCTAGGTCTGCCAAACCTGGTCTTCACGCACCCCTCTCAGGAAAAGCAAGCGAGGAAAGGTATGGGCACCGCTCGTACGTCATGGGGACTCCTGAGAATCGCGACTCAGGACCCTCACTGACCATGTAACCCCTCACCCCTTGGAATCATCCTTCGTGATCCGGACGGCCCAATGGTGGCTGAGCTATGCGCGGGGCCGGGTCATGCCGATGCAGAGCTCAACGCGCTCAAAACCCTTAAGGAGGACGCTGGAGCTCGTACGTCAAGGGGGACACCTGAGCATCGCAACTCAGGAGCCTCACTGGCCACGTAGGCCCTCACCCCTTGGAACCGTCCTTGGTGATCCGGACGGCCCAACGATGGCTAAGGAATGGGCAGGGCCGGGACCTACCGACGCAGAGCACATGGTGTTTAAAATTTCAAAATTAGGAGGAAGCTAGAGCTCATATGTCAAGGGGAACTCTTGAGCATCGCGACTCAGGAGCTTCACTGGCCACGTGGCCCCTCATCCCTTGGAACCATCCTTGGTGATCCGGATAGCCCAACGGCGGCTGAGGTATGTGCGGGGCCGGGCCCTGCTGACGTAGAGTGCAAGGTGTTCGAAATTTCCATGTTAAACCTATCTTCACCATGTTCCCTTCATGAGGGTTGCTCGTACATCAAGGGGGACTCCTGAGCATTGCGACTCGGGAGCCTCATTGGGCACGTAGCCGCTAATCCCTTGGAACTGTCCTTGGTGATCCGGACAGCCCAACAACAGATGAGGTATGCACGGGGCCGGGCCCTGCAAACATAGAGTATCACAGCAAGCAAGAAGAAAACAAGGCGAAGATTACAATCACCCAGTTCAACAGTTATTACAAGCATTACAAGTTTTTCGTGAAAAAAACAAGTTTAACGCGTGCGAGAGGCACTTTCAACATTGTAGGAAAGGAACAAGGAAGACGAATCAGGAGGAGCCTCTGCCGCCACTCGTTCGATCTGCAGGGAACTCATCGTCGACATCGTTGGTGTCGTCTTCTTCACCACTAACCCCTGCAGCTTATGGAGGCATAGGAACGGTGACCGGGTGAACTTTTTCACTAGCACCTCCAAAATGCCCTTCACTACTGCCACAATGCTACTGTGGACCTCAGGGGCGACCGGGCGCATCATAGAGTCGAAGTCAAACCCTAGCTCATGAAGACAAATGTGGCTAAAGATGCATGTCGTGGCCTCAAAAAATAGGTCGTGTCACTCGCTCTCCAAGACCACGTACACCTTGACAATGGCGCCATCCAGCGCCTTGACAAGCTTGGAAGCGAGCTCCCCAAAGCCGGTCTCCGGAGCCACCAAGGGCTCTGCAAACCCTTCCTGAAAGAGGAGTGGAGCGCTTGGCGAAGGTTGAGCTCGACCGGGGGAAAGGCGATGAGCTCCGCGGCCTTTTTCTCTTTGGCCTCAGCTAGGGCCTTTTCCGTGGCTTTGAGCCGGGCCCTTTGCAGGGTAGCCTCCCTTTCCCGCACATCCAGGCGCTCTCATGCCACGGCACGATCGATCGTCACCTGGGACAACTCAGAGCCCCAGTCGGCAAGCTAGGCCTTGCACGCCTCGAGGGCCTCCTGCTGCTGATGCAGTTCTTCCTCAAGCATGGACTTCTCTTCCTGAAGAACCCTCAAGCGGGACTCCGCCTGGTCACGACGCCCTATAGCAGATGCTGCATCGGCTAGCACCGCCTCGAATGCTGCTTTGGCCGACGTGGCCTCCTTCTGCTCTTCACCATGTCGGCCTTGACCGGGCACCAGACCGCGACCACAGAGGCGACGGCCCGGAGCCACCCAGAGAGGAGTCCCAGGTTCCCACTCGCGAGGCGATCACCAGTACCCGCGAGGGCGTCCCAAACTTGACCCAGAGTGTTGAAGGACCCGTGTAGGATGTCGAGGCCACGCAACGAAGGAACCAAGGCCTACTCTAGAGGAGTCTCCTACGCGATCGCAGGTGACGTCCCCCGAGAGATAGAGGCATGAGGAGCAGGAGGCTCAGGAGGCTGCGTGGCAACCAAGGGCAAGGCGGATGCAGAGGGATCGATGGGCGGCCGACTCTTTGTGACTGGCCCTCCGGGCAGCGACACCGACATAGCCTCAAGGGCATGAGTGACCACGCCAATAGGCATTGGGGGCTCAGGAGGCTCCGCGGCGATGACCAGGAGGGTTGCCTTGCGAGCCTTTGCCCCCTTGCCCACAGGCGCCTCGTCAGGCGACGACGGCACGACAGGAGCACGCAGAGCATCAGAAGATGCCTTCGGCTTGATGCCCGGCTTCTTCCTCCTCAACTGCAGTGTGGCGGCGTTCCTAGTTACTAGGCAAATAAATAATCATTAGTACTGAAGCTATCGGTAGGCTAGCAATGCCGAACCGGGTTACTTACTCCTCAATGTCGACCCACTTCCTCTTCCTCTCCGCTTCTATGACGACGGCGGCACCCTTTCCTGTCTCGGTGAGGGCACCACCACGCCGGGGAGCAGGGGCACTATACGCTATAGTAGCCACTGGAGGGATCCGCTCAGCCTCGGCCCCCTCCACTTGGCCCACGGGCTGCGATTCGGGCGGGGGCGAGGCCGACACCTCAACTACCATGCTTGTAGAGCCAGGCTACACTTGAGGAGACTCTACTCCTAGCTTCCTAGGGGTCGCCAGGCAAGCGGACCGTGTGGCACGAGGGGCTGACCCTAGTAGCCTGGGAATCTTGGCGGGACATGGAGAGCCTACAGCAGAAGCTTCACCAGCATCATCGTCATCCTCAAGGTCGTGCAAGAGCACACTCTGTAATGGGGGAGATGCCCCCGCCAGGTCATCGTCTGCTGTCTTCTCCGAATCCTCCCCGCTCGTGATGTCGCCGAAGGACACCATCACCGGGGAGCCAAGGCACTCAACCGGGGAGTGCCCAGTTCGTTGAAGACAGACATCTTGGCAACCAAATCAGCCATGTTGCCGTGGCGATATAGTGGGGCGCAGGCCTCGGGGATATCGTTGTTGTCGTCGTTGAGTAGGGTCGCCACAACCCTTTCCAATTCCTCGAGGGTCATGCACGCGGACCGAAGCCTAAGGCTGTCGCCATTGCCCTGATAGTCCCACAGGGACCTAGAGTGAGACTGGAGGTGTGCCATGCACTCCGACAATAACTCTTTCACTATCATCCCCCCCCCCCCGTCAGCTTCCTGGTGCTGATGCCATGAGAAATCCGCTCCAGGATGGGTTTGTCCTGGGGGTCAGAAAGCTTCGCAGAGATCCACGCGGAGGTCTTCTCTGGCAGCCCCTTCGGCAGCTCCAAGCGGGGTTTGGAGCTACCGAGATCAATGAGGACCCAACGGAGCCAGAAGTTCTCCACCTTTTTCCCAACTTTAAGAGTATGTTACCACTCTGGACCGCGACGTAGGAGATGCACGCCAACCGCTGGGCGCTGTTGTGCACGCGCAAGCTGAAGAAGTGTCGGAAGAGAGCCACCGAAGGCTTCACGCCCATGAAAGCCTCGCAGTAAAAGGCGAAGACGGACAAGAGCAGGACGGAGATTGGGCTGAAGATGAAGGTCTTGAATCCCGTAGTGGTCGAGGATGAAGGTGAAGAACATGGAGAAAGGCGGGACAAGCCCGGCAAAGACGCTATGAAGGAAGAAGGGATAGGCCGACCTGGACGAGGGCCGATTCTCCTAGGAGCCGCCCCATATCAAGGTTTGCCCGCACTCGTTGGTCCCGTCCGCCGTCAACGGGAGCACCGGGAGAAGGTCTCCGTCCTTGGCGATGGAGGACTCAGAGCAAGTGTGCGGAGAGGTCTCTGCAAGAAGGAAGATGGAGCGACACTGGATTTGGAGAGGTCTCTGCTAAGGCCGGAGATCTAGAAGGAAGAGCAAGTGTGCACAAGAGGAAAGCAGTAATGGCTTGGCGCTGGAAGTTAGGCTTTTGTCAATTCAAGCGATGGCCAAGGAGGCGTTTGATGCTAGACACCGACCACAGGACGCGCGTCAGCCATGGACTGCAGGCGTTTCGGGCTTGTGGCACTTTGGGCCGTCCTCGACGGCTTCGCCCAGAAGCCAGCTCATGTGTGCCTTGGGCCCAAGTTCTACTATCGGCGTTCTAGGAACGGGGGTACCCACACCTGCCTTCCTACGGCCTAGGACATGGCCCACCTCGTCCGCCTGACACGGCTTGGCGCGGCTTCACTCAAGACAAGGACCTCGTGAGGACCCTACGATTGTGAGGAAGAACGACACCAAGTCCAGCATTGTTGAGCCTCATCAGACCCCCTCCGGAGAAGTAGAGATCTCTATGCGGAACCTGACATCAGGAGTCAAAGATGATGAAATGAAGGACAGGCAGGCGCCAGCGCGCCTGGCGGTGCAGTTTCCCCTTTCGTGGAAAGGTATCAAGGACGTACGCGGGTTCACGAAGCGCCACCCAAAGGTTTCCATTCCACTGTAACAAGACCATGACCACGAGCCCCACAGGGCAGATGTGATTGCCGAGCCCACCTCTCCATCATCACGAACTACTTTCCCAGGCGAAGACCACCTTTGTACAGGGCGCGGATGTACTCCCGTCCCCCTTCAAATTTGGCCGTTGTGGGAACCCTTCCCGCCATTGTGATAAGGGAAAGGTCCCGGGCCACTGCTATATATAGAGGCCAGGACGTACCATAGAGGGGAATTTACGACGAGTCCATCCAAGAGAACCACGAGGGGGAGAACTAACCACAAGACTAGGCACACAACCAAGAACACCACCAGAGCCCCCTTGCGAGGCTCAGAACCACTGTACTAGTTCATCCTCAACACCTTCTCAAGAGGCAATCCACCAAAGCAGGAGTAGGGTATTACACTTCCCAGCGTCCCGAACCTAGGTAAACCACCGTGTTCATCTTCTTACTCTTCATCATGCGAGTTTGCCGTAGTAACCATCGAGTAGCGAGTTAAGTAGGGCTAGGCTATGGGGGATCTTCGCTCCCGCCCCTGTGTTCGAACCACGAGGGTCTTGCGGAGCCCGAAACCCGACATTGGTAACTTTCTGCCAAAGGGGGAGAAGTTGTATATAGATATTTAGGACTCGAGTGAGATAGCATTTGTTTTTTATTGTTGTTTTAAAAACATTTGGTCTTTTGGTTGCTTGTGTTATATTTTTGTTCGTGTTTGATCATACATTGTAATGTGTGATGCTACTATTGCCTATCCTTTTGAGGATTATGAGATGATCATTCACTTTGCTTGATGTTTTTGTGCTATGATATTAACTCTTATTTACTCTTGCACACCACCAAGTTGTATGTGACATGGAAGAAGTGCCCCATGTACCTAATCGATTGTGCATTTGCATTCAAATGCAAAATTAAAAAAAAGAGCAAATTTAGGGCTCTTGCTTATCACATACTTCTCAAAGCAGCGATTATGTTCATTGATTATATCAAATGTCGAAGATTTGATCTATATGTTTTCATCAATTACCAAAAAGGGGGAGATTGAAAGCACATTTGCTCCCTTGGTGGTTTTGGTAATTAATAACGACATATATGTCATTGAACTAATGTTTCCACTAAGCATGTTTCAGGAAAAGTTCAATGATGGGTTGGAAAAAGGATTGTGGAATACCCCAAGATGCAAGGAAATAGATTGGCAAAGCTTCAAGCAAGAGGACTCCACATTTTCCTTTTTAGAAATCACTTTGAGTCCATAGGAAAGCCAATACTATCAAAAGGGGGGAAGGTACTATTGGTGAACAAATGCTCGTATGTGCACAAGTGTTAGTCACCATAGACACCCACAAGCTCTTCAACAAAAGTCTGTCCAAATCCAAATATGCAAAATCAGTGCAACCAACACTCCCCACTCGGTGCCACCGATTCTCAACCTCAAACAGACTCAAGCCAAACCCTAGCCCTTCGTTGCAACCGATTCTGATTTGGTGCCACCGAATTTGGGTTGCCAATGTTCTACTATGCAAATTCCCAAAATTGGTCCAACCAAGTTTTTTGAATCAGCGTCACCAATTCTGGCAATTTGACCGTTGGTCACCTTATCAGTGCAACCGAGTTTTATGTATCGGTCTCACCGAGATTCAAAATTTGATACCTTTTAGGCAACTCGGTACCATTGAAATTAACACATCGGAGTCACCAAGTTGGACTTATCAGGTGTAACGGTTGGATTTTTGGAGATGCCTATATATAGTCCTCCACCACCACTCACTTGCAAGAGAAGAACTCAGAACAGAACAACACTCATACCATCTGATTTTCTGAGAGAGAGCCACCTACTCATGTGTTGAGATCATGCCATTCCATTCCAAGCATATGAATCTTGATCTCTAGCCTCCCAAAGTTTCCTTCCTCCCAATCAATCTCTTCCACCATAGCCAAATTTGTGAGAGAGTGATTGTGTGTTGAGGAGTCTATCATCTTGAAGCACAAGAGAAAGGAGTTCATCGACATTGTCTAGCCTATTAACTTTTGGAGGGTGGTGCCTCCTAGATTGGTTAGGTGTCGCTTCGGATCCTCCTACTTCGTATTGTGGAGTGAATCAAGAAGTTTGTAAGGGCAAGGAGATCGCCTACTTCGTGAAGATCTACTCGAGTTAGGCTAGTCCTCCGTGGACGTAAGCCAACATGGTATAGTAGAGGTTGCTTCTTCGTGGAACCCTCCGTGGGTAGAGCCCTTCGTGGACTCTCACGACTAGTACCCTCCTTGGGTTGAAGACTCCATAAACTTGGACGTACGATAGCACCACCTATCGGAACCACGGAGAAATCATCGTGTCTCCAAATTGCGCTTGATCTTCCTACCCTTCCTTTACTATTGATGCTTCTCTTTACTTTCTGCTGCTATACTCGTAAACATACATGTGTAGGGTGACCTTGACTTGCTATGAATGCTAAAACCTGCCAATACATAAAATTGGGAAAAAGTTGATTTTTATTTGGTCAAGTAGTCTAATCACCCCCTCCAGACCTACTTTCGACCCTACAAGGTCGTGGTGTCGGTCTCGTTGCACCAGCAATGAAACCTTTGGGGGATTCCTTGGTAACCCGTGTATGTCCTTGTATCCTTAGCACCCAAGAAGAAACTGTCCTCCCCTGCACCAACTGGCACCCACCTGGCTCCATTGTTAGAACACATGTCATCCCATCCTCGGGAGGTTGGGCACTTGCATAGGAATCTCCGCTCCTCGAGAGGCAGCCTGTGGGGATGCTACTCTCCGAAGGTCTTCAAAGCGTCCTACTCGCGAGGCGAGGGGGCCCTCGCGGGAGTCTTGGACAGAGGAGCTTATTGTTGGTCCGTACCGTGCAATTGTGGTGGCCACACGCTGGGAACCATCCCGAGTCAGGTCGATTCATAGCCTCCACACCGCATGTCGGTGCACGAGACCTATGCGATCGCGCGGATCCCTTTGTGGTTTAGCAGGGAGAAGGTATGCACAAAGAGAAGATCAAACAAACGGTGCGAGGGGAGATTTTTACCTAGGTTCGGTCCACTGAGAAGCGTAAAACCCTACTCCTGCTTTAATGTATTGTGACAGTTTTTAGAGTTTTGCCGACAGGAGCACTATGAACAACTCCTACGTGTGTGAGCTAGAAGGTGGAAGAAGAAGCCCGCCCTCGTAACGCCTTGGATCTCCTTTTATACGACTAAGGGGATCCCAATAGTGGCGTACAGTGCATGCACGAGGTGCACAGTGCTATAGTGTGAGCATACCTAACACTGACGGTGTAGGACAAATGCATTTAATGCTTCATCAGGTGTCCCTTACCTTCTACGGGACGGGACACGAGGCCGTCCCATCGGCATCACCTAGCCTCTCCATCGCAAGCGCCTCAACACGTATCCTGGTGGGTCGACACATGTCCTCTGCACTAGCAGGATGGCGAGGCTTGCTAGGTGCACTCCTTGTCGTGGCTCCGCAGGTCACCCCCGGCAAGATCTTGCCGGGGTCCCATCCTTTGGCCTTCGGTCTTGTGCTTGTTGACTTGAATGTTCCTTGACGTATTCATATTCGCTTCTAGCAGTCCCCTGGTAGGCCTCGCCGCTAGTGTGGCTACAAATTCGCATGCACAAGTATGGGGTAGTAAAAAGTCCAAACTTTAGTACACCGATAGGAGCCCCCGGGCCTGGGCAACACACGGGTGCGAGCCATTGTTGGGCTAGGCCCGAAGAGTGCATGGGCGTGCATGGCAGGAACCTGCGGTTGCAATTACTCCACTTACTGTGCCCTCCCCCACGGCGTGCATTAAGAGCATGCCATGGGATACGTGAGCAGACCAGCCATTTCCGCCACGTGCGCCGCATGCATAGCGGGGGGGCTGGCAACGGGAGTCCATGACTTAAAGTATTGATCGTGGTAGAAACCGCAGTGCCATGGATTAGAGGAATGGGGCGGTTACCTGTTTGCCCCATGATCGTGGGCGACGGGATTGGTGGAGATGGGCGGCGACTCTTGGGGTGGAGGAGAGCCACCCCCCCAATAAATTGGAGGGGTAGCAAGGGTAATTCTCATCCATCCTTCTTCCTGCTGGAGTGCAAACCTCCAAAGCCATCCCTTGTATACCTTCCCGATCTTGGGTTGTCTTTGTCCTTAGCCATAGTCGGGGGGCGAGGTTTGCCACCATCCTTCGCCCGACCGACGAGGAGTTCCCGTCGGGATCATGCCATCGCTTCAGCCATGGAAGTGGAGGGTGGCCCGAGCGCGTGCAGTGGAAGAGATACGAGGGGTCGCGGCCATTGTGGAGGCCATGGCCGAGGGAGGCGGAGCTGCGCTCTACACGCCCTTCCGACGCCGGACCCCTGCTCAATGAGACCCACACTGAGGGGACGGGGCTCGAGTTCGTCATCAAGCTGCGCGATCCCCTCCGAAGCCATCCGCGCCTCCCTCACCCTTTTGCCAGGGCGATGGGGTCGACAAGCTGCCCGCCTTGTGGCTGTGGGCACATGGTTGCTGCAACGGTGCTACGCGGGTGGACGTCGAATACCTGGAGAGTCGCGTTATGCTCTTCAGGCGTGGTTGGAAAACCTTCGCCTGCGCCCACAACTTCCAGGATGGGTACATCCTCCGCTTCAAGATGACGAAGGCCGACATGCTCTCCATCAAGATTTACAGGCATTCTCGCACCCGCCTCAGCTGCTACGAGGAAAAGCTCGAGCGGTGCCGAATGCTCATCTTCGATCGACAGCGACAAGGAGGACGGCGTTGGTGAAGATGACGATGACGGGTCCGAGCTCCAGTCCGTCAAGTCAGAATACGACGACCTAAGGTCCGACTAGTCACCAGTCGCACCATCATTGTCAGCTCATGCCTCTCCCCCTCCCGACGGAGCAACCTTGTCGGGGGCACTCGTCCCGAGCGCTGCCTCATCTTCCAGCTGGATCTCCTGGCAGCCCCATGGTTTCCGCTTCGTCCTCTCTTCTAGGAACCCTGCGCTCCGCGCAATGCTGGTCCAGGAGGGTCATGTTGGGCTTCCATCGGCGGCCTCTTCCAATCTTTTTCTTCTTGTAATCTGCCCGTAGGGGAGAAAGTCAACTAAAGATGTACTTAGGAAAAAGTGTCATCTAGTCTAAATTTCATTCCTTTTAAATGAATGTATGTCACTCCTCTTGTTTGATTTCCTCTGTATGGTGTGCCCCCTATGCTTTATCGGAAACTTGCCAGCGCATGCAACACCGCCGCGAGCGCTTTGAGGAGAGGATCCTTAGCGGCATGCTGGCGGTGCCGCTGCCGGCAAGATATCTTGACATTTGTAGTGCAGCCACTTACACTGTTGAGCGGACTCGAAACAGAGTAAGGGCGCGACCAGTTATGACAAGTTACCTTGACCTTCTTAGTGGATCCACTTAAACAATTGAGAGGACTTGAAACAGAGCAAGGGCGCAACCGATCACGGCAAGGTTCCCTCATGTGTAGGTTTCCCATACAAAAGTTAAAATAGTCCAAGGACAAAATAACCTGATAGTAAAAGTTTACTTAGAGTTTTTTAACTTAGCTTTTCGTTGTTGTACTCCTTTGCGCAAGGTGCCAACTTCGAACATCGCCCATAGGTGTCCACACAATCTCATCCGCTCGACAAACTTGCACGCGAAGGAACCTTCTATACTTTACGAAAAAGAAAGAAAAGAAAATAGAGGTATGAAATCTTGGCGGTTTGTTAGCACTTGCCGGGAATAAGCATATCGCAACATCTTAGATAAACATGCATGTAAAGAAACATGGGAATCGACAGGAGTTGCAAGATGCATGATCTTATTCAACTATCCACAGGGTCTGCATCGGGCTTTGTACAAAGGATGACATGTGGTGCCGGCAAGACTTGTACAAAAGGTGGTTGCTAGGGGGGCCGACAACCGCGCCTTATGGATAGAACTTACAAAGATTTTCGATGTTCCAGGAGTTGCTCACTGGGACACCATCTTTGGTCTCCAGGCGGACTGCGCCAGGCCTGGTGACTCGTGCTACCCAATAAGGGCCTTCCCACTTTGGCATCTACTTGTTTGAATTCTTGGCCGACGGAGCACGTCGAAGAACAAGGTTGCCTTCCTGAAGACTTCGGGCATGAACATTGCGGCTATGGTTGCGGTGCAAAGCTTGCTGGTAGCGTGCACCTCCCACAGCAGCCCGAAGACGATCTTCCTCAAGGAGCGTTACGTCATCTTGGCGCAACTACTCTTGCTCAAGCTCATCATAAGCGAGCACTCGAGGCGACCCGTATATGAGTTCCGTGGGGATAACTGCCTCCACCTCGTATACCAGGGAAAAGGCCGTCTGGCCGGTGGCTCGATTTGGCATCATTCTGATCGACCAAATAACCGCCAGCAGCTCATCAATCCAACGTATTCCACACTTGCGCAGCCTGTCAAAAGTTCTTGCCTTAAGCCCTAGGAGCACTTCATCATTTTCCCTTTCTGCTTCGCCGTTGCTCCTTGGATGAGCAACAGAAGCAAAACGGATCTTGTTGCCAAGGTCTTGGACATATTGCATGAAGGTGCGGTTGTGAACTATGTGCCATTATTGGTGATGACCCTGTTTGGTACACCAAAACAACAAACTAGTCCTTTGCAGAACTTGATGGCTGATTGCGGGTCACCATTCTCACTGCTTCCACTTCCGGCCACTTTGTGAAGTTGTCGATTGCGGCGTACAAGTACTCGGAGGCCTCGGTAGCACGGGGAAAGGAGCCCAATATATGGAGCCCCCAGATCGAAAATGGTGAGGAAAGAGGGATTGTTTGCAGAGCTTGAGCTCGTTGATGTAGCTTCTTTGAATGGAATGGGCATGCTTCACACTTGGTTACTAGTGCAATTGCATCCTAGAGAGCAGTAGGCCAAAAGAAACCTTGTCGGAAGGCCTTCATGGCAAGAGCTATTGATCCTATGTGGGACCCACATACGCCTCCACGTATCTCTGCCAACAGCTGCAGTCCATCCTCCCAAGGAATGCACTTCAATTTAACATCGTTCGATCTCTTTCTATACAGGACGTCGTCCGGAAACCGGTACATACTAGACTGACGGGCTACTTTCTCTGCTTCTTCCCATTCCTCTAGGAGTTCTCATGTTTGAAGGAACTAAACTATATTTTTTGCCCATGATGGAGCATGAGGCTCGACGGCAAGGACCAAAGGCATGTCTTCCGCCACGGGGGCGCTTGAGCCTATTGCTCCCCGACAAGATTGGCGTCGATCCCGGCAACTTCCTTGCCGGCAGCTTTTGTGAGCTCTGTTGGGAAGTACTGGTCGGAATTCAACTTCCTTCTCTTGTTCTATTTTATCAACGGAGATATGGATGGCTGGGTCAGTTGGACCACAAAAGTCTCTCGTTCCACAAGTAACTTGAGGGCAACATGCTTCGACAGTTTGTCAGCAACAATATTCTCTCCACGAGGAACATGCTCTGTTTGCAAACCGTCAAAGTGCTCCTCCAACTTCCTCACTTGATCTACGTAATCTTCCATCAATGGGCTCTGATAATCCTTGTTGACTTGCTTGATGACAAGCTTTGGATGTCCTGTGACAATAAGCTTCTTGATCCCAAGGTCTGCTGCAATCCTGAGACCGAAAAGTAGCCCCTCACATTATGTTGTGTTCTTTGTTGACTTATCTCGGGGAAAGTGCATATGAATTACATATTTGAGCTGCTCTCCGATGGGTGCGACAAGCAGCACGCCAGAGTCGGCTCCCTGCAGGGAGAAAGCTCCATCGAAATACATAACCCATTCTTGGCTTGTTTCCTTGATCGGGAGGCTCGTTTCTTGAATCTCTTCATCTGGCGTTGGAGTCCATTCTGGAATGAATTCTGCCAAGGCTCTCCTCTAGATGGTTGAATTTCTTTCAAACTTGACGCCAAAGCTTGACAACTCCAAAGCCCACTCCACAGTCCTGCCGGTCGCGTCTAGGTTTCGCAAAATCCGTTGCAGCGGAAAGTGAGAGATGACAGTAATTTCATGTGCTTGGAAATAATGGCGTAGTTTCGTTGAGGCCATGAGGAGGACAAAAAGTAACTTTTGCATGCCAGAGTACCTTGACCTGGCCCCTTGCAAAAGGGAGCTGATGAAGTACACTAGGCATTGCACCATCTTCTTCTTTTGTGTCACTTCGTCCATCAGTGCAGGTCCTGACTTGCCGGCACCAGACCTTGTTAGGGAAGACCCTGGTTCGTTGCATGGCAGTCTTGCCCCAGTCGCTGCTTGTTCGTCGGTAAGGCAGGTCGACAGGATACCCTGGCCCAGGCTTGTCTACAGTGGCCCTGCGCGCTTATAGGATTGATGGCGCGTTTCCCGCCGCCGCTCGATGGTGGTCCGAGCGTCCTCTTTGGTATGCTCCCGAAGAAGTTGACATTGATAGCAACGAGTTCGCGGATCAGAGGACGCCATGGAGTCGTCACCACCAGCGCCTACTGGCCGAGTCAGCGATCGCCACTGTCGCCACGGAGGAGAGTGCACCGTGGTCATGCCATCTCCGGCCTTGTTGCCATTAGTGTGCACCAACTCGACAGACCGCTGCTGCGAAGGCCCCGCCGCTGTGGTCCACCCCTATCAGCAAAGCTGACGAGGTTCTGGATAGTAGCTCTCCAGTCATCAAGCTTCTCCACCACAGGAGGGAAATTCAGGAATAGCTTCGCTTGTGCCAATGTATCTACTGACGAGGTAGGCAGCGGAAGGTGTGATGAACGTGAGGTGCTCTGACTCCTAACGTTGTTAGAAGGAGCTCCATCACGGTCCCGCAAACGTGCGCCACCTCCGTCAGCATTTTGGCGTGCATGTTTGTCCCGTGTATCTCGGGAGTGATGCGCAGGGGCCTTTCCATGGGGGCACTTAGAACCACCGACGTCGCGGCGCTCCTCATCGCGCGCGACCTAAGAAGGACGCGGCGTATGCTTCAGCGTAGGTGTCTTGGAAGGCGCCCTACCGTCTCTGGATTTCACCACATCGCCTGTAGGCCGCACGGCTCCGTCTTGAGATCTAGTGGCGCGTGGATTGCCACCGTTGCTACGAACGACGCCCGTGTGAGTGGCTACGGGTGCGTAGGACGTGGATGGATGAACCACCGTGAAACATTTCTTCTTGGGGGCCATGGCTATGAAGATGATGAAGGAACTGACCACCGATCGTGTGATAAGGTTCACACAACCTCGCCCCCCTACCTGGCATGCCAAAGATGTCGGTGCACGACACCTATGGGATCGTGGGGATCCCCTTGTGGTTTGGAGAAGGTATGCGCAAAGAGCAGAACGGCGTGAGGGGAGATTTTTACCCAGGTTCGGGCAGGTGAGAAGTGTAAAACTCTAGTCCTGCTTTAGTGTATTATGAGTGTTTTTAGGGTTTTGGCTACAGGAGCACTATGAACAGCAGCTACGCGCGCGAGCTAGAAGGTGGAAGAAGAAGCCCTCCCTCGTAACGCCTTGGGCCTCCTTTTATACGACTAAGGGGATCCCAACAGTGGCATACAGTGCATGCAAGAGGTGCACAACGCTATAGTGTTATCATACCTATCACTAACAGTGACGACAATCAGGATGGCGAGGTGTTGCCAGATGCACTCCTTGCTGGGGCTCCGTAGGTCACCCGGCAAGATCTTGCCAGGGTCCCAGCCTTTAGCCTTCGCTCTTGTGCTTGTTGACTTGATTGTTCCTTGACGTCTTCATATTCGCTTCTAGAAGTCCCCTAGTAGGCCTTGCCGCTAGTGTGTGTACAACTGCCCATGGACAAGTATGGGGTACTAAAAAGCACATCTTTAGTACATCGACACCGCCTAGGTCATCATTGCTCCTTCTCGATTATCGTCACCCTCCTGCCACTCTGTCACCTCGGTCCCACATCAATGTGACTTGCCAAGGGAACCAAAGCGACGCAAGGTAGAACTGCCAATTAGTTGAGTACGGCAAGTGACACTCGAGGTGCTCATGTTGCCTCTGCTTCTCTCGATGCCTTAGGGTCTGTGGTTACACCTATAAACCTTCCCTGCCCAAGGGGGGAGTTCCATCCTTGCTCGCCTTCTCGTGCGTTTCTTTCTATTGTTGCTCGTCCGCTTCATCGAAAAACCACCTTCTTCTCTTTCTTACTCCGATGGTGTCCAGGGGGATTGCTACCGACACCAGAGCATGAGCGGAGTCTTCTGCGCCGCCTCCGCCTCCGGGGATCAGTGGTGGCCAAGCATTCAAGCCGGCATAGGCTCGTCGGCGCTGGACCTCCACCGACAAGTAAGTGCACCAGAGCCTTTGTCTTTCTTGTGTATCCCTTCTGCCCTATAGAGCCTGACCGTCGATCCTTGTCAGGCCACCCACACCCAAGACGCCCATGCTTGACGCGCTTGAAGGCAAGGCAGACGCCCTTAGGACCCAGTTGCTAGACGTTGAGGCTGCACTTCAGGCCGCATGGAGGGGCGAGGAAGACGCCAAGGCGGAACTAGCATCACTCCAGGTCCATATCGAGGAGGTCGTAAACACCGTTCAGGTGGTCAAGGAAGACGCGGCGCACACGAGGTTGATGGAGGCGTAGAGAGCTAAGCAGTACCTGCACATCGCCCACCGCACGGATGGTCCGGTCCACCGCTTTGTCAGGGAGGCTCCCACTCTGCCGTGTGCGCACGGCGATGGGGCCTACCTCACCTTCTTCTAGAAGGTGGTGGAGGCGCTCGAGTCCGACATGTCCCAGGTGGATGAGGAGGTCGAGTCCAGTGCACATGATCTCCTGTACAATGCACTTACATGCGTCTTCTCCAAGCTGCGCCATCATGCAGCTGCATTCGACCTGTCCCGGGTGATTGAGCCAATGCCTAAAGCGCTCCTATGGCCCCTCAAGGATGTGGTGTGGGAGCACATGGAGCCCCGGAGGCACCGTCAGAGGGGGACGGCAGCTCTGGCAAAGAGTCTCCGAGGAACCGCGACGGTGACATCCCCTCTTCTGCATGACCTTCTTTTCTTCTATCCATGTTGCATCATTAACCATTTGGCCTCCTGTGGGGTGTTAAACATTTTTATGATAACTTACTTTTGCGTAGTAGTAGCTTGTTGTTCCTGAAGTATCATCGTTTCCTTCGCGTGATTCTTGATTTTCTTGATGCTGCTCCTCGCACCCGTGCTCTCCTTGTCGGGCGGCCGCTGCACCCCGGACCCTACCCAGGGGGAAATAGCCTCCGGAAATGCTGCATGGTTTCTCAACGCCTACTGCTCACCTGCTCCTCCCGAGGCTTGTGCACTCGAGACAGTGTCGTTCATGAAGCTAGGCCCACGCCGTTGGCCGGTCCTTGGGCATGGCGTCGCAGGAGCCCAGCATCCCCACTTTTGTATTCCTTCTTCTCCCTGTAGCATCCGAGCCGGTCCCACGAGAGCACTCCCTTTAGACTCAAGAGTTGAGGTCGGGGGAGATCCTAAGGCGCGACACTTGAGTGTATGTCTCGGATGCAGGGGTGACCCGCGGTAGTGGTGAGCGTTGCTCGCGAGGTGTGGGGACCCTGACTCATAAGTCATGGTCAACAAATGCACGTGTGCAGTGATCCCAGAGATGAATGCTCACTAAACATACAGAAGCTGAATAACAAGAGTCTTACATCCACATTTAGCATCATACACAAATAAAGAGCATGAAGGTCTGGTCTTACATAGATAGGGACACGAGGGACAAACCCTTAAATAGAACAAGTAGCGGAAATCTTGATCGAAAGCGTGAACCGATGCCATCCGCCTCAAACCTACAGGCATTCGGACTAGGAAGCGTCCTAGTTTGCATGTTTGTCATCAACAAACTCTTCAACATACTCCCATTCTTCCATTCCTGGCCAATTAAATAACCAGTGGCAGGCCAATGAGTACTTTGAATGTACTCGCAAGGAACCCAAGTTGTGGAACGAGTAATAATGATGCATGATATAGCACTAAGTAGATAACTTGCAGAAAGCCAATTTTGAATGCAATGACATGATCAAGTAACTAGGTAATCATGCATCAATAGTTGGCAGATATCCATATGAAGAAGTTACAGATATCATCATGAGCACGGGTTGAACATCTCATGTTCATTCATTATGCTAAGTCATCGGACTTAGTCAATTGTCAAGCTAAGTCATTGAACTTGGCTTAGGTAACCTCTTTGTCACCAACACACACACTCACACCAAGTTTGTGGAAACTTCCGGATGTGGCATAAGCAGCACCACCCAACTGTGCTTAACCGTGGACATGGCTATTCGAATAGTTTTACGCTTTGTAGAGGTTGCCCACTTTACCCACAAGACTTGGCGAACTTTCGTGTCATCCACATCTTGCGCCATATATCATACCCGAGGTAAGCACCCGAACAATGCCTTTCCCATGGTGATACTAAACAAATAGTCCACTCGTTGGTGCCATCCATCATGATATACATCACACGTATCGTCCATGAGGGCAAGCAACGTTGTGCCCGGTGCCTGTAAAGATAGGGCATGGCCTTCCACTTTTGGGACCCACCAGCACCACCTGGGCAATGCGAGCAGTCTTGGGAGTGACGAAGCAGAGACGGGGTTGAACCAAAGAAGATTTCAAAACGCCTGTACCTAGCGTGCCAAATGTCGGATTTAGGGCTCTACAATACCCTTAACATTCGCACACTGGGGCGTGTGCAAGGATCTACACCGGCTCGAAGTCTAAATCTTGTCACTCTACGGCCTATCTACAACGAACGAGTGCAAGCGAGGAATAAAGTGGACTCAAAGATTTATCCAGGTTCGGGCCACCTTGCGGCGTAAAACCCTACTCCTGCTTTGTGGTGGATTGGCCTTATGAGGTGGCTAAGGATGAACTAGTATAGGGGTGTTGTGGCCTCACGAGGGCCTTGGGTGGTGAAGAACTAATTCTACCCAACCTTCCCTCTATGATGAGAAGGTGTGGCTATTTATAGGGGCCATGGTCCTCTTCCCTCATTCCACAAGCAGGAAGGGATCCACAACAGCCAAATTTGGAAGGGTACAAGAGGTACATCTTATCCTGACTAAAAGTGGTCTTCGCTAGCAAATCTTTGGGGATGACGTTGTAGCTCGTGGTCTCGGTCTCGTTACACCAGGAAGGAAACCTTTGGGGAATTCCCGGGGAACCCACATACGTGCTTGTCTCGTTAGCACCAAAGAGGAAATTGTCCTCCCCCTGCGTCGGCTGGCGCCCACGTCATCTCGTCCTTGGGAGGTTCGGCACTTGCATAGGAATCTACGTTCCTTGGGAGGTAGCCTAGGGGGATGCTACTCTGCGGAGGTCTTGAGATCGGCCTCCTCGTGAAGTGTGGGGCCTTCACAAGGGTCTTGTCCGGAGGAGCTTATTTTGGGTCATGAACTGGGCCGTAGGTAGGCAGGTCTGGCCACCCCAGTCCCAGAACATTGACATTGCCCACTCACCCTAGGGAGGCACTTGGGACCAAGAGGTGGCGCACCAGCCCATGGTGGGCTAGGTGGCCGACCCCATGAGGACCCATGTGCACAAAGAGGAAAAGGTGGAGGGTGGGAGGAGTCCTTGTTGGATTAGGACTCCTCCCCGCGCATCACCTCCTTGTTGGAGGTGGACACCAGCTCCAGGACAGAGGCCAAGGGACCTAGGGGAAATACTACGGCACCTCCTCCCACACCTTCCTCCTATATATAGTGGAGGTTTCAGGGCAGCCCACCACCTGAAAATCCATGTGCTGCCCTCCTCCCTCTAGCTGGACGTTCTCCTTTAGATTAGTTCGGTAGAGCTCGATGAAGCCCTACCAGATTAGTTCACCACCACCGCCACCTCGTCGTTGTGCTGCCGTAGAACTCATCTACCTCTCCATGCTCGCTTTCTGGATCAAGGAGTGGAGATCATCATCGATATGTACGTGTGCTCAATGCAGAGGTGTTGTCCGTTCGACGCTGGATAGTGATTGGATCGCGAGACGGCTTGCGATTTGCTTCGCGAAGACGATCGACTACATCAACCGTGTTTCTTAGCGCTTCCCGCTTAGTGATCTACAAGGGCATGTTGATCCGATCTCTCCTCTCGTAGATGCTCATCTCCATGGATAGATCTTGTATGTGCGTATGATTTTTTATTTCCCATGCAACATTGCCCAACAATGGCATCATGAGCTAGGTCTATGCGTAGATCAGATCACGAGTAGAACACAAAGAAGTTTGTGGGTGTTGATATTCAGATTGGTTCCTCCCTTAATCTTTTCTGGATTCCGCGGTATTGTGGGATGAAGCGGCCCAGACCAACCTTACTCGTCCATGTACGAGACACCGGTTCCATCGATTGGAATGTGACTTTGTTGCATGAAGATGGCTGGCGGGTGTCTGTCTCTCCCACTTTAGTTGGATCGGATTAGACAAAGGCGGTCCTTGTAGAAGATTGAATAGCAATTTGTGTATCACTGTTGTGGTTTTGTGTAGGTAAGAACTTATCTCGCTAGATACCCATAGCAGCCACGTAAAACATGCAACAACAATTAGAGGACGTCTAACTTATTTTTGCAGGCAGGTATGTTGTGATATGATATGGCCAAAGACATGATGACATATATTTGATGTATGATATGATCATGTTTGTAATAGTTCATATTGACTTGCATGTTGATACATACGGCAACCGGTAGAAGCCATAGGGTTGTCTTTAATTATTGTATGACCTGCGTGTCAATCATTAAGCACTTTGTAATGCTTTACATTATCACTAAGCGATAGCAATAGTAGTAGAAGATGATGATGGAGATCATGGTGTTATGTAAGTGACGATGGAGATCATGCAAGTGCTTTGGAGATGGAGATCAAAAGCACAAGTTCATGGACATATCATGTCACTTATGATTTGCATGTGATGTTAATCCTTTATGCGTATTATTTTGCTTATGACGGTGGTAACATAAAATTATGTTCACCCCGATTGTGGACCGTTGTGAAATTCGTCGTTTCGAAGCACAACATGATGATCGGTTGTGATAGACTGTACATTCACATACAACAGGTGCAACCCAGTGTTGCACATGCGGAACACTCGCGTTAAACTTGACGAGACTAGCATGTACATACATGGCCTCGGAACACAATAGACCGAAAGGTCGAGCATGAGTCACATAGTAGATATGACCAACATGGAGATGTTCACCATTGAAACCACCTCATCTCATGTGATGATCGGACTTGGGTTGGTGAATTTGGGTCATGTAGCACTCGGATGATTGGAGGGGTGTGAATTTGAGTGGGTGTTTTATAACTAATATCATTAACTAAACTTATTATCTTGAACAATTGCCTTAGTAATCTTTGCAAATTTATGTGTAGATCACTGGATCGCGTGGTAGTTCACCTAAATTTCAATGCGTTCCTCGATAAAGCCAAGATGAAATATGGAAGTAACTTTGTGAACTAGGCCCGGAATCTAAGGATTATCCTCACAGCTTCCCAAAAGGCTTATGCCCTTGATGCACCACTCGGTGAACCACTCGCTCCAGTGTCGTCTGTAGACGTTGTGAACACCTAGCAGGCACGTTCTGATGATTACTCAATAGTTAAATGTGCTATGGTGTATGTCTTAGAACTAGGACTTCAAAGGTGTTTTGAAAGTCACTGAGCATATGAGATGTTCCAGGAGTTGAAGTTTATATTTGAGAAGAATACCTAGATCAAGACGTATGAGACCTTTGATAAGTTCTATGATTGCAAGATGGAGGATAACAGGTATGTCAGTGAACACATACTAAGAATGTCTGGGTATTCGAACCGTCTGGCTGAATTAGGGATGCCCCTCCCACTAGAGATGATCAATGGCCGAGTTCTTCAATCACTACCACCTAGCTACAAAAGCTTCCTGTTGAACTATAACATGCAAGGGATGAATAAGTCAGTTGCCGAGTTGTTTGCGATATTCAAAGTCGCTGAGTCTGAAATCTAGAAGGAGCATCAAGTGTTGATGGTCAATAAAACCACTAGTTTCAAGAAAAATGGCAAGGGCAAGAAGGGTATCTCCAAGAAGAGTGGCAAAGCAGTTGCCTATCCCGTGAAGGAAACCAAGGTTGGACCCAACCCAGAAACCGAGTGCTTCCATTGCAAGGGAACTGGTCACTGGATGCGGAACTGCCCAAGTATCTGACCGACAAGAAGGCGGCCAACACCAAACAAGGTATATATGATATACATGTTACTGATGTGTACCTTACCAGCTCGTTGTAGTGCCTGGGTATTTGATACCAGTTCAGTTTCTCACATTTGCAACTCAACGCAGGAGCTACGAAATAAATGGAGGCTGGCAAAGGACGAAGTGATGATGCGCATGGTGTAAAATGCATGAAGAAGCTCCATGTTGATTGGCGTTTGGAGTCACTTGATTTTGAATCACTTGACACATGTGATCCATGCCTCATGGGCAAGATGAACAAGACCCCGTTCTCTGGAACAATGGAACGGCCTAGTAACTTGTTGGAAATCATAAATACTAATGTGTGCGATCTGATGAGCATTGATGCGCGCGGTGGATATCGTTATTTTCTCACCTTCACTGATGACTTAAGTAGATATGGCTATACTTACTTAATGGAACACAAGTCTGAAACGTTTGAAAAGTTCAAGAAATTTCAGAGTGAAGTTGAGAATCCTCGTAACAAGAAGATTAAATTCCTTCGATATGATCGAGGTGGAGAATATCTGAGTGATGAGTTTGGCAATCACTTAAGATAATGTGGGATTGTTTCACAATTGACACCGCCTGGAACACCATAGCGTAATGGTGTGTCCGAACGTCGTAATGGAACCTTATTGGATATGGTACGTTCTATGATGTCTTTTGCCGATTTGCCACTATCATTTTGGGGTTATGCATTAGAGACAGCCGCATTCACTTTAAATAGGGCACCATAGAAATTTGTTGAGATGAAGCCGTATGAACTTTGGTTTGGCAACAAACCAAAGTTGTCATTTCTTAAAGTTGGGGGATGTGATGCTTATGTCAAAAAGGTTCAACCTGAAAAGCTGCAACCCAAAGTAGAGAAATGCATCTTCATACGATACCCAAAAGAGACGATTGGGTATACCTTCTATCTCAGATCCCAAGGCAAAGTGTTTGTCGTTGGGAACATGTCATTTATTGGGGACAAGTTTCTCTTGAAAGGATTGAGTGGGAGGAAGATAGAACTTGATGAGGTTGTTAAACCTTTGTTTCAACGAGAGAGTAGTGTAGCGCAAAAAGATGTTTCTATGGAGCCGACATTAGTTGAAGAGGAAATTCATGATGGTGATCGTGAATCTTCAGATCAAGTTATTCTTGTAGCTCGTAGGTCGACAAGGGCACGTACTGCTCCTGAGTGGTACAGTAACCCCGTCTTAGAGGTCATGTTGTTGGACAACGATGAACCTACGAGCTATGGAGAAGCAATGATGGGTCCGAATTCCAACAAATGGTCAGAGGCCATGAAATCTGAAATGGGATCCATGTATGAAAACAATGTATGGACTTTGGAAGTATTACCTGAAGGGCAAAAGGCCATTCAGAATAAATGGATCTTTAAGAAGAAGACAGACGCAGACGATAATGACACCATCTATAAAGCTCTACTTGTGGCAAAAGTTTTTTCACAAGTTCAAGGAGTTCACTATGATGAGACCTAACCATGGAGATGGTTAAGTCCGGCAGAATCATGTGAGCAATAGTTGCATTGTTCGATTATGAAATTTGGAAGATGGACGTCAAAATAGTGTTCCCTAATTGTTTCCTTAAGGAAGAGTTGTATATGATGCAACGAGAAGGTTTTGTCAATCCTGAGAATGCTGACAAAGATTGCAAACTCCAATGATCCATTTATGGACTGGTGCAAGCATCTCGGAGTTGGAATCTTCGCTTTGATGAGGTGATCAAAGCGTTCGGGTTTATACAAGTTTATGAAGAAGCTTGTAATTACAAGATAGCGAGTGGGAGCTCTATAGCATTTCTAATATTGTATGTGCATGACATATTATTGATTGGAAACAATATAGAATTGTTAGAAAGCGTGAAGGAACATTTGAACAAGAGTTTTTAAATGAAGGACCTAGGAGAAGGTGTGAAGTTCAAAATGACAAAAAGTTCAAAATGGATCAATCCAAGAAGGGGTGCTTCCCTGTATTGCTGTGAAGTTGGGTAAGACTCAATGACCAGTGACTTCAAAGGATAGAGAAAATATGAGTGTCATCCCCTATGCTTCTTCCATATGCTCTATCATGTATGCAATGCTATGCACAAGACCCGATGTCAGACTTGCCATAAGTATGTTTGGAAGGTTTCAAAGTGAACTAGGAATGGAACACTGGACATCGATCAAGAATATCCTTAAGTACCTGAAAAGGACTATGGAAATGTTTCTCGTTTATGGAGGTGATCAAGATCTCGTCATAAAGGGTTATGTCGATGCAAGCTTTGACACTGATCCGAATGACTCTAAGTTTCAAACCAGATACGTATACATTCGCAATGGGGGAGTGGTAAGCTGGTGCAGTTCCATGCAGAGTGTGGTAGCTTATTCTACATGCGAAGTGGAGTACATCATTGCCTCAGAGGCAGCGAAGGAAGCTGTCTAGATGAAGTAGTTCATGAGGAATCTTGGAGTTGTGCCCAGTGCACTAGACCCAATGACTTTGTTCTGTGACAACACTGGTGCCATTGCTCTGGCCAAGGAACCAAAGATTTACAAGAGCACCAGACACATAAGGTGATTCTTCAATTCTATCCGCGATCACATCAAGGAGGATGACGTAAATATTTGCTAATTACACACGGATCCGAATGTCACAGACCCATTGACTAAACCTCTTCAACGGGCTAAACATGATCAACACCAGAACTGAATGGTTGTTAGATTCATTACAATGTAAATCACATAGTGATGTGAGCTAGATTATTGACTCTAGTGGAAGTTAGAGACTGTTGGCAATATGCCCTAGAGGAAATAATAAAGTGGTTATTATTATATTTCCTTGTTCATGACAATCGTCTATTATCCATGCTATAATTGTATTGATTGGAAACTCAAATACATGTGTAGATACATAGATAACATTATGTCCCTAATATGCCTCTAGTAGACTAGCTTGTTGATCAAAGATGGTCGAGGTTTCCTAGCCGTAGACATGAGATGTCATTTGATAACGGGATCCGATCATTCGGAGAATGATGTGATGGACAAGACCCAAACTATGAAGTAGCATATGATCGTGTCTGTTTTTTGCATGTCAAGTATATGTTCCTATGACCATGAGATGATGCAACTCACTAATACCGGAGGAGTACCTTGTGTGTATCGAACGTCGCAACATAACTGGGTGACTATAAAGGTACTCTACATGTATCTCCGAGGGTGTTTGTTGAGTTGGCATGGGTCAAGACTAGGATTTGTTACTCCGTGTGACGGAGAGGTGTCTCAGGGCCCACTCGGTAATACAAGATCACAATGAGCCTTGCAAGCAAAGTGACTAATTTTTTAGCCATGGGATCTTCTATTAAAGATGAGTATAGAGACTTTCCGGTTGTCGGTGTTCTTAGAACGGGGGTACCCAGACCTGCCTGCCTGCGGCCGAGGGCATGGCCCACTTCATCAATGAAGCATAGTCGGGCGTGGCCCCACTCAAGACATGGCCGTCGCGAGGGCCCTAGTCTCGCAAGGAGGAGCAACGTCAGGACCAACAAGGGATGGGCCTCCTCAGGCCCCCTCCAGGGAGGCAGAGGTTTCTATGCAAGGCCCGGCCTCTAGAGTCAAGGGTGACGCAATGAAGGACAGGCGGGCGCCAGCACGCCAGACAGTGCAGTTTCCCCTTTGGTGGAAAGGGAGCAGAGATGTTTGCGGGTTCCCACAGCATCCCCCAAAGGTTTCCATGCCGGGGCCAAAAGACCACAACCACTCGCCCCGCAGGGCGGATGTCATCGCTGAGCCTGTCCCTGCGCCGTTGATAGCTACTTTGCACGTGAAGACCACCTTTGGGCAGGGCAAGCATGTGCTCCTGTCCCCCTTCAAATTCGTTTGTTCTGGGATCCTTTCCCGCCATTGCGATACGGGAAGAGGACCCGACCCACCGCTATAGATAGAGGGTAGGAAGCACCATAGAGAAGACCGCAGAATCCATTCCACCACTCATCCACCATCGAGTCGCAGAGGGCCTCGAACAACTCAAGGGGAGGCTTCATGAGGCTCTAAGACACTAGAATAGTTCATCCACTTCACCCCCTTGAGATGCAATCCACCGAAGAAGGAGTAGTGTATTACGCTCTGTAGCGGCTCGAACCTAGGTAAATTGTCGTGTTCATTCTCTTCCTCGTCATCGTGCAAGTTCGTTGCCATGTTCATCGAGTATCAAGCTAGGTTGGGTGAGGCTACAGGGGATTTTCGCACACACCCTTGTGTTCGAATCTTAAGGGTTTTACGGAGCTCGAAATCCGATATCGGTAACGAGATTTGACTAGGTATGGAGATGCTGACAATCGAGTCTCGGGCAAGTAATATACCGAAGAACAAAGGGAACTACATACAGGATTAACTGAATCCTTGCCATAGTGATTCAACCGATAAAGAACTTCGTAGAATATTGAGGAACCAATATGGGAATCCAGGTCCCGCTATTGGTTATTGACCGTAGAGGTGTCTCGGTCATGTCTACATAGTTCTCGAACCCGCAGCGTCTGCACGCTAAACGTGCGGTGAGGTTTCGATATTATTGAAATATGTATGTTGGTGACAAAAGGTTTTACAAAGTCCTGGATGAGATCCTGCATGTCACAAGAGCTCTGAAATGGATTGGAGGTAAAGATTGATATATAGGAAAGTGTTATTTGGGTTCGGTAAAAGTTCCTTGTACTTTCGGTAGTGTACCGGGAGTGACAATTGGGTTACGGGGGTCCACCGGGTGGGACCCACCCATCCCGGGGGGGCACAAGGGCCGAAGAGGTGGTGCACTATCCCCTGGTGGGCTGGGCAGCCGACCCCATGAGGGCCATGCGCCAATAAAGGAAAAGGTGGAGGGTGGGAGGAGTCCTTGTTGGAGTAGGACTCCTCCCCGCGCCCCACCTCCTTCTTGGAGGTGGACACAACCTCCTTGCTGGCCAAGGGCCCTAGGGGATACCCTAGGGCGCCTCCTCCCACCCCTTCCTCCTATATATAGTGGAGGTTTGAGGGCAGCCTAACACCTGAAAATCCATGTGCTGCCCTCCTTCCTCTAGTTCGTCATTCTCCTCTAGAGTAGTTTGGTAGAGATCGAAAAGCCCTGCTGGATTAGTTAACCACCACCGCCACCGTGCCGTTGTGCTGCCGGATAACTCATCTACATCTCCACCCTCACTTGCTGGATCAAGGAGGTAGAAATTGTCATCGAGCTCTACGTGTGCTCAACGGGGAGGTGCCGTCCGTTCATCGCTAGATCGGTATTGGATTGTGGGACGGCTTGCGATTTGGATCACGAAGATGTTCAACTAGATCAACTGTGTTTCTAAACGCTTCCCTCTTAGCGATCTACAAGGGTATGTGGATCCGATCTCTCCTCTCATAGATGCTCATCTCCATGGATAGATCTTGCATCTGCGTAGGAAATTTTTTGTTTCCCATGCAACGTTGCCCAACAGAAATCAACTAAAGCCTTCGCCGACACGGTTCCCTCGACTCCTTCATCAGATACAAGAGGGGGCCATGCCTAGAGCAATGCTTAGTTCTATATTCTTTGAACTTTTTGGTAATTGGCTACAAAAGGGGGAGAAGTGTATAGATCATAGGGCTTTGAGAGAGAGTGATTTGGCTTTTGTTGCTCTCTCCGCCTTGAAAACTCTTATATCTTTTCTCTTATCGCTTGTTAGTTTCAAACTTTGTTGGTGTTTGATCATATACTCTTTGTGTGTTGCTACTACTTTCTATCCTTGAGATGTTTATATAATGATTATTCACTTATGTTTGGTGTGATGTGCTTTGTAATTAATTCATATTATTCTCGCACACCACCATGTTCTAAGTGACATGGAATAGACCTCCATGAATCTAATCAATTTTGTATTGGCATTCAAAAGCAAATTTAAAAATAGTGCACAAATTTAGGGGGAGCTCTTGCTTATCAAATAGTTATCAAAGCAACAATGGTATTCATTGATTATATCATATGTTGAAGCTTTGATCTATATGTTTTCATAAATTACCAAAAAGGGGGAGATTGAAACAAGAACTTCTCCCTAGGTGATTTTGGTAATTAATAACAACATATATTTCATTTGACTAATGTTTCTAGTAAGTACATTTAAGGAAAGTTCAATCATCGGTTGGCTAACGGATTGTGAGGAGATTCCCTAGATGCAAGGAATACTCATTGGCAACAAGCTTGAAGACTCTACAATTTACATTTTCTTATAAATCACTCTTGAGTCCATAGGAAATCCAATACTATTAAAATAGGATAAGGAATTATGATTATCTGGTTGTTGAACTGCTTATAGATTAGCCACCAAATATGCTCATCCATTCTCCCAAAAAAAATACTCTGCCAAATCCTAAAGTCCAAAATTGGTACCATAAACAAATCTCATTTGGCCCTACCGAGTTTTTCCTCGGATAGAACCCATGCGAAACCCTAGCTTCTCAGTAACACCAACTCTCACTTTCAGTGAAACCGAAAGTGGTGACCAAACTTCTGTTGTCCCATTTCTAAAAATCAAAATTTCTGATTTTTCGGAATCGGCGACACCGAGATTTAGAAATGACCTAGGTTAACAAATTCAGGCCAACCAAGAATTATATATCGGTCCCGCCGAAACGCGAAAAGTTGTCACGCTTTGCAACCGAGTTTACACTTCGGTTTCACCGAGTGGGGCAATAATGTTGTAACAGTTGGATTTTTGGAGATGCCTAAATGTACCCCTCCACCACCTCTCACCTATAGAGGAAGCACTCAGAACATACAAACACTTGCCCCATCCATTTTTGTGAGAGAGAGCCACCTACTCATGTGTAGAGATCAAGATCATCCACTCTAACCATATGGATCTTGATTTTTATCCTCCCAAGTTTCTTTCGACCCAATCAATCTCTTCTACCCAAGAAAAATATGTAAGTGAGTGATTGAGTGTTGAGGAGACTATCTTTTGAAGCACAAGAGCAAGGAGTTCATCTTACTTACCACATCTGTTAGATTTTTGAGGGTGGTGCCTCCTAGATTGGTTAGGTATCGCTTGGTACCCTCCTAGTTCATGTTGTGGAGTTGAATAAGGAAGTTTGGATGGGCAAGGAGATTGCCTAATTTGTGAAGATATACCCCGAGTAAGGCTAGTCTTCCATGGACGAAGGCCATGATGGAATAGACAAGGTTGCTTCTCCGTGGACCATTTGTGGGTGGAGCCCTCCATAGACTCTCACAGCCATTACCCTCCGTGGTTGAAGAGTCCATCAACGTGGACGTACGATAGCACCACCTATCAGAACCACGCCAAAAATCTCCATGTCAACTTTGTGCTTGATGTTCCTATTCCTACCCTCTATTTACATATGCTTCTCTTTATTTACATGATACAGTTGCTAAAACTTGTTAAGAACTAAAATTGGGAAAATGTTAGGTTTTAATTTGTCAAGTAGTTTATTAACTCCCCCTCTAGACTTACTTTCGATCCTACACCATGCCCTGATGGCTTGTGCCTCCCTGGCACCTCGTCTGACACTGCTCTGTGGCCTATAAATTCACATATATTCCAAAAACCCTAGGGGACACCATTTAATACTTTTTCCGCCACCTCAAGTGTATGTTCCTCCACGGTCCCATCCGGAGCTTCGTTCTGGCACCCTGCACTAGGGCGGATCGATCACGGAGGACCTCTTCATCAACCTTGATTCCCTCATGATGATGTGTCAGTAGTTCAGCATAGACCTACAGGTCCGTAGTTGGTACCTATATTGCTATCTCTTTCTCTCTCTTTTGATCTTCAATACAATGCTCATTGATACGTATCCAACAGATGTATAATTTTTGATTATTCCATGCTATTATATTATCTCTTTTGGATGTTCTATATGCATTAATATGCTATTTTATACTATTTTTGGGACTAACCTATTAATCTAGTGCCTAGTTCAGTTCCAGTTTCTGTTTTTTCCTTGTTTTTTGGTATTGCGGATGAGGAATATTAAACGGACTCCAAACGGAATAAAATCTTCGGAATAATTTTCCTTGGACCACAAGCAACCCAGGAGACTTGAAGATGAAGTCGGGAGAGTTGTCGTGTGGCCACAAGCCACAGGGGCGCGCCTAGGGTGGTAGGGCGCGTCCCTAGGTTTGTGGGCCCACGACAGCTCCCCTAACCCTATTTCTTGGCCTATAAATTCACAAATATTCCCTGTATACCAGGGAGAGGCACGAAAACTCTTTTCCGCCGCTGGAAGCCTCTGTTTCCGATAGATCCAATCTTGGAGCCTTTGCCAGTAATCTGCCAGAGGGGGATTCGATCACGGAGGGCATCTACATCAACTCCTTTTCCCCTCCGACGATGCGTGAGTAGTTCTCCACAGAACTTCGGGTCCATAGCTAGTAGGTAGATGGTTTCTTCTCTCTCTTTTCTCTTCAATACCATGTTCTTCATGATGTTCATGGAGATCTATCCGATGTAATACTCTTTTGTGGTGTGTTTGTCGAGATCCAATGAATTGTGGGTTTATGTTCAGATTATCTATGAATATTATTTGAGTCTTTTCTGAATTCTTATATGCATGATTTCATATCTTTAAAAGTCTCTTCGAGTTATTGGTTTGGATTGGCCAAATAGATTGGTAATTCTTGCAATAGGAGAAGTGCTTAGTTTTGGGTTCAATCTTGCGGTGTCCTCACCTAGTGAAAAAGTAGGGGTAGCGAGACACATATTGTATTGTTGCCATCGAGGATAAAAAGATGGGGTTTTCATAATATTGCTTGAGTTTATCCCTCTACATCATCTCATCTTACCTAAAGCATTACTCTATTATTCCTAAACTTAATACTCTAGATGCAGGCAGGAGTCCATCGATGTGGAGTAATAGTAGTAGACGCAGATTCATTTCGGTCTACTTGACACGAACGTAATGCCATATGCATAATCATTGCCTTGGATATCTTCATAATTATTCGCCACTCTATCAATTGCTCGAAAGTAATTTGTGGACCCATAGTAATACTTGCCTTGGTTCTCAACAATTGAGGGAAGTCGTACTGGATTGATACCTTCGTTCTCAACAACTGAGGGAAATACTTATCTACTTTGCTGCATCAATTGTTCCTCTTCACGGAAACTGTCATGGATTGGTCACGGCAGATGTCCATGTGAACGGACATAGGTTCGAGGCGATCGCAACTATGTGGCGGCTTGAGAGGGGTTTTCAGAATCGAGAGACATGACTTTACCTAGGTTCGGACCCTCTAGATGAGGTAAGAGCCTACGTCCTGCTTGTCTTGTATTGATGATGAAGACGACGATCTCGATTACAAGGGGGGGAATCGCTACCTCTAATCTTGAGTGTCTCTAATTTGTCTATCCCTCATGACTTGAACTTGTCTAAGACCTGTCTATTTGTAGGGCAACGTTGCATGGGAAACAAAAATTTTCCTACGCACACAAAGATCTATCCATGGTGATGAGCATCTACGAGAGGGAGAGTGGATCTACATACCCTTGTAGGTCGCTAAGCGGGAAGCATTAAGAAACGCGGTTGGTGTAGTCGAACGTCTTTGCAATCCAAATCGCCGTGCGTCCCGCGATTCAATCACGATCCGTCCCGCGATCCAATCATGATCCATCCCGCGATCCGATCACGATCCGTCCCGTGAATCTTGATCACGATCCGTCTCACGAACTTGATCACGATCCTTCCGATCTAGCACCGAACGGACGACACCTCCGCGTTCAGCACACGTACAGCTTGATGATGATCTCCACCGTCTTGATCCAGCAAGAAGGATTGGAGAGGAAGAAGAGTTCTCCAGCAGCCTGACGGCGCTCCAGTGATGGTGGTGGAGTAATTCTGGCAGGGCTTCGCCTAAGCACTACAGAAAACCGATCTAGAGGAGAAACTATGCACTGGAGGAACGGGTACCACGTGGCTGAAAATCTTGTGCAAAACCCTTCTATACCACCAGTATATATAGGAGGAGAGGAGGAGGAGGGCTGGCGCAGGGCTGAGCTCCTCTTGGAGTCAGCCGAAGCCAAGGGGGAGGAGTCCAACTCCTCCTCCACTCCTAGTAGGCGTAGGACTCTCCCTTGTTTGCCTTTTTTCCACCCTTTTTCCTTTGGGACTCTTCCCCCATCCGCATGGGACTGTTGTGGCTATTCCACCAGCCCACTAAGGGCTGGTTGATACTGTCCCACAGCCCATGAAGCCTCTTGGGTCGAAATACCCCTCCCGGAGGTCTCCCGGTACACTACCGGCACTCCCGGTACACTACCGATAAGCGTGGAACTTTTTTGACGACCAAAACAAGACTTTCTATATATGAATATTTACCTCCAGACCATTCTAGAACTCCTAATGACATCCAGGATCTCATCCGGGACTCCGAACAAACTTCTGTCACCACCATACATAACTCTATATTACCGAAACGTCACCAAACCTTAAGTGTGCAGACATTGTGGGTTCGAGAACTATATAGACATGACCGAGACACCTCTACGGTCAATAACCAATGGCGGGACCTGGATGTCCACATTGGTTCCTACATATTCTACGAAGATCTTTATCGGTCGAACCTCTATGTCAAGGATTCAGTTAATCCCGTATGATGTTCCCTTTGTTCTTCGGTATGTTACTTGTCCGAGATTCGATCGTCGGTATCTCCATACCTAGTTCAACCTCGTTACTGGCAAGTCTCTTTACTCGTTCCGTAATACAATATCCCGTGACCACCACTTAGTCACATTGCTTGCAAGGCTTATTGTGATGGTGTATTTCCGAGTGGGCCCTGAGATACCTCTCCGTTACACGGAGTAACAAATACCAGTCTTGATCCATGCCAACTCAACAGACACCCTTGGAGATACCTATAGAGCACTTTTATAGTCACCCAGTTACGTTGCGATGTTTGATACACACAAGGTACTCCTCCGATATTTGTGAGTTACATGATCTCATGGTCATAGGAACATATACTTGACATGCAGAAAACAGTAGCAATAAACTGACACGATCATAAGCTACGTTTGTAGTTTGGGTCTTGTACATCACATCATTCTCCTAATGATGTGATCCCGTCATCAAATGACATCTCATGTCCATGGCTAGGAAACCTTAACCATCTTTCAATCAACGAACTAGTTCACTGGAGGCATACTAGGGACATTGTGCTTGTCTATGTATCTACACATGTATCCATGTTTCCAATTAATACAATTATAGCATGGATAATAAACGATTATCATGAACAAGGAAATATAATAAGAAACACTATTTATTGCCTATAGGGCATATTTCCAACACTATTGAGACGTCTAAAAACCTGAACCCTTAGGGCGACCCGCTCCTCCCTATATAAGTTGAAGGGGCGGCTTACATGTAGAGTCTAAGTCGGATTAAGACTTAACCTATAATGACTTCCCAACGTGGGCTTCTCTTTATGGTCTTCCGAGTCCCGTGTGGCTTAACCGTGCAGCTTAACCAAGGCTTATCTTCAATACTCATCTTTAGAGACTCGTCTCTAGGACTAAACCTCTCTGACGGGTCATAACTGTCTGACGGGTCATAAATGTCAGCCGGCTTAGAACTTGTCTGTTGGCTTAAAACTGTTTGCCGGGTTAGAAATTGTTTGATGGCTTAGAACTTGTCTTCTGGCTTAGAACTGTTCGCCGGCTTAAAAACTATTTGCCGGCTTAGAACTTGCGTGCCGGCTTAGAACTTGCCTTCTGGCTTAGAACTATCTCTAGGTCATACCACGAGGTATATCCTCGACATTATCCCCCAGGTTAGCTTGAATTTATTCATGGTAACCTCCTGAAATAGGAATAGTAAATATGTTAAGTGGTAGGCTTGCTCCTTTGGCCGTCTTATGAAGTGGCTCCTCAGAAATCCGGGTGTTTTCTGCATATGAATGAGTCGTCTTGAAAATCATCATTCTAGTTAGTGTTATTTGAAAAATATTGGGAATAGAATACCATATGCCATTGAGTCGGCTTCCAATACTTTGGTTTAATGAAAATCTTGAAAATAAGAAATGTTCATGACGTAGATCTGGACTTCCAATGTTGTGACGCAGGGCGGCTTATATAAACTCTAGCGGTTATGATATGTTGATAACACCGGGTCATGAATGTTAGTGACGTCGGGTCTAACATCTGAACTCCATAATTAACATCTTGAAAATTCTCCGCCAAGTTTTTGATACGTCCATATTAGCTGTAGCCCCCAAGCTCCGAGATTATCCACAATGACTTGTTGTTTTTGCAATAATATATTGGACCGTGTAGCCCCCAAGTGTCAGGTTGTCCTGCCTGCAACAACCTAGGACTTATCACTATCTTATACCTTATGAAACTTCAGAAGGTGTAGCCCCCAAAGGCCGGATAATCAGAATATGATGCGTCTGGTCTTCAATTTGAATCTCTTAATCTGTCAAATAGTTAAGTACTGTAGCCCCCAAGTGCCGTGGTGCATGCTTGCAGCGACATGGGACTTGCATACTTGATATAAACTGTATTTGAGCGATGTAGCCCCCAAGTGCCGGGTCGTCTGCCTGTGGCGACTCAGGACTATGTGAGAATAATATGACTCATCATACTGTGTTGAATGAATCTTTTGACCATGGTTTGTGACCCGGTATGAATATCCTAGAAGAATACCTTTGTCTTTGACATGAAATCCCTGCTCACGGTTGCGGTGCAACCCGACAAATATATATTTGATAAATCCATGAGTGATGTAGGTTACTACAGAGCACGATTGAAGAAATCCAAAACCGGTCAATTAGATGACATGGCATTATATCTGATAGGGCGGCTCTTCAAGAATAATCAACTTTCCAATCTGGCTTTATAAACCCAGTCACTTCATACTAGTTATGACAAATCATGATGAAAATCCAGCCATTTTGGCTAGCAAAGATCTATTTGTTCCTACAAAAGTTCTTTCATCATACTTAACGGCGGCTCATCTTATGAGACAAGACCTGCAAAAATAAACAAGACATAATATATTCTGCATTGTTGTGAGGGCGGCTTGAAAAAGCATAACCCGGAGATCTTAATATAGCCTTGCTTTATCTTTCACAATCTTGCTCCGGCCCGACTTATAACATGAATGCAATGTATGATGCAATATATGATGCAATGTGTATGATGCAATATGTACGATGCAATGCATGATGTAATGTATGATGGTCTTGATTTCCCCTTGTTTTTTGTTTTTCAGAAACTCATATTCTGGCCCTTTTCAGAAACTCATATTTTTTGCTTTGAACCGCTTCACAACGCAGGGTCTCTAACGAGAGTTACCACCAATCTTGCACGGCTCAGGGTCTCTAGGCGAGATTAACTATTAAGGGCGCAACAAACCAGAATTTATAACGGAGTGAGTGCCCCAGGGCCCATAACCTACTTCTCACGTGACATAAATCCGTCGTTTGAACCTTAAACAACGTCACTTGTTAAGAATACGAAGGACCACTTGGTGGAGAGTACGTAGTAGATGAGAGAGAGCTTCCCTTGCCGCTGTATGAGCCCTTAGAGGGCGTGAGTTGAAAACTCCTTGTACCCCTACGCGAGCGGCAGCTACATACATGCAGGTACGACTCTACCTAGAGTGGGGGGGTGGCCTTCACCCACTCTGGCGCCATGCTCTGATCCATGACCCGTCTTGCATCATGGGACCTATGTTTGAATGGCTCACATCCTGGCGGCTCATCCTCTTTGGCTCCCATGGCACCCATGTTTGAACGGCTCGCATTATGTCGACTCGTCCTCTTGAGCGACTTCAGCACCCATGTTTGAACGGCTCGCATCATGGCGGCTCGCCCTCTTGAGCGGCTTGGCACCCATGTTTGAACGGCTCGCATCATGGCGGCTCGCCCTCTTGAGTGACTTGAGATCTTTTGTCGATAAGGTAAGGCACCCATGTTTGAACGGCTCGCATCATGGTGGCTCATCCTCTTGAGTAACCTTAAATATTTCATCAATAAAACAGTGCACCCATGTTTGAACGACTTGCAACATGACGGCTCATCTTCTTGAGTGACCTGGAAAACTTTCGTCCATAAGGCGGCACACCCATGTTTGAATGGCTTGCCCTCTAGGGTGACCTTAAGCCTCTCGCCATCTTGCATGCCACAATCACGTGGGCCGCTGTTTTTGTAAGCCACCATCCCGGCGGGTTGGAGGCCCCAAAGTGAATATGTAGGAATATCCACCTTTGCACAACCTGAAATACATAAACAATAGAAACTCCAAGTTACTTTATGATGATCAAATAAATTAGGATACCCATGTTTGAACGGTGCATCATGGCGACTCGTCCTCTTGGCAACTTCTAATCTTCCACCAATACTGCAGTAGCCCCAAGGATCGCGTTAACTTTCTTTTGCAAAGACCCGGAGTTTTCTTTCAAGACGACCAAATGTGTCTCGTCATGTCTGTAGCCCCCAAGTCTTAAGTTGACTCTAAGAGGCGGCTTGAGAATCTCCACTTAAGGTTGAGGTTGACCGTGGCGGGTTATAGGCGATGTCGTATGAATTGATTCAATAACCCAGTCGATAGTTCGTCCCGGCTGGTTGTTTGAAATTAACCAAACTGTAGTGGCGGCGACTTGTGCGCCTGTCCGTCGGGCGACTCTTATAGTAGTGGCGACCTGAGGTGAACGACTGCGGTGTGTATAACCCGGCATAGATGATGAGCTGCTCGTGGCATTGTAAGCTGGTGTGGACAGGCGGGTCAGCCGTGTCGTGTTGATATAGACGGGGCCGCAGGGCGGTGGCTCATAAGCATCTGTTGAGCAGCACGACACGGAAGAATAAATCCGCTTTGAATAGTTGTCTTGTCTACAAATATTAGAAGGCAAAGTAACTATTCTCACAGAAAAAATAGAATATACTGATAGAACAAATCGTATGGATATCACCTGATTTATCTGTATGACAGATGACCCACACGTAGACCCGAAATTATATACGAAGGCACCAGCAATGTGGATGTGATTCTTCATGAAGTACCACCAGCAGCAATTGATTCATCCACTACGTGATCTTCCTCTTGCCACCCATATGTGGATAAATAGTCTCGCCCTCTTCCCACCCATAGCACAGAACGCAGTAGAGGGCCGCCCGAGTCTTGCGAAGGCGGCGACACAGTGCCACGTCGGTAGGGGCGAATTGCAGGATCAGAGCTATGGGAGAGGCGGCACAAGCAGTGTTGCCGCGGCCGGACATGGCAGAGGATTGAGGCGTGGCGGCTTGAGATCGGACCAAGGAGCGGCGAGGCAAGCCGTTCGATACGCAGAAGTGACTTAGGCCGTCGGCGGCTTGACGGGGCAAAGCCCCCATGGCAAGGCGATGCAGCCGGCGACAACGGCTCCGTGCTGGGCAGCTCAGTGGCAAAGACGTGGAAACATCCCGGAGCAGATATGGCGGCTTGCGGCAGAGGTGAGACAGGACGGCGGAAGTGGTACGAGGTGAGGCAGGGCAGGCTTGAGTGCAACGAGGCGGCTCAGCGGGCCTGTGGCGACTTGCCCCTTCTGAGGTTGAGACGGCGCATAGAATGATGACTTGGAGGTGGCGCCGGAGAGACGATGGCAGCTCAGGTGAGGCGGCACACATCACAATGAGTGCGGCAACTCGCGACACGAGGAAGAGCGGCGGGCCGGCGGGTGCGAAACCACAACAGGGGCGGCGGCTCGAGGTCCAGTGCAACGAAATCGTCGGGGAGCGCCGCGTCTGAGACAGCTCAGAGGGGATGCAGGTGAGCGTGCCGCGGTGGAGCGAGGTGGCGCGGCAAAGCCAAGTGGAGTAGAGCAGGGCCATGGTGGAAAGTCGCGTCAGCGACCGAGGCAAGGCAGCGGCCCGGTGTGCAGGGGCTCGGTGAGAAGACACAGCACAGGGCACAGAAAGTCGCGGCCGACTCGGGCAATGGGAAACCTGCCGGCAAAGCGGAGGCAAGGCCATTATAGGCCAACGGTGGCAGAAGCAGGCGCAGCGCGAGGGAGACTCGGTGAGGCGGTGCAGAGGCGGCTGGAGGCGCTCGAGCCGGAGCGGGCGGGCGAACCGGCAAGGAGGAGGCACGGCGGCTTGCCGGCCGGCACGGGATGTGGAGACGACTGAGTGAGGTGACTCGTGGGGGGCGGATGCGAGCCAGTGACGGCCGCTCGGAGTGACTCGAAGCGATCCCCCCCCCCCTACGATGGCTCAGAGCAAGGCTGAGGTGGCGACGGCGGAGGCCAGCCGACTCGAAGGGGGACCCGGTAGTGAGGATGCGGAGACGAGTCGGAGCAGAAGCCAAACGAAGGTGCACAACAATTTGATATTGATCTGATTGAAGCATGGATTTAGTCTTCATGTAAAGTTGTAGCATCGTAAAGTCATAACCAATAACGACTCAGATTGGGCTTTGGCACTTTGATCCAATATTTTAGCCTGGTTTGTATTGCCGCATCGCACAGCTGCTGCCAGGACCAACGATCCAGCAGAGGAAAGGAACATTTGTCATTTTTCATGGACTATGCATAGGCAGCGGAGGACAGACAGCGATTCCTGAACTTAAATCTCGTACTACTAACTCCCGAAATTACCTAACCCGATAGGCAGCATAATCTTTTGAACATTTTGGCGATTCATGATTCTGAGCACAAATAGAAGAACTTGTTAGCTATGCCATAGGTTGATCCAAGCCGGTTTATCCTACGTCCGTGCCATCTCTTCTTCATCTGATCAGTCACAAATTCCTTGATCCCTAAAAATTTCTATCCAAGAACATGAAACCACCATGCTCTCTCGCCCCACGGTGGGTGCCAACTATCGTGGATGTCCGGGTGAACGGACTTAGGTTCGAGGCGATTGCAACTATATGGCGGCTTGAGAGGAGTTGGTCAGAATCAAGAGACGCTAGTTTACCCAGGTTCGGCCCCTATAGATTAGGTAAAAGCCTACGTCCTATTTTTCTTGTATTGATGATGATGACGATGATCTCGGTAACAAGGGTGCGGAATCTCTACCTCTAATCTCGAGTGTCTCTAATTTGTCTATCCCTCATGACATGAACTTGTCTAAGACCTGTCTATTGAGACGTCTAAAAACCTGACCCCCTCGGGGTGACCCGCCCCTCCCTATATAAGTTGAAGGGGCGACTTACATGTAGAGTCTAAGTCGGATTGAGACTTAACCTATTATGCTTTCCCATTGTGTGCTTCTCTCCATGGGCTTCTGAGTCCCGGGCAGCTTAACCAAGGCTTATCTTCAATACTCATCTTTAGAGACTCGTCTCTGGGCACCTGTCTGATGGGTCATAACTGTCTAATGGGTCATAACTGTCTGCCGGCTTAGAAATTGTCTACCGGCTTAGAACTGTTTGCCGCCTTAAAAACTGTTTGACGGCTTAGAACTTGTTTGCCTGCTTAGAACTGTTTGCCGGCTTAAAAACTGTTTGTCGGCTTAGAACTTGCCTTCCGGCTTAGAACTGTCTCTGGGTCATACCATGGGGTATATCCCCGACAGAAACCAACGCATGCTCGAGAAGTAGCAAGAAGGATTTGTTGCGCCGTTGCCGGGGAGATACATAGCAAGTCAGGATAAGAACTCTCTCGTCAACTTGCCAATTTCTAGTTTGGTTGCCGGAGAGATCTACATCAAGCCTACCAAGTACCGATCACAAACTCATCTCTTGCATTTACATTATTTGCCTTTTGACTCTTGTTTTCCTCTCCCCCACTTCACCAATTTGCGGTTTTATTCGCCCTCTTTGTTGTTTGCCTTTTTATCGCCGGATCTCTTTTGTTTGCTTGTGTTGCCATGTGCTTCCTATTTCCTTGGATCTTCGCTTGCCAAAAATCTATTTTTATGGACCACTTTATAATCTTTTCAAAAGACCAATTATGATAAATCAATCGCTAGTGAGTTTAGTGTACTTGATTATCTATATGAAGTTTTGCTTGATATTCGTGAATCTGAAAATTGTGATGAAATGATTCATGATGTTTCCTTGAATGAAAAGCATGATTGCAATGATATTGTTATAAATTTTATTAATGTCAATTATGTTAATGATATGCAAAACCACAAGATTGGGGATTCTATATTTGATGAGTTTGCCATGACCACTACTTATTGCATTGATCATGATTGGGGTGATAATGCTTCTTATGATCTTGATAGTTTATTTAATACTCATGATGAATATGATATTGGAAGTGGGTTTGGAAGATTTTTAACTTTAGGCATTACTAATCCCACTTTTTTTGAGAGTGTTCAATCTTATGAAATTTTTGATAAAAGCGGGTTTGGAGAGGTCATGACTTTATTAAATGATAATCCCACTATTTTGGAAGAGTATCAACTTTGCATGGATGTGGATCATGAAGAGAAAAATTTATATGATAGTTATATTGTTGAATTACTTCATGATTGTACTAAAATTTATTATGAGGGAGGAACATATGCTTGTACGAATTGCAATAATATCAAGTTTCCTCTCTATGTGTTGCCATAAATTGTTTGCTCACAAAATTCCTATGCATAGGAAGTGTGTTGGACTTAAACGTGTTTTAATGCTATTCATGATACTATTTTGCGTATCTCAACTACTACTTTTTATGTGAGCATCATTAAAATCGTTATGCCTAGCTAGGGGCGTTAAACAATAGCGCTTGTTGGGAGGCAACCCAATTTTATTTTTGCTTACTATTTTTTGTTTCTGTTTTGGTGTGTTATACTCGTTATTAATTCTGTAATAATTGTTTTTTCTTGTTTCATTTAGTGTTTGATCCAAGTAAGACCTTTGGGATTATCTACGGTGTTTGTTGATTTGATTTTGCTGAAAACAGGAAATTTTGCGCTCAGTCCAGGAATTTTATAAATTCACTGGAACGTGCTTCCGATCTGAAATTCTTTGGAAATATTGATATACAAATTTCCCTCATTTTCCTGCTTTTTCAAAAAAATTAGAGTTTCAGAAGTATTCGAAGTCTACAGATTGCTACAGACTGTTCTGTTTTTGATAGATTATGTTTCCTTTGTGTTATTTGCTTATTTTGATGTATCTATGGGTTGTATCGGGGGTATGATTCATGGAGAAGTTAGAATACAGTAGCTACTATAAAAATATAAATAAATAATGAGTTCACAACAGTACCTAAAGTGGTGAATTCTTTTTCTTATACTCACGGATCTCATGAGTTTTCTGTTGAGTTTTGTGTTGTGAAGTTTTCAAGTTTTTGGTGAAGATTTGATGGACTATGGAATAAGGAGTGGGAAGAGCCTAATCTTGGGGATTCCCAAGGCACCCCAATCCATATTCAAGGATTCCAAAAAGCCTAATCTTGGGGATTCCCCGGAAGGCATCCCCTCTTTCGTCTTCCATCCATCGGTAAATTTACTTGAGGCTATATTTTTATTCACCACATGATATGTGTTCTGCTTGGAGCATCTTGTATGATATGAGTCTTTCTTTGTTTGCCACAATAATCCTTGCTACGCACATATTTTGAGAGAGACACGCTAAATCGTGAATTTATTAGAATACTTTATGTGCTTCACTTATATCTTTAGCTAGGCAATGTTGCTCTAGTGCTTCACTTACATATTTTTAGAGCATGGTGGTGTTGTATTTTATAGAAATTATTGAACTCTCGTACCTCACTTATATTATTTTGAGAGTTTATTAAAAAACATGTTAATTTGTTTAGGTTATGAATTTAGTCCTAATATAATGGGCATCCAAGAGGGATATAAAAAAACTTTCATATTTAGTGCATTGAATACTATGAGAAGTTTGATTCCTTTCATATAGTTTTGAGATAATAGAGATGGTAATACGAGAGTCATGCTAGTGAGTAGTTGTGAATTGTAATAGATACTTGTGTTAAAGTTTGTGATTCTCGTAGCATGCATGAATGGTGAACCACCGTTATGTAACAAAGTCAGAGCATGATTTGTTTAATGATTGTCATCCTTTGTGTGAGGGTTGGGACTGCGTTATGGTTAACTCCTACCAACCTCTCCCCTAGGAGCATGCGTGTAATGCTTTGTTTGATAACTAATAGACTTGTTCAATAAGTATGTGAGTTGTTTATGACTAATGTTGAGTCGATGGATTATAGGCACTCTCACCCTTCCACCTTTGCTAGCCTCTCTAGTCCCGCACAACTTTCGCTGGTTCATCAAACCCACCTTCCTCAAAACAGCCACCATATATTTTGCTCAAAACAACCACCATATATACCTATTATGGCATTTCCATAGCCATTCCGAGATATATTTCCATGTAACTTCCACCATTCATTTTTTGATGACATGCGCCATCACTTCATCTTGCATATAGAGTCATATTTTGTTTTGGTAAGTAAATAAAAGTGTGATGATTTTCATTAAGAGAGCATTGTCCCGTGTGAGAAAAGGATGATGGAAGCCCTGACTCCCTCACAAGTTGGGATGAGTATCCGGACTTTACAAAAAAAATAAAACAGGCCAGCGAAGCCCAATAAAAAAAAGAGGCCAAAGATGCCCACCAAAATGAATAAAAAAATAAAATAGAAAATAAAATAAAATGAGAGAAAGAGAGAAGGTACAATTGATACTATCCTTTTCCACACTGGTGCTTCAAAGTAGCACCATGATCTTCCTGATAGAGAGTCTCCTATTTTATCACTTTCATATAACTAGTGGATATTCATCTTGCACGACCACTTAGTTTTCTTTTTGAGATTTCATACACTTATAGCTCTAAGTGCATTTGTTGCATGGAAATCCCTACTTACTCACATTGATATCTATCGATGGGCATCTCCATAGCCCGTTGATACGCCTAGTTTATATGAGACTATCTTCTCCCTTTTTCCTTGCACCCCATCCATATTCTATTGCACCTATGTTGCCATATCCATGGCTCACGCTCATGTATTGCATGAGAGTTGAAAAGGTTTGAGAACACCAAAAGTGTGAAAAAATTGCTTGACTTGTTCATCGGGGTTGTGCATGATTTAGATACTTTGTGTGGGGAAGAGGGAGCATAGCCAGACCATATGATTTTGTAGGGATAACTTTCTAAGGCCATGTTACTTCGAAAGTTCACGACTGCCTTGTTGGTGTGCTCGAAGTATTACAGTTTTTATGTCAATATTAGACTATTGTTTTGAATCTTACGGATCTGAATATTCATGCCACAATAAAGAATATTACATGGATAAATAAGTTAGGTAACATTCCACATCAAAAATTCTGTTTTTATCCTTTAGCTACACAAGCACGAGCAGAAATTAAGCTTGTGAATGCTTGATACTTCTCCAACGTATCTATAATTTTTTATTATTCCATGCTATTATATTCTCTGTTTTGGATGTTTTATTTGCATTAATATGATATTTCATACTATTTTTGGGACTAACTTATTAATCTAGAGCCTAGTGCGAGTTTCTGTTTTTTCCTTGTTTTTGAGTATTGCAGATAAGGAATATTAAACAGAGTACAAATGGAATAAAATCTTTGGAATAATTTTTCTTGGACCAGAAGAAACCCAGGAGACTTGGAGATGAAGTCAGGAGAGCCTCCATGTGGCCACAAGCCACAGGGGCGCACCCAGGGGGGTAGGGCGCGCCCTCCTAGGCTTGTGGGCCCTGACAGCTCCCCTAACCCTATTTCTAGGTCTATAAATTCAAAAATATTCCTTGGATATCAAGGAGAGCCACGAAAACACTTTTCCACCGTCATAAGTCTCCGTTCCCGAGAGATCCAATCTTGGAGCCTTTTCCGGCAATCTGCCGAAGGGGATTCAATCACGGAGGGCATCTACATCAACTCCATTGCCCCTTCGATTATGCGTGAGTAGTTCACCATAGACCTTCGGGTCCATAGCTAGTAGGTAGATGGGTTCTTTTCTCTCTTTGCTCTTCAATACCATGTTCTTCATGATCTTCATTGAGCTCTATCCGATGTAATACTCTTCTGCGGTGTGTTTGTCGAGATCCGATGAATTGTGGGTTTATGTTCAGATTATCTATGAATATTATTGGAGACTTTTATGAACTATTATACGCCTTATTTCATATATTTTCAAGTCTCTTCAAGTTATTGCTTTGGTTTGGCCAACTAGATTGGTAATTCTTTCAATAGGAGAAGTGCTTAGTTTTGGGTTCAATCTTGCGGTGTCCTCACCCAGTGACAAAGTTGTGGTAGCCAGGCACGTATTGTATTGTTGCCATCGAGGAAAAAATATGGTGATTTCATCGTATTGATTGATTTTATCCCTCTACATCATGTCATCTTACCTAATGTGTTACTCCGTTCTTCCTGAACTTAATACTCTAGAGGGAGGCAGGAGTCAGTTGATGTGTGGAGTTATAGTAGTAGATGCAGAATCGTTTCGGCCTACTTGACATGGACATAATTCCTATATGCATAATCATTGCCTTGGATATCTTCATAATTATTCGCTTCTCTATCAATTGCTCGACAATAATTTGTCCACCCACTTTAATACTTTCCATCATGAGAGAAGCCTCTAGTGAAACCTATGGCCCCCGAGTCTATTTTCCATCTTATACTTTCAGATCTAAAACCAAAAATACCAAAAAAACCTTCCTGCATTATTTTTACCTTTTGTTTTACTTTCCTTTCAAGAAATCTATTCTATCTATCTCTATCAGCTCTCATCCTTGCAAGTAACCATGAAGGGATTGACAAGCCCTTTATAGCGTTGGGTGCAAGTGTTTGATTCTTTGTGTAGGTACATCTATTGGGGAGTTGCTTGTATCTCCTACTGGATTGATACCTTGGTTCTCAACAACTAAGGGAAATACTTATGTACTTTTTTGCATAAACCGTTCCTCTTCATGGAAACCAACGCATGCTCGAGAAGTAGCACTCATCAATCCATCGATCCATACAATGCAATTCTTTTGTGCAGTGCGTTTGTTGGGATCCGATGAATTGTGGGTTTAACTTCATACTATTCATGAAATGTTTTTGGTTCTTATTTTAAATTATTATGATTCTTAATTGCATGATCATTATAGACTCGTAATTCTCTCCGACATATTGATTTGCTTTGGCCAAGTAGATGGATCTTTCTTTAGTGACAAAGGTGCGTTGTAGTGGGTTCCATCTGTCGAGTTTCTATATCCCATTGACAGAAGGGGACAAGATGTGTCTTTGTGTTGTTTCCACTAAGGATAAAATGATGGGTTTTATTATTATTGCTTGAGTTTACTTTGTCTACATCATGTCATCGTTCTCCATGCATTACTCTGTTTATCATGAACTTAATGCACACAGAGGCAAGCATAGAAGCGCTCTTGAAGTTGAGTAATAGTAATAGGTGCAGGAAAGAGTCTTTTTGGATGTGATTCCTATATACACATGATCATTGCCAAGAATATTGCATAAATATGTGTTTTTTAATCAATTGCCCAACAATATTTTGTTTACCCAGGCTATGCTTATTTTCATGAGAGATGTCGCTAGGGAAAACTATGGCCATTGGTTCTACTCACTTATATATTTACAAACTTATCAATACCTTGCTGTTTTTATTTACCTTTCATTTTGTTGTGAAATTTACAATTATCTACTATTTTCTACACACTTCACTTGCTTGCAAATAACGAGATCAAGGGGATTGACAACCCTCTTGCCCGCGTTAGGTACAAGTTGTTTGCTCTTTTCTTTGGAGCCGCTGAAGATGGTTGTCGATTGAAATTCCTATTGGTTCAATAAACCTTGGTTTCATAACTAAGGGAAATAATTATGTGTATTGTGCTGCAATTACCGGTTCCTCTTCATGGAAAACCCAATGCAGATTAGAAGTATCAGGAAGGATTTCTGGCGCCATTGCTTGGGAATATCAACACAAACTATCAAGTAACTTCACAAAAATTATCATTCACTTTTTCCCATTTTCAGTTTCTTGTTACTTGGTGGGCAAATACATTTAGTTTGTATCATAAAAATAAAAAATAAAAAAATATTTATCATTGCTTGTTACTTGTTGTTATGGCTAGTTCTTCTTTTGTTCTCATTACTCTCGATAATGAGGTACTTAATTTTAGACAAACGGGAGGAGAAATTTTGAAGGATGCATGGTATAGGAGTTTCTACACTTAAAATAAATCAACTAATAAGAAATCCACCACTACCTTGATTCGGAAATTTTTATGTCGATGTGACAACTTGGTATAGGTTTGTCCTTGAGACCATTAGCGTTGGTAATTTCTTAATGTATCATACTTTGGATGCTTCTAATTCCATTGAAAATCTTGTTGGAACACCACCAATTCTAGTTAATGAACCTATCTTGACCTTGGAACATGTCATGCAAAGGCTTGATTTCATTGAAAAGAAAATGATTACTAGTGAACCAATTGAGGAGTTAGATAAAAAACTTCATAATCATATCACTCAATTTGGGTCACGGGTAGGAATGACTTTGAAACATTTAAAGGAAAAATACACTATAATTGAGAAAATTGACAAGGTCATTGATAAAGTAGGTTACGCCTTCACATCTTCTAAAACTTGATAAAGTAAGATCTCAAAATGATTAGTGGGCATCCAAACATTGTAAACTTGATAAAGGATCATATCTTCAAACCTCCTACCCTTGCTATTATTCACGATTGTGTTATTGAGGAGATTGATGGCGAAGATGACAATACTTGAAACCATACAGTATGCTTAGCTAAGGGCATCACACAACAGCGCTCGTTGGGAGGCAACCCAATACTTGTCTTTATTTTATCTTTTTACTTACTGTCTTTGTGTGCTAACATGATTATTGCCTCTATAATGATAGTGTTTTATGTTTTAATTACTGTTTGTGCCAAGTAAAGTCTTTGGGATGATTCACATGATGAGTAGATTTGATCCGATGCAAAAACATAAACTTTAGAATTTCTATGATTTTACTAGAACGTCTTTTTGATCTGAATTTCCTACACATTTTTTCTATAAGTTTTATATATTTTTCCTAATTTTTCAGAATTTTTAAAGTTACATAAGCATAAGTTCTTTACGGATCATTACAGATTGTTCTGTTTTAGACAGATTCTGTTTTTGCTTGCATAATTTTCTCGTTTTGATGATGCTATGGATTGTATCGGCGGGTATAAGCCGTGGAGTATTTACAATACAATACCTATTATGCAATACTGAAATATTAATAAATTTATAACAGTACCTAAAGTATTTTATATTTTTCTTATACTAACATATCTCAAGAGGTTCTGTTCATTTTTGTGTGATTGAAGTTTTCAAGTTTTGGATGTTATCACGATGGAAAATGGTACAAGGAGCAACAAGAGCCTAATATTGGGGATGACCAAGGCACCGCAAGGCAATATTCTTGGATTACTCAAGCGTCTAAGCTAGGGTAATGCCCCGGAAGGCATCCCCTCATTTGTCTCAATCCATCGGTATGTCACTTGGAGCTATATTTTTCTTCATCACAAGATATTAGTTTTGCTTGGAGCATCATTTGCTTTTGCTTCAATTTATTTTTCTTTGATACAATCATCATTTGTTGGACACACTTATTTGAGAGAGACACACCTTCATCATAATTTGTTAGAATACTCTATGTGCTTCACTTATATCTTTTTAGCTTAGCAATTGCTCTCGTGCTTCACTTATATCTTTTTGAGCACGGTGGCATATAGATTTTATAGAAATAATTGCACTCTCGTTCTTAACTTATATTTTTTTGAGAGTTAATAAATAGTGATGGTAATTTTCATGGTTCATAAGACTAGTATAAAAATAATAGTTATTCAATGAGTGATAATAAAATACATCATGTAGAACATAAAAGAGAAAATGTGAGTTAATGATATTGATGTGGTAATATGAAAAGGTTAGAGTGCATCACTATTGATATGTAGAAGTGTCAGTATTAATATGTGATAACTTCTTGTTTGTCTAAAAATAAAAAGGAATGTTGAGGGTGTGTGAGCATTTCTATTCGTCGTTAAAATCCTAGTGTTGTTTTGGGTCGGTGGCGCACGATGTTTAACTCCTCGCAACCTCCTCCCTCGAGGTATGCTAGTAGTACTTCGATTTGTGATAACACTATTAAAACTTTGCAATAAGTATATGAGTTCTTTCTGACTAATGTGAAACCATGGACATACGCAATCTCACCTCATATTTTGCTAGCCTCTTCGGCATTGTGCCTTGTCCATTCTCACCTCGAGGTTCAGTGCAAACTTTGCTGGTGTCATTGGAACGAGTCTGACAGTAGAAGATCGGGGTAAAAAAAGGGAGAGGGCAGAGTCCTAGCTACGGAAGGGATGTACACATGAATGTATGAGTTCAGGCCCCTCTCGTGGAGGTAACAACCCTACGTCTGAGTGCGGAGAGTATGAGTTATAGAGGTTGCGAAACCTTGTGCCAGAGTGGAGGGGCGGATTATATAGAGTATGTTGCCCCTCATAAGTACGAGGCATCAAAGGGTCCGATCGTGGGTATAAAGACGAGTGTTACAGGTAACATACATCATAATTGCTACTAATGACGACTGGCTTAACACCTGCATGTTGTCCTCCCAGGAGTGGCTTCTAGTCTTCTGGTGTCGACTGAAAGCAAGGTCTTCCGAGTGAAAGGTGACTCTCGAGTGGAGGGAGAAGATCCCGAGTGGACTAATTGCCGAGTGACTTGAACATCATGAACAATCCAATCAGAATCTCTCTTGTAATCTTGAAGTCTTCTAATACAGTTCTCTTAGGTAGGGTATGTAGGTCCAGCCTACGAACCTACTCTAGGTACATATCCTCGTCATTAGCACCCGAATGGATTAGGGTTTGAGTGATAAAAGGGGATCGATACCAGTTCTAAAAAAGGCACCAAACCTCCGAATGAACTTTGGGGCTTCAAGAAAATTTGCGTTGATTAAAATCTTTGTCATTCGCTAGGATTGATTGTGTCTTGAAAGTGTCCGAGTGAATTCTCAATGTCAATTCTGTTCCAAGTGACCTGAAGGGATCTTTAGACGTGACGGGTCGCTCTGCCCGCCCGGATTTTCTGGGATTGGAAAATTTGGGAAGCGCGTGCGTCTGCGATGATGACGCCACGACTAGGGCAAGTGGGGAAACCATGCCTTGATTCATTCACCGCTCATTTCACCACGTATTGTGCGGCATCTGTGGTCGAGATATGTGGGGATCCCGCGGGCCCATGAGTCAGGGAGACACTCGACGGAGTATAAATTCCGTTGCGCCACGGTCAGAACTGTATTCTTCCCCAAATCTTGTTTCTTCCTCCTCCTCCCCTACTTCCAGCACACCGCTCTGCTTCGCCCCGACGAACACCGTCGCCGCGATGATGAAGGGGAAGACTGAGAAGTTTGAGCACGCCAACAAGGTGGCTACGAAGGGTAAGGCCAAGATGCCATTGACCGCGCGGCTCACTGCACCGCCCGGGGTGGATCCAGGGGATTATCTCCCGTCGACGATCACCACTGTAGACATCGAGAATTTTGTCCTCAACGGGCTCGTGGCGGAAGGTTCATGGAGGGTGTAAGAGGGGGAGTTCGATCTGGAGCCGCACGAGGGGGAGTGGGCCCTCCTCCCCACCCAAGTCGAGAGAGGTTTCTTCATGCCCCCCATCCATTCTTCCGAGGGTTTCTGAACTTCTTCGAAGCCCAGCTCCACCATTTCACTCTGAATGCTATTTCCTATCTTTCTGCTTTAATCACTTTGTGTGAGTGCTTCCTAGGTTGTTCTCCACACAAGGGTCTATTCAAACATATTTTCACCATAAGATCTCAGTCAGTCAAAAAGGCCAATCCTGAGGATGGTAAAACCCATGTTGTCCAACATAGTGGCGGCTTGAGAATCCAGAAGAGAGCTAGGAGTTCTTTTCCTTCTATGACCTTCCCAGAATCTGTTAGGGGTTGGCAGTCGACATGGTTTTACTGCAAGGATATAGTTTCTCCCAATATGTCGACTGATCTTCCCCCTTTCACGTTAGATCGCCATGCCGTTTCCAAATCCTTGAAAGTGTCGGATGGGGAGAAAGTTCAAGTGGGGTTCCTGGTGGACGCCGTAGTGAACCTTGTCTGTGGTGGAGTGACTGGTATGGATCTGTTGGAGATGTTCCTCAATCGACTGATCCAGCCACTCTAGGAAAGGGACCACACTATGTGGCATTACATAGGCCCTGAGGACTCGACCTAGACATACCGGAAGAGGTTTCATAGAAAATGGTTGAGCAATGGCTTCGAAGCATTACCGGAGCTTGCGACAACTCCTTGGAAGCCAAGGATCCAGCCTTACTCTCCCGAGAATCCGTCGAAGTCTGGTAAACTTTATCTTGTCGACTTTCATATTATTTTGTCGAGTGATTGGTTCATCCATTGACTTACTTCATTGTTTGAATCTTGTAGGAGTGGACGCAGATGCACTCGCCCGTGCCCAAAGGGAACCAGCCTGAAGATGGCGGGGAGAGTGAGGGCGGCAGCATGGACGCCAACAACGCCGACGACAGCGAAGATGACTATGAATACTTTGACGAGGAAGAATAGGAAGTTGAGTATCCTCCACACATGAAGCATCGCTCTAAGCTGCGTCAGGACCCTTTGACTGCCCTAGCGAAAGCCTTAGCATCAAGTAAAAAGACCCTGAAGAGGGACCGAACCACGACCGTTGAGTCGAATGAATGGGCCGCAAAGCAGCCCAATCCCAACGCGCCTAAACCTCGTAAATCTTTGCTCGGATGAAGATCGTTGTGCCCATCATCTCGACGTAAATGTTTGCTTTCTTCTTTCACTGTCGAATGGGACTTCAAATTCTTGCTGACTGAGTGGAACTTGATCTACCAGTGCCGCTACCTCAGTGACATCGCCTCCACGCGACGAAGAAGATCAAATGGACATGGATACCACCAACGTAGCCACTTCCCAACGACGTAAACAAATCTTTGTTCATCTTTGATTCTTGAAAAATGATTCGCCAATTGTATAAGTTAATGTTGTCAATTGATGCTTGCAGAGATCATTCAACTAGAGGATGATAAAGAACTTCCGCGGGTACGGGGGGTGAAGGTGTGACCTCAGGCACCTCGCGCGTATGCTCCCGAAGAACACCATCAGCACACACACCTCAATGGTCGACTGCTGCATCATCCCAGGGGATAGGTGACTCGTCCCGAGCCAGAACCGAGCACGCGGTTCCGTTGTTGAGTGCTCCACCAGCTGCTTCAACCATCATGGCATCGACTCCAATTGGAACACCCCAGACTACCTCAACTACTCCAGCCGCAGCATCAACTCAGCCAGTGATTGCCTTTCCTCTGCACCACATCCCGAAAGATCAGACCAGAGCTGCGAAGGAAACCATGATCCAAGCGGAGCAAATAATGATGCGCACCAAGGAGGCGTACGAGGCCAGCAAGCTGGCTTATGATGCCAGCGCAGCGCTTGGTACCAACATCCCAGTAAGTGCGATTGTAAGTGCATTTCCGATTGAATTCATGTCTTTCTTCATTGTACACCCACTGGGTGTTTTACTTTTGTAGAATACTTGTAAGTTCTCCACTTGAATAGATTAGGTCTTAGTCGAGTAGGTTTCGGTTCAGTGGGGGCACGTTGAGTACACCCACTAGGTGTAGTCCCCGAGACCACTGACGAATGGTGAAGATATTGGCAGGGTCTTAGAATTTTCTTGCTAGCCACTCGACAGACCGAGTGATAGAATGTCCAGTGAGGGCACGCTGAGTGCACCCACTGGGTGTAGTCCCCAAGACCACTGTCGAGTGCTTGCACTGGCAGGGGGCTCAAAAGAGACGACGTTCATATGCTTGCGCACGTTGTTTTTTTGCTTCTCGATAGATCGAGTGTTAATAGATACAGTGGGGGCATGCTGAGTGCACCCACTGGGTGTAGTCACCGAGACCGCAGTCGAGTGCTTGAGCTGGCAGGGGTCTGATAGAGACCATCTTATGCTCAGACAGGACAGACCTTGTCGAGTGATTTAGGAACCAGTGGGGGCACGCTGAGTGCACCCACTGGGTGTAGTCCCCGAGACTACTGTTGATCATTGACGATGAGCGGTAGTCTTCAGAACTTGAACTCAGGGTTCTTTGTCATACGTAGAGTATGCTTGCGACTCGACATGTCAACTAAACTTTTCACTTTAGCCATACCACTCCGAAGCTGCCTTGTAGGTTTCATGGATATCATTGCCATCAACCATGATATGATGCAGGTTTCATGGACATAATTTCATCAACCATGATATGACGCTATTTCAGGACTATGGGGTGGGGAGGTTGGGCGCCCTTCAGTCGCCCCTTTCCACTCGGGAGTGAAGGAATTTTTCTGTCGACTGAATTGTATATTTTTGTTGATTTCAGAGAGCTTATGAACTTGGCACCCATTACAAGGACTTGGAGGAGGAAATGAACCAGCTGTGATTGGATCTAGAGGTCTCCAAGAACAGTCTCGAACGTGCACGGACCGAGCTGATCACTCTGGGTGGTAATCTTTGTCAACCCCATGCATTCTTATTCCCACTTTCCATCCTTTGAACCGAGTGCTCTCACTCGAACAGACGTATGTGATGAAAATCGTCGACTCCAAGCGCGACTCAACAATGCTATTTCTTTAGATACCCTGAAGAAGGCATTGGAGGACAAGGACAAGGCGCTTGCTAACGCCCAAAAGGTGGCGAGGGAGAAAACAGATGCCGCCGAGAAGAAGTTGGCCGCTGCCAAGAAGATAGAGGAGGAAAACTCCAATATGAAACTTGAAAGGAGTGAACTCATCAAGAAGTCAAAGCAGCTGGCCAAGAGGAGCAATGGCCTAGAGAAGCACTTGGGCGAATTTGCGAGGAAGATGTTCATCATGATCGACAGTAACTATCCTTGTCGAATGAATTTCCTCAATTCCCACAAACTAGACATGTAATCATCTTCCAATTGCTTCTTCCGTATAGAATTCTGCCAAGGCTTTCAAAAAGAGACCACAAAATCAAGCCCAATCTAGATCCCACTAAGTTGTCTGTTGGAGATGTCGTGGCCATGAACATGTTCCGACTAAATGTTCGACTCCAGGGCGTTCAAGCATACATCGTCTGAGTGAAGGTTGCGCTGGAAAAGATCAACAAAGAACAGTGGCCTGAAGACACCCTTCAAACTGACCATGCATCCATGATGGCGCACCTCAATGATATCCCTAGCCGAGTGCAAGCTTGGAAGAAGTCAGTTGTTCGCTGTAGAGCTGATGTGAGGTTCTCCCTTGTCAGAGTCCATTGCAAGGAAGCAAGGGAGGACAAGTTGAACGACCTTCGAGTGATGAACACGAAGAAGCTTCAGTTTGAAGATTTCATGGAGACCTCCATTGATGCTGCCACTAGGATCGCAAATGGGATTGACCTGGACACCTTCATCGAGCCAGCAAGTCCGTCTGGTGCTTGAAAAAACTTTATTGCAGTGAAAATTTTTATTTGCCTCGGAATGCCGAGTCAAATTGTATTGGTCGTAAAACTTCATTCGGGCCTAAAGCCTGAGCACCTTTGCTTGTGCGTGAAACCTTTATCTGCGCTGAAACCTTTGAATTTATCCGTATCTTATTTTCAATCACTTGCTTGACTGACTCTGTTTTTTTAACCTAGGCGAAAGCTGGTTCGCATTTAAGCCCACGAGTGTGAGGATTTCTCAACACTCAGAAAAGTCTAAACTTAGACGAATACTGGTTCGTAGCTAAGTTTCCGAGTGAATAGATCGTAAGCCAGTCGGAATTTATTTTTAAGTTAGGCGAAAGCTCATTCGCAGCTAAGCCCTCCGAGTGTGAGGATTGCTCAACACTCGGAAAAGTTTTGAACTTAGACGAAGACCAGTTCGTAGCTAAGTTTCCGAGTGAATAGACTCTAATCCACTCGGAATGGGTTGCAACTTAGGAGAAAGCATGCTCGTAGCTAATCCCCGAGTGTGAGGATTGCTCAACACCCAGAGAAGTTTTAAACTCAGACAAAGAATAGTTCGCATCTAAGTCACCGAGTGAATGGACTGATATCCACTCGGCAGGGTTTTTAACTTAGTCAAAAGCATATTCGCAGCTAAGCACCCGAGTGTGAGGACTGCTCAACACTCGGAGAAGTTTCGAAATTAGAGGAAGACTGGTTCGCAGCTAAGTCATTGAGTGAATGGACTGCTATCCAGTCGGCAGGGTTTTTAACTTAAGCGAAATCATGTTCGCAGCTAAGCCCCCGAGTATGAGGATTGCTCAACACTCGGAGAAGTTTTGAACTTAGACGAAGTATGGTTCGCAGCGAAGTCACCGAGTGAATGGACTGCTATCCACTCGGCAGGGGTTTTAACTTAGGCAAAAGCATGTTCGCAGCTAAGCCCCCCGAGTGGGAGGGTTGCTCGACACTCGGACTATTCCCAAGCGTGAAATTGTGAGATCGAAATCGACAAAAGACTACGGAGGTCATACTTGCATAAATGACACTAGTTTCAATACTCTTATTACATTAACACAATTCTGTCTTTATGTATAGAAACGCCAGAGCTGATCCGCATTCTAGGCTCGTGGCTCATCAATCTTCTTCTTCAGGTTGTAGAGGTGATAGGCTCCGTTGTTTAACACCATGGTGACGACAAAGGGACCTTCCCATGCCGGAGCGAGCTTGTGGGGTTGCTGTTGAACCACTCGGAGCACCAAATCACCCTCATGAAACGACCGACTCTTGACGTGTTTCACATGGAAGTGTCGCATATCTTACTGGTAGGTAGTTGTCCGAATCAATGTCATTTCTCGTTCCTCTTCTAGGAGATATACGACATCCTATATTCCTTGTTCAACTTTAGCTTCAGTATAAAGATCCACTCTAGGAGAATTATGAAACAAGTCACTCAACAGGACGGCTTCGGCTCCGTAGACCAGCAAAAAAGGAGTTCGTCTCGTCAACCGATTATGATTAGTTCTCAATCCCCATAAAATAGATGGCAACTCTGACACCCAAGCTCTGGAAGCATGTTCTAAATCTTGCATGAGACGGGGCTAAAGACCTTGCAAGATGAGACCATTAGCTCGCTCCTCTTGACCATTTGTTTTGGGGTGTGCAACAGTGGCATAATCCACCCGAGTGCCTTGGGAGAAGCAGAAGTGTCTAAACTCTTCCGGGTCGAAGTTTAAGCCATTAACTATGATGATGCTTTGGGGAACTCCATATAGATAAATTATATATCTCATGAATTTGACTGCAGTACGAGAGTTCAAGTTCTTTATTGGCTTGGCCTCCACTTCGTAAACTTTTCGACTGCAACAAGCAAATGAGTAAATCTACACTCTCTAGTCCAAAAGGGACCAACCTTATCTAGACCCTAGACAGCGAACGGCCAAGCGAGGGGAATGGTCTGCAGAGCAGATGCAGGTTTGTGAGACAAGTTTGCAATGAACTGGCATCCTTCGCAATGATCTACAATGTTCTTGGCCATCTCATTGGCACGCGTCCAGAAGAAACCACCCGGGAGGACGCATGATGACCGCAAGTTCCTGAGTGAATTTCTTCAAGGATCATTTGACCTGCTTCAGGGGAAATGCATCGCTGCATCACACCAGTCATGCTTTCTCTGTACAGCTGATCATCTACCCAGGCTTCAGTCTCATCTTTAGGGAGTTCTTGCCTCATAATATACGCAATATAGGCCAGTGTCTAGTCGGGAATGATGACCAAAACCTCCATGACCAAATCAATAAGTGCAGGGACATCAACTTCAGTCAGAACGGAGGGGCTCATAGCTTGCAGGTGCTCTTCAGTGAAGGGATCCTCCTGCATTGAAGGAGTGTGAAGATGCTCCAAGAATACATTGCTGGGGATAGGTCGTTGAGTGGATCCAATCTTTGCTAGCTCATCGGTCGCTTGATTCTTCACTCGGGGAACATGATGGAGTTCCAGACCTTCAAATTCTTCTCGAGCTTTTTGAGAGCATTGCAGTATCCAGTCATAGCGGGGTTCCGAATATCCCACTCTTTCATCATTGATTGACCACCAAATCTGAGTCGCCATAGACCATCAAGAGCTTGACACCGAGTGTGATAGACATGCGCAACCCGTACAAAAGTGCTTCATATTCTGCTTCATTGTTGGAGGAATCAAAGTGAATCTGCAGGACAAGACTGAGCTTGTTGCCTTTTGGGGACACCAAAACAACACCAGCACCGGACCCATTCAACATTTTAGAGCCATCAAAGAACATGGTCCAGTGTGCCAAGTGAATCTCGATTGGCTGCTGGTGTTCAATCCACTCGTCCATAAATTTGGCAAGTGCCTAAGACTTGATCGCTTCCTAGGATTCGAATTTAATGTCAAAGTATATGAGTTCATTCGCCCATTTAGCCACTCGACCAGTCGGGTCTCGATTGTTGAGGATCTCAGATAATGGAGCATCACTGACGACTGAAATTGAGTGGTCTTGAAAATAATGTGCTACCTTCTTCCCTGACAGATAGATGCCATAGACAAGCTTCTGGTAATGCGGGTACCTTTGCTTCGAAGGAATTAACAATTCATAAATGTAGTAGAATGGGCGTTGGACTTTGTAGGCCTTGCCTTACTCTACCTGCTCGACTATGAAAACTGTACTAACGACCTAATGAGTGGCCGCGATGTATAACAGCAAAGGCTCTTTGTTGCGCAAAGTAGCAAGCACCGGCTGGGTGGAAAGCAGGGCTTTTAGCTCGACAAATGCTTCTTTAGCTTCTGGAGTCCACTCGAACGTGTCAGACTTGTTCATCATTCGATACAAAGGCAATGCCTTCTCATCAAGACGAGAAATGAATCGACTCAATGCTACCAAGCAACCTATGAGCTTCTGAACATCATGCAATCGCATAGCACCCTTCATTCAGGTAATGGCACTGATTTTCTTAGGGTTAACGTTGACGCCTCGTTTGGAAACAAGAAAACCGAGCAACTTGCCACCAGGGACACCGAAAGTATACTTAGCCAGACACAGCTTGATATTATACCTCCTTAGATTGGCAAAAGTCTCAGCCAAGTCAGCCAGCAGGTCGGAACCTTTGCGGGACTTGACAACAATATCGTCCATGTACGCTTCAACATTCCGAGGAATCTGGTCGAGTCAACACTTTTGAATCATGCGCATGAAAGTAGAGCCGGCATTCTTCAAACCGAATGGCATGGTGATATAGCAAAAAGACCCGAATGGACTGATGTAATCCGGACAAAACAGACGGATCTGATGGTAACCATAGTAGGCATCTAGAAACGATAAACGCTCGCACCCCGTAGTCGAGTCAACAATCTGATTAATGCGACGGAGCGGGAAATGATCTTTCGGGCAGACCCGATTGATATGCTTGAAGTCAATACACATGTGGAGTGACGTGTCCTTCTTGGGAACCATGACAACATTTGAGAGCCACTCGGAGTGGTAAATCTCTCAAATGAACTTGGACTGCAAGAGATGAGCCACCTCTTCGCCGATTGCTTTATGCTTCTCTGCCGTAGACCAACGCAAATGTTCTTTAACTGGCTTTTCCTTGGGATCAGCTCTCAGTCGGTCCTCAGCCCGCTTCGTGGGAACCCCCGACATGTCAGCAGGCTTCCATGCAAAGATGTCCCAGTTCTCATGGAGGAACTTGATGAGCTCGGCTTCCTATTTGCTGTCGAGTGTTGATGATATGTTTTTCAGGCCAGCAGTCAAATCTGTTGGGTGGATGTGCACCTTTTTCACTTCTCCTACCGACTGAAAAGCTGATTCAAAAGCAGGCTTCATAGCACACAGCAAATTATCAGGATCAACGCTCTTCTTGTACTCTTCTAGCTCGACCATAGCCATCTGATGATCGGCAATTTGGGAGCCCTGCTGGAGGCACACCTCAACCCTCTGTCAATTGCCAGTGACTGTGATCACACCCTTGCGCCCAGGCATGTTCAGTTTGAGATACACGTAACATGGATGGGCCATGAAACGAGCATAAGCTGGTCGACCAAGAATGGCATGGTACGCGATTTGGAAGTTCACGACTTCAAACGTCAATTTCGCCTTGTGATTTTTTTATCCATCCCGAATGTCACATTCAATGCAATTTGGCCGAGTGACTTGGCCTTCTTCCCTTGGATGACTTCGTGGAACTGCATCTTGCTCTCACTGAGTCGGGACATCGGAATGCCCATCCCTTTAAGGGTATCCACTTACAGAATGTTCAAAACGCTTCCACCATCCATGAGGACCTTGCAGAGTCGAGTGCCTCCCACAACGGGATGAACCACCAAAGCCTGCTGACTGGGAGTGTGATATGAGCAGGATTTTCCAACCGATCAAATGTGATGGCAGTCTGAGACCACTTGAGCTAGGTGGGAGTTGTCGGCACGACCATGTTGACTTCTCTGTTTATAACCTTCAATCAACTCTTGCTTTCAACATCAGCAAAAATCATCAGCGTAGCATTGACACCGGGAAAAGTTTCTTTATATTCATCCTCATCCTTTTCAGGGGTTTTCTCACTCAATGGGGCCTCCTTGAACAGCTTGATCAACAAACGACACTGTCGAGTGGTATGCTTGGGCAATATCAGATTGCCTTGTTCATCTTTCCTCATGTGGATTGCACACGGCAAATCCATAACATTAGTTCCTGGTTGATTTTCCCTTTCTTGGGGTTGAACTGTCCCTTGGAGTTCCCTTTGTGTAACAACCTGTTACGCCTAGCAGGACCTAGACTGGCCCCACAGAAAAACACTAGTCTTTCCTGCGCACTTTGTCCTCACTCGTGCGCACCTGGGAGCAACTTCCCAATCGGTCCACCATCCTAGAATCGCTCCAAGCCAAGCACGTTTAACTTTGGAGTTCTTTTCGAGTGGGCTCCCAAAAAAGAAGGAATTCCTTGTTGATATGAGTAGTCTATCATTCCTATTAAGCCAGGCTCTCACACTTTGTTTTTGCCTTGGGCCGCCAGAGCGGCCGCCTCTGCCTGAACAGGGCCATCAGCCTTCCGCTTCTGCTTCCGACTAGAATTCCCGGCAGCATCGTTGTCGACGGCTTTCCCTTTGCCGTTGTGGAGGCGGTCTTATTCTTTGCCATTGGCGTACCGAGTAGCAATTTCCATCATATTCCTCAGAGAAATATCACTTGTTCGCCCAAACTTCAAGTAAACCTCTCTGTATTTCACTCCAGCCTTGGAAGCAGAAACACTTGATGCTCAGAAACATTCTCCATTGTATGATGCAAAGCGGACCAACGCTGAATGTAATCTCTCAAAGTCTCGTTTGGCTTCTAAACACAGTGCTGCAAATCAATCAAACCGGCAGAATGCTTGCAAGTTCCCTTGAACGTTCTGATGAATACTTGAGCAAGATCCTCCTAGCAGTGGATGCTAGAAGGAGCCAAGCGATTGAGCCATGAACGAGTCGAACATGCTAACATCAAGGACAAGTGTTTCATTGCAATGTTATCGTTACCACCACCAATCTAAACAACCACTTGGTAATCATCTAATCATGTCTCTGGATTTGACTCGCCAGAAATCGTGCCTATCCTAGCCACCAACCTGAAGTTGGGGGGGGAATCTCTGCAGAATGAATAGCCCTGCTAAAGCACTCAGGACCAGAAATAACAATAGTGCTGCCACTCAGGAAATCTCTGTCGTACCCATCCCTGTGGGCTCTGCCTCTGTCAATTCGCCTCTGAGTGAGGAGGTCTCGAGCATCAAACCCTGCGTTCCGCTCATCACCAAACGAGCGCCTTTCGTCCTGGTGCCAGGGCACGTGTGGACCACCCCACAGAGGAGTGGGCACTCAATGATGGTCATCACGGTGAAAATGATCTCTGTACCGATCCTCATGGAAACCTCTGCACCCGCGACGCAAAGGCAAACGAGGACTGTCTGCCAACTGAACAGTCTCTACTCTTGGTGAATTACTGCGAATCCTATTGCGCGGCTGCGAAACAACTGAATTCGCACGTTTTGCTGCATCAAGCAATGCTCTAATCTTCAACAAACCTCTGCCAGCCTCTGATCGTGATGGCTGAATGGAATCTGCTATCCTAGCCGCTGGTGCAACATTGAAGACTGGAGTACAGTATACCTCAACATTGTTTTGTGAACCACTCGGAAACAACTGTTGCTGCTATCGACTGGAAGCTGGTGGACGTTGGTGACCACGCTTGTCAAGCTCTCTCTAGAGCTCTTCGAGCCGAATGCGGGCAACCTCCAAGGCCTAAGCCTTAGCGGTCGCTCCGACAATGGGAGTATGGAGGACTTACTCATCTCGGTGCAGCTGCTCTTTCGATGGTGCACCGGTCTCACGCCTGTCGTGGCCGAAGCCTGCCGACGGGCGCTGATGAGAACCAGCCATAAGAACCTCCGTTGCAGGATCGCAACTCTCGCACTTGAAGGGAACGTCATACTGGTTGGAGTGCGACTCGAACACGCCGTGAAGTGACTAGGTGGGTTCGATTGCCGCAATCTGCGGAGACGAAACTTGATTGGCCGCCGCGTTCCTCATCTAGTGCTGGAGCCATGGGCAATCGGATCGCTTGGGACGGTGAATAGCGGGGAGAGCTGAAGAGTACGAGGTCAACAGTTGCTGCAGAAGTACACTGCAGGAGCTCGCGTGGAAGTGCGCGGCCCTGTGGAATGGGAGCAACTCAACATCGAGAGGCGCTTCCTGGAGCCACGCGGAATCGTCGGCGATGAAGGTGAGCGCTCCGAAATGAATCTCGTGGCCAAGGTGAAAACACCGCCGGAAGACATGACGAAGGGGGGTAAATGCAAGCTTGGCGGAAGTCACTTAGATGCCGGCCCCACGATGAGCGCCAATTGTCATGGGAAGGAGTCTAATAGTAGAAGATAGGGGTACGAAAGGATAGTGCACAGTCCTAGCTACAGCGAGGATGTACACACGGATGTATGAGTTCAGGCCCCTCTCGTGGAGGTAACAGCCCTACATCTCAGTGCTCGGGAGCTTTTGTCATGTGGAGAGAATGAGTTATAGAGGTTGCGAACCCTTGTGCCAGAGGGGAGGGCGGCTTATATAGAGTACACTGCCCCTCATAAGTATGAGGCATCCAAGTGTCCGATCGTGGGTATACAGACGAGCGTTACTGGTAACATACATCATAATTGCTACTAATGACGGTTGGCTTAACGCCTGCCTATTGGCCTCCCAGGAGCAACTTCTATTCTTCTAGCGTCGATTGAAAGTGAGGTCTTCGGAGTGACAGGTGACCGTCGAGTGGAGGGAGAAGATGTCGAGTGGACTAATTGCCGAGTGACTTGAACATCATGAAGAATCCAATCGGAATCTCTCTTGTAATCTTTAAGTCTTCCAATATAGTGCCTAGGACCCTACCCTAGGTACATATGCTCGTCAGCTGGAGCACCCAAACCCCGTGACATGATATGCTCTATCACACAAAAGCCTCCTTATATCTTCCACAAAACAGCCACCATAAATACCGTTCATCATCATATTGCTTTGCATGATTATATATAGTTGACATAGTAATTGAGGAAAATCCACCGTTCATGTCACACCATATGTTTGTATGACTTTGTTATGCTTGGATTTCCAAATATTGGAACCAGTTAAAACTTTTTGAGTGCATGATTGTCTGAATTATTGCTTGTTTGATTATTTTGTTGAGTTTGCTTGGCACTCTTAGGTTCTACTCCTCCCCATATTCACCTTCCTTGAACCAAACTTCTTGCCCAATGATCATGCCATGTGAAACGTGCCCAAAACTATTTTTACCAAATATTATTTTGACAAAAAAGGTTTTATTCAAATTAGGTTTTCAAAAAACCCTGAGTTGAGGTTTGCACTGCAAGTCCTTAAAATGGGTGGATCCTGTTTTCCCAAAGGCTTTATTTGAAACTTACTATATATATGACTTTCCAAAACCACCAAATATTAATTTTAAATATTATTTTACTATTTATTTAAAAGGCTTTTTCTTAAGGCTAGAAATGGTCTTTACAGGGAAAAATATATTTAAATGTTTTCAAAATATTTAAGAAAATTTAGGGGAACTCTATGGACATATATTTTCCATATATATGAGTTTCAAGACATGGTCCTGTTCAAAATCATGGGCAAAACCCCTCAACATCCTTTCTGTCCAAATCAAGCTTTTGAAATATTTCTATAAGAAATATTCTCAACAAATTCCAAGAAAATTCCATGAAGTCAACATTATCATGGGTCATGATCTTGCAATGTTTCATCTCAATCCAAATTGTTTTGGTTCATCAAACTATTCCAAAACCCTCCCTGTCCAGATTCAAATTTGAGCAACTTTAGATTGTGAAGTTTCTTCCCTTGACCCCGAACTTTGTGGACATGTTCTAATCACCAAATAATGGTGCTACACTAAGTGGTGCATCAAGGCAATTTGCTTAAAATGACTAGATCTATAGAAACCATATTCTGTTGATTTCTAGGGTTTCACAAAGTTACATTGTGAACTTTCTTCAATCAAGCTCAAACTTGGTGATCAGGCCTAATTCTAATCACCATTTGACCCTATCAATTCTTATGCCAAGGAAAGACCATTTGCTTGCCCTAATCTCAATCAGACACCTTCTGGCAGAATGGTAAAAACCCTGTTTGACCCCTTCCTCCATTTCCCTTGAGCCTAAATTTTTACCACACCATCTTGCAATGAATTTCACCTCCAGCAAACCTTGCTTGGCAACATCTCCATGATTGAGGGGTGAAAACCTCCTTTTTTACCCCTGGACAATGATGGCAGCACCATTTTTACCCGCTCCTCTTACTTCAACCCCTCTCCTCCCCTCTCAGAGCATCCAAGGAGCATCCCAAACCCCCCTAGGAGCTACTGGACATGTCGCCCATTTGCACGCGTGCGTGCAACTGCCATGTCGCCCATTTGCACGCTCTCGGGTGTGCTACAATGCGCTCCCGCACTGTAGCCACACCTATCGCGAGTTACCGACCACCTGGGGGTTCCCCTTGAAGTCCGCTTCCCTCCAAGGGGTCGGCCCCATCCTCTTTCTCTCTCTGGCGACCTCCCGCACACGTGCCCGATGCCGCCCAGCTCGGCCAACCATAGTGCTCGCACGCGTGTGCTCCCCCGCCTCTCTCTCCTCTCCTCCTAGCCGTGGGCATGCCCCAGCAACACCGCAGACACACCCTCACCACCTTTACCCCACCCTAGCCTTGTCCCTGAGCTCACTAGCGCACCCGAGCTCGATGGACCATCGGGCGCCTCTAAAAGGGCCTCCCCGCATCCCGTTCTCCCCTCCGGATCCCTCCTCTCCCTTCCACTCGCCCTCCGAGACCCCATCTCGACCTCCCCGTGCTTGAGAGCTCGGGATCGAGCAGAATCTCCCCGCGGCATCGCCGTCATCAATCTCCAAGAAGCGATCCCCTCCGACCTCTTTCTTCTCTAGTTGCTCCTCCCTCACCCCGTTGATGCTATCCCCCCTTTCCCCTGCTCTTTTTACATCCTAGGACGGCCTCAGTGGTCACTTCCTGATTCCCTCTATAATGCCCACATCGCCGCCTGGCGACTCAGGCCTCCTGGCCACCAACTCTGGTACCTCCCGACGCGTGGAAACCTCGTCAAGCTGTTCCCACGTTCGCCTTCCCTTGTCATGGACGGGGTTGCCATCGGTGATATCCTCCACCCTCTGTCCTGAGTTGGGAGACAGACCCGACAGGTGGGCCCCTCCTGTTGGCCTCTCACCTCTCCCTCCCATAGCTCTCTCTCTCTCTCTGGCCACTGGCCCCGCCCGTTAGGCTTGAAATCTGACGCGCGGGGGCGCCAGCGCACCTGTCCTGGCTAGCCACTGGGCCGGCCCAGCAGCTGACTGGCTCTAGCCCAGGGCACAGAACCCTTCTCTTTTTATTTTCTACTCTGTTTTCCAAAAATCCCATAGGGTTAAAACTAAATCTATGCCAAATATTTCTCCACCATAAATCTTAGAATAACACATAGAATTTAATAGTGCCATTTGTCAAAAAAATTGAAAACTTTTTATGTGCTTTTTTATTTTTAAAACATATTTTAGGCATTTTTAGCCTCTGTTATAATTAGTTTTAAAACCCTTTTTCTCAACAAAACCTTAGGCAAATATTCTTAGTATAGTTTTTAGTATTTATTAGAGTAGGGTAGCATTTTAGTAGTAGATCTGTGTGCTCTGTTTTTATGTGATGCTTATTATTATCGTTATTTATCGCGACGATAGATTGCGCTATTGACGAGGGAGTTGGACCCGAAGACTTTGAAGACCTCAAAGACTTTGTTGAGCCAGGCAAGCAGCCCTCTGACCATGACTATGAAAACTTTTCTTGCATGTCATATAGCAGTTTATTTGTGGCATTGATCATGATGATGTGGTATTCCCCTTTGGTGGGATGCCTCCAATACTTTCTTGTTGATACTTGCATCGTGCATGACCCTACCTCCTTATGAGGGTTGTGCGGGTGGGAGTAGTTAGATTTATAATAGATGCTACGCAAGTGGGATTGGGATTATGCATGGAGATGGAACAAAGAAGTGATTGCAAAAAACCTTCAAAAACCCCTTTGGGTGCCACTAATGCCTGAGGGAGATGATGATGAGTTGGGTAACCACTTGAGAAAGAAATGGAGTACCGAAACATGTTGAGGCTTTGTTTTCCAAAACGGAGAGTTTTAAGATTTGTTGACCGTCCCAACCTTACATATGTGACCATGATACCCCTTATGGGATAGGGCTTTGTTGATTACTATGGTTGGTGCTAGCAGGAAGCCTGCATTACCAGTGGCGAGAGTGAAGTGGTCACTCTCGAGATAGGGTCGGCCCTGAGTGGAAGGCCATGCGATGTCTGTACAGGCACAGGGCACACCATTGCGTGCCCTCATGAATGATACATGTGATGTATATCATGAGGGATGGCACCAACGAGTGGACTCTTTGTTTAGTATGACCATGGGAAATGCATTGTTCGTGTGCTTACCTCGGGTATGTAATATACCACGAGTCGCGGATGACAAGGAAGTTCCCCGAGTCTTGTGGGTAAAGCATGCAACCTTTGCAGAGGGTTAAACTATTCGAATGGCCATGTCCATGGTCCTGGAAAATTGGAGGTCCTGGTTAAACTGCGTCCGATGTTTTTCATAAATTTGGTGTGCGTGTGAGTGTGGATGACACAAAGATGGAAATTGAGCTAAGTCTGATGACTTGGCATGGTGGTGAACACGAGATGTTCAACCCCCGCTTAATGATAACTGACATTGTTCACATAAATACCTTTAACAATTGATGCATGCTTACTTAGGTTACTTGATCATATCATTGCACTTAAAATCAGCTTTCGGGAAAACTTACCTACTTATTGCTATATCATGCATTGTTATACCTCATTCCACAACTAGGGTTGCTTGCGAGTACATTCAAAGTACTCATTGGCTTGCCATTGGTTATTTAATTGGCCAGGCATGGAAGACCTGGAGTATGGTGAAGAGTTTGTTGATGACGAACATGCGAACTAGAACGCTTCCCAGTCAGAATGCTTGTAGGTTAATGGCATATGGCATGGGTTCACGCTTTTGATGAAGATTTCCGTTGCTTGTTATGTTTAAGTGTTTGGACCTCGTGACCCTATCTATGTAAGTCTAGACCTTCATTGTCTTTATTTTTGTAAGACACTAAATGTGGATGTAAGACTCTTGTTATTCAGCTTATGTGTGTTCAGTGAGCATTAATCTCTGGGATCACTATACACGTGCATTCAGTGATCACGATTTATGAGTCAGGGTCCCCACAGTTCATCATATTTTTACATGTCATGCTAGATCATTGCACACCCTGGTACACTACCGGAGGCATTCATATTGAGTTATATTGTTTCATAGTTCTTCATATCGAGTTTTCATATTGAGTTGTAAGTAAACAAAAGTGTGATGATCATAATTATTATAGCATTGTCCCAGTGAGGAAATAAAATTGCGGGGGGGGGGGGCAAATGAGCCCGCCATATATTAAAAAATGAAAAAAACATGAAGTAAGAAATAGAAAAATTGAAAATGAGAGAAAAGGATAGAAGGGACATTGCTATCCTTTACCACATATAGAGAGTCTCATGTTATGACATTTTCAGATGCTAGTGGGAATTACTTTTTAATTATTATAATCTAGGCTTGTATATTCTGATGACAAGCTTCGTCAAATCCCCGAGGTCTTCATGAGCAAGCAAGTTGGATGCACACCCCACTTAGCTTCAGTTGAGCTTTCATACACTTATAGCTCTAGTGCGTCATTTGCATGGCAATCCGTACTCCTTGCACTGATGTCTATCAATGGGAATCTCCATAGCCCATCGGTACACCTAGTTGATGTGAGATTATCTTCTCCATTTTTAACCCTTTAATATCTACCACCAAATACTATTCCACCTGTATGCTATGTCCATGGTTCACGCTCATGTATTGCATAAAGAATAAAAAAATTTGCATATTGAAAAAGTACGATCCAATTGCTTGTCTTGGACACCGTGGTGCTTGACATTTGTATTAATGTGGTGAAGAAGGAGCCATGCCTTGCTAATATAATAAGACGAAGGGGGGTATACATCCTTTGAGGATCATATACTTCGAAAGATTGATGATATTGTTGCTCATACTTATAAGTATTACTATGTTAATGTTTTTTAATTCACCATTTTTCAATGAGAATACATGAAAAATATTACATAATGGGTGGCATGTCACCTAAAAAATTCTATTTTTATCATTTACCTACTCTAGGATGGGCATGAATTAAGCTTGGGGATGCTTGATACATCTCCTACGTATCTATAATTTTTCATTGTTCCATGCTATTATATTATCATCTAGGATACTTTTGGAGTAATAATTTACAAATTTGTATTATTTTTGAGTACCAACATATTGACCAAGTGCCCGATGCCAGTTGCTATTTTATGTATGTTTTTTACTTTTTAGGTTTATATATGGTACCAAATGAAGTCCAATTGGCCCGGGTTTTTTTATGAATTTTCCTGGACCAACAGAAGACATGAAAGCTTCGGGTGAAGACCGTAGGACGCACGAGGGAGCCACAAGCAAATAGGGCATTCCTAGGGGGTGGTCGCACCCTTATGGCTTGTGCTTCCCTAGCGCCCCTCTTGGCCTCATTCTCTGGCCTATAAATTAATATATTTTCTAAAAACCCTAGGGGACACCATGAAATACTTCTCCTGCCACTCCAAGTCTTTGTTCCACCACAATCCCACTTGGAGCTTCGTTTTGGCACCCTGCTAGAGGGGGGATCGATCACGGAGGGCCTCTTCATGAACCTTGTTGCCATGAATTTCGCATAACTATGCGCTTTTGTATCAATTGCCCAACTGCAATTTTCTTAACAACCGTATGCATATTTACATGAGAGATGCCACTAGGAGAACCATACCTCCCGGTCTATTGAACTATATATTTACAACCATATCAATACCTTGCAGCTCTGATTTACCTTTTATTTTACTTTGCAATTTATAATTATCTACTATTAGCTTGCTTGCAAATAACGAGAATGTCCTAGTGGCTAAGAGTACAACCTAATATTTAGAAAATAGACGCCCATGCCTGTCTTTTTTGCATGGACCTGTCCTTTTTGACTTTTAGGATCGACAAAGATATTATGTTCTTGAGGATGAGGTGCAAGAGCACAATGCTATGATGGAGGCTGCTCGCTTGGCAGAGGAGGCTGCCCGTTTGGTAGCGGAGGAGTGTAGGAATGCCACCAAGAGTTACGACTTCAACTATTACTCAGATCGCCAGTAGTGACTATGAAGCTAGGCAAACACCTAAGCTTGGGGGAGTACATATTTCTCACCAACATTACATTCATGTTCTCGCACTTCATATAAATTGTTGGTGTTCATCCTTTTTCGTTGTATATCCATGTTAGCTTTATTTACCATTTTTCTTCTTGTGTGTTTGAAAAACTTCGAAAATCCAAAAATATTTCCGGCTTCTTTTCGGTTCTTTTCTTTTTCTCGCTTCTTAAGTTGTAGTACTAAAAAGAAACCCAAAAAGTTTTCCTTTGCTTGTTGGCCGCTTTTCCGTCTGAATAATTTTTCTCGTTCTTGTTTTTCCCTTAGTTCCTTTGCTTGCCTGAGAAAAAAACTCCAAAAATATTTGAGTGTGTTTCTCTGAATTTATTTTCTTTTGTTGAGTTGTCAAAAGGAGATGAACACGATGAAAATGTTGAGTGTCTCTCGTATGCTTTCTTGATGATCTAACACATAGCCAGTTTTACCTCGTCTTCTCCTTTGTCTTAAACTGCCTTGCAGATTCCAGCTTAGTCCATGTCATTCTTGCACTATTATTTTTATCACATCGTTCGATAGTGCAAGTGAAACACAATAATGACGATATTTGATGAAGTGACTGTGGGAAAGGAATCCGGTATGAACTCTTTTTGTTTTTTGTTTTTGTAAATATGTTTAGCTAGTTTGATACCAATTTAGTGTACCATGAGTAAACATGTTCGTGGTGACAGTTGAAGAATATAGGTTCTCATGCCATGGTTAAATAGCTAGGAGTTATTAATGGTCTATCTTGTGTGTCAACATGCATTAAAATGGTTGTAATATGGTATGGTAGTATGGTATTTCACTCTAAGAAATTCAAGCGGTTTGACTTAGCGCATGTGCAAACATGTAACTAAATCAAAACCAATATAGCCTTCATGATGTTTAAATTCAGAGTTTTCATATCCTACTCATGCTATATCCAATGTGAATGATTCAAAATGCATGTTCATGACAGTTGATGCTCTCTAGCTGGTCGCTTTTAAAGTATTGATAGCCTTCATGTGTACTAAGTGAAAATGCTTCTTGTGCATCAAAATCCTTAAACCAAGTTATTTAACATGAGTCCACCATACCTACCTATATGCTGTATTAACCTGCCGTCCAAGTAAATTTGCATGTTCCATTACTATTGACTCAAATAAAGATCCCTTTTTGTGCACTCGTCTCCCTCATGGAGAGACGAGGCGGTCATATTTTCCATGCTATGTAAGTTATTCTTAGTATGGTCATTTACTCGCCGTCATTGCATGAGAGTGACTGGTAAGAGGGATGTCCAGTCCCACATAATCGAAATATATTACACCAACTACTTGGGACATTTTATTGTTTGGAGGAAAAGCATGGATTCGGCCTCCATGGAATGTGTTTGGATGGTGGATAGGAGTAAACTTTTCTATTCTATTTGGGAACCGCGAATAATGTGTTTAGAATCAAAAATATTGACAACATTTGTCGTAACGTTGAAAAGGAAAATGCCTCATAACGTTGACAATGAAAGTGCCCCACTAAAAATTATACTTTCATCCTTTTTTATGCTTGGGACACTAGCACCTTTGCAAATCAAAGTTTCCCTCTACGAAGGGCCTATATATTTACTATTATGTTGAGTCATCACCCTCTTACTAAAAGCACTAGACCCGAGAGAACTATTGTCATTCTTATGCATTTAGTTTAGTTAATATTTGATATGAGCATGATTAGATCTTGTTTACCTTGAGTTATAATGTTTAGTGCTTGGATCTCAGAGATGCTCTGCATTTATGTTTTGCGGTCTATGAAAGGGCTAGCGAAATACCATGTCACCATATTGTATTATGAGTGTTGGACAAATTTTTTCATAGGAGATCTTTTATTATTGCTTTCCAGCCGATTATGTTTTGCCATGAGTTAACATAATACCTATTTGTTCTTATGGACTTGACTATCTATGATTTGTGGTGAAAGCCTAAGCACTAGCTAAGCATGTGTATAATAACGAGAACAAAAGAGTTTGTAAAAGTTTTGTTTATCAATTTTAGTTTATGAACTGAATTGCTTGAGGACAAGCAATGAGTTAAGCTTGTGGGAGTTGATACGTCTCAAACATATCTACTTTTCCAAATACTTTTTCTCTGGTTTTGTCCTCTAATTTGCATGATTTGAATGAAACTAACCGAGACAAACACCGTTTTCAGTAGAACTACCTTGGTCTTAATTTTGCGCAAAAATAAAAGTTCGCGGAATTGGACGAAACTTTTTGGAATCTTTGTCGGAATATATAAGGAATTTCGTGTGAAGAACTAATAGAGGGGGTGGACCAGAAGGCCGCCACGCAACCACCCCTCCTTAACGGCGACTAGATGGCTTGTGCGGTCCTCGTGGCCCCTGCGACCGTAATTCCAAGCCCATAAATTCAAATCTGTGGAGAAAAAATCAAAGAGAACATTTAATCATGTTTCACGAGAGAGAGCCGCCGCCACGTCCTGTTCTTCCTCTGGAGGGATGATCTAGAGCCTCCTTTGGGCTGTTGAGAGGGGAAATCGTTGACATCATCATCACCAACTCTTATCCATCAGCACTGCCATAATGCTCACCACTGGTGGTGAATCATCCTTTGCAAGCTTGCTAGACAGTGATGGGATTGGATGGAATTGATCATGTAATCGAGTGAAGTTTGATAGGAGTTGATCCCTAGTATCCACTATGTTCTAAGATTGATGTTACTATGACTTTGTTAAGCTTAATGCTTGTCACTAGATCCCGAGTGCCAAGGTTCCAGATCTGAAGCTATTATGTTTTCATGAATATGAAAGTGATTTGGATCCTATCTTTCAAGATATGTGTGCCTATTAAAAGTCATGATCCTCATACCCCAAGGTGACAATAATTGAGATCATTTCCGGTGATTGCCATAGTTTGAGGAGTTCATATATTCACCATGTTTTAATGCTTTGTTCCGGTTCTCTATTAAAAGGAGACCTTAATATCCCTTAGTATCCAATAGAACCCTGCTGCCATGGGAGGCTAGGACAATAGATGTCATGCAAGTTCTTATTGCAAGCACGTATGACTATATATGGAATACATGCCTACATTACATTGATGAATTGGAGCTAGTTCTGTGTCGCCCTAGTATGTAACTGTAATTTGCTTACCCATGGTATGCATATTTTCACGAGAGATGCCACTAGGAGAACTATGCCTCCCGATCTATTGAACTATATATTTACAACCTTATCAATAACTTACAGCTCTTATTTACCTTTTATTTTATTTTGCAATTTATAATTATCTACTATTATCTACACACTTAGCTTGCTTGCAAATAACGAGAATGTCCTAGTGGTTAAGAATATAACCTAATATTTAGAAAATAGACACCCATGCCTATCTTTTTTGCATGGACCTGTCCTTTTTGACTTTCAGGATCGACAAAGATATTACGTTCTTTAGGACGAGGTGCAAGAGCACAATGCTACGGTGGAGGATGCTCGCTTGGTAGAGGAGGCTGCCCGTCTGGTAGCGGAGGAGGCTAGGAATGCCTCCAGGAGTTGCCACTTCAACTATTACTCAGATCGCCAATAGTGATAACGAAGCTAGGCAAACGCCTATGCTTGGGGGAGTACATATTTCGCACCAACATTACATTCATGTTCTCGCACTTCATATAAATTGTTCGTGTTCATCCTTTTTCTTTGTATATCCATGTTAGCTTTATTTACCGTTTTTCTTCTTGTGTTTTTGAAAAACTTTGAAAATCCAAAAATATTTTTGGCTTCTCTTCGGTTCTTGTCTTTTTCTCGCTTCTTTAGTTGTAGTACTAAAAAGAAACCCAAAAAGTTTTCCTTTGCTTGTTGGCCGCTTTTCCGTATGAATATTTTTTCTCGTTCTTGTTTTTCCCTTAGTTCCTTTGCTTGCTTGAGAAAAAAAACTCCAAAAATATTTGAGTGTGTTTCTCTGAATTTATTTTCTTTTGTTGAGTTGTCAAAAGGAGATGAACACGATGAAAATGTTGAGTGTCTCTCATATGCTTTCTTGATGATCTAACACAGAGCCAATTTTACCTCGTCTTCTCCTTTGTCTTAAAATGCCTTGCAGATTCCAGCTTAGTCCATGTCATTCTTGCACTATTATTATTATCACATCGTTCGATCGTGCAAGTGAAACACAATAATGACGATATTTGATGAAGTGACTGTGGGAAAGGAATCCGGTATGAACTCTTTTTGTTTTTTGTTTTTGTAAATATGTTGAGCTAGTTTGATACCGATTTAGTGTACCATGAGTAATCATGTTCGTGGTGACAGTTAGAGACTATAGGTTCTCATGCCATGGTTAAATAGCTAGGAGTTATTAATGGTGTATCTTTGGTGTCAACATGCATTAAAATGGTTGTAATATGGTATGGTAGTATGGCATTTCACTCTAAGAAATTCAAGCGGTTTGACTTAGTGCATGTGCAAACATGTAACTAAATCAAAACCAATATAGCCTTCATGATGTTTAAATTCAGAGTGTTCATATCCTACTCATGCTGTATCCAATGTGAATGATTCAAAATGCATGTTCATGACAGTTGATGCTCTCTAGCTGGTCGCTTCTCAACGTGTTGATAGCCTTCACCTGTCCTAAGTGAAAATGCTTCTTGTGCATCCAAATCCTTAAACCAAGTTATTTAACATGAGTCCACTATACCTACATATATGTTGTATTACCCTGTCGTCCAAGTAAATTTGCATGTTCCATTACTATTGACTCAAATAAAGATCCCTTTTTCTGCACTCGTCTCCCTCATGGAGAGACGAGGCGGTCATATTTTACATGCTAAGTAAGTTATTCTCAGTATGGTCATTTATTCACCGTCAGTGCATGAGAGTGACTAGTAAGAGGGATGCCAGTCCCACATAATCGAAATAAATTACATCAACTCCTTGGGACATTTTATTGTTTGGAGGGAAAGCATGGATTCGGCCATCCATGGAATGTGTTTGGATGGTGGATAGGAGTAAACTTTTCTATTCTATTTAGGAACCGCCAATAATGTGTTTAGCATGGAAAATATTGACAACATTTGTCGTAACGTTGAAAAGGAAAATGCATCGTAACCTTGACAAGGAAAGTGCCCCGCTAAAAAATTATACTTTCATCCTTTTTTATGCTTGGGGCTCTGGCACCTTTGCATATCAAAGTTTCCCTCTACGAAGGGCCTATCTATTTACTGTTATGTTGTGTCATCACCTCTTACTAAAAGCTCTAGACCCGAGAGAACTATTGTCATTCTTATACATTTAGTTTAGTTAATGTTCGATATGAGCATGATTGGATCTTTTTTACCTTGAGTTATAATGTTTAGTGCTTGGATCTCAGAGATGCTCTGCATTTATGTTTTGTGGTCTTTGAAAGGGCTAGCGAAATACCATGTCACCATATTGTATTATGAATGTTTCACAATGTTTTTTCAGAGGAGATCTTGTATTATTGCTTTCCAGCCGGTTATGTTTTGCCATGATTTAACATAATACCTATTTGTTCTCATGGACTTGACTATCTATGATTTGTGGTGAAAGCCTAAGCACTAGCTAAGCATGTGTATAATAATGAGAACAAAAAGAGTTTGTAAAAGTTTTGTTTATCAATTTCAGTTTATGAACTGAATTTCTTGAGGACAAGCAATGAGTTAAGCTTGTGGGAGTTGATACGTCTCAAACATATCTACTTTTCCAAATACTTTTTCTCTGGTTTTGTCCTCTAATTTGCATGATTTGAATGAAACTAACCTAGACTAACGCCGTTTTCAGCAGAACTACCTTGGTCTTAATTTTGTGCAAAAATAAAAGTTCGTGGAATTGGACGAAAAATTTTGGAATTTTTTTCTAGAATAAATAAGTAATTTTGGAGCGAAGAACTAATAGAGGGGGTCGACCAGAAGACCGCCACACAACCACCCCTCCTTAGAGGCGGCCAAATGGCTTGTGGGGCCCTCGTGGCCCGTGCGACCGTAATTCCAACCCCATAAATTCAAATATGTGGAGAAAAAAATCAAAGAGAACATTTAATCATGTTTCACGAGAGAGAGCCGCCGCCACGTATTGTTCTTCCTCTGGAGGGATGATTTGGAGCCACCTTTGGGCTCCCGAGAGGGGAAATCATTGACATCGTCATCACCCACCCTTATCCATCAGCACCGCCATAATGCTCACCACTGGTGGTGAATAATCATTTGCAGGCTTGCTAGACAATGATGGGATTGGATGGAATTGATCATGTAATCGAGTGAAATTTGATAGGACTTGATCCCTAGTATCCACTATGTTTTGAGATTAATGTTACTATGACTTTGTTATGCTTAGTGCTTGTCACTAGAGCCCGAGTGCCAAGGTTCCAGATCTGAACCTATTATGTTTTCGTGAATATGAAACTGATTTGGATCCTGTCTTTAATATATATGTTCCTATTAAAAGTCATGATCCTCATACCCCAAGGTGACAATAATTGAGATTATTTCCAGTGATTGCCATAGTTTGAGGAGTTCATATATTCACCATGTGTTAATGCTTTGGTCCGGTTCTCTATTAAAAGCAGACCTTAATATCACTTAGTTTCCAATAGCACCCCGCTGCCACGGGAGGGTAGGACAATAGATGGCATGCAAGTTCTTATTGCAAGCACGTATGACTATATACGAAGTACATGCCTACATTACATTGATGAATTGGAGCTAGTTCTGTGTCGCCCTACTATGTAACTGTTATAGGATCAATGTCATCTAAATCATTATCCATCACTGATCCACATGAATATGCGTAACATATACTGAGTTTTGCTAAGTTACTATTGCTATTTTTATTGTCACACCTGCAACAACATTGTTACTGTCACTATTACTCTTACTATTGCCACAAGTATTTGTCGTGCTACTAAATCTTTGCTACAGAGAGATATCCTCGGTGTTGTTGAATTGACCCCTTTGGTGCATGCGACAACTACCGTACTAAGCTCATTGATTTCGACGTGGCGCGCATCATCCTCCCGTTTCTATAGAGTTCAAACTGAAATTTGTTGGCGACGAGTTACGTTTTGCGATGCTCGTATTAGGCAATCCTTGCCTCCTTTTAGTTGTATCTTTGGAGTGTGTTGTAGTATGCCATGTCTACTTGTTGTTGATGGTTTTCCATGCCATGAATATTATGTTTAGCTGGAGTTTTCACCATGTGAACATGCTTAATCAATGTTGCTGATTTGAGATGCTGAAATATTTCTAAGTCTGGAATCTATAATATTTTGTTGTTGTCTTGCCATGTGTTTTGCTAATGAACTACATCCCCTTTGCGGTTGGTGTAATGGAGTTATTTGTAGTTTATAATGTCCTCTAGCATTCTGTTAATTTTCATGGCAATATAAGCCGTGCAGCAAATAGTTTTACTACTGACAATATGCCTTCGTGATAAAACTGCTCTGTTAAGAACTGGTATTTTCACTGTCCTTAAATACTGATTCAATATGCCATTTTGTGAGCTCAATTGCCATTGATCCTTGCTTCCATTAATGTTGCTGTAGTTTGATGAATTGTTGTGCATCCTGTAGGCTACATTGCGACGTCTTTCTTGTGCACTTTAGTTGGCTGTAGCTTGTTGATTTGTGGGTTGCAATATGCCATCTGGCTGTTTTTGGGCAGACTATAACTAAAGTAGACCCATGGGGTGTAGGTTTCACTAGTAGCTTTTCTCATGAGTATAGCACACGGTGGGTGAACAAATTACTATTGGGAAATTGATAGAACACCAAATAAGCATCACGATATCTGGGCAATGATCATTATGTAGGCATCACGTCCAGGATAAGTAGACCAAAACAATTCCGCATCTTCTATTACTCCATACATCGGCCGCTATCCATCATGCATCTAGTGTATTAAGTTCATGGAAAACATAGAGTAATGCAATAGGAACGGTGACATGATGTGGATAAGATCTATTCATGTAGGAATAGACCCCATCTTATTATCCTTGATGGCAACAATACATGTGTGCCTTACCGCCCCTTTTGTCACTTGGAAAGAACACCGCAAGATCAAGCCCGTCACAAAGCACCTCTTCCCATGGAATGAAAAATCTATCTAGTTGGCCTAACTAAACCAAAGATTCAAAGAAGAAATACGAGGCTATAAGTAATCATGCAAATAAGAGATCAAAGAATACTCAAATCATATTCATGGATACAAACTGATCATGAACTCAAAATTCATCGGATCCCAAGAAACACACCGCAAAAGTCATTACATCAAATAGATCTCCAAGAGACCATTGCATTGAGAATCAAGAGAGAGAGAGGAATCCATCTAGGTATTGCCTACGGACCAAGAGGTCTATGGTGGACACTCACGCATCATCGGAGAGGCACCTACGAAGAAGATGAACCCCTCCATTATGGTGTTAGATTGGATCTCGAGGTTCTGGAACTTGCAGCGACTACATTGTGTTTTGTCTACTCCTATAGGGTTTTCTGAATATTTGAGTATTTATAGAGGCGATAGTCGGTGGAGGGGGGGTTCTGAGGTCAGCACCACCCACGAGGCCGCGCCAGGGGCCTCTAGCATGCCCTGGTGGGTTTTCCCCCTCGGCCGCATGCTACTATGCTTCTCTGGCCCATCTAGTGTCTTCTGGCCCAAAAAAATCTCCAAAACTTTTCACGGTGTTTGGGCTTCGTTTTGTACTTTTTTTCTCTGAAGTAAAAAAACAATCAAAAATAACAACCGGTACTTTCATATTATAACAATAGGTTAGTCCTAGAAAATGATACAAGGTTACTCTAAACTAATTGTAAAACATCGAAGATTGATAATATAACAGCATGGAACAAGAAAAAATTATAGATACGTTGGAGACGTGTCAGCCATCACAGTCAATGCTACCGCTAAACTGCAAATTAGCCATTGATCCTGATGATCACGCGGAGAGCTCTCAAACAAAGCACCAATGTTTGTGTTGAAACCGACAAACATAGGTTAGGGGGGCCCGTGCTGTGAGATCAGACATATGTTAAAAAAGACACGAAGAACACAAGGATTTTACCCAGGTTCGGGCCCTTTTGATGGAGGTAAAACCTAGGTCCTGCTCTGGTTGCATTGATATTATAGATATTATAGAGTTGATCTACCTTGAGATCATGGATTTGTGGACTAGACCCTAGGGGTTATGATGTTGTGTTAGAATGTGATCTACAGGCTAAACACCGCAGTTTATATAGCCACTAGGGTATCTAGGGTCAAAATGACTGGTGGTTACCATCCATGCATTACACGGCGAATAAAATCTTCCTCTCTTGGAGTGCACGTCATGTCTTCCATAGGGTCCATGATGCACACGCCTCGTCTCAAAGCCTTTGAAGTCCTTCTCCTTGATGGCCCCAGCCTGGCCTACTAAGTAGACCACCTCAGCTTGGACCTCCTAGTCCAAGAACCCCTCATCGCGGAAGCGAGACATTATTTCAAATTCAGAATTGAGTCCACGGACGCAATATGGCCAAACAATGGCATCAATATATAAAATTCAAATGAATTTGAGCTTGTTCACAACCACACCATGCATATCTATCGGATATTGGTTTTGTGCCTACGGGAAACCTCTCAAGAACCCGGTTCAAACACCAGGGAGCTCTACGCAATCTACATCCTAGCCTTGACGATGATGGAGCTATGCACAAAGGGTATGAGAACGGCATAGGGGTTTACCCAGGTTCGGGCCACCCTGCGATAGAAAACCCTACTCCTGCATTGTGGATTGCTTTGTCTCTTGGGTTACGCAAGTGTTGCAAGTAGTGAGGAAGAAGAAGTCTCTTATGAGAGAAAATGAGAGATCAATCCTCTTATCCTTCCCATGGGCCTCTGTTCCCAAAATGTTGGTAGGAAAAGGGCAACCACATGGTGGCGATTCTAAGGGGGACAAATGCCTAGTCTTCCCTGACAAAGTTGGCCTTCATGCTGCGAAAGGCGCTGTCCATGACGCGCTCGTGGGCTCGCCGGTGACGACCATCCTGGCGACTAGCATCATGTTGGTCTTCTTGCACCGATGGGGTTGTCCTTGGGACTCAGCCTGGAAGAGGACAACAGGCCGCTCTCCTTTTAGCACGAAACGGGAAAGATTCTCTGTCCATTCCCACTACCGCCGGCCTGACAATCTCTATTGGCATGGTACGCCTGCCACGTGGGAGGTGGTAATTTGTGTACCCATCATTGAACAACCCCTCCAAGCAGAGGGCTTCATGGGGGGCAGCCTCGTGGGGGAGACGTCGCGAGGCCTCTGACATCTTGTGTAAAAGTGTCCAGTGGAGAAGGAGAGAGAGAGAGCTTCATGGAGCCAGAGCCTCGCGGGGTGGTCGCCAGAGTCATCCAGTGGGCTGCCTCGCACACTAGGCCTTCTTCGCACAACTGATTGGGCCGACAATAGGTGGGCCGTGGTATCCTGGTTCCATTGCACTACAAGGCCAAGAGGTGATGCGTGGTAGCTATGACTGGATGGCCACACCCACTTCTCCCATGTTGCCTTGATAACTACATGCTTACCAGAAGACCGTCACGCTTGCCGAAACGACACTATCATTACCTTGTTTCCTCCAAATGCTACCTTTGGGCACACTCCTCCTTCCTTGTGCACACCTCGCCCCATGCTCTTTTTCTGTACCTCCCATCTCGTGTCGCTGTCATCGTCGCTCCGAAGAAGAGGAGTGGTGCCACAACTAGAGCACGGGTGGAGCGGACCCTGCAATCCTCTACCATTAAGAACATGGAGGGGCTGGATAAGCTAGTCCCCTAATGGCCAATTATCACAAGGAGCATGGGGCAACCAAGATCTAGCGGGGCTCTGTATCACCCCGTTACGCCTAGAAGGGTCTAGACTGGCCCCACAGACCAACACTTGTCTTTCATGCGCACTTTGTCCTCACTCGTGCGAACCCGCCAACTTCCCGGTCGGTCACCCATCCTAGAATCGCTCCAAGCCAAGCACGCTTAACTTTGGAATTCTTTTCGAGTGGGCTTCCAGAAAAGAAGGAATTCCTTGTTGATATGAGTAGTCTATCATTCCTATTAAGCCAGGCTCTCACATACACCCGAACTCAAAGGAACCAACATCCTCGTCGGCCCATCAGGAATGTTCCCTTTTGGCATACGTATGTGCGTCCAGTCCAGCGCATGTGCCATGTTGTGTGCCACGACGGGCCACACACGCCATGCGCCACATGCCTGTGCACATCGCCCGCGCATGCCCATGTAACCGCAAGGGTCGGCTCCGATTCCAATTGTAACACCCCATTACGCCTGGCGGGATCTAGACTGGCCCCAAGGACCAACACTAGTCTTTCCTGCACACTTTGTCCTCACTCGTGCGCACCGGGACCAACTTCCCGGTCGGTCACCCATCCTAGAATCGCTCCAAGCCAAGCACACTTAACTTTGGAGTTCTTTTCGAGTGGGCTTCGGGAAAAGAAGGAATTCCTTGTTGATATGAGTAGTTTATCATTCCTATTAAGCCAGGCTCTCACAGGCTCGAAGCCGGCCAAGGAGTTGATGGTGGCTACATTACCGTTCTTCTTCAACCGTGTCTGTAGAGGTTTGCTCGCTCCCTTCTCCGACTTCTTCCGCGCAGTGCTTGAGCACTACCAGTTCCACACCTTCATCTTCACTCTAACTCCATATTCCTCCTGTCCACCTTCGCTTTCCTCTGGGAGTGCTTCCTGGGGGTGATGCCCTGGATGTCCCTCTTTTGCACCTTCTACAGCATGAGGTGCATGTAGGGGCCAAGCATGGGGTGTGCCTATTTCCGCGTGGTGGACAAGATGTCAGAGCGCTTCATCGAGATGAAGATGCTCAAGAAGGTGGAGAATTTCCGGGTGCACTAGAGCTAAATATAGGTAGGCGAGTGCAACCCCTTGTTCGCGCCTCCCACTGAGCCATCCATGAAGACCTCCGGCTCGGAGCACTCCAAGCTGTCAGAGGAGGAGATCAGGCCGACGGTTGCCAGGCTGCGGGAGCTATGGGAGGCAAGGCTCAGGAAGACTATGGTGGCTCGGGAGTTCATGTGCAAGCACATATCTCCACTCTAGTAGCTCTCTCACCCTGCATGGGTGTACTTGGGGCACATGAACAGCACAAGGCTATGCACCGACACCCTGCGTGCCCGCGGTGAATGGGATCCTGGGGGCCCTCATCATTGAGCCCATGTCGGAGGAGCTTCCGCGGGATGGGCACCCTCCATATGGGAGCGGTGATGGGGCAGAGCTTCATGGGGGCATGCCCATATTCGACGAGTGGGTCTTGGTCCCCTAAGGCTAGGAATGTCCTCGCGAAAACCGCATCCTTGTGGTTCCCACCACATGGGACTTTGAGGATGTCGGGCCCTCCTCAAGCACAGGTGTTGGCAGCAGGGGCCGCATGCTGAGCCATCGGTTGCTGCTATTGGGAGCCAGTGACGACGATGATGAGGAGGAGAACCCTCGGTTCATGGTCGCACCCTCTTGGCGTGTGGAAGTGGACGAAAATGAGTACAAGGTGATGGTGGTGTAGGACCCCTACAAGGGGGCAACTGAGGGGCCTATCGAGCCCTCCAAGGAGACGGGCTAGCCTAGCGGGTCTAGGGCGAGCTCCAGCAGGCCTCAGGGAGTGCCCTCTAGTGGGAGCTCCGGTGGGCCTCATGGGACCGGAAGTGGCAGCCGCTCCAACCCCCTCCTGAAGAGGACTCGCTCAGTAACCACTCACGAGCATGTTTATTTTTTATCTTCCTTTTATTTCTAGTTGGTGCGCTTGGGGCGTGGTGTTGAGCCGTTGATCCTATAGGGTGCCCGCGTGTAAGAAGGAGAGGGTCGCGACATTGGCATTGCCCTCGCCTATAGCGTCTGCTGGTGGAGCCCATGTGAAGGAGCATGAGGTGCCTCCTAGCCCCATAGGGCGTATATTGCAGGAGGAGCATGAGGTGCCTCCTAGCCCACGTGAAGGCCTCGCGGAGCCCACGTGGCCCACGTGAGGCCTAGTGAGCATGACTATATTGTAGGAGGAGCATGAGGTGCCTCCTAGCCCACGTGAAGACATGCCTACCCCACCTGGGGAGGAGGAAGGGGAGAACATGCCACCGGAGGCGTCTTGTAACAGCCTAAGAGCAACTTCGAACCTTGTAACCATTTCCATGAACTTTATCTTGTATGCCATGCCATCTTTTTTATTGAGTTAATAAAGTTAGGTTCATTACATTGATTTGTGCATCATGGCATCATGTCATATGTTTCAGTTTGTTGCATCAGAGTGTGATGTGGTAATGAGGTTTGCAGACTTGTGGGAAGATCTTTTTTGAATCAACTACATATTATTTTCAACTAAGAACCCATTCTACTTCCTATTTCTTTTTATTTCTGCAAAGCGTGCCTCCCTGGCTTATATTAATGTCCACTATTTTTTGAGAACTCCTAAATTTTTCCCTCAAGCCCTCCTCCAAGTTTCATCCTTTTTAGATTGTTTTGATTGGATTCAAAAATGCCCAAGTTTGAATTTCATACAATCTTGATTTATTTTTCTATCTCTAAAAATGCCCAACGCAATTTTGTTAAACAAAGTATAATCCCAGGGTCTCAAATATAATTTTGTTTTAGCTAAAATACTTTTCCATCACCCTCTGGCATTTCCCTTTGTTGCTATTTTGGAAAAGCATTAATTTCAGCTGAGAGAGAGAGAGAGAAAGAAAGAGAGTAGCGGCAGCTGGGCCTCCTCCTAGCGGCCGAGTAGTGTAGGAGCGGTAATCAGTGCTAGGCCAAATCCCACCTTGCCCCTGCGCAGCCCAACCACGCCTCCCCGACTCGTCACCAATCTCCAGTATGGCACTTCATCCAGGGACTCCATGTTGTCAACCCTACCGATTTGACGGTCAAAGAAGCTTCTAGCCGCCTATGAAACATGTCCTAACCCAAGCCCATGCGTCCCTCAACCAATTATGCACATCTTCTTTCCTCGCCGCCGCCGGTAATTCCCTCCCACGCCATAGACATTGCCTGGCTTCCATGACCCTAGCAAGCAAGAGCTCAAGCTTGGGATAGCCACCTCATCGCATCTCCGACCCTCCGACCTCCATGGATAGCAAGCCCGACGACCCCTCCATCTCCTACCACTAGAAACGCGACGCAAGAGCGTCTGGAGCTCCATCACTGGTGTCATTCTCTTCTTCCTGTTCGGATAAAAACATCATCGGACTTGCACTGGCTGCTACATCGTCTCCATCACTTGTCCGGCCACATCTTCATGTCCTAGGTGAGCTAGGTATATCCCTCTCCTTCCAAACACATCGTCGCCCTGTTTGATTTGCGTAGACCTTGATCTATTCACACAAAGCATTTTTTGTCTTAATGATTGTCGTGATTTCAATGCTCCTTTGTGAATGCCCATGTGGGATGAATTGAAATGCATGTTATGGAATTTACTGATGTCCCATTTGTTACCATGGAACAACCTTGTGTCATATTTATTTCTTAGTGTCAACATTCCTAGCTGATATATAAACTATTAGAGATATGCCCTAGAGGTAATCATGTATGATGATATTACCTATGTGTTTATGAATAAAGATAGTCCTCGGACATCATCATTAATGTGTTAACAAGTATGTGACTAGTTTGTGAGACTATCCATTGTATGATGACTGTCCTAAATGGTCCCTGGTCAAAAGGGTTGTGTGGACGCACAACCAATCAGACTAGCATATGACACGATGGAAGGTTCGGTCTCACTGACCTTGTAGCATTGGATGCTAGCCGGATAATATGGACTTATAAAGATCTAGTAAGATTTGACATAGTCGGATCCGAGTTGAGATAAGGTTTGAGTTGGACAGACCCAAGTATGAGACGCAACGATCGGTCATCTGTGAGTCCTAGTACAACATACGTTCTATGTCCTAAGACCTGAGCTGGCGCATGTACTCGGGATTGTCACAGACTTGCTTTGGGCCGACCAAAGACTACTCCATTACTAGGTTGTTACAAAGGTAGGTTTTGGGCTTATTCAGAACCATACTGCGAGACTGTCGGGACCCCTATCCTAAGTCATATGATTCCATACTATAACAAGCCACATCACTTTGCGGCCTCACGCACGGTACTCCATGGCTGCCACCTTACCTTGGCCGGCACCGTTTGCGTCTTTTGGCTCACGTATGTGAACATGTCACTGGCAATCACACAACAAAGAACCCGGGCCGACATAACTAGTCATAGAACCCAAGTGGCACATCCGTACGGAAACTGGCATACATAACCCAGCAATGCAGGTGTCGGTCTCAAGCGTGTGTAGACGAGTCGTAGGAAGTTACAAGGACTCCATTACGTTGCGAGACACGAATGTCATCACTGCACGTAGACGAGTCGTAACAGGCTACAGGGACTCCATTACACTGCGAGACATTTCCCCGAAGGTACAGACACAGCAACAAAGAAGGATACATGCCGGTCAATCAATGTGTCCGGAGCAGTAGCAAGCTACCATGGCTCGGTGGAAGCACAAAGAGGGGAGTTTCCCGTAAAGAGTACTACTAAAGGCACACAACCAGGTGTCGGATCCCATACATACCGTTGCACGTCACACGTACGCACGACATGCCCGATATGCATAGATACAACCATGGCATCACAACATAACCATACAATAACATGACTTTTATTTAGGAGGCTCAGACGAGCCCTGCATAATATGTTCATACAGATAGGGTCACATGACCCGGCACTCAAGTCATACAAACATAGTATTACAAGCTAGCGGAAACTAAAGCGGTCTGAGTACAGACGGCAAAATATAAAAGAGGCATATGGCCTGACTATCTACAGCCCACCACACGGGCAAGATCGTAGCTGGGACACCAGCTATTTGGCATCGTCAGCGTCTAGATAGAACCCACCTGATGGGTCCTGGTTTTCTTCTGCAACATTAATTAAGCAAGGATGAGTACAATCGTACTCAGCAAGTCTTTAAAACAGACCTAGTCTAATTATGCTCATGTATCAACAAAGGGGTGGGGAAGTTTATGCAGAAAGCCAGCTTTGACTCATGGCTAACCTACACTACTCAGTTTTACACTCGTTGTTAAAATTTTATTTATCGCACGCGAGTCCACTAACTCCATCACAATACACCACCATGGACTCACCTTCCCCTTCCGGAAGAGTGCCATCCACGGTACTCACACTTGTCTTGAGAATTTTAGAAGTATCCATTTGATTATCTATGAACAACATAAGTTCTCCAAGTAGTCCATATCCGCGGACGCGGCTATTTGAATAGTTTCATAACCCTACAGGGGTGTACCTCTTCACACACGCTCTCGCCACTTATCGCCGTGTGCTCATAAAACCATGCACCTCGGCAGCCTTCAAGCGGATGCCCAGCGAGGGAGTCGGCCACGACAGTCAATCACATAAGACCTCTAGTCCAGGCTACCGCCTATTTGAGACAGACCCGCACGGAAGTCCGGCCGAAGTTTCCGTTACGGTCCCAAACGATGTGCGCAGGGTTCCCAAGCCCACCATTCGGGTGACCCTTGGTACACCGTGCCACTGCCTACCGTGTCGTAACCCACCCCGGGGGTCAGCGCTACTAACGGCCTCCAGCATGCTATAAACACCAGGAACTACTTGCAATACCTGGACCAAGGACTAAGCGACTGATGAGTCGAGAGGGTCAATTAAGTATCCCAACATGTGGTAGTATCTAGTCTTGGATTACAAACACGGAACTCAGTTCCTAACAACAGTCCCAATGAGACAACCCGCTATGTACTCCTACACAGCCTCTCATCGCTACCTTTTACCAAAACGGATTCGTTATGAGCTCATCACATCAAAACATCACAGTTTCACTCTGGTTCATCACCCAGATGAATCAGACCTGACACAACTCTAGCATAGCAGCATGGCATGAAGGTAAGCTAAGCACATCACGGCACAAGCATCTACCAGGTATGCTAGATTGCATGGTTTAGCTATTTACTGTGACAAGATCAGGTCATGCAGAAGATTAGGTTCATCTACCATCTATGACTGTCATGTAACAATGTCCTAATGCATTGAACAAGAGCAGGAGCGAGAGGATGGGATGTTATCGAAAATGATCAATGGGGTTGCTTGCCTTGCTGGGTTGCGGAAGAGTTCTCTCCTTCGTCAGGGTACGCAGTGGTATCCTCCGGATTAGGGCCTACCACAACGTAGACAAACAATCAATACAAGTAGATGCGACAATATGATGCATGAACATGGCATAATGATGTGCATGGATGAGCTAATGTAGCTACTGGTCATGTCAATTTGAAATGTATTTGAACATAGGTTCAAAGTTGTTCTCTTTTTAAAATCTATATATTGACCTAATGCTAAAATGTCCATGTTCATCTATTTAGGTTGCTCTATCATGCATGAGGATAGCACCATTGGATTCATTGGATTTTCCTGATAAATTTTCATATATAAATTATTTTCATCTGACTTACATATTAATTTATATGATTTTTCAAAGTTTTAAATAATTTCTGGAATTATTTTTAAATAGGAAATTGACTTATGACATCAGCCTGATGTCATCATGACGTCAGCTGGTCATCAGACCCGGCCAGGGTCAAACCTGACATGTGGGGTCCACATGTCAGTGTCTGATTAGCTTAATTAACTAAGTTGAACTAATCCTAATCATTAACAGACCCTGGGCCCACATGTCATAGACTTATTAGCATAATTATTTTGATTAATTATTTTCTTTAAACTAACCAGGGTTAACCAGGGGGTGGCCCCACCTGTCAGGGTCAACTCCCGTGGTCAAAAGACCAGAGCCACCGGCGACGAGCCGCTGGCGAGGCCCGAGACGAAGGAGAGGCTCGGAAATGGCCCTCCGGCGACCATTCGGGAGGCGGAGACCAGGAATGGATAGCTGGGGGACGCGCGCGTCCATCTAGGGTAATGGGAGGACGCGGGGACGCCAGAGTCGACGACCATGGAAACTTTGGCGGCGACCGGAGTTCGGCAAAGGCGGGGATGGCAGCTAGGGGGCGAAGAGGTCCATGGGGAGAGAGGGGAAAGCACGGGGAGCTCACAAAGAGTCGGTTAGGCTGGTCAGCGGGCTTTGGGGACGACCGGGTGGCGCAAATCGACGAAGGCGTCCGGCGACCGGAGTCAGAGAAGATGGAGCGGACGGCGTCTTCGGGGCTTCCCGGCGCGATTCCTCTAGCGGGCACGGGCAGCTTGACGCCGCAGAGCTTTTGGACCGACTGGGAGGGCGAGGGGTGGCCGGTGGCTACGGGGCAACTACGGCGGTGCTGTCGGTCCGGGAGGAAGGGAGGCGGAGAGGAGAGGGGAGAATGCGCGAGAGAGGAGGGAGCCGGCTCGATCCGGACGTCTCTGGCGAGGTCATCCACGAGGCCTCGCTGGCCGGAGAGAGACGGGCAGGCAGGGAGGAGGTGGAGGCCACCCGGCGCCGTGCGGCACTTCGCCTCTGCCTACTGGCAGAGGTTGAAGATGACCGCTTGGCCCTGGTGGGCTGGGCCGTCTCCTTCTCTGGGCCAGATAAGCCTCTTCTGGCTTTTCTCTCTTTTTTTTAATTCTGTTTTCTGCTTTCTAACATTTATTTTATTTCTTTGCAGGTCCAAATAACTTTTCAAAATGACCCACATATTTTCTAAATTGAAGTTTGACTATTCCAAACTTATAATAACAGTTTCAGATTATTTTGAAAACAATGATAATGATATTTGCTTTATTTATCATTTTCCAGGGACTTAAACCATTAATTCAAATTATTTTAAATGTTCAAATAATTCAAATGTCCCCTGGTATATCCATGTCCCTAATTATCAGGCATAGGGGACATTTTTGATGGGCAGTTTGGATTTGTTGAAATTTCATTTATCTGGAATTTTTTAATTCATGAATGCTTGGGGTTTCTTTTCTTTCTCCCCATATCATATTGATCCAATGATGATGATGATGATGATGTAAACACATTGCTAGCCTATGAAACTTGCTAGGGTTGTGACGGAGACATGGTCGAGCAATATGGGATTTGCCTCTCCGATCAGGAGAGATATGCTCTCAACCCCTCATGCGATCGAACCTGGATAAGCATGCCCATGCGATGAGGATTATGAGATAATTCAAATGTTGGTTGGATTTACCGAAATGAGAAAGAGGTCATGCTACAACCAGGATGACCATGTCTCCTTGTGCACGACAACATATATCGTGTGGCAAAGGGAACAAAACTGTGACGTACATGTTCGCCTAACCAGCTTCATTGTACACTTGAGTCGGCACGCCTTGCTAGAGGTCCCTACCGATTGGTCGATGCAGATGTGATCTGACTCGCGACCAAGTGAACAAGGACCTAGGGGGTCGTGCACTTAAGGGAAGGAACACATGGGCTTTAAGATCCATGCGAGGCCCAAGAGTTGAGCCCGCGATTGATGCCTATATATAGTGGAGGTGTGGCACACCCATCTCACTACTAGGAAAAAGCTTATAGATAGACGCTTATTAGGAGCGCGGGTTTTTACCCATCGCTACTGGTAGTTACTAGTAGAGCTGGTTTATACCCATCGCTAGTACTAAGTTGATAGTAGCGCTGGTTTCTAAACAGGCGCTACTACTAAGTGGTCTTCACTATGACCCCGGGAGAGGCCATAGTAGTAGTCTGGGGTATAAAACCCGCGCTACTACTAAGTTGATAGTAGTAGCGCTGAAAGCAGAAAGAGAGCTACTGCTAAGCTGGACCCGATGAGCACACCGACACTATTGGTAGTAGCGGCGATTGCCGCAAAAAAGCGCTACTGTTAACATTTTTTGCTAAGCCCGCGCGGGCCGGCTCAAAATTTCCTAAGTCCCCCACTACTCGCCCCTCTCCCCCTCTCCCGCACTCCTCTATGTCACCACCGTCGTTGTTGACCTCACCACCGCCGCCCTCGACCTCACCGCCGCCACCCTCTCCCCTGTCGCTGTCGCTCTCCTTCCCGAGACCACCCTGCCACCACAACCCTCTCCCCTACCGCCACTGCTCACCTCCCGAAGACCACCGTCGTTGTAAGCATCTCCCCTGCCCTCCTTTCTCTCTCTCTCTCTCCCATCACTCTCCCCCTCTCTCAGATTCATTGCTCCCCTCCCATCTCCTCATCCATTGGTGCCGCCACCCAACACCTTCCCATCTCCTCTTGACCTCTCCGTCGGCGGCAATGCCCCCTACTCTCTCCTTCACCGCCATCGCTGCCCCACCCTCTCCTCCTCCCATCCCATCCCATTCCATCTTGTACCCTCCCCTCCACTCGACCCGCGAGAAGGTCAGGCGGCGGCCATGGCACCCGCTTGCAGATCCGCCATGGGTTTATCTCCTCCCCATCTTCGGCCGACGATGCACATGACGTACTCCTAGAAGGGCCGTCTCCGGCTGGCGGTCACGATTTGCTTTGGTTTTTTAAATTGATAGTAGTAGCGCGGGTCAAGGGCACGAGCTACAGATAGTTAGTAGTACCGCGTGTGCCACCAGTGCTACTACTAACACATGTCCTAGTAGCACGGGATGAACCAGCGCTACTACTACCAGTTAGCTATAGCGCGATAGTAGTACCGCGGGCACCCGCGCTACTACTAGACGTTTAACCAACACTACTACTAGGTTTTTTCCTAGTAGTGTCTAGTTGATCGCTTCAGTGCTGTATCTAGTTTTTGCATTTTTTGCATGTAGCCACCTCCACTCGCCGTCGGACTGTGCGATTGGACCTAGTAGTCTGTCGCATGGTGTTCCTCCTGCACACGCGGATTCCATTAGAGGCAGTGCACTTGCGCCGCTCAGGCTAACCTGTATGTGGGATCCAGCGACTGACTGTTCAAGTTTGATCAGACCGGCTGTTCCAGGGAGATCGGACGAGGATGAGACAGAACTCGTGGACGCATTGCCCTAACTCTACTTCCGCTGCATGGCATTGCGCGTCTAGTGATAACGATTTGTGATCCATCTTCGTAGCATGTTCTTGGATGTTCTGCGCGTAGGAAAATATTAATTTGCATGTCATGCACCTATGGCAGAACCGAACAAAAACTGCTACTCACTACTCTTTTTTTCTAAGTATGAGAAACTGCTTATTTTAGATTGCCATGTTGTAATGATGCTATCCATGTTTGTGTGTATATTTTGATGATCAACCTATGGATTTATTTTTAGTGCTTCATATCCACTACCTTGTTGTAAATTATAATTCCATGAAATGTCGTTTAGCATACAATTTTCTTGCTGTCAATATGCCTCAAGGTTAACATTGTTTGTGAAAATTGGTATTTGTCTCCATGTCCCTAAAAGCTAAGTTGTATAGCCATGTCGTGAGCTTCATTCCATGTGATCCATGACTCTTTTGAGTATGATACCTTTTGATTAAATGAAGTGTATGTTACATGATCCTCCCCCTACTTTATTTGTGTGTTTTATAATCCTGTAGCTTTTAGTTTTGATATGTGCAAAACGCTATGTTGCTATTTGAGACAAATTGTGTTGCATAATTGTTTTGGACTTTGTGTGAGGTATATCCTTTTTTTCATGATCTTGAGGTCCATTTAATCTAGAATTTTATTTACAATCTAGTGGCAAACTTGGTATACCAAGTAATTTCCCATAGCCTCCCTCAAATTTTGTTTTTTCCTCATTTCCACCTATATCTTGTTGTGGGACACCCGAGAGTTCCGTAACTCCGAGTGCAACATTCTTTATATGAATTTTCATCATTTTCATGCATAGATGGAATTTTTTCCATGTTCATGCATGTCATAATAACATATCTTTTTGTTTTGTCCAGAATGCTGAAACAACTAAATTTGCATATGTACACTTCATTATAATGTGACTAGAATAGGATTATCATGTTAAATATATTAAGTGGATATGCATCATATTTTTTTGTGCATTGACATGAATGTGTGTTTATTGTATGTTATTATTTCTTGTGGGTATTTCCGCGTGACGAGACTGAGTTCGAGGATCTTGTCGAGAACACTTTAGAGAACCCAGTTCTTTATCCCACTGAATACCCTCCAAGCAAGATGATCATTATGCAGATCCCGATACTATTTTTTCTATGCTAATTGTCTTGCTTCTTGTGGGATCACTAGAAGAGTATGCCTAGAGGGGGGGTGAATAGACTACTAGAAAGTATTAAAATCTATGCAATATCCAATGTTAAGTGTTGGAAGATTTTAGAAATTTTAGCAAGTCTAACACACCCTACACATGCAAGTCATCAAGTATAGCAGAAGAAAGTAAAGACATTGCACATGGAAGAAAGGAGAAGAGATAGGGAGATCAAACGCATGAAGGACACATAGATTTTTCCCGTGGTTCTGATAGGTGGTGCTATCATACGTCCATGTTTATGAAGTCTTCAACCCACCGAGGGTAAGGGTCGCGAGAGTTCATGGAGGGATCTACCCACGGAGGGTTCCACGAAGAAGTAACCTTGACTGTACCGTGATGGCCTACGTCCACGGAGGACTAGCGTAACTCGAGGTAGATCTTCATGAAGTAGGCGATCTCCTTTGCCCTTACAAAATTCTTGGTTCACTCCACAACACGAAGTAGGAGGCTCCCAAGCGACACCTAACCAATCTAGGAGGCACCACCCTCCAAAAGGTAATAGGTTCGATAATGTCGATGAACTCATTGCTCTTGTGCTTCAAGATGACAAACTCCTCAACACTCAATAACTCTCTCACACATGTGGCTTTGGTGGAAGAGATTTATTGGGAGGAAAGCAACTTGGGGAGGCTAGAGATCAAGATTCATATGGTTGGAATGGAATGGCATGATCTCAACACATTAGCAGGTAGCTCTCTCTCAGAAAATCTAATGGGATAAGGCAGGATCTGTTCTGAGTGCTTCTCTTGTGAATGAGTGGTAGTGGAGTGTTTTAGATATATAGGCATATCTAAAAATCCGTTACACCTCAACTGACCAACTCGGTGACACCGATGTGTGAATCTCGGTGGTACCGAGTTGCTCCAAAAGTAGCAACTTTTGAATCTCGGTGAGACCAGTTGAGAAATCTCGGTGGTACCGATTAGGTGTCGAACGGTCAGAATCCAAATCTCGGTGATGTTTATCCAAAAACTCGGAGCTTCCGATTTTGTGAATCGAGGTAACATAAAGTTGGCAAGCTAAACTCGGTGGAACCAAAGTGGGATCAGTTGCACTGATGTTCTAGGGTTTGGCATGGTTCTGTCTAAGGCTGGGAATCGGTGGGACCAAGTGGAAAGTGTTGGTTTCAACGATTTGCATGAATGGCTTGGACAGAATATGTGGACGAGTTTGTGGGTGTTTTTGGTGACTATCACTTATGCACGTTTGAGCGTCTTGTTTACCAACAGTACCTTACTCCCTTTTAATAGTATTGGCTTTCCTATGGACTCAAAGTGATTTCTCACAAAGTAAAATGTAGAGTCCTCTTGCTTGAAGCGTTGCCAATTCTATTCCTTATCCTTCTTATTCTCGGGGGATACTCTCCACATTCCATAGCCAAACTTCTCTGTGGAATTTATATGAAATACACTAGATAAAGGTATTAGTCCAAGAGACAATGTATGTTGTCATGAATTATCAAAAGCACCAAGGGAGCATATTGTGCTTTGACTTCTATCATTATGTCTCATTACCTACCACTTGAATGTCAAGCCTCGCAACTTTTCCATTACAAGGCTCTAACCCCTCCACTTCCAAGCAATCATTGATTGTCTAAGTTACCGCTTGCTCGACCTCTTCTTATAGCGTTGTTAGTTGTAGGTGCAAGTTGCTTCCATGTGACTACATGGATATCTTCGGATATCACAGTATTTATTGCCGCACATATATACTTGGTAAAAGGTGGAAGGCTTGGCCTTTTTCCCTGTGATTTGTTCCACTTTTGTTCCCTTATTTTCGTTTACCGGTGTTATGTTCCATGTTGAGTGTTCCTAACATGCTTGGGGTTGTTATGGGGACCCCGTTGACAATTTGCTTTGGCATAAAACTCATCCTGCAAGGCCCAACATTGGTACTATATTTTCTTAACAATTTAATATAATGCATAGGGCCTAGCTACCCCGTGGATAATTAATCAACAACCCGGGACATTGCTCCTCATGAGTGTTGGTCCAACCTGGGAGATGTTCAATGCCCCCTGGTCACCCAGGGTCTCAGCCAACATGATGTCTAGCCCATCTAGTAGTGCCTTGAGAACGAGATACGCGGCTCCTATTGGTATCTGGCCGGCCGGGCAATCTTGTTGGATTTGTTTTCCCCTTTTCGAATGTCTTGTGCATTGGGACTGCGAGGATACCTTGGGCTATCTCGCGGTTGAGGTTTTCCACCATAGCTTGTGGCTAGTTTGTGATCGCTGAGTTGGAGCATCCCTTCAAGGTGAAATCTTTCTGAGATCCGTGCCCGTGGTTATCTGGGAACTTGGAAATTTGTTTAAGACCCGGTTATAGTATGCTTGAAGTAAAGTCATTTAAAATACACAAACCATGTGCATAACCATGATTTTTCCATTTTGAGGGAGTCTGTTAAGAGAACACGGTGGGGTTATGTTTGACTCGTAAGTAGGTGTTCGGGATCACCTCTTGATCATAACTAGTACTTGACTAACATGCGTAGATTCTCATCTTAATCTTGTACTAGAAAGTTAGCCACTCAAATATATGCTTATTGCTTCTACAAGCTCACCACTTAACCATACCTGACCCACCAGTTTAGAGATTGTCGAACCATAGTCTGAGTACCCGGGTTAATGAGATTGCTGAGTCTACTACAACAATACATGTGAAGGTACGAATGTGTATGATCCAGTTGACTCTTCCCATCTCCAGTGGGAATTCGACGAGGACCTTGGGGGCATGTATGTCACCTACCCGGAAGAGTAGGGGGGCTACTTGTTCGTCTTCCTCATGTAAGAGAGATAATTGTCAGTTGCTTTTATCGTTGGATTTCATCCATAGTCGGACCCCGCACTTCAGGAAGATTGTATGGATGATTGTACCGATTATGTAAGTTAGCAAGTGGCATGTATGTGTAATGATATTTATGCGTTTGAAACGACGAAATGTGCCCCTATCCCTATTGAGGCTTTGGGCCCAAATAAGGATAGTACCGCATCTTGGGCGTTACAAGTTGGTAATCAGAGCCATACCGACCATAGGATCCCCTTTATGGATTGAGCTTTCTCGTGTCATGTCTACTAAAATAAGTTTTGATTCTAGTTATATATTGAAGAGGGATTCTTTTAATTCCTCTTCTATGATTTGGTGAGGAATCTTGACGTATTAATTTTAATTCTACCCCTCTTCTCACTCAAAATATAATCGAGGATCATGCTGGTATTTTGGAACTTCTATGATGCTTATGTGAAAAAATTCTATACTTGGTGCCTCTTGTCTGAATTGACTTTGTTCCGGGGAGTAGAGCTCCAGGAGGTTCTTCACACATCGTTATTGTATAGTTTCCTTCGTATCTTATGACAAGGATGTTCGAGACGCTTCAATACTTTCCTTAGATGCAAATAGTGTTGTGACTTTTCCCCAATATTTGTGGAGATAGCTCGTATGATCTACCTTGGCTAGTATTGTTGTTTTTCGATGGTCCGAGGTAGAAGAGATTGTAAAATCTCTCATATATGTCCTGAGGGTTGCGGCTATGGTTTTTCAGCTGATTACCTTGGGTAGTTTCCTAGACCCTCAACCTAATAACATAGCCAAGAAATTTTTTGGACATTCTCAAGTGGGAATTCCAATAGTCACCTACAAAATCCTTCCAACAGATGTATGATGGGTTATACATTTGTTCGGAGTAATTTTCAGCTCTATACTTTTTTGAATTCCAAAGGCTTTCAAATCTCTTGATGTTGTCGCTAATCTCTAGAAGCATTCCAACTAATTCTAGTTGAATGCAAATTGCTAAGATTCATGTTGCAATATTTCGATCCTTTGATTTAGCTTATCAATTTCATCTTGTCAATTGTGATCTTATAATCATGTACATCTCCAAGATGGCGTGTTGCGACCTCGCACATAAGTCGTGATCACCGAATGCACGTGTAAAGTGATCGTAGAGATCAATGCTCACTAAACACAAAGAAGATGAATAACAAGAGCCTTACATCCGTTCATATCGTATTACACAAATTATGACCATTATGGTCGAGTCTTACATAGATAGGGCCATGAAGTCCAAACATCCAACACAAACTCGTATATGAAATCTTCAACGGTAGCATGGACACATGTCATCTACATTAACCCTACATGCATTCTCATTGGGAAGCGGACTAATTTGCATGATCGTCACCAAGGCACTTTTCACCATATTCATGTACTTTCATGCCTGGCCAACTAAATAACCAGTGGCCAGCCAATGAGTACTTTAAATGTACTTGCAAGCAACCCATGTTTAGAGCAAGGTAAACATGCATGGTATAGCACTAAATACGCAATTTTGCAAAAAGATAATTTGAGTGCAATGACAAGTCCTATCAACATGGAAAACATGCATCACGAGGTTGCAAATATCCCTATGAACAGGTTACAGATATCAATATAAAAATAGTTTGTAACAACTCCAATTTAATCATCATGTCGAGTCATCCAACTCAACTCATGCATCTCGCCCCCGTCACACACCATGTTTTGTAAAAAAATGGACGTAGCCCAAAAGCAGTCATCCAACTGTCCTTGATCGTGGACATGCCTATTCGAATAGTTTTACATTTCACAGAGGCTAAACACTTACCCATAAGACTCGGGGAACTTCCGTGTCAAGCCACAAATCAAGGTATATTACATAACCAAGGTAAGCACCCGAACAATGTCTTTTCATTGACAACACTACACAAAGAGTCCACTCGTTGGCACATAGCCCGCATGATGTACATCACAAGTACCATGTATGAAGGGACAAATGGTGTGCCCGGTGTCTTAAAAACAGTCATAGTCGTCCAGTCGGGAACGACCCCGTATAGAGAATGACCACGTCTCTCCCTCCACTAGTAATGCTGGCGATTTACTAGCATCGACCAAAGTAATCAAAAAAGTCTCATCCCATAAGGGGTATCATGGTTGTAGATGTATGGTTGGAGTAATAGTCGCAACTTAAACCAATCCATTTTCGAAAACAACACACTCACTTGCCGCGGTACACAACTTCGTTTTCAACTGATTACCTAGATCAACATCTCGCTCAGGAATTAGTGGCAGCCAATGGGGTTTTCGAAAAGTCTTTCAAAACACCTTTATTTCCATCACTGTGCAAATTCCAATCCCACTTGCATAGCAACTAATTTTGCAACCTATCTACTTCCCACCCACATAACCCTCCTAGGAAGGTAGGGTTATGCACAATGCATTTATCAATGAGGAACATAACAGAGACAATCCACCAAGGGGGGTCACCATATCATCATGATTACAATGCAAAAATTTAATGTGCGACATGACATGACAAAAAGGATTGCATCGACATGGTCAAGGGGTTGCTTGCCTGTCTCAAAAAGGTTTTCGGGGTCTTCAAATATTTCGGGTCCAACTTCTTCGTCAATAACATAATCTAAACTTGCAATATAACGGGAAAAAATAAGACCACAACAAAACCATGAGAAATACATCACTCCTAAAAATGTCAATCCATTTTTGTAAGATACTAGATTGAAAACTAAAAATATCATAATTCCTAGTTTTTGGGTTTGGAGTGTCAAAACAGAGAAAAGCATTTAAACATTGGATTTAAATACAAAAAGGATTTCGGACATGCATGAAAATCATACCATTAAATGCGTTGTAATATTGCAAGACTTATGGAGTTGGAATTATTGGATTTGGACAAATAATTTGGGCTATGGAATTTTGGAAAAGAAATATAAAAATAAAAAAAAGGCTAAAAGTGGCTCGACCAGAACAACTAGCAGCAGGGCCAGCCTAGAGCCAAAGTAGCCCAGCCAAGCCAGGCGCGCATGACGTTCGCTTTCAAACACGACGGGCTGGGGAAAGCGTTAGCTTCACGGAGGCAGGAGGATGACAGGTGGCCCCACCTATCATCTTCGACCTTGGCTCGGAACTACGACGTGCTCAGCAACGGCGTTTCGAAAGTGGTTCGAGGCGAGGTTGTCACCGTTGGGCTCGAAGTGAGGGTGTGATGCCCCAGTTTTGATGGTACACTAATCATACATGCAAATGCGAACGACCAAGATTAGGGACTCAGGGGAAAATATCACCACACAACTCTACACACAAATTAAAGTCATACAAGCTTGATATTAGATGCCAAGGGCCTGAAGTTCTCGAATACATAAGCTCGAATACAAATGAGTCGGCTGAAGCAAATAATATCTGAGTACAGACATAAGTAAGCAAGTTTTGTCTTAACAAGGCTAGCGCAAACACAAACTACGGATCAAAAGGCAACGCCTCCTGCCTGGGAGCCTCCTATCCTACTATTGGTCGGGGGCAGCCTTCACGTAGTACTAGGCACCGTTGGTGTAGTAGTAGTCATCGGTGGGATCAACTGTCTCCTGGGCTCCATCATTTTAACGAAGTAATCGTATCAAAGGGGAAACGGGGACCAAAGCAACCGTGATTACTCATCCAAAGTACTTGCATGACTTACATCAGAACTATGCTAAATATGCAACACTAACAAAGGCATGGGGTATATCTTTGGGCTAGCTGTAGAAATGCAAGAATAGAAGGGGAAAGCCTAGTCCTATGCAAGACTAAAATCTTCAATGTCTTGCAACATTAGATGAGAGTAGGTTACATATTCATAAGTAGTAAGTCGTGTAAGAACTGCCCGGAGATTCTTCCTCAACTCGTTGTGACAAAGCAATCACGGATTCAACACATTCATTTCAAAATGTCTAGTTCTAGTTGTAAGATGAGGATACAACTCCGAGCATCTAGTTACCCTGGACTCGGCATTCGAATAGATATACATCCCTGTAGGGGTGCACAAGGTTCCCAAAAGGCTTGATTAACTCTGGTCGGACACACTTGCTCAGGTAATGCCCGGCCTCCGCTGATCGACACGCCGTAGTGCTACCTAGGCTCGACAGTGAGGCCACACGCAGGTCTACATCCTAAATGCAAAGGGTTCATGGGCGAATCTCCATTCACAATCCCGCATGTTGCAAGGACGGTCGGTGATAGTCATGGCACCTCTTGACACAAATACAATGCTTATGTGGGCCACTTAGGCGTGTGCTGCTCAACTTTGACATCTAAAGAACTTTCAGGCGAATGTACCACATAGAGTACCCATAATTATTACCGCGTGGTGGTTTGTGTGAAATAGGCTAAAGGACTTCTCACATCACATATCCAAACCCATTAATGTTTTGTTAGTTGTGGCGACGAGCGCTGATCCATGATATGTGGTCCCGTCGCCCCATCTCAAGGACTTGTGGCTAGGGCCAAGAATGCCCGTCCACTCCTTGTCGTCATTACACCAACACCATCCAGGCCACTCCTGACCTCAACATGTAACAATAGTAAAGTTAAAGTAATCGTGTGTCCAAACATCAAGGGGAAACCCAAGGAATTAACATGTAACATTACGCTTGAGGTGTTACACAACAGAGTCGTCGCTGGGAGAGGAGGAACCACCCAGGATAACCACGGCCGACTAGCTACACTACAGAGTTAGCATCATGAGTACTTCACGAGGTGTCACCCTCGGTACTTGCTATGTAGTGTCGTACAACTAAGGGGGTGTGCGGTGAATGTGAAGGGCTTGGCTTGTCGATCGTTTGATTGAGTTGTCAAGTCATCGATGATGAAGCTGGGGAAACTAGGACTACGGGGTCATAGGGGATCACCAATCAACCTATACTAAGCATTTGATATGTAGTAAGGTATAATAGTAGTTTAACAAAAACATGCTATACATCAGAATAGGAGCTATCTACGATTGTAGCAAAAACTAATGCAAGCATGAGAGGGAAAGAGATGGGTGATATCGGAATAATCAAGGGGGCTGGCTTGCCTTGCCGGTCTGCTGCAAAAGGCTGGTTGTCAGTCGCGTAGTCGTACCCGGCAGTAGCATCGGCCTTGGTGCCTACTGGAGAGAGGAGGGGAAGAAACAATAAATATAAGCAAGTAGATGCAACACTATGCATGTGATGGAAATATGCAGTCCTAGGGATGAGCTATCACAGTACTACACGTCATATACGTAGCTGGAAAATACCTGACGATATTTCCCATGTGTTTGGCTATTACCGGAAAGATCATTCTAAGGAAAAATGTACATTTCATCATCCTAGGAGCATGTTATAGGTGAACGGATATCATATTTCGATTCGTGGGATTTTTCTGAGCAACTTTCATGTACAGAACTTTTTCATCCGAGTTATGTATTATTTTATATTAACTTTCAAAGTTTTAAACATTTTCTAAAACTTTTATAATACAAAAAATACTGAAACACTATGTTCACCCAGCTGTGGGTACACACTAGTGCACCAGAGGGGCACACAGGTGGGTCGAGGGGGTCCAAGTTGACCAGTCAAAGTTGACTGGTCAACACGGGGTGGGCCCTCCTGTCATTGACTATTTATCTAACTAACTGAATTTATTAGATTAATTAGGTTTAAGTTAATTAAGTTAACTAATTAACATATTAATTAATTAATTAGTTTGATTATCTTTATTAATACTTTTTTACAAAGCTCATTTTTTGTTTTAAACAAAGCGGAGGCCCCATCAGTCGGTGAGTGAGGGGGTATGTGGAGTGGGGACTAACCCCACTTAAGCAGGAGGGCCAACCTCGAAGGGCACTCGGGGCGCGGGTGGCCATGGCCAGGGGACGCACGCTGGTGGGGGAGTGATGGCAGCCGACAGAGGCGGCTGGCGGAGGCGGCATGACTGGCACAACGCGATGGGGGACTACGGGCGGCTACAAGCGGTTGCACGGCTGCGGGAAAGCATGGAGCAGAGCGCTTATGGGTGCGTGTGAGCAGGGACGCGGGTGAGCGTCCCATGCATGGCTGGGCAGGGATAAGTCGGGTGCGTGTGTGCGAGCATGCCTGGGACGAAGTCCGGGGAGGGAAGCCGCTACGCGCGCGAGAGAGAGAGAGAGAGAGACACACACACAGAGACAGAGACAGAGAGAGAGAGACAGGAAGAGGCAAGTCAGGGGCCTCACAGGTAGTGCAGGGGGCAGGGGAGGCGAGGCACAGGGAAGCCAGGGCGTATCAGGATGAGGATGCGACGACGGGGAGGCAGTGACGACGACGACGACTCGGGCGCGTCGAGCCAGAGTTCGAATTCGGGAAGAGGGCGAGATCGAGCGGGGGCGCGAGGGGAACAGGACAGGGCTATGGTTGGGCGAGGGGGGCTTGTTGGCGCCGTCATAGGGAAGGTCGATTAGGGGATGTTCAACAGAGCACCCCGCCAGCCGTCGCCATGGCCGGATGGCCGCTAAGCCCCCTTTTGTTCCTATAGCGGGACGAGGGTGGTGATGAAGATGGGCTAGGCCTGCTAGAGGGGGAAGATGTGCCAAGGCCAAGTGGTATGGGGGCCGTTTTCTCCTTTTGATTTAAACCCTCTAGTTCCTTTAAAAAAATTTTTTGTTTCATTTCAAAACATTACCAATATGGCCTTTATAAAAATGCCACCAGGCCAATTATTCGGAGTGCAATATTAGCCACAACTACGAAAAGTTTGAGTGCTTTTTGGAATTGTTTTGAAATCCCCATAATTCAAAAAGCATTTAACTTAATGATTTAGCCTCTATTATGAATTTTTTAGAGGCACCAAAATATATTGAAAAATGTGCGTTACGATTGTATAACAACTTAGGGAATATTCGCAACCCATCCATGAATTTAGTTTTCAGGTTTGCAAAACTATTAAATCCACTTTTCAAATGAATTTGAAGGGCAAAAGAAAAACAATTAAGAATTGATTACAAAAGTGATCAAACTTGGATTACAAAATGGATTAGCTTAATTCTCATGTTACTATCGCTTAGTTACAATGATAACTATATCATGGATCCAAGGGTATTAAAGATGGCGTTGTTCGAATGGTGATGGAGGGAGTCAGCGGAGAGGCCCTAGTCGCCGGTCACGAGGACGAGTTGTGGATTCTCTTCGGGTGAGGTTGTCAGCATCGTTCTCAACTGCAAATCACGAAGGGTGAGGAGGGAAAAGTATCATAGGTGAGTGGAGCTTCCAGAGAGATGGAAACGAGGGCCAAAGGAGCTTCCTACCTCGATATCGCGGGTGTACCGAGGCGGTGAAGCTCGGATTCGATCATGAGCTCAGGGGATTCTGAGGTGGCTAGAAGGGTACGGGCGCTCGATTAGAAGTTAGCGAGGGCGAGAGAGGTGGATAGGAGGTGTCGGGACCCCGATCCTAAGTCATATGAATCCAGACTGTAACATATTACATCACTTTGCGGCCTCACGCACGGTAAGCTCCACGTCTGCAGCCTTACCTTAGCCGGGACCGTTTGCGCCTGTTGGCTCGCGTATGTGAACATGTCGCTGGCAATCAAACGACAGAGAACCCAGGCCGACATCCGTGAACTAGTCATAGAACCCAAGTGGCACATCCGTACGGAAACAGGCATACGTAACCCAGCAATGCAGGTGTCGGCCTCAAGCGTGTGTACACGAGTCATACCAAGCTACAAGGACTCCATTACGCCGCGAGACATAAATGCCATCATTGCACGTAGACGAGTCATAGCAGGCTACAAGGACTCCATTACATTGCGAGACATTTCCTCGAAGGGACAAACCCAGCAGCAAAGAAGGATACCTGCGGGTCAACCAATGTGTCCGGAGCAGTAGCAAGCTACCATGGCTCGATGGAAGCACAAAGAGGCAGTTTCCCGTAAAGAGTACTACTAAAGGCACACGACTAGGTGTGAGATCCCATACATACCGTTGCACGTCACAAGTACGCACGACATGCCCGATATGCATAGATACAACCATGGCATCACAACGTAACCATTCAAGAACTTTTATTTAAGAGGCTCAGACGAGCCTTGCATAATATGTTCTTACAGATAGGGGTCACATGACCCGACACTCATGTCATACAAACAAGTTCATACAAACCAAGAGGAAGCATAAGCTGTCTGAGTACAGACAAATGAAAGGATAAAAAGGCACATGGCCTGACTATCTACAGCCCGCCACAGGGCATAGGTCGTAGCGGGGACACCAGCTATTCGGCATCGCCGACATCTAGAAAGAACCCACCTGATGGGTTATGTGTCTCATCTACAACATTTATTAAAGAAACATGAGTACAAACGTACTCAGCAAGTCTTCAAAGCAGACCTAGTCTATTCATGCTCATTTATCAACAAGGGGGGTGGTGGAGTTTATGCAGCAATGCCAGCTTTGACTCATGGCTAACCTACACTACACAATTTTAACTCTTTGTTTAAATTTTAGATATCGCACACGAGTCCACTAACTCCATGACAATACACCACCACGGATTCACTTCCCTCTTTTGGGAGAGTGCAATCCACGATACTCACACCTGTCTTGATATTTTTATGAGTATCCATTTGATTATCTATGAACAGCATAAGTTATCCAAGTAGTCCATATCCGAGGACGCGTCTATTCGAATAGTTTCATACCCTGCAGGGGTGTACTTCTTCACACACGCTCTCGCCACTTATCGCTGTGTTCTTATCAAACCATGCACCTCGGCAACCTTCAAGCGGAAGCCTAGTGAGGGAGTCGGCCACGACCGTCAATCACATAATACCTCTAGTCCAGGCTATCACCTATTTGAGACTGAACACGCACGGAAGTCTGGCCGAAGTTTCCGCTACGGCCCCAAACGATGTGCGCGGGGTTCCCAAGCCCACCATTCGAGTGACCCTTGGTACACCGTGCGACTGCCTACCGCGTCGTAACCCACCCCTAGTGTTAGCGCTACGCACGACGTCCAGCATGTTATAAACAACAAAAGCTACAAGCGACTGATATGTCAAGAGGGTCAATTAAGTATCCCAATGTGTGGTAGTAACTAGTCTTGGATCACAAACACGGAACTCAGTTCCTAAGAATGGTCCCAATGAGACAACCCGCTATGTACTCCTACATAGCCTCTCGTCACTACCTTCACTAAATCGGGTGCATCATAAGCTTATCACATCGGAACAGCAATGCTTCACTCCAGTTCATCACCCAAATGTATCAGACCTGACACAACTCTAAGCATAGCAAGCATAGCAGGCAAAGTAAGCTAAGCACATCATGGCACAAGCATCTACCAGGTATGCTAGGTTGCAAGGTTTAGCTATTTACTGTGACAATGACAGGTCATGCATAAGAATAGGTTCATCTACCGTGTATGACAGACAAGTGAACGGTTGTGCTAATGCAATAAACAAGAGCAGGAGCGATAGAGTGGGATGTTCTCGGAATGATCAAGGGGGGTTGCTTGCCTTGCTGGGTAGAGGGAATATTTTCTCCTTCGTTGGAATACTCGGGGGTATCCTCAGAAGCAGGGCCTACCACAATGGAGATAAAAAGCAATCAATACACGCAAGTGCAACAATATGGTGCATGATCATGGCATGGTAGCATGTTTGGATGAGCTAATGCAATTAATGTTCAAGTTAAGTTGAAATGAGTTTGAACATAGGTTCAAAATTGTTCTTCATTTCAAATTCCATAAACTAACCTATTAGCAAATGTCAATGTTCTTCTACATAGGTTGCTCTAACATGCATGATAATAGCACCATTGGATTCATTGGATTTTTTTGATATTTTTTCATATATGAATTATTTTCATCTGATTTACAGATTAATTTATATGAATTTTTAAAGTTTTACATAATTTCTGGAATTATTTTTAAACTAGGAAAGGGATTAATGGCGTCAGCCTGACGTCACTGTGACGGCAGCTGGTCGGCTGACCAGGCCAGGTCAAACCTGACATGCCGGGCCCGCACGTCAGTGACAGGGGCCTAATCTCCGAGCTAACCAGGGGTTTGACCCACCCTGGGGCCCACTGGTCAGTGGCAGGAGGCTAGCTAATCAGGGGGGATTAGCCCCTGATAATGGCCACGTCAATGCCCACCGGAGCGGGGCCGAGACGACCATCCGCATGGCGGCGATCCGCCGGGGTTGCGCCTCCGGTGACCATTTGGCGTGCGGAGGGCACCCGGAGGAAGCCCGTGCACGTGCACATCCACCGCTGCGGCAGAGGGGGCTCGGGGGCCACTAGAGCTACGTCCGGCGACGACCCGAGCAGCGGCGAGCTTCGGGCAGCAAGGGAACGGTGTCTACGGGGAGGGACAGGCTACGAGAGGAGGGGAAACGGAGCAGGAGCTCACGACGGGTTTGCTGGAGGAGACGGCGAGCTCGGGGACGACCTCGAATCGCCGGAGAAGAGCTTCGGCGGCCGACGGGGAAGAAACGGTGACGGCGCGTCGTGGATGGCTTCCGGCTTCTTCTAGCGTCACGAGGGGGACAAGGGGGTCGCTGCGGGGCTGTCGGTGGGCTCAGAGGGGCGTGGGGGCGGCTAGAACGATGGCGGTGAGCTCGAGCACGGCTCGGCCATGGCGGCAGGGAAGAAAAAGGGGGAGAGAGAGCTGCGGCGACTGGGAGGAGGAGAAATGGAGGGAGGGCTCTATCTGGACGTCTCCCTGGAGTCTATCCATCCATCCAGGCGGGCACACAGGCAGGAGGTGGCCGGCACGCGGCGACCACGCGCCCGGTGTCCTTCTGGCCGGAGGTGGAAGAAGACCGGTTCGCCCCTGGTGGGCTGGGCCGGCTTCTTCCCTGGCCCAGGTGGGCTTTCCTCCCCTTTTTTATATCAATTCTTTTTTAACTTCTAACATTTGTTTTATTTTAATTTCAGGCACATATGCTATTTTAAAATATCCCAAATATTTTATATATTGAAGTTTGAAAATTTCGAACTTATCCGAAAAGTTTTAGGATATTTTGAAAACTAAACTAATGATAATGCTTTATTTGATATTTTTAGTAGCTTTATCATTTATTTTTAAATTGCTTGAGTTGTTCAAATATTTAAAATGACCCCTGTTATAACCATGTCCATATTTATCAGACAAAGGGAACATTTTTAAAGGGCATTTTGGATTTATTGAATTTTCACCAACTTTGAATTATTTTGCTTCAATGTGACCTTGGGGTTTCTTTTATTCCCCATTTCTTGTTGATGCAGAACTGAAACATGATGTAACAGCCATGCCGTCCTATGACATCTAGCTAGGGATGTGACAGGAGGGCTCAGGACAGCCTCATATAGGTTGGTGTTGGTGCACTGTAGGTGGAGTTCATGGTCATGGAGTTCAACATTGCTGGAGGCCACAGGAGGAGGTGATACTAGCTGGGGGCACTCTTGGGGTTGGCCCATGACGAGGAGGAAGAAGAGGGGAGCGGGGTGAGACCAGAGGCAGGTCCCTCCATGCAAACGGGCACTAGCCGGTGCGGGCGGTGTTAGGCATGAGCGGCTGGAGTCACCTGAGAGAGATACAGGAGGGGGTGACACTTTGGAGGCTTGGGGACATCAAGGGGAATCCAGGGGACAAGCGCCCGCCTCCCAATGTTGTCGGGTATAGGTGTGCTATAGTGCAGGGGCACTACAGCGCGCTCCAGAGCACGAGTTTGTCATGCCATGGCATTGTTTTTGTGCCATGGGTGTTTCCACTTGTGTCTATGGTGTCTAGGGGAGTAAACAAAGCAGGGGGAGTTGGATACTCTAGAGGTTCCTTGGAGGATAAGGAAAGCTGATATGGAGAGAAGAAAATGATGTTCAGACAGGTAAAATGGGATTTTACCCCCACAATCATTGAGTTGAGGCCACACAAATCTTACTGGGAGGTAGAGGGTGACTAGGTGAAACTGTGGTAAAATTTTGGGGTAAAGGAGAATAGTGGAAGGGGTGAAACCAATAGCTCTTGGAATTCACTAGAAGGTGTTTCATGCTAGTTTGGGCAAGATCAATGATTCTCCTTGCTATGATATTTAATAGGAGTAAATGGCAGATAAGAATGAGGTTGATCATCAAGTTTGAGCTTATTTGAAGGAAGTTACCAATGCAACTTTATCAAACCCTAGAAATCAGTAGAAACACATTTCCTCAGATCTAGAAATGCTAATCTATTTTACTTGATGCACTACTTGGTGTGGTGGCATCATTAGGGGATGAGAATGTGCCCACAAAGTTTGAGATCAAGTGGAAACACTTGACAATGCAAAGTTGCTCAAATTTGGTTCTGGATGAAGAGGGTTTGGGGGCATTTTCATGAAAAAAAAATTTATTGAGATAAAACACGGAAAGATCATCACACATGGCATATGTGACCTACTGAAATTTTCCTGGATTTATTTGACAATAGTTCTTATAGAAATATTTCAAATACTTGACATATTCAGGGAGGGTTTTCGAGGGTTTTGTCCAATATTTTGAACATGACCATGTGCTAAACTCCTATATATGGAAAATATATGTCCACTCAGTTTTCCTAAATTTTCTAAAATATTTGGGAAACATACAAATATTTTTTCCTGATAAAAGTCCATTTCTAGCCTCATAAAAGGCATTTAAATAAAATACAAAAACAACTTTTAAATAACTAATTTTGCGGTTTTGGATGTCTTATATATAATAGATATCAATTAAAATATTTGAGGCAAAATATTTTCCCTAATTTGAGGACATGTAGTACAAAAATCAATTCAAGGGCTTTTGAAAACCTAATTTGAAAAAAGTTTTTGGCCAAAATAATATTTAATAAACAATAGTTCTATGTCCTATACGCATGGCATGGTCATTGGGCAAAGATTTGGATCAAGGAGATGAGCTTTGAGAGTAGGAGGATGTTCGTGAATTAAAACACAAGCAACCAATTAAGAAAATAACAATCAACTCAAGCATAACATGCACACAAAAAGTTTTAATTGCTCTAAAAATTGGAACTCATAATCACAGAAAAGTGGTACAAACATAGGGTGTAATAGACCTATCCCCCTTACACGAATCTTGTCCCCAAGATTCCTAAGCTAGGTGTTAAAGAGATAAGGGAACTTAGATCTAAGGAAGTCTTCATGCTCCCAGGTTGCTTCTGCTTCAGTGTGGTTGCTCCATTGGACCTTGAAATAATTGATGGTGCAGCTTTGAGTGCATTGCTTGGCTTCATCCAGGATACAAACTGGTCTCTCATGATAAGTGCGGTCTAGCTAAAGGTCGATGGCTTGGTGATCGATGTCCTTGTAGAGGTCAGGGCGGTTGGGAACTTGGAGACACTTTGGGTGTTGTGACACGTGGAAAACATTATGCAGATCGGATAGCTCGGAACGTAGCTCTAGATGGTAAGCAACTTCTCCTTGTCTATCGGTGATCTTGAAGGGGGCGATATATCTTGGTGCGATCTTTCCTTTGATGTGGAAGCACTTGGTTCCCTTGAGAGGTGTTACTTTCAGATATACGTGATCTCCGACATGGAAATTCATGTCTGAGTGGTGTGAGTCGGTGTAGCTCTGCTATCTTGATTTAACGGTCTCTAGACGCTCTATGACTAGTTGAACTTGCTCTTATGCTTCACGGAGAATATATGGTCCGAAGACTAGTCCTTCTGTGACCTTTGGCCAATTGAGGGGAGTGCAGCATTTATGTCCATATAACACCTCAAACGGGGCCATCTATAGACTGGACTGGTAGCTATTGTTGTAGGAGAACTCTGCGAATGGTAGGAAATCTTCCAACTTGGGTCTGTACACCAGAACACAAGCATGAAGCATATCTTCGAGTATCTGGTTTACTCGGTCTGTCTGTCCTCCGGACTAGGGTGAAAAACGGTGTTGAAGGATAACTTGGTTCCTAAATTTTCTTGGAATCTATTCCAGAATCTCGAGTTAAATTGAATACCTCGGTCTGACACAATCCCTTTAAGAATTCTGTGGAGGCTTCCGATCCGGCTGATGTAGAGGTTGGCTAGTTGGTTCCCGTTGTAGGTCATCTTGACAGGCATGAAGTGGGATACATTGGTCAGGTGATCCGTAATGACCCAAATGGAATTATGTCCTCTGCTTCACCTGGGCAATCTAAGGGTGTCCTGGATTAAGGGGTCCTCGGATAGCCGACCATTTTCTTATGGGCCGGACTGTATGGGCCACAAAGTGTGCACTGAATGATCAAGGGCCCCGTTGCCAGGATGAAAGCTTGAAGGAGCCGTGGCATATCCTCCAAGTTGTCGACCGAAGATAGGCATGTTTCTTCCTTTGCTGATTCACAAGGAGAACATGTTTTGATGGAACAATCGACCCTTGAGGAGGAGCCTATAAGTCTCGACGCCTCGACGCCGAAGATATTGGGCCCCACCTCCAACGGAGTCGTCACGCCGGGGCGGTCTAGAACGTCCAATCCGGCCGATGTGACCAGATCCACCATGGCTATACGGAACCTAGATCCGCTTTCACACGACTTCAAAACCTCCACGTCGCATATTAACTTCACTCGCTTCAGCGACACGCATCCTTCCATCTCCTCGTTTTTAGGCGAGCTGATCGATCATATTGAGACCCTGCATATGTCGGATGACCAGGTTCCGATCTATGATCGGCTTTGTATTAAACCCGACGATAGGGAGACTCACGTCCCCACGGTCACCCACCTTGTGGCCATTGTTGAGTGTCCGCTTCAGGGCTCGTCCCAACAACCGGAATTAAAAACGGTTTATACCTCGGTCTCTAATCACCAAGACTTCATTTACAAGTCGGATGCCAGAATTTGCCCCGGAGATGGACCATTACTGGTCCCAGGTCTATTACATAATTCGGAGTTCGTGATTCCAAACACACAATGTGGTGTGGAGTCGAATATTTTCCCACCCACCACCCAAGTCGATCATCCTAGTATCACACCAAAGCCCACGTCTTCAGACAGGGATATTATACAATTACCAGGAGAGTCAGTTCACCAGTTTTGGGATAGACTCCTACTCGCTAGAAGCAAAGAAAAATGTCTTAGTGACCAAGAGATAATGGCAACCTTCAGTCGCAATTGCCATGATGAAGGGATTCTTAATGCATAGGCTCACCAACACATTCGTAACATTGGTGAGCTATCCAACTTGGTATAGAAATATTGTGCCATGGAAAGCGCTTGGCAAGCCGAACTATTGTTTTCGGAACCAAACTTCCCCGAACACCCTAGTGGTGATTGGAAAAAGAGGATACCGCCAAAGCGGCCATCCAGATTCGAACCAGCCAAAAAAAGAAACATGCCCCTTACAGGGGTCAGTATTGTCCTTGACGGACTATTGGATAAACTGTGCCCCATACATTCCGTATTGCTGAACACAAGCCCGACTCCCAGCCTTAGAGATTGCTAGGTTGTTAGGCAGGTCACAAAAAGCGGTGAGGCCATTCTTGAGGTGACACTGCTGAATAGGCAGCCAACATCATCATCCGAATACAATGCTGAAGTCCTGACAATCTATGAAAAGTTCCCCTCGAGAACATGAGGAAAACAGCTCTGAAAGAACTCAAACAAGTTTATCACGTTGCAGCAAGAAGTGCATGGATAGACATACCCATTACCTTCGGAGATACTGACCAACTAGCCATCCTTCCTGGTCATTCACCAGACACATTAGTCCTGGATCCCATCATCAATTGCTACAGGTTGCATAAAGTGCTAGTGGATGGTGGCAGCGGTCTAAACCTGATCTACGAAGGCACCCTGGAAAAAATGTAATTCGACCGATCTCGCATCGAGCATAGCAACACGACTTTCTAGGGAATCATTCTCGGGAAAGAGGCGCACTGTTCAAGACGTGTCGTCTTGGACGTAGTGCTCGGTGCCATTGCCCAGCGGCTACCGCGCCCTATCGGTACATGAAACTCAAAATGCCAGAACGAAACAGAGTAATCATAATTGGCAGTAATCCAAATATAGCCCTTTGGGCTGAAAATAAAACAGGAGCGCTCGCCCTTGAGGCGTTAGCTGAAACCTTCGCTCGAGGAGAATTGACCGCACTACGGTCAACAGTTGACAAACACAATGTGATCCTTAGCAAAATGCTGAAGTCTACGTCCTTCAAACCCGGAGAGGAAATTGTTAAATTTCAAGTGCACCCAATGGACCGCAACAAAACAGTCTCCATCAGAGCTCAACTTGACCCCATAGTGGACGAAGCACTGCGAACATTTTTACGGGAAAACAGGGATATCTTCGCCTGACATCCTTCCAATATGTTTGGAATCCCGCGGCGGTTGGCAGAATATAGTTTGAACGTCATTTCAGGCTTCAAGCCCGTTAAGCAAACTCTACGCCGCTTTTCTGTACCCAAATACCAAGCCGCTATGTGTCGACTTCAAAGACTTAACAAGGCCTACCCCAAGGATCCTTTCACCTTACCCTGCATAGATCAGATCATTGATGCCACAGCCGGACACGATACCATCAAATCAAGATGAAGGAATCTGACCAAGCAGCCACTGCATTCATCAACCCCTACGGGCCATTCTGCTTTAGCACGATGCATTTTGGTCTAAAAATGCGGGGGCCACCTACTAGTGCATGATCCAGACTTGTCTCACAAAACAAGTTGGTAAGACACTCGCGGCATACGTGGATGACGTGGTAATCAAAACCAAAACATCACCCAAAAGATCGATGACCTACGACAAACCTTTGCCACCCTACACGAGTATGACATACGACTCAATCCGGAAAAATGTGTATTCAGAGTTCCCGCCGATAAACTGGAATTTTTTTCAACCATAGTACAAATTTTGTATCAAATTTGAAAACAGGAGTATGAGTTCAAAAAATATTGAAAGTAGTACCCCGTCGGCCAGTACGAGGCCGAACGGGTATCTATCAGCCTGCACCAGGCCGAAGAGGGGCCTCTCGGCCAGCAATAGGCCGAAGAGCCCCCTGTCGGCCAATCAGAGGCCAGGGTATGTCCTATCAGCCAGAGGGGGGCCGATGGGCCCTTGGATAAGCCCCGGGGCTTCTTTCTTCCTCCTCTGCCCTCTCGTTTCACCCTCCCTTGACGGTTAGCCTGCCCCTCTTGACCTCTCACTCCCGTTGCTCTCCGGTGCTTCCACCGCCTCGCCAATCTCTTCGCTCGACCACCCATTTTGTTATCCTACCCTTGTAAACTATAGAGCAGGGCGTTCTCCATCGGCCTACGGTATTAATTTTTTTGCTTCCAACTCAATCGAATGAGAACTCTCAAGTCGGTAGTGGATTTAGTTCTTAATTGCCACCGTCCATCTGTAGGTAACGGCTTGCCCATTTTGCCGAGATCCAGGTGGCCCTTGTGCTGTCGTTGATTCCGGTGCGTCTGTATTTACTGTGGTGCTAGATCGTCGATGTGCAAGACGTGTTGTAAGATTCTATGTCTTGATTATTTGACAGTGGCATATTCGTATGCCTTTGTTTATAAGTTTATGATCCTTGCTTCCATTCTTGTTGTAGTATGTTCCGTGCAGTGTTAGATCACATCTTGCTCGGTACATTGAGGAGTGCAGAGCTTTAGCTATTCAGAGAGGTGACACGGGTATTGATCTTGCTCTACACAACACTTAGGGTAACTTATGCCATGTTATATTTACACATAGTAGGATGAGCAGTAAATTCCATGGTCCTTCGTGGGAGGAACTCGTGAATGATTATGGTCTCCGCCACAGTGACATGATGACTGTTATGCTTAAGCACTATGGAACTTATATTAGTGTCGAATTCACCGGGATGGTGTTATGTTGTTTCCTTTACCCCATGTTGGTAAGATAATTGTTTGACTAATTTTCAGATTTGATTCAGCTTATACGTATTGATGTTCATCTTAGTTAGTGAAATCATTGTTTTGTAGCTCTTGAGGATCTGAGTGAAACTCAGAGGGAACTTGTTGACAACTATTTTATAGTCCTGGTGTCACTCTGAATTATCATCAAATGTATGTCATGTCGCGCTAGCTCTTCGATGAAAACTACATACCGTGTACTCCTTTTGTTCATAGGATGGATTGCATGAATGTTATTTCTCAACATATGGTCAGATTTGATTTATGGTTTTTATTATTTTTTTGTTCTTTGCTGGTTCATAGGATGGATCATATAACTTGCTTGTTTTTGTCACGTTATTCCTACCATGGTTGTGAGGAGTTTGATGGAATTTGTGGCTATTCCTAGGACTGGTTCTTTAACTCTTGAAATTACATTGGATTCAGAAGATGATGAAATATTTGTAAGCATTCCTTGTTCCTAGTTCATTGGCTTGGGTGATCGAATGGTGTTGAAGAAGGAAGGTTTCGGTAATTTTCTGCTAGCATCGTCCATCGAAGTCAACAATTTGGTGCTCATCACATTCAAACAACGTGACCAGGATCTAGCTGTTGTTTTCACCTATCTGCCACGGTGAGAAAGAAAGGGCTCATACAGCCCAGGCAGCAGAAGAAGCTGGAGATGGAGAAGGAAAATATCCATCTTGGACTTAGTAGATTTATATTCTTGTAAATCAATTTCAGCAAGTTGTGTCTTAATTTCAGCAGGTTGTATCTTAATTTCAGCAAGATGTATCTTAATTTCAGCAAGCCATACTATTCCCATTTTTATTTGCCGCCATACTGTGGCACCACCTTTGTCCCACCAATCTTTGCCACCACTTTCCTTCCCGCCATTCTCTCCCGCCATTATCTTTCCCGCCATTCTCTCCTGCCATTCTCTCTCGCCAATTTCTCCCGCCTTTCTCTCTCGCCATTTCCTCCCGCCATTCTCTCCCACCATTCTCTATCCCCGCATTCTCTCCCGCCCGATTTCCTGCCATTGCGGTTGTCATCTGCCTATAAAAGGAGGCATTATATCTTCCTTCCTCCATCGGCCACCAACACTCGAAAAAACCAGCGCGGTAGCCATTATGAGTTTGCCTTCTTCGGATTAAAGCAATAGGCCTAGCAAATGTAAGAGTGCGATGTTGCCTCAGGGGGTGGACGCAGTTCGTTGTTGGTGCGGGAATCTCTGCAAGGTGAAGGAGGTGACGGATTTTTCAGATTGGTTGGGCATGAAGTTTTTCATGTGCGCTAATTATGAGGAAGATCCACCTGTTGGTCCTTCGCTGTACATCATGCCTCCTGTATGTTTTAGTCACACAGATTAAACACGTTGTTCATATTGTTGTTTATTTGATTTTTGTATTTCTATTTCTTTTTTAGTCTCCTCCGCCCCTGTGCCAGTATTATCATTGGATAGACACAAAAATGCCGGACTGGGCGGTGACTGAGATTTGTGAAAGAAGTCGTCGTGCATGGGCAAGTTTGGACTTGCAAGAGCGCCGCGAGAAGGCGGCAGTAGAGGAGAAAGCAGAGTAGGAGAGAGCTTGGCAAGAGCACTGTGTGGAGCAGAGGGATTTTCTTGCTGAGATGAAGAAGAAAAAAAACAAGAAAACCAACTTCGACTGGCAGAGGTCTACCGGCAGCAAGAGGAGGCCCATGAAGCTTAGAGGCAGAGAAAGAAAGAAAGGGCTCGTGCAGCCTAGGCAGCACAAGAAGCTGGAGATGGAAAAGGAAAATATCCACGTTGGACTCAGTAGATTTATATTGTAGTAACTCAATTTCATCAAGTTGTATCTTAATTTCAGCAAGATGTATCTTAATTTCAGCAACATTGTATCTTAATTTCAGTGAGAAGCGTGATACTTGCCTCGTGTGCAAGTGCATTCATTCTCTCCTGCCACTTTCTCTCCCGCTAGTTTCTCTCCCGACACTTCCTCTCCCGCCAGTCTCTCCCGCCACTTTGATTCCCACCACTTCCCCTCCTCGCCATTTTCTCCTGCCACTTTGATTCCCGCCACTATCTGTCCTCACCATTCGTTCCCGCCACTGTTTTTCCCACCTTTCTCTCCCGCCACTTTGTCTCCCGCCTATATAACCACATTCGCAGTAAGGAGGTGAGAAGGCCTTTCCTTTCCCTGTCACTCCCGCATCCTTCCTTCCGCTCTCACCATTCTTTCGTGGAGATGTCTCATCCTCCTCATCCTCACTATCCTTTTGATCGTAGTTTTCACAAGGGTATGTCCGACCGTCTTCTTCGTTGCAGCACCTGAGGAAGCTAATACTACTGATTGAATACTTTGACCCGCAGCATGACCACTAACATAATTTGACTCATTGTCGTCTTGGGTAGCATTGAGATCCGATGGCTGTGACCCGGATACATAAATCTCGATAGCCACTTGACTACTCTGGCCTGGATCATACCCCACGGTGGGTGGTACAATGTCCTCCTTCGCCACTGGTTGCACCAGGGCATAAGGATGGATTCTTTGGTCTCTGCAACGACTTAACAGAGACAACCAATGGTGGCTCCTATCTATCAGAATCAAATCCCACTTGACATTTTTACAGGATTTAGTCCACAAGGCATGAATACTGACGGAACAAACTTCAGGCTCGAGGCCAAAACTAGTAGTCAACCAGTGCTTCAACTGCCTAATGTCCAGTCTGTTCGGGTCTGAACGTGTCATCTCGCCTGTTTTAAACTCGCTAAGATCAACCCCCAACTCATTATATCGAACAGTACCAGCGCTGTAATACACAGTCAGATTTACGGATTCAGACATTTTACCCTGTCAGACAATGCCAGCTTCTGATTATTCGCAACGAATATATCGACACTAAAATAAAGCGTACACTATAATGTACCTACATATTCTAACTAAACCTAGACTAAACTAAACTACACAAAATTTAACCAACACTACTATGACTACACTAACTAAACCTACACTCGGAAAACATAAACTAAAATGTACACTAAAATGTACCTACGTATTCTAAAAAAAACTACACTACAATTAACTTCACAAAAATAAACCGACACTAAAATGACTACACTAACTAAACCTACACTCCGAAAACATACACTAAAATAACTACACTACTAAAAAAAACATAAACTAATTTTAAGTACATTAAAAAAACTAACACAAAAAAACCCATAACTAACAGCAAAAATTTATACCTTTGACGTGTGAGTCCCCTTCTTCTTCCTCTCCACCTTCTTATTCCTCTCCACCACTCTACCTTCTCACCATTGACACATCCACCATCACACCATTTTCTCCTCCATAAGAACAAACCAATACCCCGTTGCAAAAAATAAAACCATAGGGCGGGGGAGAAGAAGCCGATCTACCGTTTCATCGGATTGAAATGTAAAATGGGTGGAGGGAAAGGGAGATCAAGAGGGGGTGATTTTCAGCCGAATAGAGAGGAAGAGAGAGCTGGAGGGGGAAGAAAGGAGGCCGGCCGCGTCGGGCTAATCCTGGGACCGGCCGGCCTCCTGGCGGCCGGCGGTTGGGGCTCGGCCAGGAGCGGGCTGACGGCCGGCTGGTTCGGCCAGGCTAAGGCCGATGGGCCTGTTTCGGCCTCGTTTAGGCCGACGAGAGGCTGGTCGGCTCAATACCGGCCGACAGGGTAACATTTTTGAATTTTTTTCAAGTGACAACACTTTTTTCAAAATTGCTGCATAAATAGTGGTAGTTTTGAAAAAAATTAGGTAAACTGCTCGGATTCATCGTCTTCCATATAGGACTAGAAGCAAATCCGGCGAAGATTCGGGCTCTGTCAGAACTTGCAATTCCCATAGGGCTAACGCATGTCGAGAGGTTGGTTGGTTGCGTGGCGGTGTTTAGCCGCTTTATCTCCTGCCTCGGAGAAAAGGCTTTACCACTATATAAGCTGATCAAATGGATCAACAACTTTGAATGGACCAACGAAGCAGCGTCTGCGTTAGAAGAAATTAAAACAGTACTGACAAGCAATCCCATACTCACAGCACCTAGCACTTGTGAGCCCATGTTATTACACATATCGGCTACTAACCAATTTTTCAGTGTAGCGCTCATCGTCAAACGAGAGGAAGAGGGACACAAATTCCGGACTCAGAAGTCGTTCTACTATGTGTCAGAAGTACTAACGCAGTGCAAGTATAGATACGCGCACTACCAGAAGATAGCCTACACGGTATTCATGGCATCACGAAAACTCAGACACTACTTCCAAGAGTGTGCGGTAATGGTGGCATCCGAAGTACCCCTCAATGACATAATTAACATCAGGGATGCGACCGACCACATAGCCAAGTGGGATATTGAGCTCTTTCCTTTTGTAATAACCTATAGGGCACACCGTGCCATAAAATCCCAGGTACTGGCAAATTTTCTGGGTGAATGGATAGAGGCCGAGATCTCCATAGAATATAGTACATACTCCCATTGGATAATGTACTTTGATGGATCTAAAACCTTGGCCGGACTGGGGGATGGAGTTATCCTCACATCTCCCACAGGCGACAACGTGTTATACGTGTTGCAGATCATGTATGACGACTCAAATAATGCAGCCGAATACGAAGCGCTCTTACATGGTCTTCGGATGGCAGTATCAATGGTCACACAGAGACTAGAGATACGGGGAGACTCCAACTTGGCCATCTCCCAAATCAATGGCAAATTTGATGCCCAAAATCCGAAAATGGCGGCATATAGAAATGTCGTCCTAAAAATATCCGCACAGTTTGAAGGGTTGAATTTCACCATGTTGCTCGCGACAAAAACCAAGCCACTGACATATTGGCCCGAATGGGGGCTAAGCGCGACCTTATCACAAAAAACACTTTCCTGGAATGGATCTTTAAGCCATCCGTGGTTTGGAAGGACGATCATACGGCCGCTGGTCTAAATACGGCGGAAGAGGTTGTTCCCCATATAAATGGACCAGATGACCAAGTCATCGGCTCTTCCATTATGGATGAAACGCCTTCAGCTCACAAGGTCATGGAAATAATCGTGCCATGAACCGAGCCCTTCCTCGCCTGCCTTCTTCGCAAGGAACTCCCCGATGATCAGAAAGAGGTGCAGCAAATACTTCAGCAAACCAAAGCCTATAAAGTGCATGAGAGAGAGTTGTACAAGAAAAGCACAACCGGTATATTACAGCGGTGCATATCTGAGGTGGAAGGACGGGAGCTCCTAGCCGAAGTCCACGCAGGCATGGGCGACCACCACGCCGTGGCACGAGCATTAGTTAGCAAGGCCTTCCGAGCTGGTTTCTTTTGGCCCATTGGTCGGCCGGACGCCCAGACACTTGACAAATATTGCGTGGGGTGCCAACTTTTTGCAAATCAAAGTCATATGCCCCCAACAGCTCTTCGGACTATCCCGATTACCTGGCCTTTCGCGGTTTGGGGGATGGACATGGTCGGACCCCTTAAAGGGTGGACTAAGAAGAATAAATACCTACCGTCATGGTTGACAAGTTCACCAAATGGATAGAGGCAAAACCTGTCAAATTGGCCAAGTCGAGACCAGTAATTGACTTTATCTCCGGAGTAGCACACCATTATGGTGTCGCGCACAGTATAATAACGGACAATGGATCCAATTTCACAGCCCAAGAGGTCAAAGACTGGTGCGAAAAATGGGCATAAAGCTTGATTACGCATCAATATATCATCCGCAGACCAATGGACAGGTCGAACGAGCAAACGGTCTCATCATGAGCGGCTTAAGTGTCACACCCTGTGATTTGCCTCATGACTAAGTTAACATGACTCAAAAATTAGGGACAATTAAAACTTTTGAGTGCATTTGAATGCTTGACTTGCGTGTTATTTTCTTGCTTGTTTGATTGTTTGTTGGTGCTCTAAAATTCGTAAAACATCCTCCTACCCTCAAGAACCCTTTTCCTTGATCCCAACTCTCGTCCAATGATCATGCCATGTGAATAGGACTTAAAAATAATTTTACAAAATATTATTCTGTCCAAAAAGCATTTATTCAAATTAGGTTTTGAAAACCCCCTAATCTGGGATTCGCACTGCAAGTCCCAAAATTGGGTGGATCCTTTTTCCGCAAATGCTTTATTTGAAACCCACAATATATAAGACTTTCCAAAACCACCAAATATTAATTTTATAGACTATTTTCCTATTTTATTTAAGGCTTTTTCTTAAGGCCAGAAATGGTCTTTTATAGGGAAGATTATTTATATGCTTTAAAAATATTTGGGAAAAATTAGGAAAATTCAGTGGACATATATTGTCCATATATAAGAGTTTAAACACATGGCCATGTTCAAAATATTGGACAAAACCATTCAAACCCATTTCTACCTATTTCAAGCATTTAAAATATTTCTATAAGAAATATTCTCAAATTAATCCAGGAAAATTCTCAAAATATGTGATCATCTTGCCAGGTTTCATATCAATCCCAATTGAGTTGGTTCACCAAAATATTCCAAAATCCTTTCTGTCCAGAATCAAATTTGATTAACTTTACACTGTCAAGTTTCACCTATTAACATCAAACCTTGTGTACATGTACTAATCCCTAAATTATGATGTTAAAGCAAGTTGTGCATCAAGGAGATTAGTTTAACCTAACAGGATCTACAGAAACCTGATTCTGTTGAATCATAGGGTTTACAAAGTTTACATTACAAACTTTTTTCATTTGGGATCAAAACATGTGATCAGGACCAAACGGACTCACCATTTATCCCTGGTAAATCTCAGGGCCATTGGATACCCCTATGTGCCCTAGAACAACATCAAACACATTCAGCGATAAACTAGTGTACAAGAAAAGTTGACCGAAGTAGATTCCCCTTGCCTCCAACTTTCCACCACAGCATATTCTAACCTCATTTTACCTCCATTAACTTTCTCATGGCCCCTGATCAATTATTGGAGGGTACCCCCCCCCCCCATTTTCTCTCTATTTTAGCAAGGCAAGACCTCTTCTTCCCCTCATCCATTATTCAATGCATGCAGATGCCCCCATACCTTGCCACAACTTCATTTTCATGCTATTGCATCAATCCAAACCCAGAGATGGCATGCTCGCTTGGAAAATATGAGGAAATCATCTGAAACCAAATTATGGCAGTAAATCTAGCTTTGTACTACAAGTACCTTGCCCTCTTATCACCCTGATCTAAAACTTGGTGGACATGTAGTCCTTCCATACTGGAGGCCACTGGACATGGTTTTGTTCTAAGTGGACCATAGTAAAAACACCTTGGAGGAGCCCCAAGTTTGCTACTGCAATCTTGCCAGCAGTAAAAACCCATCTCAGCCATTTCAAATTCCTTTGAAACTCCACCATTGCTCTCCTGCATGCGTGCCCCACACCCCAGATCACTTTGGCTGACCCAAAATATGCCCTAGACATGCCTTAGCGTGGTGAGCACGCAATAGACATGCAGAAATGGTGCTCTCCTGACAACAGTTGTCCTGTAGCTTGCAGCCAGCTTCTGCAGAGCATCCCCATGCACCAAGGAATCCCTCCTTGCCTCCCATGCCTCTCCCCGATAGCAAGAGAGCTCGAAAGCCACTCGGGCACGCGTGCTCGCTGCGCCCAAAGCACATCTGAGGCATGCCCGAGCTCCCTCTCCCTTGCCGCCTCTATTTCTTCACTCCCCAAGATCACTCTCACGCGGATGCAACTCCTCTGCCGCCCACGAAGCTCCTGGGATGAGCCATCATAGCTCCTGTGCCCTCCTGCTTCTCCCACGACCACCATGGTGCTGCCTCGGCCTTCGCTTGATCCCGAGCCTCCCCTATGCTCCCTCTCCTTCGTGACCAGCCTAGAGCCTCCCCTATCCTCCTTGAGGCCCCCCTCTGTCATCCTCCCACGAGGTCGCCCGTGCGCCCGGAGCCACAGCAGCCCGATGGTTCCCCACGACCATCCCGAGTCGCCGCCGCCACGTCCCTCCCTTGTGGAGGTGCAGCAGCTGGCCTGGCTCGGCGCGGCCCCGGCTGCTCTTCAACGAGCGAAGCCCTGCTAGAGGGGACCAGAGCCTCTAGGGCGGGTCATCACTGCGGGCTCGACCGGCCTCCCCTGCTTGAGCGGGAGGTAGGAGGAGGGCCTGCCAGCAGGGCTCCCTTGTAAGTGACAGTGGCCCCGGGCCCCAACCAGTTAAGTGGACACGACAGTGGCTCAGTGCACTACCCCACGGCGAAGGCGCACAACCGAAAGCCGCCTTTGATGTCGCCGGCCTCCCGCGCGACCAGGCTGATGGGCCGGCCCGTCTGCTTACGACGACCATTTTTTACTGCGTGCCCATGACGCAAATTAAATCTAGGACATGGGAGAGGTGGAATGAAGTGGCGCTTGAGGGGCGTGCCTAAAAAGTTATACCCATGCAAGATTGGGAGACACGGCTGTTGTGTCTTCTCCCCTTCTGATAGGGAGACCAGTAGGCATATAGTTCAACCCAACCATCTATCTTCCTTTCTACTGCGCCCTTCATGACATGTGTGGCATGCAAGGCATGGCATTGGCGAAGCTGGGTGTCCGCTAGGTTAACATGTCTGGTGATGCGCACTTGTTTTGAGTAGTCAAGAGCCAGCCCTAACACCTCCCCCTCCTATAAGGAGGGGACTACAGGGGCGCTGCTCATTCAACATTCCTCGTTCCAGCCACTGTTGCCCTCTCCCATCGTTTTCCTCCCTCTGCCATTTCTTCTCGAAAAACATCTTTGGAAAAGCGAGGGTTAGGGGCCGAGCCTGAGGGTCTACCGCTATTTCGAGGGCTTCTCCTTGGAGCTAGATGCGCATCCTGGTCATGGTCATGGGGTATAGCTCTAACTCCCATAGAAGGATTGCATCAAGGGGCTAGAGAGGGCTAGGTGCCCCGAGTCGAGGCAGCCATGGCGGTGCACCCCCCATTGCCCCAGGTGGAGACCCATACATGGGAGGTGGCAAACGAGTTTGTCGTGGTGTTACACGATCGTCTTCGCAGTTGGCTGCGACTTCCTGACCCCTTTTCGAGGGTCACAGAAGGCAGCAGACCCTTAGGCATGTGGCTTTGGGCGGATGGATGTTGCAACAGACCCACCTGGGTGGTGGTCGACCTTCCCCCCGGTAGTGCCATGTTCCTAACGCGGGAATGTAAGTCGTGCGCCCTCTCCCGTAGCCTGGGACCGGGACATCTCCACTAGTTCACGTTTGATGGAGTTTCCATGCTTTCCATGAGGTTCTTTGGGGCTTCCAGTAGCCAACTCGAGTGCTCCATGGATAGCTCAAGGAGAAGCGAATTCAGTTCCTCCAGCAAGAGCGACGATGAGGATAGCTCGCCTAGCATCAAGAGCAAGGGAAATGACTCCGAATAGACGTGCATGGCACCCTAGCCGAATTTTGAAGGTGAAGTGCGTGTTAGTAAGGTCATCTTGTTGTGAGCTGAATTTTGGCGCGGACGCGGCGTTCCATCCACGAGACCTTGTTTTTGGATAAATCCCCACATCGTAGTGGTAGATCTCCTTTTGTATTCGAGTCGCACCCAATGTAACCATGCGGGGACGCAAGAAAAAAGGTCGTGGGATGCTCTCAACAAAATAATTTAATTTCCATCACATTTGTTTGCTGGAATGAATGGCTAGTTTCCCTTATATGCAATTTCACACATGTATTTTATTGGTACCTACACTTGTCGCAACCGCTTGTCGGTGCGCACACCCTTGCCGCAAGTGCTTTATGAGTAGATCCTTAGCATCCTGCTGGTGATGCCACTTTCAGCGAAGCCACCTTGCCGTCGTTGCTACAGACACTCTTGTCTCTACGTAGGCTGGAAACAACTTAAGAGCACGAACAATTTCGACAAGGGTACTTCGTGTGCATGTTTTCTTATACAAATGTTAAAATCTTTCAAGGGAGAACAACTCACAACAAATAAGATTTTCGACAACTTTTGTGACTTAGCTTTTCTTCGATGTGCTTCTTGTCACAAAATGATCGTCTTGAACACCTTTAGATGTCCATACCGTCACTCCTCCCCTGAGAAGACTTGCACGTGGGAGACCCTTCTGCATTTTGAGAAAAACAAAGAAGATAAAACAAGGAGTTAGGAACCCTGGTGGTTCATCTACCATCTTAAGAAAGTTATGGTGACCACAATAGTTCATGCACATACACAAAAATAACTATGTATTTTGACAAAAAATTCTAGAAGACTTAGCTTTATTGACTAGACATAGGGTCTTTGTGTGGATTTTTACAAAAGGATTAGATGCCTTGCCGGCTTACTTGTCCAGAAGGGGTTGCTGGTGGACGTCCCGGCAATCGCGCCTCACGAGTTGAACTTGCGAAGATGATCGATATTCCAGGAGTTCTGCACCGGGGTGCCATCTTCGGTCTCCAGGTGGACTTTGCCTTACCTAGTGACTCATACAAGTTAGTAAGGTCCTTCCCACTTTGGCGTCAACTTGTTTGATCATTTCGTGGACTAGATCCAACAAAAGACACCTTGCGGCTATGGTATCGGCGCAAGGCTTGTTCGTACCGAGAGGCATGCAGTGTAGCCTGAAAACAATCTTCCTTGAGGAGTGTGGCATTGTCTTGCCACAATTACTCTTGTTGGTCCTTGTCAAAGGCCTGCACTCGTAGTGAGGCGTTCATGAGTTCCATGGTGAGCAATGCTTCTGCATCATAGACTAGGGAGAAAGGCATCTCTCCAGTGGCTCGATTGGGTGTCGTCCTGATCGACCAAAGAACCACCTGTAGCTCATCAATCTAGCACATTTCGTGCTTGCGCAGCATGTCAAAAGTTCTTGTCTTGAGGCCCTGCAAGACTTCAACATATGCCCTCTCTACTTGGTCATTTCTCCTAGGGTGCGCAACTCAGGAAAAGCAGATCTTGCCACTGATGTTTGGATAGTACTCCATGAAGTTGTCGCTGGTGAACTGTGTGCCGTTGTCGATGATGATCCTGTTGGGCACTCCTAAACGACAAACTATTCCTCTTATAAACTTGACTTATACTTGTGCCATTAACTTCCTCACCGGATCCACTTCAGCCCACTTTGTAAACTTGTCGATTGCAACAAACAAGAATTCAAAGCCCCCGGTACCATAGGGAAAGGGTCGACAATGTCAAGCCCCTAGACTGCAAATGGCTAAGAGAGTGGTATGTTCTAAAGGGCTTGTGCTGGTGGATGAATCTGCTTGGCGTGGAATTGACATGCTTCACATGTGGTTACCACCGCCAAGGCATCTTGAAGGGTTTTTGGCCAATCAAATCCTTGATGGAATGCCTTACTAACAGGCATGTGGGATCCAATGTGGGATCCACATATCCCTTTGTGTATCATCGCCAACAGCTTCTGTCCATCTTCCTGTGAAAATGCACTTCAATTTGACCCCATTTGGCTTCCTGTTGCACAAAGTGTTGTCCACAAATTGGTACATACATGACTGTCGGGCTACTCTGTCAGCTAGCTCTTCCTCTTTGGCAAAGTCTCCTGTGTGGAGGTATTGGACGATCTATTGCCCATGTTAGAGCTTGTGGCTCGATGACAAGGCCTAAAGGCATTTCTTCTGTTATAGGAGTGTTAGCTTGTACGCTAAAGACCATTGGGTCTGCTAGAGCTTGCTCCTCACTAGAAGGTGTCTTGTCATTTCCGACAACCTTCTTGATGACCGTTGGTGGCTCTTGCAGGAAATAGTTGCCATAGTTGATCTTTCTCTTTTTGGCTTGCCATGATGATGGCGCGACAAATGGTTGACTCACTCGGAGTGCAAAAGTATCTCATTGTAGAGGCAACTTTTGAGCAGCTTGCTTTGACAGGTCATCAGCAATGATATTTTCTGCACAAGGGGTGTGGTCCATTTGTAGACCATCAAAGTGATCTTCCAACTTCCTCACTTCATCCACATATTCTTACATTAGAGGGGTTTGATAATCCTCGTTTACTTGACGCACAAGTTGTGATCCTCCTTGGACTATAATTTTTCTGATGCCAAGGTCTATTCCTATACTTAGACCGACAAGTAGTCCTTCATACTTAGTTGTGTTGTTTGGCGATACTTCTCGAGCAAAATGCATCTGAATCACAAACTTAAGTTGCTCTCAGGTGCGTGTGAAGATTAGCACCCTGGCACTGGTGCCATGCAGCGAGAAAGCCCCGTCGAAGTACATGATCCATTCCCGTGGTGCTTCCTTGCCTTGGAGGGATATTTCTAGAGTTTCTTCGTCTTGCGTTGGCGTCCATGCTGCAATGAACTCCACCAAGGCTCTTCTCTCTATGGTTGTCTAGATCAAAGCTAGTCGGCTCCAACACCCACTCTAGAATCATGTTGGTTGCTTCTGTATTTCTCGAAATGCGTTGCAACGGTAAGCGAGTGATGACGGTGATGTGGTGTGCTTGGGAGTAGTGATGCAGCTTCCGGAAGGCCATAAGAAGGCCAAAAAGCAACATTTGCTATCCAGAATACCTTGATCAAGCCCCTGCAGAAGAGAGCTAACAAAGTAAACTAGGCGCTACAGCATTTTCTACTTTTGCACAACTTGATGTTCCGCTCCTTGGATTGTCGGAGTTGATCAGGCTTGCCGGTCTCCATCTTGGGGGTTGCGGTCGCTTCATCCTCAGCTTCTCTTTCCTCCACCAGCGCAACACTAACCACTTGGTTTCTTGCCACCTAATATAGCAGCAATGGTTCATATGGTTTGGGCACAACTAGTATTGGCATTGAGGGCAGGTATTTCTTTAAGTCTTGCAATGTTGCCTCTACTTCCCGAGTCCATTTCATTGGACATGCATTTTTCAAGATTTTGAAAAATGACAAGGCATGTTCTGTGGAGAAGGAAATGAATGTGATGAGGCAGGCGATGACACCCGCTAGGCGGCGTACATCTTTACGCGCTCCTGTGCCTCCAACTGCTTGATTGCTCTATCTTGGCAGGGTTAGCTTCAATCTCGTGCTGAGACATGAAGAATCCAAGGATCTTGCCGGATGGGACTGCAAACACACACTTCTCAGGGCTGAGCTTCAAATTGATTTTCGCAGGTTTAGAAAGGTTTCTTCTAAGTCTTGAATCAGCGTGTCCTTGTCCTTGGATTTGACTACTATGTCGTAAATATATGCCTCCACTTTTGTATGCAACTGTGGCTCAAAACCAATCTTGATGGCCCTTGTAAATGTTGAAGCAACACACTTTCACCTGAAAGGCATACACTTGAAGCAGTATGTGCCATATGGGGTAATGAATGCGGACTTATCTTCATTTCCTTGGTCATGAAAATCTGATGGTATCCAGAATAGGCATCAAGGAATGACAATAGATTGCAGCCGCAGTTGAATCCACTATTTAATCGATGCATGGCAAGGGAAAAGGATCTTTCAGATAAGCTTTATTGATATCAACAAAGTTAATGCAAAGCCTCCACTTCTCACTTGCCTTCCGCACCACCACTCGATTTGCTAGCCACGTTGGATGGATCACACCTCTAATCAGACCTACTGCCTCTAGATTCTTGCTTTCTTCGGCATCGAACTCTTGCCGTTCCAGGGCTTGCTTCTATTCATTCTACTTAATGGGATGCGCATGTCAAAAAACGTCAAGGTGGTGCTCAATCACCTTCCTCGGAACGCCGGGAATGTCGGATGGCTGCTAGGAAAACACATCGACATTCACCCACAGTTAGGAGACAATTGTGCTTTCCTATTTGCTATCGTGGGTGGCACTTATTATTAAACGGCCGCCCTTGCCATCCTCCCGTGCGGACACTTGCTTCGATTGGGGATGGTCACCTTGGTTTCCTTGCTCCTGGCCACAAAGGTCTCTAGTAAGTCGTCGATGGGTGTGTCACAATCTGTAGCGCGTTACCCGGACTTCTCACTAGACATCATGCTGGAACTCTTCTTCTTCTTACCCTTGGGAGCTTTACCGACAGGAGCAGGTGCCTTGTCGACACATGCTGTTGCTGCCTCCCGATAGAGATGATCGACGCAGAGGACTAAACTTTTGTTGTCAGCGACGACAGTGATGACACTTAATGGTCCTTGCATCTTTAGTGTATTGTAGGCATGGTGAGACACCGCCATGAACTTTGGCAGTGTTGGTCGGCCCAAAATTCCATTGTGCGGCAGCGACATCTTTGCAACATAAAAAAAACTCTCTGTTCTGAAGTTGAGCTCACTGTCGGATGTCACTGGCAGAGTGATTTTCCCCCTGGGCTGAGATCTTCCTGGGTTGAATACTTGGAATGACCCAGTCGACTTGAGATCCGTGTCAGGGATCTGTAGTCGCTCGATCACATCGGGTGAGATCAAGTTCAAGCCAGCCCCACTACTGACTAAAATCTTTGTGAGCTTGAGGTTGTGGGTAGTTGGCGAAACCAACAATGGCACACACCCGACAGCAGTGGTGCGGTTAGGGTGATCCTCGACGTTGAAGATGACGTGAGTGTTAGACCACTTGAGGGGTTTCCTTTCCTCTGATGATGGCTCTAGCGCATTGACTTCACGGGCCCACTACTTGAGCTGCCAGTGAGAGGAGTGCAAAGATGCTCCTTTGGCAACAAAAATGGCATATAGCTCCTTCTGGAACTCTATCCATCAGATCCTTCTTCATCTTCATCATCTTAGTCATTAGATTTCTTTTCTCAACCCATAGAAGGCTTCTCTTTCTACTATTTGGCCTTGCTGCGGTGACCACCACAGCTGCCACGGTTTTCCTTGCCGGAACCACGAGTAGCGTCTTGGTCCTTCTCCTTTTCACACCTTTCGTACTCTTGCTTCTGCTTCTTTGCAATCTATTATACTTGCTGGCATTTGGTGATGTCGTGGCCCTTGGTGAGGTGGATCTTGTAGTATGGCATGTCGGTCTTTTCTCCTGCCATGGCTTTGTCGTCACCGGAGCAAGCCACAACCTCCTTGCCAGAACCTTCGGATATGGCCTTCTTGCCGGTGGTGGGTTTGTCAGACCCTTCAAAATTCATGAATGCCTTGACTATGTGCTTTCTGTTGTGCTTTTGGCCTTTCTTCTTGGAGGCGAACACGTTCTCGTCGTTGGAATCAACCTTCGCGTCTGCATCCTCTCCGGGGAGTCTCCTCCCTTCTTCCACTCGTGCACACTTATCAACCAAAGTGTAAAGCTCGATGATGTCATGCACATTGTTTATGCTCATCTGCTCTCGCATCTGCCTGGTGCGCACGTTTGTGTGGAACGCAGCAATCACAACAACAGGACGGATGTCAGGGATGTAGTCTTGCACACGGCTGAATCTCTATATGTACTTGGAGAGGTACTCGCCATATTTCTACGGGATCACGTGTAGTTCATTGGGCTTCCCCAAGAGCTTGTGGCCCCTATAATCCCAGTGGTACCCATGGTACCACGATCCATCTATCGTTGGCCCTGAGGGCGACGTTGAGCTGGCCCAAACACGGCGACCTGCCTTGGCCGCATCAGAGATATGACCTCTACAAAGGATGAGACTCTTCAGGTCTTGGTGTCTATCACACCTTGTGATTTTCATGTTATCATGACTCAAAAAATAAGGGCCAATTTAAATTTTTTGAGTCCATATGAATGCTTGACTTGTGTGTTATTTCCTTGCTTGTTTGATTGCTTGCTGGTGCTCTATATTCATAGAACTCCCTCATACTCTCAATACTATTTTCCTTGATCTAAACTATTGTACAATGATCATACCATGTTTATAGTACCTCAAACTATTTTTACCAAAAAGTATTTTGGCCAAAAATCATTTATTCAGTTTAGGTTTTCAAAACCCCCTTGAATTTTGGTTTGTACTACAAGTCCCCTAATTTGGTGGATTGTTTTGTCCCAAAGGATTTATTTGCGACCGATTATATATATAACTCCTCAAAACCATAGAATGTTATTTTTAAATATTATTTTCCTATTTTATATAAATGTTTTTTCTTAAGGTCGGAACTGGTCTTTTAGTAGACAAAATTATTTTTATGCTTTCAAAATATTTGAGAAAATTTAGGAAACCTCAGTGGACTTATATTGTCCATATATAAGAGTTTAAACACATGGTCATGTTCAAAATATTCGACAAAACCCTTCAAAACCATTTCTGCCTATTTCAAGCACTTGAAATATTTCTATAACAAATATTCTCAAATAAATCCAGGAAAATTCTAACATGTCTCATAATACATATGTGATCATATTGTCAAGTTTCATATCAATCCCAGTTGATTTCGTTGACAAAAATATCCCAAAACCTCTCTGTCCAGATCCAAATTTGAGCAACTATAAATTTCAAACTGTCTCGTATTGTTCCCAAACATTGTTGACATGTTATAATCCCCAAGTTATGCCACCACAGTAAGTGGTGCATAAAGGAGAATAGTTTTGCTTAGCTCGATCTAAGCGACTCCATTTTTGCCCACTTCTAGGGATTTCAAAGTTTGCATTGTCAACTTTCTCCATTTGGACTTAAAACTTGTGATTAGTACCAAATCGACTTATCATTTAACCCTGGTAAATATCAAGGCCATAGGATTCCTCTACCTAGCCCAATCAAATCACAAACACCTTGAGCCATAAACTTGTGGACAACCAAAGTGGGCCCAAAAAGATTCTCCTTGTCTCTAACTTTTTACCACAACATGGACTATCCCCCTTCTACTCGCAATAACCTTACCAGGCCTCTGCTCAGTCATTTGGGGGGCAACTCCCTTATTATTTCCAGCTTTTTACCATGGCAGCCCCTCTCTCTCCTCTCTCCCACTATTCTGTTAAAGCAATTCTCCCCAAACTTTTCTACAATCTCAATTGCATACTAATCCGCCTTGGCACGCCCAAAGATGGCATGATCATGTGGAACATATGAGCAAACCATCTTAACTTAGATTATTGCAGTCATTTTAGCCTTGAACTAGAAGTACCTTGCACACTTATCTCCCTGAGCTATGAATTGGTGGTCATGTAGTCCCTCCATTCCCATGAACACTAGACAAGGTCTTTCCCTGATGCTCTCCATTAGAAGCCCCTGATATAACTCCCAAGTTTGCTTCTGCAAACTTACCTATAGTATAAACCAGCCTCACCTAACTCGTTTTACCTTGAGACATAACCAGTGCTCTCCTGCATGCGTGCCTCATAGGTTAGACCTCTTGGGCTGACCCAAAGAATTCTCTAGACAAGAGTTGGCGTGGTGACCAAGCTATTGGCCTGCAGAAACGGTGCTCTACAGTCAAACATTGTCCTATAGCCGGCTTCTGGCCTTAGCAATGAGTCCCCGCGCACCGGGCATATTCCCTCGGCCTCCCCACGGCCCTCCCCGACGCCAGGATGCATCGGAGGCAGCTCTGACACATGTGCTCGCCGCGTCCGAGGGCATCCGAGGTGCACCCGAGCTCCCCCTTCATTGCCCTCGTGCATAGACCTTCCACCGAGCCCCCCGCTATCCCCTCTAGATCTCACTCCCTCCTGGACCCCTCCTGGACCATCCACGCATCCACCCTCGTCCTCCATCTTCATTTATGGCCGAAGCAATGCCGACGACCTTGGTCCAAAAATTTGAATCCGTATCGAGCTCTCCCTCACCTCTAGCTACACCGCTGACCCCAGCTCACCACCGCGAGCCCCTGTGCTCAGCTCCCTCCTTCCAGTGACCATGGCACCGCGCCCTTCCTCGGCGGCAGCCCGCTTCTTCAGTCGCCCGCACCCTCACCCCTGCGTCCCTCCTCGGTGGTCATGCGACACCCAGGGAGGTGCGTCTCGTTGCCCCGAGTGCGCTGGTGTCCGGAACGTCACCGGAGGTGGCCGGAGCCACGAGGACACTCGCCGACACACGTCGGTCCTGCCTCCCCTGCCTCTCCCCCGGTCGAGCGGGAGGTGGGGGATGAGCCTGCCAGCGGGCCCCGCCTATTGGTCAGCCAGCAAGGCTAATGGGTGGGCCTGCCCCTTTAAGAGGAAGAGGACTCAACCTGGTGCTGTTTCCACAACGGGAACCGTATTCCTGTGAATACGCCTTCAGCGTCACCGGCTCCCGCACGACTAAGGCTGTTGGGCCGGCCCAGTCACTATCTAGTGCACGACACACACTTTAGCCCAATGGGTAAGCTTTTTCCATTTTCTATTTTTATAGACACTTGCAAAATCCATATTAAATTCATTTTATATCCAAACTTGATGATTCAAATTGCTATATTATCCTAAAAATGCCATCTATTATTTTGTGCAACTTCTATATTTTTTTCACCACAAGTTACTATACTGTTCCAGTACAAATTCTAATTTGAACTATAAAACCCCCTCTTTGAAAAATCCCTAGAGAGCTCAAATCAACTCCAAATGTAGTCAGTCAAATTGCTAGAAGTATATAAAACCATGACCCATTTGTCTAGCTATGGTGAACATTTTTTCCATGCACCTATTCTGCTGGACCTAATGAATGAATCATTTTTCCATTTATTTCATCTTTGGAAAATCATAGAAAATTCATCCCAACTCCAAATTTAGTTAAACCACTTCCGAACATATTTTAAAATCATTATCTAATTGTTGAGTCCATCCACTCATTTTTACAAAAATATTTTCTATGGACATTTGGTAGGACCATCATTTCCTCCATTTCCACCATCCAAGACTCCCCCTTGACCCGCATCCAATAAAACCTCCATGGTTATTTTTATCATGACCATATTTGTAGAGAACTTTTATTTCTCAACTTGTTGTGTTGCTTATTGTGGTTGTTTCCGACAATAGTTGACAAAGTTGATGAAGTGCTCGAAGTTGGACAAGAAGCGTACGAAGACCTCGAAGACTTTGCTGAACCATGCAAGCAGCCCTTTGACCATGTTAAGAAACTTTTCATGTATGTCATATAACACTTGTTTTTCCGATGAATTGATCATGTTGATGTGGTAGTCCCCTTCGGTGGGATGCCTCCAATACTTTATCGTTGATAACTGCGTCGTGCATGACCCTACCTTCCTATGTGTGTTGTGCAGGTGGGAGTAGATATGATGCTTAGTACTCCCTCCATCTCAAAATAAGTGAGTCAAAATTGACTCAACTTTGTACTAGAGTTAGTGCAAAGTTGAGTCATTTTTTAGTCACTTATTTTGGGATGGAGGGAGTAGATGCTACGCAAGTGGGATGGGGAATATGCATGGTGATGGAAACAAAAATGGTTTCAAAGACTTTTCGAAAACCTCGTTGGGTGACACTAATGCCCGAGGGAGATGATGTGGTGCTAGGTAACCACTTGATAAAGAAGTGGTGTACCGGAGCAAGTTGTGTGTGTGTTTTTGAAAACGGAGAGTTTTAAGATTTGTTGACCGACCCAACTTTACATGTACAACCACGATACCCCTTCTGGGACGGGTCTTTTTTGATAACCTTGGTGGGTACTAGCATCGATCCCGTATTGATAGTGGTGGGAGTGATGAGGACACTCTGGATACGGGGTCGTGCGTAGTATGGCGACCATGCGTTGTCTTTATAGGCACCGGGCACACTGTTGCGTGCTGTCATGGATGATACGTGTGATGTACATAATGGGGGATGGCACAAGGAGTGGTCTCTTTTTTTAGTATTGTTAGGGGAAGGCAATGTTTGGGTTCTTACCAAGGGTGTGTAATATACCGCGAGTCGTGGATGACATGGAAGTTCCCCGAGTTTTGTAGGTAAAGTGTGCAACCTCTGCAGAGTGTAAAACTATTCGAATAGCCGTGTTCACGGTCATGTACAGTTGGAGGTCCTTATTAAACTGCGTCCAGATGTTTTAACAAAACTTGGTGTGTGTGTGACATAGAGATACTTGAGATAATTCAGAAGACTTGATGAAATAATTGAACATGTGATGTTCAAACCCTGCTTATGTTGATATATGTAACTTGTTCATATGGATATCTGCAACCTGTTGATGCATGCTTTTGCAAGTTGATTGAACATGTCATTGCACTCAAATTAGCTTTCCGTAGAATTAACTATTAGTGCTATATCATGCTCTATTGAACCTTGTTTCAAACATGGTTGCTTGCTAGTACGTTCAAAGTACTCATTGGGTTACCACTGGTTATTTTATTGGCCATGCATGAATGACCAGGTTGTGACGAAGATTACCATGGTGACGTACATGCAAGCTAGGACGCTTCCCAATGAGAATTCATGTAGGGTTAAGTGTCATGACCAAGATGCAATCCTATCCTTATTTTGCCACAAGGGCCTCGACAGGGATAGAAGCGCATTTCGTCGTGTTGCAAGAATGGATATCATTACAAGTATATGTATAGAAGAGATGACTGTATGGAATTGGCTTACACTCGCCACAAGCTACATCAAGATCACATCAATACAACAACATTCTCAAACATCATATAGAAGAGCAGGGTCCGACTACGGACGAAAATAATGACAAAATGACATCCAACCTTGCTATGCCAGGCTGCCGCCCAGAACCCATCCTAGATTGAAGAAGAAGAAGAATAAGAACTCCAAATCAAAACAAGCATCGCGCTCACGTTAAATCATCGCATTACCTGTACCTGCAACTATTGTTGTAGTAATCTGTGAGCCACAGGGACTCAGCAATCTCATTTCCAAGGGTATCAAGAATATTAAAGCTTAATAGGTGAGGTATGGTTAAGTAGTGAGGCTGCAGCAAGCGATTAAACATAATGGACATGAACTAGAAATGATCACTAACTGATCCTGTACACCTACTTACGTCAAACATAACCCCACCATGCTGTCTCTCGGATAAAGGACTCGCACGAAGATACAGTCATGGTTACGCACACAGTTGGTGTATTTTATTTGAGTTTACTTCAAGTTTACTATGACCGGATGTTAAACAAAATATCCAAGTTTTCCACATAACCGCGGGCATGGCTTTCCGAAAGATACCCTGCAGGGTGCTCCAACTCGTCCATCACAAATTAACCACATGTAGCGGGAATAACCTTGACCACGGATCATGTAATCTTCCTAGGCAATTCCAAAGGAAATCCGCCACCACAAGATAGCCCGAAGAAAAATCAGAAGTCCTCACTCAAGACGTTTGAGAAAGGTAAAACAAATCCAGAAAGGCCACCCGGCGTGTCGACGATCCCGATAGAAGCCGTGTATCTCGTTCTCAGGACACGACGGATAAGCGTTGGCTACCACATGAATCACCGAGTTGCCCCGGGTAGTGTTAATAAGCTGCTCTGGGTTGGACCAACACTCATGAGGAGCACTAGATCGTGTTGTTGATTAATTATCCGTAGGTGCCGGCGGGTCCCTATGCAATATTATTAGTTATTAGGAAAATGTAGTACCAATGTTGGGCCTTGCCATACAAGCTTTATCCTAAAATGAAAATCAAGGGGGTCCCCATAACAACCCCGAGCATGTTAGGAGCGCTCATTTATGGAACATAACACCTGTTCACAAGTAACTAGGGCGGCAAGAGTGGAACAAAACAATGAGCAAAAGTCCAAGTCTTCCACCCTTACCAAGTATATATGTGCATTGAATTAAATAACAATAATACTGTGATAACAAAAGATTGTCCATGTTGTCACATGGAAGCAATTGCACCTGCAAATAGAAACGCTATAAGAAGGGCTGAGCTAACAGTAACATAGCCAAACAAAGGTTTGCTAGGAATGTGGAGGGTTAGAGGCTTTTCATGGCAATGCTGGGAGGCTTGACAAACAAGTGGTAGGTAGCGAGACATAACGATAAAAGAGAGACAACGAGCATAGCAATGATAGTAGTGGTATCCAGGGAAATGTGTCATCTTGCCTGAGATCCCGCTCAGAAGAAGAACGATTCCATGACGAAGGCGATCCAACGTAGTCGAACGCATCCTCAAACTTCGAACGCTTTCAGAACTCTATCGAGAAGAAGCAATCTGAAACATAAAATCAACACAAGATACACCACAACATATGCATGACATGATGTGCAAACAATTATGATGCATGTCCGGTTTGATATGCAACACATGGCATGGCATGGCAAGAACAACAAACAACTACTACATATTAAGTGAAGTTCAATATGCACCGAGTTGCATATTGACGAAACTCCACGTTCGAATTATTTAGTTCAGTCCCGTTTAGGTACTCATCAATATTAAATGTTGCTAGACATGGCACAAGGTGAAGCATGAACAACCATATCATCTAGTCATTTCAAATGAGGACAGAAGCATCATATAGCATCTCCGAAACGTCCCCATATGCAAATTATGAATTTGGTCCAGATCTGTCCTAACACCATTTTATACTTATTAAACATGGAAATTAAGTGTGGCATGAGATTCTACACATTTTTCTAGTCAAGTTACATATATAACACATTTTAAATGGAGCTACGGTTATTTAGTTATGCAATAAACCATTTTAACATGGCATTGACGAAAATTAATGCAAACAGCAAGTTTGAGTATTTTAAACACATGTGAGAGTTGGTTATTGTGAAACTACATAAAATTCTAGTCAAGTTTCATATATAAAGTTTTTACATATGATGCACGGTTAATTATATATTAGCAATTTTAAAACACGGATTTTTCTGTAATTTTATTTAATCACTAGATAATTGACGAAATCGCACGCAGGGAAAAACAATATGGGCTGAATCTGTATAGGGCCCAACAGTGCATAGGCGCAGGATAAAATAGAGTGCGAGGGGTGCTGGATAGTGCGACTGGGGGGGCTCACCTAGTGGGTCTGGCCCATGCGATGGGGAGGCTGGCTGGGCCTGGCGCTAGCTCGAGGTAGGCCCACGCGAGCGAGCGGTCAATGCGAGCAGATCAGGCAGGGGAGCGGCGCTCGTCCCTGTCCTCCCGTGCTCGAGGCTGAGGAGGGAGGAGGCGGCTCTGGTGATGGGCAACGGCAGTGGCAGAATGCCGGACGGCGACGGGGCTACCGAATGGGGAATGAGGCGGCCTGGATCCACCCATTCCCCACAACATGGAGGTCCGGCGAGGCGAGCTCCGGGATGGCGCCCATGGTGGCAGCACCTGCGAGAAGAAGGAATGGCAGAGAGATTAGGGAGGGAGGAAGGAGGATAAGGGGAAGAGAAGGAGAGCGACACGACACTGGCCTGCGGTGAGGTGCTCGCCGGTGGCGGCCGGTCCGGCGGGGACGTCGCGGAGACGTGGGGCACGAGCTACGGGGCTTGAGCTTGGGCACGGGAGGCAAGGCTTGGGCATCCACGGGCGGCGGCGGCAGCCGGATCCGGGCCTGGGTGGGCCGGATCTAGGCTTACAAGCCCGCGCGGCTGGGAGGATGGAGACGTTGGTGGCTGAGTGGTGGGAGGTCGACTAGCAGCACGGATTCCGAGGAAGAGGATAGGGTTTCCTTTAAGGGCTGGTTCGGGGTTCTTAAATAGGAAAGGGGGCTAGGATTAGGGATTTTTGTACCGATTTCCACCGTAGGATCTCGATTGGGAGGCTCCGGTCACAGGACAGGCTAGGTGGGCTGCAATGGGCTGTGTAGAGGGGCTTGGTGGAGATGAGACGGAGGTTTTGTGCCCGTGACATGAGGTTTTAAAACACCGAAAAACGTCCGACGAATAACCGATGACCGCACTGCTACGGTTGACCAATGGGGTACCAAACGACATCTGATTGTGATGAAATTTGGCGTGCGGTCTACCTGCTCTATAATAAGACCGCATGCCTGGTTTCGACCCCATCCGAGAATATTTTAAACGCACTTTGAAAACAATATTTTATCGATGTCGCGGGCGCATGCATGTGTGGTTGGTCTCGAAACGGGCAACGACAAGAACAGAGAGAACCGGCAACTACGAAGAGATGCAAGTTTTCAAAAATGAGTGGCGATGCCATGCAGATGATGCGAATGATGCGATGATGAATGCAACACCCAAATGAAACACATACGAGAATGGAAATAAAAGAGGAATCTTTTGGAGCGTCAGTCCCGGGCTGTTACATTAACGCAGATGACACGAGTTCACCCTATTGTTGAAGATTTCCATTCCAAGATTATGAAGAATTGGCCATAAAGGCCATATTTGAGTAAAACAGTACATAATCGATGTAAGACTCTTGTTATTCAGTTTTTGTCTGTTTAGTGGGCATTCATCTCTGGGATCAGTGTGCATGTTCATTCGGTGATCTCCACTTATGAGTCGGGGTCCCCATAGAGCTGGTATCAGAGCCATCCTGACCATAGGAAGTCCTTAGTAAGCATGGACATTAGTTAGGACAAAACTATTTTTCTAGACCCTTCAAAATTACTTACAAAACCACTATAGTTCTCACCTCTCCTAAAAATTTCAATGGAAGCAAAGATTTTTGCCTTAGCACTTCCACCATTTTTCTCTTACATCTCCTCGTGTGCTTTTGAAAACTTCACAAATGGTCGCTACTGTGCCTGTGACCATGGGATCCTTGTAATCCTTATGGGTAACCTAGAAGGGAGCCACCTTGCCAGAACTTTCCCCACATATCTTGGACACAAGTTGACGACACTAGACAGGGAGCTACCAGCAGAAGATACCTTCTCGAAGGATGAAGGTATCAAGACTAGGAAGATGATGACACCCTCGACACTGCCCAGGTTGATGCAACCTTGTCTTGCAATGATCAGGGCGTAAGATATGCAAGATCATTATGTGTATCGCTAATATAGAAATCATGTCATTACCGTTGTTGTGGCGGTGGTTGAGAACCTTGCCATTTGGTCTTCCTCACCATAGTGAGTAGGAAAATGGTACTCCTCAACCCCGCTCTTGGTGTCGATATTATGATCAACATGACCGGTAGGATACTACTCTACCATGCCTAGTTAGCGTCATTGCATAAGAGATTGCCTGCCTGGAACCGTCAACGTCTCAAAGACAAGAAGACATTGTCACGATTACAAACAAACAAGAAGACCCTATCGACAACAACTTTGACGAATCACCTTCATCATGACCTCACCAGACCAGAAGTCATCAAGGACTCTTCAGGCGCAACCAAGATCATTTCAACGAACAATAACTAGAGAGGTAGCAGCACATGAAGGAGAGCCAGAAGACTAAGTGGACTCCTATCCAAGATGCGAAGCAAGTACGACTACTAAGACCGAGAACCCCTACGGTAGGATGAGTCGTGTATCACCCATGCGAAGTCGACATAAACCATGATTGTTTTTTCTTGTTTGTGCTTTTGTGTAAGTCACAATTTTGCCCTAGGCAACAAGTGCGCGACTATATGACCTTGCTTGCCTTGATATTTGTGTTTGGCCTTCTCGACACTTTCTGTTTGCACTTGCACTATACCACCCCTTTAGGCACTTCCCTCTATGCTACTTTCCCTCTTCCCCCTCTCGTCAACTGAAGATTGGCAAGACAAGAGGCACCAATGATCCACCTTGACGGACAACTAGCGTTGAACACTATGAGTACAACATACTCAACCAGACGCAACCCCGTAGGGTTAGGCTCTTCCCTAAAGACTGGAAACCCCTCCCCACACCAGCCTAGACCTCACAAGCTACCCCAGCTCAAACCTATGATCACCTGCTAGATACACGGCTTTGCCAGAGCACCTGTTGAGCATCAATAACCCCTGGTTACCACTTTGTTCGTTATGGAACTAGTGATCATAGTGAACAATCGTACTTCATTCTTACGCTAGCACTAGAACCTTGATGCCATATGAAGGATCATTCGAAGGGTATATGATTTGTGGACAACGATTTTATTTAGCCATAATAGATGTCTTGAGGAAGCAGTTGAGTCACTTTGGTGGATTACGAGGCTCACTGTTTGTAGACTAACTTGCTGGATAAAGATTGATAGGGTAGCATAACTTACTTTCCCCTTGAGAAAATTGGATTTAGTAGGACCATTGTCATCACAAGCTGAAATTATTGGTGGATAAATGACTTGAGTTTGGCAAGTAATAGTGATAGTGGATTTATGAGGTTACAATAGTGACCTTAGTAACTAGTAGGAAATTCTTACTAGATGTAAGCCTTGGATTCAAATAGGTGATTCTAATAGGTTCTCAAGATCAATCAAACTACATGGTTTAGAGTAATTTGGATTTAGTCCAATGATCTTAATCTTGATACCATGTTTCTCAGTGGAAGACAAACCAGGAATATTGGATTGTATTTAGAATCGATTCAAGGATACATGTGCACCTAACATTGAAGTTCACTTCATCATCATGATGGGGATTGATGGTTGTAGTGTGATGAAATGGTTCTTCTTGGAATTTGGGGATTTAGGAAATCTGGATATATATGGAACGACCCCGGTATTGGAATTATAGCAATAATAGGTCATGTAATAGTGGATGGTATTCGTGGATCGATTAAACCAGATTCATTAGGAAGGAAAAAAGATCTTGGATTTATATATTACATATTTGCTTACCATAGAGATGCAACACCTTAGACCTTGGATATATTAGTTGAATACTTTGAGTGGTAGTGTCCCAATCAAGCTTAGCGGCTTGTATGCTTCTCAAGAATTTTTACATAGGGATACATTTGAGTTAGTTGTAGAATAACATATGAGATTTTTGTTTAGTCCTTCTCTAAAAACCTTGGAGATGAATAGAATGAGTGGTGTTGGAGTTGACTTATATGAGATGATACCTTCAATGACATAGAGTGATTTTGTTTGGAGCAGTAGGTAGTACTATTGGCATCTAAGAACTGTGCTTTACTGAGCCACAATATGGTCGGATTACGACCATAGGTCTGGGCTCTAAGTCATTAGACTATGGCTAATACTCCACCTCGACCACCACCAATCCTGTTCAAAAGGAAGGTTGACATGAAGAACTAGATTACGTTGGATCAAGAATCCCGAAACTAGTGACGCTCCGGAGCAAATGTCCCCTCCTCTCACATGTCCCATGAGCAATGTGTTTATGTGATACTTGGATAAATGGTTTGTTTTCCTCCAGGATAACATACTTATTTACCCGAAAAGGGAAGGAACACCTTAGTCATGTTTGGATCAGCCCCAGGAACACCAATTACCATGCTTCTCAAGAAAAAGGGTTTCACCTTGAAAAGGTTGGACTCCTTGCAGTACCGTGCCTACAGAAGAAGACATTCCTGGTCAAGCAAGAGGATGAATAACTACAATTGTAAAGCCACAACAATGACGAAGAAGAAGCAAAAGAAGACAACCACCACTCATTTGTCGGCTACATCAAATAAACTATACGAAGAAGCACCAACGTCCTAGCACGAGGAAGCCCTTGCACATAAAGAGGATTAAGAGCCCCTTGTTCTAACCAATCATCTATCAGTTCTTGACTAGGAAGGAACCAAGGAGCTGATGGCACCCCCCCTTCACTCTACCACTTTGATGGTGCATGTTGAGCATGACGTCCCTACTCCCTTCAGATGCCTCAAACGGAGTGGAACGACTGTCATGACTTCATTATTAGCCACTTCTGGTTCAATCAGGGGCATGAACCTGGCTGGATCATGATGAACCACCTGTCAAAGGAAATTCACCCTGCTTTCCAAACCTCAGACCTTGGGGACTAGATGGCTGTTCTATACTTCAGGATAGTTAGCTTATTTAGATCCCCTCATAGACTTTCTTAGGTGGAAGGGATCATATTGTCACCTATGGCAACAAACTTCGAGGTCCTTATTATTGAAAACCACAAGCACCGTAAGATCAACTATTTTAACGGAGTCAATGATTTCTCATCGACAAGAAGCTACACCAAGACTCAACCCTTCTATTCTAACCTGAGACATTTGGATGTCACTAACCAACATGAGAAGCCCCAGGGCCATCACGCAGACACACTACCTTGCCACGTATTGTAACCTTGGAATCCACACGCAAGCCAGGCCCTTACCAAACCCCCGATCAAGAGACCCTTGACCTTTAGTCGAGCCTGACATATTGAAATAACCCCGTTCACCCTCAAACGAAGGCAAGCAAAGCACTCGGAGACAGATCATCAGGCACTTCAAGATCCAGAAGAACAACCACGCCGGAGAATAAGCAACATGGAACATGAAGACTACCTCACTTATGGGTTACCGCACCTTTCCCACGCCTAGCCTAGGAATCTTGGGGACTACCTCACTTATGGGACGAGATTCTTATAAGGGGGTAGGTCTGTCACACCCTGTGATTTGCCTCTTGACTAATTTATCATGACTCCAAAATTTGGTCCAATTAAAACTTTTTGAGTGTTTATGAATACTTCAATTGTGTGTTATTTGCTTGCTTGCTCGTGCTCTATATTCATACAACTCCCTCCAACTCTCAATACTCTTTTCCTTGATATAAACCCTTGTACAATGATCATACCATGTTTATAGTACCTAAAAGTATTTTTATCAAATTTTATTTTGGCCAAAAATGATTTATTCAATTTAGGTTTTCAAAACCCCCCTGAATTGTGGTTTGTACTACAAGTCCCCAAATTGGGTGGATTGTTTTGTCCTAAAGGATTTATTTGGAATTTACTATATATATAAATCCCCAAAACCACAAATTATTATTTAAAGAGTATTTTCTTATTTTACATAAAGGCTTTTTCTTAAGGCCAGAAATGGTCTTTTATTAGACAAAATTATTTTAATGATTTCAAAATATTTGAAAAAAATTAGGAAACCTCATTGGACATATGTTTTTCGTATATAAGAGTTTAAACACATGGTCATGTTCAAAATATTGGACAAAACCATTTATGCCTATTTCAAGCATCTGAAATATTTCTATAAGAAATATTGTCAAATAAATCTAGGAAAATTCTAGCATGTCACATATGACACATTTGGTCATATTGTCAAGTTTCATATCAATCCCTCTCTGTCTAGATTCAAATTTGAGCAACTCTACATTGCCAACTGTCTCCTATTGTTCCAAAACATTGTGGACATGTTCTAATCCTCAAATTATGCCACCACACTAAGTGGTGCATCAAGGAGAATAGTTTTGCTTAGATGGATCTAAGAAACTCCATTTCTGCCCATTTCGAGGGATTTCAAAGATTGCATTGTCAACGTTTTTCATTTGGACTCAAAACTTGTGATCAGTACCAAATAGACTTATCATTTAGCCTGGGTAAATATCATGGCCGTAGGATTCCTCTACCTAGCCCTATCATAGCACAAACACCTTCAGCCATAAGCTTGTGGACAAGAAAAGTGGCCACACAAAGATTCTCCTTGTCACTAACTTTTCATCACAACATGGGTTATCCCCCTTATACCACCAGTAACCATGCCATGGCCTCTGGTCCATCATTTGGGGGATAAATCCCTTATTCTTTCCATCTTTTTACCGTGGCACCCCCTCTGTCTCCTCTCTCCCACTATTCTGCTCAAGCAATTCTCCCCAAACTTTTCTACAACCTCATTTGCATACTAATGCACCTTGGCACGCCCAAAGATGGCATGCTCATGTGGAAAATATGAGAAAACCATCTAAACTTAGTTTATGGCAGTAATTGTAGCCTTGAACTACAAGTACCCTGCAAACTTGTTTCCCTGAGCTAAGAATTGGTGGTCATGTAGTACCTCCATTCCCATGATCACTAGACAAGGTATTTTCCCAAATGCTCTCCATTAGAAGTCCCTAATATAACTCCCAAGTTTGCTGATGCGAACTTACCTACAATAGAAACCAACCTCACCCAAACTCCTTTTACCTTGAGACTTCACCAGTGCTCTCTTGCATCCGTGCCTCATAGGCCCAACATGTTTGGCTGACCAAATGCATTCTCTAGACAAGAGTTGGCATGGTGACCAAGCTATTGGCATGCAGAATGGGCGCTTTGCATTCAAACATTTTCTTGTAGCCCGCGTCTGGCCTTAGCAGCATGTCCCCGGGCACCTGTCATATTCCCTCGGCCTCCACATAGCCTCCCTGATGCCAGGATGTATCCAAAGAAGCTCTAACGCGTGAGGTCACCGCGCCCGAGGGCATCCGAGGTGCACGCGAGCTCCCCCTTCGACACCCTCCAACATAGACCTTCCCCCGAGCCCGTCACTTATCCCCTCTAGCTCTCACTCCCTCCTAGACCCCTCTTGGACCATCCACACGTCCTGCCTCGCCCTCCATCTTCGTTCATGACCGAAGCAACCCCGGCGGCCTCGGCCCAAAAATTAGACTCCCATCAAGCTCTCCCTAGCCTCTAGCTAGTCTGTGACCCCAACTCACCACCGCGAGGCCCCCGTGCTCCGTGTTGGTGTTCCTAGAACGAGGGTACCTAGACCTGCCTGCCTATGGCCCAGGACATGGCTCACCTTGTCAGCCAGACACGGCTTGGCGTGGCTTCACTCAAGACAAGGCCCTCGCGAGGACCCTAGGATCATGATGAAGAACAACACCAAGACCAGCAAGGATGGGCCTCATCAGGCTCCCTCCGAAGCAGCGGAGATCTCTATGCAAAACCCTGCCTCAGGAGTCAAAGATGATTCAAGGAAGGACAAGCGGGCGCCAGCGCGCTAGGCAGTGCAGTTTACCCTTTCGTTCAAAGGGACCAAGGACGTACACGGGTTCCTGACGCGCCACCCAGAGGTTTCCATTCCAGTGCAACAAGACCACGACCACGAGTGTCGCAGGGCAGATGTCATCACCGAGCCCACCTCTACATGATCAACATCTACCTTGCAAGCAAAGACCACCTTTGTACAGGGCGTGGATGTACTCATGTCCCCCTTCAAATTTGGTCATTGTGGGATCCCTTCCCGCCATTGTGATAAGGGAAGAGGACCCGGGCCACTGCTATATATAGAGGCTAGGCTGCACTATAGAGGGGGATCAACGACGAGTCACCCGAGAGAACAACGAGACGGAGAATGAACCACAAGACAAGACAGACAGCCAAGATCACCACCAGAGCCCCCTCACGAGGCTCGGAACCACTGTACTGGTTCATCCACCACACCCCTCGAGAGGGAATCCACCAAAGAAGGAGTAGGGTATTATGCTTCCCAGCGTTCCGAACCTGGGTAAACCATCATGTTCATCTTGTTCCTCGTCATCGTTCGAGTCCGCCATAGTAACCATCAAGTAGCGCGTTATGTAGGGAGAGGATACGGGGGATCTTCGCTCATGCCCCTGTGTTCGAACCTTGAGTGTTTTGTGGAGCCCAAAATCCGACATTTGGCATGCCAGGTAGGGGGCATGTCGAAGCCTTCCTCGAGCCGAGCGTCGAGCTGCCCGCGTTGCCCAGACGTCACCCGTGGGCCGCACCATCATTTGCCGGTCCCTCTCGCCTACGACCAACGCCACACAGGCCCAGATGCCGACGAATAACAAGACTCCTCCCAGCTGATCACTACGCAGCTTGACGGCCACACCGCCACTCCATTGATCGTCCCAGCTACTGGGTTGTTCTCCCACATCCGGCCTGGGCTCGCGTGCTGTTTGGGTGCACTCGCCATGGCGAACGAGCTGCACTGCTACCGCCCCACCCTCGACCGAGACTGGCTTCGGCGTGTCGCGGTGCTTGTCAGTGTTGCTGGCGATGCCTCAACACCTTCCTACTCATTTCGTCCCCGACCTTCCCTGGCAGGCGACATGAACCGCGATGCGCCGCCACCTCCTCCGCAATGTGATGTAGACCCCAAGACCAGCTCCGCGAGCCACGGGCAAGGCCAAGAGATGACGTAAGCTGCGAGGTGGTGCCTCGGCCAAGCGTCAATGCGTGTGTGCTCCCCGGGCTGCCGCATCATCGTCGCGATCGGGCACCACTCGGGGTGCCCCCTCAGGAGCGTCAAGACCGGCCCCGCCAGCACGTGTTGCAGGACACGTCGAGCCCGTGGGCTGCCTCACCATCACGCTAGAGCTCCATAAAACTACATGGCCCTGCAAGTTCAAAACCGACCTACCCCCTCACTACGAAGGCACCGCGGGTCCCTCCGAGTTCCTACAGCTCTACTCGCTAAGCATCCAGGCGGCCGATGGAGACGACAAGGTCATGGCGTGCTAGTTCCCCATGGTGCTCAAGTGCGGCACACTCTCCTGGCTCCTTAACCTGCTGGAGGGGTCCATCATATCTTTGGACGACCTACGCAAGCGCTTCGTCACCAACTTCCAAGGTACCCATGACCGTGCGCTCACCATGAACATGATGGAGGGACCCTACACATGTTCATACAATGCTTAACGACTACGCGCCTGAAGGTACCGAAGGTGTCGGATGAGGCTATCATCTCCGCTTTCACTGAGGTGTCACGGATCTCAAGATGAAGGAAGAGTTCGCCATGAACGACGACCTGTGCTCCGCCCTGGAGATGTTCAACCTGGCGAATAGGTGGTCCAAGGACGAAGAGGGCTGCTTGTCACTCCGTGAGCCTTAAGTGGTAGAGCCAGAGGAAAAGAAGACCAAGTCCAAGGAGGTCAACCGCAAGGCCCCAGCGCTACTCGTGGCCGAGCCTGAGGCGAAAAGCTGCCGAGGCGAGGACCATCCTGCGGGGGGGAGACTGACATGCATCTTCCATTGCACCAACAACCACTACACCGCCGACTGCCAGGAACTCAGGCTGGTTCGTGTCGAACACTTCGGCTGGCGCCCCGGACGCACAGACCGTGGATTCTGATGCGGCGAAGGCCGCGGTGTAGGCCGTTGGGACAACCGGAAACTGCGCCAGGGGTGGCATGACCAGACTCGGGAGGACCGCTAGCACGATCAAGCTCGAGAGGGCCGCTAGCGCGATGACCCTCCGGAGGGTTCGTGCCACGGCCAGCATCATGACGTTTTCCCTCGTGAGGGCGGCCTACCACCACTACGACCTCCACCCAGAAGTCAGGAGGAGGACAGGCAGGACGATGGGGCTAGGGGCTTCGAGGAGGTCAGGGCGGTAGCCTATATCTTGGTCTGCGCCCAGGATCCAGCATCGAACCACGTCTTCAAGCAGTTCGCTAGGGAGGTGAACGCGGCTCTCCCAAAGCCAGAGGCCATGCGTCCCGTCAAGTGGTCCCAGACAGCCATCACCTTTGACTTGAGGGATTATCTTAGGTTCTTAGCCATGGTTAGCAGGCTCCCCATTCTGTGCACTCCGACCATCAGCAACGTCCTCGTTACCTAGACCCTCATCGACAGTGGAGCGGGGCTCAATGTCATCTCCATTGAGACCTTCCAGATGATCAAATACTGTACACCCAGCTCATGCTGACCAAGCCCTTCTTGGGAGTCATAGATGGATTCACCGCTCGCATTGGGCAGGTACGCCTGCCTGTCACCTTTGGCGGACGCAAGAACTACCACATCGAGATCATCGTCGTCGACGTCGCCCACATCCACCTCCCTTACAATGGGTTCCTTAGATACCCAGCCCTTGCAAAGTTTATGGAGGCAACTCATCATGGCTACAACGTCCTCAAGATGCCAGGGAGTGGCGGCGTCAATACCGTCGCTTGTGATGAGAAGGTTGTCATATCCTCCCTTGAGCGTGCTTACCGCACTAATGCGGCCGAGCGCTCGGATGATGAGGAGGATGCCCTACCTCGTCAGGATGCATGCAAGAAGAAGAAGAAGCTCACCCCCCAGAGCGCCTGGGGGCTGGAACATCTAGGAGGAGAGCCTTGGGCACTGCATCCGGGGATGGGGCCGCACCTTCCATCGCATAGGAATGCGTGCTCGACACCCCCTTGGGTTGGGCTTGGGGGCTTCCACCCAGGATGCCCCCGGCTTGGCCGGTGAGACAAGGGAGGCATTGGGGCACAACCTAAAGGCGTGTCCTGACGCGCGACTACCAGGGCCAGCGGCTCGGCGCGAGGCGCCTAGCTCGCAAGAGTAAGTCATCAAAGCGAGCGAGGAGCTTCAGGAGGCACAAACCGAGTGAGGAAGGGACTTCCCGGCACCACAAATCGTAGCCTCCATCGTTGGCCCAATGGCCAGCCGCGTGCCTGCGTAAACATGCTTGCAATCAACAGGGCCTTGTCCCAGGGCCTTTTTTGGCTGACACGCGCTGACCACGGGTGGGTCTACCCGAACAACTACGTCTGCATGCCCTTCGGCCTAGCGAACACCGGCGTCACGATCCAACGCCTTTCCCGAGCCATTCTCAAACCATGCCTGGAGGGACGCAACGATGAGTTGGAGGAGATGCATGAACTGAGCATGGGTCCCGGGCCCAGGAAAAGACGGGCCCATGAGGGCCGCGCTTGTGGAGGCACGAGATCAGGCTACAACGAGAGCTTCGACTCTTCAGCGGCATGGCTGCCAGGTGACTTTTTGTTGGTCTATCCCAGGTAACTTTTTGGCTTGTTTCCTTTAAGGACACCCTCCGAGCCGGATCATCCTCATGCGATCAGGGAGTAGCCCTACAGCCGCCGTCTTTATCCGTATTTCAACAGTCTTTCATGCATGTGATCTGTTTCCTAAAGTTTCCCCTTGCCTGCATGGTTCTTTGCCAGCGTGAACGTCATCACTCTTGAGCAGTCCTACCTTCCGAGAGGACTGGGAAATGCGTGTGATCTCGGGTATGTCCTTGCAGTGTTGATAAATCCAGTGGCTAAGCTCTGTCTGGCGGGGCAACCCCATTCACGTCATCTCCTAGGGTCACTAGTGCTTGGCCCTCTCGTGCAAGGTCGCTCGACCCAGGCTGCTATGAAGTTTGCAGGACCTCGGACGACATCATCTACAATAAGACCCAGGCGCAAACCGCCGTTGAGGTACGAAGTTCGCGAGCCCAAAGCGTCCTAGTGAGCTCCTAGATACACCTCCCAGTTCTATCGTGCCAGCCACATGTATGAACTCAATGGGCTGTACACGCCCGGAGCCCCTCGAGGATGCGGAGGGGTTCCTTCCCATGCAATGTGGAAGCCACAGCTCCGCGCTGGCAGAAAAGTCAACACGGTCCACCAATGTCTATGTCCATGCAATGTGGAAGCCAAGTTCGGTGATCCAAGGCCTACAAAGTACACGAGGGTGAGTTGTAGAGAAAAGCACCACCGGAGTACTACATCGGTGCATATCTGAGGAGGAAGGACGGGAGCTCCTAGCCGAAGTCCACTTAGGCATTGGCGGCCACCACGCCACAGAAAGAGCCTTAGTAAGCAAGGCCTTCTAAGCTAGTTTCTCTTGGCCTACAGCCCAGAAGGACGCCCAGTCGCTTGTTAAACATTGCGTGTAGTGTCAACTCTTCGGAAATCAAAGTCACATGCCCCCAACAGCTCTTCGGACTATTCCGATCACCTAGCCTTTCACGGTATGGGGCTGGACATGGTCGGACCCCTTAAAGGGAGGACCAAAAATAATAAATACCTACTTGTTATGGCCAACAAGTTCACCAAATGGATAGAGGCAAAGCCCATTAAATCGGCCAACTACGGACTAGTGATCGACTTTATCTCTCGCGTGGTACACCATTACGGTGTCCCACATAGTATTTAATAATGGATAATGTATCCAACTTCACGGCTCAAGTGGTCAAAGACTAGTGCACAAAAATGGGCATAAAGCTCGATTACACATCAGTTTATCATCCATAGACAAATGGACAAGTCGAGCGAGCAAACGGCCTCATTATGAGCGGAATTAAGCCACGTTTGGTATGATCTCTTCATGAGTCCGACTGTCATTGGGTGGAGGAGCTCGACTCCATTTTGTGGGGCCTGCGCACCACCCCGAACAGATCAACAGGATATACACCATTCCTCATGGTCTACGGGGCAGAGGTAGTCCTCCCCTGAGACATTATTCACGATGCACCAAGGGTGTGCATGTATGAGGAAAAGGAGGCCGAGTTAGATCGGCAGGACGACCTACAAATGTTAGAAGGAGAGTGCGACATGACTCGGGCTCGCTCTACTTTTTACCAACAGCAAGCCCGACGGTACCAGAGTAGGGAGATAAGAGCAAAAGCATACAACATAGCCGAAATCGTCTTACGACTCCCGGAGAAGCAAAAGAACAAACTCAAACCAACATGGGAGGGCCCCTTCATAATAGATGAAGTACTCGCGGGAGGAGCCTACCGTCTTCCAAACCTGTCAGACAACCACCTTGAACCGAACCCATGGAATGCAACTCGTCTTCGGCGCTTCTACGGATAAATCGGTGTCGTCCAAACATTTCAGCATTTTTTCATTTTTCCTTCTTCCTCCTATTTTCCTTTCCCCTCTCATTGTGTTGTTTGGTAGGATTGAATTTGCCTCGCTTCTGTGTTTTCCCTCTACGATCCCGATTTGTCGGCTAGAGAGTAAAGGGAGCACCACCGTGATTGTTACGACCGGGTCATCCGGATACATACCTCGGACGGGTGAAGCCGAAAGCTAGCTATCCTACGTATACAATTAGTCGACTGTGACATAAACACTTAATACGGTGATGGTAACCATCACCGCTGTTTGGGCTTCCTTCTTCTTAAAGGACCCTTAGCCGCATACCAATAGTATGCGGACCCTACCTAGGATCTTCGTAGAACCCCGAAGAAAGGTATCTATGGGGGTACTATTTTCCTCGAAAGATGTTTCTTACGGTAAGCAGTAATATAACATACCTCTCTGTGTGCTTTTTGTCCATTTCCACCATATTGCTGGATTGCCTAGTTCCCCAAACACAATTCGCCCCTATAGGGTGACAAATTACGACGAACACTCCCGAGCTCTTCGCACGGCAGGGAGAAGACGATGGCCGGTGAAGACAAGGTTTACAACACAGATAGATTAACAACTTGATTGTTCATACAAAAGTATATAAAATTACACATTCAGATGCTGGTCGAGATTGTCAATTAACACATCTATGGAACAGTCTTCTTGTGACAGACGAGCAGCAGGCATCACCTGGTCGTACACTAGGTGGAGTGGCACTTCTTGCTCATCCGATCCCAACGGACCAACCCGAGACATACGCTTGGGATTAAGTCCGGTGTAACGGGTCTTGATCATTGCCCATGCTTCCTGTATTCCCTCCAGCAAGCCGATGCCTTCCAATGCTCGAACCAACTCCAAGCTCCCTTGCATTGATCGACTAGTTCGGTCATTCCTTCTGGAGGTTGTTTGATGGGCCATAGCACCTTTACCATGCTTTTCATCGTTTTGCGAGCACACTCATGAAGAGCAGAAAGCTCTTTTAATAGATTCCCTCGGAAGGACCCGATCTCTTGTTCAGACCGCCCGGACAGGAGGCCTACATATGAGGCAAAGACATGCTTATTTAACTTCCATTATAGGAAGCACGTACTAAACATCGGAATCAAACTTCCCGAACATGCCCCTCTGAAGCTTTTGATTTTCTTCGTGGGACTAGGCCAATTGAGATTTTAAATTTTCAATTTCTTCACCCTATCACTTCTTTTCTTCCTGGAGGCGTCTCACAAAGCGACAGCCAGCCTCGTGTTGGGACTCGGCATACCGCCGAGCTTCTCGGGCTTCATCCAGCTCCTTTTACACATGCCCTATGGATTCAGCTGCTAAATAGAATCCTTGCATCAGCGTGAACATTTGCTAGAAATTATTATCACTGGTATACTCACCATGGGCCTCCCAGGTGAAGCTTTTCACTTGCTCCAGCTCTCGCTTCACAGATTGTACCTGTGATTGGCTGTCCTTCAGCTCCTTGGCCAGTAGCTCGTTTTATTGCCTCGAAGCCTGCATTAGCAGTATAACAATGTAAGGACCCTTAATTCTGTTGTTCCAAACCAATTTAAGGCTCGAGAGCTACTGGGTTCACACGAGTGTCCAGACTTTTTCAAGCCGATTTCTTACCTGCAAACTGGCCGATATCATCTTCAGGGCCTCGCCAAATCCAGCTCGGGCTACGCCGATGTGCGCATCCGCTATGTGTAGGGCGCCAAACTCTTGTTTGGAAAACACCGTGTGACACGGGGCCTCCTGTCATTGCCAATGATTCATGGCGCTTCCTGCTTCCAATTTAGTGACAGACACACCATCACCAGAATCAGCGGGAGCCGAATTGGCTATAGGGGCCTCGACAGCAGGGTCGGCATGAGCTGTAGCTATGGAATTTTGAGCGCTACCAGACACCTTGGTGACCTCTTCGCGAGGGGAAGCCTGGGCTATTCTCCTAAGTGTTTCGAGGAAACCTGCCGTAAGATTCTATTCATTGTATAAGTAAGTAGACAGCCGAACAAAATACCTTTGAGTTGAGCGAGCAGGTGAATTTGTCCTCACGGCTGGCCTATTTGTTGTGCCCCTGTTGGCTTCCGGTCCGGGTGCTCCTTCAGTCGTCTACGTATGGCGTGCAGAGCGATGGCGCTTGGAAGTAGGACCTGGTGCGTTCGGGGCACTATTAGATGCTTGAATCTTGAGAGACAATCTCTTCTTCTTCCTATTTGTTGCAGGAACAGAGAACGATCAGGGGTAATCGGCTATGATAGCCACCTGAGATCGGTCAACGCTCTCTTGACATAAGACTACGTCTTAAAATTCATTTAGAAGATCGAGTCTTCGTGAAAACCCGGATCAACATTATGCGAAAGTTTTCGGGCTGGGGACCGGACAGTCGACTGCCTCAATAAAGCTCCTCCGTTCCTATTCACGTCATATTAAAAGACTTCAGTCAAATAAAGAATGAAATGGAAACCCCGAACTATGTTTGTAGAGGAGAAAGGCTTACCCATTCGATGGGATTATGGCTTGAATAACTTTCCTTGGTGGTCTGAAAAAATCTTCTTGCTCTCCCTTATATAGATCGACAAGGGCGGCGGCCAGCGCCGTCTGATTGGCATGTCCCAATCTCTGGGAGCGAGTGGTGTCACTTGTACCGATTTAGCGCCATAGGGATGTATCCTCTGTTGGAGGGGCTGCATGCACTTGGTGATGGCGGCAGCCATGACATCGGGCAAGGTTAGGTTGTGGTGGGTATGCATCCGCACCTATGCCGCCAAACGTTGTACTTCAACATTGTCCTGTAGGGACAAAGTCTTCGGCCCCTAGTTGTACATGTTCTTCAAAGGGCCATCAGAGTATTAGGGAAGAACTCTCCAAGCTGGCTCGAATAGGGGGTGTCTTCAATATAAAACCACTCTGAAGTCCATTCTTCGGATTCCTTCGACGTACCCACTAGATACCCCGTTGCCGCTATTCAGCATACTTCGTCTCTACCGACCTCCAAGATTGCCTTGTCCCGAGTTCGAGGGACAAGGCAGAAGTACTTCCTCCATAGCTCGAAATGCACCTCGTAGCCTAGGAACATCTCGCAGAGGGCTACAAAGCCCGAGATGTGCAGGATTGACCCTTGGGTGAGGTGGTGGAGTTGGATCCCATAGAATTCCAACAATCCCCTCAGGAATGGGTGGATGGGAAACCCGAGCCCCGCAGGAGGAAGGGAATGAAGCATACGTGTTCCCCCTTTTAGGATTGGGGAAACGCTTCGTGAAAACCTCGTTGCTATAGGAAGTTAAACCTGAGCGGGTCACCGCCAGATCCGAAGAAGGGAGATACCCCTGGGTCCCTAGATTGTGCAGCCGTAGGAGCGATATAGAGCAGCTGGTCAAGTCTCCGGGACGTGAGCCATAGGGGCGCGCGGAAGAGATGGGGACACTTGCCATGTTTTTGTGGATCTTCTGCTAGGACTTTTTCTTTTGGGGAGAAGGAGGAGGATCTAGTCTAAACCGCGATCCTATTTACTTAAATGGTGTAGCCTTCGTTGCGGAAGGGCAGCACCGTAAAAAATCGCTAAACCACTCGCCTCCCCACGATATGCGAGAATCGAGGAATGCTGGCGGTTATTATAATGGACCTGGAGAGCCCGTGACGCTTGGAATTTCACTGAAAACTGGTCGGTTGCCGAATAAAAAGGAGTATGGGACTCGCCTTGCAAGCCGAAGATTATTAAGATCATCCGGATATACGTCGGCGTTGAAGACTAGTTCGGGGGATACTGAGGGAGTCCTGGATTTAGGGGTCCCACGGGTCGGACTATATGGGCCGCAAGGTGACCATTGGATTATCAGGGGCCCCGTTGCTAGGGCGGAGGCTTTTAGAAGGCGTGGTGTGTTCTCCAAGATTTTCAGCTAGAGATAGGCATGTTTATCTCTTCGGCATGTAACCGACCATGTGTAAACCCTAAGTACCCCCGGTGTCTTTATAAACTGGAGGGTTTTACATTGTAGGAACAGAACAACTCATCTAGGGTGAGCTAGTCGATCTCGAGGTAGATAAACTCTGTAACCCCCAAATCATCAATACAATCAAGAAGGACGCAGGGTATTACCTCCATAGGAGGGCTCGAACCTTGGTAAAACCTTGTTCCCTTGTCTCCTGTTACCATCGCTTCTAGTCTCACACCTTGGGACCCCCTACCCGAGATCCGTCGGTTTTGACACCGACACCATACCTTTCTTAGGTGTCACCGAGGGCTCCACCATCCCGCTAGGGCAAGTGCGCCTCCTAGTCACCTTCGGCACCCACAGGAACTATCACACGGAATTCATTGACTTCAACGTCTCGCACATCGGCTTGCCTTACAACTCCATATTGGGCTATACTATGCTCTCCAAGTTCACGGTTGTGACCGACCACGCCTACGGCCTCATCAAGATGCCCGGATATAACCGCGTTAGCACCGTTTGTTGCGACGAGAAGGACACGTTGCACACCCTCGTGTATGCGTACATGTCCCCCTTCACTTACCCTCACGATGTAGACATCCTGGGGCCTGTCGAGGGAGCGCCTTCAAGGAAGAAGCCCCTCCTCCCTCAGGAGCTGGTCAGGCCCAAGAGGGCATCGCCAGATGTGATCTGTGTTGGGTTTTACATGAAGAGGAACGGGTAATTACATCATGATACGGGTAAGTATTTTCCTCAGTTAAGAAACCAAGAATTATCGACAAATAGGAATATCAATCCACAACCATCTTCAGTGGCTGCACACAAAACAGCAAACAACTTGCGCCCAACGCGGCAAGACGGTTGTCAATCCCCTTGATCTCGTTATTTGCAAGCAAGTGAAGTGTGTAGATAATTGTAAAATGCAAAATAAAATAAATAATAAATAATAACAGCAAGGTAATGATAGGTTTTGTAAATATATAAGCGAATAGACTCGGAGACCATAGTTTTCCCTAGTAGCATCTCTCATGTAGGCAGCATACGATGGGTAAACAAATTACTGTTGGGCAATTGATAGAAAAGTGCATAGTTATGTGATATTCACGACAATGACCATCTGTATATAGGCATCATGTCCATAAGAAAGTAGGCCGACTCCTTCCTTAACCTATTACTATTACTCCACTTCCAGAGCGCTTATATGCTTGTTTCTCTATGACAAACAGAGTAATGCTTGGAGAACGATGACATGATGTAGACAAACTAAACATAATCAATATGAATAGACCCATCATTTTATCCTTAGTGGAAGCAACAAAAATATGTCCCTTGTCTCCTCCTGTCACTGGAATATAGACCACCGCCAGATTGAACCCACTACAACGCACCGCTCACAGTGAAGAAATATCATTCTAGTTGGCCAAGCTATATCAATACCTCAAAGAGATTTATGAAGCTATAATGATGATGCAAATAGGAGTCGTAATATTCAAAGGCGACTCAAATATTGTTCATGAATTTGAAATATAAACCAACAATTGATCGGATCCCAACAAACGCACCGTACAAAAGAATTACATCGGTTAAATCAAAGCAAAGATACGATGATCATTGTATTGAAGATCAAAAGATGGAGAGCCATCTAGGTACTTAATACGTACCGGTAGCTCAGTGGTGAACTACTCACACATCATCATAAGGGTAGCATAGTTGATGAATACGCCCTCCATGATCGACCCCCCTCCGACATGGTGCCAAAACGGAGCTCCAGATAGGATCATGGTGGAACTGACACTAGCGGTGAAAGAAAAAGTGTTTCGGGATGGCCTCTACAGTTTTTGGAATATATGTGAATTTATAGGCCATGGAATGGGGGTAGGATGGCCACCAAGGAGGGACAAGTCATCAGGGCGCGCCGACCCCCTTGGGCACGCACTGTTGGCTTGCGCCTCCCTCGTGTGGCCTTTGGTCTTCTCCCGAAGCTTCCAGGTCTTCTTTTGGTCCTGAAAAAAATCATAAAAATGTTTTGTGGAAATTGGACTTCGTTTGGTATTGTAAACCTGAAAAGTAAAAAACATGTATAAAACAACAAATGGCATCGGGCACTGGGTCAATAGGTTGGTGCTCAAAAATAATATAAATTGGTAAATTATTACCACAAAAGTATCCTAGAATGATAATATAAGGTCATGGAACAATCACAAATTATAGATACATTGGAGATGTATCAGCCTCCCCAAGCTTAATTCCTACTCGCCCTTAGTAGGTAAATGATAAAAAGAGAATTTTTGATGTGGCATGCTACCCAATATGTAATCTTTTGCATGTATGCTCATTGAGAAACGATGAATTAGCAAACATCAACATCATACTATTTATAGGCACAAGCAACAAAATCATCAATCATTCAAAGTATACGATCCTAAAAGAATGTTTACCCCCATTCATTTTATCACATTAGCAAGGCATGCCTCCATCTTCACCACATTAATACAAATGTCAACCACAATGGTGTCCAAGTTGGGCAATTGGATCATAGTTTTCAATGTGCGTCAACCTTTTATTCTTCATGCAATACATGAGCATGAACCATGGACATATCATAAAGGTTGAATATAATATTATGGTAGATATCAAAGGGGTAAAAAGAGGACAATACAATCTCGCATCAACCTGTCGTATCGATGGGCTATGGATATGCCCATCAATAGATGCCAATGCAAGGAGTAGGTTTTGCCATGCAAATGATGCGCTAGAGTTACAAATTTACGAAAGCTCAACTGAAGCTAGGGGTGTCCATCCAACTTGCTTGCTCATGAAGACCTCGTGAATTTGAGGATGCCCATCATCGGAATATACAAGCCAAGTTTATAATAATGAAAAACTAATTCCCACAAGCATATGAAAATAACATAACATGAGACTATCTATATAAAGTACAAGGTGCCACTTTGAGGCACAAGTGTGGTAAAGGATAGTAGCGAAGTCCCTTCTCTCTTTTTCTCTCATTTTCATTTGGCCTCCCCCATTTTTATTTCCTCATTGGGACAATTCTCTAATAATTATGATCATCACACATTTATTTACTTACAACTCAATATGAAAACTTTATATGAGGAACTATGAAATAATATGACTCAATATGAATGCCTCTGGCAGTGTACCAGGATGTCCACTGATCTAGCATGACATGTACAAAAAATATGATGAATGGTGGCATTTCCACAAATAATGTGTCAGCTCTATATGATCATGCAAAGCAATATGATGATGAACGAAATAGTCATAATATTTAACAGTGGAATTTGCATGGGAGTATATCTTGGAATGGCTATGGAAATGCCAGAATAGGTAGGTCTAGTGGCTGTGTGATAGAGTGTATCAGTTCACTGGTTTTGCATGCACCGGCAAACGTTGCATTGATCCTCGACGTGAGAATGGGCAAGGCACGGTACCGAAGAGGCTAACAAAATATGAGGTGGAGAGATTGCGTATGTCCATGGGTTCACATTAGTCACGAAAAACTAATATACTTATTGCAAAGTTTTATTAGTTTTATCACAAATCAAAGTATTACCCGCATGACCCGAGGGAGGAGGTTGGGAGGAGTTAATCATCGCGCGTCTCTAACCCAAAACAACACTAGGATTTAAACGAGGAATAGAAATGCTCACACATCCCCACCATCCCTTTTTAATATTAAGAAAAACAGGAAATTAACACCTATTAATACCTATGCTGCTACGAATCATGAATTATGCACTCAAACCTTTTCTGCATTACCACATCAATATCATTAACCCACAATTTGTCTTTTACGTGCTACAAGATGGTTTTGATTATCACTCATTGAATACCTATTATTTTTGGACTAGTATTATCAACCATGCAAATTACCATCACTATTTATTAACTCTCAAACAAATATAAGTGAAGAACGAGAGTGCAATTATTTATACAAAATCTATATGCCATTGTGTTCAAAAAGATATAAGTGAAGTTCTAGAGCAACTCCTAAGCTCAAAAGATATAAGTGAAGCACATAGAGTATTCTAACATATTATGATGAAGGTGTGTATCTCTCAAGTAGATGTCTCCAGATGATGAAGATTGTGGAAAAATAAAAATAAACGTAAATAATAGCAAACTTTTCTCCAATCAAAACTTATATCATGTGACGAATAAAAATATACCTCCAAGTGGCATACCGATGGATTGAGACGAAATAGGGGACACCTCTGGATGCATCCCCAGGCTTAGACGCTTTAGTATTCCTAGAATATTACGTCGGGGTGCCTTGGAATACCCAAGCTTAGAATCATGCGGCTCCTTATTCTTCGTCCATCGTGTTAACACCCAAAACTTGAAAACTTCAATCACACAAAACTCAACAAAACTTCATGAGATCCATTAGTATAAGCAACATCTCAAATACTTTAGGTAATGTTATCAATTTATTTATATTTCATTATTACATAATAGTTAATGTATTATAAATTCTCCATGGCTTATACACCCTGATAAAATCCATAGCATCTTAAAAACAAACAAACTATGCAAGCAAAAATAGAATCTGTTTATAACAGAAAAGTCTGCAAAGATCTATAGATAACCTACTCATGTAACTATAACAATTCAGAAAAACTAGGAAAACCTGAAGAATTTTATATAAATAGTGTGTAAAAATTTCACATCAAAACGGCATTCCAGTAAAATTAGAGAAATTGTGCACTAGATGCTAAAGTTTATATTTTTGCGCCGTATCAATTCTACTCATCTAGTGAGTCATCCTAAAGGCTTTACCTGGCACAAACACTAATTTAAACAAAAAAACACAATTATTATAAAGGCAATAATTAATTCATCACACCAGAACATAAAGTAAAAATTATAAGTAAAGATAGATATTGGGTTGCCTCCCAACAAGCGCTATTGTTTTATGCACTTAGCTAGGCATAATACATAGTTTTAAGTGTTGTCATCTTTGACAATCCACCCATAAGTAAATGATTTTTTTGATTCATAAGGTAGTTTAATTCTGTTCCTAGGTAAGTGTTTCGTCCCTTTTTTTAATGGGAATTGGAACCTTATGGTTCCCTCTTTCATATCAATAATTGCACCTATAGTTCATAAGAAAGGTCTTCCAAGTATTATCGGACAAGTATGATTGCAATCAGTATCAAGCACAGTAAAATATACACGCACATAACTATTATTTGCAACAATAAGAACATCATGTATTCTGCTTAAAGGGTTTTTTAATGGTAGAATTCATAAGAGGCAAGTTGAGGGAACAATCTTGAATATTTGTGAGACCACGCACATCAAAAAGAGTTTTAGGTATAGTTGAAACACTAGCACCAAGGTCACACAAAGCATTATATTCATATTAATTTATCCTTACTTTAATAGCAGGTTCCTGCTCATCATGCAATTTACTAGCAACAGAAACTTCAAGCTCAAGTTTCTCATCATAAGATTTTATCATCGTTTCCACTATATGATTACGGAAAGCCTTGTTTTTTTCATAAGTATTCGGTGACCTAATAATGGTTTGAAAAAAATAAATATATTCTACTAAAGAGCAACTTTAAAATGGAAGTCCTTGTAATCCAAGATAGAGGTCACACCACTTGTTAAAGTTTTAACCTCTCCAAACTAACCTTTTCAGTTTTAGCATTAGAATCATCACCCTCCAAGCAAACGAAATGCTCTCTAGCTAGATTTGACTCATCTCCAGACCTTTATCATTTATATTTAGATAAGTAAACAAATATTCTATAGGATAAATGCCAATCATTTTAAGATCTTCATCATGACTCCCGTAAAAACCGGGTGGGAGAGCTTTTTCTGAGAATTCCTGCTTAGCTTTCAACTTAACGGTCCTCTCCTTACTTTCATTAATAGATATTTGGATAGCTTTAATAGTATCATTAAAATCATGCTTGGGTGGAAAAGTTTTCCTTTTAAGAGTTTCTACATGAAGAGCAATTATATCCATGTTTTTATCCATAGTATTAGTCGTATGCAATTTTTCTTCTACCATCGTATTAAAAATCGGTTGAGAACTAAGAAATTCTTTAATTTTGTTCTCAAGATAAGAGGGTGTCCTATTAGAATTTGTATAAGAATTGCCATATGAATTACCACATGAATTTCCATAGTTCTTAGAGGAGTCACCGGGATATGGCCTAGCATTGAAATTTCCTCTATAAGCATTGCTGTTGAAATTGCTTCGCGAGATAAAGATCACATCAATAGCGTCATTATTTTTCTAAATAAAAGTAGAAAAGGCATATAATATGGATCAACATGGCTATTTTTGCTAGGAACCATATTCATAAGAGCATCGACTTTTTCACTCAAAGTAGTGATTTCCTCGACATAATTTATCTTCTTACCATTTGGATATCTCTCGGTATGCCATTGAAAATTTGTCATGATGTTGTATAGAAGTTTTGTGGCCTATCCTAAGGTCACATTCATAAAGGTACCACATGCAGTAAATCTACAAGGTTTCTAGAAAAAAAGTTTATTACAGCATAGGAATTTTCGTTACTCATCCACAAGTTTAACCCATGAGTATGAGAATTTCTAATCGTCAATTTCATTCTCTCCCAAGATTTTGCAACATGTTCTTGATCATGTTGTTTAAAGTTCATAATTTGATTCTGAAGGGAGATGATCTTAGCACAAAGAAAGTACTTGGAAATTCAAGCATCTTTACACTCATCCCATGTTCCAATAATATTACGTGGTAAAGATGAAAACCAAGCATTAGCATTATCATTGTCCATGTACTTTTTTGCAAGTCACAAAGTTCAACAAAAGTATTAAGATGAGTATCGGGATCGTCATTACGACTTCCCAAAAATTAATCTTTCATCACAAGATTCAGCAATGCAGTATTAATATCAAAAGCCTCCACACTAGCGGCGAGTGGTATAGGCGTACTAATAAAATCATTGTTATTATTATTTGAGATATGGTGACCGAGCAAGCAAAGTAACAAACAGGACAAGTAAACTTGCAAGCAAAGAAGTAAACTGACAAAAAGCAAAGATAAATATTTTTTAAATTTTTTAATATTTATGGATAAATCTAAATATAATAAAAAATAAAAATGATAACAATTCAATGATAATTTGTGTGAAGTTACTTGATAGTTTGTGATGATATTCCCCGACAACGGCGACAGAAATCATTCCTGGTACTTGTGATCTGCGTTGCGTTTCCCGTGAAGAGGAACGGGTAATTGCAGTATAATACATATAACTATTTACCTCATATAAGAAACCAAGGTTTATCGAACCAATATAAATATCAATCCTTGACCATCTTTAGCGGCTGTACACAAAAGAGAAAACAACATGCAGCCAACACAACAAGAGGGTTGTCCATCCCCTTGATCTCGTTAATTGCAAGCAAGTGAAGTGTGTAGATAATAGTAGATAATTGTAAAATGAAAAATAAAATATAATGTAAATAATGGCAGCAAGGTAATGATACGTTTTGTAAATATACAAGTGAATAAACCTGGGGGCTGAGTTTTCCCTAGATGCGTCTCTCATGTAGGCAACATACAATGGGTAAACAAATTATTGTTGGGTAATTGATATAAAAGGCATAGTTATGTGATATTGACGGTAATGATCCTCTTTATATAGGCATCATGTCCATAAGAAAATAGGCTGACTCCTGGTTGCACCTATTACTATTACTCCACATCAAGAGTACTTCTATGCTTGCCTCTTTACGTAATAAGTTCATGACAAACAGAGTAATGTTTGGAGAACAATGACATGATGTAGACAAAGTAAACTCAGTCAATATGAATAAACCCCATCATTTTATCCTTAGTGGAAATAATACAAAGAGATGTCTTGTCCCCTTCTGTCACTGGGATATAGCACACCGCCAGATTGAACCCACTACAATGCACACCTCTCACAGAAGAAACATCAATCTTGTTGGACAAAATATTTCAAAAGAACGGAGAGATTTACAAAGCTATAATAATAATGCAAATAATATCGTAATATTCAGAGGTGACTCAAATAATTTTCATGAATAATCTGAAATATGAACCCACAATTCATTGGATCCCAACAAACGCACCGTACAAAAGAATTACATCAGATAGATCAAAGCGAAATTGCGATGATCATTGTATTGAAGATCAAAATAGAGAGAGATAGTCATCTGGGTACTAACTACAGACCTGTAGGTCTGTGGTCACACATCATCATCAGGTCAACAAGGTTGATGAAGAGGCCCTATGTGATTGATCCCCCATTTGACAGGGTGCTGAATGGAGCTCCAGATGATCTATGTGCAACAGAGACATGTGGCGGAGGAAAAGTGTTTCGAGATGCCTTCTATGGTTTTTGGAATATATGTGAATTTATAGGCCTCTGGTCTTCTCCTGAAGCTTCCATGTATTATTTTGGTCCAGAAAAAATCATAATTTTTTTGGGGGCAATTGGACTTCATTTGGTACTGTAAACCTGAAAAATAAAAACATGCAGAAAACCTCAACTGGCACTTGGCACTGGGTCAATAGGTTAGTGCTCAAAATAATATAAATTGGTAAATTATTACACAAAAGTATCCTAAAATGATAATATAATAGCATGGAACAATAAAAAATTATAGATACATTGGAGACGTATCAGCAGGCGCATGTGCATCGACTTTGTCTCCCTCGACCAGGCTCGCCTCGCGAGGCCCTCCCTTTCTCCATCTCCTCTGATGCGCGTGCCTATCGGCTTGGAGAGCGCAACCATCTCCGCAAGGCTGGCGTGCATGAGCTTGGAGTACCGCACGATAGTGTGGTTCCCGACGGAGGGTGTTCTGGTACAAAACAGATGGAACATCCTCCATCACTATAAGTTCTATCCGTGCTCCATAGATATGCGTGTGACGAAGTTGTACACGCTCCAGGGCTGTCTCCACCTAGGCTGCCCTCAGCACGTGAGAGCCCCTTCTCACTCTCATGGAAGCCCCATGCTCAGTGCTGGCGGATACACCATGCTCAAACATGGTGGACTTTTTTCAAATGAGAGCAATTTTCAGCTCCATCAACCTCAGGCTGATATGTTCTGTCACGACAACATTTCTATCATCCTTCGAGGGCGCTTTTTAGACGCACTAACCGCACGCCGACCCTTTGTCAAACAAAGAAACATGTATCTTTCTGTTATGTAATGAACCTACTTCATGCATCAATAAAGCTCATTTATTCTCAGCCTTTCGTACGCATATGGCTGAGCTTACCACAATAAGGGTGTGTGCTCATGATCTCCCCTATGTGTGCCGCACGAGCAGGGGATAGGCACGACGTCGGTGCTCGAGTCAGTTCCTGCAGCGCTACAACAACCCAAACGGCCGAGCTCTGGCTTCTGGGCCTGTTCCGGTGTACGTCACCTCACCAGATCTTTGGTGCCTGGATCTCCTCGTGCAACACTCACAAGCAACCTCGCGAGCACACCCTGCTGAGTCACTAATTAAACTCGTTAGTTTACCTAGTGAAGGACATCGAAGGCTTTAGGAGCCCCATGCCTCGCGAGGCATCATGGGTGGCATCCCCAAGGCGAAAGTCCTCGCCAGCTGACATGCCTTAAGAGCCGCTCCCTATGGAGGGTCTGCTTCAGCGCCAAGCACCTCACGAAGCTAGGTCTCAAAAATCTCTAGGTTTCCCTCACCCTCGTTTTACCCCCAAAGCATCCTGATTCCCTTGGCACGAGCCGCCAGAACATCAAATGGGTGACCCCGAGCATCCCACCTCAGGGTCTCCTACCGGCCCTAAGAGGCCTACACCCTCTAGCCTTGCTAAGCCCACGCTACAAGCATGTCAGCGATGGTTCATCTTGCCTCGGAGGCTGGGACCCAGAGACGTAGGGCAAAGAGGCGGCATGAGAAGGGGAAGAGGCATCTAGGGAGGAAAATAGGAATGGAGAAAGCACTGGATACTTAATACAAGAGTATCGCAAAGATGTCTTCACGCCCCCGCGGGGCCGTACCTACTTTATTACAGGGGTGAGCAAAGGAAACCTAAGTTCATGGGTCGCCGCTTTTGCTGCCGTCACTCGACGACTCATGGGAAACCTAAGTGCATGGGTCGCCTCGGCCATTAAGGTGTAGCTCTTGACAAAGTCGTCCATGTGCTCTTTCATGGCCTCTTCGCACTACTACAGAATGGTCAAAAGAGGACGCATCAATCAGAGACCCTTCGTCGAAAATATGTTCGATGCATGAAACACAAACGGTATAGTTCAAGCTCCATCGCTAATGATACGAACTGTGTGCGTAGGTGGATCCATCAAATACGATTCAAAGAGTAGTTGCGTTTGCGATCTATGACAGACAGTTTGTTCTTATGAACCGTCTGTGATTAGCTAAGATAACTGAAATAGTTAGCAAAACCACATATGTGTGTGAAGTACGACATATAGTTCGCTTAGATAAACTATGTGTGCTGATACAGCAGAACACACAAACGACTCGGCATAACAAGATGTGTGGGATATATAGCAAACGGGTCAGCAATGAGAATCATGTGCGAACACTAGAAATAACTCAAACGATTCATACTGACAAGCTATGTGTGTTGTGGCCAGATGGTTGTTGCCAAATAATTGTGAGTGATGGATGAATTCATTACGGATGCTACATTGGGAAGTGTCGTTTCCCTGTATTAATATTGCAGATGTTTTATTATTTCAAAGCGTGTGCCTTCACATCAATCCGTCCTCCTCTCTCGCGTCTTGTCACCACGTTACTGCTCGAGGACTCCCATGCACGCTTCGGCACCGCTTTTGGCCACACGCCCGCTGGATGATCCCGTTCCCACGTATAACCGTGCAAGTTCCCACGCATAAAACCGTGCTATGGCTCTAGCTTCCTGCCCGGCTTGGTTAAATCCCCAATGATTGTCGGCCTGCTATATAAACCCTCACGGATGGCAACTCCACATTTCCTTCATCTCCCCTCCCCATAGTTTGTCTAGTTTTCTTATCCCCCAATCGCCAATGGCACCGGCCATTCATCGTCACCCGACCACTCCGCCATAGGACAACTCCAGCTGTGAGGCTTCAACGCGTCGGCGTGGCTGTCCTCTGAAATGTGTACTGCATGTGGCATCTCTGGTGGGTGTGCGCACGCCACCAACTACACGCCCCACCGCCATGTCGGCAGCCGCCGAAACCGACACCCCACCATCATCCGTCTTTGCCACGACCCCGCCGTCAAGTGGCGGGATCATCACACGCGCCGCCACAGTGGCACGAATGTGAGAGGTAGAGTCCGCCAAAGGCCCGCCTCCAAGCTTCTGCATTGCAACCCTTGTGCTACATCTACTTCCTAGAGAAGAAGGTGGGGTACCAGGTCGCACAGATGATGAAGCTCACCGATGTTGTGGCCCCAGGAGAAGCCGCAGTGGCGGCACGGAATGCGGAGATCTATGCAGAGTCCAGTCACTTCGACGAGGGGCGTCTTGAGTGCCGGAGGGTAGCACTAGCAGGCAACGGACACATCTCCACCAACTCATCGGCAGGCTCCTCCTCCACTTGCTCTTACTGGGCATGCTCAATTCTGCGTGAAGTAGTACAAAGACCCTTTATAGTACTAGTATTTAGGGGCTATTTTGTTCAGTTCATCTAACTATAGAAATGGTTGAACTGCACTGTGTACTTTACTTTAGCTAGTATTTATAGTTGAACTAGCTATTTCAGTTTGTTTTTGGCAACAACTGGGGAAAAGTTTGTTCGGTTCAACTGTCGAGTTGAACTATATTGTAAAAGATCATTGCTTAATGTATGAATGAAACACATGTTTAAAGTTAATGTCAGTCGCAAAATTACACCCTAATTGCGATTTCTTTCCTGCAAAACATGACAAATGCCAGTGCTACAATGTTGACAAATGCTAGTGTTACTAGATTGACAGATGCCCATGTTTCTGATTTGACACATGGCAATTTAAACATATGATAGACGCAAATGTTCCTGGATTGTGTGTACTAGGCACATGGATTGTATTCTTGAAACGTTTGGGATGACGCATTGCACTGATCCTTAGCGCCAATATTTTGACATGGCTTACGGGCGAAGGAAAGATAGTTGTCGACCTGCAGATGGGTATTCAACCTGAACCATTTGTGATGAGTGTTTACTCAGATAAAACTATGATTGTTTTTTGTTTGCTATTGGAATTTAGAGATAAATGCTTAGTTCTTCAAACCATGCATTTAATTCAGTGAAGCTTTCACTTTACATTCATACAATCGAGAAACAATATAAAGAAAACTAGCGGCACTGAGAGAAAGCTGTCGACGGCGGTGGCCCAATCAACTGAGAGTGCCGGGACGGCTGTAGGCGCGCACACGGGCACGAGCACGGTGGGTGCAGTTGCACGCAAGGGGTCAGGCACCATGGCTGTAGTCACACGCACTGGGACCGGCGTGATGTGTTCAAGGGAGCGCACGAGCACGGGGCGGGAGTAGGCGCTGCGGCTTGCAAGTACACGAGCTCGCACAGGTCGGCAAGGACCTCCGTGACGCCCGCGGTTTCCAGCGTTGTGATGATGTTGGATGACCAGCCCATCAATGCCATGGGGATGGTTGTTCGCACGAGTGCACTGATGGTTGCTAGCAAGTGCGTCGGGGTAGCATCCGCTACAGCATGCAGCTCCTCCCGTGCCATTTCCATGGCGTCCCATTCGTCTTTATGTTCTATCTCTTTCGGCTTGGTGTCAACTTCACCAAACCGGAAGACTAGTGGCATGTGATCCTTCTGCACCATGGCGTAGGTCGCCATGGAGGTGTGAATATCAAAGGTGCTGTGAGGCAAAGATATATGGAGGATTGTGAATGAGTGGGAAGTAAATCCCCTCTTAAACAATGCCTCGGGCTCCACTGATGGACTGGTTCGAAGCGAGGAGGGCCGATATAGAGGTTGTCGAAATCAAGGATCCACAGACTCAACGAGTTTCAAACTCTAGGGCATGTGCAAAGATCTCAACCATCTTGACGTCCAACCTCGTCACCGCATAGCCAAGCCGCATTGAGTACGTGTGAGTGGGCAAGAAGATGAACACAGAGATTTACCTAGTGTCATAATTTTCTGAAGGCAGATGTAAAATGACTTAGGTTTGAGGCCATCGCTAAGGCGGTGGACTCAAAGGGGTTGGTCGGGACGAAAGACACGGGTTTACCCATGTTTGGCCCCTCGATTTGCGTATATTGATTGGAGTATCGATTACAACGGAGCATATTCGCCTGACCTAGCTCTCGATTGATTGGTTTTTGTCTAAGCCGTCCCCGGGTATTGCCTTTATATAGGAGCTCAAGACCCTGGGTTACACCAGTCCAAACCGACTCTTACAATGTGTCTGGCTCCGTCTCTAAGCTGCCTTGCCTATCCTAGCAAGGTGCCTGCGGGCGGTTCACCCGCCCAGGTCCCGTGCCTTCTTTCTGTCTCTAGGCCTCCGTCTCAGCCCATCTAGGGAGCCGCCGTGCGGCCTAGCCTTTTTCTTCTAGACCATGTGATAGCGAGCCGCCAGGTATGACCCGGCCTCTCCTGGGCGGTTCTTACAACGGGGTTATATCCCCAACATTAGGCCCCAGCTTCATTTGAGGTTGCCCATGTCAATCTTCATTTTATTCGGTGGCGAGTCTCATGTCCTTGTCACCTGAAAACAAAAAGAATTCATAACCCATTGTGACGTGACTTGCGGGTATGCCGAAAAGATTCTATGACGTTTGCAAATGGATCTTCTTATTAAACGGTCGGCCCAAAAATCGAGGCATCCACTTTGATCAACCATCATTTCAGCTCCCCGATTCCCACGCGCACAGTTTGGTATCCCATCTCTTAAATAGGGCCACGAGTTTTTTTCTTATTCTCCGCCGCCACCATCCTTCTTCATCCTCCAGACTCCTGCGCTCCCTGAGCTCCACCGTGCCGGTGGGATCTCGTCGTCGGCATCAACCTTGGCCACTGCATCAACTTGAACGATCCAGATTTTCATCCACATCGACCGCATCCGTGCGGTACCCCTCCCTACCCCTATCTGATCTGTAGTTACCTTGCCTGAATCCTTTCAAGCTTGTCAGGCCTCCATTATTGTGCCCTGCTTGTTCATCCAATCGTCCCTTCTAATGCAAACTGATAAATAGTCCTTTGAATCTCGCAATGTTGTTAATCCATCACCACTATCCGTACAGAGCCAACAATGGCTCATCCTATATCTACATCCTGCTCCTTTTCTTCCGCCAACTTCTTGTTCTTCCACGACTCCTCTTTTAGGGTTCAATAAAATTTGATTTTTCCTTGCGTGTAGATCTTGTAGTCACGGTATAATGTGTGAAACCTATTTGTCCGCCCTTAGCAATATTTGTAGCATGGTATTGCCCACTTAACACGCCATCGAATCACCGGTTCTTTCGATGAACTATATTGGCGGCTTAGCATCACACTATTTAGTTTATCATTCGTCCTGATTGTCTGGCGTTTTCTGACCCGCCTCGTCCTGCACCTTTCACAGTTTGACCCGCCGTCATGTCTTGAGAACCTGCATCCTATGATTGGGTCGGCTCTAGAGTCATCCTACATTGCCGGCTCAAAATGTTATTCACTGGCGGGTTCCTGGGCCATAGAGGAAACCTACCACTAAGGAAGGGGAAATTGTCATATTCGCCGATCACCTTCTCCGTAGTTTCAGTACGCCCGGATCAAAATTCTTCTGAGACGTCCTCCACTTTTTTAAACTACACCCTCAAGACATTTCCCCAAATTCTGTCTCCAACATGTGCAACTTTCAAGTCATGTGCGAGATGTACTTACAAGCAGAGCCATCTGTCGACCTCTTCCGCGACTTCTTCTACTTCAACCGCCAAATAGAAGTGGCAGCTGGACCAAGCTTGGAGCTCGGCGGAGTCTCTATCCAGCGACAAAGAGATCTGGTCTATCCGTTTGTCCTTATGCCAAGCCACCCCAAAGACTAGAATAGAACTTGGTTTTACTGCAAAGACACCTCCCCGAAAGGAGAAAATCCATTGTCGGGTTACCATCCCCTTCCCGGCTCTGTACTTCCACTGAACTTCTGGACCGGATGTCTGCTATGACACGAGCGAAGTATGCCCCACCTTTCGCAAAAATCAAGGCCCTTCTGGCAAACAGTTTGACTGGAGTTGACTTAACCTACTATTGGATCTCATGGAATGTCTTACCACTAAGCCGGCGAATACACAGGCAACGAGAATGATCCTCTCTGCTTCAACCACACACCTCTGATAGAAGAAAATGTTAATTCTGCTGTCAAAGGACTTCTCTGCGAATCCCAGGAGGCTTGCTGTATGATCGGGCTAAAACCCTTCTGCATCACAAATCCAGCTCCAGACGTAAGGACGACTTTCAAATTTGCTTGCTCTTTGTCTTGACTTTGTATATGGCAAGTTTAAACCTTTTGGCGTCTTTGCCTATAGGCCAACTCTAGCTTCTGGAAGAAAAAATACACTCTCCCCACGAAGAAGAAGTCTCCGGGGGGTAACGTCTGTGGCCGTAAGCAGAAGACTTCGGCTCAAAACCTGCTTCGGGGTTGACGATTCAGCGGTAGAACTTGACACCCTTGGCATTCTTTTTATGCAAATTATTGACAATGATTGTAGATAGGAGGACACTGAAATGAGCCACGCCAACGCCCCTGAGGTAACTTACATTTCTTCTAACTCAGAAATCTTATCACAAGAGAAGATATGACGGGTCGTCCGAAAAGTTCCTTTTTCACATCCTTTCGCTTACATAGATCCCGAAATTTTCTTGAAAAAACAACAACACGATTCTCGGTGTTAGACCCGGAGCACCGGCTCTGAGGATTTTCTGGCCGGCTTACCCAACTCCCCGGCGCCGTAGAAACGTCCCGGTGAGGTACTTTCTTACTAAAAATCCGATATCCGTCTTATACTCTTGTACTGTTGTCTTACTCTTGGGTTTTATTGTCTTAATTTATAGGAGTCACCTCCTTCGTCTGGCGACTCGACTGCCTCCAAGATTCCTCCTATGAAATCAACCCAGAATATGCCTTTTACCCTACCGTGTATATATTATATGTATTGTCTTTGCACTGCATAATGATTCTTTACACTTCTAGGGCTCAAGCCAAACATAGGAAGACAAGCGGGTCCACCATTCATCCTACCGCCCAAAAGCCGGACACTACTGAGCCGTCTCCCTCCACTCATACTGAACCTTCTAACACTAACAAGGAGGCACCCGAGTGCTCTCCTCCACCCTCAAAGCCGGAGGGTCATCACATGTCGACTTCTGACAGTCCAACGGCTGATCCTAAGCTGCCCAGTCCTACCACCGAAGACTAGTCTCTTCCCGATGTTACCATCACCGGGACGGGTTATCAATCCCCAACTCATCATGTATTGGCAAAACACTCCAGCAAGATTGATACTTGCTCTTGAGAGAAGCTTGACTTCACATTCCCCGTCTTGGAGAAGATAACTTCAGATGATCTGCACGCTGGCTATTTGAATCACCTTTCTGCCAGCCGTAACATGGAGACCAAACTTGTTTACTGAAGAAAAAATATGAGGTATCTTTCATCTCCCGCATTTCTCTTATACCCTTCTATAGCCCCCACGAACCGGTGTAATATTGCAAATAATGGACCGGGTCTTCCAAACCTTTGACTTTCTGTAGAGAACTTAACCTGTAGCCCCCAACTAACGAATTAAATTGCATATAACCAACCGAGGAACAACTCAAGCTCACATCAGAAGAGCTGAAGACTCTCAAGGACCACATATCCTAGATGACTACTACTATCTTTCGTAAGTATGTACGGCTTAGAAATTTTCTTGTGGAAAAAATGCCTACCAAGGGGCTTATCATTTTGAATCTTTCCTTGTAGGCGCAAGGAGACGTCAACTATCCTTTGATAGTTTGATGAAATTGAAGGCAATATATACTTTGACTGAGCAACTCTAGAGTGGAGCCCTCTTTACCATCAAGGCCACGATGACAGCCAAGTATGTTCCCAAATTTATGAAGGGCGTTATAGAAGTTTTGTCAACTTTTCCCAAACAGGTGGACGAAATGAGGCGACCATCCGCCAGGAGTGGGGCCATAGTTGCGCTAAGCTAGTCCTTGGCCTTTGCTCCTGAGTTAACTGCCAAAGAAAAGATGAACGACTTCCACTCCAAAAACGATGACGGCTCAGACTTTACTGAAGCGGATTACACCAAATACATCAAGGCCTCCAAGAGACTTGCCTCCATGACTGTTGATGAGACGGATCTGACTCCCTACCAGGTGGTTTACGATGACAACAACCAATAGCTATGCTGCCCAACTTTCGAAGCCAGGGATTTGATCCTTGCACGTCGTAAGCCGCTCTTCGCTCATAAAGTTTATCCATCTCCTCTTTTCAACGACACTCAATTTGAAGCTTTATTAAACTGCAACTAGGATGTGGATAATCTTCAGATCGAAGAGCATGAAGACCCGAGGCAAGATGACCCGCCGACGAGTTAAAACTTTGTTGTTCTTGACTGAATATAACCCGGCCAGCTGAGCCGTCGAGATATATAAGTGTATGAAAAAACTTTAAATCCTTCGTCTTTTGAGATCCTAGAGAGCCATGTAATAGGCCTAGCAGAAATTTGATTGCCTCAGCCATCGTGGAACCATGACTTTAGAATCATCTTATGCTTTCTATCTACCTTGCATTCTTCTCATAATGTCTTTCAACATACTTAACAGCAATTCATCTTAGGAGATAAAACCTGCAAAAACAAGACATAATACTCTGAAGTGTTTGTAAGGGTGGCTTGAAAAAGCATAACCCGGAGACATTAGCATCTGTATAACCTTGCTTCTTCTTTCATAATCTTGCTCTGACCCGGCTTGGTAAACTGACATGATATGTGAATATCATGCAATGCCTGATGTAATGTATGATGGAATACTCGATGCAATGTATGATGCCATGTATGCTATTCTTGCTTTCCTTGTCGTTTTCCAAGAACTCATATGATGGTTCTTCCTGGCTGGACTCGATGCTTGAACTCATATGAGTGCAGGGTATCTAATGAGAGTGACCATCAACTCCTTTGAGCGGCTCAGGGTCTCTAGGCGAGATAACTGATAAGAGCGCAACAAACCAGAAAGAGACACATCTACTGGTTCCGCTTGGTGGAATCGCTGCTTGAACTCAAACAATGCTCTGTTTCCAGGTGAGACTGAAGAGCGCAGCGCCCCAGAAGGAGACACGGACGCTGGTTCTGTTGAGTGGACTCACTACTTGAACTCATAACAATACTAGGTTTCCATGTGAGGATTGACGAGCGCAGCGTCCCAGCAAGAGACACAACAGGGCATGAGTATCCCTAGGGCCTAGAAACCCCCTCTCACATGACAAAGTCTGTCGTTTGAAACATAACCAGTGCTCAGGGTCTCTTGGCGAGATTAACTAACCAGTCAATTTGTCAGACAATGTCTCTAAGCGGTGATTAACTGGTAAAAGTTCGGCGGGTTACCGGTTGGAGAGGTCATCAAAAGGGGGTAAGTATATAACTCGCTGCACCCCTAATGATCTGGTTTGATGGAGTCAAAATTTGGGTCCCCGACCCACCTTACAATGGCTGAAAAGCCTGATCAAGAGGGTTGAAACTTAACCTAGTGGGTTGAAAGCCCCCAAACGACCTTGTCGCTGATATCAACTTGTGCGTCACTTGTAAGCCCCCCAAACGACCTTGTTGATGATATCAACTTGTGCACCACTTGTAAGCCCCCAAACGACCTTGTTGATGATATCAACTTGTGCACCACTTGTAAGCCACCATCTTGTGGATCACTAACTTCTAAGCCGTCCTCTTGCGGATCGCCAACTTGTAAGTCGCCGTCCTGTGAATCGCCAACTTGTAAGTCACCATCCTGTAAGCCGCCATAAAATGTTGCTGAAGAGCCGATCAAGAGGGTGAGCATGCTAAACCCGGTGGGTTGGAAGCCCCCAAGTGACCATGTAGAAGTGTTCATATTTTGCACAAATATGGAATGAAAAAGGAAAAATGGCAGAGGCCCCGACTTGTAGGGATACCAACTTTATTATACGAAAAATATAGATACAATTAAGTATTTACATACAAAGATGGGAGTCGATGACTCATGTATAGTAAGGTCGCAGATGAGAAATGTTCCATGGCCGGTTAGTCTCCTGTCCAGAGGTACGTGACTCGTCTCGTACATCAATGAGATAATATGACCCATTGTTCAGATTTCTGCTAACCACGAAAGGTCCTTCCCATGGGGGAGATAACTTGTGTGCATCCGTATGACCTTGAATCAAAAGTAACACCAAGTGGCTATCTTGGAATGTCCGGGTCTTGGCCCTATGGTTATGATAGCGACGCAGGTCTTGTTGATAAATCGCCGACCGAGCTGCTGCTAGATCGCGTGCTTCATCCAGAGTATCTAACGCATCCTAACGCGCCATTTCGTTGTGGGCTTCCATGTAAGCCGCCACCCGAAGTGAATCATGATGTATGTCACTTGGTAACATATCCTCCGCACCGTAAACCATGAAGAAATGTACCTGTTGACCTGTTAGGTGTAGTATTGATACTCCAGAGGACGGAGGGTAGCTCCTCGACCCAACAGCCTGACGATATATATAAAGGAACCATAAGCCGGGGCTTGATACCTCTCAAGACTTCCTGGTTAGCTTGCTCCGCCTGACCATTGGATTGTGGATGAGCAACAGCAGAAACATCAAGTCGGACGTGCTCGCTCTCACAAAACGCCTCATAGCCCCCTTGGATAGATTTGTTCCATTGTCCGGGATGATGCTATAAGGATATCCAAATCGGTAGATCAATTTTCTGACAAACTGAACCACCATGGCTACATCACATTTACTAACCGTCTTAGCCTCCACCCACTTGGTAAACTTGTCGACCGCCACCAAGAGGTGGGTCTTCTTATCCTTAGACCTTTTGAAAGGTCCAACCATATCAAGCCCACAGACTGCGAATGGCCAATTGATCAGAATCATCCGTAATTCCTGAGCCGGTACATGAGCACGTCTTCCAAACTTCTGACACTTGTCACACTTGGCGACTAGGTTCTCCGCGTCTTTATGAGCCGTCAGCCAGAAGAAGCCATGCCGGAAGGCCTTAGCCACCAAGGACTTTGAGCTGGCATGATGTCCACAATCACTAGCATGTATTTCATATAGAATTTCCCAGCCCTCTTCTAGAGAAGCACAACACTCACCGGTAACGCTGCACTTATGCAACTCACCATTAATGATAGTCATGGATTTATAACGCCTCATAATTTGCCGAGCCAGAGTCTCATCCTTAGGAAACTCACCATGGGCCAGGTACGCCAGGTAAGGCAGTGTCCAGTCCGAAATAGCATGTAGAGCCGCCACTAGATACCCTTCTGGGTCAGGTATAGCCAGGTCCTCCTCTACAGGTAGCTGAAAAGATGGGTGATAAATTATATCCAAGAAAATAGTAGGTGGAACCGGCTTACGCAGAGAGCCCAATCTTGACAATGCATCAGCCGCCTCTTTCTTGCGATGATCAATATGATCCACTTGATAACCCTTGAAATGACCAATAACGATATCCACCGCGTGACGATAAGCCGCCATCTACAGGTCCTTGGAGTTGCACGTACTAGAAACTCGTTGTGCCACAAGATCTGAGTCGCCAAGGCATCTTACCCGGCTTAGGTTCATCTCCTTTGCCACACGAAGTCCATGAAGCAAAGCTTCGTATTCAGCTGCATTGTTCGTACAAGGAAACAACAGCCTTAGCACGTAACAAACTTATCTCCTTTGGGCGAAGTTAAGAAAACTCCAGCCCCCGATCCCTCCAACTGTTTGGACCCATCAAAGTGAATTGTCCAATATATGTTGTCCGGCTTCTCCTCCGACGACTGACACTTCATCCAGCCATTCATGAAATCCACCAATGCCCAAGACTTGAAGGTTGTGTGAGGCACATATTACAAATTTAGAGGCCCAAGCTCAAGCGCCCACTTAGCAATTCTGCATGTGGCCTCCCTGTTTTGAATTATATCACCCAACGGGGCAGACCTAACAACCGTGATTTGGTGTCCAAGAAATAATGCTTCAACTTCCGGTTAGCCATGAACACCCCGTATATTAGTTTCTGCCAATGTGGGTACCTTTCCTTGGAATTTGTAAGAACCCCACTGACATAGTAAACGGTCCTCTAGACCGGGTACTCCTTCCTTGTCTCCTTGTGCTCTACCATGATCGCGGCATTGACAGCCCTATTGTTAGCTGCCACATAGAGCAGCAAGGGGTCTTTCTCATCCGGAGCAACCAAGATCGACAGCTCGACTAACTGGTTCTTAAGTGCTTCAAGAGCTTCATCCACAACTTTACTCTAGACAAAGTCATCCATCTTTTTCATCATCTGGCATAGAGGAATAGCCTTCTCACTGAGGCGGCTGATGAAGCGGCATAAAGCGGCAATACAGCCAAGCGCTGCACATCATTGACGCTTTCCAGCTTGGGCAGTGACGTGATGGCCTTTATTTTGTCTGGGTTGGCCTCGATCCCTCGCTCCTACACCAAGAAACTCAGAAGTTTACCTACAGGAACTCCGAAAACACACTTAGCCGGGTTAAGCATCATCTTGTAGACCCGTAAATTATCAAATGTCTCCTTCAAGTCATCGAGCAACATCTCCTTCTTTCTTGACTTAACCACAATGTCGTCCACGTAAGCATGAACATTGCACCCAATCTGACCGTGAAGGCAATTATGTATAGAACTTTGGTAAGTCGCATGTGCGCTCTTGAGCCCAAACGACATAGACACATAGCAGAAATACCAAAAATGTGTTATAAATGATGTCTTCTCCTTGTCTTTATCTGCCATCTTGATCTGGTCACAACCCACCGTTGCATTAATAATCAGGTTGATACGAGGGAGAGCAAATAGGTCAACTAGACATGCCTTGTTAAGATCCGTGTAATCTATAAGTTGCACCATCATAGGATTTGCTAACCACTCCGGGTGAAATACTTCCACTATGAACCGTGCTGCCAAGAGCCGGGCCACGTCTTCTCCAATTGCTTTACACCACTCCTCATTGAAACGATGGAGGAATTGCTTGATCGACTTAAATTTCGGATCCACATTAAGTTGGTGCTCGGCGAATTCTCTCGGTACACCCGGCATGTCAGATGGCTTCCATGCGAAGATGTCCCGATTCTCATGGATGAATTCAATGAGCGCATTATCCTATGCGGGGTCCATGTTAGCCCCGATGGTGAACTGTTTGGACGAGTCGCCCGGAGTAATATCTACCAGCTTTATGTCATCCGTATCAAATTTCAATGGTTTCTCAGACTCTATACTAGGCTTCTTCAACAGAGTCATGTTCGCCGGGTCAACGTTATCCTTGTAAAACTTGAGCTCTGCCTCCGCACAACTTGATTCTGCGTAAGCCGCTTCTCCTTCCGCACACTCAATGGTGACCTTCTAATCACCGTGCACCATGATCATTCCATTGAGAGCCGCCTCTTGAGCTGCAGATAGACATAACAAGGTCTGGCCATAAACTTTGCAAAAGCTGGTCAGCAAAACAAAGCATGATACGGACTCTTAATTTTCACCACTTCGAACCACAAAGTTTTCACCCTGTAGTTGTACTCATCTCCAAACACCACTTCTAAAGGAATCTTCCCCACCGGGTAGGCTGACTTACCTGGCACCACCCCATGAAAAAGTGTCGATGACGGCTTAAGAGCCTTGTGAGTTAACTCCATCCACTAGAAGGTTTCGTAGTACAAGATATTGATGCTGCTACCACATTCCATGAGTACTTTTGTAAACTTATAACCCACAACCTAAGGAGGGACCACCAGAGCTAGGTCACCCGGATTATCAACCCGCGGTGGGTGATCCTCCCGACTGCACGTGAGTGGATACTCTGACCACTTTAAGTATCGCGGGAAAGCCGGCATGGCCACATTAACCGCCCTCTTGTGCAGCTTCTGATTCCGCTTGTCAAGGCTTGTACTGAAGACATGATACTGCCCGCTAAGTTGCTTCGGATTGCTCCGGTATCCTCACTGATTATTCTGTTGCTGACCACCATTGGCCGGTTGTTGATGATGACCTCCCTAATTTCAATGACCTTGGTAACCTAAACCTGACCCGCCGACACCAAAACCTGTTCCTGAACCACCCGGACCTGAACCACCTAACGGGCCGTTACCATTATTACGGTGCATAATGCTGCACTCCTTCCACGTATGGGTGGCCACTTTATCCAGCAGGCTGTGCGTCGGGCAAGGTTGATTTAGTACCTCTTCCAAGTTGGAAGGTGGAGGTTCCTTATCTTTGTTGAAAGGCAGCCCTAAACTCCCATTTCCCCTGGCGCGACTATTCCCAGTGTTGGTGCTTGCCACTAACTCCGACCCACCATCCGGGTTCTTCCGCTTGCCATGGTTGCCGTTTCTAGCACCGCTCTGCTGATTCTTGCCGTTGTTGCCTTTCTTGCCCTAAGCTGACTTCTCATCTTCCGAGCTTCGATCCTTGGTAGTATCTGAATCCGCATATTTGGTAAGAGCCGTCATGAGCTCACCCATGTCTTGACAAGAACGCTTCAACCGCCCAAGCTTTTGTTTTAGGGGTAAAAAGTGACAGTTCCTTTCAAAAATCAGAACCCCTTGAGACGCCGAAATATTGTCAGACGAGTGGATCACCATCGAGACCCGGCAGACCCAATGATGGGCCGACTCACCTTCCTGCTGTACACAGTGATCAAGAACCGCGATCGTCATAGGTTGCTTGCAGGTTCCCCTGAAATTCTTGATAAAGTCTGCTTTCAACTTGGCCCAAGACGTGATGCTATTAGGTGGCAAACCCTTCAACCAAGTGCGGGTCGGTCCTTCTAACATCATGATGAAGTATTTTGCACAAACCGCGTCACTGACATCTAGAATTTCCATAGCAAGCTCATAACTCTCGATCCATGCCTCCGGGGGTAGATCGGCCATGTAGTTAGGCACCTTCTGCGGCCCCTGAAAGTCCTTAGGCAAACATTCGTTCCTTAGATCCGTTGTGAGACACTTCACACAATTCTCCTAGAAGAAGTGCTGATGGGAGGGGTTGTTGGCGCTGGCTTAGGAATCTCTGGGTAATCCATCACCGGCGTTGTTCCTCACTTAGTCCGACCACTATCCATAGTCCCGTGAACATCCCTTCCACGCATGTTATCATTGGGAGGGTTCCGCCTCTGCTCACTACTATAAATCGCTAGTGACTCTATGCGCCAGCTGTAGCTACGGTTCTGAACCGGCATAGAGTGCACCCGGCTCCAGCTGTGTGTACCTTTCTTGATGGGCCACTATTGTTTGCAATAGACTGATTGCATTCTTCCCCTCTTCAGCGAACGCCGTTCCTTCAGCCAAAGGGAGGGCGTCAAGCTTGGCAGCCACCGCTATGTTGTTTTCCATTGGGTTAGAGTAATGGTCGGGTGGCATAACGATGTGTCGCGGAAGGGTTCTGTTCCTCCACGACGGGTCTAGTTGTCCCGGCGCCTCCATAGGCCGGGTTACCATCGGCGGCATACTTGGTCCGGCTCCCGGAGTATTGAATAGATTCTGAGGCTATATAGGGAGACCAACTTGAGTCCTTCTATGATGAATCTCCTCTGAAGCACGCTGGTCCAGGTCAAAACGGAGAGCCTCCGCCCTCAAGCGTTTCGACTCAGCATTCATTTGAACCTGCATTGCATTGATATCCTCCTGGGCCTGAGCCATCTGTCCCTTCATCCGATAAATCTCGGCATTGCGCTCCGCTCGATTCTCAGTCGCCACTTCTATGGCCATCAAGGTCGCTAGCTCCTCCATGAGTTCCTCCGCTCGATTCTTAGGAGGCTCGGCATCAGGTGGGGCCGCTCCTCCAGTCGCTCCGGATGTCGTGCAGTTAGAAGCTGGCGCCAGGCCTGCCATGAACACGACGGCTCGGCTCGGCGGGTCGTAGGGCTCCGGTATACTGTCGCCATCGGCATAGCCCCCTAACCCGCTGTCATGAAGCTGATAGATTGACTCTACATCCCCGCTGGAAGATCCTTCATCCGAGAAAGCAAAAGTCTCTCCTCCTGACACGGAATCTCCCCTATCCTGTGTAAAACAGATGAAAACACTCTTCCCCTTCGGTTGAATATAGGCGGGTATCATGCGCCAGGCCGAATCGACGAGGTCAGTGCAGATGTCCCGCACGGGTGTGGATCCGTCGAGTTTCCCGATGAACACGTGCATCTTGCCAATGGGAATCCGGTACCCGTACTCAATTGAGCCGCCGTCCGGCCCCCATCCTGAATCATCGATGTAGAGCTTGCCGCGATGACTCTTCGTCATCAAGCCGACGTCGTATCCTTCGATCCCTAGGAGAGATCCCTTTGAGAACTCAGCACCACCGCACGTCACCCCCATGGTGGGCGCCAACTGTCGCAGTTTTGTCGTGGCAAATGTCCAAAGACTTAGGTTCGAGGCCATCGCTAAGGCGGTGGACTCAAAGGGTTGGTCGGGACGAAAGACACGGGTTTACCCAAATTCGGCCCCTCGAGAAGAGGTAAAAGCCTACGTCCTGCTTTGTGTATATTGATTGGAGTATCGATTACAAGGGAGCATGTTCGCTTAACCTAGCTCTCGATTCATTGGTTTCTGTCTAAGCCGTCCCTGGGTCTTGCCTTTATATAGGAGGCAAGATCCTGTGTTACACAAGTCCCAAACCAACTCTTACAACGTGTCTGGCTCCGTATCAAAGACGCCTAGCCTATCCTGGCAAGCTATCTCCAGGCGGCTCACCCCGGGGTCTTGTGCCTTCTTTCTATCTCTGGGCCTCCGTCTCATCCCATCTGGTGAGCCGCCATGCGGCCTAGCCTTCTTCCTCCAACCCATGTGATAACGAGCCGCCAGGTATGACCCGGCCTCTCCTGGGAGGGTCTTACCATGGTGTTATATCCCCAACACCCAGGTTCGAGCCACCTTGTGGTGTAAAACCGTACTCCTGCTTTTGGTAGATTGGCCTCACGATGAGGATGGCGATGAACTAGTACAGTGGTTGAGCAACCTCACGAGGGCTCTCGGGTGAGGATGAATCGGTCCCTCTTTGCGGTGGTTGCTAGTCCCTATTTATAGTGGCCTGGGTCCTATTCCCTTATCGCATTGACAGGAAGGGATCCCAGAAAATCCAAATTCAAAAGGGGACAAGAGGTACAACTTATCCTGACAAAAGGTGGCCTTCACCTGCAAAGCTTAGGGGCGTGACACATGGGTAGGCTCGGCGATGACATCTGTCCTGCTGAGCCCGTGGTCTTAGTCTTGTAGCTCCAGAATGGAATGCTTTGGGCCCTTCCTTGGGAACCTGCACCTACCCTTGCTGCGTTAGCACCGAAGAGGAAATTGTCTTCTCTGCGCCCGCTGGTGCCCACCTAGCCTTGATCATCGTGGCTCACGTCATCTTAGCTTCATGAGGCAGGGTGCCTGCATATTGAAAGCACATTTGCTCCCATGGTGGTTTTGGTAATTAATAACAACATATATGTCGTTTAACTAATGTTTCCACTAATCATGTTTTAGGAAAAGTTCAATGATGGGTTTGCAAAAGGATTGTGGAATACCCCAAGATGCAAGGAAATAGTTTGGCAAAGATTCAAGCAAGAGGACTCTACATTTTACCTTTGTGAGAAATCACTTTGAGTCCATAGGAAAACCAATACTATTAAAAGGGGTAAGGTATTGTTGGTGAACAAAGTGCTCATACATGCACAAGTGATAGTAACCACATACACCGACAAGCTCTTCCACAAAAGTATCTCCAAAGCCAAATATCCAAAATCGGTATAACCAACACTTTCCACTCGGTGCCACTGATTCTCAACCTTAGACATACTCAGCCAAACACTAGCCATTTTGATGCAATCGATTCTGCTTCGGTGCCACCGAGTTTGGGTTGCCAAGTTCCTATTATGCAAATTCACAAAATCGGTACCATCGAGTTTGTTTAATCGGCGTCACCGAGTTTGGCGAACTAACCAATGGTCACCTTATCGGTGCAACCAAGTTTTATGTATCAGTCTCACCGAGATTCAAAAGTTTATACCTTTGAGGCAACTCGGTACCACCGAGATTAACACATCGGTGTCACCGAGTCTGACTTATTAGGTGTAACGGTTGGATTTTGGAGATGCCTATATATACCCCTCCACCACCGCTCACTCGCAAGAGAAGCACTCGGAATACTTCCCCACTCATACCAATTGATTTTCTGAGAGAGATCCACCTACTCATGTGTTGAGATCATGCCATTCCATTCCAACCATATGAATCTTGATCTCTATACTCCCCAACTTGCTTTCCACCCAATCAATCTCTTCCACGATAGCGAAATCAGTGATAGAGTGATTTGGTGTTGCGGAGTATATCATATTTAAGCACAAGAGCAAGGAGTTCATCGAAATTATCGAGCCTATTACCTATTGGAAGGTGGTGCCTCCTAGATTGGTTAGGTGTTGCTTGGGAGCCTCCTACTTCGTGTTGTGGAGTGAACCAAGAAGTTTGTAAGGGCAAGGAGATCGCCTACTTCGTAAAGATCTACCCCGAGTTAGGCTAGTCCTTCGTGGACGTAGGAGATCATGGTATAGTCAAGGTTGCTTCTTCATGGAAGCATCTGTGGATAGAGCCCTACATGGACTCTCGCAATCCTTACCCTCCGTGGGTTGTAGACTCCATAAACATGGATGTACGATAGCTCCACCTATCAGAACCACGGGAAAAAATCATCATGTCTCCAATTGCGTTTGACCTTCCTACCCTTCCTTTACTTACATGCTTGTCTTTACTTTCTGCTGCAATACTCGTAGACATGCATGTGTAGGGTGTACTTGACTTGCTATGAATACTAAAATCCGCCAACACTTCAAATTGGGAAAAAGTAGATTTTTATTTGGTGAAGTAGTCTAATCACCCCCCACCTCTAGAACTTCTTTCGATCCTACAAGTGATATTAGATCCTTGGTCTCCATTGCATTGGTTTCACAACCTAGGAGAGTATGGCGTCTAGTGAGGTTAATTATCACCGTAGAGATCCATACTTTGATGGCACTAATTTTGCTAGTTGGAAGCACAAAATCAAAACGCATCTACTTGATCATAATCTCGATGTTTGGGCTGTTGTTCGTGTTGGATTGCAAGGTGGATTCTTTGTGGATGGAAGGGAACCAGACCGCGAAGCAACTTCGGAAGAATTGAATATGTTGCAACTCAATGCTCAAGCATGTGCCATTCCCTTCAACTGCCTATGCCCCGAAGAATTCAACAAAATCAGTCGTCTTGAGAATGCAAAAGAGATTTTGGATAATTTGGTTGATATGCATGAAGGTACTGAATCTGTGAGAGAATCCAAGTTGGATGTTCTTCAAAGTCAGCTTGACAAGTTCAAGATGGAGGATGGTGAAGGATTCGCTGAGATGTACTCTAGGCTAGCTCTCATCACTAATGAGATTCTCGGCCTTGGAAGCGAAGAAATGACCGAAAAATTCATCATCAAGAAGATAATTCGAGATTTGAATGATCGATATGACACCGTATGTACATTGATCCAAATGATGCCCAACTACAAAGATATCAAGCCAACAGAAGTGATTGGAAGGATGGTTGCTCATGACATGACACTCAAGGACAAGGAAGAGCTTCGGCACAAGTCTAGCGATGCTTCCAAAGCCAGACGTGATGTCCCCACAACTTCAAGCGACAACCATGTCACAGATGAAGAGATAAGCATCATTGTCAAGAAATTCAAAAATTTCTACAAGAATAGAGAAAAGATCAAAGCTCCAACTAAAGATATGAAGAGAAGCGTTTGTCTAGTCGTGACAGAAATTGCTACTATTGTGGGAAGCCCGGACAATACTCCAATGAGTGGACAACTCCTTGCAAAAGGAAAGAAAAGTCACCAACAAGACGAAGCTCAAGAGATGAGTCACCTCGAAGATAGATAAGGAGTAGGGATGATTGTTATGAACAAGGACCCTCAAGGAGAAGTGGGGACTCAAAGAAGAAGGACAAGTACACCAAGAGCTACTCAAGAAGAAGACATCAAGCTCATATTGGTGAATTTGTTACTGGCTTCAATTCCGACAACCACTTCGAGAGAACCTACCACTCCAACTCCGACTATATTCTAGATGAAGGTGTTGCTGGACTTTCACTAGTGACAACCGACTCCTATGACATATTTGATTCACCAAATAAAGGGAGTGGATGTTGCTTCATGTCTAAAGGCCCCAAGGTATCACACCTTGAGTATGTTGATTTCAATAGGGATGAGGATGACTTGTTAATTGAAAATGACTTGCTATTTGACAAATCTAGTAATGTTAGTCAAGATGAACTTGCTAGTAATCACTCTAGTCTAGATACGTTGTCTGATGATGATAAGTTGCAAATAGAACGACTAACTCAAGAACTAAAAACTCTTGAGTTAGCTCACGAGTCTACTATACAAGATCATACGAGAGCTTGAAAGGACACATGAGAAGCTCCTCTTCGAGAAGCTCAATTTAGAGCAAGAGCATGAGTTCCTTAGAGCTATCAATGACGATCTTCGAAACAAGACTTCCTCTTATCTAGACAAGCGACTTCTCTTGTCTATGTTCATCCACAAGTTAAGACTAAGTAAACTAGTAACAAAGGCAAGAAAGTTTCTTCAAATAGTACCAATAAAAAAATAAATCAAATGATATTCCTTCTAGTAGTTCTATTGATCCCACTAACTCTTCTCTTAGCCAAGTTACACTTGAGCAAGAAAATGAACTTTTGAAAGGTATTATAGAGAAAGGTATCAACAAGAGTCTTGAAGGGTGCAAATAATTTGAGGAGATTGTATGCAAGCACAGAGGATACCGGAAGAACCGTGGTGTTGGATACTTCAATGCTAATGGAGTTGAATGGGAGGAAGGTCAATACCCCAATACCAAGTTTGTTCCTCACAAGGAGAAGTATGAAAATGCTATCCCCAAGGGAACAAAAGCTCAAGATGACCTTCCACCACAAGACCCCAAGCTAAAGGACAAGTACAAGCTTCAAGAGGACATTGACTCATATGAAGATGAATCCCAAGCTGTGGTGAAGTGGGTTCCCAAGGCTACTACAAGATCAACTTCTACAAGTGCTACTTCAAGACCAAGGATTCCCATCAACTTGATGTGGGTCCCCAATAAGAAGAACTAGATAAGTTCTTGAGGGGTGACTCCGCCAATGAAATCCACTAATATTCCTTATTGGCAAGAACTAGTTGCAATCAACATCAACATCAACATCATGCAATAGTTCAAGGAGTCAAACATTCTCTCAAAGGTAAGCAAGACAAAAGGTAATCGACAAATCAATGGACATCATCATATATGATTTGCACTCCATGTCCATAGATATCCTTGTATTTGTCTCTTGTGTGTTGGGACTAACCCATGTAGGTGAGAAGAGTAATGAAACAACAAGGATGCTCCCAACTCTTGGTGATCTTCATCAACTTTGAGCATCCACCACTACTTCACCTACATGAAGTCTTCATCGACAAAACCCAAGGTTAGTTTATCCCTCCTATGGGGGATGTCACATCAAGGGGGCAATTTACTCCAAGACTTGAGTCAAAGCATCTCATAGTATGTGACAACATTAAATGCTTTATGTAAAAGTGGTAACCCCACTTGTGCTTAAACGATGTGCATGACCTATGACCAAGTATTCTTACTTGGTTCCTAAGTGAATATACTCATATATAGATGACTCCCTCATCGCCAAAGTGCTTGTTAGATGCTAGTGTGTTTGTGCATGGTTCCCATGTTTTTTTGACATCTCATTGTGTGAGCATGTTGGTCTGCATTTATTTCCTCATTCGAGGATATCCAATTGTTTCTATTTGTCTTTTCATTTTTATTTCGCCAATTGGATGTACAAGAATGCCTAGGACCACTCCTCTAGCTATCTATGCTTTCTCACCTCATGTTCTATTCATGATACAACACAAAATTTGAACAAGTACTTTTCGATCTCTATGTGTGATCGGAGCACTCGGAGTTCCGTAGCGACAAAGGACTGGCCATTAAAACCTCCCAAGTGCATCTCGATGGAACCAAGTCAAAAATCTCAGTCTCATCGAATGCCTAGGGTTGAGCTGGTTTTCTATCTCATTACTACCAATTCCATATTCTCGGTTACATCGATTTTCCATGTCAGCTAATAGTTGAGAAATTTTATGACTCCAAAAATTTGGAATCGGTGTCGCCGACAGTGAAGGGTATATATGTTGTGGACCCGATGGTATGAAATTCAATCTTCAATTATCGCGCCCCAAAACCCTAAGCTGCCGCTTCGAAGACCCTTGGTCATCACCTTGCCTACCTGAGCATCCCCGCCACTGGGAATCGTTGCCGTCAATGGAATCTTCTCCATCGCCATCGTAGCGGATCCATCGCCAAGTTAGGGTATGGATTCGGCCCCCTCTGGGGCTCCAACCTCTGGTTCTTGCGCATTAGGGCTTTTCCATCGTGTAGTCACCGTTTGTGATTGATTTGTCCACAAAAAAATTCCATTAGATAGCGAGCAATCGATTTTGTAGGTTTTCCCATCCGCCCGATGAAACTCGGTGGAACCAAAGAGATCAAATCGATGTCACCAATTTGCCCTCTGTGCTGCTGAGAACTATCACAGTGAAACCGAGTACTCCTTTTCGGTCTCATCGAAAGGAGTGCCGAGTTTCTGCTAAAGAGAAAGTCAGTCTCGGTAGCACTGATATTTCTGCTTTGGCGGTACCGATTTTCATGTGATAGAATGCAAACCTTGAGAACCTTGTTGGGGAACGTTGCATGGGAAACAAAAAAATTCCTACGCACACGCAAGATCTATCCATGGTGATGAGCATCTACGAGAGCGAGAGTGGATCTACGTACCCTTGTAGGTCGCTAAGCGGGAAGCGTTAAGAAACGCGGTTGGTGTAGTCGAACGTCTTCGCGATCCAAATCGCCGAGCGTCTCGGAATCCGGGCCCATCACCACTCCTCCATAGATGGTGAAGTATTCTAATCACCCCCTCAAAAACTACTTTTGATCCTACACATATGAAACTGCGCTCCTCGGGTGGCATCCTGGGGGGGGGCACTCCTATGGAGGTCTTGGTGTTGTTCACCTTGCAAGGGTCTTGCCTTGGGGGCTTGTCGCTAGGCTCTACCGGGCCGTTGAGGAGGGCCACGCATTGGTTGGCAGGCAGGAAAATCTGGGTATCCCCGATCCCAGAACACCAATAAAGGTTAAAGCTCGCTTCCCGGTGAGCCTTCGGCGTACTGCCCCCATGCCTCGCGGTGAGTCTGCGCAACGAAGGCCAGCTCGCACGCCTCCTGTCAACTCAAGCAGCTACTCGCACATCACCTCCTAAGCCCTGGTCTATAAAAGAGTGCGACGCTTGGCAGCATGAAAGGACAGTAGAATGCCAACGGTTTGAAAATAATGCAGCCGTTTACGTTGAAATGTGACAATTCTTTATTCGAAAAAGCTTTTGTACGCTATTAATGACACGAAAAATACCACAATATATTTGTGCTCTATAATGACAGCATGCCCAATTTCTTGAATTCAGTGTGAGTTCTAGATTTACTATAATTTAACGTAATATTCTCAATGTTGGCTTTAAAAGAAAATATATATTAAAAGCGAGTCCCAAATAGGAAAACAATGCTATGATGCCTTGATGTGCCATGTCCATGAGACCATGCCAAGTTTCATGAATCTTCTGACGAGTTTTTCATTTACAGGATTTAAAACCCGAGTTTCTCAATGTTTCTGTGGCCAAGCCAAGACCCGAGATGTTTGAAATTCATTCACATATCTTGCATGGGACCTAAAGTTGGATGCACACTACTATGGTTTCAACCCATTTTGATGGACTGTACCTTGTGATTGTAGTTTGGATTCGAATTATGCTTATTAAATAATGCATATAAAAGTCAATTCATGTATAAAAAGGCCAAACGAACCATGTATAATTTCATATTTTGGCACGACATTCTCATTTTGGTATATGTTTCCTATAGAAATTGTTCAAGACGATAAGAGGTAGCGGATGTCGATTCGCTCACGTAAGGTGACACATTCCGTATCAAAACAACAAAGGTTTCCATGAGAAGCTGTGGTTTGTGAGGGCTTGTGCTAAAACTTGGACATTATTTTAGCATGGCAGAGATGAGCCCTGCAAATCATGACAACATGCCAATTTTCATGAATTTTCAGACGAGTTTTTGATTTACACATGCTTTAAACCCGAGTTTCTCAATGTTTCTGTGGCTGAGCCAAGACCCCATTATGTTTGAAATTCATTCCCATATATTGCATGGGACCTAAAGATGGATGCAAACTTATATGATTTTCAACCCATTTTGATGCACTGGACCTTGTGATTGTAGTTAAAATTTGAATTTTGCACGTTAAATAATGCATATAAAAGTCAACTAATGTATAAAAGGCCAAACAAACCAGGTATAATTTCATATTTTGGAATGAGACTCTCATTTTGGTATAATTGCCTATAGAAACAGTTCAAGAGACAAGAGGCAGCGGGTGTAGATTCACCCACGTAAGGTGACACATTACATATCGAAACAACACAACTTCCTATCACAATATTTGGTTTGTGAGGGGCTCATGCCAAAACTTGTCCCAAACTGGACATTATTTTACTAGGGCACATATGAGGCATGCATGGTAGGACACCATGCCAAGTTTCATTAATTTTATAACTAGTTTTTGATTTACACATGATTTTAAACCGGTGTTTCTCAATGTTTGTATGGCCAAGCCAAACATCGCGATATGTTTGAAATTCGTTCCCAAATCTTGCATGGGATCCTAAAGGTGCAAGTACACTTATATGGTTTTCAACCCATTTTGATGCACTGTCCCGGGTGAATTTAGTTCATATTTGAATTATGCATGTTGAATAATGCATATAAAAGTCAATTAATGTATAAAAAGGCCAAATGAACCATGTATAATTTCACAATTTGGAACGACACTCATTTTGGTATATGTTGCCTCTGGAAATATATAGTTCAAGACGAGAGGAGGCACCAAATGTCGATTCGCCCACATAAGGTGACACTTTCCATATCGAAACCACAATATCTAGCTTCCCATGAGCAGCTGAGGTTTGTAAGGGGCTTGTGGAAAAACTTGTCGCAAATCGGACAATGTTTCATCGGGGCGCATATGAGCCATGCCATGACACCATGCCACGTTTCATGAATTTCTGATGAGTTTTTGATTTATACATGAATGTAAAATCAAGTTTCTCATTGTATGTAGCCGAACCAAGACCCCAAGATGTTTGAAATCCATTCCCATATCTTGCATGGGGACCAAAGTAGCCATGGACATTATATCATTTTTCAACCCATTTTGATGCACCGGACCTTGTGATTTTAGTTCAAATTTTAGTTATCCACATTATATGCCTAGAGAACTCAATTAATGTATGAAAATGAGAAAAGTGTTGGAAATATGCCCTAGAGGCAATAAATAAAGTGTTTATTATTGTATTTCCTTGTTCATGATAATCATTTGTTATCCATGCTATAATTGTATTAATTGGAAACACATTACATGTGTGGGTAAATAATCAACACTTTGTCCCTAGTATGCCTCTAGTGAACTAGCTCGTTCATCAAAGATGGTCAAGGTATCCTAGCCATTGACATGTGATGTCATTTGATAACGAGATCACATCATTAGGAGAATGATGTGATGTACAAGACCAAAACTACAAACATAGCATATGATCGTGTCAGTTTATTGCTAGTGTTTTCTGCTTGTCAAGTATATGTTCCTATGACCATGAGATCATGCAACTCACGGACATTGGAGGAGTGCCTTGTGTGTATCAAACGTTGCAACATAACTGGGTGACTATAAAGGTGCTCTATAGGTATCTCCAAGGGTGTCTGTTGAGTTGGCATGGATCAAGACTGGGATTTGTTACTCCGTGTGACGGAGAGGTATCTCAGGGCCCACTCGGTAATACAACATCACAATAAGTCTTGCAAGCAATGTGACTAAGTGTTAGTCACGGGATCTTGTATTACGGAACGAGTAAAGAGACTTGCCGATAACGAGGTTGAACTAGGATCGAATCTCGGGAAAGTAACATACCGAAGAACAAAGGGAACATCATATGGGATTAACTGAATCCTTGACATACAGGTTCGACCGATAAAGATCTTCATGGAATATGTAGGAACCAATATGGTCATATAGCTCCCGCTATTGGTTATTGACGGTAGAGGTGTCTTGGTCATGTCTACATAATTCTCGAACCCGTACGGTCTGCACACTTAAGGTTTGGTGACGTTTCGGTAGTATAGAGTGATGTAAGGTGGTGACCAAAGATTGTTCAGAGTCCCGGATGAGATCCCGGATGTCACGAGGATCTCCGGAATGGTCCGGAGGTAAATATTCATATATAGGAAGTCCTGTTTTGGTCGCCGGAAAAGTTTTGGGCTCATCGGTAGTGTACCGGGAGTGCCAGTAGTGTACCGGGAGGCCTCTGGGAGGGGTATTTCGACCCAAGAGGCTTCATGGGCTGTGCTAGAGTGAATATTAGCCCTTAGTGGGCTGGTGGAAACTTCCACACAAGGCCCATGTGGCTGGAGGAAAAAAACCAATAGGAAAAGGTGAAAAAAAGGAAAAAAGGAGCAATCCTAGTCCTACTAGGATTGGAGGAGGAGTCCTCCTCTCCTAGTAGGTTCGGCCGAACCAGATTAGCTTGGAAGCCAAGTCTGCCTTCTCTCCTCCTCTCCTCCTATATATACTAGAGGGTTTTGGGGTATTTGCACTAGTTTTTCAGCCACGTGCTACCCGTTCCTCTAGTGCATAGTTTCTCCTCTAGATCGGTTTTCTGCAGTGCTTAGGTGAAGCCCTGCCGGAATTGCTCCACCACCATTTCCCGAGAACCATCACACTAACGGAGATTTATTCTACCTCTCCGCTCCTTCTTGCTGGATCAAGACAATGGAGATCATCATCAAGCTGTACGTGTGCTGAACGCGGAGGTGCTGTCCGTTCGGCGCTAGATCGGAAGGATCGTGATCAAGTTCGTGGGATGGAAAGTGATAAAGTTCGTGGGAAAGATCATGATTGGATCGCGGGACGGATCATGATTGGATCGTGGGACGGATCGTGATTGGATCGCAGGACGGATAGTGATTGGATCGCGGGACGCATGGCAATTTGGATTGCGAAGACGTTCAACTACACCAACCGCGTTTCTTAACGCTTCCCACTTAGCTCATCACCATGAATAGATTTCCGTGTGCATAGGAAATTTTTTGTTTCCGATGCGATGTTCTCTAACAGTGGTATCAGAGCTAGGTATGTGTGTTGATGAGATCTCGAGTAGAACATAAAAGGTTTGTCGGTGTTGATGCTTAGATTGCTTCCTCCATTGGTCGTATTTTGGTTCAGCGGTATTGTGAGATGAAGTGGCCCAGACCAACATTACTTGTACGCTTACGAGAGACCGGTTCCCTCGACGCAACTTGTTGCCTAGATGGCTTGCAGGTGACAGTTTCTCTCACTTTAGTTGGATCGGATTCGACAAAGGCGGTCCTTGATAAGGTTGAAAAGCAAATTATGTATCACCTTTGTGGTTTATGCGTAGGTGAGAATCGTTCTTGCTAGAAACCCGTAGCAGCCACGTAAAACATGCAACAATAGTTAGAGGACGTCTAACTTGTTTTTGCATGGTATGTTGTCATGTGGTATGGCCAATTACATGATGTGATATATGTGATGTATGAGATGATCATGTGATTTATAGAATTTCACGACTTGCATGTCGATGTGGTATGGCCATAGGGTTGTCTTTAATTATTGTATGACCTACGTGTCATTCATTAAGAGCTATGTAATGCTTTACTTTATCGCTAAATAGGAGCATGTAGGGCGTGACAACCCCGATGGCGACACGTTGATGGAGATCATGGTGTCGTGCTGGTGACGATGGAGATCATGCCGGTGCTTTCAAGATCGAGATCTAAAGCACAAGTTCATGGCCATATCATGTCACTTATGAATTGCATGTGATGTTAATCATTTTATGCACCTTGTTTTGCTTAGTACGATGGTAGATTTATAAGGTGATCCCTCACTTAAATTTCAAGATAAATTGTGTTCTCCCCGAGTGTGCACCGTTGCGAAAGTTCGTCGTGTTGAGACAGCACATGATGATCGGTTGTGATAGACTCTACGTTCACATACAATGGGTGCAAGCCAGTGTTGCACGCGTAGAACACTCGGGTTAAACTTGATGAGCCTAGCATGTACAGACATGGCCTCAGAACACAAGAGACCGAAAGGTCGAACATGAGTCATATAGTAGATATGATCAACATAATGATGTTCACCATTGAAGCCACCTCAACTCACGTGATGATCGAACTTGAGCTGGTGGATTTGGATCACGTGACACTCAGATGACCTGAGGGATGTCAATTTGAGTGGGAGCTTTAGTAATTTTATTAACTAAACTCATTATCTTGAACAATAGTCTAAGTGAACTTCTCATATTTATGTTGTAGATCAATGGCTCACGTAGTAGCACCCCTGAATTTTAATGCGTTCCCAGAGAAAGCTAAGTTGAAAGATGATGGAAGTAACTTTGTTGATTGGGCCCGTAATCTGAGGATTATCCTCAAGGCTTCCCAGAAATCATATGTCCTTGATGCACCGCTTGGTGACCAACCAGAAGACATGACCTTCGAAGACGTTAAGAACGCTTGGGAGGCACGTACTGGAGATTACTCAATAGTTTAGTGTGAGATATTGTATGGCTTAGAATCGGGACTTCAAAGACGTTTTGAACGTCATGGAGCATATGAGATGTTCCAGGAGTTGAAGTTTATCTTTCACAAGAACGCCCGGATAGAGAGGTATGAAACCTCCAATAAGTTCTATGCTTGCAAGATGGAGGAGAACGGGTCTATCAGTGAACATATACTCAGAATGTCTGGGTATTCAACTCGTCTAGCGGAGTTGGGAATTGCCCTTCCGCCAGAGGTGATCACTGATAGAGTTCTGCAATCACTGCCACCTAGTTACAAGAGCTTTGTGATGAACTATAACATGCACGGGATGAACAAGTCAGTCGCCGAGCTGTTTGCGATGCTAAAAGTCGCTGAGTCTGAAATCCAGAAAAAACATCAAGTGTTGATGGTCAATAAAACCACTAGTTTCAAGAAAAATGGCAAGGTCAAGGGCAAGGGCAAGAAGGGTAAAACCAAGAAGGATGGCAAAGCAGTTGCTACTCCTGTAAAGAAGCCCAAGCATGGACCCAAGCCAGAAACTGAGTGCTTTCATTGCAAGGGAACTGGTCACTGGAAGCGGAACTGCCCCAAGTACCTGGCTGACAAGAAGGCGGCCAACGACAAACAAGGTATATATGATATACATGTTATTGATGTGTACCTTATTAGCTTTCGTAGTAGTGCCTAGGTATTTTATACTGGTTCGGTTGCTCACATTTGCAACTCAAAGCAGGAACTATGGAATAAACGAAGGCTGGCAAAGGGCGAAGTGACGATGCGCGTGGGAAATGGTTCCAAGGTTGATGTGATCGCCGTTGGCACGCTCTCTCTTCGATTACCATCGGGATTAGTGATGAACCTGAATAATTGTTATTTAGTGCATGCGTTAAGCATGAACATTATATCTGGATCTTATTTATTGCGAGACGGTTACTCATTTAAATCAGAGAATAAAGGTTGTTCTATTTATATGAGTAATATCTTTCATGGTCATGCACCCAATGTTAGGGGTTTATTCATATTGAATCTTGATAGTGATGACACACATGTTCATAACATTGATGCCAAAAGATGTAGAGTTGATAATGATAGTACCACTTTCTTGTGGCACTGCCGTTTGGGTCATATTGGTGTAAAACGCATGAGGAAGCTCCATGCTGATGGACTTTTAGAGTCACTTGATTTTGAATCACTTGACACATGTGAACCATGCCTCATGGGCAAGATGACTAAAACTCCGTTCTCCGGAATAATGGAACGGGTGAGTGACTTATTGGAAATCAGACATACTGATGTTTGCGGTCCAATTAATGTTATAGCATGTGGTGGATATCGTTATTTTCTCACCTTCACTGATGACTTAAGTAGATATGGGTATATTTACTTAATGAAACACAAGTCTAAAACGTTTGAAAAGTTCAAGAAATTTCAGAGTGAAGTTGAGAATCATCATAACAAGAAGATTAGGTTCCTGCAATTTGATCGAGGAGATGAATATCTGAGTTATGAGTTTGGCAGTCACTTAAGACAGTGTGGAATTGTTTCACAATTGGCACCGCCCGGAACACCATAGCGTAATGGTGTGTCCGAACATCGTAATCAAAACTTATTAGATATGGTGCGTTCTATGATGTCTCTTGCTGATTTGCCACTATCGTTTTGGGGCTATGCATTAGATACAACTGCATTCACTTTAAATAGGGCACCATCGAAATCCATTGAGATGGCGCCATATGAACTGTGGTTTGGCAAGAGGCCAAAGTTGTCGTTTCTTAAAGTTTGGGGATGTGATGCTTATGTCAAAAAGCTTCAACCTAAAAAGCTGGAACCCAAAGCGGAAAAATACGTCTTCATAGGATACCCAAAAGAGACAGTCGGATATACCTTCTATCTCAGATTGGAAGGAAAAGTGTTTTTCGCTAAGAACGGAACATTTCTTGAGAAAGAGTTTCTCTCGAAAGAATTGAGTGGGAGGAAAATAGAGCTTGATGAGGTTATTGAACCTTTACTTCAACCAGAAAGTAGCGTAGCGCAGAAAGATGTTTCCGTGGAACCTACAACAGTAGAAGAGGAAGTTAATCATGATGATCATGAAGCTTCGGATCGAGCTACTATTGAACCTCGTAGGTCTACAAGGGTGTGTACTTCTCCTGAGTGGTACGGCAACCCTGTCTTGGAGGTAATGTAGTTCGACAACAATGAACCTACGAGCTATGGAGGAGTAGTGATGGGCCCGGATTTCGAGAAATGGTTGGAGGCCATGAAATCCGAGATGGGATCCATGTATGAAAACAAAGTATGGACTTTGGAAGTATTACCTGAAGGGAAAAAGGCCATTCAGAACAAATGGATCTTTAAGAAGAAGACAGACGCGAACGGTAATGTCACCGTCTATAAAGCTCGACTTGTGGCAAAGGGTTTTTCACAAGTTCAAGGAGTTGACTACAATGAGACTTTCTCACCCGTAGTGATGCATAAGTCTGTCAGAATCATGTTAGGAATAACTGCTTATTTCAACTATGAAATTTGGCAGATGGATGTCAAAACAGCGTTCCTCTACGGTTTCCTTGAGGAAGAGTTGTATATGATGCAACCAGAAGGTTTTGTCGATCCATAGAATGCTGACAAAGTTTGCAAACTCTAGCAATCCATTTATGGGCTGGTGCAAGCATCTCGGAGTTGGAATAAGCGTTTTGATGAGGTGATCAAAGCGTTTGAGTTTATACAAGTTTATGGAGAAGCTTGTATTTACAAGAAAGTGAGTGGGAGATCTATAGCGTTTCTAGTGTTATATGTGGATGACATATTACTAATTGGAAACAATATAGAAATACTGGAAAGCGTGAAGGAATATTTGAAAGAGTTTTTCAATGAAGGACCTAGGAGAAGCTGCTTTCTTATTAGGCATTAAGATCTATAGAGATAGATCGAGACGCTTAATAGCACTTTCACAGAGCACATACCTTGATAAAGTTTTGAAGAAGTTCAAAATGGATCACTCCAAGAAGGGGTTCTTGCCTGTGTTACATGGTGTGAAGTTGAGTAAGACTCAATGCCTAGTGACTACAGAAGATAGAGAAAAGATGAGTGTCATCCCCTATGCTTCAGCCATAGGCTCTATCATGTATGCAATGTTGTGCATAAGACCCGATGTCAGCCTTGCCATAAGTATGGCCAGAAGGTTTCAAAGTGATCCTGGAATGGAGCACTGGGCAGCGGTCAAGAATATCCTTAAGTACCTGAAAAGGACTAAGGAAATGTTTCTCGTTTATGGAGGTGATGAAGAGCTTGTCATAAGGGGTTACGTCGATGCAAGCTTTGACACTGATCCGGATGACTCTAAGTCGCAAACCAGATATGTATTTATTCTCAACGGGGGAGCGGTAAGCTGGTGCAGTTCCATGCAAAGCATGGTAGTTGATTCTACGTGCGAAGCGGAGTACATCGCAGCCTCGGAGGCGGCGAAGGAAGGTGTCTGGATGAAGCAGTTCATGACAGATCTAGGAGTAGTGCCCAGTGCACTAAATCCAATGAACCTGTTCTGTGACAACACTGGTGCCATTGCTCTGGCCAAGGAACCAAGGTTTCACAAGAGGACCAGACACATAAAGCGACACTTCAACTCCATCCACGATTACATCGTGGAGAAAGACATAAATATTTACATAGTGCACACGGATCTGAATGTTGCAGACCCGTTGACTAAACCTCTTCCAAGGGCTAAACATGATCAGCACCAGAACTACATGGGTGTTCGATTCATTACAATGTAAATCACATAGTGATGTGAACTAGATTGTTGGCTCTAATGCAAGTGGGAGACTGTTGGAAATATGCCCTAGAGGCAATAAATAAAGTGTTTATTATTGTATTTTTCTTGTTCATGATAATAGTTTATTATCCATGCTATAATTGTATTAATTGTAAACACATTACATGTGTGGGTAAATAAACAACACTCTGTCCCTAATATGCCTCTAGCGAACTAGCTCGTTGATCAAAGATGGTCAAGGTTTCCTAGCCATTTACATGTGATGTCATTTGATAACGAGATCACATCATTAGGAGAATGATGTGATGGAGAAGACCCAAACTACAAGCATAGCATATGATCGTGTTCGTTTATTGCTACTGTTTTCTGCTTGTCAAGTATATGTTCTTATGACCATGAGATCATGCAACTCACGGACATTGGAGGAGTGCCTTGTGTGTATCAAACGTCGCAACGTAACTGGGTGACTATAAATGTGCTCTATAGGTATCTCCAAGGGTGTCTGTTGAGTTGGCATGGATCAAGACTGGGATTTGTTACTCCGTGTGACGGAGAGGTATCTTAGGGCCCACTCGGTAATACAACATCACAATAAGCCTTGCAAGCAATGTGACTAAGTGTTAGTCATGGGATCTTGTATTATGGAATGAGTAAAGAGACTTGCCAGTAACGAGGTTGAACTAGGTATGGAGATACCGACGATTGAATCTCGGGCAAGTAACATATCGAAGAACAAAGGGAACATCATACGGGATTAAGTGAATCCTTGACATAGAGGTTCGACCGATAAAGATCTTCGTAGAATATGTAGGAACCAATATGGGCATCCAGGTACCGCTATTGGTTATTGACCGTAGAGGTGTCTCGGTCATTTTTACATAGTTCTCAAACCCGCAGGGTCTGCACACTTAAGGTTTGGTGACGTTTCGTTAGTATAGAGTTATGTATGGTGCTGACCGAAGGTTGTTCGGTGTCCCGGATGAGATACTGGATGTCACGAGGAGCTCCGTAATTGTCCAGAGGTAAAGATTCATATATAGGAAGTCCTGTTTTGGTCGCCGAAAAAGTTTCGGGCTCATCGATAGTGTACCGGGAGTGCCGGTAGTGTACCGGGAGGCCTCCGGGAGGGGTATTTCGACCCAAGAGGCTTCATGGGCTGTGGAGAGTTAATATCAGCCCTTAGTGTGCTGGTGGAAACTCCCACACAAGGCCCATCTGGCTGGAGGAAAAAACCCAATAGGAAAAGGTGGGAAAAAAGGCAAAAAGGATCAATCCTAGTCCTACTAGGATTGGAGGAGGAGTCCTCCTCTCCTAGTAGGCTCGGCCGAACTAGCTTGGCTTGGAAGCCAAGGCTGCCTCCTCTCCTCCCCTCCTCCTATATATACTAGAGGGTTTTGGGGGGTTTTGCACTAGTTTTTCAGCCACGTGCTACTCGTTCCTCTAGTGCATAGTTTCTCCTCTAGATCGGATTTCAGCAGTGCTTGGGTGAAGCCCTGCCGGAATTGCTCCACCACCATCGCCGAAGCGCCGTCACGCTGCCGGAGAATTCTTCTACCTCTCTGCTCCTTCTTGATGGATCAAGATAGCGGAGATCGTCATCACGTTGTACGAGTGCTGAACGCGGAGGTGATTGGATCGTGATCAAGTTCATGTGACGGATCGTGATTGGATCGCGGGACGGATCGTGATTGGATCGCGGGACGCACGGCGATTTGGATCGCGAAGTTGTTCGACTACACCAACCGCGTTTCTTAACGCTTCCCACTTAGCGATCTACAAGGGTACATAGATCCAATCTCCCTCTCGTAGATGCTCATCACCATGGATAGATCGGCATGTGCATAGGAAATTTTTTGTTTCCCATGCAACGTTCCCCAACAAAAAAACCTGAGTAATTCCATATTTTAGCAATACACTCTTAATGACAAATGTTCATGGTGAGAAGATGAGGGGATGTTGTTTTGCCCACGTAAGGTGACGTGTTCCTTATCGGAACCACAAAGATTGTAGTGAGAAACTCTGGTTTGTAAGGGATTTGTGCCTAAAATTTCCCAAGTTAGATAGGTTTTTTACCATGGCACATATGTGCCACATCATGAAAACATGCCAAGTATTTAGAATTTCTAACGCATTTTGCATTTATATTAATTTAAAAACCAAGTTTCTCAATGTTTGTGGCCGAGCCAAAATGACGAGATGTTTGAAGTTCATTCCCATTTCTTTACTGTGACCTAAATATGAAGCCATGGACACTAATATGATTTTTCATCCCATTTGGATGCTCGGACATTGGGACCTAAATATGAATTATGCACATTAAATGTCTAGAAAACTCAATTAGTTTATACAAATGCCAATAGACCATAAATAATTCCATATTTTAGCACGATAAATCTTATTGCAATCCAAACACCATCCTTTGTCGAATTAGCCTCATTTTTAGTTTTAATATCATTTTGGAAATCACATCTTTCACAAACATTTCACGTTCATGAATCTTGTGTGATGCAGTACAAAATATCTTGGGCCAATCCTCAAAATGCATGGCTTAGGCCGGAAGCTTTGTCAGCTGCAGCACACCGCCAGCCAGTTTATCGCACTAACTCCTCGGAACATTTTACTTTTCAAACATCACCGGTGAAAACTGGGGACGTGGATCCCCGTCGTGAGGACAACTTCGAAAACCAACTCCAGACTGAGCACGGCTGCATCTTCCATGAGCGATCTCTCAACATGCTTTAACACATCCACTACGTCCGACAGGGCGGCAACAACAACCGAAAGGGCAGATGTTGCAGCTGAGAGGGCGGCAGCAGCAACCGCTACAGGGATATCAAATGGCAAGACTGGCACATCAGTTGTTAGTTCCTCGGCGGTTGCCGTAGCCCTAATGGGGACGCCCGATCCCATCTCGAGGCCGCCCACGCCCATGTCGTGTCGGTCACTTCACAAATCACATCTACCTTCTTCGACACCTGTCGACAACCCAGGTCCTTTGAGTTGGTAATTACTGAGTGTGCTCGAGCAGGCGTCCATTTGTCGGCGGCCTCTATAGCCAAGATTGTGGTCGATCATGCCTGGTGCAAAGCCGCCCACGCCCGGCTCATGGCGGCCTTATCGAAAGAGATGGGGGACGAAGATTGCGAGATGGTGTAGTACGTGGCAATGGATCCCATGGATCTCCTTTCCCCGGAGATCATCGAGCGGGAGATGGTCATTGAGGAGGCGGCGGAGATCCATGAATGCCAGGTGGAATATTAGTCTCTGTCCAGAGCGATGGTGTTTTGTTCGAGTAATGTTTCGTTCAACTAACTAATGTTTATTAGTTGCTCGATTCAGTAAGTGCAGGCAGTGATCTAGGCTATTTTATGTAGTACTCGAATTTGCAAGTGTTGTCCAATTAAGCAACGACATTGATAACCAATATAACGAGGGAAATTCGGACCAAATTTTCCGATGTATCCGAATTTTCTCTACCAAATGAACATGAAATGCAAGTACCGTGGGCAATGTAGTATCTGATATCTTACACCGGAAGCTTGGAGACAAAAATTTCCATGTTCAGACTCATCACACACGGGATAAACTATAGGATAAATTTGTGTTTTTGATTATTGCGCACAACTGTGGTAAAGGTATTGTGTCTGATGTGACTGTGTGCGCTACTTTTTCGCCGCACCAAACGGAATTTTGGGCTACTGGGCAAATATCTACCACCCCCACCCCTCGTACCAACGAAAAGCCATATTCCCCCTGCTTCCCCCTTGGTTTCCTAAGTTTAAACCTTCACTCCTTGCTTGCAGCACCGCCTCCTCGCCAGTGGTGCTCCTTCTTGCTGCTTGGCCTCATCCATCTAGTCATAGTCAGGTAATACTCACCTTCCCCATACCCCCTCCCGCTCCACCCCCTCCTCCCCCATTCCATATCCCCCGACCGCCAGCACAACACATTGCACAAAAATCACCGGCCCACCCCGACATAATCGCCGCCAAAAGTCATGGTGCACGAAGTATAGCCAGGATCTCAAGGAGCACCTGGCAACGGAGAAGAAAATCGCGACCGCACGAGCGGATGAGGTCGTGGTGGCTGCCATGCGTGCTGACACCCAGATCTTGTAGAAGCACCTAGACATCGAGGCCACCGCCGCCGCCTCGTGTGCGGCCGCCGCCACACGGTTGGCTCCTTTAAAAAATATCTTATTGTGTTTTTCTCGAGGGCAATGTTGTTGCATTCGACAATGACTACAAGTTGTTTTCTTAGTGTGCCCGTGCTTTCCTCAACTCCATAGTAGGCAGGTTGGTGCTCGGACAGGCTGAGGCGACTAACCACTATGTGGAGGGAACCCATGATTTGGAGACCTCACCCTCGTCCAAGCCCATCGTTATTGTTATCTCCAACGACAAGGAATATCTTGTTTTTTAATTTTAATTTCTAATGACCTGTGTTCAGCTAGCTACACCTGTGATGCATGTTTGTTTTACCTGCTACATGTGCTGCTCCTGCCTTTCCTTAAGAAATTCTAGTTAAATATGCAATCTAATGCTACTATGCAATCTGACCTTCTACTATGTTCTATTGTTCAATGTGATGCTTAGTTAACTATTTGGTTCAGTTGTTTTCATGATCCTTCGCAATGTGATATTCAATTATTCTTGGTACATTTTTGTTTTGTTATGCATGTGAAACATACAATTGCTATATTTCATAGCTCTTGATATGCTTGGCATTTCCATGTGGCTTGAATTCATATGTTGGATCTGTGATGCTTTTATTTTTCATTAACTTATTTTACTAATAGCACGCCAAATCTCACTTAAAACCGGATCAATATCTATCCTTAAACACGTTATAGGGGAAACAATGGGAGACACTGAGGTTTACCATCGAGGTTTACACTTTCATGATCCATTTGATAATAGCACTTTATTGTGCAATTGTAGGAACCATTCTAATATTCAGGTTTCCAAATAATAGTTTGTTCTTGCACATGTAGGTCCTACCGTAAGAGGTTTAGAACCACTGTTCGACCCATTTTGCATGTGGGGAAATGATGTGTTCATGAATATTATTCAAATCAAGAAATTCAGAAATATTGTTAAGATAAAGACACTTGCGACAAAAAATAACAAGTTATTTTTTTGCACAATGAAGAAGACATTAGTGAACTATACGAAGGTACTATCTCTTTTACCTTGTCTCTTTACCCTTTGTGACATTTCAATTTTTCAGAACAAAAGTTACACATATCTTTGTTTCCAATCCTTTCCAAAGCAGTGCATTGTTGAGTACGTCTCAAACCACATATATGGTCAAGAGGCGAGGAAGGTATTCATACAACACCCATGGCATAATCTTGAAGTCTTCCTCAAGAGGATGAAGGATGGGCGGTCAACCATCCACATGCACTGACATAAAGTTGCAAGAACCTTCGACATCTGGGAAGGATCAATTTTTTCCTGCCGCTTCCGCATTTTTTTAGACGAGATTCTTCTGTATATTTATCGTATATGATGCTATTTTCCAAAGGTTGTAGATGTTGCATGCGAAACTTGGTCCTGTCATGTAATTGGGTAGCTAGGTATTATAAACCTATATGATGTTGTACTCTGATGTATTTCATTTATGAAATCCTGGTTGCTGTAATACAGAATGAAATATATTGTGTGCTTGATATGAAGTATCAATTTGTTTACTAGGCACCGTGTGTGATGGCCAGCCATAACATGGCATGTGGTCTCCGCAGCGGCGTAAGCTTCCTGGAGTTACTTATGGAGATCGTCGACATTGGCATGGAGCTGGTCCCTCTGCATGTTGAGCTCTCGCTCTTTCACTAGCAGGTGCCCCCACTCTGCCTTCCTCATGGATGCGGAAGATGCAAGATCGCGTTCCCAGGTCTCGGAGTCTGCCATTTAGGTGGGAACCCCTGCCTAGCTCTTTGATATCTCAGCTTTGCGGGATGCGAGCTGGCCCTCACGTGTAGTTGCCAGCTCGCGGAGCGTCTTTTCACGGGTATCGGCTGCCTGCCGCTATCGCCTGGCCTCCCGAGAGTCTTCGAGAGCGCTCGCATGGGATGTCTGGGTCTATCCAATGAGTCGATGCACAACACCTGGGCCTCCTCGCCCCTCTAGCAATCGAGTTCCTTTGCCTCCCGGAGATTGATCCACCCCCCCCCATGAGGAGTCGCCGCTCCTTGGCACATAGCTCAACCTCCTTCCTAATCTTGGTTTCGAGGGCATCGGCAGCCGCACTGTTGTTGTCACGGAACTTGCTCCAGCAGCCAGTGCCGTCCTCCCCCTACATCAAGGCGTCTCTCGCCGGGTCCCCCGCGTCATTCGCAAGTGCCGCTGTGTGGGAGGGCTCGGTCTCGGGCCCTTTCGGGAACCCAACTTTGTCACCTCCAGCCGAAATCATGTTGGCCATCGGTGTTGTTGCCCCATCCTCTGAGATTGCTAGGAATGCCTCGTGAACTGGGATCTCGGGCCTGGGGTCAGTCCCCTATGGAACCCCAATAGTCTCTGTCGTGGCGGAAGTGGTGCAGTACGCCCCACCCCGCGGCCACTGCCTCCACGCCCGGATTCCCCGTAGGGTGTATAACTGCTGCGGGACCAGGAGGCATCGCTTTGCTCTGAAGTGCCATATCTGCTCGCACATGGGAAGGTGTCCTTGGCTGCCCGCACCTTGACCTCATCTGCAACCTCCCCCTGCTCCTTTTTGGCCTTCTTCCTCGCTTTGGCTATCGCCCTCAGGCCCCTGTGTATAGACTCGTAAATATTGCGGGCGCGAAGCTATAGAGGACGAAGGAAGGGGATAGAGGAGCTTACTCAGCCTAGGTGTCCCAACGCCTCCTTTTCCATTCCGTGACAACATCGTCCTAGCTACCATCTCCTTCGTGGAGCATGCCCGATCGGTCAAATGGTGGTGTGGTGCCGGTCTTGCTAGGGTCGGTTCCCTCAACGCTCCCTTTCTCGTTGCCCCCAATGGCTTGTCAAAGCCACCATCTCCTACTCCTCTAACTCAGTGGGTACCCCAACTCATAAGTCGTGATCAATGCTCACTGAACACACAGAAGCTGAATAACAAGAGTCTTACATCTTTACATATTGTCTTACACAAATAAAGGCCAGTTAGGCCAAGTCTTACATAGATAGGGCCTTAAGGGCCAAAGACATAAACATAACAAACAGGAGAAATCTTGGTCGAAAGCGTGAATCCGTGCCATCCGCCTTAAACCTACAGGCATTCTGATTGGGAACCTTCCTAGTTCGCATGTTCATCGCCAATGAACTCTTCACTGTATTCCTGGTCTTCCATGCCTGGACAGTTAAAAAACCAGTGGCAAGCCTGTGAGTATTTTGAATGTACTCACAAACAACCCAAGTTTTGGAACAAGGTACAACAATGCATGATATAGCACTAAGTAGGGAAAGTTTTGCAGAAAGCTAGTTTTAAGTGCAATGATATGGTCAAGTAACTTGAGTAAGAATGCATCAACAGTTGGTAGGTATTCATGTGAACAAGTCCCAGTTATCATCATAAGCAGGGGTTGACCATCTCATGTTCATCATCATGCCAAGTTGTCGGACTTGGCTAAAGTATCATCCTTATGTCATCCACACATGCACACCCGCAGTTTAGAAATCGTGGACATAGCACAAGAGCGGTCATCCAACTGTCCTTGACCATGGACACGTCTATTCAAATAGTTTTACACTTTGCAGCGGATGCACACTTTACCCACAAGACTCAGGGAACTTCCGTGTCATCCAACCCTCGCGATATATTGCATACCCGAGGTAAGCACCCGAACATTGCCTTTCCCCTAGCGATACTAAACAGAGAGTCCACTCGTTGGTGTCATCCCTCATGATATACATCACACGAATCATCCATGAGGGCATGCACCGGTGTGCCCGGTGCCTGTAAAGACAACGCATGATCGTCCATTCCGGTACGACCCCGTATCGAGAGTGACCACTTCACTCCCGCCACCAGGAATGTGGGCTCTATGCTAGTACCCACCAAGGTAATCAACAAATCCCCGTCCCATAAGGGGTATCGCGATCATAAATGTAAGGTTGGAATAACAGTCACAACTTACACCAACCCATTTTGAAAACCACACACACTCACTTTCTACGATACACCACTTCTTTCTCAAGTGGTTACCCAAATCAACATCATCTCGACGGGGTTTTCGAAAAGTCTTTGACAACACTTTTTTTCCGTCACCATGCACATTCCCGTCCCACTTTGCGTAGCATTTACTAAGCATCCTATCTACTGCCACCCGCACAACCCTCATAAGGAGGTAGGGTCATGCACGATGCAAGTATCAGCAAGAAAGTAATGGAGGCATCCCACCGTAGTGGTCACCACATCAACACGCTCAACATCAAGAAATAAAGTGCTATATGCCATGCAATAAAAGGGTTTCATAGTAATGGTCAAAGGGCTGCTTGCCTAGTTCAACAAAGTTTTACGGGTCTTCAAAGTCTTCGGGCCAACTCCCTAATCAACAACGCAATCTATCATCGCTATAAATAACTATAATAATAAGCATCACACAAAAATAGAGCACATAAATCTACTAATAAAATGCTACCCTACTCTGATAAATACTACAAACTATTATAAGAATAATAGTCTAAGGTTTTGGTTGGAAAAAGGTTTTTAAAACTATTTATAACATAGGCTAAAAATGCCTAAAATAGGTTTTAAAATAAAACCATAGATAAAAGATTTTTAACAAATTACAAAAATGGCACTATTAAATTTTACACAATTTTTCAAGATTTGTGGTGCAAAAATATTGGGAAGAGGATTTTTATTTGGAGCTGTGCGATTTTTGGAAAACCCCACAGAAAAAAGAAAAGGGAAAAAAGAAGGAAAAGGCCTCTGTGCTTGGGCTAGAGGCAGCCCGCCGCTGGGCCGGCCCAGCTGGCCAGCCAGCAAGCCGCGCGCGTGGCCAGGTTCAAACCGGACGCGCGGGCCCCGGCTGTCGGCGACAGCGAGAGGAGAGAGGGTGGCGAGATAGAGCCCGACAGGTGGGGAACACCTGTCGGGTTCGTCTCCCTCCTCTGGACAAAGGGCGGCAGTGCTCACTAACGACGTCTGCGGCGCTGGCGGGGCATGGCAAGCACAGGAACGGGCTCAGGGGCTCGGGGGCTCGTCGCCTCTCGGGTGGTGGAGGAGACGGTCGGCGTGGAGGTATGGGTCGTCAGTGATGAGGTTCCACAGCGGAGGCACTTCGGGAGGAGGTCGCCATATCCGCAAATCGACCAAGGAGAAATGGGAAACGAGGCAAGGGATCCTTGTGGTCTTAAAGGAGGAGGGTAGAAGGCCAGAGCCGGCCTGTATCCCGAGATTGACGAAGCCCCGATGCGGCGGCGCCTCGGTCGATCCCGAGCACTAGGGCTCCGTGTTGTTACTTGGGTGGTACAGGGGGTCATTTGAGAGGGGAATGGGTTCCAAAGGGGAGGAGGGAGCTCGGGGGAAGCCTTATATAGGCGGCCCTCGATACACCAAGCTCGGGTGCGCTGGGAGCTCGTAGCCGAGGCCATAGGCCACGGGGGTCTCGTAATGGCGTGTCTCGAGCACTCGTGGATGCGGACCGGGGCTGGGGAGGAAGCGAGGGAAAGCAGGTCATGCTCCTGGTGGATCCCGAGCTCGCACGCTCACTGTCCGAGCTGGGCGGCGCCGGGCATGCTCTACAGAGGGCAAAGGAGAGAGGGTGAGGAAGGGGTCATTTCACTACCATGATATGGACATCGACGCACACCGACTAGTGCGAGGGGGAGGCCCAAGGTGACCGGGTATGGGAAGGAGAGAGGTCTACCCTCTGGAACGCGGTGCGCGTTCCAGAGCGCGACTTTGGCCGGCATGCCAGAGCTTTTAACGCGCTCTGGCGTGTCCACTTGTGTCTAGCAGCTGAAGGGGGGATTAAAAAATTGGGAAAGGGCCTTGGATGCGCTGTGGAGTAGCCATGAGTGAGAGAGAGAAGTGAGAGAATAGAGAAAATATTATGTCCAGAGAGGGAAATGGGGCTTTTAACCCATGCACTCATGCTCTCTAGCGCCACGGACTTTACTAGAGGTGGGGAGGGACTGCATGATGCTGCGATAAAAAATTTGGGTGCAGGAGAGTGGTGGAGGGGGCTCAATAATTGATTCTTGGACTCAACCTGAAGGTGTTTGATCAGCGGTAGGGAAGGCTAGGCTCACCCACTGGAGATGAAACATAACAGGATGAAGTGGTGGTAATAACTGCGCTTGACCACGAAGTTTGACCATAATTGAGCAAAGTTGATAATGTAAACTTTGTAAACCCTAGATTTTAACAAAAACCGACTTCTGTCTATCTAGGTGTGCAAATATAATTTCCTTGAGGCACCACTTGGTCTAGCATTCTTATTGGGGTAATGGTACATACTCAAAAAGTTTGGTGTCAAGGGAAGAAACTTCACAATGTAAAGTTGCTCAAATTTGAATCTGGACAGGTATGGTTTTGGAATATTTTGATGAAGCAACTAAGTTGGGATTGAGATGAAACTTTGCAAGATCATCACATATGAAAATCGTGACCTGCTGGAATTTTCTTGGAATTAATTGAGAATACTTCTTATACAAATATTTCAAAAGCTTCATTTGGACAGAAAGGATTTTGAGGGGGTTTTCCCATGATTTTGCACATGACCATGTGTTTAAACTCATATATATGGAAAATATATGTCCACTGAGTTTCCCTAAATTTTCTGAAATATTTTCAAAGCATTAAAATATTTTTTTCCCTATGAAAAAGCATTTCTATCCTGAAGAAAAGGCCTTTAAATAAAATAGTAAAATAATATTGAAAATTAATATTTGTTGGTTTTGGGAACTCAACTCAGGGGTTTTGAAAACCTAATTTGAATAAATTCTTTTTGGTCGAAATAAATTTTGATAAAAATAGTTTTGGGTACTATTCATATGGCATGATCATTGGGCAAGATTTTTGGATCAAGGAAGATGAATATGGAGAGGAGTAGAACCTAAGAGTGCCAAACATAATCAACCAAACAATCAATCAAGCAACATTTCAAACAAGCATGCACTCAAAAAGTTTTAATTTTTTCCAAATTTTGTAAATCCAAGCATAGCAATGTGATACAAATACATGGTGTGACAGACTCCTACCCCCGGCTTGGTGGTTGCGGTGTGGGAGTCATCCTCATCGTCGTCGACATCCAGCCAAAGCCGGCTTCAGGGTCGGTGGTGATTGTGGGGGTGGCGGGGATGACTTGCCGCTGCTCTCCTCCTCAGAGTGCGTGGTGTCGCTGTCTCTAGAGGCGGATCCCACTTCCGAGGAGTCTTCTAGGGGCTCTGCTTTCCCCTTAGGGTCCGCACAAGACAACCATTGCTGTTCGAACTGGGGCATCGCCGCAACGAGCTCCACCCCGTCGGGCCAGCGGTACACCGGACGCACGCAGTCGGGTACCTCCACCGCATACCCGTGGAACAAGACTTCTAGGACTTTGGCCGCTTCTTTGTATGAGACGTTCTCACAAGCCAGACGTGTCCAGTCGTTGGCCCCCGACGACCTCCAACGACGGGTTGGAGCGCCTTTGAAGTGGTGCGATGTGCTGGCTGAGGAACTCCCTACTAACCATGCCCATCGTAAGCTCATCCCCACGGAGCTCCACCAGCCCTGCCAGGATCGGTCTAAGGTCCGTGCTTCCAAGTTTCTTGTGCTCCCAGCAAGAGGTCTTCTCTTCCTGCGCGGACGGAACTGCTAGGAAAGGGCTGGCCTGGTGTGCGTTGATGAAGACATAGTGCACCCAGAAGTTCTCCACCTTCTTGCGGATCTTCATGTCAACAAAGACCTTGCACATCTCGTTGTTGATACGGAAGCAAGTGCCCTAGAGCGGTGGATTTCCAAGGATACCTGCATGTTGTAGAAGGTCCGAAAGAGCACCACAGATTGCATCACTCCCAGCGAGGTCACGCAGAGGTACACGAAGTGGGCGAGGACAAGGGTTGAGTTGGGTTGTAGGAGCCGGATCTCGTAGTGCTCCAATATGGTGAGAAGGAAGTCAGAGAAAGGGGGAACCAGTCCCACGGATAGCATGTGGAAGAAGATGGGAACCACCATGCTCGTGAGCTTGCCCCGTGCGTGTGTGCCAGACCAGATATGAGTGGCGGCCCCTCATTGTGCTCAGAGGCCAATAGGGGATGCACCAAGGCCAGCCCCCTCTCGTAGATGATCGAAGACACGAGCAAAGCCGGACCGAGCTCCTCCACCCAGGCACCTTTGCTGGAGGAGGCCCCTCTAGTCATGGTTTCTTGCTCGGGGGCATGGTGGCGGGAATTCGTGAAGCAGTAGGAGGATGAAGTAGGATACGCAGACGCGAAATAGAGAGGGAGTCGCGAGAGGATGGATAGTGATGTGGCTATCCTCCCCCCCCCCCCGTCTCCACCGCATGCATGCCGACTTTATCTTCCGACTGATGGTTCCGCAGAACTATGGGGAATGGGCATCACGTGTTGCCCCCTAGGCCTGGCAGTTTGACACGCACACGTTGTTCGTCCCTAGCAGGCGGAACATGCGTTCCGCGGGACGAGGGCTACTATCAGCCTAGTGCGACCTAGGGTACCATGACCTGTCTGATGTTAGCCTTGAGGGTGACTTTGAGCTGGACCAAACACGACAACCTACCCTAGCCGCCCCGGAGATAGGCCCTACGTGAAGGATGAGATACTTTAGGGCTTGGTGACCAGCCTAGGCCTTGCCGAGGTCGCCAGGCGCCTGCTCGCCTCGCGATGCTCTTCCTACAGGGGTGGCCTCATGAGGCTTGGCACGTGATGCGAGTCGCAGAGCATCATGCCAGTCATGTGGATGACACACCCGCTTGGAGGAGGATGACGGAGCCCGTTATAGCAGGCACAGTCAGACGTAGTTTCCTTTTTGGTGATTCGATGGCAGCATATGTTGCCCTTTATAAAGCAAGTTCCCAAGGGTTAGCATTTCGGTGATAGAAGATCAGGACAGATCGGTGCTGCAGGACGGAGGTCATCGCCAAGCGCACGAAGGCGTCCCGAAGACCACATTACCTGGCAAAGACCACCTTTAGTTAGGACCTGGCTCCTGGCCCCTTCGAATTGCTTCTCTGTGGTAACCATTTCCCACCAATATTTCTAGGGAAGAGAACCGAGGCACTACGAAGGGTCAAGGTCCACGTCCATGTAAGGGGATCGAGCCATTCTCTTCCCCAACACTCGTGTATTGAAGTCTCAAGCTCCTTTCTTTACAAGAAATTAACTCATAAGAAGGAGTAGGGTTTTGCGCCCTCGATGGCATGAACCTGGGTAGCTCGTGTTTCTCCGTCGTTTTCCAGTGTGGAACAGTGAGCTCGCCGTGAATCTTGTTTTGTTTGTCATCATGTTGCAGGTTGCAAGCCAAGACCTGTAGTGTTCGAACCCTGTTCTTGGACACGTATCCTATACTCTGACAGCCCCCATGCTATGCGCCAATGAACTGGATGCACAAGTTCTCCCAAGAGGAAATGGAACCCTCCGGCAAGTTCATCAACCAACTCCGCACATTGGGTTTGAGCGCCACCGGGGAGTAGTCAACGAATACTTTCTCGTCGCATCCCCGGCATCTTGCACCGCGATGGCATACATACCAAGGAAGTCGGATGGGCTGACCTTGCCATCATATTTGTACGGTAGGTCAGGCTTAAAGGTCTTGGTGGAAGACTAGCAGACTTCAAAGCTCGCGGGTGAACCGCGGGCAACCTATCTCGGAAGGTAGGTTGTTGAGTACCCCAGGCGTAGGCTCGTCGATGGCTTGGTTGACAAGGCCGTTCGACTAGCGATGTGTCTCCCGCCACCTCTCGATAGTGGTGCAGGCATCCCCCTTCCGCCTCTCCTTCAGGACTTCATGTTGATCATGTTTTTGCCATAGATACGACGATGCGAAGGACATCTCATATGACATGTTGTTCCGGTGGGCTTGTTGTCGTTGTTCTTGCGGGGATGATTGCACCATGGGTGTCCCACAAGCACCATGCCCAGAAGTGTGCCCTACGGACTCTATTTGCCGTGTTCGCGAGGGCCTTGCCGCCTCTGGCTGTTTGTGGTTGGCGAACTCAGCAGACTCTGGATTGGGGCCCTCCAGGATTCCATCTTCTCTCGTGCAGGGGAATAGTCCAGCAAAAGTTGTGCTTGCACCAAAGCTTCCTCCTCGGTCTTGGGAATGAAACGATGTGAGGCATGGGTCAAGCTCTTACTTCTGGCAGAGTCAAAAGAAGAAATAGCCCACATTGATGTACGTTGCCCTTGCTCGCCAGGAGGCTGATGTCGGGTTTGGCCCTGCGCATGTTGATTGTGACGCACAGAGTTCTTGTCCGCGTGCAGCCCAGGATCATCGTTGTTCCGCGTGGGTTGATCGCGGTTGTTTTGAGAAGGATATGATGGAGGTCCAATCGTTGTCGTTGTTGTCACTACAGCTGTTGTCCCCACAATGTTGTCCATGCCACCACCAGCGCGTCTCGTGTTGTCACGACGATGGGGTACGGGTTGTAGCTCGTGCAACTCCGAACAGTTTGTGGTTGCACTCACCAGTGCGATGAGTGTGATGTGCACCTCCATCGCCATCAACCGTGGCCGCCTGCAAGGTTAGCTTGGATGTGGACGGGGTGATCGTCGATGTTCCGTTGTCCTTATTGGGAGACTTGGGCATCCATGAAGATGGTGAAGAAGATATGCATAAATTGGAGGTATGACAATCTATGGGACCTACGAGGCTCTTTTAAGTTCAACTGTGCAGATCTATGGGCACGAAGAGCACCACCAATCCATTCACGCTAGGGGTTTAGATAATTTCGACCCGCTCGGAAGCGTAAAACACTAGGTCATGTGTGTTGTGTATTATATGAGTCCAAAGTAAAGGAGCGCAACAGCCCGACAGGGTGCTCGAGGGTGTAGCTATGCATGAAAATGGACAGGCTTTCAACCTTTGTGAAGGTAGCCATGGACCTCCTCTTATAGGTTAAGGGGTTACCAAAATGTCGAGAATAGTCATTACACGGGCTAAAAAAGTAGATACTATAGATGCCAAAACTAGTGAAAAGAGCTACAGTGGGAATAGCTAACCATGACGGATTAGGACAGGCGCATTAAATGTGTTGTGGTGTCATGCAGGCACCGTCTCCCGACAAGGGTCATCTCTCCTTTTGTGTCGTTCACCTAGCTACCTTTTATTCTTCTGCCACGCCACAGGAAGGGTGTCACTAAAATTGATGTAAATCTACAAAGCTATCATGTGTCCCCACAAGCTCTACGTAACCGCCTGCCCACTGGACAACTGACTTATGTGGACAATCATCCCGATGAGGCGGAGTGATGGATTGGCTACGTGATCTTGACGGGCGTGCCTACTGTCGGGCTTTCTCTACCGGTAGGAGGGCACTTTTGCTGCCTTGATAGTCATTCAGTGTTGTTTGTGGAGTAGTATTCACCAGGCAAGACTTTGTTGGGCCAAAGGCTGCGGTCATCTATGCACAAGTCACGGTGCTAAAGGACCTGTTCTTTAGTACACAGACACCATGCCACCAAAATCTTGGTTTGAGGTCTTGGTACATCTTGGTTCCTCTAGAATGGATGGAATACGAAGTGCCATGGGCTTCTTGCAAGGTCAAACTCTTGAGCTCAACTTTGTTGGGTACGCAAATATGATTCCCAAACCATACGACTCCTTGTTTGTCCATTGATAATACTCGGGCCTTGCCTGCCCTTGTATTCCTCTTGATACTGATACATCTCTAATGTATCTATAATTTTTGGGCTGATATATTATCATTCTAGGATGCTTTTTGGGCATTTATTTACCAATTTATAATATTTTTGAGCACTAACGTATTGACCCAGTGCCTAGTGCCAGTTGCTGTTTTGTCCATGTTTTTCACTTTTCAAGTTTATAGTACCAAATGATGTCCAATTGCCACGAAACTTTTTTATGATTTTTTGGACCAAAAGAAGACCTAGAGGGCACCAACACGCAACAGGGCGTGCCCTGGGGGGCGCCCTGATGTGTGTTGGCCCCCTCGTGGCTCTCCCGGCACCCCACTCTGGCCTATAAATTCTCTAATATCGCAAAAACCCTAGAGAAGGTCCCGGAACACTTTTTACGCCACCGCAAATCTCTGTTTCGATGGGAGCCCATCTAGAGCTCCGTTCTCGCACCTTGCTGGAGGGGGGGTCGATCACGGTGGGCCACTTCATGATCCTTGCTGCCCTCATGATGATGTGTGAGTAGTTCACCACAGTCCTATGGGTCCATAACTAGTACATATATGACAATCTCTCTCTCTCTCTCTTGACCTTGAATATAATGTTCATTGCATCTTTGCCTTGATCTAGCTGATGTAATCCCTTTGTATGGTGCATTTGTTGGGATCCAATGAATTATGGGTTTATGTTTAGATTATTTATGATAAATATTTGAGCCTTCTCTGAAGTAATATGATTCTTAAATGCATGATCATTATAGCTTTCTAATTCTCTCCAATATATTGAAATAGTTTGGCCAACTAGATTGATATTTCTTCGGTGAGAGAGGTGCGTTGTGGTAGCTTCAAGCTCGTGAGTTTCTATATCGCAGTGACAAAGTAGCGGAAAAGATGCATCTTTGTGTTGTTGCTACTAAGGATAGATTGATGGGGTTTATTCATATTGCTTGAGTTTATTTGTCTACATCATGTCATCGTTCTCCAAGATTACTCTGTTTTACTTAATATTCTAGATGCATGCTGGATAGTGGTCGATGAGTGGAGCAATAGTCATAGGTGCATGCAGGAGTCGACCTATTTTCCTATGGATGTAATTCCCATATACACATGATCATTGCCGTGAAAATCGCATAACTATCCGCTTTTCTATCAATTGCCAAATAGTAATTTGTTTACCCACTGTATGCTATTTTTATGAGAGATGCAACTAGAGAAAACAACGGTCCCCGAGTCTGTTCGCTTATATGTTTACAAACACTACTATTACCTTGCTTCCATTTATTTTATTTTATTTATTTCGCATCTTAAAATTATCTAAAATTATCTACACAATTCACTTGCTTGCAAATAACGAGACCAAGGGGGTTGACAATCCTGTTGGCGGCTTTGGGTGCAAGTTGTTTGCTCTTTTGTGTGCAGCAATTGAAGATGGTTGAGGATTGATATTCCTATTGGTTCGATCAACTTATGTTTCATAACTGAGGGAATTGTTACCCACATTGTGTTGCGATAACTCGTTCCTCTTCATGGAAAACCCAATGCAGATCACAAGTATCATGAAGGATTTCTAGCATCGTTGCTGGGGAATATCATCACCAACTATCAAGTGACTTCACACAACTTATCATTCACTTGTTCTTCTTTTTATTTGTTTTTATATTTAGTTTGTCTCATAAAAAACAAAAATATTCATCTTTTCTTGTTACTAGTTTTCTTGTTTGAAGTCATGGCTAGTTTTCCCTTTGTTCGCGTTATTCCCAGTAATGATGTTGTCAATTTTAAACAAATGGCAGGAGAAAGTTTGAAAGATGCATGGTATAGGATTTTCCATGGTCAAAATAAAGAAACTAATAAGTTACACCCCACTACTTTGCTTGATAATGTTTATGTTGGTGTGACAACTTGGTATAGGTTTGTTCTAGACACCATAACCAGTAGGAACTTCTTAATGTGTCACACCTTGGATGCTTACAATTCAATTGAAAATCTTGTTGGAACTCCACCCATTGTCATTAATAAAACCATTTTGACCTTGCAATATGTTATGCAGAGTCTTTAAACACACAACAAGTATGGACTCCAAATAAGTTCAAAAAATGAATTCCCATGAGTTTTCGTCTCAAACCCTTATATTTCGAAAGAGATTGTCCATTCTGTACAAGAAGTGCATCAAGTTTTTGCGATAACGCTCTCAACTTTTCACAACATGCTATGTGGGTGAAATGATGATACCATGCCAACTTTCAACCTTTTCATAGTTCATTTGAAGTGCTTTTCAATTTAAGGGTTATTTAGCACAAAAATCAGTAAGTGCATGAAAAATACCAAATGTAGTCAGAAAGGGTTGAAAATTGATGATGTGGTATTGAATGGTGCATTTTGAACACATAAAAAGTATGGAGTTCAAAAACGTTCAGAAAAATGAAATCCCTTTGTAACAGATGAGTTTTCGTCCGAAACCGTGATACTCCGAAAGAGATAGTCCATTTTGTACCCGAAGTGCATCTAGTTTTTGCCATAACCCTATCAACTTTTTAGCACATGCTATGTGGGTGAAATGATGATACCATGCCAACTGTGAATGTTTTTAGAGTTCATTTGAAGGGCTTTTCAATTTTAGGGTTATTTAGCTCAAAAAATCAGTAAGTGCAAGAAAAATACCAAATGAAGTCAGAAAGGGTTGAAAATTGATGATATGGCTTTGAATGGTGCATTTTGAACACAAAAAAGTATGGATATTAAATTCCATACTTTGAAAAAAATTCCCTTTTGTAACACATGAGTTTTCATCCGAAACCCTTATACTTTGAAAGAGATTGTCCGTTTTGTACACGAAGTGTATCCAGTTTTTGCCGTAGCACTCTCAATTTTTTAGCACATGCTATGTGGTTGAAATGGTGATACCATGCCAACTTTCAACCTTTTCAGAGTTCATTTGATGTGCTTGTCAATTTCAGGGTTATTTAGCTCAAAAAAGATCTATAAGTGCATCAAAAACACTAAATGAAGTCAGAAAGTTTTGAAAGTTTATGATGTGGCTTTGAATGGTGTATTTTGAACACACAAAAAGTATGGAGTTCAAATAAGTTCAAAAAAATGAATTCCCTTTGTAACAGACGAGTTTTCGTCCGAAACCGTGATGCTTCGAAAGAGATTGTCCATTTTGTACACAAAGTGCATCTAGTTTTTGTCGTAATCCTCTCAAATTTTTATAACATGCTATGTGGGTGAAATGATGATACCATGCCAACTTTCAACCTTTTCAGAGTTCATTTGAAGTGCTTTTCAATTTCAGGGTTATTTATCTCAAAAAAATCAGTAAGTGCACGAAAAATACCAAATGAAGTCAGAAATGGTTGAAAATTGATGACGTGGCTTTGAATGGTGCATTTTGTACACAAAAAAGTATGGAGTTCAAATAAATCCAAAAAAAAAGAATTCCCTTTTGTCACACATGAGTTTTCGTCCGAAACCCTTATACTTCGAAAGAGATTGTCCGTTTTGTACACGAAGTGCATCTAGTTTTTGCCGTAACCCTATCAATTGTTTAGCACATGCAATGTTGGTGAAATGATTATACCATGCGACTTTCAACCTTTTCAGAGTTCATTTGATGTGCTTTTCAATTTTAGGGTTATTTAGCTCAAAAAAGATCAGTAAGTACATGAAAAATACTAAATGAAGTCAAAAAGTTTTGAAATTTCATGATGTGGCTTTGAATGGTGCATTTTGAACGCACAAAAAGTATGGAGTTCAAATAAGTTCAAAAGAATGAAATCCCTTTGTAACAGATGAGTTTTTGTCCGAAACCGTGATACTTCGAAAGAGATTGTCCATTTTGTACACAAAGTGCATCTAGTTTTTGTCGTAACCCTCTAAAATTTTTATAACACGTTGTGTGGGTGAAATGATGATACCATGCCAACTTTCATCCTTTTCAGAATTCATTTGAAGTGCTTTTCAATTTCAGGGTTATTTATCTCAAAAAAATCAGTAAGCGCAAGAAAAATACCAAATGAAGTCAGAAAGGGCTAAAAATTGATGATGTGGCTTTGACTGGTCCATTTTGAACTCACAAAAAGTATGGAGTTCAAATAAGTTCAAAACAATGAATTCCCTTTTTTCACACATGAGTTTTCGTCTGAAACCCTTATACTTCGAAAGAGATTGTCCGTTTTGTACACAAAGTGCATCTAGTTTTTGCCGTAACCCTCTCAATTGTTTAGCACATGCAATGTCGGTGAAATGATTATACCATGCGACTTTCAAACTTTTCATAGTTCATTTGATGTGCTTTTCAATATTAGGGTTATTTAGCTCAAAAAAGATCAGTAAGTGCATGAAAAATACTAAATGAAGTCAAAAGGTTTTGAAATTTTATGATGTGGCTTTGAATGGTGCATTTTGAACACACAAAAAGTATGGAGTTCAAATAAGTTCAAAAGAATGAAATCCCTTTGTAACATATGAGTTTTTGTCTGAAACCGTGATACTTCGAAAGAGATTGTCCATTTTGTACACAAAGTGCATCTAGTTTTTGTGGTAACCCTCTAAAATTTTTATAACACGCTATGTGGGTGAAATGATGATACCATGCCAACTTTCATCCTTTTCAGAATTCATTTGAAGTGCTGTTCAATTTTAGGGTTATTTAGCTCAAAAAAATCAGTAAGCGCAAGAAAAATACCAAGTGAAGTCAGAAAGGGCTGAAAATTGATGACATGGCTTTGACTGGTCCATTTTGAACACACAAAAAGTATGGAGTTCAAATAAGTTCAAAAAAATGAATTCCCTTTTGTCACACATGAGTTTTCGTCCGAAACCCTTATACTTCGAAAGAGATTGTCTGTTTTGTACACGAAGTGCATCCAGTTTTCGCCGTAGCAATCTCAATTTTTTAGCACACGCTATGTGGGTGAAATGGTGATACCATGCCAACTTTAAACCTTTTTAAAGTTCATTTGATGTGCTTTTCAATTTCAGGGTTATTTAGCTCAAAAAAATCAGTAAGTGCATGAAAAATACCAAAAGAAGTCAGAAAGTTTTCAAAATTTATGATGTGGCTTTGAATAGTGCATTTTGAACACAAAAAAAGTATGGACTTCAAATAAGTTCAAAAAAATGAAATCCCTTTGTTACAGATGAGTTTTCGTCCGAAACCGTGATACTTCGAAAGAGATTGTCCGTTTTGTACACAAAGTGCATCTAGTTTTTGCCGTAACCCTCTCAATTGTTTAGCACATGCAATGTCGGTGAAATGATTATACCATGCGACTTTCAAACTTTTCATAGTTCATTTGATGTGCTTTTCAATTTTAGGGTTATTTAGCTCAAAAAAGATCAGTAAGTGCATGAAAAATAATAAATGAAGTCAAAAGGTTTTGAAATTTTATGATGTGGCTTTGAATGGTGCATTTTGAACACACAAAAAGTATGGAGTTCAAATAAGTTCAAAAGAATGAAATCCCTTTGTAACATATGAGTTTTTGTCTGAAACCGTGATACTTCGAAAGAGATTGTCCATTTTGTACGCAAAGTGCATCTAGTTTTTGTGGTAACCCTCTAAAATTTTTATAACACGCTATGTGGGTGAAATCATGATACCATGCCAACTTTCATCCTTTTCAGAATTCATTTGAAGTGCTGTTCAATTTTAGGGTTATTTAGCTCAAAAAAATCAGTAAGCGCAAGAAAAATACCAAGTGAAGTCAGAAAGGGCTGAAAATTGATGACATGGCTTTGACTGATCCATTTTGAACACACAAAAAGTATGGAGTTCAAATAAGTTCAAAAAAATGAATTCCCTTTTGTCACACATGAGTTTTCGTTCGAAACCCTTATACTTCGAAAGAGATTGTCTGTTTTGTACACGAAGTGCATCCAGTTTTTGCCGTAGCACTCTCAATTTTTTAGCACATGCTATGTGGTTGAAATGGTGATACCATGCAAACTTTAAACCTTTTCAGAGTTCATTTGATGTGCTTGTCAATTTCAGGGTTATTTAGCTCAAAAAAGATCTATAAGTGCATCAAAAATACTAAATGAAGTCAGAAAGTTTTGAAAGTTTATGATGTGGCTTTGAATGGTGTATTTTGAACACACAAAAAGTATGGAGTTCAAATAAGTTCAAAAAAATGAAATCCCTTGGTAACAGACGAGTTTTCGTCCGAAACCGTGATACTTCGAAAGAGATTGTCCATTTTGTACACAAAGTGCATCTAGTTTTTGTCGTAATCCTCTCAAATTTTTATAACATGCTATGTGGGTGAAATGATGATACCATGCCAACTTTCAACCTTTTCAGAGTTCATTTGAAGTGCTTTTCAATTTCAGGGTTATTTATCTCAAAAAAATCAGTAAGTGCACGAAAAATACCAAATGAAGTCAGAAAGGGTTGAAAATTGATGACGTGGCTTTGAATGGTGCATTTTGTACACAAAAAAGTATGGAATTCAAATAAATCAAAAAAAAGAATTCCCTTTTGTCACACATGAGTTTTCGTCCGAAACCCTTATACCTCGAAAGAGATTGTCCGTTTTGTACACGAAGTGCATCTAGTTTTTGCCGTAACCCTCTCAATTGTTTAGCACATGCAATGTCGGTGAAATGATTATACCATGCGACTTTCAACCTTTTCAGAGTTCATTTGATGTGCTTTTGAATTTTAGGGTTATTTAGCTCAAAAAAGATCAGTAAGTGCATGAAAAATACTAAATGAAGTCAAAAAGTTTTGAAATTTTATGACGTGGCTTTGAATGGTGCATTTTGAACGCACAAAAAGTATGGAGTTCAAATAAGTTCAAAAGAATGAAATCCCTTCGTAACAGATGAGTTTTTGTCCGAAACCGTGATACTTCGAAAGAGATTGTCCATTTTGTCCACAAAGTGCATCTAGTTTTTGTCGTAACCCTCTAAAATTTTTATAACACGCTATGTGGGTGAAATGATATACCATGCCAACTTTCATCCTTTTCAGAATTCATTTGAAGTGCTTTTCAATTTTAGGGTTATTTAGCTCAAAAAAATCAGTAAGCGCACGAAAAATACCAAATGAAGTCAGAAAGGGTTGAAAATTGATGACGTGGCTTTGAATGGTGCATTTTGTACACAAAAAAGTATGGAGGTCAAATAAATCCAAAAAAAGAATTCCCTTTTGTCACACATGAGTTTTCGTCCGAAACCCTTATACCTCGAAAGAGATTGTCCGTTTTGTACACGAAGTGCATCTAGTTTTTGCCGTAACCCTCTCAATTGTTTAGCACATGCAATGTCGGTGAAATGATTATACCATGCCACTTTCAACCTTTTCAGAGTTCATTTGATGTGCTTTTGAATTTTAGGGTTATTTAGCTCAAAAAAGATCAGTAAGTGCATGAAAAATACTAAATGAAGTCAAAAAGTTTTGAAATTTTATGACGTGGCTTTGAATGGTGCATTTTGAACGCACAAAAAGTATGGAGTTCAAATAAGTTCAAAAGAATGAAATCCCTTTGTAACAGATGAGTTTTTGTCCGAAACCGTGATACTTCGAAAGAGATTGTCCATTTTGTACACAAAGTGCATCTAGTTTTTGTCGTAACCCTCTAAAATTTTTATAACACGCTATGTGGGTGAAATGATGATACCATGCCAACTTTCATCCTTTTCAGACTTCATTTGAAGTGGTTTTCAATTTCAGGCTTATTTAGCTCAAAAAAATCACTAAGCGCAAGAAAAATACCAAATGAAGTCAGAAAGGGCTGAAAATTGATGATGTGGCTTTGACTGGTCCATTTTGAACACACAAAAAGTATGGAGTTCAAATAAGTTCAAAAAAATGAATTCCCTTTTGTCACACATGAGTTTTCGTCCAAAACCCTTATACTTCGAAAGAGATTGTCCGTTTTGTACACGAAGTGCATCTAGTTTTTGCCGTAACTCTCTCAATTTTTTAGCACATGCAATGCCGTTGAAATGATTATACCATGCGACTTTCAACCTTTTCAGAGTTTATTTGATGTGCTTTTCAATTTTAGGGTTATTTAGCTCAAAAAAGATCAGTAAGTGCATGAAAAATACTAAATGAAGTCAAAAAGTTTTGAAATTTTATGATGTGGCCTTGAATGGTGCATTTTGAACACACAAAAAGTATGGAGTTCAAATAAGTTCAAAAGAATGAAATCCCTTTGTAACAGATGAGTTTTTGTCTGAAACCGTGATACTTCGAAAGAGATTGTCCATTTTGTACACAAAGTGCATCTAGTTTTTGTGGTAACCCTCTAAAATTTTTATAACACGCTGTGTGGGTGAAATGATGATACCATGCCAACTTTCAACCTTTTTAGAGTTCATTTGAAGTGCTTTTCAATTTCAGGGTTATTTATCTCAAAAAAATCAGTAAGTGCACGAAAAATACCAAATGAAGTCAGAAAGGGTTGAAAATTGATGACGTGGCTTTGAATGGTGCATTTTGTACACAAAAAAGAATGGAATTCAAATAAATCCAAAAAAAGAATTCCCTTTTGTCACACATGAGTTTTCGTCCGAAACCCTTATACCTCGAAAGAGATTGTCCGTTTTGTACACGAAGTGCATCTAGTTTTTGCCGTAACCCTCTCAATTGTTTAGCACATGCAATGTCGGTGAAATGATTATACCATGCGACTTTCAACCTTTTCAGAGTTCATTTGATGTGCTTTTGAATTTTAGGGTTATTTAGCTCAAAAAAGATCAGTAAGTGCATGAAAAATACTAAATGAAGTCAAAAAGTTTTGAAATTTTATGACGTGGCTTTGAATGGTGCATTTTGAACGCACAAAAAGTATGGAGTTCAAATAAGTTCAAAAGAATGAAATCCCTTTGTAACAGATGAGTTTTTGTCCGAATCCGTGATACTTCGAAAGAGATTGTCCATTTTGTACACAAAGTGCATCTAGTTTTTGTCGTAACCCTCTAAAATTTTTATAACACGCTATGTGGGTGAAATGATGATACCATGCCAACTTTCATCCTTTTCAGAATTCATTTGAAGTGCTTTTCAATTTCAGGGTTATTTAGCTCAAAAAAATCAGTAAGCGCAAGAAAAATACCAAATGAAGTCAGAAAGGGCTGAAAATTGATGACATGGCTTTGACTGGTCCATTTTGAACACACAAAAAGTATGGAGTTCAAATAAGTTCAAAAAAATGAATTCCCTTTTGTCACACATGAGTTTTCGTCCGAAACCCTTATACTTCGAAAGAGATTGTTCGTTTTGTACACGAAGTTCATCCAGTTTTCGCCGTAGCAATCTCAATTTTTTAGCACACGCTATGTGGGTGAAATGGTGATACCATGCCAACTTTAAACCTTTTTAGCGTTCATTTGATGTGCTTTTCAATTTCAGGGTTATTTAGCTCAAAAAAATCAGTAAGTGCATGAAAAATACCAAAAGAAGTCAGAAAGTTTTCAAAATTTATGATGTGGCTTTGAATAGTGCATTTTGAACACACAAAAAGTATGGACTTCAAATAAGTTCAAAAAAATGAAATCCCTTTGTTACAAATGAGTTTTCGTCCGAAACCGTGATACTTCGAAAGAGATTATCCATTTTGTACACAAAGTGCATCTAATTTTTGTCGTAACCCTCTCAAATTTTTATAACATGCTATGTGGGTGAAATGATGATAGCATGCCAACTTTCAACCTTTTCCGAGTTCATTTGAAGTGCTTTTCAATTTCAGGGTTATTTATCTCAAGAAAATTAGTAAGTGCAAGAAAAATACCAAATGAAGTCAGAAAGGGTTGAAAATTTATGACGTGGCTTTGAATTGTGCATTTTGAACACACAAGAAGTATGGAGTTCAAATAAGTTTAAAAAAATGAATTCCCATGAGTTTTCGTCTGAAACCCTTATATTTCGAAAGAGATTGTCCGTTCTGTACAAGAAGTGCATCAAGTTTTTGCCATAACTCTCTCAACTTTTCACAACATGCTATGTGGGTGAAATGATGATACCATGCCAACTTTCGACCTTTTCATACTTCATTATAGTGCTTTTCAATTTCAGGGTTATTTAGCGCAAAAAATTAGTAAGTGCATGAAAAATACCAAATGTAGTCAGAAAGGGCTGAAAATTGATGATGTGGTACTGAATGGTGCATTTTGAACACACGAAAAATATGGAGTTCAAAAAAGTTCAGAAAAATTAAATCCTTTGTAACAGATGCGTTTTCGTCCGAAACCGTGATACTTCGAAAGAGATTGTCCATTTTGTACCCGAAGTGCATCCAGTTTTTGCCATAACCCTATCAACTTTTTAGCACATGCTATGTGGGTGAAATGATGATACCGTGCCAACTGTGAATGTTTTTAGAGTTCATTTGAAGTGCTTTTCAATTTCAGGGTTATTTAGCTCAAAAAAATCAGAAAGTGCAAGAAAAATATCAAATGAAGTCAGAAAGGGTTGAAAATTGATGACATGGCTTTGAATGGTGCATTTTGAACACAGAAAAGTATGGAGTTCAAAGAAGTCCAAAAAAATGAATTCCCTTTTGTAACAATGAGTTTTCGTCCGAAACCCTTATACCTTGAAAGAGATTGTCCGTTTTGTACACGAAGTGCATCCAGTTTTTGCCGTAGCACTCTCAATTTTTTAGCACATGCTATGTGGTTGAAATGGTGATACCATGCCAACTTTCAACCTTTTCAGAGTTCATTTGATGTGCTTGTCAATTTCAGGGTTATTTAGCTTAAAAAATACCAGTAAGTGCATCAAAAATACTAAATGAAGTCAGAAAGTTTTGAAAGTTTATCATGTGGCTTTGAATGGTGTATTTTGAACACAAAATTATGGAGTTCAAATAAGTTCAAATAAAATGAAATCCCTTTGTAACAGACGAGTTTTCGTCCGAAACCGTGATACTTCGAAAGAGATTGTCCATTTTGTACACAAAGTGCATCTAGTTTTTGTCATAATCCTCTCAAATTTTTATAACATGCTATGTGGGTTAAATTATGATACCATGCCAACTTTCAACCTTTTCAGAGTTCATTTGAAGTGCTTTTCAATTTCAGGGTTATTTAGCTCAAAAAAGTCAGTAAGTGCAAGAAAAATACCAAATGAAGTCAGAAAGGGTTGAAAATTGATGACGTGGCTTTGAATGGTGCATTTTGTACATAAAAAAGTATGGAGTTCGAATAAGTTCAAAAAAAGAATTCCCTTTTGTCACACATGAGATTTCGTCCGAAACCCTTATACTTTGAAAGAGATTGTCCGTTTTGTACACGAAGTGCATCTAGTTTTCGCCGTAACCCTCTATATTTTTTAGTAGATGCAATGTGGGTGAAATGATGATACCATGCGAAATTTCAACCTTTTCAGAGTTCATTTGATGTGCTTTTCAATTTCAGGGTTATTTAGCTCACAAAAATCAGTAAGTGCATGAAAAATACCAAATGAAGTCAGAACGGGTTGAAAATTGATGACGTGGCTTTGAATGGTTCATTTTGAACACACAAAAATTATGGAGTTCAAATAAGATCACAAAAAGGAATTCCCTTTTGTCACACATGAGTTTTCGTCCGAAACCCTTATACTTCGAAAGAGATTGTCCGTTTTGTACACGAAGTGCATCCAGTTTTTGCCGTAGGACTCTCAATTTTTTAGCAAATGCTACCTGGGTGAAATGGTGATACCATGCCAACTTTCAACCTTTTTAGAGTTCATGTGATGTGCTTTTCAATTTTAGGGTTATTTAGCTCAAAAAAACAAGTAAGTGCATGAAAAATACCAAATGAAGTCAGTACGGTTGGCAAATTAATGACGTGGATTTGAATGGTGCATTTTGAACACAAAAAAAAGTATGGATTTCAAAGAAGTTTAAAAAAAGGAATTCCCTCTTGTAACACATGAGTTTTCGTCTAAAACCCTTATACTTCGAAAGAGATTGTCCGTTTTGCACACAAAGTGCATCCAGTTTTTGTCGCAACCTTCTCAATTTATTAGCATATGCTATGTGGTTCAATGATGATACCATGCCAACTTTCAACCTTTTCATAGTTCATTTGATGTGCTTTTCAATTTTAGGGTTATTTAGCTCAAAAAAATCAGTAAGTGCACGAAAAATACCAAATGAAGTCAGAAACTTTTGAGAACTTATGATGTGGGTTTGAATGCTGCATTTTGAACACACAAAAAGTATGGAATACAAATAAGTTCAAAAAAAAATGAAATCCCTTTGTAACAGATGAGGTTTCGTTCAAAACCGTGACACTTCGAAAGAGATTGTCCATTTTGTACACGAAGTGCATCCAGTTTTTGCCGTAACCCTCTCAAAATTTTTATAACATGTTATGTGGGTGAAATGACGACACCATGCCAACTTTCAACCTTTTTAGATTTCATTTCAAGTGCTTTTCAATTTTAGGGTTATTTATCTCAAAAAAATTAGTAAGTGCAAGAAAAATACCAAATGAAGTCAGGAAGGGTTGAAAATTTATGACGTGGCTTTGAATGGTGCATTTTGAACACACAAAAATTATGGAGTTCAAATAAGTTCAAAAAAATGAATTCCGTTTTGTAACACATGAGTTTTCGTCCAAAATCCTTATACTTCGAAAGAGATTGTCTGTTTTGTACACGAAGTGCATCCAGTTTTTGCCGTGACCCAATAAATTTTTTAGCACATGCTATGTGGGTGAAATGATGATACCAGGCCAACTTCAAACTTTTCAGTGTTCATTTGATGTGCTTTTCAATTTCAGGGTTATTTAGCTGAAAAAATCAATAACTGCATGAAAAATACCGAATGAAGTCAGAAAGTTTTGAAAATTTATGATGTGGCTTTGAATGGTGCATTTTGAACACACAAAAAGTTAGGAGTTCAAATAAGTTAAAAAATGCAATCCCTTTGTAACAGATGAGTTTTCGTCCGAAACCGTGATACTTTGAAAGAGATTGTTCATTTTGTACACGAAGTGCATCCAGTTTTTGCCGTAACCCTCTCAAATTTTTATAACACGCTATGTGGGTGAACTGATGATAGCATGCCAACTTTCAACCTTTTACGAGTTCATTTGAAGTCCTTTTCAACTTCAGGGTTATTTAGCTTGAAAAAATTATTAAGTGCATGAAAAATACCGAATGATGTCAGAAATTGTTGAAAATTGATGACGTGGCTTTGAATGGTGCATTTTGAGCACACAAAAATTATGGAGTTCAAATAAGTTCAAAAAATGAAATCCCTTTTGTCACACATGAGTTTTCGTCTGAAACCCTTATACTTCGAAAGAGATAGTCCATTTTGTACACAAAGTGCACTCAATTTTTGCCGTAAGCCTCTCAAATTTTTATAACATGCTATGTCGGCGAAATGATGATACCATGCTAACTTTCAACCTTTTGAGACTTCATTTGAAGTGCTTTTCAATTTTAAGGTTATTTATCTCAAAAAAATCAATAAGTGCAAGGAAAATACCAAATGAAGTGAGTACGGTTGGCAAATTGATGACGTGGCTTTGAATGGTGCATTTTGAACACAAAAAAAAGTATGGATTTCAAATAAGTTTAAAAAAAGGAATTCCCTGTTGTAACACATGAGTTTTCGTCTAAAACCTTTATACTTCGAAAGAGATTGTCCGTTTTGCACACAAAGTGCATCCAGTTTTTGCTGTAACCTTCTCAATTTATTAGCATATGCTATGTGGTTCCATGATGATACCATGCCAACTTTCAACCTTTTCAGAGTTCATTTGATGTGCTTTTCAATTTTAGGGTTATTTAGCTCAAAAAAATCAGTAAGTGCATGAAAAATACCAAATAAAGTCAGAAACTTTTGAGAACTTATGATGTGGGTTTGAATGGTGCATTTTGAACACACAAAAAGTATGGAATACAAATAAGTTCAAAAAAATGAAATCCCTTTGTAACAGATGAGGTTTCGTTCGAAACCGTGACACTTCGAAAGAGATTGTCCATTTTGTACATGAAGTGCATCCAGTTTTTGCCGTAACCCTCTCAAAAAATTTATAACATGTTATGTGGGTGAAATGACGACACCATGCCAACTTTCAACCTTTTCAGATGTCATTTCAAGTGCTTTTCAATTTTCGGGTTATTTATCTCAAAAAAATTAGTAAGTGCAAGAAAAATACCAAATGAAGTCAGGAAGGGTTGAAAATTTATGACGTTGCTTTGAATGGTGCATTTTGAACACAAAAAAAAGTATGGATTTCAAATAAGTTTAAAAAAAGGAATTCCCTGTTGTAACACATGAGTTTTCGTCTAAAACCATTATACTTCGAAAGAGATTGTCCGTTTTGCACACAAAGTGCATCCAGTTTTTGCCATAACCTTCTCAATTTATTAGCATATGATATGTGGTTCAATGATGATACCATGCCAACTTTCAACCTTTTCAGAGTTCATTTGATGTGCTTTTCAATTTTAGGGTTATTTAGCTCAAAATAATCAGTAAGTGCATGAAAAATACCAAATGAAGTCAGAAACTTTTGAGAACTTATGATGTGGGTTTGAATGGTGCATTTTGAACACACAAAAAGTATGGAATACAAAGTTCAAAAAAAATGAAATCCCTTTGTAACAGATGAGGTTTCGTTCGAAACCGTGACACTTCGAAAGAGATTGTCCATTTTGTACACGAAGTGCATCCAGTTTTTGCCGTAACCCTCTCAAAAATTTTATAACATGTTATGTGGGTGAAATGACGACACCATGCCAACTTTCAACCTTTTCATATTTCATTTCAAGTGCTTTTCAATTTTAGGGTTATTTATCTCAAAAAAATTAGTAAGTGCAAGAAAATACCAAATGAAGTTAGGAAGGGTTGAAAATTTATGACGTGGCATTGAATGGTGCATTTTGAACACACAAAAATTATGGAGTTCAAATAAGTTCAAAAAAATGAATTCCGTTTTGTAACACATGAGTTTTCGTCCGAAACCCTTATACTTCGAAAGAGATTGTCTGTTTTGTACACGAAGTGCATCCAGTTTTTGCCGTGACCCAATAAATTTTTTAGCACATGCTATGTGGGTGAAATGATGATACCATGCCAACTTCCAACTTTTCAGTGTTCATTTGATGTGCTTTTCAATTTCAGGGTTATTTAGCTGAAAAAAATCAATACCTGCATGAAAAATACCGAATGAAGTCAGAAAGTTTTGAAAATTTATGATGTGGCTTTGAATGGTGCATTTTGACCACACAAAAAGTTAGGAGTTCAAATAAGTTGAAAAATGCAATCCCTTTGTAACAGATGAGTTTTCGTCTGAAACCGTGATACTTTGAAAGAGATTGTTCATTTTGTACACGAAGTGCATCCAGTTTTTGCCGTAACCCTCTCAAATTTTTATAACACGCTATGTGGGTGAACTGATGATAGCATGCCAACTGTCAACCTTTTACGAGTTCATTTGAAGTCCTTTTCAACTTCCGGGTTATTTAGCTTGAAAAAATCATTAAGTGCATGAAAAATAACGAATGATGTCAGAAATTGTTGAAAATTGATGACGTGGCTTTGAATGGTGCATTTTGAACACACAAAAATTATGGAGTTCAAATAAGTTCAAAAAATGAAATCCCTTTTGTCACACATGAGTTTTCGTCTGAAACCCTTATACTTCGAAAGAGATTGTCCGTTTTGTACAGGAAGTGCATCCAGTTTTTGCCGTAACCCTCTCAATTTTTTAGCACATTCTATGTGGGTGAAATGATGATACCATGCCAAATTTCAACCTTTTTAGAGTTCATTTGATGTGCTTTTCAATTTTACGGTTATTTAGCTCAAAAAATCAGTAAGTGCATGAAAAATACGAAATGAAGTCGGAAAGTTTTGAAAATTTATGATGTTGCTTTGAATGGTGCATTTTGAACACACAAAAAGTATGGAATTCAAATATGTTCAAAAAAATGAAATCCCTTTGTAACAGATGAGTTTTCGCTCGAAACCGTGATACTTCGAAAGAGATTATCCATTTTGTACACGAAGTGCATCCAGTTTTTCCCGTAACCCTCTCAAATTTTTATAACATGTTATGTGGGTGAAATGATGACACCGTGCCAACTTTCAACATTTTCAGACTTCATTTCAAGTACTTCTCAATTTTAGGGTTATTTAGCTCAAAAAAAATAGTAAGTGCAAGAAAAATACCAAATGAAGTCAGTACGGGTTGAAAATTGATGACGTGGCTTTGAATGGTGCATTTTGAACACAAAAAAGTATGGAGTTCAAATCAATTCAAAAAAAGGAATTCCCTTTTGTAACACATGAGGTTTCGTCTAAAACCCTTATACTTCGAAAAAGATTGTCCGTTTTGTACACGAAGTGGATCCAGTTTTTGGCGTAACCCTCTCAAATTTTTATAACATGCTATGTGGGTGAAATGATGATACCATGCAAACTTTCAACCTTTTCAGAGTTCATTTGATGTGCTTTTCAGTTTTAGGGTTATCTAGGTCAAAAAATGAGTATGCGCATGAAAAATACCAAATGAAGTCAGAATGTTTTGAAAACTTATGATGTGGGTTCGAAAGGTGCATTTTGAACACACAAAAAGTATGAAATACAAATAAGTTCAAAAAAATGAAATCCCTTTGTAACAGATGAGGTTTCGTTCGAAACTGTGATACTTCGAAACAGATTGTCCGTTTTGTACACGAAGTGCATCCAGTTTTTGCCGTAACCCTCTCAAATTTTTATAACAGGTTTTGTGGGTGAAATGATGATACCATGCCAACTTTCAATGTTTTCAGACTTCATTTCAAGTGCTTTTCAATTTTAGGGTTATTTAGCTCAAAAATATTAGTAAGTGCAAGTAAAATAACAAATGAAGTCAGGAAGGTTTGAAACTTGATGACCTGGCTTTGAATGGTGCATTTTGAACACACAAAAAGTATGAAGTTCAAATAGTTCAAAAAAAGGAATTCCCTTTTGTAACACATGAGTTTTCGTCTAAAACCCTTATACTTTGGAAGAGATAGTCCGTTTTGCACACAAAGTGCATCCAGTTTTTGCCGTAACCTTCTCAATTTTTTAGCATATGCTATGTGGGTGAATGATGATACCATGCAAACTTTCAACCTTTATAGAGTTCATTTTATGTGCTTTTCAATTTTAGGGTTATTTAGCTCAAAAAATCAGTAAGTGCATGAAAAATACCAAATGAAGTGAGAAACTTTTGAAAACTTATGATGTGGGTTTGAATGGTGCATTTTGAACACACAAAAAGTATGGAATTCAAATAAGTTCAAAAAAATGAAATCCCTTTGTAACAGATGAGGTTTCGTTCGAAACCATGACACTTCGAAAGAGATCGTCCATTTTGTACACGAAGTGCATCCAGTTTTTGCCGTAACCCTCTCCAAAAATTTATAACATGTTATGTGGGTGAAATGCTGATACCATGCCAACTTTCAACATTTTAAAACTTCATTTCAAGTACTTCTCAATTTTAGGGTTATTTAGCTCAAAAAATAGTAAGTGCAAGAAAAATACCAAATGAAGTCAGGAAGGGTTGAAAATTGATGACGTGGCTTTGAATGGTGCATTTTGAACACACAAAAATTATGGAGTTCAAATAAGTTCAAAAAAATGAATTCCGTTTTGTAACACATGAGTTTTCGTCCGAAACCCTTATACTTCGAAAGAGATTGTCGGTTTTCTACACGAAGTGCATCCAGTTTTTGCCGTAACCCTCTAAATTTTTTAGCACATGCTATGTGGGTGAAATGATGATACCATGCCAACTTCCAACTTTTCAGTGTTCATTTGATGTGCTTTTCAATTTCAGGGTTATTTAACTGAAAAAAATCAATAACTGGATGAAAAATACCAAATGAAGTTAGAAAGTTTTGAAAATTTATGATGTGGCTTTGAATGGTGCATTTTGAACACACAAATAGTAAGGAGTCCAAATAAGTTCAAAAAATGCAATCCCTTTGTAACAGATGAGTTTTCGTCCAAAACCGTGATACTTTGAAAGAGATTGCTCATTTTGTACACGAAGTGCATCCAGTTTTTGCCGTAACCCTCTCAAATTTTTATAACATGCTATGTGGGTGAACTGATGATAGCATGCCAACTTTCAACCTTTTCAGAGTTCATTCGAAGTCCTTTTCAATTTCAGGGTTATTTAGCTCGAAAAAATCATTAAGTGCATGAAAAATACCGAATGAAGTCAGAAATTGTTCAAAATTGATGACGTGGCTTTGAATGGTGCATTTTGGACACACAAAAATTATGGAGTTCAAATAAGTTCGAAAAATGAAATCCCTTTTGTCAGACATGAGTTTTCGTCTAAAACCCTTACACTTCGAAAGAGATTGTCCGTTTTGTACCGGAAGAGCATCCAATTTTTACCGTAACCCTCTCAATTTTTTAGCACATGCTATGTGGGTGAAATGTTGATACCATGCCAAATTTCAACCTTTTTAGAGTTCATTTGATGTGCTTTTCAATTTTACGGTTATTTAGCTCAAAAAATCAGTAAGTGCATGAAAAATACGAAATGAAGTCGGAAAGTTTTGAAAATTTATGATGTTGCTTTGAATGGTGCATTTTGAACACACAAAAAGTATGGAATTCAAATAAGTTCAAAAAAATGAAATCCCTTTGTAACAGATGAGTTTTCGCTCGAAACCGTGATACTTCGAAAGAGATTATCCATTTTGTACACGAAGTGCATCCAGTTTTTCCCGTAACCCTCTCAAATTTTTATAACATGTTATGTGGGTGAAATGATGACACCGTGCCAACTTTCAACATTTTCAGACTTCATTTCAAGTACTTCTCAATTTTAGGGTTATTTAGCTCAAAAAAAATAGTAAGTGCAAGAAAAATACCAAATGAAGTCAGTACGGGTTGAAAATTGATGACGTGGCTTTGAATGGTGCATTTTGAACACAAAAAAGTATGGAGTTCAAATCAATTCAAAAAAAGGAATTCCCTTTTGTAACACATGAGGTTTCGTCTAAAACCCTTATACTTCGAAAAAGATTGTCCGTTTTGTACACGAAGTGGATCCAGTTTTTGGCGTAACCCTCTCAAATTTTTATAACATGCTATGTGGGTGAAATGATGATACCATGCAAACTTTCAACCTTTTCAGAGTTCATTTGATGTGCTTTTCAGTTTTAGGGTTATCTAGGTCAAAAAATGAGTATGCGCATGAAAAATACCAAATGAAGTCAGAATGTTTTGAAAACTTATGATGTGGGTTCGAAAGGTGCATTTTGAACACACAAAAAGTATGAAATACAAATAAGTTCAAAAAAATGAAATCCCTTTGTAACAGATGAGGTTTCGTTCGAAACTGTGATACTTCGAAACAGATTGTCCGTTTTGTACACGAAGTGCATCCAGTTTTTGCCGTAACCCTCTCAAAATTTTATAACAGGTTTTGTGGGTGAAATGATGATACCATGCCAACTTTCAATGTTTTCAGACTTCATTTCAAGTGCTTTTCAATTTTAGGGTTATTTAGCTCAAAAATATTAGTAAGTGCAAGTAAAATACCAAATGAAGTCAGGAAGGTTTGAAACTTGATGACCTGGCTTTGAATGGTGCATTTTGAACACACAAAAAGTATGAAGTTCAAATAGTTCAAAAAAATGAATTCCGTTTTGTAACACATGAGTTCTGTTTGAAACCCTTATACTTCGAAAGAGATTGTCTATTTTGTACACAAAGTGCATCGAGTTTTTGCCGTAACCCTCTAAATTTTTTAGCACATGCTATGTGGGTGAAAAGATGATACCATGCCAACTTTCAAATTTTCAGTGTTCATTTGATGTGCTTTTCAATTTCAGGGTCTTGTAGCTGAAAAAAATCAATAACTACATGAAAAATACCAAATAAGGTCAGAAAGTTTTGAAAATTTATGATGTGGCTTTGAATGGTGCAGTTTGAACACACAAAAAGTAAGGAGTTCAAATAAGTTCAAAACTGAAATCCATTTGTAACAGATGAGTTTTCGTCTGAAACCGTGATACTTTGAAAGAGATTGTTCATTTAGTACACGAAGTGCACCCAGCTTTTACCATAACCCTCTCAAATTTTTATAACATGCTACGTGGGTGAAATGATGATAGAATGCCAACTTTCAACCTTTTCAGAGTTCATTTGAAGTCCTTTTCAATTTCAGGATTATTTAGCTCGAAAAAATTATTAAGTGCATGAAAAATACCGAATGAAGTCAGAAAGGGTTGAAAATTGATGACATGGCTTTGAATGGTGCATTTTGAACACACAAAAAGTATGCAGTTAAAATAAGTTCAAAAAAATGAATTCCCTTTGGTCACACATAGGTTTTCGTCTGAAACCCTTATACTTCGAAAGAGATAGTCCATTTTGTACACGAAGTGTATCCAGTTTTTGCCTTAACCCTCTCAATTTTTTAGCACATGCAATGTGGGTGAAATGATGATACCATGCCAACTTTAAACCTTTTTAGAGTTCATCTGATGTGCTTTTCAATTTTTGGGGTTATTTTGCTCAAAATATTAGCAAGTGCATGAAAAATACCAAAAGAAGTCAGAAAGTTTTGAAATTTTTTGTTCTGGCTTTTACTTGTGCATTTTGAATACACAAAAAGTATGGAGTTCAAACAAGTTCAAAACAATGAAATTCCTTTGTAACAGATGAGTTTTCGTCCAAAACCATGATACTTCGAAGGAGATTGTCCAGTTTGTACACGAACTGCATCCCATTTTTGCCGTAACCCTCTGAAATTTCTATAGCATGCTAGGTGGGTGAAATGATGATACCATGCCAACTTCCAACCTTTTCATACTTCATTTGAAGTGCTTTTCAATTTCAGGGTTATTTAGTTCAAAAAATCAGTAAGTCCAAGAAAAATACCAAATGAAGTCAGTACGGGTTGAAAATTGATGACGTGGCTTTGAATGGTGCATTTTGAACACAAAAAAAGTATGGAGTTCAAATCAATTCAAAAAAAGGAATTCCCTTTTGTAACACATGAATTTTCGTCTAAAACCCTAATACTTCGAAAGAGATTGTCCGTTTCATACACGAAGTGCATCTAGTTTTTGCCGTAACCGTCTCAACTTTTTAGCACATGCTATGTGGGTGAAATGATGATACCATGACAACTTTGAATCTTTTCAGAGTTCGTTTGAAGTGCTTTTCAATTTCAGGTTATGTAGCTCAAAAAAATCAGTAAGTGCATGAAAAATACCAAATGTAGTCAGAAATTGTTGAAAATTGATGATGTGTCTTTGAATGGTGCACTTTGAACACACAAAACGTATGGAGTTCAAATAAGTCCAAATAATTGAAATCTCTTTTGTAACACATGAGTTTTCGTCTGAAACCCTTATACTTCTTAAGTGATTGTCCGTTTTGTACACGAAGTGCATCCAGTTTTGGTCGTAACCCTCTCAACTTTTTAGCACATGCTATGTGGGTGAAATTATGATACCATGCCAACTTTCAACCTTTTCAGAGTTCATTTGAAGTGCGTTTCAATTTCAGGGTTATTTTGCTAAAAAAATCACTAAGTGCATGAAAAATACCAAATGAAGTCAAAAGGTTTTGAAAATTAATGATGTGGCTTTGAATGGTGCATTTTGAACACACAAAAAGTATGCAGTTCAAATAAGTTCAAAAAAGAAATCCCTTTGTAATAGATGAATTTTCGTCCGAAATAGTAATAGTTCGAAAGAGATTGTCCATTTTCTACACGAAGTGCATCCAGTTTTTGCCGTAACCCTCTCAACTTTTTAGCACGTGCTATGTGGGTGAAATGATTGTTGGAAGTATGCCCTAGAGGCACTAATAAAATGGTTATTGTTGTATTTCCATGTTCATGATAATTGTCTATTGTTCATGCCACAATTGTGTTAACCAGAAATCGTAATACATGTGTGAATACGTAGACCACAACGAGTCCCTAGTGAGCCTCTAGTTGTCTAGCTCATTGATCAATAGATGGTGATGGTTTCATGACCATGGACATTGGATGTCGTTGATAACAAGATCACATCATTAGGAGAATGATGTGATGAACAAGACCAAGTCCTAAGCATAGCACAAGATCGTGTAGTTTGTGTGCTAAGGCTTTTCTACTGTCAAGTATCGTATCCTTAGACCATGAGATTGCACAACTCCTGGATACCATAGGAATACTTTGGGTGTGCCAAACGTCACAACATAACTGGGTGGCTATAAAGGTACACTACAGTTATCTTCGAAAGTATCTGTTGGGTTGGCACGAATCGATACTGGGATTTGTCACTCCGTGTGACGCAGAGGTATCTCTGGGCCCACTCGGTAAGACACCATCATAAGGAGCTCAATGTGACTAAGGATTTAGCCATGGGATCATGTGCTACGGAACGAGTAAAGAGACTTGCCGGTCACGAGATTGAACAAGGTATAGGGATACGGACGATCGAATCTCGGGCAAGTGTCATACCGTAGATAAAGGGAATTGTATACAGGGTTGATTGAATCCCTAAAATCGTGCTTCATCCTATGAGATCATCGTGGAGCATGTGGGAGCCAACATGGTATCCAGATCCCACTGTTGGTTATTGGCTGGAGAAGTGTCTCGGTCATGTCTACGTGTCTCCCGAACCCGTATGGTCTGCACACTTAAGGTTCGATGATGCTATGGTTATAGGGAAATAGTTTACGTTGTTACCGAAGGTTGTTTGGAGTCCCGGATGAGATCCCGGACGTCACGAGGAGTTCCAAATGGTACAGAAGTAAAGAATGATATATAGGAAGTGAGGATTTCGTCACCAGAAGTGTCCCGGGAATTACCGGTAACGTACCGGGACAACCGGAAGTGTTTCGAGGGTCCACCAAGTGGGGCCACTAGCACCAGAGGGATGCATGGGCCGCAAGTGGGAGGGAACCAGCCGCTAGGTGGGCTGGTGCGCCCCCACAAGGGCCCAAGGCACAGCTGAAGGTGGGAGGGGTGCAACCCCTAGGGCAGATGGGCCCTAAGGCCCACCCTAGGGCAGCTGCACCGCTCTCCCTCTCTGGCTACCGGCCAGAAGGCCATCTACGGCCGGCCGCAGCTCCTAGGGTGGGAACCCTAGGGCAGTGCCCTCCGTCCCCCTCCTCCTATATATAGTGGAGGTTTTGGGGCTGCCAAACACACGAGTTCTCTCTCTCTCGGCATAGCCCTACCCTTCCTCTTCCTCGTTCTCCATAGTGCTTGGCGAAGCCCTGCCAGAGACCACACATCTCCACCGTCACCACGTCGTCGTGCTACCGGAACTCTCCCTCAAACTCTCCTTCCTCCTTGTTGGATCAAGGCATAGGAGACGTCACAGGGCTACACGTGTGTTGAGCGCGCAGGCGCCATTGTTCGGCGCTGAGATCGGAATCCACCGCGATCTGAATCGCTACGAGTATGACTCCACTAACCGCGTTCTTGTAACGTTTCCGCTTAGCGATCTTCAAAGGTATGAAGATGCAATCTCCCCTTACTCGTTGCTGGTTTCTCCATAGATAGATCTTGGTGGTCGTAGGAATTTTTTTGATTTACTACTACGTCTTCCCAACAGTGGTATCAGAGCTAGGTCTATGCGTAGAATCTATGCACGAGTAGAACACAAGTTGTTGTGGGCATCTATCTTGTTAATTTGCTCACTGTTACTAGTATTATCTTGATTCGTCGGTATTGTGGGATGAAGCGGCCTGAACCCACTTTACACGTACGCTTACGTGAGACCGGTTCCACCGCCTGACATGCACTTGTTGCATAAGGTGGCTAGCGGGTGTCTTTCTCTCCCACCTTAGTCGGATTGGATTCACTGAAAAAGGTCCTTACGAAGGGTAAATAGCAATTGGCATACCACGTTGTGGTTTTGGCATAGGTAAGAAACGTTCTTGCTAGAAACCTATAGCAGCCACATAAAAACTTGCAACAACAAATTAGAGGACGTCTAACTTGTTTTTGCAGCATATGCCATGTGATGTGATATGGCCAAAGGATGTGATGTGATGCATTGTGATGTATGAGATTGATCATGTTCTTGTAATAGGATTCACGACTTGCATGTCGATGAGTATGACAACTGGCATGAGCCATAGGAGTTGTCTTAATTTATTGTATGACCTGCGTGTTAATCAAGATTGCCATTTAATTACTTTACTTGATTGCTAAACATTAGCCATAGTTGTAGAAGTAGTAGTTGGCGAGACAACTTCATGAAGACACGATGATGGAGATCATGGTGTCCTGCTGATGACAGTGATGATCATGGTGCCCCGAAGAAGGAGATCAAAGGAGCAAGATGATATTGGCAATATCATGTCACTATATTGATTGGATGTGATGTTTATCATGTTTACATCTTATTTGCTTAGAATGATGGTAGTAAATAAGATGATCTCTCAATAAAATTTCAAGAAATGTCTTCACCCTAACCATGCACCATTCCTAAGGATTGTTGTTCCGAAGCACCACGTGATGATTGGGTGTGATAGGTTCTAATGTTCGCATACAATGTGTGTAAGCCATATTTATACACGCAAGACACTTAGGTTGAATTGACGGGCCTAGCATGTACAGACATGGCCTCAGAACACAGAAGACCGAAAGGTCAAACATGAGTCGTATAGAAGATACGATCAACATGGAGATGTTCACCATGGATGACTAGTCCGTCTCACATGATGATCCGAAACGGGCTAGTCAACGTGTATCATGTGTCACTTGGATGACTAGAGAGATGTCTAACTACGTGGGAGTTCATTAAATAATTTGATTATGTGAACTTCAATATCATGAACTTAGTATAAAATTGGCTTTACAATCTATATTGTAGATCCAATGGCAATGCTAATGTCACCCTCAACTTCAACACGTTCCTAGAGAAAACCAAGCTGGAAGATGATGGAAGCAACTATGCAGACTGGGTCCATAGCTTGAGGATCATCCACATAGCTTCCAAAAGATTGTATGTCCTTGATGCACCGCTAGGTGATGCACCCATTTTCCCAGTGGACCAAGACGTTATGAACGCTTGGCAGTCACGCTGTGATGATTACTCCCTGGTTCAGTGCGGCATGATTTATAGTTTAGAACCGGGGCTCCAAAAGCATTTTGAGCAACACGGAGCATATGAGATGTTCCAGGAGCTGAAACTGGTTTTCCAAGCTCATGCCCGGGTCGAGAGATATGATGTCTCTAACAAGTTCTTTAGCTCTAAGATGGAGGAAAATAGTTCTGTCAGTGAGCACATACTCAAAATGTATGGGTTGCACAACCGCTTGACTGAGATGGGAGTTAATCTCCCGGATGACTCGGTCATTGACAGAATCCTAGAGTCGCTTGCACCTATCTACAAGAGCTTTGTGATGAATTACAACATGCAGGGTATGGAGAAGTCCATTCCTGAGTTGTACTCGATGCTGAAATCAGCGGAGGTCGAGATCAAAAAGGAGCATCAAGTGTTAATGATGAATAAGACCACTAGTTTCAAGAAAGGCAAGGGTAAGAAGAACTTCAAGAAGGACGGCAAAGCTGTTGCCGCGCCCGGTAGGCAAGTTGCCGTGAAGAAGAACAAGCATGGACCAAAGCCTGAGACTGAGTGCTTTTATTGCAAGGGTACCGGTCACTGGAAGCGGAACTGCCCAAGCACTTAGCGGATAAGAAGGTCGGCAACGTTAAAGGTATATGTGATATACTTGTTATTGATGTGTACCTTACCAGTGCTCGTAGTAGCTCCTCGGTATTTGATACCACTGCAGTTGCTCACATTTGTAACTCCAAGCAGGAGCTGTGGAATAAGCGGAGACTGGCAAAGGACGAGGTGACGATGCGTGTCGGGAATGGTTCCAAGGTCGATGTGATCGCCGTCGGCACGCTACCTCTACATCTACATTCGTGATTAGTTTTAAACCTCAATAATTGTTACTTAGTACCAGCTTTGAGCATGAACATTGTATCTGGATCTCGTTTGATGCGAGATGGCTACTAATTTAACTTTGAGAATAATGCTTGTTCTATTTATATGAGAGAAATGTTTTATGGTCATGCCCCGCTGGTCAATGGTTTTTTTTTTGATGAATCTCGAACATGATATTACACATGTTCATAGTGTGAGTACCAAGAAGTGTAAGGTCGATAACGATAGTCCCACTTACATGTGGCACTACCGCCTTGGTCATATTGGTGTCAAACGCATGAAGAAACTCCATGCTAATGGACTTTTGGAGTCTCTTGATTTTGAATCATTTGACACATGCGAACCATGCCTCATGGGCAAGATGACCAAGACTTCATTCTCCGGAACAATGGAGCGAGCAACTGACTTGTTGGAGATAATACATACCGATGTATGCGGTCCAGTGAGCGTCGAGGCTCGTGGTTGGTAGTTCTCACCCTCACTCATGAATTGAGAAGATATGGGTATATCTACTTAATGAAACACAAGTCTGAAACCTTTGAAAAGTTCAAGGAATTTCAGAGTGAGGTAGAGAATCAATGTGACAAGAAAATAAAGTTCCTACAATCTGATCGTGGCGGAGAATATTTGAGTCATGAGTTTGGCACGCACCTAAGGAAATGTGGAATTGTTTCACAACTCACGCCGCTTGGCACACCTCAGCGAAATGGTGTGTCTGAACGTCGTAATCGCACTCTATTGGATATGGTGCGATCTATGATGTCTCTTACCGACTTACCGCTATCATTTTCGGGATATGCATTAGAGACTGTCGCATTCACTTTAAATAGGGTACCGTCAAAGTCCGTTGAGATGACACCGTATGAATTATGGTTTGGAAAGAAACCTAAGCTATCATTTCTAAAAGTTTGGGGTGTGATGGTTATGTGAAGAAATTTCAGCCTGGGAAGCTCGAACCCAAAGTGGAAAAGTGCATCTTCATAGGATACCCCAAAGAAACTATTGGGTATACCTTCTACCTCAGATCTGAAGGCAAAATCTTTGTTGCCAAGAATGGATCCTTTCTAGAAAGAGTTTCTCTCGAAAGAAGTAAGTGGGAGGAAAATATAACTTGATGAGCTAATTGTACCTCCACTCGAACCGGAGAGTAGCGCAACACAGGAAGTTGTTTCTGTGGATCCTGCACCGGCTGGAGAGGAAGTTAATGATGATGATCATGAAACTTCATATCAAGTTGCTATTCGAAGGTCCACTAGGACACATTTCGCGCCAGAGTGGTACGGCAACCCTGTCATGGAAATCATGTTATTGGACAATGGTGAACCTTCAAACTATGAAGAAGCGATGGCGGGCCCAAATTCGAACAAATGGCTTGAAGCCATGAAATTCGAGATAGGATCCATGTATGAGAACAAAGTATGGACTTTGGTGGACTTGCCTGATGATAAGCGAGCCACAGAAAATAAATGGATCTTTAAGAAGAAGACTGATGCGGATGGTAATGTGACCGTCTATAAAGCTCGGCTGGTCGCTAAGGGTTATCAACAAGTTCAAGGAGTTGACTATGATGAGAATTTCTGACCCGTAACGATGCTGAAATCCGTCCAAATCATGTTAGCAATTGCCACATTTTATGATTATGAGATCTAGCAAATGGACGTCAAAACAACATTCCTCAATGGCTACCTTAAGGAAGAACTTTATATGATGCGGCCGGAAGGGTTTGTCGATCCTAAGTATGCTAACAAGGTATGCAAGCTCCAGCGGTCCATCTATGGGCTAGTGCAAGCATCTCGGAGTTGGAACATTCGCTTCAATGAGGTGATTAAAGCGTTTGGGTTTATATAGGTTTGTGGAGAACCCTGTATTTTCAAGAAAGTGAGTGGGAGCTCTTTAGCATTTCTCATATTATATGTGGAAGACACATTATTGATGGGAAATGATATAGAACTTTTGGAAAGCAAAAGTCCTACTTCAATAAGTGTTTTTCAATGAAGGACCTTGGAGAAGCTGCTTACATATTAGACATCAAGATTTATAGAGATAGATCGAGACGCCTCATAGGTCTTTCACAAAGCACATACATTGACAAGATATTGAACAAGTTCAATATGGATCAGTCCAAGAAGGGGTTCTTTCCTATGTTACAGGGTGTGAGATTGAGTACGACTCAATGCCCGACCACGGCAAAGGATAGAGAAGAGATGAGTGTCATCCCCTATGCTTCAGCCATAGGCTCTATTATGTATGCCATGTTGTGTACCAGACCTGATGTGAACCTTGCCATAAGTATGGTAGGGAGGTACCAAAGTGATCCCGGAGTGGAACACTGGACAGCGATCAAGAATATCCTGAAGTACCTGAAAAGGACCAAGGATATGTTTCTCGTTTATGAAGGTGCTGAAGAGCTCGTTGTAAAGGGTTATGTCGATGCTAGCTTCGACACAGATCCGGATGACTCGAAGTCACAAACCAGATACGTGTATATTTTGAACAGAGGGGCGGTTAGCTGGTGCATCAGCAAGCAAAGCATCATGGTGACATCTACATGTGAAGCGGAGTACATAGTTGCTTCTGAAGCAGCAAAGGAAGGAGTCTGGATGAAGGAATTCATAACTAACCTAGGAGTGATTCCCAATGCTTCGGGCCCGATGACTCTATTCTATGACAACACTAGAGCTATTGCCCTTGCCAAGGAGCCCAGGTTTCACAAGAACACAAGACACATCAAATGCTGCTTCAACTCTATTCGTGAATACATTCAGGAAGAAGATATAGATATTTGTAAAGTAGATACGAATCTGAATGTCGCAGATCCGTTGACTAAACCTCTCTCACGAGCAAAACATGAGCAACACCAGAACTCTATGGGTGTTCGATACATCACAATGTAACTAGATTATTGACTCTAGTGCAAGTGGGAGACTGTTGGAAATATGCCCTAGAGGTAATAATAAAATGGTTATTATTGTATTTCCTTGTTCATGATAATTGTCTATTGTTCATGCTACAATTGTGTTAATCAAAAACCGTAATACATGTGTGAATACATAGACCACAACAACTCCCTAGTGAGCCTATAGTTGGCTAGCTCATTGATCAATAGATGGTCATGGTTTCATAACCATGGACATTGGATGTCGTTGATAACGGGATCACATCATTAGGAGTGATGTGGTGGACAAGACCCAATCCTAAGCATAGCACAAGATTGTCTAGTTCGTCTGCTAAGGCTTTTCTAATGTCAAGTATCGCTTCCTTAGACCATGAGATTGTGCAACTCATATATACCGTAGGAATACTTTGGGTGTGCCAAACGTCACAACGTAACTGGGTGGCTATAAAGGTACACTACAGGTATCTCCGAAAGTATCTGTTGGGTTGGCACGAATCAAGACTGGGATTTGTCACTCCGTGTGACAGAGAGGTATCTCTGGGCCCACTTGGTAAGACATCATCATAATGAGCTCAATGTGACTAAGGAGTTATCCACAAGATGATGTGTTACGGAATGAGTAAAGAGACTTGACGGTGATGAGATTGAACGAGGTATAGGGATACCAACGATCGAATCTCGGGCAAGTGTCATACCGTAGACCAAGGGAATTGTATACAAGATTGATTGAATCCCCGATATTGTGGTTCATCCGATGAGATCATCGTGGAGCATGTGGGAGCCAACATGGGTATCCAGATCCCGCTGTTGGTTATTGACTGGAGAAGTGGCTCGGTCATGTCTACGTGTCTCCCAAACCTATAGGGTCTACACACTTAAGGCTCGATGACGCTAGGGTTATAGGGAAATAGTGTACGTGGTTACCGAAGGTTGTTTGGAGTCCCGGATGTCATGAGGAGTTCCGGAATGGTCCGGAGGTAAAGAATGATATATATGAAGTGAGGATTTGGTCACCGGAAGTGTTTCGGGAATTACCGGTAACGTACCGGGACCACAGGAAGGGTTCCGGGGGTCCACCAAGTGGGGCCACTAGCACCAGAGGGATGCATGGGTCGCAAGTGGGAGGGAACCAACCCCTAGGTGGGCTGGTGCGCCCCCACAAGGGCCCAAGGTGTAGCTGAAGGTGGGAGGGGGCACACCCTTGGGCAGAGGGGCCCTAAAGACCACCCTAGGGGAGCCACACCCCTCTCCCTCTCTGGCCGCCGGCCAGAAGGCCACCTAGGGCCGGCCGCCGCTCCTAGGGTGGGAACCCTAGGGCTGCGCCCTCCCTCCCCCTCCTCCTATATATAGTGGAGGTTTTGGCACTGCCAAACACATGATTTCTTTATCTCTCGGTGCAGCCCTACCCTTCCTCTTCCTCGTTCTCCGTAGAGCTTGGCAAAGCCCTGCTGGAGAACACGCAGCTCCACCATCACCACGCCGTCGTGCTGCCGGAGCTCTCCCTCAACCTCTCCTTCCTCCTTGCTGGATCAAGTCATAAGAGACGTCACCGGGCTGCACGTGTGTTGAACGTGGAGGCACCGTTGTTCCGCGCTAAGATCGTAATCCACCGCAATCTGAATCGCTGCGAGTACGACTCCACCAACCACGTTCTTGTAATTCTTCCGCTTGGCGATCTTCAAAGTTATGAAGATGCAATCTCCCCTTACTTGTTGCTGGTTTCTCCATAGATAGATCTTGGTGGTCGTAGGAATTTTTTTGATTTACTACTACATCTCCCAACAATAATGATACCATGCCAACTTTCAACCTTTTCAGAGTTCATTTGAAGTGTTTTCGAGTTTCACCCATTGTCTTTAAACACATTGTCATTGAAAATCTTGTTGGAAGTCCACCCATTGTCATTAATAAAACCATTTTGACCTTGCAATATGTTATGCAGAGTCTTTAAACACACAACAAGTATGGACTTCAAATAAGTTCAAAAAATGAATTCCCATGAGTTTTCGTCTGAAACCCTTATATTTCGAAAGAGATTGTCCATTCTGTACAAGAAGTGCATCAAGGTTTTGCCATAACGCTCTCAAATTTTCACAAGATGCTATGTGGGTGAAATGATGATACCATGCCAACTTTCAACCTTTTCAGAGTTCATTTGAAGTGCTTTCGAATTTCAGGGTTGTTTAGCTCAAAAAAATCTATAAGTGTAAGAAAAATACCAAATGAAGTTAAAAAGGGTTGAAAATTAATGATGTGGCTTTTAATGGTGCATTGTGAACACAAAAAGAAGTATGGAGTTAAAATAAGTTCAAAAAATGAAATCCCTTTTGTAACACATGAGTTTTCGTTTGAAACCCTTATAGTTCAAAATAGATTGTTCGTTTTGTACACGAAGTGCATCCAGTTTTTGCCGTAACACTCTCAACTTTTTATAACATGCTATGTGGGTGAAATGATGATACCATGCCAAATTTCAACCTTTTCAAGGTTCATTTGAAGTGCTTTTCAATTTCAGGGTTATTTAGCTTAAAAATCAGTAAGTGCATGAAAAATAGCAGATGAAGTCAGAAAGAGTGGACAATTGATGATGTGTCTTTGAATTGTGCATTTTTAACACACAAAAACTATGGAGTTAAATAAGTTCAAAAAAATGAAATCACTTTGTAATAGATGAGTTTTCATCCGAAACAGTGATACTTCGAAAGAGATTGTCCATTTTGTACACGAAGTGCATCCAGTTTTTGCCGTGACCCTCTCAACTGTTTAGCACAGGATATGAGGGTGAAATGATGATACCATGCCAACTTTCAACCTTTTCAGAGTGCATTCGAAGTGCTTTTCAATTTTAGGGTTATTTAGCTCAAAAAATTAGTAAGTGCATGAAAAACACCAAATGAAGTCAGAAAGGGTTGAAAATTGATGATGTGGCTGTAAATATTTCATTTTGAACACAAAAAAAGTATGGAGTTCAAATAAGTTCAAAAAAATGAAATCCCTTTTGTAACACATGAGTTTTCATCTGAAACTCTTATACTTCAAAAGAGATTGTCCATTTTGTACACGAAGTGCATCCAGTTTGTGCCGTAACCCCCTTAACTTTTTATAACATGCTATGTGGGAGAAATAATGCTACCATGCCAACTTTCGTCCTTTTCAAGGTTCATTTGAGGTGCTTTTCAATTTCAGGGTTATTTAGGTCAAAAAAATTAGTAAGTGCATGAAAAATACCGAATGAAGTCAGAAAGAGTTGAAAATTGATGATGTGGCTGTGAATATTGCATTTTCAACACACAAAAAGTATGGAGTTTAAATAAGTTTAAAAAAATGAAATCCCTTTGTAACAAATGATTTTCGTCGGAAACAGTGATACTTCAAAAGAGATTGTCCATTTTGTAAACGAAGTGTATCCAGTTTTTGCCTAACCCTCTCAACTTTTTAGCACATGTTATGTGGGTGAAATGATTATACCATGCCAACTTTCAACCTTATCAAAGTTCATTTGAGGTGCTTTTCAATTTCAGGGTTATTTAGCTCGAAAAAATCAGTAAGTGCGTGAAAAATACCAAATGAAGTGAGAAAGGGTTTAAAATTGAAGATGTGGCTTTGAATGGTGCATTTTGAGCACAAAAAAAGTATGGAGTTCAAATAAGTTCAAAAAATTGAAATCCCTTTTGTAACACATGAGTTTTCATCTGAAACTCTTATACTTCAAAAGGGATTGTCCATCTTGTAAACGAAGTGCATCCAGTTTTTGCGGTAACCCCCTCAACTTTTTATAACATGCTATGTGGGAGAAATGATGCTACCATGCGAACTTTCGACCTTTTCAAGGTTCATTTGAAGTGCTTTTCAAACTCAGGGTTATTTAGCTAAAAAAATCACTAAGTGCATGAAAAATACCGAATGAAGTAAAAAAGAGTTGAAAATTGATGATGTGGATGTAAATATTGCATTTTGAACACACAAAAAGTATGGAGTTCAAATAAGTTCAGAAAAATGAAATCCCTTTGTAACAGATGAGTTTTCATCCGAAACACTGATACTTCAAAAGAGATTGTCCATTTTGTACACGAAGTGCATCCAGTTTTTGCCTAACCCTCTCAACTTTTTAGCACATGTTATGTGGGTGAAATGATGATACCATGCCAACTTTCAACCTTATCAGAGTTCATTTGAAGTGCTTTTCAATTTCAGCGTTATTTAGCTCAAAAAAAATCAGTAAGTGCATGAAAAATACCAAATGAAGTCAGAAAGGGTTGAAAATTGATGATGTGGCTTTGAATGGTGCATTTTGAACACAAAAAAGTATGGAGTTCAAATAAGTTCAAAAAAATGAAATCCCTTTTCTAACACATGAGTTTTCATCTGAAACTCTTATACTTCAAAAGAGATTGTCCATTTTGTACACGAAGTGCATCCAGTTTTTGCCGTAACCCCCTTAACTTTTTATAACATGCTATGTTTGAGAAATGATGCTACCATGCCAACTTTCGACCTTTTCAAGGTTCATTTGAGGTGCTTTTCAATTTCAGGGTTATTTAGGTCAAAAAAATTAGTAAGTGCATGAAAATTACTGAATGAAGTCAGAAAGAGTTGAAATTTGATGATGTGGCTGTGAATATTGCATTTTGAACACACAAAAAGTATGGAGTTCAAATAAGTTCAAAAAAATGAAATCCCTTTGTAAGAGATGAGTTTTCCTCCGAAACAGTGACACTTAGAAAGAGATTGTCCATTTTGTACACGAAGTGCATCCAGTTTTTGCCTAACCCTCTCAACTTTTTAGCTCATGCTATGTCATGCCCAAGATGCGCGCCTATCCATTTTAAGACACGAGGGCCTCGCAAGGGATAGAGGCGCATCTTGCCATTAGCAAGTATAGTAACATTGCATCATACATTAGAGAAGAGATGAGTATACAAGTTGTCTTACACTCGCCACATGCTAAATTACAATTCCACTCATAGTTCAAGTCATCAAGATGAAAACAGGGTCCGACTATGGACGAAACCAAACGATAAAACAGATGCAAATGAAACTATCTCGCTGCCCCAAAGATCACAACCAGGTCCTCTACTCATCCGGATACGTCACGTACATCCTGCCTCTTTCCTCATCATACTCCCACTGGAGCTGGGTAAGATCATCCTGCACGTACTCATCTAAACCTGTAACTAGAGTGTTGTAGTAAACTATGAGCCACAGAGGACTAAGATGTCATGTGCCCGGGTACCAAGACTATTCAAGCTTAAAGGTTGGGATGGGGTAAGTGTTTAGTTTGCAGCAACACTAAGCATATATGGTGGCTAGCTTACGCAACATGAAATAAATATGAGTGGCCTGCGAAGAACGATCGAGTCTAGTATGATCTCTATGAGATCCTAAACCCCTGCTTACGTCAATCATAACCCCACCATGTTCTCTCTCGGATCATGTACGAGCAGAGACGATCACGGTTACTCACACAGTTGGTGTATTTAATTAGAGTTTACTTCAAGTTTACTATAACCGGGTGTTAAACAAATATCCAAGTTACCACATAACCGCGGGCACGGCTTTCCGAAAGATTTAACACTGCAGGGGTGCTCCAACTAGTCCATCATAAATTACCACACTCCGCGGGAATACCTCGACCACAGATCTCACGGTCTTCATAGGTAATTCAAAAGGAATTCCAACACCTCGAGTAAACCCGAAGAAAGTTGGACTCCACACGCAAGACACTCGATAAAGGTAAAACAAATCCAGCAAGACCACCTGACGTGTCGACGAACCCGATAAGATCCACGTATCTCGTTCTCAGGACACGATGGATAAGCGAAGCATACGGTGGCCTGATAGAAATCTCCCGAGTTGCCTCGGGTTGGCCCCGCACGGTGCTCTAGTTTGGACCAACACTCATGAGGAGCACTGGCCCGGGGGTTGATTAATTATCCATGGGTTTGCAAGACCCTATGTAATTTTATGAAGTTGTTAAGCAAATGTAGAACCAATGTTGGGTCTTGCCAGACAAGTTTTAATCTCAACCAAATGAACAAGGGGATCCCCATAACAACCCTGAGCATGTTAGGAGCGCAAAATATGAAAAACATAACACCGGTAATAAGGAACTAATGGCAGTAATAGAGGAACAAATCACATAGCAAAAGGCCAAGCCTTCCACCAATACCAAGATATATATATGTGCATAAAATTAAATAGCAGAAAATATTGTGATATCCAAATCCAAGTTATCACTTGGAACAACCTGCACCTGCAACCAAGAACGCTATAAGAGGGGCTGAGCAGCGGTAACTTAGCCAATCAAAGGTTTGCTAGGATGTGAACGTTAGAGGCTATCATGGCATTTTGGGAGGCTGATATTGAAGTGGTAGGTAGCGCAACTGTAATGATAAGAGCGAGAAAACTAGCAAGCAAAAATAGTATCGGTATCCGGGTACGATCATCTTGCCTATTGGTTCTTCAGTGGAACAAGTACTGACATCCTCGTAGTGGTACTCTCCTGTGTCCTCGTACTCAGTACCAACTCTCGCATCTACCCAGGAGAAACAGCAAAAATAAACATCGAACCAAGGTGCAATGCACAACCAAGATGATGCATGATTCATTTATGAGAATGAACATGGCAATCCAAAACTAGTCATGTTTCACATGCAAAGTTTGTTTATTAATGAATCTGGGTAGAACCTCATGTTAAGTTATTTAGAAATGCATGAATATGGCAAATATGGATTCAGCATGCAAAATCGATAGAAATGCATATAAAGATCGCAAGAAACGGAGTTACGGTTCTCACGATACGCTCACAACAAGGTACTGAGGCAAAATCACAAGACCACAAAGTCATGGGCTAATTCTTGGCATTCCAAGGCAGCCACTGGATAGTTGACGAAAAATCAATCACAATAGCCTCAAGAATCAATCAATTCCATGGAGCATATCTCCCACAATCCACAAAACAATAAAACACCAAATCTGCCACTAAACAACAACATAGCAACTTCTACAGATCACAACTTGAGCTACAGGAACCCTACAGCCACAAACAAGAGATTGCCAGAATCTACTCAAAAAAATTCATTAATTCATCCAACTACACAACCATCAAAGTATCCACACATCAATAAGCATGAAGCAATCAAGTAGACATGATGAAACAGATCTCTGGGACGTAGTGAAAATTCCAGTTTTCTGGAATCTGAGAACATAAAGTAGCAAGTTGATAGCATTGGATAAATATGCTAGAGAGCTCCTATTGGGATTAAAATTAATATGATGGTAGAAGGCAATATCTACTCCAAATAACTAACACTGAGTATGCTCAAATTCATAACACATTACCAGGTACCATCCACTCTACATGGCAAAACAATAACATCAGATTCTCAGACTTTGCAGTTTTTAGCATGATGAAGCAGAAACATCAAGTAGCTAACTTAACAGCATGGTTGCCACTTATATGAGTTATTATCATGTAAAACAAAAATACCATGGTATAAGATATACAAAACACTAGCACTGCCTAGTTGACACAACTCCCAAAGCAAGCATGGATTAATTCAAGCAAAAATGAGAAATTGGCATCTCAGCTAAAATGACAGATTTATGAACTTGCTCAAAAGTGAAATCTGAGAGTCCCAATGGATTCATTGGCTCTTTCTACCCCAAAAACATAGGTCATACTCATATGCTCATGCACACACTTCCAAACCACATACACACATGCATATGTATGCACCACACCATGTGGCACATACACACACAAGCACAAACACCAAATGGTGCAACCTACCCACACACTCATACACTTGCTTATATGCCTTAGGCATATACATACACAAGGGTGTGTGCATAGCATACACACACACTACATACAAGAACATGAAAACTACCCTACACATGCACACATACATACACACCTTGCATCTTGCCTACAACACACATAAGCACATACACATGCACATATACACTAGGTATATATGCACACAACACAGTAGATGCTCACACACATATGCATGTGTGCAAATGCACACACACACCACATGTGCAAACTCACATGCACACACACACGTGTATATATACACTATGGTATATATACACACAACAACATAAATTCATCAACAGAAAATAAAACAACTGCACACACATACATATATGGCAAGATGAAAAAGAAACAAGAGAAAAAGAGAAAAAGGAAACAAAAAATGGGGAGGTTCGGGGGTCGAACCCGTGACCGATTGGTCATTCCCCTTAGCGCACCACTCTGCTACCACTGCGCTACGGCACCGAGTGTTCACAGAGGAGGTCCTCTGCTTCTCTAATACACACCCACGCAGGTACTCCTTTGATGAAACTGAACTCGACTACACTATGGCGACAGCAGCGACAGCGAGCGAAAATCTGGCCACTACAGGGGGGTCTCCGTCGGCACGAACGTGTGGAATCGGAGGGGGGATCTACGGGGAACTCATCCCTCGTCTCATCTCGCGATGAGGGTGACCGGAGGTGAGCTCAAGCTCAAGCCTTTCGAGCGGCAACAACAAGCACTACGACGACGAGGCTGCGAGCTACGGTGAGGAGAGGGGACAGCTGTCGGGACCCCAATCCTAAGTCATATGATGCCATACTGTAACAAGTCACATCACTTTGCGGCCTCATGCACGGTAAACTCCTCGGCTGCAACCTTACCTTGGCCGGGACCGTTTGCGTCTTTTGGCTCACGTATGTGAACATGTCGCTGGCAATCACAAAACAAAGAACCTGGGCCGAGATGACTAGTCATAGAACCCAAGTGTCACATCCGTACAGAAACAGGCATGCATAACCTAGCAATGCAGGTGTCGGCCTCAAGCGTGTGTAGACGAGTCATAGCAAGCTACAAGGACTCCATTACGTCGCAGGACACGAATGCCATCACTGCACGTAGACGAGTCGTAGCAGGCTACCGGGACTCCATTACACCGCGAGACATTTCCCCGAAGGGAAAGACACAACAACAAGGAAGGATACATGCCGGTCAATCAATGTGTCCGGAGCAGTAGCAAGCTACCATGGCTCGGTGGAAGCACAGAGAGGCAGTTTCCCGTAAAGAGTACTACTAAAGGCACATGACTAGGTGTCGGATCCCATACATACCATTGCACGTCACACGTACGCACGACATGCCAGATATGCATAGATACAACCATGGCATCACAACATAACCATACAACAACATGACTTTTATTTAAGAGGCTCAGACGAGCCTTATATAATATGTTCGTACAGATAGGGTCACATGACCTGACACTCAAGTCATACAAACAGGTTCATACAAGCCAGCGGAAACTTAAGTTGTCTGAGTACAGACGGTGAAATAGAAAAGTGGCACACGACCTGACTATCTACAGCCCACCACACGGGCAAGATCTTAGCTGGGACACCAGCTATTCGGCATCGTCAACGTCTAGAAAGAACCCACCTGATGGGTCCTGGTTTTCTTTCGCAACATTAATTAAGCAAGGATGAGTACAATCGTACTCAGCATGTCCTTAAAATAGACCTAGTCTATTTATGCTCATGTGCCAAAAAGGGGGAGTGGTGGAGTTTAAGCAGCAATGCCAGCTTTGACTCATGGCTAACCTACACTACTCAGTTTTAAACTCTTTGTTACAATTTTAGTTATCGCACACGAGTCCACTATCTCCATCACAATACGCTACCATGGATTCACCTTCCCCTTCCGGCAGAGTGCCATCCACGGTACTCACACTTGTCTTGATATTTTCAGAAGTATCCATTTGATTATCTATGAACAACATAAGTTCTCCAAGTAGTCCATATCCGAGAACGCGGCTAATCAAATAGTTTCATACCCTGCAGGGGTGTACTTCTTCACACATGCTCTCGCCACTTATCGCTGTGTGCCATAAACCATGCACCTCGGCAACCTTCAAGCGGATGCCCAGCAAGGGAGTCGGCCACGACCGTCAATCACATAAGACCTCCAGTCCAGGCTATCGCCTATTTGAGACTGAACCCGCACGGAAGTCCGGTCGAAGTTTCCACTACAGCCCCAAACGATGTGCGCAGGGTTCCCAAGCCCACCATTCGGGTGACCCTTGGTACACCATGCCACTGCCTACCGCGTCGTAACCCACCCCTAGGGTCAACGTTACGCACGGCCTCCAGCATGCTATAAACACCAGAAACTACTTGTAATACCTGGACCAAGGACTAAGCGACTGATGAGTCGAGCGGGGTCATATTTCACGGCCCAGCATGTGGTAGTATCTAGTCTTGGATCACAAACACAGAACCCAGTTCCTAAGAACGGTCCCAATGAGACAACCCACTATGTACTCCTACATAGCCTCTCATCGCTACCTTTATCAAATTGTATTCATCGTATGCTCATCACATTGAACAACACTGTTTCACTCAGTTCATCACCCAGATGAATCAGACCTGACACAACTCTAAGCATAGCAAGCATAGCAGGCAAGTAAACCAAGCACATCATGGCACAAGCATCTACCAGGTATGCTAGGTTGCAAGGTTTAGCTATTTACTATGACAAGGTCAGGTCATGCATAAGAATAGGATCATCTATCGTGTATGACTGACATGTGATCGTTTGTCCTAATGCAACAAACCAGAGCAGGAGCAACAGAGTGGGATCTTATTATAATGATCAAAGGGGTTGCTTGCCTTGCTGAGTTGCGGAGGAGTTCTCTCCTTCGTTGGGATACGGGGTAGTATCTTCCGGATTAGTGCCTACCGCAACGCCGATAAGAGCATTCAATACAAGAAAGTGCAACAATATGATGCATGATCATGGCATAGTAATATGCATGGGTGAGCTAATGTAACTAGTGCTCAAGTCAATTTAAAATAGATTTGAATATAGGTTCAAAGGTGTTCTCCTTTCAAATTCCATATATTAACCTAATGATAATTGTCCATGTTCACCTATTTAGGTTGCTCTAACATGTAGGGGAATAACACCATTGGATTCATTGGATTTTTCTGATAAATTTTCATATATAAATTATTTTCATCTGTCTTACAGATTATTTTATATGATTTTTCAAAGTTTTAAACATTTTCTAGAATTATTTTTAAATAAGAAAATGGGATTATGACATCAGCCTGACGTCATCCTCACGTCAGCTGGTGAACAGACCCGCTCCAGGTCAAATCTGACCGGTGGGGCCCGTCTATCATTGACTCATTACTAAAAAATTTTGTTTTAATTAATTATCCTGACTAATTAATATAGTAGGGCCCACTGTCAGTGACACAATTAACTAACAAAAAATGATTAAAGTAATTACTGATTAACCTAAAACTAAACAGGACCAGTGCCCACCTATCATTGACCCATAGGGTCAAGCCAAGGCCCACTAGGGTCAAACCCGCCGGAGTTAGCCAACGGCTCGTCGCCGGTGACCAACAGAGATGGCGGCGACCATCGGGTTTTGCCCTCACGCGCCCATTCGACGAGCTGTGGCCACTGGCGAGAAGCTCGTGCTTGCCCGCATCCAATAGGTGCCACAGGAGGCTGCGGGGTCACCGAAGCTTGCTGGAAACGAGCTCGTGGCGGCGGCCGGAGCTATCTAGGGAGCGCTAGAAAGAGGGGAAGCACGGGGAGGCGGAAGAGGAGCTCATGGGGACTCCGAGGAGCTGGTCAGCGGGCTCGGGGAGGCAGCGACGGCGTCGAATCGATGACCGGCGGTGGCGGCTCTCGGCAGGGGAAACGAGAGAGAGACGGGGAAGAAGGGAGGAGAGGGAATGGGCTCAGGGGAGGCTCCTCGCGTCTTCCAGGCGCAGGAAAAGGCAGGGGAGCAGCCTGCTCCGTGGCAAGCAGGAGGTGGAGGCCGGCGAGCGCGCGGTCGACACCTCGCTGCCTACTGGTGGGAGGTGGGAGATGACCTCCCCACCCCTGAAGGGCTGGGTTGGGCCTCCCACTTGGGCCAGGTGCTCTTCTTCCTTTTCTTGTTATTCTATTTTCTGTTTTCTTTTCTAACATTTGTCTATTTCTTTCAGGTATTAAAGTCTAGTTGAAAAATACTCCAAGTATTTTATAGACTATAGTTTGATTATCTCAAACTTTTCTGAAAATGTTCCAAAATTATTTGATAATATAATTAATGATATTTTATTTATTTATCATTTTCAGAGGCTTAAATCATTAATTTAAATTATTTAAATTGTTCAGATAATTAGAATGGTCCCTGGTATATCCATGGCCTTAATTATCAGACATAGGGAACATTTTTATGGGCATTTTGGATTTGTTGAAATTTCATTAAACTTGAATTTCTTTAATTCATTAAGTGCTTGAGGTTTCTTTTTCCTTCTCCCCATTTCAAGTTAATGCAATGATGATGAATGATGATGCAAACACAATGCTAACCTAGGACAACTTGCTAGGGTTGTGACAACTCACCCCCACTCAAAAGAATCTCGTCCCGAGATTTTGAATTCGTCGGGAAGAGCGCGGGGTACTCTAGTCGAAGACGATCTTCTCTTTCCCATGTCGCCTCCTTTTCAGAATGATGCGACCACTGAACCTTGAGGAACTTGATGTTCCGACGTCGAGTGGTACGCTTAGCTTGATCGAGAATACGAACAGGGTATTCTCGGTATGTAAGGTTATCTTGGAGATCAAGCGCTTCGTGGTCCACTTCTCGGATAGGGTCCGAAAAGCAACGCCTGAGTTGCGAGACGTGGAAGACAACATGAACTTTGGAAAGATGCGGTGGAAGTTCCAACTGGTAGGCAACCTCTCCTCATTTAGCAAGAATGCGAAAAGGTCCAATGTAACGAGGAGCCAACTTGCCTTTGATACCGAATCGATGGGTACCCTTCAGAGGTGTAACCCGAAGGTAAGCCTTCTCGTCAACTTCATGGGTCGCAGACTTATGATCACAGTCATATTGACTCTATTGACGGGATTGGGCTGTTTTCAACTTTTCACGAATAATGCGAACTTGCTCCTCTGCATCCTGGATCATGTCCGGACCAAAGAGTTGCCTCTCTCCGGTTTCTGACCAGTTAAGAGGTGTTCGACATTTTCGTCCATAGAGAACTTCAAAAGGGGCTTTGCCCAAGCTTGATTGATAACTGTTGTTATATGCAAATTCAGTAAACGGAAGGCAGTTCTCCCAATTCATACCGAAAGATATAACACAAGCTCGGAGCATGTCTTCGAGAATTTGATTGACTCGCTCAACTTGACCACTTGATTGAGGGTGGAAGGTAGTGCTAAAGGATAGATGAGTCCCCATAGAGGTTTGAAAACTTTCCCAAAATCAAGAAGTAAAGATACTTCCGCGGTCCGAGTTAATCTCCAAAGGAACACCATGAAGAGAAACTATTCGAGAAACATATAACTTCGCTAGCTGACTAGCAGTAATGCTTTCACGAACAGGAAGAAAATGAGCCACTTTGGAGAGGCGATCAATGACTACGAATATAGCATTGTTTCCTCTCTTGGTCCTGGGAAAACCGGTGATGAAATCCATACCGACCTTATCCCATTTCCATTCAGGAATAGCTAAAGGTTGAAGGGTGCCAGCAGGCCTTTGATGTTCTGCCTTAACACGATGACAAACGTCATAATTACCAACAAACTAAGCAATTTCCCTCTTCATCCTAGTCCACCGGAACCTCTGGCCTAGGACCTAATACATCTTGGTACTAATCAGATGAATTGTGAGAGGAGAATCATGAGCCTCCTTATGAATCAGCTGCCTGAGATGTTGGCTCTTAGGAACCACCAAACGGCCCTGGAAGAGCACTACACCTTGATCATCAATAGAGAATTCCTTAGCGAGACCGCTATAGAGGTTCTCTTTGATGCAGGAAATTCCCTTACCACGCCTTTCGCCAGCTATGATTTGATCCTTAAGAGTAGGTTTCGCCACCAGGTTGGACAGGAATCCTTGAGGAACAATGTGAAGGTTTAACTTCCGGAATTCCTCATAGAGAAGCGGTTGACCTTGTTGTAACATTAGATTTATTAAGACTTACGACTTAGTGCATCAGCCATGACATTGGCTTTCCCCGGGGTGTAAGTTATCCCTAAGTCGTAATCTGTAATCAACTCTACCCACCGTCTTTGCCTGAGATTCAAATCCGGCTGGGTGAAAATATATTTCAGACTTTGGTGATCAAGTATATCTCGCAACGATTACCCAAAAGGTAATGTCGCCATGTTTTTAGTGGATGGACTACAGCTGCAAGCTCAAGATCATGTGTTGGGTAATTATCCTCATGTGGATGCAACTGTCGAGATGCGTATGCAATCACATGACGATCTTGCATGAGAATGCAACCTAATCCTTGTCGCGAGGCGTCGCAGTAGATAACAAAGTCCTTAGAAAAATTTGGTGGCACCAGAATGGGAGCAGAGGTCAGTCGTCTTTTCAACTCCTGAAAACTATGCTCGCATTGTGGGGTCCACTTGAACTTTTTATCTTTCTTGAGGAGTTCAGTCAGAGGTTTCGCAACTTTGGAGAAGTTCTCAACAAAGCGGCGACAATAGCTCGCTAAGCCAAGGAAACTCCGAGCTTGCTTAACCGATTCAGGTTGAGTCCAATCAAGGACGGCCTGAACTCTCTCGGGATTGACACCAATACCTTTGCGAGAGATCACGTGGCCTAGATAGGTCACTTCCGGCAACCAGAATTCACACTTGGAGAATTTGGCATATAAGCGGTGCTCTCGAAGTTTCATCAATACCAGCCTTAGATGCTCGGCATGTTCTTGTTTGTTCTTCGAGTAGATAAGTATGTGTCAAGGTAAATCACGACGAATTTATCCAAATACTCCATGAAGATCAAATTCATCATACGAGAGAAGGTGGTTGGGGCATTGGTTAAACCGAAGGACATAAAGGTGTACTCGTATTGGCCATAACGAGTGACAAAAGCCGTTTTTGGAACGTCCCCGTTTCTAATTATGATTTGATGGTATCCCAACCTCAAATCCATTTTGGAGAAGACAGAGGATCCAGCGAGTTGATCATACAAATCGTTGATCCTGGGGAGCAGATACTTGTTCTTGATAGTGACAAGATTCACTGGTCGATAATCCACAACCGTCCAATCTGATCCATCCTTCTTCTTAACAAAGAGGACGGTGAAAGCCCAGGGAGAAGCGCTAGGACGGATGAAACCTTTCTTCAAAGCTTCATCGAGTTGGGTTTTTAGCTCGGCCAGTTCTAAGGGTGCCATCTTATAGGGTCTTCTGGCTATTGGAACTGTCCCTGGAATAAGTTCTATCACAAACACAACTTCTCTGACGGGTGGAATACCTGGCAGTTCTTCTGGGAAGACATCCGGAAAATCACGGATTACCGGAATATCTTCTAACTCTGGAAGAGGGCTAGCATTTAGGGAATAGAGTTGGTGCTTAGTTGTTCGAGTACAGACATTAACTATCTCACCCGATGGATGTGTAAGTTGAACATTCCTAGAATGAGTATCAATCTTGGCATAGTGAGCTTTCATCCAATCCATGCCTAGAATGATATTGATGTCCGCAGACTTCAGAACTATCAAGGATGCTAGGAATACTAGTCTATCCACCAGAATTTTATTGTCATGGCTCACTCTAGAAGTTTTCCATTTTGAACCAGGAGTCTGAACTACTAAAGGAGTGGGCATGTCACAGAAGGACATGTTATGCAACTGTGCATAACTTTCTGAGATGACTGAATGAGATGCCCCAGTATCAAATAGAACAGATGATGGATGGCTATTAACAAGAAGTGTACCTAGAATAACATTAGGATCCTGAAGGGCTTCTTCAGCAGACACATAGTTCACTCGTCCACGAGGAGGAGCTGGCTTCACATAGAAAGCTTTTCCCGGTTTTCCACGTCCAGCGGGCTTAGCATTGTTCCGGGGACACTCACGAGAGTAGTGCCCTGGTTCTCCACATTTGTAGCATACGACGGTGGCATGAGGTGCAACATTTGTAGGCGGACCTCCAAATGATCTGACTGGAGGGTTGAACTGAACTGGGCGAGGTGCCTGGATGGATGGCCTCGCGGTGTATCTTGGCGGCAAAGCTGCATTGGGCACCCACACTCGGCGTTTGTTAGGGCCTGATCCTGATGAAGGGTTGAAGTCACGGTTATGCTTCCTCGTGGCCTCATAGTCAGTTTCTCCAGACTCGGCATTGATGGCCTTATTGACGAGAGCCTGGAAGGTGGTGCACTCGTGCAAGCGAAGATCTCGGCGAAGCTCAGCATTAAGTCCCTTACGGAACCTAGCCTGCTTCTTAGCATCAGTTGAGACTTCCTCTGGAGCATAGCGAGCAAGATTACCAAACTCGCAAATGTATGCATCCACTGACAATCTGCCCTGGGTGAAGGCACAGAATTCCTCTCTTTTGCGATCCATCAGCCCTTCCGGGATGTGATAGATACAGAATACGGCGCTGAACTCTGCCCAGGTTGGTGCAGGTCCCTGGGGACGCATAGCTTCATAACTCTCCCACCACAGATTGGTAGGTCCCTCCAGAAAGTAGGTGGCAAAAGACACCCTGTTGGCCTCAGACACATTAGCAGCCCGTATCTTGCGGAACATACTAGTCAGCCAATCATCCGCATCGAGGGGGTCGATCGAATGATGGTACTTAGGCGGACACAGCTTGATAAAGTCACCAAGTGATACTCCATCGTGGTGATCATTGCGGGGAGCACGAGCTGTGTTTTGCTCAATTCTTTCCAACAGCCTATTGGTCTCCCTCTTATTCCTTTCAGCCTCTAGCATCACCTCTTCTAGGGATGGTGCATGTGGCAGCTCCTCTTGCCTTGGCTGGCTACTTTCACCCTGCTCAAGAGCAGGCACGGGGTTGTTCCTAGTTGCCACCATCCTGGGGAAACAATCCACAACTTAGACATAGAGAACATCAACTCTAAGACATGAGATAAGGAATGTACTGGTCAACATGGCATGTAGGAAAAACACCAATCAACATGGTAAAGCAACTACCATATGAACATTAGGTTTCATACACACCACGACTTAGTTCAGTACTAGCCCAAGCTGAAAGCAACTATGGAGAGATGACACAACTCATCGGAGGCATTACAAGCTTCCTATACATTATCTATCTACACCTCCGGAACTCAACTCTCAACCTTGGTCATATCCAACAAGACACACAGGACTGTGGCGATACGACTACTACCATACTAAGACTAACATCCACGCACTCAAACATCACCGTAGAATGCCTCGTACAGGTTACCCCTGAGACCTGGGAGCTGAACCTGAGGATCTGGAAACACTCTACCCTGGGATCCCTGGAAAACATAAGGACACGGATGTGGCCTTGGTCCCCTTGTCGGCGGCAACAGCGGTCCTCGAAGAGGGGTGATGCCTCCAACATCAGGCCAGTCTACGTGTGCTGGCAAATGAGTCCGTGATGGGGTCAGCATCTCCAAATCTCCATAGCCTGTCTGCACGACAGGTGCCAACTATGTCAAGGCTGTCCAAAGACGGGCACGGGTAGCATAGAGCTCCATGTGAAGAGCACGTGCATCACGATCCCTGTTCTCCAACATCTGAGCAGTCACCTGCAGCCTAGGGTCCTGATGAGAATGATCAAAGTAGGCTGCACTAAGATATCCATCCTCTCCCCCCATGGAAGCAGGAACATAGCAGAACTCTGTGTTCTGTAGCAAACCATGGTGAAACCTCATGATAGTCAGCATGGTGTATGCGGCTTCCTGAACTGCCATATTTATGGTAACTCCCAATCCATGAGTCCAGTGAAGCGGCTCTGTAGCTCCAGGATATGAAGGATATATCCTAACAGTACACACATACTGACTCTGGTTGAAATTTCGATACTACTCCTCCACTATGTACTTTGCGTACCAGCGGTATCCAGCCTCCATGATAACTCTAACCAACATGGCCATGTGACCCGGTACATCGATGCACCTGGTCAGACGGACCACCTGACGGGAAGGACGAGGGGGCATCTGAAACAGAGAATGATGTAAAGACATTAGAGATCCTAGCAGAAATTGGACAGCATAACGTCTGTAATTGCTCAAGAAATTTTTTGGGACAATTGAAAAAGATTGGAAAGGCATAACCACTCGACTATCTAGACTCAAATCTCTTCTCCATCTATTTGTCACACCAACAATACTTGAATAACTGCACTCACTTACAAACAAGCTAGCTATTGGTCCATGGCTAGTAACTCGTCATCCTAAGAAATAGATGAGAATCATAGTTCCTACCCCATAGAAGAGAGGAGAATGACCCAGCATAGAATAACTTGGGAACAGGAGTAAAAAGAGCCTTACGTCCCCTTCCAAAATCGATTCCCCTACTTATCTATAGTGTTTCTAGACTCAACTTCGACCGGTTTGGCTTGGTAGTCCAACAGTCAGTCAGGCTCTGATACCAACGCTGTCGGGACCCCGATCCTAAATCATATGATTCCATACTGTAACAAGTCACATCAATTTGCGGCCTCACGCATGGTAAACTCCTCGGTTGCAGCCTTACCTTGGCCGGGACCGTTTGCGTCTTTTGGCTCACGTATGTGAACATGTCGCTGGCAATCACGCAACAAAGAACCCGGGCCGACATGACTAGTCATAGAACCCAAGTGGCACATCCGTATGGAAACAGGCATACATAACCCAACAATGCAGGTGTCGGCCTCAAGCGTGTGTAGACGAGTCATAGCAAGCTACAAGGACTCCATTACTTCGCGAGACACGAATGCCATCACTGCACGTAGACGAGTCGTAGCAGGCTACCGGGACTCCATTACACCGCAAGACATTTCCCCGAAGGGACAGACACAACAGCAAGGAAGGATACCATGGCTCAATGGAAGCACAGAGAGGTAGTTTCCCGTAAAGAGTACTACTAAAGGCACACGACTAGGTGTCGGATCCCATACATACCATTGCACGTCACACGTACGCACGATATGCCCGATATGCATAGATACAACCATGGCATCCCAACATAACCATACAACAACATGGCTTTTATGTAAGAGGCTCAGACAAGCCTTACATAATATGTTCATACAGATAGTGTCACATGACCCGACACTCAAGTCATACAAACAAGTTCATACAAGCCAGCGGAAACTTAAGCTGTCTGAGTATAGACGACGAAATAGAAAAGTGGCACATGGCCTGACTATCTACAGCCCACCACACGAGCAAGATCGTAGCTGGGACACCAGCTATTCGGCATCGTCAACGTCTAGAAAGAACCCACCTGATGGGTCCTGGTTTTCTTCTGCAACATTAATTAAGCAAGGATGAGTACAATCATACTCAGCAAGTCTTTAAAACAGACCTAGTCTATTTATGCTCATGTGTCAACAAGGGGGAGTGGTGGAGTTTAAGCAGCAATGCCAGCTTTGACTCATGGCTAACCTACACTACTCAGTTTTAAACTCTTTGTTGCAATTTTAGTTATCGCACACGTGTCCACTATCTCCATCACAATACACTACCATGGATTCACTTTCCCCTTCCAGAAGAGTGCCATCCACGGTACTCACACTTGTCTTGATATTTTGAGAAGTATCCATTTGATTATCTATGAACAACATAAGTTCTCCAAGTAGTCCATATCCGAGGACGCGGCTATTCGAATAGTTTCATACCCTGCAGGGGTGTACTTCTTCACACACGCTCTTGCCACCTATCACTGTGTGCCATAAACCATGCACCTTGGCAACCTTCAAGCGGATGCCCAGTGAGGGAGTCGGTCACGACTGCCAATCACATAAGACCTCTAGTCCAGGCTATCGCCTATTTGAGACTTAACCCGCATGGAAGTCCGGCCGAAGTTTCTGCTACGGCCCCAAACAATTTGCGCAGGGTTCCCAAGCCCACCATTCGGGTGACCCTTGGTACACCGTGCCACTGCCTACCGCGTCGTAACCCACCCCTAGGGTCAGCGCTACGCACGGCCTCAAGCATGCTATAAACACCAAAAACAACTTCCAATACCTGGACCAAGGACTAAGCGATTGATGAGTCGAGCGGGGTCATATTTCAGGGCCCAGCATGAGGTAGTATCTAGTCTTGGATCACAAATACGGAACCCAGTTCCTAAGAACGGTCCCAATGAGACAACCCACTATGTACTCCTACATAGCCTCTCATCGCTACCTTTATCAAATCGTATTCATCATATGCTCATCACATTGAACAACACTGTTTCACTCAGTTCATCACCCAGATGAATCAGACCTGACACAACTCTAAGCATAGCAAGCATAACAGGCAAGTAAGCCAAGCACATCATGGCACAAGCATATACCAGGTATGCTAGGTTGCAAGGTTTAGCTATTTACTGTGACAAGGTCAGGTCATGCATAAGAATAGGATCATCTACCGTGTATGACTGACATGTGATCGTTTATCCTAATGCAATAAACCAGAGCAGGAGCAAGAGAGTGGGATCTTATCGGAATGATCAAAGGGGTTGCTTGCCTTGCTGAGTTGCGGAGGAGTTCTCACCTTCATCGGGATACGGGGTAGTATCTTCCGGATTAGTGCCTACCGCAACGCCGATAAGAGCATTCAATACAAGCAAGTGCAACAATATGATGCATGATCATGGCATAGAAATATGCATGGGTGAGCTAATGTAACTAGTGATCATGTCAATTTAAAATAGATTTGAATATAGGTTCAAAGTTGTTCTCCTTTCAAATTCCATATATTAACCTAATGATAAATGTCCATGTTCACCTATTTAGGTTGCTCTAACATGTAGGGGAATAACACCATTGGATTCATTGGATTTTTCTCATAAATTTTCATATATAAATTATTTTCATCTGTCTTACATATTATTTTATATGATTTTTCAAAGTTTTAAACATTTTCTAGAATTATTTTTAAATAAGAAAATGGGATTATTAAATAAGCCTGACGTCATCCTAACGTCAGCTGGTCAACAGACCCGCTCCATGTAGCGACCCGACCTGAAAGGCCAAGTCTCCGGTGTTTTCCGTACCATCCCAAGATCATGCTGGTACACACACGGTACATCAATGTATATATCAAAGGGTAATCACACAGCATAATATTAATCGCAATCTCATATAGAGTCCTTTATTTCAATAAAAATTACAATAAAGTGGCTAAAGGCCAACTCATGAGAATATCTAAATCTTGCGGAAGCGTCGAAGGTAGATGAGTCCATCTGACTCCAAGGGCATCTCACTGAGCATAGAACGCGTCCTCACTCCTGGTCGGAAAAATACTCTGCAACATGATACGTTGCAGCCGTGTAGGTCAGCATATGGAATATGCCGGCAAAGTCACAAGAGAGGGGTGAAAATAATCAGCTAGTCTATATGCTTATATGGCAGGTGGTGGTGTAAGTTTTGCGTAAAGCCAAGTTTTTCCTACATCGAAGGGGGTTAAGCAAAATATTAATAAGTTGGTTGATTAATGAGATGGTTCCACCAACCAATTCTCATACCCAAAATTATTAAATACCCACATCATCATATTATTTGTGTTGAGAGTTCCGGAAGTTCCAATTCCTTTGGCTCAAGTCGTCCATGACCGTGGACACGGCTAATCGATTAGGTTTGAAAATACTCTGCAGAGTTTTGCACACATTCCCCACAAGATTTGGTCGCCTCCGTTTGATTTCTCGCACTTCCAGGTGTTTGAGAAACGGATGACCAAAACATGGTCTTCCAAAGGGTTTCCCTGCGACTCTGACGGTGCCCATCCTTTCCTACCGTTCTTCTACCTCTCGTAGCACCGCCTGTCCAGAGTCACCACGATATCCAACCAAGCCAGAGCCCATAATGACTTGTGGCTGTGCAGGTAAGCCTTGGGTCTTGAAGCACCCATCCAAACCTTTGTGCCTGGGTGGACCTTTCCGCGTGAATACTGGCCATCTCCAGCATCACCTAGGCTAACCACTGGTTTCTCCAGGGCGCCGTTCAACCATCATCCACCCAGAGGTATGTTGAAAACTTGGAGTATTGAAATCTTGATCATTATGTAGGTCTTGAAATTATTAACTCTCTCAACTCTCATGAATCACACAACCAACCCCGTCTACTAATAGCATAGCAAAAGGTAAAACAACGTTTCCCGGGGCCAATGTTGTCAAAGGGGGTTGAGAGAGGTATCTACCACATGATACTACTACAATGTAACCAAGTTTCCAACTAACCTATCTTGCATGCAACTGGGGAGATGGTAGAACTAATGCATATAAAACATGGGTAAAACATGATCAAAGTGACTTGCCTGATTGATGATCTTCGTACGTGAGTGACTCTAAGTAACAAGCTTCGCACTCCGGATAATCTACGAAACAAACAATGCACTCAAATAAGCATACAACCAAAATAAGTACTCATAACATTCAGCAAAGAAGTACTAAACAAACAAGGCACACAATGCACAAAAGTCTCTAGCAAGAAAAACACACAAAGTTTTGTTTTCCAAAAGGTGAGGGATGAAAACACTACTGACATAATAAAACTATTTTGAAATGACAAGACAATTGTTGTCAGCAGAGAAACAATAGCATATTTTATTAATAAACAGAATATAATCAATTTAAGTTTGTTGGGAAAACTTTAGTAGGGTTTATACAAGTTTGTGATAAACACTATATGAATCAACTATAGTTATATTAACAAAAAAGAATGAAAACTAAACTTATTATTTTGTTAACAAAACATGTTCTTACAGAAAATAACTTACAAATAAATTTGTCTTAGAAAACAGAATTAATTATACAAAACTTATTTGAAAACAAAACTATTACTAGTTAGTTGTTTTAATCAAATTATGCCTATTTGAAAAGAAGTTGTGATTCCTATGTTAAATGAAATTAAACTAGGCAAATTTATATTTTTATTAACAGTAAGTGAAAACACTAAATGTTTACTAACAGAACCTAATAAACAAATAAAACCAAATTCTAAATCAAACTAATCAAAATTAAGTTTATAAAACTATATTATAATAATAAGCAGATTCTGTTTATAGCTAAAACACTATTAAAAATCATCCTTAAAATCCTCAAACTAAACATGGAGATAGTCCTAACCAATATCTAACAGTGACACAAAGAATCATATCAAAATCTATTTTCAAACTCTAGTTATTCAGATTTGAAGATTTTCAGCAAATTTGATTAAATTCAAATTTTATAGTTCAAATTTGAAATTTAAAAGTACAGGGTGAAACTACATGAAAAATGTGAGCTATTGCAAAAAGAATCAACTCAAAACACTAAACTGATTAAAAGATATAGCTAAAACAAATTTGGAATACATTCTGTTTTCTGAAAAACAAAACTGAAAAAAAAACTAACGAACGGTCGACTAGGGTGACGTGGCGACCTGTGAGTGGCTGAGGTGGGTGTCCGAGCGGTGCTTCGGGCGGTCAACCGATCCTAAACAGAAAACGGTTCGGGAATAAGTGACTTCTAATCTGAGCCGTTGGGTTTGGATCGGAGGGAGGGTGCTCACGGTGTAAAGGTCGCCGGCGTGGGGAAACTCCGGCGAGTCCGGAAGTGGTGAACGCGACGGCGAGGCGTTCCGGTGGTCGGGGAGGACGAGGAAGTGGTCCGGGCGACGGCGACAGTTCTCCGGAGTCGATTGGTGGCGACAGCGAGGCGAATGGTGGTCGGGGGTGGTGGCTACGGTCGACGGCGACTTCCGGTGGTGGTGGAATTCCGACGAGCAATCGACGGCGTCTCGGTGAGAGAGAGAAGGGGGCTCGGGGGGGAAATGGATGCGGGGCAGTGGGGCTCTTATATAGGCGCTCGGGGGGTGCGGGAGGAGAGAGGGGAGAGATCCGGTGAGGGGGGGGAGCGACCGGCGTCGGGTCCGGCGCGCGCGGGGGAGGGAGAAGACGACGACCGAGCGAGGGAAACGGTTGGATGAGTGGGGTCCAGCGTCAGAGAGAAAAAAGGGCGTCCGTTGCGCGCGGTCGGCCGGCTCGTAGTTATTGCGCGAATAAAACCTGTGGGCCGGCCCATTTAATACCGGAAACGGTTACCGTTACTGTTTAATAATTTCCAGAGACATTCAAAAACTTTTAAAGCATTCAAATCGTCTCTAAATATAGGGGTATTATATATCAAAATTAACAGAATAATAAATGCTATTTAATGAACATTTCTATTCTGTCATTTGAACACTTTGAAAAAAATATTATTTTCAGAAATTTCCTAATTGTTTTTAGATCCTTTTTTGCAAATATTTTCAAAATAACCCCTGGTTATTTTGTTCAAATAATTCACCAATTAGACCCTGGTGTGGAGTGTCATGTTACTCCTCTCTTATTTTGAACCTTTAACCAAAATTTCAAATAGGGAAAGCAACATAGGGAAAAGTAGAAAGGACTTTCAGAAAAATCAGAAATGGCATTTCAACTAACACATAAAATCAAGCAATGGTGATGATAGATGCATAGCTATATTCATAACATTCCAAAATGGAATTTTGGGATGTTACACTCCAGGTCAAATCCTACCGGTGGGGCCCGTCTGTCATTGACTCATTACTAAACAATTTTGTTTTAATTAATTATCCTGACTAATTAATCTAGTAGGGCCCACTGCCAGTGACACAATTAACTAACAAAAAATGATTAAACTAATTACTGATTAACCTAAAACTAAATAGGACCGGGGCCCACCTATCATTGACCCATAGGGTCAAGCCAGGGCCTAGTGGGGTCAAACCCGCCGGAGTTAGCCAACGGCTCGTCACCGGTGACCAACAGAGACGGCGGCGACCATCGGGTGTTGCCCTCATGCGCCCATTCAACAAGCTAAGGCCACTGGCGAGCAGCTCGTGCTCGCCCGCATCCAACAGGGGCCACGGGAGGCTGTGGGGTCACCGAAGCTCGTCGGAAACGAGCTCGTGGCGGCGGCCGGAGCTATCTAGGGAGCGCTAGAAAGAGGGGAAGCACGGGGAGGAGGAAGAGGAGCTCATGAGGACTCCGGGGAGCTGGTCAGCGGGCTCGGGGAGGCAGCGACGATGGCGAATCGACGGCCGGCGGTGGCGGCTCTCGGCAGGGGAAATGAGAGAGAGAGGCGGGGAAGAAGGGAGGAGAGGGAATGGGCTCGGGGGAGGCTCCTCGCGTCTTCCAGGCGCAGGAGAAGGCAGGGGTGCAGCCAGCTCCATGGCAAGCAGGAGGTGGAGGCCGGCGAGCGCACGGTCGACACCTCGCTGCCTACTGGCGGGAGGTGGGAGATGACCTCCCCACCCCTGACGGGCTGTGTTGGGCCCCCCACTTGGGCTAGGTACTCTTCTTCCTTTTCTTTTTATTCTGTTTTCTGTTTTCTTGTCTAACATTTGTTTATTTCTTTCCGGTATAATAGTCTAGTTGAAAAATACTCCAAGTATTTTATAGACTAAAGTTTGATTATCTCAAACTTTTCTGAAAATGTTCCAAAATAATTTGATAACATAATTAATGATATTTGCTTTATTTATCATTTTCAGAGGCTTAAATCATTAATTTAAATTATTTAAATTGTTCAAATAATTAGAATGGTCAATGGTATATCTATGTCCTTAATTATCAGATATACGGAACATTTTTGATGGGCATTTTGGATTTGTTGAAATTTCATTAAAGTTGAATTTCTTTAATTCATTAAGTGCTTGAGGTTTCTTTTTCCTTGTCCCCATTTCAAGTTAATACAATGATGATGAATGATGATGCAAACACAATGCTAACCTAGGACAACTTGCTAGGGTTGTGACAACAGCGGCGATGGGCTGCTCACTGAGGGCTTCTCGGAGACGCGGGGGCGCGAGCGACGGCGACGAAGGGGAAGGAGAGGCGGAGACGATGTCAACGACGAAGGGGAAGCAGTCCGACGTCGAGCCGCGCAAGGAGGAAGAAGATGACGCCCTTGGAGGCTCCCACAACGCTCTATCGCCAGGAACGGAACACGGGGGCTATCTGCGTCCGCCATGTCATCCTGGACGTGGAGGAGACACACCGGAGACGAGCTGCGACGGCGATGACGAACGGCGGGCTCTCTGCTCTCTCTCTCTCTGAAACTCACCTGCGCTCGCTCTCTGACAGAGAAGGGGAGGAAGGAGGAAGAAGGAGAGGCCGGCGACGGCGAGGAGGAAACCTAGAGGGGCATGGACATCCAGGTTAAATAGGAGGGGGCGTCACCTCGACGTCCGTGAGCACCTAACGGCGACGGCGACAGCGCTTGCACTCTCCTCTCTCCTCACCTCGTGCGATGCCTCATGGAGGAGGGAGACGGGGCAGGTGGCCGTCCTGCTCACCACGGCTAGACCGCGACCCACTATCTCTCTCTCACACACTCACAAACAAAACAGAAAAAAAACAAAAGGGGTTTACTAATTTAAAACACACATCCACACAAAAATAAAAACCCCAGGGTATAAGAAAAGGGTTTTGGAGGAAAGCAAAAAATATTTTGGTGAATGAAATAAGAGCCCTATTTAATAAAAATATTATGTTGATATAAAGAGCAAGTAATTTTAATATTATAGTAATGGCAGCTCCTGTTTTATTTAAATCACAAATACAACCAAACCCCAAATAGCAAAAGGGCAACACTCTAAATTATAATAATATTAGGGCCACCTCTTGGACTTTTTTAAACAATTAAAACAGCAAGTTTAATTCTGTTGATTAAATTAATATGAAGAGAGGGGGGAGATGTGAGGTGACGTTGAAAGAGAAAAGAGAGGGGAAGAAGAATAGGAGTGCACACATGTCTCCAACCACACACAAACACCACCAAACAAAACCACACAACCATCACATCACACAAAGGCACATGGAAACAAACATGGCAAGAAGAATGAAACGATGCATGATGAAATGATGCATGAATGCAAACCACACATGAATGACAAGATGCAATACATCTCATAAGCTCATCACACAAGGTTCATACATGAGGTTACATGCTAAATAATGTAGGGACAGCACTTGGGCTGTCACAACTCTCCCACACTACAAGAGGATCTCGACCGAGATCTAGGAACGAAAGAAATCCAGGAATTCAGAACGGAGAAGGTCCCCGCGTTCCCAAGTAGCTTATTTGTCGGAATGATGAGATCACTTCACCTAGAGAAATTTGATAGACTTGTTGCGAGTCTTACGCTCAGTTTCTTCGAGAATAGCAACTTGATGCTCACGATAAGAGAGATATTCTTGGAGATCAATGTCTTGGAGGTCAATGGTTCGCTCAGGAGTCTTGCAACATTTCCGGAGCTGAGAAACATGGAAGACATCGTGCACATTTGCAAAATTTGGAGGAAGCTCTAGTTGATATGCAAGACCACCTCTTTTGCCAACAACTTTGAAAGGACCAACAAAACGCGGAGCTAAATTCCCTTTAATTCCAAACCATTGAGTGCAAACCACACATGAATGACAAGGTGCAATACATCTCATAAGCTCATGACACAAGGTTCATACATGGGGTTACATGCCAAATAAGGTAGGGACAACACTTGGGCTGTCACATGCTATGTGGGTGAAGTGATGATACCATGGCAACTTTCAACCTTTTCAGAGTTCATTTGAAGTGTTTTTCAATTTCAGGGTTACTTAGCTCAAAAAAATCAGTAAGTGCATGCAAAATACAAAATAAAGTCAAAAAGGGTTGGAAATTGATGATGCGGCTTTGAATGGTGCGTTTTGAACACAAAAAAAGTATGGAGTTCAAATAAGTTCCAAAAAATGAAATCCCTTTTATAACACATGAGTTTGCGTCCGAAACTCTTATACTTCAAAAGAGATTGTCCGTTTTGTACACGAAGTGCATCCAGTTTTTGCCGTAACCCCCTCAACTTTTTATAACATGCTATGCGGGAGAAATGATGCTACCATGCCACATTTTGACCTTTTCAAGGCTCATTTGAAGTGCTTTCCAATTTCAGGGTTATTTAGGTCAAAAAAATTAGTAAGTGCATGAAAAATACCGAATGAAGTCAGAAAGAGTTGAAAATTGATGATGTGGCTCTCAATATTGTATTTTGAACACACAAAAAGTATGGAGTTCAAATAAGTTCAAAAAATGAAATCCCTTTGTAATAGATGAGTTTTCGTCCAAAACAGTGACACTTCGAAAAAGATTGTCCATTTTGTACATGAAGTGCATCTAGTTTTTGCCTAACCCTCTCAACTTTTTAGCTCATGGTATATGGGTGAAATTATGATACCATGGCAACTTTCAACCTTTTCAGAGTTCATTTGAAGTGTTTTTCAATTTCAGGGTTATTTAGCTCAAAAAATCAGTAAGTGCATGAAAAATACCAACTGAAGTCAAAAAGGGTTGCAAATTGATGATGTGGCTTTGAATGGTGCATTTTTAACACAAAAAAGTATGGAGTTCAAATAAGTTCCAAAAAATGAAATCCCTTTTGTAACACATGAGTTTTCGTCCTAAACTCTTATACTTCAAAAGAGATTGTCCGTTTTGTACACGAAGTGTATCCAGTTTTTGCCGTAACCCCCTCAACTTTTTATAGCATGCTATGTGGGTGAAATGGTGATACCATGCCAACTTTCAACCTTTTCATGGTTCACTTGAAGTGCTTTTCAATTTCAGGGTTATTTAGCTCAAATAAAAAGTAAGTGCATGAAAAATACAAAATGAAGTTAAAAAGTTTTGAAAATTGATGATGTGGCTTTGAATGGCGCATTTTGAACGCAAAGAGAGTATGGAGTTCAAATAAGTTCAAAAAAATGAAATCCCTTTGTCACAGATGAGTTTTCGACCGAAACAGTTATACTTCGAAAGAGATTGTCCATTTTGTACACAAAGTGCATCCAGTTTTTGCCGTAACCCTCTCAACGTTTTAGCACATGCTATATGGGTGAAATGATGATACCATGCCAACTTTCAACCTTATCAGAGTTCATTTGAAGTGCTTTTCAATTTCAGGGTTATTTAGCTCAAAAAAACTAGTAAGTGCATGAAAAATACCAAATGAAGTCAAAAAGGGTTGAAAATGGATGATGTGGCTTTCAATGCTGCATTTTGAGCACATAAAGAAGTATGGAGTTCAAATAAGTTCAAATAAATGAAATCCCTTATGTAACACATGAGTTTTCGTTTGAAACACTTATACTTCAAAAGAGGTTGTCTTTGTGCACGAAGTGCATCCAGTTTTTGCCGTAACCCTCTCAACTTTTTATAACATGCTATGTGGGTGAAATGATGATACCATGCCAACTTTCAACCTTTTCAAGGTTCATTTGAAGTGTTTTTCAATTTCAAGGTTATTTAGCAAAACAATCATTAAGTGCATGAAAAATACCAAATGAAGTCAGAAAGAGTTGAAAATTGATGATGTGGCTTTGAATACTGCATTTTTAACACACAAAAAGTATGGAGTTCAAATAAGTTCACACAAATGAAATCCCTTTGTAACAGATGAGTTTTCGTCCGAAACAGTGATCCTTCGAAAGAGATTGTCCATTTTGTACACGAAGTTCATCCAGTTTTTGCCGTAACCCTCTCAACTTTTTAGCAAATGCTATGTGGCTGAAATGATGATACCATGCCCACTTTCAACCTTTTCAGAGTTCATTTGAAGTGCTTTTCAATTTCATGGTTATTTAGCTCAAAAAAATCAGTAAGTGCATGCAAAATACCAAATGAAGTCAGAAAGGGTTGAAAATTGATGATGTGGATTTTAATGCTGCATTTTGAACACAAAAAAAGTATGGCGTTAATATAAGTTCAAAAAAATGAAATCCCTTTTGTAACACATGAGTTTTCGTCCTAAACCCTTATACTTCAAAAGAGATTGTCCGTTTTGTACACGAAGTGCATCCAGTTTTTGTCGTAACCCTCTCAACTTTTTAGCACTTGCTATGTGGGTGAAATGATGATACCATGGAAACTTTCAATCTTATCAAAGTTAATTTGAACTGCTTTTCAATTTCAGGGTTATTTAGCTACAAAAATCAGTAAGTGCATGAAAAATACCAAATGAAGTCACAAAGGGTTGAAAATTGATGATGTGGCTTTGAATGGTGCATTTTGAGCACAAAAAAAGTATGGAGTTCAAATAAGTTCAAAACAATGACATCCCTTTTGTAACACATGAGTTTTCGTCTGAAACCCTTATACTTCAAAAGAGATTGTCCGTTTTGTACACGAAGTGCATCCAGTTTTTCTCGTAACCCTCTCAACTTTTTATAACATGCTATGTGGGTGAAATGATGATACCATGCCAACTTTCAACCTTTTCAATGTTCATTTGAAGTGCTTTTCAATTTTAGGCCGGTTATTTAGCAAAAAACAGTAAGTGCATGAAAAATACCAAATGAAGTCAGAAAGAGTTGAAAATTGATGATGTGGCTTTGAATTGTGCATTCTTAGCACACAAAAAGTATGGAGTTCAAATAAGTTCAAAAAATGAAATCCCTTTGTAACAGATGAGTTTTTGTCCGAAACAGCGATACTTCAAAAGAGATTGTCCATTTTGTAAACGAAGTGCATCTAATTTTTGCCGTAACCCTCTCAACTTTTTGGCAAATGCTATTTGGGTGAAATGATGATACCATGCCAACTTCCAACCTTTTCAGAGTTCATTTGAAGTGCTTTTCAATTTCAGGGTTATTTAGCTCAAAAAAATCAGTAAGTGCATGAAAAATACCAAATGAAGTCAACAACTTTTGAAAATTAATGATGTGGCTTTGAATGGTGCATTTTAAATGCAAAAAAGTGTGGACTTCAAATAAGTTCAAAAAAATGAAATCCCTTTGTAACAGATGAGTTTTCGTCCGAAACAGTGATACTTCGAAAGAGATTGTCCATTTTGTACACGAAGTGCATCCAGTTTTTGCCGTAACCCTTTCAAGTTTTTAGCACATGCTCTGTGGGTGAAATGATGATACAATGCTAACTTTCAACCTTTTTAGAGTTCATTTGAAGTGCTTTTTAATTTCAGAGTTATTTGGCTAAAAAATCAGTAAGTGCATGAAAAATACCAAATGAAGTTAGAAAGGTTTGAAAATTAACGATGTAGCTTTGAATGGTGCATTTTGAGCACTAAAAAAGTGTGGAGTTCAAATAAGTTCAAAAAATGAAATCCCTTTTGTAACACATGAGTTTTCGTTCGAAACCCTTATACATCAGTTTTTTCCGTAACCCCCTCCACTTTTTATAACATGCTATGTGGGTGACATGATGGTACCGTGCCAACTTTCGACCTTTCCAAGGTTCATTCGAAGTGCTTTTCAATTTCAGGGTTACTTAGCTCAAAAAAATCTGTAAGTGCATGAAAAATACCGAATGAAGTCAGAAAGAGTTGAAAATTGATGATGTGGCATTGAAAATTGCATTTTGAACACACAAAAAGTATGGAGTTCAAATAATTTCAGAATAATGAAATCCCTTCGTAACAGATGAGTTTTCATCCGAAACAGTGATACTTCGAAAGGGATTGTCCATTTTATACACGAAGTGCATCCAGTTTTTGCCGTAACCCTCTCAACTTCTTGGCACATGCTATGTGGGTGAAATGATGATACCATGCCAACTTTCAACCTTATCAGAGTTCATTTGAAGTGCTTTTCAATTTCAGGGTTATTTAGCTCAAAAAAAATCTGTAGTGCATGAAAAATACCAAATGAAGTCACAAAGGGTTTAAAATTGATGATGTGGCTTTGAATGGTGCATTTTTAAGACAAAAAAAGTATGGAGTTAAAATAAGTTCAAAAAAATGAAATCCCTTTTGTAACACATGAGTTTTCGTCCAAAACCCTTATACTTCAAAAGAGATTGTCCATTTTGTACATGAAGTGCATCCAGTTTTTGTCGTAACCCTCTCAACCTTTTAGCACAGGATATGTGGGTGAAATGATGATACCATGCCAACTTTCAACCTTTTGAGAGTTCATTTGAAGTGCTTTTCAATTTCAGGGTTATTTAGCTCAAAAAAAATCTGTAGTGCATGAAAAATACCAAATGAAGTCACAAAGGGTTGAAATTTGATGATGAGGCTTTGAATGGCGCATTTTGAACAAAAAAAATTATGGAGCTAAAATAAGTTGAAAAAAACTGAAATTCGTTTTGTAACACATGAGTTTTCGTCCGAAACCCTTATACTTCAAAAGAGATTGTCTGTTTTGTACACAAAGTGCATCCTGTTTTTGCCGTAACCCTCTCAACATTTTAGCACATGCTAAGTGGGTGAAATGATGATACCATGCCAACTTTAAACCTTATCAGATTTCATTTGAAGTGCTTTTCAATTTCAGGGTATTTAGCTCAAAAAAATCAATAAGTGCATGACAAATACCAAATGAAGTCAGAAAGGGTTGAAAATTGATGATGTGGCTTTGAATGGTGCATTTTGAACACACAAAAAGTATGGAGTTCAAATAAGTTAAAAAATGAAATCCCTTTGTAACAGATGAGTTTTCGTCCAAAACCGTTATACATCGAAAGAGATTGTCCATTTTGTACACGAAGTGCATCCAGTTTTTGCCGTAACCCTCTCAAATTTTTAGCACATGCGATGTGGGTGAAATTATGATACCATGCAAACTTTCAGCCTTTTCAGAGTTCATTTGAAGTGCTTTTCAATTTCAGGGTTATTTAGCTCAAAAAAATCAACAAGTGCATGAAAAATACCAAATGAAGTCAGAAAGTATTGAAAATTGATGATGTGTCTTTGAATGGTGCATTTTGAACACACAAGAAGTATGGAGTCCAAAAAATGAAATCCCTTTTGTAACAGGTGAGTTTTCGTCCGAAATCGTGATACTTCGAAAGAGATTGTTCGTTGTGTACACGAAGTGCATCTAGTTTTTGCCATAACCCTCTCAACTTTTTAGCACATGCTATGTGGGTGAAATCATGATACCATGCCAACGTTCATCCTTTTCAGAGTTCATTTGAAGTGCTTTTCAATTTCAAGGTTATTTCGCTAAAAAATCAGTAAGTATATGAAAAATTCCAAATGAAGTCAAAAAGGGTTGAAAATTCATGTTGTGGCTTTGAATGATGCATTGTGAACACACAAAAATTATGTAGTTCAAAAAAGTTCAAAAAATGATATCCCTTTGTAACAGATGAGTTTTCGTCTGAAACTGTGATACTTCGAAAGAGATTATCCATTTTTTACACGAAGCCACCATAAAGTATTTTTTGGTAAGAACTTTTAATATGCAAAAAATAACATAAAAAATTCCCACCTACTAAGCCACCACGGCCTGCATACGACTAGTAACCCAATATACATGGGCCAGGATGCAGGCCCACAGGGCAAGTAGGCCCAACAGGCAGAGATAGTTAGGCATGCAATGCTTGCGGTAGAGGGGAGCTCGAGATTGTGGGTGCAGATGGGTATATAAACCAGTACGACCGCTCCTCGCTCGGCGAGGTGGGACTAAACTCCCACCGTGCTAGGAATAGGGCTTTAGTCCCGGTTGGTGACACCAACCAGGACGAAAGGGTGGCATTGGTCCCGGTTGGTGTCACGAACGGGGACCAATGCCATCCTTTCGTCCCTGTTTGTGCCACCAACCGGGACCAAAGGTCTCTGCTTCCCGCCCTTAGGTCCCAGTTGTTGGCACCAACCGGGACTATAGGTGAGCATTGGTCCCGGTTGGAGCCACCAACCGGGACCAATGCTTCTTCTATATAAGGAAACACTTAGAAATTTCAGTTTTCATCACCACTTCGTCGAGCCCGCCGTCCTCGTCCCCGTCTCCTCATGCCGCCTCGAGCCCACCGTCGTCTTCCCCGTCCCCGTCGCCTCCCCGTCACCGCCTTGAGCCTACCGTCGTCGTCGTCGTCCTCGTCGCCACCCCTGTCACCGCCTTGTCCCCGTCACCTCCTAGTCGCCGCCCTGCCCATGTCATGTTGCCGCCCAGTCGCCTCCCCGTCTCCGCCCCATCGCCGCCCCGTCGCCGCCCCGTCACCGCCCCATTGTCGCCCCGTTGCCGCCCCTAGTGAGCCCCCCTTTCATGGTCCCCTACTCGAATAGGGTGACACGGACACGGAGACACACATACGGGGACACGGGATACAATATTTTCCATAAACAACCCATCGGGAACACGACAAGTATCTATGAAGATAAATGATAATATGTTATGAGTTAAAGAAATAAAAATAATGAGAAAGAGATCGCCCCCTCCCCGATAACTTGGACATGAGGGGTGGTCAATATACGTTGTTTCCATGTATGTATGTCATTGTCGTTGACTTAAAGAAAGAAAAATAATGAAAATAAGTCATGAGTTAATGAAAATATATAATATATGTATGTGGCTATGTATGTACAGATGGATAGCATTTTTTTCCATGTATGTATGTCGTTGTCGATATACTCCCTCCCTGATAACTTCGACATGAGGGGGGTCGATATACCCCCTCCCCGTAACTTCGACATGAGGGCAGTCGATATACCCCCCCTCCCCGATAACTTCAACAAGAGGGGTGGGACGATATACCCCCTCCACGATAACATTTTTTTCTAAGTTACTAAGGTAAAATGTTCATATAGAAAACTTCGGTAATACAGATTTATCAAGAATGCCCCCATTATGGATGTGCACAAGTTCATCCAATTTTTTCGGATCCCATCTATATATATATATTCTTCTATATGTCATGTTGTGTGTCACAGTATTGAAGAAATGCATGGCTTCATCATCAGCCGGAAGTAACCGGCGTATGATGTTACGAAGCTCTTCAAAGTTGTTTTGGAATGGAGTTCCGGATAGAATAATTTGCTTTTTGGTATGAATTTCAGCGACGGCCTTCCAAATAGCAATATTTGGAATGCTCTTACTGAACTTCGTACCAAAAAGCTAATTATCCTATCTAGGACTCCGTTTGAAAACTATTTTGGAGAGCTTCGTACCATTATGCGCCTGTTACTTCCGGCTAATGATGAAGTCGTGGTTTTCTTGAATCCTTTAACACTAGACAATGTGACATATAGAAGGGTAGATGAGATCAGGAAAATATGGACCATTTTCTACACATCCAGAATGGCGCCATTTTGATAAATCCTAAAAGGTTAAGAGAATCCTGGCCCTCTCGCCCGACCAAACCCTAGAAGCGTCGAGGGCCACCCCTTACCTTGGAAGCGTTGTCGAGGCCATCCCAAATCGTAGAGAAGTATATTAATTTCCATGTTTAAATATTTGCAGAAACTATGGATCAAAGAGACTTGGAAAAAGAGCAGTTTGGGGGGCCATAATCCAAGTAGGCAATAATAATGCTATTGTGTTGTATCTCAGCGACACCAATGGTCTTGAAGGAGAGGATGGACTTGATCATGATGGCTCCGGTGACCGAATGCCGGAGGAAGAAGGAGACCATGGTGACGGCTCCGGTGACCGAATAGTGGAGGGAGATGTTGCAAACTCTCGCGAGGTATATATATTAATTAAGCATTTGATCACTAGCAAATTGATGCATTAATTGCTATGATATGTACATATATTAACTCTTATTTCTTTTTTTATATAGCCCACTGGATTGATCCAAACTTCGGTAATGAGAAGAGGCCCGAAGAGAAGGTCAAAAAAGGAAGAAAGGTTCACAATCACAGCACTCTAGGACAATGGCCTACCGATTAAACCAAAGCGGACCAAGGATGCATTTGCCGCTCAGTGCGGAGCTATCGTTATGGACAACATACCGATTAGCATAAAGTAATGGAATAAGCCTAAGGACGATGCCCATGAAGGTGATTATGTCACCGATAGACAGAAAGATGATCTTTGGACCACGCTGAAGGCAAATTTCACCCTACCGCCAGATGAGGATCCGAATAAGCTAGTACAGAGCCACTGGTCAAGGCGTGTGATCTTAAGAAGATGGCAGATCCATTCATGAGGTGGACGAATGAGTTGAAATCAAAGTTTGTCGACAAAGGGAAGACTCCAGAATTCATCGGCCACTTTGAGAAGATAAGAGATCACTGGCCCACATTTGTGGCCTACAAGACATTGGAGAAGAGTAAGAAAATGTCTGAGACAGACAAGATCAATGCTACAAAGAAGCAGTATCACCATCACACGGGGTCAGGTGGCTACCTCAAAGCCCGACCGTTGTGGGACAAAGCTGAGAATGACCTGCTTGCTAAAGGGGTCCAACCACAGACATATAACTAGCCAGACCGTTCAGGGACTTGGTTCTTCGGGGTTGGGGGAACTTTGGTCACTGAATAGGGAAGTGCCATTGGACGATCGAGAAACTTGCAATACACGTCACGAAGCTTCATAAGTATATCACTGCAGCACAGGAAGGGACGTTCATTCCCGCAGAGAGAAGAACAAGCTGACTGAGGCCCTAGGGAATGCTGAGCACCCTGGATGAACATGAGGCACACCAGGCTCCGTTCAGTGGAAGGTTGGGTTTCCCGATGCAGGCGGTTACATAAGCCGGCAGAGAAAGAGGAAAGCGGAGCTAAGCGAAATGCAGAAGCTCAATGCAAGACTAGAAAAGCTAGAGGAAGCTGAGAGCGAGTGAGTTGTCGGCCTACCATCTCAGCAGCACGAAGCTACCCCAGAAGCTACCCCGCCATCCCAGTGGAGAAGCAGTGTGGCTTCCACGAAGCCCATTTAGCCTGACTTCACGGCTCCTAGCTACCCCATGGATACTATCATAGAGGTTGACAATTGCGAGCTTTTGACGAAATTACGGAACCTCACTTTCAAGGCGGCTCTCGGGTACGTTGCACCTCCTCCACCCAACGAAACTTTTCACTGCCTTCCAATTCCACATGGCTATGCTATGGTGGATGAAGTAATGGAGGGATTTGATGATTTCGAGCTTGACCACCAAACTGGTGAAGGGGAGAACAAGCTGGTTCATGCTTTGAGGAGTATATGTCTATGGCCAAAGGAGTACATCAAGCTTCCAAACTGGACACATTCGTATAATCCTCCTCCTCTGGCGCGTTAGGGCACTCCTCCTCCAGCGCTTGATCAGGCCACTCCCCCTCCTTCTCCGGCTCCTCCGACGTGTGATGACACTCCGCCTCCTCCTTCCCCTCCGGTGCGTGAGGCCACTACGCCTCCTCTTCCTCCTCCGGCGCGTCAGGCCACTCAGCCTACTCCTCCTCCGGCGTGTCAGGACACTACGCCTCCTCCGGCGTGTCAACCACGATGGAAGAGAGACGCCGCCGCCACTCCAGCGGCTAACAGTACAATAGGTGGGAAAAAATACAAATTTGGTTCAAGCCTCAAGCCTGTTACAAAGTTATCATAGGAGAGGACTGACGAAGAAAGCGCTGAGATCAATAAAGCCGAAGTGAAGGCCCATTTTGCATGGAAACAACCACCTCTGATGGAAACGGTAGATCCGGTGAAAGCAAAGCACACTCTTGATGCCCTAAAGCGACTATCACCCCCTCCTCTGCCATCAAACTATGACTGTTGTATTATAAAGACATATAATGAAGCACAACAGTCGGGAAGTACCTCTAGTGCTTCCCGAGTCAAAGAACGAAGAAGTGGCAAAAAAATTCCCTAGCTCGGCGAACAGGAGAAGCAATCCTACCCTCCGCTCAACGTGTCTAGCGACATTGCTAATCATCCGGTGATACTGCCCGGTACCAAACTTGGTGATTACTTGGGGGATGATGTATATTTTGAAACGTCTGAGATAACTAAAGAAGAAAACGAATACGTGCATGGGAAGCCTCTCGTGAAACCTGATCCTCCTCCTCTAACAACGATGATGTACAATTTGCATGAGTGGTACATGCAAACCTTTAGGGAGTCTAGGAGAGACATTATGTATGTGGCAGTGAAACCAGAGCACGAATTCATTGGACTAGTCGTGATGCCTATTAAATTTGAGGAGTTATTTCATTTATAAAATCAACGGGCCCTCAACAAACAATTCATGACTGCCTACTATCTGTAAGTATTACTTCTATACTTAAGTCTCTAGCTCTGCTCGTTCATTGCATGTATATATATAAGTATCATCACTATATTATGCAGATTAAAGATTGTCGAATGCAAAAAGGTAGGAATCTTCGACGTTGTGTTCATTAGCCTAGATGCCGTAAATGAATGGTCGATACGAAAAGAACCTGCAGCGACCGAGTAGAACTTGCTAAAGTCATTCCTTGCACATCAAAACAAGAGGGAAATACTCTTTCGTTACAACTTCAAGTGAGTGTTGATGTCTTCTCTGTATACTTAGTTTCTCTTACTCGAGGTTAAGTAATGTAATTGATGAGTTATATATGCATGCACTGTTACCATTTTATTCTGCTATCCATTAAGCTTGACGGGGCATTAGTAACTGTCTTAGACTCGAGACGTAAAGATCCCGAGAATTATGCAGACATGACTGCAATGCTCAAGAAGCAAGTTCAGTCAATACTGGGACCATATTAGCATGCAACTTTCGTTATTTCCTGATATCAAGTAATCATTTTCTTTGCGTGGCAGGGTTTGGAAGAAGTACACCCAAAAGGTTCCCGGTCTAAACAAAGAGTTGCGATTTACGCACCCCAAAGTAAGTAGTACAAGATAGTTCCTTGCATCTCTAATTGATTCAAAATTTCATCAATATATCATTACCATGCTTGCTTACTAGGATTGAACTCTATTCTTGTAAAGTGGTTGTACCAGAAGGAAGGGACTATTTTATGTGGATACTACGTATGCGTGCTCATTCGCCAATCGACCTCTGAGCGGGGCTTCTCTGACAAACAATTTGAAGTACGTAGATAATATTCCCAATTTAATTTTATATATTACCATCAATTGTGTTGATTTTTATTCATATATATGCATGTATTGATCCCCATCTTCAAATTAGATGTGGCAGATGCGGGATGAACTCCTACCACATGACCGCATATGAGCAATTAAAGAGGAATTGGCGGGATTCTTTCTTGACCACGTCATACCTGAAGACGGACGATACTATGTGAATTTGTGACTGGATCTTAGTAATTGTAAGAGATCTTATATTGTATATATGTATCTAGTAGCGTCGCATAGATATACGAACACTTGTTGTTCAACCAATCTCTCAAAGAAAGAGAGGTCGATCACTTCTCTCTGTATATGTTCATGACGATCTTTTGTACTTAATGGTTCATTCATTTGCTTTCTAGCTAGCGTGTCGAGTTCTCTCTATAGTAGCTAGCGTTGACCAAGCACGGATAAAGAGAGGACACTTCTCTCTATTAATTATCTAACTAACACAGTATGAAACCCCTAAATTAACCCTCCAAAACCCCCTTACCCCCCACTTAAAAAAAACTGGCAACTACCTAATGCTGGCGTGTGGATGCCTTTTGGTCCCGGTTGGTGTTACCAACCGGGACTAAAGGTCCTCTTGCCTGGGCTCCCCACAGAGGCCACAGGGAGCCCCTTCTGTCCCAGTTTGTAAGCGAACCGGGACTAAAGGTTTAGGGCTTTAGTCTCGAACCTTTAGTCCCCGGGACTAATGGGCCTCTGGAACCGGGACTAATGGGCCGTTTTATAGTAGTGCGAGCCGGCTCCTTGGCCAGCCGGCCATGATCCAGCCAGTAACGAGCCTGTCAGCCATGCGCCAGCCGGCCGCGAGGTAGCCGATAACTTACCCGTTGCCAAGGACGAATCGTCGACGTAATTTTTCTTGAAGCGAGGGAGAGAACCCCGTAGCTTTGGCCTACCTAGGGGTAATAACCCCGTCAGCAATCCTATGCATGCATCTTTGGGTCTCCTCACAATCCTTTGCCAATCATAACATTGAATTTTTTTTCCGCAATATAATTAGTAGAAACATTAGTCCAATGAAATATATGTTGTTATTAATTACCAAAAGCACCTAGGGACAAGTTGTGCTTTCATTTGGCCTTTCTAGGGTGGTATTGAACCTTGAGGTGATAGTCCTTGATCAACTCTAACCTTCTTTGTTGCCTCATGTTCAATTCCCTTTGAGTGAAAATATAATTCAAACTCTTCTGGTCTCTGTATATCTCACATCGTTTACCTAGAAGGTAATGTCTCCATGTCTTCAAGGCTTGAACTAAATCGCCCAACTAAAGATCATGAGTAGATCAGTTCTCTTCATGTGGGCGTAGTTGTCTAGATAGATATGGTATGACTCTGCCTTCTTGCATTAGAACACCACGAACCCGGTTCTCGATGCATCACAATATAACACAAACTCCTTGTGAGTATCGGTGTGGGCCAAAACTAGGGTTGTTCTCAATCTCTTCTTGAGATGTTGGAAGCTTTCTTCGCACTTCGGTTTACATTCGTACTTCTTCTCCTTCTTCAAGAGTTGTGTCATGGGTTGAGCAATACTCGAGAATACTTCGACAAACTTGCGGTAATATATCACGAGTCCAGGGAAGCTTGTGACACCCTTCACCTTGCTTGGGGATTGCCATTCAGTCACAACTTCAATCTTGACAGGATCTCGTGACAATCCTTTGGTAGTCAACACATGACCCAAGACTCCAACTTTGTCCAGCCAGAATTTTGCACTTGCTGAACTTGTCATAAAGCTGGTGCTCTCGAAGCTTATCTAGAACCATTCTCAAGTGTTGCTCATGCTCCTCTTCAGAACCATTCTCAAAATTTGCACTTGTGAGCATGTCGTCAATGAAGACACCGACGAACTTGTCCAAGTACTCCATGTAAACTTTGTTCATGAGGTACATGTAGTAGGCTGGGGCATTGGTTAACCCAAATGACATGACCGTATACTCCTACAGGCGGGTTACAAATGCCATGTTTGGATTGTCTTGGGGTTTGATCTTTAACAGATGGTACCCAAACCTGAGATCAATCTTGGAAAACATCTTGTCACCATTCAGCTGATTGAACGGGTCTTCAATCTTTGGGAGTGGGTAATTTTTCTTTATTGTGACTTCATTAAGAGACTGGTAATCAACATAGAATTGGATAGTTTTGTACCTCTTTGACACAAATAGAACAGGTGATCCCCAAGGAGAGGCACTAAGGGCAGATAAATAGCTTTCTGAGCTGCTCATCCATTTGCTTCTTCAATTTAGCCAACTCTTAGGATCCCATTCTATAGGGCTTCTTATACATGGGTTCTGCTCCTCGCATTAGCAAAATGATGAACTCAATGTCACGGTCAGGAGGCATTTCGGTAAGCTCGTCAGGAAAGACATCTAGGTATTCACATAGCAGTGGCACTTGGTCTAGTTCAGCCCCTGACAAACAGTTGACCTCAGGGGCTTGAGCGGAGGAAGGTTTGGGGACAAACTTGACTTCAGTTCCTTGGCTATTGGTCATGGTAACAATTTTCTTGCACAATATAAGAAGCCTTAGTGCCTGGTTAACCAATCCATGCCTAGGATCACATCCAAGCCTTGCAACTTCAAGACGATAAGGTCTGCTAGGAAATCTACCCCGTTGATGACAATCCGAACTCATTTATATCGGATCTTGGTTCTCAAAACTAAACCCGAGCTTTTTACCACCATATGCCTACCCAGAGGTGTAGGCTTCATACCACTTTCTAGTGCAAGCTTTTGGGTAACAAATGAATGTAAATCTCCACAATCAAACAGAATGGTGTTGCCGGGGTTGAATTGACAAGGAATGTACCTAATATGACATCTGAGTCTTCCTGGGCTTCCTTAGTTGAGACATGATTCACACGACCATTTCCATTGTTGGGCTGGTTGTAGGGAGCTTGGTTCCTTGGTGTGTCTCCACGACCTTGACCTTGGTTTGGCGCATAGGGGTGCAGTGCATATGGCTTCTTGTTGGGTCACTGTCTAGATATTTTTCCAAGCTGACCACGTCCAAAGCAAGTGACTTGGCTTGAGTCTTTGTTGTTCTTGACACCATCGTTGTTGTTGTGGATGTTGTAAATAGGCATGGGATTAACATACTGATGAGGCTGGTAGCTCGGACAAGGTGTAGAGGCCTTGGCTTTTTGAGGCTGATATGTTGGCCTCACTGGGCTTGGTTGCCAGGGGCGAGGCTTCTCGTTGCTGGAGCTACCCTTGCTGGTCATCTTGCACTTGTGAGTGTCCTCAAGCATGAGAGCCTTTTTCACCAGATCGAAGAAAGTCTGGAAGTCGCAAACAATGAGTTGATATTGTAGGGCTTGCTAGAGTCCTTCCATGAAGCATTCCATCTTAGCCGCCTTGGTATTGGCATCTTTAGGGGCGTACCTTGACACGAGGTTGTACTCCTGCATGTCCTCCTTGATAGATCTGCTTCCTTGCTTCAGTGCTCAGAATTTTCCCTTCTTGATAGCCATGATTCTAGATGGAATGCGGGTCTTGTGGACCATCCTTGAAGTCATCCCATGTGATCATATCGTCACCTTGCATGACCTTGAATTTGTCCCATCAAGCTATGGCGGTACCTCTGCGGAATTGTGAGGCATAGAGCGCCCTCTCAGGGTCCTCGTTGCAGTTGAGCAGGGTGAGGAGGTCCTGGATGGTGCGGATCCAGTCATCAGCATCCAAAGTTTCAACAATCTCAGTGAAAGTTGGGGGGCGATTGCCTCATGAACTCGTACGGAGTGGAGCGGCCATTGTCGTTCCTTCCTTGCTATTGGATAGAAGTAGAGTTGGCTTGGCGTTCCTCCCGTAGAACTTGGTGAAACTCATATATGGTCATGTTCTTTAGTCTAGGTGGTGGTGGTGGGGGGGGGGAATGTCGCCCTATGGCTGCTCCTGGTGATCTCCAGCCTAAGCAGACCCACCACCTCCCTACTGCTGGCTATAGTTGTCGGCGCTGGGGTTGGCAAAGGAGCTGTTGCGGGTTGAAGTCACCATCCTATTTGGAGCAGCCAAGTCAAATAACTAGGATACATGATAGGGTAAAGTAATAATGGAGGAGGCATGGCTAAGGGGGTTGGTACAGTGTAAGCATGATCGAACAGGGGTCGAAAGACCAAAGCATAATATTAAGATAAGATAGGCGATGTAGTCACTTACATGTTGACTAAGGAAAAAGCATGACTTGCACCGAGACACAAACAACAAAACCAAACAACAAGCACGCATGGTTTGATATGAACCATTACATGGACTCGACTTTGCACGCGGGATACATGACTTGTCCTACCCTAAGGGGTTCTTAGACTCGGGTAGTGGAGTGCTCGGTCTCCTACTCACACACCTATGGATCTTCCTCCTTCTCATCATCCCTACGGGTGTCATCTCCAGTCGAGGGGACGGATAATGGGGAGGTCCATCCCAGCGATGCTTCGCCAGTGGGTCGGTGAAGAGAAAACAGTACTTCTTTGCACTCATGGGAAGACACTGAGATGTTCCTGGTTTGGGTGCATCTCTAGAAGGGGGTACTCCTCCTTTGTAAGCGATGGCTGGTCATCCATTGAGTGCTTCATCCTTCGTGATCTTGTCCCACTTCAACTTGGCTTGTCGAAGTAGATCCTGGGTGTGGTGAAGTTCTTTGCGGATCTTCACGGATTCCTTAATTAGGTCGTGAGCTAGACTGTTAGCGGAGAGGATGGAGTAGGTCTCGAACCTGAGTGTTGTTCCATCCTCCTTGGATGGGACCAACGTCCAATTCTCGCCAATATCATCCTTCTTGAAAGGTAGGTAGCGAGTAGATGGCTCGCCAGCAATCTCTGGGATTATGTCTTGAAGGTAGATAAGTGCCATCCATGCATCCTCTCAATTGTGATCACCAGGGTCTCCATCTATGGTCCTTCGAACAAACAACTCATTGGGGAATCGTTTTCCTTCACGGCAACATCAACGTGGTAGTGCTTCGTGGTGGCATCGACCCAGTGCTCGTGGTAGAGGAAATCAAGAGGTTGGCGAAACTGGCACTTCTCAAGACTATCCTCAAGGAGTAGGGGAAAGCCGGATGCTAGGAGGTCCTTAGGTGCGACGGCCATCTACAAGGTTTGAAGGGAGGAGAGTAAGTAAGGTTTTGAAAGAGACTTGAAGAGACGAGAAGTATAGAAATTGATGCACTTAAAACTAGGTATAGTTTTCGAAAATTCGTTTATCATATCTAACATCCATAGTAACTAAGGCTTCCTACAATCAGCATGGCTCTGATACCATCTCTGAGGGGACCCCAACTCATAAGTCGTGATCACCGAATGCATGTGTATAGTGATCCTAGAGATCAATGCTCAGGAAACACACGGATGCTTAGTAACAAGAGTCTTACATCCATTCATATCATCTTACACAAATTATGAACATTATGGTCAAGTCTTAAATAAATAGGGACATGAAGTCCAAACATCAAACACAAACTCACATCAGAAATCTTCAATCATATCGTGGACCCATGCCATGTGCCTTAACCCTATAGGCATTCTGACTAACAAGCGGCCTAATTCGCGTGATCGTCACAAAGGCACTCTTCACCATATTATTGTTCTTCCATGCATGGCCAATAAAAACACTAGTGGCAAGGCAATGCATACTTTGAATGTACTCGCAAGCAACCCATATTTGGAACAAGGTGAACAATGCATGATATAGTACTAAGTAGGCACTTTTGCAGAAAGCTAATTTGAGTGCAATGACATGTCCTATCAACTTGTAAAGCATGTATTATGAGGTTATGAATATCCATATGAACCAGTTACAGATATCAATATAAACAAAGTTTGGAACAACTCCAATTTAATCATCACGTCGAGTCATCCGACTCAAATCATGTATGTCATTCCCGCCCCCCCCCCACACACACCAAGTTTTTTAAAACAACGGGCATAGCCCAAAAGCAGTCATCCAACTATCCTTGATTGTGGAGACAGACACAACTATTCAAATAGTTTTACACTCTATAGCGGCTGCACACTTCACCCACAAGGGTTTGTGGAACTTCCGTGTCAAGCCATGACTCACGGTATATTATATACCCGAGGTAAGAACCAGAAGAATACCTTTCCATTGAATACACTAAACAAAGAGTCCACTAGTTGGCACACAGCCCGCTTGATGTACATCACAAGTACCATCCATGAAGGGACTAACAGTGTGCCTGGAGTCTCTGAAAACGGTCATGGTCGTCCATTCACGCACGACCCCTTATCGCGAGTGACCATGTCACTCCCGCCAATTGTATTGTTGGCTCTATGCTAGAATCGACCAAAGTAATCAACAAAGCCCCATCCCATAAGGGGCATCGTGGTTGTACATGTAAGGTTGGAGTAACGGTCACAACTTAAACCAATCTGTTTTTGCAAACAACACACTCACTTGCCTTGGTACACCACTTCTTTAACAAGTGGTTACCCAGGTCAACTTCTCCCTCGGGCATTAGTGGCACCCGATGGGGTTTCCGAAAGGTCTTTGAAAACACTTTTATGTCAATCACTATGAAAATTCCCATCCCACTTACGTAGAAACTAATTTAGCAACCTATCTACTTACCATCCACATAACCCTCATAGGAAGGAAGGTTCATACACAATGCAAGTATCAACAGGAACATAACAGAGACAACCCACCAAGGGGGTCACCATATCATCATGATTTCAAAGCAACAATTTAAAGTGCTACATGACATGCATAAAAGGGTTTCATCGACATTGTCAAGGGGTTGCTTGCCTAGCTAAACAAAGTCTTCGGGGTCTTCAAATCCTTCTTGTCGAACTTCTTCGTCAACAATGGAATCGATTGTTGCAATATAACCGGGGGGGCGGGGGAAATAAGACCATAGCAAAAATAGGAAAAATACACCACTCCTAAAAATGTCAATCCATTTTTTTATCATACTATATTTAAAACTAAAAATATAATAATTCCTAGTTTATGTATTTGGGGTGTCAAAAATAGATAAAAGTGTTTAATTAGTGGATTTAAATAATTTAATAAGGTTTTAAATAGGAACAGTGCAGGAAAAAATTGGACATTGATACTTGTGATCTGCGTTGGGTTTTCCGTGAAGAGGAACGGGTGATGCAGCACAATATAGGTAAGTATTTCCTTCAATAGAGAACCTAGTTTTATCGAACCAATAGGAGTAACAACCAATACCCATCTTCAGTGTCTATACACAAAATATAAAACACTTGCACCCAACGCAGGAAACAGGGTTGTCTATCCCCTTAGAATCGTTATTTGCAAGCTTGTAAGTAGTGTGGTTGGTAGTAGATGTTGTAAATTGCAAAATAAATAGGAAAATAAATAATCGCAGAAAGGTACTATTGCCTTTGTAAACTTATAAGTGAATAGACATTGGGGCCATAGTTTTCCCTAGTGGCATCTCTCATGAAAGTAAGCATACAGTGAGTAAAAAAATTCTTGTTTGGAAATTGATAGAAAGGCACATAATTATGCAATATTTATTCATGGCAATGATCATGTCTATATAGGTATCACGTCCATAAGCATATAGGATGACTCCTGCCATCCAGCATGCATCTAGAGTGTTAAGTAAAACAGAGTAATGCTTGGAGAATGATGACATGATGTAGACAAAGAGAATTCAATTAAGATGAACTAACCCCATCTTGTATCGTTAGTGGCAACAATACAAAGACGTACCTTGTCCTCCTGTGTCATCGAGATATAAAAACCCGTCAGATTGAACCCACTACAACACACCCATCTCACTGAAGATAGATCAATATATTGGCCAAAGCAAATCAGTAGATCGGAAGGATTTACGAACCTATGATGATCATGCACATAAAAATCAAAATGGTAGAGAAGACTCAAATATTTTCATGAATAATCCGAATATAAACCCATAATTCGTCGGATCCCAAAAAATCCACCACACAAAAGGATTACGTCGGATAGATCAAAGCGAAGATGTGATGACCATTGTATTGAAGATCAAGAGAGAGGGAGAGAGAGCCATCTAGGTACTAACTACATACTCATAGGCATGTGGGGAACTACTCACACATCACCATGGGAAGAACAAGCATGATGTAGAGGCCCTTTGTGATTGGACTCCCCATCCAGAAGGGCACCGAAACAGGGCTACAGATGGGCACACAGCCGAACAGAGACTTGCGGTGGCAGAAAAAGTGTTTCGGGAGCCTCTCTAGATTTGTTTGAATATATGTGAATTTATAGGACACAGAGGGGCATCGGGAGGCAGCCGAGGGGAGCACGAGGCAACCAGGCATGCCCTAACCCCCTGTTCATGCCTGGTTGGCTCATGACACCCTCGTGTGGCTTCTGGTCTCCTCCCGAAGCTTCCAGGTCTTATTTTTGTCCCAAAAATTCATATTAAAGTTTCATTGCAATTGGACTTCATTTGGTACCTTAAACCTAAAGAGCCAAAAACATGCATAAAACAACAACTCGCACTGGACACTAGGTTAATAGGTTGGTGCTCAAAAATAATATTAATTGATAAATGAACACCCAAAAAGCATGCTAGAATGATAATATAATAGCATGGAATGATCAAAATTTATCGATACGTTGGAGACATATCAGCATCGCCGTGCTTAATTCCTGCTCATCCTTGAGTAGGTAAATGATAAAAACAGAATTTTTGATGGACATGCTACACAATATGTAATCTTTTCCAGATTTGATCACTGAGAATGATAAACTAATAAAAATCAAAATAGTAATACTTATTAGCATACGCAACATAACATCAAGTTTTAAAGCATACGATCTTTCGGATTTCAGACTCCATAAAACCCCAAGAAGTTTGAACACTGGGGCATGTGCGAAGATCCCCTGCAGCCTCGCCCTACTTAGCTCGCTACTCGATGATTTCTATGACGAATTCACATGAATACGAGGAAGTAGATGCACATGGTGATTTACCCAGGTTAGGGACGCTGCAAAGCATAATACCCCATTCCTGCTTTGGTGGATTGCCTCACGAGGAGGTTAGTGGATGAACCAGTAAAGTGGTGCTTTGCCTCTTGGGAAGGCTCTGGTGGTGTCACCTCTCTTCGGTTGCCTCTCTGTTTTCTCTCCCCTTCTATGATGCAACCTGTCCTCTATATATAGTACCCCAGGTCCTCTTCCCTTGGTGGAATGGCGTGAAGGGATCCCACAACAGACAAATTTGAAGGGGGATAGTGAGGGAGTCCTGGATTAAGGGGTCCTCGGATAGCCGACCTATTTCTCATGGGCCAGACTATATGGGCCGTGGGGTGAGCATTGGATGATCAAGGGCCCCGTTGCCAGGGTGGAAGCTTCAAGGAGCCTTGGTGTGTCCTCCAAGTTGTTGACTGTAGATAGGTATGTTTTTTCCTTCAATGTGAAACCGACCTTGTGTAAACCCAAGGTACCCTCGGCGTTTATATAAGCCAGAGGGTTTTAGGTTGTAAAGAGGAGAACTCATCTAGGGTTTAGCTACTTGATCTCGAGGTAGTTCGACTTTGTAACTTACATATCATCAATATAATCAAGCAGAACGTAGGGTATTATCTCCATAGGAGGGCCCGAACCTGGGTAAACATCCTCTCCTTCGTCCCCTGTTGCCATCGATACTAGTCTCACTGCTCGGGCCCCCCTACCCGAGATCTGGCGATGTTGACATTGAAATTGGTGCTTTAATTGAGAGTTCCACTGTAATCGACAAAGGAATCAATGTCTCACCTTGCCACAAGAAAGAAGATCTGCGGCTAGAGGACTCTCACCTCTTATCAGATTCTCACAAGAGGTGGCATCTTGTCGCATGCCGTCCCGATCGACCACCTTCGTCGATTCACGGGGAGAACTCGTCTTGATCAAAACCTCGACTCTTATGAAGAAGCCCGCAGCTCTCGAAGCCTCGATGCCAAAGACGTTGGACCCCTCTTCAGACGAAGTCGTCACCCCTAGGCTGTCTAGAACACCCAATCCAGTTGTTGTAATCGGATCTACCACTAATAAATAGGACCCGGATCTGCTCTCGTGCGGCTCCGGAACTGCGATGCCGCATATCGATTCCACTGGCCTCAGCGACACGCATCCTACCATCGCCTTGTTTTTAAACGAACTATTCGATCGGATTGAGACCATGTGTATGTATCATGATCATGTTCCGGCCTATAACTGGCTCTGGCTTAGACCCGACAATAGGGAGATTCATGTCCCCACGGTCACCCACATAGTCGCCACCATCGAGTTTCCGGCTTGGGACTCATCCCCCCAGCGACCGGAATTAAAAATGGTTTATACCATGATCTTTGTTCATAGAGACCTCACCAGTAACCCATACACTGGAGTTCGCTCCGGAGATGGACTGGTGACGGTCCTAGATCTGGCACACAGTGGCGTGGAGACAAATTGTTTCCCACCCACCACCCAAGCCGATCATCTAAGCATCGCACCAAACCCCAAGTCTTCGGACTTACGAGATATTAAACAATTACCGGGAGAGTCAGTTCATCATTTTTGGGCTAGACTCCTGCTCGCTAGAAGTAGAGAAAAAGGTCTTAGTGACCAAGAGATAATGGAAATGTTCAAATGCAATTTCCATGATGGAGGGATTCTTATCGCCCTGGCTCGCTGACGCATTTGTGACTTCGCTGAGATGTCAGACTTGGTACAGAAATATTGTGCCATGGAAAGCTCCTGGCAAGCCAAACGGTTATTTTCGGAACCAACCTTCACTGATCACCCTAGAGGAGATGAGAAAAGGAGGATACCTCCAAAGTGGCCAGCCAGATTTGAACCCGTCAAAAAGAGGAACAAGCCCCTTACAGGGGTCAATACTATCCTTGACGGGCTGTTGGACAAACCATGCCCTATACATTCCGTGTTCATGAACACAAACCTGTCTCATAGCCTTAGATCTTGTTGGGTCGTCAGGCAGGTTGCAAAAAGCAGTCAGGCCATTCTTGAGACACTCCACATCGTCACCCGAATACCACACCAATGTTCTAACGATCTATGAAACGTTCCCCTCAAGGAACAGAAGGAAAAGAGATCTTAAAGAACTTGAAGTGGTCTACCATGTGACAGCAACAAGCACATGGGCAGGCATTCCCATTACCTTCGGATATACTGACCGACCAGCCATTCTCCATGGTCATTCACCGGCCACACTAGTCCAGAACCCCATCATCGATGGCTATAGGTTACACAAGGTGGTAATGGACGGCGGGAGTTGTTAAATTGGATATATGAAGACACCCTAGAAAAAATGCAGTTCGACCAATCTCGCATCGAGCATAGCAACGCGAATTTTCGGGGAAAGAAGAGCGATGTTCGGGACGTATCGTCCTGGACGTAGTGTTCGGCACGCCCGAAAACTACCGATGCAAAAAGCTCCTCTTCCATATCGTACCCTTCCCCAGCGGCTACCGCGCCCTATTGGGATGTGATGCCTTCACAAAATTCCAGGATATACCCCATTATGGATATATGAAACTCAAAATGCTAGGACCAAATGGAGTAATCACAATTGCCAGTGATCCGAACATATTGTGAGAGCCTGGCTTAATAGGAATGATAGTCTACTCATATCAACAAGGAATTCCTTCTTTTCCGGGAGACCACTCGAAAAGAACTCTAAAGTTAAGCGTGCTTGGCTTGGAGCGATTCTAGGATGGGTAGCTGACCGGGAAGTTGGTCCCGGGTGCGCATGAGTGAGGACAAAGTGTGCAGGAAAGACTAGTGTTGGTCTGTGGGGCTAGTCTAGATCCCGCCAGGCATAACGGGGTGTTATAATTGGTATCAGAGCTGACCCTTGCGGTTACACGGGCATGCGCAGGTCAGGTGCACGGGCATGTGCCGCATGGCGTGTATGGCCCGTCGTGGTACACAGCATGGCACATGTGCTGGACTGGACGCGCATACGTGTGGCAAAAGGGAACGTTCCTGATGGGCCGACGAGGACGTCGGTTCCTTTGAGTGGGGGTGTATGTGAGAGCCTGGCTTAATAGGAATGATAGACTACTCATATCAACAAGGAATTCCTTCTTTTTCGGGATCCCACTCGAAAAGAACTCTAAAGTTAAGCGTGCTTGGCTTGGAGCAATTCTAGGATGGGTGACAGACCGGAAAGTTGGTCCCGGGTGCGCACGAGTGAGGACAAAGTGCGCAGGAAAGACTAGTGTTGGTCTGTGGGGCTAGTCTAGACCCCGATCCTATGTCATATGAATCCAGACTGTAATATATCACATCACTTTGCAGCCTCACGCACAGTAAACTCCACAGCTGTAGCCTTACATTAGCCAGGACCGTTTGCGTCTTTTGGCTCACGTATGTGAACATGTCGCTGGCAATCAAACGACAGAGAACCCGGGGCATACGTAACTCAACAATGCAGGTGTCGGCTTCTAGCATGTGTAGACGAGTCATAACAAGCTACAAGGACTCCATTACACTGTGGGACATAAATGTCATCACCGCACGTAGACGAGTCGTAGCAGGCTACAGGGACTCCATTACACTGCGAGACATTTCCCCGGAGGGACAGACACAGCATCAAGCATGGATAGATGTCGGTCAATTAATGTGTCCGGAGTAGTAGCAAGCTACCAAGGCTTGGTGGAAGCACAAAGAGGCAGTTCCATGTAAAGAGTACTACTAAAGGCACACAACTAGGTGTCAAATCCCATACATATCGTTGCACGTCACACGCACGTACGACATGCCCGATATGCATAGATACAACTATGGCATCACAACATAACCATACAACAACACAACATTTATTTAGGAGGCTCATAAGAGCCAACATGGTGTGATAGTACAAGCAGGGGTCACATGACACAACACACAAATCGTACAAACAACAAGTGGAAGCTTAACATGTCTGGGTATAGACATCTAGTAAAGAAGAAGGTTGAGGAAGCCTGTCTATCTACAAGGCCCTCCACAAGAACCAAAACTCTGGCTGGGATTCCCAAGCTAAATGGAGAACATCGATCTTATCATAGAAACCAGTAACGAGACTGGAGTCTCCTCTGCAAAAACATAATTAAGCAACAGTGAGTATTGAGTACTTAGCAAGACTTACATCCGAACTAACTACATATGCATCGGTATTATCAAGGAGGTTGTGGGGTTCAATGCAGCATGCCAGCTTTGACTTGGTGGCTATCCTGTACTACGACTTTCATAACTTTGTAAAGTTTTGTGAAGCTTACACGAGTCCACTAACACCACAACAATACACCACACCATGGATCCACTCCCGACTTCCTACGAGAGTGCCATCCATGGTACTCACACTTGTCTTGAAGGTTTTATGAGTAACCTTTTAAATTGTCTATGAACCATATAAGTATCCAAGTAGTCCATATCCGCGGACGCGGCTATTTGAATAGATTGATTAACCTGCAGGGGTGTACTTCGTCACAAATGCTCTCGCCACTTACCGCCATGTGCTCATAAAAAGGCACCTCAGCAACCTTCAAGCGGAAGCCTAGCGAGGGAGTCGGCCACGACCTGACTAACCACACAAAACTCTAGTCTAGGTTTATCGCCTATTCGGGACTGAACCTGCGAGGAAGTCCAGCCGAAGTTTCCTCAACGGCCCCAAACGATGTGTACAGGGTTCCCAAGCCCACCTCGACGGATGGTACTACGCTTGGTACACCGGGCCACAATGCCTAGTCTGTCCCAAGCCCCACCTATACAGGGTGCCACTTGGTAGACTACTAGCATATCCTACAAACACCAGAAACTAGTTGCAACTCCTGGATAGAGATCAAGTCAGTTAATAAGTCGAGAGAGTCAATTAAGGATCCCAATGTGCGGTAGTAGCTAGTCTTGGACAACATACACATGACTCAATTATTAAGGACGGTCCCAATGAGACAACCCGCCATGTACTCCGACATGGCCTCTCATTGCTACCTTTACCAAATCATTTTCACAACTTAACTGTCATCATCAGAACAAGTTCAGTTTACTCCGGTTCATCACCCAGATGAATCAGACCTGACACAACTCTAAGCATAGCAAGCATAGCAGGTTCAGAGCACAACATAGCTCAAGCATCTACCAGGTATGCTAGGTTGCATGGTTCAGCTATTTACTATGACAATGATAGGTCATGCAGAGGAATGGGTTCAACTACCGGAACATGCAAAGTTGAAACATTTTGTCCTAATGCAATAAGTGAGAGCAAGAGCGAGAGAGTGGGTTTGTATCGCACAAGTTCAAGGGGGGTTGCTTGCCTCATAAGACGATCACACGTTACTGCTCCTCAGATGGATACTCGACCGTATCCTCCGAAATAGTGCCTAACACGAAGAACAACCATCGAAGGGGGAACAAATCAATACGCATCAAATGCAACAATATGATGCATGAATACGACATGGCAATGTGATGTGTTTGAGCTAATGCATCTAGCAACAAGTTTAAATCAAGTAGGATTGAACTCAAGGTTCAAATTCAACTTCACATATGGATTCCATAATGCATTTGAACTAAAATGTCCAAGTTCACCTATTTAGGTTGCTCTAACATGTATGAAAATGATACAGATGGATTCAATGGATTTTTCTGATCAATTTTCATATATAGATTATTTTCATCTGACTTACATATTAATTTATATGAATTATAGAAGTTTTATTAATTTCTAGAATTTATTTAAATATACATAATTGTATTTATTATGTCAGCCTGGCGTCATGATGACATCAGTAGGTCAAAAGCGCTAGCCCAGGTCAAACCTGGCAGCTGGGCCCCACCTGCCACTAACTCATTCATCTAACTGTTTTTTTAATTAAACTAATAGGGCTGGGCCCACACGTCAGCTACCACAGGGGTTAATTAACCTGGTGATTAGCCTTAAGCTAATCACCTGACGAGGGGGTCCCACCTATAGGTGGCTCAGGCGACGGCTCGTCGCCGGCGACCTCTGGTCGCGCCGGCGTCCGTGCTACCGGCCATGGGAGCGGCAGCCGGGGACACTGGGGTGAAGCCCTCGCTTGCCCGCACCCTCGGGAGCTAGCTAGGGTCGCGGGGGACACCGCAGCTCGTGGCTGCGACGCTGGAGGCGGCGTCCAGAGCTCGACCGAGGACGGGGAAAGGCGACTACAGCGGCTAGACGACAAAGAAATAAGGGGAGATGGACGGAGAAGCTCACTGCGCACTCGGACGATGGCTCGACTAGCTCGGGGAGGCACCAGGGGCGACGAATCGACGGCGGCGATGCGGCTTCGGTCCGGTGACGGAGGGGATAGGAGGAGAGGGGGAGAGTGAGAAAGAGAGCAGAAGGGCAAGAGAGAGTGAGGAGAAGAGAGCCACGGCAGGAGGGGGGCGCGCTGGTGGCCTCGGAGGCCTCCAGACAGGCAGCTAGGCAGGAGCTAGCCATGGCGTGCCCCTGCCACACGCCCTCCTGCCTACTGGTAGGAGGTTGAAGACGGTGGAGCTGGCTGGGCCGGCTGGGCCAGCTCCTCCTAGGCCTGCTCTTTCTTTTCTTTATTTTTTTAATTTTGTTCCCTTTTCCTATTTTCTGATATAGCATTTGTTTTAGATTAGGCTCTAAAATAATTAATAAAATTTTAAACTTTTTCTCGGCGCTAAAGGAAATATTCCAAAAGCCCTGGCCAAGTTTCAAATTTGTTGGAGCTTAAAAATATATATAGCATTTTAAAACCCCAATCTGATTAAATATTTATTTAATACAATAAAAAATTGACATTTGCATAATATGCACCACCCCTGGTTTATGTTGCCACATTATTCTAGAGAAGATGAACATTTTTCCAAGGTCACTTGGATCATTGAAAAAATTTATTTTGGTTGAGCCTATTGAATTCAAATGGTGCTAACGTTATAAACATCCCCATTTCAGGTTTAAAAGAATTTAAACATGATGCAATAACAACATGGATCCTAATGCATGCTAAAGATAGGGATGTGACACATATCCCTCTAGGCCGAGACCTTAGCTGCAGTAGAATTGTCCACACTTCGGTCAACAGTTGACAATGATGGCGTGACCCTTAGCAATAGGCCCAAGCCCACGTCTTTTAAACCCGCTGATGAAATCGTTAAATTTCAAGTACTCCCGATAGACCCCAACAAGACAGCGTCCATCAGAGCTCAGCTTGATCCCATTGTGGATGAAGCATTGCGGATATTTTTATGGGAAAACAGGGACATCTTCGCCTAGCATCCGTCCGATATGCCTGGAATTCCACGGCGGCTGGCAGAACATAGTCTGAACGTCATGGCAGGCTTCAAGCCCATGAAGCAGACTTTGCTCCGCTTTTCCAAACCCAAACGACAAGCTATGGGTTTAGAATTAGCTAAACTGCTAGAGGCCGGATTCAATCAGGAGTTTAAAACCCCGAATGGTTGGCAAATCTGGTGATGGTACGAAAGAAAGAGAAATCATGGTGGCTTTGCGTTGATTTTCAAAGACCTCAACAAGGCCTGCCCTAAGGACCCTTACCCCTTACCATGCATAGACCAGATCATCGACACCACAGCCGGACACGACTCGTTGTGTTTCCTCGACGCTTATTCTAGATACCATCAGATTAAAATGAAGGAATCCGATCAATCTACAATTGCATTCATCACCCCATACGAGCCATTCTGCTTCAACACGATGTCCTTTGGGCTGAAATATGCAGAGGCTACATACCAGCGCATGATCCAGACTTATCTTGCAAAACAAGTTAGTAAGACAGTCGAGGCATATGTAGACGACGTGGTAATCAAAACCAAACATGTCAGCCAGTTGATCGACGACCTACGACAAACCTTTGCCAGCCTGCGCGAGTACGTGAAAGTGCGTTATATCGACTAGAGGGGGTGAATAGGCGATTTTCAAAAATTCATCCCTTTAGGAATTTGAAATGTGATGAATAACTAGTAGCGAAATAAGTACTCGAGTGCATGAGAGACATAGCAGTAGCATAGTCATCATGATGAAATAAAGCATGCACAGATTACAGGTAGCATGATACAGGATAAGAAGGTGAGGAGCAAGGTAACTTGAAGAATCTAAGGTGAGGAAATTGTGAAAGTCTTCAGTCAAATTCTTCAAATAGTAAAGATCAATTTCATCAACAGGTATATGAAGAAATAAAAGGGTTGAGGAAATATAACTAGGTAGCTCGATGAAGACAATGGTTTGACGACCCAGTTCCAACTGTTGTGATAGTCATACGTCTGGTTTGGAGCGGCATGGTATTTAAACCAGAGGACAGACTGTCCCAGGACACACCATCCTTACCGTATTCTTCTTGAGCTAAGGTCGTAAAGTCCTCGCCCAACACTCGTGGTAAGTCTTCAGGGTAGACTTCCAAAACCCTCACAAACTAGTCACCCAGCGATCCACAATTGACTGATGGATGCTCTAGATCAAGGTCACTGCGTGATCCCCAATTGCCTGCAGGACGCACTAGACCATGACGCCTAACTTTCTAGAAGATACTCAGTCTTCAAAGGTAGCAAGCGTCGGTTCCAAACAGGAACATTCTGTTCAGTGATGCTCAATCACTTTGGGTTTGGTGGTTTGATTTTGGGGTTTTTCCTCACTCATGATTTTCTCTCAATGTCCTCGGAGGATGGGTTGCTCTCAAATGACAAGGGTCAGTTCTCTCTCGGAGCATCCAACCAGCTAGTGGTTGTAGGGGTGGCTATTTACAGCCAGGGTGCAACCTCACATGATAAGACATAAATGCCCCCAACGATATGGCCGTTATGTGGATAGGATGATTGGGGACATCTGTCGCTAAGCACAACAACGGTTGGAATTTTGACCATGAAAGTCCTCAGGGTTATCATATTCCTCGCTTGTAGGCAATTCGCACTAGCAAAATCCTAACTCCTAAGTCAGACGAATTTCATCAGAGAGCAGGAGAACTTCATCTCTGTCATTGAAGAACTTGACTGAACCGTAAGAGATTTCCAAAGGCTTCACTCGAAGTATTGGATACGTTGAGGCTTTTGAGTGGAGCATCATTTGGAAATTTTCCTTAGTATTACCTTGGACGCCTTTAATAGTACGGTGTTTCCTATGACTCAAAGAAAGGAAATGAAACTACGAAAACAAAAGTCTTCACGCTTCATAGTGCTCGTCCATATCTTCAAAGTCACACCAACTTCTTCATTTTCAAATTTTTTAGAGAATACCAAAGTCTTCAGCAAAGTCTTCACCAAAGTCTTTAGCTGAAGACATACAATTTTAGGGGTTGATAATCTTCCAATATCTCAAACTCCTCAGAGACTTATAGAGCATGTGTATACTTACAAATGCATCAGTCTCTTAACCTACAAGTCTACAATACACAAAAATCACTAAGGGGCACTAGATCCACTTACAATCTCCCCCTTTTTGGTGATCGATTACAAATAGGTTAAGTTTTCAATGGGGATAAACATATGAAGTGTAAGTACTAAGTTTGAGGAATTTGATTGCAAGATATAGAAGAACTCCCCCTGAAGATGTGCATATTTGAGGAATTTGCTTTGGACTGCAAATGCACATGGCAGGTTAGAAACATGGAGAACTCCCCCTATATGTTGTAATTCATACACACATTTAACATATGATATGAAGAATTCAAAAAGCATGATGAAAATGGTGTCTGATGAAATTCAGAATGCATGCATTAAGGTAATTTGAAGAAATAGCTTGCGGAAAGCAGTTCAAAAGAGTCAGACCACCATGAGACGTAAGTTTTGAACTCAACCAACAAAAGCTTCAAAAGAGCGAGAGTTGTAACTTAAATAAAAAACCACCCATACATAGAGACTCGCCACAAGACTAACTCAATTTTTCTCCCCCTTTGTCGTCGAAGACCAAAAGGGATGAAAAAGTGAGGACTAACGCCCCTTGAAGAATTTCATCTTGAAGGTGATGAAGAGGCGCCAACGTTGTCAGGGTCGTTTGTCGATGTACGGCCCGCTGTAGTGTAATCAATATCCTCAGCTTCATCTGCCTCGCGCGATGAAGAATATGAGCTTGGAACGAGCTGAGTTACTTGAACTTTCTTGAATTTCTTCTATGGTAGATGAGCCTAGTCAAGGTTCTGCTCAAGGTTCATCTCCTTCAATTCCCCAGGAGTCTTGAGGTGAGACAGAATGGCCCACGTGCGGTTGAAGACATCATGCAGGTAGTATTGATTCTTCCTCACAGTGTTGTGCGTGATAGTCATGTCTCGAATAAGTGAACCAAACTAATGCTTGAGCCACTTGTGATTGCGATCTACCTTCTAATGAAGACTTATAAAATGTTCACAATCAGTCATCACACGAGGGGCAGACTCTCGAAACTTTTGTACTGACGCCTTTGCAGCAGAGTCTTGGGTAGCAGTGTCATCATTGGTGGAGTAAGATGCAACTTTGCGAAACTGTCCATCCAATGGGCGAGTACCTTCATCAATGACATCTTTTCCTTTTCCTTCAACTGAAGCAACTTTGTGCTTGAGGACTTCAATAGGAGGCAAAAAGTCAAAGTGATTCTGAAAGTCAGCCCTAAAAGGAATTGAAGACCTTGATCTGATGAATTTCATGATCCAAGGAGCATAAGGCTTCAATTCAAATGGGGCTAATCCTACATTAGCCAAAGTCCTCATGAAGAAATCATGGTAGTTGATGGGAATCCCATGAATGATGTTGAATAACATGTTTTTCATTATTCCCTCCACTTCTTCTTCTTTAGAGTTGTGGCCCTTGTGAGGAATGAGGGTGTTGGTCAAAATGCGATAGACTATCTTGGGCACATAGAGCAAATCCTTCACAAGGAAGGTAGTCCTTTGAGGTTTTCTAGGAGCCAATGGATTCATCAGCACTTGCATCATAGGGTTGGACATAGCAGGTTCATCAAATAGGCATCTTGCTCCTTCTGAAGGAATTGGAACTGGGACTGATCGAAGCAATTCAGAGGCTGTCGTAGTGTAGTGAGTAGATCTAGTCATCCAGTCCAGGACCCAAGACTTCATATCAGATGCATCACCTGTGATGTGCAAGCTCGCATAAAATTTAAGAATTAGCTCTTCATTCTCATCATAGATATCCACATAGAATGGAAGAATTCTAGCATCATGAAGAATTGTGAGCACGGGGTGAAGGATGGGATAGTTTCCATACCCACATGAGGAATTTGATGATGCTCGAAAACTTTCTTCTTGTCAAACAGTACTGATGCATAGTAGTTCATCTACGTGGTTGTCCAGAATCTGGTGCGACCGGCTCTTGCGGAGTCATAAGGATTTTGTCCAGTGAAAAAGATGTGCTCGTTGAAGAAATTGGTCTTGATGAATTTGGGGAGATTTCAGCCTTTGAATGGCATCTTAGGTTTCTTCTGAAGGTTTCGCTTCGACTGAGGAAGCGACCCACAATTTCCTTAGGTATTTGAGGAATTTCTTCGGACTGAGGAATTTGCACAGTAGTTTCCTCAGTGGCACTTGGAGCAACAACTTCCTCGGCTGATGCAGCTAGAATATCTTTAGTAACAGTTGCAGCCAATTCATCAGATCTTGTCTGAATTTCTTTAGTATTGGCTGGAGACTAAGGAATTTGTGATAGAGGAGTGGTCACTAGTGAATTTGGGTATGCATCTTCCCAATATTCATCATTGATCAGAGGTGTAGTGTTTCCAATGTCCATGTCCTCTTCCATTTCTTCAACACTAGCCACTTTAGCAGTCAATTGAGGCTGGGGCGATTATACCAGTGGAGTTGAAGCATTTGCTTCCACTTCAATTTCTTCATCAATCTGCTCTGAGGTAGCAACAGACTGTTCCTTTTATTCTTGATCATCATTTGGGATCACATAGTCAACACCAAATGGTACTAGTTCATAGGCTGGCACGGAGCTGATAGGAGTTGCATCAAATGGCTCAGTTGAAGAACTTGGAAGTGTCTTTAATTTCTTCACTGCAGAGGAATCTGGAGTGCAATAGTCCTCATACAGTTCATCAAGTATCTCAAGCGCAGTTTGCACTTCAGGTTTCTTTCCACCTTTCTGTGGCTTTTCCCATTAGCCATTTTCTTTAGTTGATGATTCTGAACTTTTGAGGATTCTGAGGAAGTGTGCAAATTATCTTGAACGAGCACTAGAAATGAGTTAAGTTGATGAGAACCTAGTGATTCATCAGCAGACATTTTGTACCTGTGAACAGAGTATAGGTGCGAGGAATTTGAAGAGGTCATATGAGTTCTCAGAAATTTTTGAAATACATGAAGTTGAGGAATTTTGACCATAGATGTCTTGAGGAATTTCACTAAGTGTTCTTGTCGTAGGTTCTAGAGTTGTGCAAATTATGAGGATCCACACAATTGAGGAATCTTGAAGAAAATCATAACTTAGGAAAAAAATTCAAGGGAATGAACATGTAAGGTGCTTTGGAATATGTTTCTTGAAGAATAAACACCTTTGAGGAAATTGTGGAACACTTGAAGATCCAACAAGGGTAGTAAAATAAGATTTTATTTACCCTGATGAAGAACATGACGGATAGTGAAAATATTTGAAGAAGTTCGTCCGTCCGGATCTCCCACGCCCTAGCTTGGCGGAGGGAGATAGCTACAACGGCAGCGGAGTGTAGATTTCCACAGCCGATGCGAGTACGGGGGCAGCAAGGTCGAGGCAGTGAAGCTCTTCCACACCGATGGCGATGATTTTAGCGGTGGCGCTAGGTTTGAGCTCGGGAGATAGTGAGAGGGAGGAGTAACCAATCAAAGTGAAAGGGAAGAGGGTATTTATAGTGGAGGTGAAAACCAATCGGCCTGAAGATTTTGGACCAGATAGCCCCCGACCCTTGCTCTCCACGTGACATGTGTCACCCAAGTTATGAGTAGTGGAGATAGTGGAGGATCGTGCGTTATCCAGTCGTGGGAATCGGAACAGTATGAGCGGGAAACGCCAAAATTTTGATGGAAAAAAAAGTAAAGTTTCCGTTCGCAAATTCTTGAGTTGTTAAGGACATAGTGAAGACTTTGAACGAGTTTCAAAGTAGAAGACATATGATGAATTTGTGAAAAGACTGGGTTGAGTTTAGCATAGAGGGGGAACGGATCCGATCACATTCACTTAGATGAAAATAAACTCGAAGAATTAACAATAAGTGAATGCTATTGAGGACATATATATATATGTATATATATAGTCAATGAAGAACATTAGTTTCATAGTTTGAAGAATTTGATAAGTTGAGGAATTTGCAAACTTGAGGAATTTGAAAATTTGAATAATTTGCAAAGTAACAAAAAACTCAACTTTGAAGAATTTCAACTATTGTTGGTGGCATGACCCACCGTATAAGAATGATGATTTCAGACACCGCGTACAATTGTTGTAGGGTTCTGAGAATTAAATTCTTCATTAATTTCTTCAAACTTGGAGGGTTATTCTTCATTGATTGAAGAAAAACATTACTTTGTGTGTTGCACATCTAAGTCATCAATTTTGCAGGAGTGTTAGGATGTGTGTCTTTTCCAAAGAACATTCGAAGATTCTAAGATATTTAGCTCACACCACAACTTGCAAAATCTCTTTTCATACAAGGGCTTTGTGAAGATATCGGCTAGTTGTTCTTTGCTAGGGATGTGGTCGATGGAGATGTCGCCCTTGAGTACATGATCTCGAAGAAAATGATGACGAACCTGGATGTGCATGGTCTTGGAATGCTGAACTAGGTTGTAAGCGGTCTTGATAGCGCTCTCGTTGTCATAGTAGAGAGACACGTTCTTCACATTGATGCCATAGTCCTTGAGGGTCTGCTTCATCCATAGCAACTGAGCGGAACATGAACCAACCGCAATGTACTCAACTTCAGTAGTAGATAGTGACACGCAGTTCTGTTTCTTTAAGGACCAACAGACTAAGGATCGCCCGAGGAATTGCCGTGTGCCCGAAGTTGACTTGCGATCCACACAATCTCCAGCGTAGTCAGCATGTGAGTATCCGACAAGGTGAAGATTTGAGCCCTGGGGATACCATAATCCAAGCATTGGTGTGTGAGATAAGTATCGAAGAATATGTTTCACAGCCTTATGGTGTGATTCCTTCGGTGTTGCTTGGAATCGGGCACACCTGCAAACAGTTAGCATAATATCAGGCCTGGATGCACATAGATAAAATAAAGAGCCAATCATGGTGCAATATACCTTCTGGTCAAAATCTTTACCATTTTTTGTTAGTGCAGAGGTGGCCTTTTGAAGGCATTGGAGTTTCGACGCCTTTGGAATCTTGCATGTCGAATTTCCTCAGTACATCCTTGAGGTATTTCTCTTGAGAGATGATGATGCCATTGTCTTGCTGACGAATTTAAGGACCTAAGAAGAATTTCAAGTCTCCCATCATGAATATTTGATATTCTTCACTCATTATATAGACAAATTCATCACTTCATCGTTTGTTAGTACAGCCAAAGATAATATCATCTACATATATTTGGCATATGAATAGTTCATTGTCATAGGATTTAGTGAAAAGAGTTAGGTCGAGTGAACCGGGTGTGAAGCCTTTCTTCATGAGGAATTCCTTCAGAGTGTCGTACCATGCCCGAGGGCCCCTCTTAAGGCCATAGAGGGCATTGTTGAGTCTGAAGACTTTGTCAGGATGCTTAGGGTCTTCAAAACCTGGGGGTTGAGCAACATATACTTCTTCCTCAAGCTTACCTTTGAGGAATGCACTTTTCACATCCATTTTATATAACATGATATCATGATGGTTAGCATAAGCAAGCAATATGCAAATAGCTTCAAGTCTAGCAACGGGTGCGAAAGTTTCATCAAAGCCAATTCCTTCAACCTGTGTGTAGCCCTGAGCTACCAGATAAGCCTTATCTCTTACAACAAGGCCATTTTCATCTTGCTTGTTGCAGTAGATCCACTTGGTACCTATGATGTTGTGTTTGCGAGGATCTGGCTGCTTGACAAGTTCGCACACATTGTTGAGCTTGAATTGATGCAATTGCTCGTGCATAGCTTGAATCCACTCAGGCTCCATGAATACTTCATCAACTTTGGTGGGCTCTATGATAGAGACAAAACAAAAGTGCCCACAAAAGTTAGTCAAATGTGAAGCTCTTGAGAGAGTGAGGGGACCTAGTGCATTGATGTCGTCGATGATTTTGTCAATCTGCACTTCATTTGCAACTCTTGGATGAGCAGGTTGACGTGGCTGAGGATTTTCTTCAGCACCATTTTCTTCAGGTGTAACAGCATGAATGTCTCCATTGGATGGAATGACTTCTTCAGTGGGTATGACATCTTCAGTAGCCTTCAGCTTAATGGATTCCTTAGTAGATTGTTCATCTAGCACAGAATGCAGGTGCTCTCTTTTCGAGCTGTCAGTTTCATCGAACTGCACATCTACAGTTTCAACATCCTTTTGGTGGTAGGTGTTGAAGACTCTGTAGGTGCGCGAGTTCTTTCCGTAACCAAGCATAAGACCTTCACTTGCTTTCGGTACAAATTTAAAACTATAGTGAGGATCTCTAATCCAGCATTTTGCATCGAAGACTTTGAGATAACTTACATTGGGTTTCTTGCCAGTCATAAGTTCATATGAAGTCTTCTTGAAGAATTTGTGAAGATATACCCTGTTGATGATGTGGCAAGCTGTATCGATTGCCTCAGACCAGAAACGACGAGGATTCTTGTATTCATCAAGCATGGTACGCGCCATCTCAACAAGAGTCCTGTTCTTGCACTCCACGACGCCGTTCTGCTGAGGAGTATATGAGGCAGATAGCTCATGAGTAATACCATGTTCATCAAGATATTCATCAAGATTGGTCTTCTTGAAGTTAGTCCCATTATGTCTCCTGGTATGCTTGATCTTGACGTTGAAGTTAGTTGAGGCTCTTGAAGCAAATCGTCTGAAGACATCCTGCACTTCAGACTTGTACTGAATAATATGCACCCAAGTATAACGAGAGTAATCATCAACAATGACAAAGCCGTACAAACTCGAAGAATTTGTTCGTGTGGAATAATGAGTGAGGCCAAAGAGGTCCATGTGAAGCAATTTAAAGGGTCGAGTCATGGTCATGATTCTCTTCGAGGGATGCTTGGATCTGGTCATCTTCCCAGACTCACATGTATCATAGAGGTGGTCCTTGAGGAATTTGACACCTTCAATGCTAATGACGTGTTTTTTCTTCACGAGCATGTGCAAGTTCCTCATACCAGCGTGTCCAAGTCATCGATGCCACAGCCAGCCTTCTAAGGACTTTGCAAGGAGGCACGTGCAAGATGAGGACCTGTAGATAAATCAACAATATACAAGTCTCATCTACTAAAGACTTCGAAGACTATGGAATGGTCAGATTCCATGATGACAACACAACAATATTTTCCAAACACGACAACAATATCAAGATCACAAAGCATTGAGACAGACATGAGGTTGAACCCGAGGGATTCGACAAGCATCACCTTATCTATGTGTTGGTCCTTTGAGATTGCATCCTTACCTAGACCCAATACCTTGTTGTTTCCTTTGTCAACATAGGTGATATGCTTCAGATGATATGGAGCAAGTGGCAAATTCATCCATAGATTATTGTCACCAGTCATGTGGTTTGTGCATCCACTATCGAGGACCCACTCAGTAGCTTTTGGAGGTTCATCCTGTAGATGAATTAGTATAACTTACGAACTCATATGCTTCAGAGTGAAGAATATGACATCAATTCCATCAGACAGAGTTTCCTCACACAACATTGTAAGTAAAACAGTGTGAGGACGTGAGAAATGAGGAATTCATTTCTGCATGATTAGCTTGTGTCCTTTCAAGCATTACCTCAGGTCTCTAGCAGATTCATCAGTCATTCAAGTTCATCTAGAGACCTGACCTTGCATAAGAGATTAGTTCAATTTCTTCACCAACCACATAAGGAGGGGTGGCAAAGAGTTCATCATTCTGCGAGTACCATATGAGAAGGGAGGCATTGAAGTTAGTGCGCTTCATTTCACAGGACGAGGGTTAGAGTACTCGTATGATTAAGCAGATAAATTCTTCGAGGACTTATGAACATAATGATTTGAAGAATAATGCACATATTCAGAACTCTTAGGTTTTCCCTGCAAAACAGATGCATTAGCACGAGAATGATATTTTTGACCATTTGAGGAATTTGGTCCAAGTGAAGACTTTTGTCCATATGAGGAATTTGATCTGAGGTTCCTATTCTTCATGAGTGGTGTCGTGAGGACATTCACTTGAAGATTTTGTAAGCAGCTCTTGGGAACCCAGATTTTCTTCATAGGTGAATCGTTCCTGCAGTTAGTTCCAACAAATCTGGAAAATACTTCGCCTTTCTGATTTTTTGAAGAATTTGTAGTTGGAGTCAACTGACTCATCAGAGGAATTTGAAGTTTCACAAGTAAAGCCAGATAAAGTGGATGGATCTACAGGAGGTCCTTTTGCAGCAACCCATGAAGTGATGTGGTACTGCTTAGGTGTCTAGTAGGATCCATTAGCATTGAGTTTCCTCTCAAATGCAATACCCTCTTTCTAGGGTTCCTGTTTAGAATCTGCTTTTTGAGGACATCGCAACGGGTTTGATGCCCTTTGAAACTTTTGTACATGCCTGTCACATACTATTCCTTCAACACTGCATTTTTGTCAGTGATACTTGTGGTATCCTCAGATGAGGAATTTTTGACTATGGGTATAGTTGAAGAATTTGTAGCAATAGAAGCATTTGAACATTTAGGTGAAGAGTTAGCAGTTTCACGTCGATGAATTTCAAACAAGGTGGAACAAATTCTTCCTGAGAGGTATTGATCTGTTGAGCCAGTAAGGAATACTTTTCCCTTTGGAGATCCTCATGAGACACTCTTAGTTTCTCAAGATCTTGCTTTCTTTGTAGAAATTCTTAAGAAAAATTCTCATGATCGGCTAAGAGAGCATTATGATGACTCTGAAGGTTATCATCGTTTGTCTGAAGACATTTGAGATCGTTAGACAGAGTTTGAGTCTGATCCACTTCCTCATTCAATAGATCATCGCTTTTGTCTAGTAGTTTCTGAAGCCTTTCAAGTGCACTGTTTTGCTTAGTGGTAATATTAGCAAGTTTGGCATAGATAGGTTTCACATATTCATCAGATTCACCATCACTTGGTTCAGAGGAGGAGTGATGCTTATGTAGCTCGGAACCTTTTGCCATAAGATAAAGTGAAGAAGATGAACCGGGATCTGATTCCTGGGTTTTGAGGATTTTCTTGAGTATGATGAACATGGGGTCTTGACGAATGCGATAGACTTCATTGATGTCCATGATCCTATCCCACATGAGCTTGGCATTTTGAAGATGACAGATGCCTTTGAACATGACACTTGATAGGCTTGAGCAAATGATGTTCGTCGCCTGGGCAACAAGTTGTGTGTACTTATGAATTTCCCCAGCATTTTCCGTCTTGCAAAGTTTAGGTAGTCCAAGTTCAGTAACATTCCATAGGTCACTATTCATTGACATGAGGTGCTTCTTCATTAGAACCTTCCACCTAGGGTATTCAATGTCAACAAGATTGGGACATTCTGTGACACACTTGATGCCTTTTGCCATGAAACAGTAAGTAGGAGCATAGTCATCATTGATGTCGTCGGAGTCGTTGGAGCAGTCATTTTCTTCATCGTTGTAGAAAGACTTGCTGACAAAAGCAGTAGCGAGAGCAAGGCTAGCAACACCAGATTCAGAATCCACCTCAGATTCTTCCTCTTCTTCATATTCTTCTTCTGAGTCCATTTCCTTGCCAATGAAAGCCGGAGCCTTTCTAGAACCATTATTCTTGTGCGTTGAGGACTTCGAAGATTAGGAATTTGCAGATGAGGACTCTACGGATGAGGATTTTGAAGATTTCTTCTTTTTCTTCGAGTCATCAGAATTTTTGTCCTTGTACTTCTTCTTCTTTGATTATTTTTCCTAGAGAGGACAGTCAGAGATAAAGTGACCAGATTTCTTGCATTTGTGACAAGTTCTCTTCCTATAGTCGTCTAAGGAATCTGATTTCCTCAAGCCACTTTTTGATGACTTTCCAAACCAGCCTCTCCTTGAGAACTTCTTGAATTTCCTCACGAGCATTGCCAGCTCCTGGCTCAGTTCTTTAGGATAACCAAGGCTACCATTAGAATCTTCGCCTTTGGATGAGGAAATTTCTTTTGCCTTCAGAGCACGAGATCTTCCATAGCTTGGCCGTAGAGGTCTCTCTTCTCAGCTTGTTGGAATTCATGAGTATTGAATCTCTCAAGAATATCAACATGATCAAGTGACTTGTAGTCTCCATGCTCTTGAATCATCAAAGCCAGAGTATCGAATGAGGAATCAAGAGACCTTAGCAGTTTCTTCACCACTTCATGGTCGGTGATGTTAGTGGCACCCAACGCTTGAAGCTCATTGGAGATATCAGTGAGATGATCAAAAGTTTTCTAAACATTCTAACTATCGAGTCTATTGAAGCGGTTGAAAAGATTGTGAAGAAGATCAACACGAGAATCACTTTGAGTGGAAACACCTTCGTTGACTTTGGACAGCCTATCCTAGATAAGCTTAGAAGACTCCAAAGCACTCACTTTGCCAACTGACCATTGCTCAGATGGCCACAGGTGATATTCTTCACTTGAGAATCGAGTTTCTTGAATCTCTTCACATCAGCAGTGTTGATCGTGGAAGTAACAGAGGGAACACCATTTTCCACAACGTACCAGAGATCGTTGTCAATAGCTTCAAGATGCATGCGCATCTTGTTCTTCCACTAGGGGTAATCCATCCCATCGAAGGTAGGACAGCCGGCGGAAACCTTGGTCATACCTGCAGTCAACATAACTAGAACTCTAGGTCGTTAAACAAAAATCACATAGAACAAGGGAGTACCTTGCTCTAATACCAATTGAAATTTCATTATATCGACTAGAAGGGGGTTGAATAGGCGATTTTTACAAATTCATCACTTGAGGAATTTGAAATGTGATGAATAACTAGCAGAAGAATAAGTACTCAAGTGCATGAGAAACATAGTAGTAGCATAGTCATCATGATGAAATAAAGCATGCACATATTACATGTAGCATGATACGGGATAAGCAGGGGAGGAACAAGGTAACTTGAAGAATTTGAGGTGAGGAAATTGTGAAACTCTTCAATCAAAATTTTCAAATAGTAAAGATCAATTTCATCAACAGGTATATGAGGAAATGAAAGGTTTGAGGAAATAGAACCAGGTAGCTCGATGAAGACAATGGTTTGATGACCTAGTTCCGTATGTCTGGTTTAGAGCGGCCTGGTATTTAAACTAGAGGACACACAGTGTCACGCCCAAGATGCGCGCCTATCCATTTTAAGGCACAAGGGCCTCGCAAGGGATAGATGCGCATCTTGCCGTTACCAAGAATAGTATCATCACAACATACAATACTGAAAGAGACGAGTATACAAGATTGGCTCACTCTCGCCACATGCTAACTTACAATGTCACTCAAATTCACATCATCAAGTTGAACACAGGGTCCGACTACGGACGAAATCAAATGATAAAACAGTTGCAAATGATACTATCAAGCTATCCCAAAGATCACGACCAGGTCCTCTACTCATCCGGATACGTCACGTACATCCTGCCTCTTTCCTCATCATATCCCCACTGGAGCTGGGTAAGATCATCCTACACAGACTCATCTGAACCTGTACCTGGAGGGTTGTAGTAACTATGAGCCACAAAGGACTCAGCTATCATGCGCCCGGGTACCGAGACTATTCAAGCTTAAAGGTTGGGATGTGGTAAGTGTTTAGTTAGAAGCAGAACTAAGCATTTATGGTGGCTAACTTAGGCAACATGAAAATAAATATGAGTGGCCTACGATGAACGATCAAATCAAGTATGATCTCTATGAGATCCTGGACACTTACTTACATCAATCATAACCCCACCGTGTTCTCTCTCGGATCATGTTCACGAGTAGAGACGATCATGCTTACTCACACAGTTGGTGCATTTGAATTAGAGTTTAATTCAAGTTAACTATAACCATGTGCTAAACAAATATCCAAGTTGCCACATAACCGCAGGCACGGCTTTCCGAAAGATTTAACCCTGCAGGGGTGCTCCAACTAATCCATCACAAAATTAACCACACTCCACAGGAAAAACCTCGACCACGGATCTCGCGGTCATCATAGGTAATTCCAAACGAATTCCAACACCTCGAGAAAACCCGAAGAAAGTCAGACTCCACACGCAAGACCTTCGATAAAGGTAAAACAAATCCAGCAATACCACCCGACGTGTCGACGAACCCAATAAGAGCCACGTATCTCGTTCTCAGGACACGACGGATAACCTACACGTACGGAGGCCTAATAGAAATCTCCCAAGCTGCCCTGGGTTGGCCCCGCACCGTGCTCTAGTTTGGACCAACACTCATGAGGAGCACTAGCCTGGGGGTTGATTAAATTATCCACGGGTTTGCAAGACCCTATGCAAATTTTATTAAATTGTTAAGAAAATGTAGTACCAATGTTGGGTCTTGCCAGACAAGTTTTAATCTCAACCGAATAAACAAGGGGGTCCCCATAACAACCCCGAGCATGTTAGGAGTGCAAAATATGGAAAACATAACACGGGTAACAAGGATCTAATGGCGGTAACAGCGGAACAAATGACTTAGCAAAAGGCCAAGCCTTCCACTAATACCAAGATGTATATGTGCGTTAAATTAAATAACAGATAATGTTGTGATATCCAAATTCATGTTAACACATGGAGCAACCTGCACCTGCATCTAAAATGCTATAAGAGGGGCTGAGCAGCGGAAACTTAGCCAATCAAAGGTTTGCTAGGATGTGGAGGTTAGAGGCTGTCATGGCAACATGGGAGGCTGATATCAAGTGGTATGTGGCGCAATCGTAATGATAAGAGCGAGAAACTAGCAAGCAACATGGGGGGCTGTCATGGCACATGTGCCCTCATGCATACATACATACAAGTGCACCACACACCCACATATATGTATGCCCACATGCACATACATACACAGACTATGTCATACATACACACATGGCAGGGAGAAAAAAAAGAAAGGAACACATCCTGGAATTTATCTACACACACATAAATATGTTGCAAGTAATAAAACAACAAGAAAAAATTGGGAAAAAATAAAACAACAAAAAGAGGGGAGCCTGGGCTCGAACCCACGACCACTGGGTCGTTTCCCCTCGCGCTACAACTCTGCTACGACTCGGCTTGTTAGAAGAGTAGGGGAGGCACTGCTCTAATACACACACAAACAACATGTTACTGGCGAAACTGAAGATTATACAGCCCCAGCGTCAGACAACGGCGGCAGCGGACTCCGGCGACTACACACGGCCACATGCTACTATGCAAGGGGGGAACGGTGCAGGAGGCCAGCTGCACCTGCGGGGGATCCATTCTTGCCCCCGGACAGGATCGGCAAGGGGAAGTGGAGGCTCAAGCTCCAAGCTTCCCAGCCATGGCGACGACATGGGCAGAGCAACGAGAAAGTGGTGACCTCAAGCACGACGCATCTACGCAAGGCAGGGAAGGAAGAGGGGATGCGGATGCTCACACAGGGGCGGTGATGTGCGCTCGAAGCGGGGAAGAAGAGGCGCGACGCAGCGGCGAAGGGGAAGAAGACCGGCGACGATCCGGTGGCGAGGAGGAAGAGAGCAGCCTCCTAGAGCCTCCTAACACCAGGAATGGATCGTGGGCGCTGGCGGCTTGCTCCACGCCATCTCCGCCGATGACGAGGCCCGCCCGAGGCGCTAAGACGACGGCGACCTCCCGTTCTCTAAAATCCCTTGCTTATTGAACCTTATCGGAAGGGGAAAGAAGAGCGGAGGAGGAGGAATAAGAAGGACGGGAGAAGGGGAGCGGCGGCAGCGAGAAGGAGAAGGAACCCTAGGGCTACGCGCTCTTAAAAGGGGAGGCCGGCCTCGACGTCCTTGAGCACCTAACGGTGATAGTGTCGGCGCTCTCTCTCACTCTGCACTTTCCTCTCTCTCACAACGTACTGACGGAGGAGGACGGGAGTAGGTAGACGTCGGCTACCTGCTAGGCTAAGCGAGGAGGCTTGCCTGGGTTGGGGAAGGCCCAGTGCCCACACAGCTCTCTCTCTCTCACACACACAAACAAAACAGAAAAAAAGGTTTTTCTAATTAAAAAAATCACAGTCACAGAAAAATAAATCCCCAGGGTAAAATAAAAGGTTTTTGAAGCAAAACAAAATATTCTTGTGGAGGAAATAATATGCACTATTTGATAAAATTATCAAGTTAAATTATAGAGCAAGTTATTTTAATATTTTAATAAAAGGGCAGCTCCTGTTATTTAAAATACAAAGCAAACAAACTACATACATGAAAACTATCATACTCACAATTCATAAAACATATGGGGCCACCTCTTGAACATTTTAAAACCTTTTAATAAGGCAATTAATTCTGTTGTGAAATAATATGGGAAGAAAGGCATTATGGTGAGATTAATTGATGAAAAGAAAGGAGGGGGAAGAATAAGGAGTTGGCTCACTTGCTCTCCAGCACAAACAACCCACACTTAACACACAACACACATCACAACCCATGGCACATGAACACAAGCAGAGCATGATGAATGCTATGATGATGCATGATGAAATGATGCAGGAATGCACAACCACACATGGATTACAAGTTGCAAAACATTTCATAAGCTCATGACACAAGGTTCATACATGGGGTTACATGCCACAAAAGGAAGGGACTGCACTTGGGCTGTTACAAACAGTCCTTACCGTATTCTCCTTGAGCTAAGGTCACAAAGTCCTCGCTCAACACTCATGGTAAGTCTTCAGGGTAGACTTCTGAAACCCTCACAAACTAGTGACCCGGTGATCCCCAATGGACTGTTGGATGCTCTAGACCAAGGTCACTCCGTGATCCCCAATTGGCTGCAGGATGCACTAGACCATGACACCTAACCTTCTGGAAGATACACAGTCTTCAAAGGTAACAAGCGACGGTTCCACACAGGAACAATCTCTTCAGTCATGCTCAACCACTTTGGGTTTGGTGGTTTAGTTTTGGGGTTTTTCCTCACTGATGATTTTCTCTCGAAGTCCTCGGAGGATGGGTTGCTCTCAAATGACAAGTGTCAGTTCTCTCTCGGAGCAGCCAACCAGCTAGTTGTTGTAGGGGGTGGCTATTTATAGCCAGGGTGCAACCTGACATGATAATACATAAATGCCACCAATGATATGACCGTTATGTGGATAGGATGATTGGGGACAGCTGGTGCTAAGCACAACAACGGTCGGAATTTTGACTTTGAAAGTCCTCAGGCTTATCATATTCCTCACTTGTAGGCAATTCGCACTAGCAAAATCCTAACTCCTCAGTCAGACCAATTTCATCAGAGACTAGGAGAACTTCGTCTCTGTAACTTAAGAACCTGACTGAACCGTAAAGGATTTCCAAAATCTTCACTCGAAGGATTGGATAGGTTGAGGCTTTTGAGTTGAGCATCAAGTTGGAAGTTTTCCTTACTTTTACCTCTTCCTCCTTTAATAGTATGGTGTTTCCTATGACTCAAAGAAAGGAAACGAAACTACAAAAACAAAAGTCTTCACGCTTCATAGTCCCCGTTCATATCTTCAAGGTCACACCAACTTCTTCATTTTCAAAGCCTTCGGGGAATACCAAATTCTTCAGCAAAGTATTCAGCTAAAGACATACATTTTTAGGGGTCGTTAATATTTGAATATATCAAACACCTTAGTAAATTGTAGAGCCTGTGTATACTTACAAACGTATTAGTCTCTTAACCTATAAGTCTTCAATACACCAAAATCACTAAGGGGCACTAGATACACTTATAGTATGACATACGTCTCAATCCAGAAAAATGTGTATTCGGAGACCTGTCGTTATACTGCTCGGATTCATCATCTTCCATAGAGGAATATAAGTGAATCCGGCTAAGATCCGTGCTCTATCAGAACTTGCAATTCCCATAGAGTTAATGCATGTACAGAGGTTGGCTGGTTGCGAAGCGGTGCTAAGACGCTTTATCTCTCGCCTCGGAGAAAAGGCTCTACCACTCTATAAGCTGCTAAAACGGACCAACAATTTCGAGTGGGCTAGCGAAGCAGCGGCCGCGTTAGAAGAAATTAAAACACTGCTGGCAAGCAATCCCATACTCACAACACCAGGTGCTGGTGAACCCATGTGAAAGCACATTTGCTCCCTTGGTTGTTTTGGTAATTCATAACAACATATAAGTCATTGAACTAATGTTTCCATCAAGTATATTTCAAGAAAAGTTCAGTTATGGGTTGGCAAAGAGATTGTGGAACACCCCAACATGCAAGGAAATGGATTGGCAAAGCTTCAAGCAAGAGGACTCTACATTTTATATTTGTGAGAAATCACTTTGAGTCCATAGGAAAGCCAATACTATTAAAAGGGGGTAAAGTTTTGTTGGTGAACAAAATGCTCATAACTGCACAAGTCATAGTCACCAAAGACACAACAAAAGCTCAATATGACCTTCCACCACAAGACACCAAGCTCAAGGATAATAACAAGCTTCAAGAGGACTTTGACTCATATGAAGATGAATCCCAAGCTTTGGTGAAGTGGGCTCCCAAGGATACTACAAGCTCAACTTCTACGAGTACTACTTCAACACCAAGGATCCCCATCAACTTGATGTGGGTCCCCAAGAAGAAGAACTAGAGAGTTCATAAGGTGTGACTCTGCCAATGTAATTCACTCATATTTATTATTCGCAAGGACTATTTGCAATCAACATCAACTCTATGAAATAGTTCAAGGAGTCACACATTCCCTCAAAGGTAAGCAAGGGACAAGGTAATCAACAAATCAATGGACATCATCACATATGCATTGCATTCCATGTCCATGTAGGTGAGAAGAGTAATGAAACAACAAGGATGCTCCCAACTTTTGGTGATCTTCATCAACTTTGAGCATCCACCACTACCTCACCAACATGAAGTCTTCATCGACAAAACCCAAGGTTAGTTTATCCCTCTTATGGGGGATCTCACATCTATGGGGAGCTTTACTCTAAGACTTGAGTTAAAGCATCTCAAAAGAATGTGACAACATTAAATACTTTATGAGAAAGTGGTAGCCCCACTTGTGCTTAACTGATGAGTATGACCTATGATCAAGTATTCTTACTTGGCACCTAAGTCAATATAGTCATATATAGATGACTCCGTCATCGCCAAAGTGCTTGTTAGATGCTATTGTATTTATGCATGTTTGCCATGATTTTATTTGACATCTTATTTTGTGAGCATGTTGCTCTGCATTTATTTACTCATTCGAGGATATCCAATTTTCCCTATTTGGCTTTTCATATTTATTTGCCAATTGGATATACAAGAATGCCTAGGACCACTTCTTTAGCTATCTATGATCTCTCACCTCATACTCTATTCATGCTGCATCACAAAATTTGAACAAGTGCTTTTCGATCCCTGTATGTGTGGAGCACTCGGAGTTCCGTATCGACAAGGATTGACCATTAAAACCTCCCAAGTGCATCTCGGTGGAACCAACACCAAAATCTCGGTCACACCGAATGCCTAGGGTTGATCTGGATTTCTTGCCTCGGTACTATCTATTCCATATTCTCGGTTACACCGAGTTTCCCTATCAGCTGACAGTTGAGAAACTGGGAGACACCAAAAATTTAAAATTGGTGTCACCGACAGTAAAGGGTATATATTCGGTGGTCGTGACAGTTCGAAAATTCACTCTTCAAACCTTCGCGCCCCAAGCCCTAAGCTACCGCAGAAGGACCCTTGGTCGTCGCCCTTGTCTTCCTGCACTCCTCCACCGCTGGGAATTGCCTCCATCAATGGAATCTTCGCCCCCATCGCCGCCGTAGTGGATCCGTCACCAAGCTAGGGTACGGATTCGGCCCCCTAATGTGCTGTAACCTCCAAATCTTGCACATTAGGGTTTCTCCATTATCTTGACACTATTTGAGATCAGTCTGTCCACAAGAATAACTCCACAGTCTAAATAATCATAAATTTTTAGGTTTAGTTGCCCGTGAAATTGCATCTCGGTGAGACCGAGTCAGAAAAATCGGTTCCACTGGTTGCCATTTTGTGCTACAGAGGACAAAACTCGGTGAGACCGAGTGACAGTTTTCGGTCTGACCGAAACTGTTGCCATGTTTTTATTAAGGGCTTTTTGAGTCTCGGTAGCACCAAAAGGTTTGACTCGGTGACACCGAAATCCAATTTTGTAGTGAACTACATCTATAATTTTTCTATTCAAACTTTCAAAAAACCAGCTGAATATTTTTTGATGACTTATCATATTCCACTCTTCTATACTCTATTCATAGGGTCAGCATGTCAGGGTCAGACAGTCAGAATTTTCCAGAGCAGGGAGTTGACATGAGTGCAGGGACTAGTACTAAGCCTAGTTCTTTTTTAGATCCAGGGACCCCTCAGCTCCCATGGGTTGCCCAAGGCTGCCACTAGGGCCAGGAAGAAGCTGAATTCAGATGAGGAAGATTCATATTTTGTGCCTGTGGAGGCTCTTGCCAAGAAGCAAGAGAAGGCTGCCAAGAAGTCAGCAAATGAGGCCACCTCATCCAGGAGGGTGGTCAGCAAAATTTATACACCTGCTGAAACTATGAAAGCAAATGAGAGTGCTAGGGGAACCGTGACCATTGATCCCCCAAAGAAGTCTATGCCTTAGAAGGTAGGGGAGAAGAGAGCCAGAAAAAGGATAATCCATGTGACTGGCAGGCCTACATCCATGTATGAAGATCCAGAGGAGGCAGTTGCTACTGAACAGGAGGATGAGCGAGCTGCAAAGGCTCCTCCCAAGAAGAAGGCCAAGAAAGTTCTAGTTGATGTTATTCCCAAGTCAGGTACATCCAAGAGCACAAAATCCTAGAAGGCTGCTGCTGAAAAGCCTAAGAGGACATCCATGTAGATTCCAGCTTCTGGAAAGAACAAGGGAACTACTTCCAGAGTTGAGCATGATGATGATTTGACAACCATAATGAAACTTAGACCACACCTTGCAGTACATAATGCCAGCTATCCACTTGCTGAAGACATGAAGAAAAGGAAAGACTCAGGTTTGAGGGCATGGAGAGCTATAGACCCATATGCCCAAAGGAAGAAGACAACTATGAACTACAGATTCTATATCAAAGATAAACAGGATTTCTATGAAACTGTGCTAGTTGGCAGGAGTCCAGCTGTGAGTGACATGAGGTATGTTGACTAGAAATTCATTAAGGAGAGTGGGGACTATTTTCCATGTGTCCAATATAATTTCCACTTCATTGGTTTGGATGAGTTGGTTGGCAGAGAATTTACTGCATGGAATGATGAAATGATCATGCAATTCTGCTAAACTGCACATTTTTATGGAGATGGTAGAATTGTATGGATGATAGAAGGAGCAAAATATGTGTCCACAGTTGATGAATGGGCTGTACTTCGAGGAGTCCCAGAGGTTCAGCATGGAGACTTGGATGTCCACACGGAATCCAAAGCAAGACACAATGCCATGAAGGATATATATACTCCTATCCCTGCGGACAAGGTGCAATCTCACAAGCTTGGATCTATCTACTATCTTCATGCTGGCCTTCGCACCATGAACACCATTCTGAGGCATACCTTGATGCCCAAGTCAGGAGATGATAAGATGATCCGAGGCTACTCCATCAACATGTTAATCCACCTTGATAGACACAAGAGGATCAGAGTCATGGACTTGATTGTTGAGACAGTCAAGAGGATTGCTGCTGATTAGAAGCACTCTTGCTGCTATGGACCCTATATCCAGAGGCTTATCAACTCTGAGGCTAAGAAGCTCGTATTTGCTCTTGATAGCCCCCATTTGCCCCTATAGCCAGATCTTAAGGATGACGTCGTGGTGATGGACCCAGATCATCCCACATCTTCTATAACTCAAGCAGAGGCAGAGGCAGCTCGAGCCACTAGTGCTCAAGTCCCTAGATCCACAAATGAGCAAATGCATCTATTGATTTGATCAACTCAGGGCATGCAGAAGGACATTAAGGGGATTCTAGATAACCAGAACAGTCTTGTGAGAATCTTTGAAACTAGGATCAAGACCCTTAATGATAAGGTGGACAGGCTGACTAAGACAGTCAAAGAGCTCGAGAAGGAAGTTGAATCAGTGCCTATTTCTCACACCACTTCTTCAGATGATGATGATGAGGAGGAGCAGGATAGATCACTTCTCAGGACAGGCATGCAGTTTCCTACTCAGGCCAGATCAGCCATTATGCCAGCGCCAAACTTGAGGCCCTCTTCATCAGCTCCTGCTGCTGTCCCCTCAGCTCCTGCTCCATCAGCTCCAGTTCCTCCAACTACTACTCGAATTCCATCCACGACATCTGCAGAGATCATCACCGACATTGTTCTCTCGACTCCTTCATCAACAACCGAAGGAGATCAGCCCAAGAACGCTTACACGTATGCCTTTGAACTTCCTGGTAACTTGTTGCCAAAGGGGGAGAAGTGTATATAGATATTTAGGCTTCGAGTGAGAGAGCGTTTTGGCATTTATTGCTTTTGAAAATCAATTGTCTTTTGGTTGCTTGTGAGATACTTTTTTTGTGTGATGCTACTAGTTCCTATCATCTTTGTGCTTTACGAGATGATCTTTCTATATTGCTGGATTGTGTTGTGCTAGGATTTTCACTCGAATTATTCTAGCACACGGCCAAGATGTATGTGACATGGAAGAAGCTCCCGATGTACTTAATCGGTTGTGCGTTTGCATTCAAACACAAACCCAAAATAATGCACAAATTTAGGGGGAGCTCTTTCTTATCACATACTTCTCAAAACAATGAGCATATGTTGAAGCTTCGATCTATATGTTGTCATCAATTACCAAAAAGAGGGAGATCAAAAGCACATTTTCTCCTTTGGTGGTTTTGGTAATTCATAACAATATATAAATCACTGAACTAATGTTTCCATCAAGTATATTTCAGGCAAAGTTCAATGATGGGTTGGCAAAGAGATTGTGGAACACCCCAAGATGCAAGGAAATGGATTGGAAAAGCTTCAAGCAAGAGGACTCTACATTTTATATTTGTGAGAAATCACTTTGAGTCCATAGGAAAGCCAATACTATTAAAAGGGGGTAAAGTTTTGTTGTTTAACAAAATCCTCATATGTGCACAAGTGATAGTCAATAAAGACACCCAAAATATCTCCCGCCAAAGTCTGTCCAAACCCAAACACTCAAAGTCGGTGCAACCAACATTACACATTCGGTACCACCGATTCCAAATCATAGACAGACTCAGCAAAACCCTAACCCTTCGGTACAGCAGATACTGCTTTCAGTGCCATCGAGTTGGGCAACCAACTTTTTGTTACGCAAGTTCACAGTTTCGGTCCCTCCAAGATTGTTGAATCCGCGTCACCGAGAATGGGCATTCTGACCGGTGGTCACCTTGTCGGTGCAACTGAGATTCCTATATCTGTCCCTCCAAGATTCAAAAGTTGCCAACTTTTGGTCACTTCGCTACCACCGATATTAACACATCAATGTCAACGAGTTGGTCATTTTGTGTGTGACGGTTAGATTTTTGGGGATGCCTATATATACCCCTTCACCACCACCTACTTGAAAGACAAGCACTCAAAACCATTCCATACCCGTCCTATCAGTTTTCTGAGAGAGAACCACCTACCCTTGTGTTGAGGTCAAGATCTTCCACTCCAACTATATTGATCTTGATTTCTAGCCTCCCCAAGTTGCTTTCCACCAATACCATCTCTTCTACCAAGCCATATCGGTGACAGAGTGATTGTATGTTGAGGAGTCTATCATCTTGAAGCACAAGAGCAAGGAGTTCATCGACATTACTAGGCCTATGACGTTTTGGAGGGTGGTGCCTTCTAGATTGGTTAGGTCTCGCTTGGGAGCCTCCTACCTTGTGTTGTGGAGTGAACCAAGAAGTTTGTAATGGCAAGGAGATTTCATACTTGGTAAAGATCTACCCCAAGTAAGGCTAGTCCTCCATGGGCGTAGGCCATCATGCTATAGTCAAGGTTGCTTCTTCATGGAACCCTCTGTGGCTAAGCCCTCTGTGGATTCTCGCGACCATTACCCTCCGTGGGTTGAAGACTCCATGAACGTGGATGTACGATAGCACCACCTATCGGAACCACGGGAAAAAGCATCGTGTCACCAATTGTGTTTGCTTTCCTTACCCTCTCTTTACTTAGATGTGCAATGTCTTTACTTTCCGCTGCTATACTCTTAGACATTCATGTGTAGGGTGTACTTGACATACTATGAATGCTAAAATCTGCCAAGAATTAAAATAGGGAAAAAGTAGATTTTATTTGGTCAAGTAGTCTAATCACCCCCCCCCTCTAGACCTACTTTCTGCTAGCAAGCAATCCCATACTCATAGCACCAAGCGCTGGTGAACCCATGTTATTATACATATCGGCTACCAACCAAGTCGTTAGCGCAGTGCTCGTCGTTCAACGAGAGGAGGAGGGATAGAAATTCTGGACACAACAGCCGGTCTATTATGAGTCAGAAGTACTAGCGCAATGCAAGTCCAGATACCCGCACTACCAGAAGATAGCCTACATAGTATTTATGACATCACAGAAACTCAGACACTATTTCCAAGAGTGTTCAATAACGGTGGTATCCAAAGTACCCCTAAACGACATAATCAGCAACAGGGACACCACCGGCCGCATAGCCAAGTGGGCTATTGAGCTCATTCCTTTTGAAATAACCTACAAGCCACGACGTGCCATAAATTCTCAGGTACTGGCAGAATTTTTGGCTGAGTGGACAGAGGCTGAGCTCCCCAAGGAATATAGTACGTACTCCCATTGGACAATGCAATTCGATGGATCGAAAACTTGGACGGACTAGGGGCTAGAGGTATCCTCACATCCCCCACAGGCGACAACGTTCGATGCATGTTGTAGATCATGTATGCTGACTCCAACAATGCAGCCGAATACGAAGCACTCTTGCATGGTCTTCGGGTTGTAGTATCAATGGGAATACATTGGCTAGACGTACGGGAGACCCCAACTTGGCCATCTCCCAAATCAATGGGGAATTCGTTGCCAAAAACCCGAAGATGGCGACATACAGAAATGTTGTCCTAAAGATATCCGTACGGTAGGAGGGTTGGAATTTCACCACGTCTCTTGTGACAAAAACCAAGCCACTTATGTATTGGCACGCATGGGGCTTAATCACGACCTTGTCCCAAAAACACTTTCCTGGAACGGCTCTTTAAGCCATCCGTGGTTTGGCAGGACAATCATAAGGGTGCTGGTCTAAATACGGCGGAAGAGGTTGTTCCCCCTATAAATGAACCACACGACCAAATCATCGGTGGCTTCTTAATGGATGAAAGGCCTTCGGCTCATGAGGTCATCGCAGTAATCGCGCCATGGACCGAGCCCTTTCTCGCCTACCTTCTTCGCAAAGAACTCCCCGACAACCAGACAGAGGCGGGGCGCATAATTCGGCGATCCAAAGCCTACAAGGTACACGAGGGTGAGTTATATAATAAAAGCACCACTGGAATATTACAATGGTGCATATGTGAGGAAGAAGGTAGGCAGCTCTTGGCTGAAGTCCATGCTGGGATGGGCAGTCATCATGCCGCAACAAGAGCCTTGGTCAGCAAGGCCTTCCAAGTTGGTTTCTTTTGGCCCACTGCTCGGGCGGACAACCAATCACTTGTCAAACATTGTGTGGGGTGTCAACTTTTCGCAAATCAAAGTCACATGCCCATAACAACTCTTCAGACTGTTCCGATCACCTAGCCTTTCACGGTCTGGGGGCTAGACATGGTGGGACCACTTAAAGGGGGGACCAAGAAGAATAAATATTTACCGGTCATTGTTGACAAGTTAACCAAATGGATAGAGGCAAAGCCCGTTAAATCGGCCAAGTCCGTACCATTAATCGACTTAATATCCAGCATGGTACACCGTTATGGTGTCCCACACAGTATAATCATGGACAATGGATCCAACTTCATGGACCAAGAGGTCAAGGACTGGTGCACAAAAATGGGCATCAAGCTCGATTATGCATCAATGTATCATCCGCAGGCCAATGGACAAGTCGAACAAGCAAACGGTCTCATCATGAGAAACATTAAGCCACGTGTGGTCCAATCTCTTCATGAGTCCGACTATCATTGGGTGGAGGAGCTTGACTCCATTCTATGGGGTCTGCGCACCACCCCGAATAGATCAACGGGATACACACCGTTCTTCATGATATATGAGGAAGAAGCAGTCCTCCCTTGTGATATTATTTACGACGCACCAAGGTGCGCATGTCTGAGGAAAAGGAAGCCGAGTTAGATTGGGAGGACGACCTGGACGCCTTAGAAGGAGAGCGCGACATATCTCGGGCTCGTTCCACTTTTTACCAACAGCAGGCCCGACGTTACCCGAGTTGGGAGGTTAGGGCAAAAGCGTACAACATGGGTGAACTCGTCTTATGGATCCCGGAGAAGCATAAGAATAAACTTAACCCCAAATGGGAAGGCCCCTTCATAATCAACGAAGTACTCGCAGGAGGGGCTTACCATCTTCAGAACCCGTCGGACAACTACCTTGAACCAAACCCATGGAACGTAGTTCGTCTTTGCCGCCTCTATGGATAAACCGGTGTCGTCACATTCTTTACTTTTTACCCCTTTTTTCTTTATTTTTTCTTTACTTTTTCCTTCTCATCCCATCTTGTTGTTCGGTAGATTTTCATTTTTCTTTTCTTAACAAATATGTGGTCGGTTCAACCGAGCTTGTACTAAGATTCTCGGCTTACACCTTTAAGTCTTATACGTTTCCTTTGTCGCATTTAAGCCATCATATGCATAAATTAGAACTAAGATTTTGCCATGCTGGGTTCCCTCACTCCTATTCTTACCCTCTACGCTCCCGATTGTTCGTCTAGAGGGTAAATGGAGCACCTCTGCGATTGTTACCACCAGGTCATCCAGATAGGTACCTGAGACGGGTGAAACAAAAAGCTAGATACCTTACGTAGACAATTGGTCGGGCATGACGGAAGCAATTAATAATCCTATGGTTGTTATCACCATTACTTGGGCTTCTCTGCTGTTGAAATCCCTTAACCTCATACTAGCAGCATACAGCCTTCTACCTAGGATCTACGTAGAACCCTGAAGAAAGACATCAATAGAGGTACTATTTTCTTTGGAAGATGTTTGTTACGCTAAGCAGTAATATAACATGTTTGAGGAATTGGATGCACAAGAAGTATTCCCGCTTAGTACAAGTGAAGGCTAGCAAAAGACTGGGGAGCGACCAAGTATAGAGCAACACGGTCATTAACATGCTCTGAGATTAACCAACATTGTATGCAAGCATGAGTAGGATATAAATCACCATGAAAATAAATATCATAGAGGCTATGTTGATTTTGTTTCAACTACATGCATGAACATGTGCCAAGTTGAGCCACTTGAATCATTGAGAGGAGGATACCATCCCATCATACTACATCACAACCATTTTAATATGCATGTTGGCACGCAAGACAAACCATTGTCCACTCTTAGCTAATTAAGCATGGCATGAGTAACTATAATCTCTAATTTTCATTACAAATATGTTTCACCCGTAATGAACTGAATTTGGAATGATGAGCTAATAATATTTACAAACGCAAGATAGGTCGAGTTCATATCAGCTTTTCTCCATCTCAATCTTTTCTCCAAATATCGTCATTATTGCCTTTCACTTGCACAACCGAACGGTGTGGATAATAATAAGAGTGCACGTGCATTGGGCTCAGCTGGAATCTTTAAACAATAACTTAGAGGAGAAGGCAAGTAATATGGGCTCTCTCATCGATAAACGATTATGCATATGACAGACACTCATCATTTTCATTGTGGTCTTCTCTTTATGACCCAAAGAAAGGAAATTCAAAACAAGAGCGAGAAAAACTATTTACACAGGAAAGCTCCCAACAAACAAAAGAAGAACAAAAAATAGTTTTGGGTTTTCTTTTAACGCTACAACTAAGCAAACTAGAAGGTAAATCTATAACTAATTTTTGTGCATTTTTCTCAATGTTAATTAAGCGCACAGGAAGAACATGGAAAAGGATAAACTACCATGGATGGTACAATGAAAGAGTATGAACACTAACTACTAAAATACGATAACATGAATGTAATGTCGGTGAGAGATACATACTCCCCCAAGCTTAGGCTTTTGTCCTAAGTTGGTCAAGGGCCATGGCTGGAAACAGCTCTCTCCCGGATACTCTAGAGAATCCTCAAAATACCATGATTGGCGAGCTCCTGTGGCTCCCACTAAAAAACTAGCTCAGGATACAGATCAAGGGCTAGTGCCGCTTCTGGAGCTGGGGGTTGCATCAGACCCCATTATCTGTAAATATCTTCGGGCATAATGGTGTACCTGCTTGAGTGAATATCGAACAAAGAAGAAGCAGGCAGAGTAATAATATCACAAGTACCCTGGCTAAAAACTAAGTTGTGAAGCAGACTCCTATCATCATTTTTCTTAATAACATCATGTGCTAACATACGGTCATAGTCTCAAAACCTTGAGGGTAGCGGCCTCTCCTCTTCCTCATCAAGCCTAATGGGTATCTCAAAGTGTTTGGCCAGACGAGATGCATAGATACCTCCGAATATGGGCCCCCTTGAACGGTTGAAGTTCAACCATTGGGCCACCATAACGCCTAGACTAAAGGTTCTATCAACAAGTAAAGCATGGAGCAGAATGGCGAAATGACGGGCACTAAGACCTCCACTCTCCCATCGACCAACTGAACATCTCCCCGCAAATAATGAATAATAGAGTAGCATAGGAAAATATAAAATAGTTGCTCTTTCCTTTGACACCCCTGTCTCTTCCCCTACAATTATTGCGGAAAAAAAATCTTCCATGTCTCTAGGATGTGGTACCCTGATGCTGCCCTCATAGGGTATTTTGCAAACTTTGCAAAAATCATAAAGGTTCATTTTCTTAGGCAGATCATACAAGTGAAATTCTACCGTAGGAGGGTCTTCCCTAACATGAAAATGAAAATTTTGCACAAAGTTATTCATGAGCAAGAGGTACTGGTCGCACTTATCATTGAGGAAGTGAGTGAGGCTTGCATTCTCAGCCAAATAATAGAAATCGCAATAAATGCCGACCGCCCTCAAGAATGTGTCACTCGGCCATTCACATGGTCGAACTTCTGCGGCGCGAGGCTGATTATACTTTGGTTTCTTCTTCATCTTCCTTAGAACTCTGGCTTGAAGAGCCTCTTAACAATATCCTCAACATTTCTTTCTCTGAAAAATTATGAAAATTTAAGTGACTCAAAATAAAGGTAAACAAAACTCATAGCAACTACTCCCAGTAGTGCCTAGAGGCTATATCATGCATCAAAACTACTTGGGACCATTCAAATTTGACATGCAAGCTCAAAAATAAGGTCACAAGAGCAGCAAAAATTTGCAATATATAAACCACAAGAACAAAAACTAATTAAACCATTAGAGGAGTCACATTCAAAGAACATCTCCCGAAACAGTTTTGCGAGTGAAGATTTGCACAAGGAGATCGAAAATGGTAGCAAAATAAGCTAGAATACAGGTTTGAGCAATGGTCCGATTTTTTCTAGAGAAAGATGAACTAGATGGGTGCTGGAATAAGTGAAGGGGGGCCACATGTGACACAAGCCTGCTAGCCGCGGCCAGGGGTGGTCGCACCTTGTGGGCTTGTGACCCACTGGTGCGTCCCCTGCTGTGTGCTCAGTGGCAGATATTTTGAAATATTCCAGAAAAAATCATACTACATTTTCAGGGTATTTGAAGAACTTTTATTTTCAGATCATTTTTCTATTGCATGGAAAACTCATAAAACAGAAAAATAATAGCATGTTTAGTTAATTTAATCTAACTAACTGAAAGTAAAGGTTGGGTATAGAAAGTTGTGATTTATAAATTCAACCATCTCATGCTCATCAAAAGGAACCCATCAATAAGGTTGATTAAGTCTTATTAACGAACTTATTTCGAGTAACATGAAACTGGAGAATTTTCGAATAGTCACTAAGTTACCTCAATGGAGATATGCATATCCCCAAGAATAAGTATATCATATTTCTTCTTGACAGTAGGAAGAGGGAGTTCAAAGTCTCCAATAATAATCGTTGGAATTTTTTCAATGGAGTTGATACTATGAACTTGAGGTTGTTTCTTCGGAAAGTGTACCGTATGATCATTACCATTAATACGAAAAGTGACATTGCCCTTCTTGCAATCAATAACAGTAGCTATAGTATTCAAAAAGGGTCTAGCAAGTATGATCGACATAATGTCGACCTCGGGAATATCAAGAATAAAAAAGTCCGTTAAGATAGTAGCATTTGCAACTACGACAGGTACATCCTCACAAATACCGATAGGTAGAGCAGTTCATTTATCAGCCATTTGCAAAGAGATTTCAGTAGGTGTGAACTTATTTGAAATCATGTCTACGATATAAAGAGAACGACATAACACTAACACCAGCTCCCAAATCTTACAAAGCAGTTTTAACAAAATTCCCTTTAATAGAGCATGGTATAGTTGGTATTCCTGGATCTCCTAATTTCTTTGGTACTCCACCCTTAAAAGTATAATTAGCAAGCATGGTGGAATTTCAGCTTCCGGTATATTCCTTTTATTAGTCATAATATATTTCATATACTTAGCATAAGGAGACATTTTCATAATACCAGTCCAGCGCATACGTAAAAACACAGGTCTAAGCATTTCAACAAAGTGCTCAAAATCCTCATCATACCTTTTCTTGGATGGTTTAGGAGGAAAGGGCATGGGTTTCTGAACCCATGGTTCTCTTTCTTTACCATGCTTCCTATCAATAAAATCTCTTTTGTCATATCTTTTATTCTGAGGTTGTGGGTTATCAAGATCAGCAGCAGGTTCAATCTCCACATCATTAATATTATCGCTAGGATCATATTCGTCACCAGATCGTGTCTCAGCATCAGAAATAGAAATAGCATTTGGGTTTTTAGGTGTATCTATAACAGTTTCACTAGCAACATGCAAAGTTCTATCATCATCCTTGTTCCTCTTATTACTGGCGCAAATAAGTGCATCAATATTACTCCTTTGAGAATCTTGCTCAATTCTCTTAGGGTGGCCCTTGGGATACAAAGGTTAGTGAGTCATTCTTCCACCTCTAGTCACAACTTTAACAGAATGATCATTGTTCTTACGATTCATCTTATTAAGCAAGTCATTCTGAGCTTTAAGTACTTGTTCTACTTGAGTAGTTACCATGGAAGCATGTTTACTAATTAGTTTAAGGTCATCGATAGGTCTAGTCATATAATCACCTAGGCGATCAAGCATGAAAGCATTATGATTCAATTGTCTACCATTAAAATTTCCTTTCTTAACAACAAAATTATCAATCTCATACAAGCATTGGCTAGCAGACTTATTATAAGGAATATCGCGTTCATCAAATCTTCAAAAAGAATTTACCTCTACTACCTATGTCGGGTTATGTAGACCATGTATTTCTGCGATAGGTGGCAGATTCTTGACATCTTCACCTTTAATACCTTTTTCCTTCGTAGATTTGTTTACCTCTTCCATATCTTCAGGACTCAGAAATGGAATACCTCTTTTCTTCGGAGTTGGCTTGGGAGGTGGTTCGGGAATAGTCCAATCATTATCATTGCTCAATATATTATTCAATAGTAGTTTATCTTGTTCAATAGTTCGTTCCCTGAAAACACAACTAGCACAACTGTCTAGGTGGTCCCTAGAAGAATCGGTTAGTCCATTATAAAAGATATCAAGTATTTCATTTTCTTGTGGGGATGATCAGGCAAAGCATTTAGTAATTGGAGAAGCCTCCCCCATGCTTGTGGGAAACTCTCTTCTTCAATTTGCACAAAGTTAAATATTTCCTGCAAGGCATCTTGTTTCTTATGGGCAGGAAAATATTTTTCAAAGAAGTAATATATCATATCCTGGGGACTATGCACACAACTAGGAGAAAGAGAATTAAACCATATCTTGGCATAAACCTTTAACAATAAAGGAAAGAACTTAAGGATATAGTAATAACGAATTTCTTCCTCGTGATAAATAGGGTGGCTATATCATTCAATTTGGTAAGATGTGCCACCACAGTTTCAGATTCGTAACCATGGAAAGGATCGGATTCAACCAAGGTAATTAACTCAGGATCGACAGAGAATTCACAATCCTTATTAGTAACAAAGATAGGTGAAGTAGAAAACTTAGGATCATATTTCATTCTAGCATTCAAAGATTGTTTTTCCACTTACAAAATAAATTCTTGAGATTATCTCTATCCTTACAAGCAAGAAAGTCCCTAGCTACCTCTCCGTCCATAACAAAACCCTCGGGAATATCAGGAAATTCATATCTAGGAGAGCTAGGTCTAGGAGGTGTCTCATAGTGTTTGGTTTCAATAATTTCATCGGTTCCAGAAGTATCATAATTTTCAGCATTGACTCTAGCAATTAGTTATCAAGAAATTCACCAAGTGGAACTGTGTTACCATCATAAGTATCATGCATAGTAGAAGTGGCATCGTCAATTACTTGCGACATATCAGAATTACTAGCAGGTGGTGGTGTCGCAAACTTACTCATAATAGAAGGTGAATCAAGTGCAGAGCTAGATGGCAGTTCCTTACCTCCCGTCGTAGTAGAGGGATATATCTTGGTTTTTGGATCTTTCAGATTCTTCATAGTGATCAACAGATATAAATCCCAAGTGACTCAGAGAAGAGAGCTATGCTCCCCGGCAACGGCGCCACAAAATGGACTTGATAACCCACAAGTATAGGGGGATCGCAACAGTTTTTGAGGGTAGAGTATTCAACCCAAATTTATTGATTCAACTCAAGGTGAGACAAAGAATATTCTTGAGCAGCTGAGTTGTCAATTCAAGCACACCTAAAAGACTTAATATCCGTAGCAGAGTATTTAGTAGCAAAGTAGTATGGAAGTAATGGTAAGAATGGCAATAATGGCAGTAGCAGTTTTGTAGTGATAGTAGCAGTAGTAACGGAGAAGTAACTTAGCAGAGATCAATATGTGGAAAGCTCGTAGGTAATGGATTAGTGATGGATAATTATTTTGGATGCTGAGGGAGTCCTGGATTTAGGGTTCCTCGGGCAGCCGACCTATTTCCCACAGGCCGGACTATATGGGACGCAAGGTAACCATTGGATGATCAAGGGCCCCGTTGCCAGGGTGGAGGCTTCGAGAAGGCGTGGTGTGTTCTCCAAGATTGTCATCTGTAGATAGGTGTGTTTGTCTCTTCGACATGTAACCGACCATGTGTAAACCCTAGGTACCTCTGGTGTCTATATAAACCGGAGGGTATTACGTTGTAGGAACAGAACAACTCATCTAGGCTTAGCTATTCGATCTCAATGTAGATCAATTATGTAACCCCCATATCATCAATATAATCAATCAGGATGTTGAGTATTACCTCCATAGGAGGGCCCAAACCTGTGTAAAACCTTGTCCCCTTTGTCTCCTGTAACCATTGCTTCTAGTCTCATAGCTCGGGACCCCCTACCCGAGATCCGCCGGTTTTGACACCGACATTGGTGCTTTCATTGAGAGTCCTGCTATGAACAACAAAGGAATCGATTGTTCACCTCATCGCAAACAATGATGTCTTTATCTAGGCAACCCTTACCCCCGACCAAACTCTCGCAGGCGGCGACATCTTGTCACACGCCGACCCGATTAGCCACCTTGGCCAGATCGGAAACTCTCCCCCCCCTCAATCACAGAATAAGGTTTAGAACCTTAGAGTTTGTCGCCGATTCACGGGGATTACTCATCCTTATGGAACCTTCGACCCCCGAGGAGGAGCCCGTAAGTCTTGACGCTTTGATGCCAAAGACATTGGCCTCCCCCCCCCCGCCCGACAGGGTCGTCACTCCCGAGCGATCTAGAACACCCAACTCAGACGATATGACCAGATCCGCTATGGCTAGGCGGAACACGGAGTCGCCTTTGCGTAGCTCTGAAACCGTCATGCCGTGCATTGACTCCACTCAGCTTAGCGACACGCATCCTAACATTGCTACCATCGAGTTGTTCGATCGGGTTGAAGCTATGTATATGACTGATGACCAGATTTCGGTCTATGACTGGCTCGGGATTAGGCCCGATGATAGGGAGATTCATGTCCCCCTGGTCACCCACCTTGTCGCTACCATCGAGTGTACGGCTGAGGACTCGTCCCAACAGCAGGAATTGAAAACTATCTATGCCCCGGTCACTAATCACCAAGACTTCATCAGCGATCCAGATGCCATAATTTATTCTAAATCCGGACCGTCATCGGTCCAAAATTATCACACAATTCGGAGTCCTTGATTCCGAACACTTAATGTGGTGTGGGGTCAGATTTTTTCCCACCCACCGCCCAAGACGATGCTTCCATTATCGCACCAAAGCCCGTGTCTTCGAACTTTTGGGGCACTAAACAATTACCAGGAGAATCAGTCCATCACTTTAGGCCCAGACTCCTACTCGCTAGAAGTAGAGAAAAAGGTCTTAGTGACCAAGAGATCATGGAAACTTTTAGTAACAATTGCCATGATAAAGGGATTCTTAACGCCCTGGCTCGCCAACACATTCGTGACTTTTTCAAGCTATCGGATTTGGTACAAAAATACTGCGCCATGGAAAGAGCTTGGCAATCCGAGCGATTATTTTCAGAACCAACTTTCCCCGAATACTCTAGTGGATATCAGAAAAAGATGATACCTCCAAAGTTGCCAGCCAGATTCGAACCCACCAAAAAAAGAAACAGGCCCCTTTCAAGGGTCGGTACTGTCCTTGACGGACTATTGGATAAACCTTGCCCCATACATTCCGTCCTACTGAACGCGAGCCCGACTCACAGCTTTAGGGCTTGCTAGGTCGTCAGGCAGGTAACAAAGAGGCGGCGAGTCCATCCTTGAGACACTTCCGCTAAACAGGTGCTATTCGTCATCACCTGAATATAAGGCCGAAGTTCGGACGGTCTATGAAATATTCCCCTCCAAGAACAGGAGGAAAAGAGCTCTAGAGAACTCGAACATGTCTACCACATTGCAGCGACTAGTGCATGGGCAGACATACTGATTACCTTCGGAGATATCGACCAGCCAGCCATTCTTTCTGGTCATTCACAGGCCGCACTAGTCTTGAACTCCATCATTAATGGTTACAGGCTACATAAGGTCCTAATGGACGGAGGTAGTGGTTTGAACCTCATATACTAAGGCACCCTGGAAAAAATGTCGTTCGACCGATATCGCATCGAACATAGCAATACAACTTTCCAGGGAATTATTCCAAGGAAAGAGGCGCGTTGTTCCGGACGTATCGTCCTAGACGTGGTGTTTGGTATGCCTGAAAACTACCGATCTGAAGAGCTTCTCTTCCACATCGTTCCCTTCCCAAGCAGCTACCATGCCTTATTGGGACGTGACGCCTTCATGAAATTCCAAGCTATAACCCATTACGGGTACATGAAACTTAAAATGCCAGGACCAAATGGACTAATCACAATCGCCAATGATCTGAACATAGCCCTTAGGGCTGAAAACAAGACGGCAGTGCTCGCCGTCAAGGCATTAGCTGAGACATTTGCTGCCAAAGAACTGATCGCACTATGGTCAACAATTGATAAGGATGACGTGATCCTTAGCAAAAGTCCCAAGCCTACGTCCTTCAAACCCGCAGAGGAATTCATCAAGTTTCAAGTGCACCCGACGGACCCCAACAATACAGCATACATCGGAGCTCATCTCGATCCCCTTGAGGACGAGGCTCTGCGGAACTTTCTCCATGAAAATTGGGACATCTTCACCTGGCATGCTTCCGATATGCCTGGAATCCCATGATGCCTCGCCGAGCATAGTCTGAACATTATCACAGGCTTTAAGCCCGTCAAACAGACTCTGTGTCGCTTCTCCGAACCCAAACGATAAGTTATGGGTGAAGAATTAGCTAAGCTACAAGAGGCCCGATTCATTTAGGAGATTAAGCGCCCAGAATGGTTGGCAAACCTGGTGATAGTACCAAAGAAAGACAAGTCTTGGTGACTATGCATCGATTTCAAAGACGATAACAAAGCCTGCCCTAAGGACCCTTTCCCGTTACCACGAATAGACCAGATCATCGATGCCATAGCCAAACACGATTCGTTGTGTTTCCTCAACGCTTATTCTGGATACCATCAAATCAAAATGAAGGAATCTGATCAATTTGCAACTGTATTCATCACCCCCTATGGGCCATTCTGCTTCAACATGATGCCTTTCGGGCTAAAATTGTTGGGGCCACATACCAGCCCATGATCCAGACGTGTTTCGCGACATAGGTCAGTAAAATAGTCGAGGCATACATGGATAACGTGGTAATTATAACCAAACATGTCAGCTGGTTGATTGATGACCTACAACAAACCTTTGCGAGCCTACACGAGTATGACATACGACTCAATCCAGAAAAATGTGTATTCAGGGTTCCCTTTGGTAAACTGCTCGGATTCATCGTCTCCCATGGAGGAATAGAAGCGAATCTGGCTAAAATCCGTGCTCTATCGGAACTTGCAATTCCTACAGAGCTAAAATGTCGGGACCCCGATCCTAAGACATAAGAATCTAGCCTGTAACACATCACATCACTTTGCTGTCTCACGCACGGTTATCTCCATGGCTGCCACCTTACCTAGGCCGGGACCATTTGCGTCTTTTGACTCACGTAAGTGAATGTGTCGCTAGCATTCAAATGTCAAAGAACCTGGGCCGACATGACTAGTCGTAGAACCAAAGTGGCACTTCCATACAGGGACAACCATACGTAACCTAGCAATGCAGGTGTCAAGCTCTAGCGTGTGTAGACGAGTCATAGCAAGCTACCAAGACTCCATTACGCCGTGGGACATAAATGTCATTACTACACGTAGATGAGTCATAGCAGGCTACAGGGACTCCATTCCACTACGAGAAATTTCCCCGAAGGGACAGACACAGCAGCAAGGAAGGATACATGATGGTTAATCAATGTGTCCGGAGAAGTAGCAAGCTACCAAGGATCGATGGAAGTACAAAGAGGCATTTCCCCGTAAAGAGTACTACTGAAGGCACACAACCAGGTGTCAGATCCCATACATACCGTTGCACGTCGCACGTATGCACGACGTGCCCGATATGCATAGATACAACTATGGCATCACCACATAACCGTACAACATTACAACATTTACTTAGAAGGCTCGGAAGCGCCAATACAATAAGATGTTACAAATAGGGGTCACAAGACCCAATATTCAGAGCATTCAATCGAACAAGCGGAAGTTAAACATGTCTGGGTACAGACATCTAGAAAAGTGGCTAGAGGAGCCTTAAAAGCTACAACGACCCTACCAAAGGAACCAAACCTCTTTCTGGGATTCCCAAGCTAATCTGGTCAACATCGAACTTCATGTTGTAACGATCACTAAGAAGACTGACGTCTCCTCTGCAAAACATAAATTAGGCAAACCTGAGTACAAAGGTACTCAGCAAGACTTACATTAGAACTAACTACGTATGCATCAGTTTCAATGAAGGGGGTTGTGGAGTTTATTGCAGCAAGCCAGCTTTGACGCTTGGCTAACCTATACTATGACTAAAAGTAGTATCTTTGAGGTGGGATAGCGCCCACGAGTCCACATATTCTCCAGTCAATACACCACTATGGATCCACTTCCGTCTCCCTATGAGAAGGCCATCCATAGCACTCACACTTATCTTGCGCATTTTAGAGCATCCACTTCAACTTATCTATGAACCATATAAGTTCTCCAAGTAGTCCATATCCGAGGATGCGTCTATTCGAATAGATTCATAACCCTGCAGGGGTGTACTTCTTCACACATGCTCCCGCCACTTATCCCTATGTGCCCATAAAAGGCACCTCGGCAACCTTCAAGCGGAAGCCCAGCGAGTGAGTCGACCATGACCGTCAATCACACAAGACCCTAGTCCAAGTTTATCGCCTATTTGAGAGATAACCCACATGGAAGTCCGGCCGAAGTTTCCACTACGGCCTCAAACGATATGTGCAGGGTTGCCAAGCCCACCATTCGGATGCCACTTGGTACACCGTGCCACTATGCCTATACCGCATCATAGTCCACCTCGTTGGGCAGCTCTATGCATGGCCGCCAACACTTCTCCTACAAACACCAGAAACTTGTTACAACTCCTGGACAGAGGTCTAGGCGATTAATAGGCCGAGATAGTGAATTAAGTATCCCAATGTGCAGTAGTATCGTGTCTTGGATAACATACACAGAACTCAGTTCTTAAGGATGGTCCCAATGAGACAACCCGCCATGTACTCCTACATGACGTCTCATCGCTACCTTTACCAAATCGTGTTCACACACTTAGCTCTCATACAAAAGGACATGAACACATCCATTTCGATTCATCACCCGAATGGATCAGACCCGACAGGACACAACTCCAAGCATAGCAGGCATAGTAAGTAAGCAAGCATGGATGAGTAAGCAAAACAACGCTCAAGCAGTTGCTACTCATGCTAAGTGGTTTCAACTATTTACTGTGGCAAAGACAGGTCATGCAAAGGAATGGGTTCAACTACCAAGAACATGTAACAATTGAATCGTTGTTGTCCTAATGCAATAAAAGAGAGCAGGAGCGAGAGAGTAGGTTCATATCAGTATGCTCAAGGGGGTTTGCTTGCCTGACAATATTGAAGATATCATTTCTCTTCATCAGTGTTAACGATCACATCGTCGGAACCATCATCTACCGAGAGGGAACAAACACCAAAAAACAAGAAAGGAACACATTCAATGTGATGCAACAATCATTATGGATGAAATGGCATGTTAAGATAATGAATTGACCTAGTGCTATAGGTAGTCATATTAAGTGAAGTGGAATTCAAACTTATACTAAATTCCAACTCCAACACTTTTTATTAAATTATCCTAATCATGAAATGTCCTACTTGGTGATGTTAACTTGCTCAAACATGCATGGTCATGGCGTAAACAGATTCATTGGATTTTTCTGATCATTTTTCATATATAAATTATTTTCATCTGACTTACAAATTATTTTCTATTATTTTTAGAAGTTTTAAACATTTTCTGGAATTTCTAAATTATTTTTATTATAAAAATTGATTACTGCGTTAGCCTAACATCATCATAACGTTAGCAGGTCGGCTGACCCAGTCCAGGTCAAACCTGACGTGCGGGGCCCGCACGTCAGTGACACAGGGTTAATCCCGGCGCTGACCAGGGGTTTGACCCACTTTAGGGCCCAGCGTCAGTGGCTGAGGGGGCTGGTTAGGAGGGGGCTTAGCACTTATAGCCATGCCACGTCGGCACCCGCCGGAGCTGGGCCGGCGGCAACCAAACCCGTGGCGGGGCTTGCCGGAGTTGGCCAGAACAGCACTATAGGCCACGAGCGACCGAGGAAAAGGCTCTGCGGTATCCTAAGGCGACCAAGAACACGACCAGGTGCTCAGGTGGGACTGGATCGAGCTCAAATGGCGGAGAATACATGGCTAGAGTCGAGGTGCTCTCATCGTTGGAGGCTAGGCTAGCTAGGGGACGACCGCGATGACAGGACGAGCGAAAAGAGGAAGAGAGGCTTACAGGGGTTCGGACGAGGGCCTCGGCGAGCTTGGGGCCGCCGGCAGGTGGCGAATCGACGGAGGAGATCCACGGTGGCCGACGATGAAGAAGACGACGGCGACGACGTTGGTGATGCAGGCCTCCCGCAGCTTAGTGCTTTGTCAGGGTGCTCCACATGGTCGAGTCAGGGCGGCTGGGCTCTCTAGAGGGCTGTGGGAGGCCGGTGGACGTAGTGGTTGCGAGCGGCGGTGGACAGAGTTTGGATGGTGCAAGAGAGAGAGAGCTAGGGGAAGGACGAAGCAGGGGGACAGGATGAGCTCGAGGGGGCTCCACACATTCTCCAGCGCGGGATAAGGACGCGGGAGGGCTCACTAGTGCGAAGCAGGAGCTGGATCGCCCGGCGTCGTGCTTCGTCTTGCCTTTGCCTTCTGGTAGAGGTGGACGATGACTGGCACAGGCCAGTGGGATGGGCCGGCTAATGGGCCAGGTAAGGTTCTTTAACTTTTGTTTCTGTTTTCTATTAGATGCCTTCTATTTTATAGTTTGGACAAAAATTCCTTAGCACAAAATCCTGAAATTATTTTATAGGATATGTTTGGAATATTTCCAAGGTCCATAAAAAGTTCCAGCATTTTTGAAAGAACTAAAATATTTATAGTGCTTTATTAATTGATTTCAGTAGCATTAAATGAGTATTTTAAAATGCAATATTTGTTTTGAAAATTAGAATGTCCCCAAATATGTTGTTGCCAACATTTATCAAAAATAGTGAACAATTTTGAAGACCAGAAGGAAAACATCGGAAAAGTTAGCTGATTGTAATTGTTTGAATGAGGGAGTGCTAGGGCTTAACAATCCCCGTTTCAGGTTCATTTGAATTTAAACATGATGACATGATGCACATGCTGATGTTGAAGCAAACAATTTCAAGCAAACTCTAGGGCTATGACATAAAACAAATCCAGAGGCTAGCTGGGTGTGTAGCGGTGTTAAGACGCTTTATCTCCCGCCTCAAGGAGAAAGCATTACGGCTCTATAAACTACTCGTACGGACCAACAACTTCAAATGGACCAACGAAGCAGTGACTGCATTAGAGGGAATCAAAGCACTACTAGCAACCAACCACATCCTCATAGCAGTAGGTGCTGGTGAGCCCATGTTATTATACATGTCAGCTACCAACCAAGTTGTCAGCGCGGTGGTCATTGTTGAACCAGATGAGGAGGGACACAAGTTTCGGACTTAGAAGCCGGTCTATTACGTGTCAGAAGTACAAACGCAGTGCAAATCCAAATACCTTCACTACCAAAAGATAGCCTACACAGTGTTTATGGCATCAAGGAAACTCAGACATTATTTCCAAGAGTGTGTGGTAATGGTGGGATCCGAACTACCCCTGAACAATATAATCAACAATAGGGACACCACCAATCGCATAGCCAAGTGGGCCATTGAGCTCCTTCCTTTCGAAATTTACCTATAAGCCACGCCGTTCCATAAAATCTCAGGTATTGCCAGACTTCCTGGCTGAATGGACAGAGGCTGAGCTCCCCAAGGAATACAGCAGATACTCCCACTGGACAATGAACTTTGATGGATCCAAAACCCTAGCCGGACAAGGGTCTAGAGTTATCCTCACATCCCCCACAGGCGACAACATGCGATACGTGTTGCAGATCATGTATGCTAACTCTAACAACGCAGCTGAATATGACGCTCTTCTACATGGTCTTCGGATGGCAATGTTAATGGGCATACAACGGCTAGTGGTACGGGGAGACTCCAACTTGGCCATCTCCCAAATTAATGGCGAATTCGATGCCAAAAACCAGAAGATGGCAGCATACAAAAACACCGTACTAAAGATATCCGCACGGTTCGAGGATTTGGAATTTCATCAAGTCGCTCGCGACAACAACCAAGCCGCTGATATACTGGCTCATATGGGAGCCAAACACGGCCCTGTCCCAAGAAACACCTTTTTGGGTGGCTCTTTAGGCCATCCGTCATCTGGCAGCATGATGACAAGGGTGCCAGTTTAAATACGGCGGACGAGGTTGTTGCCTCTATAAACAAACCAGACGATCAAGTCATCGGCGGATCCGTAATGTACGAAACACCTTCGACTCATGAGTTAATGGCGGTAATTGCGCCATGGATGGATCCCTTCCTCGCCCACCTTCTTCGCAAGGAACTCCCCGACGATCAGACATAGGCACGGTGCATAGTTTTGCGATCAAAGGCCTACAATGTACACGAGGGTGAGTTATACAAGAAAAGCACCACCGGAATACTACAGTGGTGCATATAGGAGGAAGAAGGATGGGACCTCCTAGCCAAAGTCGACTCAGGCATGGGCGGCGAGCACGCCGCGGCAAGAGCCTTAGTCAGCAAGGCCTTCTGAGCTGGTTTCTTTTGGCCTACAGCCTGGACGGACACCGAGTCACTTGTTAAACATTGTGTGGGGTGTCAACTCTTCGCAAATAAAAGTCACATGCCCCAAACATCTCTTCGGACAATTCCGATCACCTGGCCTTTCACGGTCTGGGGGATGGACATGGTCGGACCCCTTAAAGGTGGGACCAAAAAGAATAAATACCTAATGATTATGGTCGACAAGTTCACAAAATGGATAGAGGAAAAGCCCGTCAAATCGGCCAAGTCCAGACCAGTGATCGACTTTATCTCTGGCGTGGTACACCATTACGGTGTCCTACAAAGTATAATAACAGATAATGGATCCAACTTCACATCCCAAGAGGTCAAACACTGGTGCGCAAAAATGGGCATAAATCTCGATTACGAATCATTCTATTATCCGTAGACCAATGGAAAATTCGAGCGACCAAACGGCCTCATTATGAGCGGCCTTAGGCCATGTTTGGTCCGGTCTCTTCATGAGTCCGACTTTCATTCGGTGTTGGAACTCGACTCCGTTTTATGGGGCTTATGCACCAACCCAAAAAGATCAACGAGATATACACTATTCTTCATTGTCAATGGGGCAGAGGCAGTCCTCCCCTTCAACATTATTTATGAGGCACCAAGGGTGCACATGTAGGAAGAAAAGGTGGCTGAGTTAGATCGGCAGGATGACTTGGACGCCTTAGAAGGAGAGAGCGACATAGCTTGGTCTCGCTCTTTTTTTACCAATAGTAAGCCCAACGTTACCAGAGTAGGGATGTCAGGGCAAAAGCATACAATGTAGGTGAACTCATCTTACGACTCCCAAAGAAGCAGAAGCATTAACTCAACCCCAAATGAGAGGTGGCCTTCATAATCGATGAAGTATTCACGGGAGGAGCCTACCGTCTTCGGAACCCGTCAGACAACCGCCTTGAACCGAACCCATGGAACGTAGCTCGTCTTCGGCGCTTTTACAGATAAACCGGTGTGGTCTAAATATTTCAGCATTTTTCTTTTTCCTTTTTCCTCCTATTTTCCTTTCCCCTCCCACTATGTTGTTTGGTCGGATTGAATTTTTCCCTTTTCTTCCCATGTTTGGTTCGACCGATATTGTACTAAGGTTATCGCCTTACACCATTAAGTGTTAAATCCGAACACATCACCTTGGGGCTTCTTCCCGAAGCCACCGCTTTTATATTATAAGAATTTATTTACACTTATCGTGTATACATGTTTCCTTTGTCACTTTCAAACCATCATATGCGTCAATTCGAACTAATACTTTGTCGATCTGGGTTGCCTCGCTCCTGTGTTTGCCCTCTACGTTCCCGATTGTTCGGCTAGAGGTTAAAGGAAGCACCTCTACGATTGTTATGAATGGGTCATCTAGATACGTACCTCAGACGGGTGCAGCCGAAAGCTAGCTATCTTACATAGACAATTGGTCGGCTGTGACGGAAGCACTTAATACGGTGATGGTAACCATCACCACTATTTGGGCTTCCTTCTTCTTAAAGGACCCTTAGCCGCATACAAGTAGTATGCGGACCCTACCTATAATCTTCGTAGAACCCCGAAGAAAGTTATCGATGGGGGTACTATTTTCCTCGAAAGATGTTTCTGATGCTAAGCAGTAATATAACATACCTCTCTGTGTGCTTTCTGTCCATTCGCACCACATGGACGGATTGCGTGGTTCCCTGAACACAATTCGCCCCTTTAGGGTGAGAAATTACGACGAACACTCCCGAGCTCTTCGCACGGGCGAGAGAAGCTGATCGCTGATTAGGACAAACTTTACAACACAGATAGAGTAACAACTTGATTGTTCATAAAAAATTATACAAAATTACACATTCGGCTGCTGGTCGACATTGTCAATTATTGCATCTAGGGAACAATCTTCTCGTGACAGACGGGCAGCAGGCATCACCTAGTTGTACACCAGGTGGAGTGGCACTTCGTGCCCATCCGATCCCACCGGACCAACCCAAGTCATACGCTCGGGATTAAATCCAGTGTAACGGGTACTGAGCATTGCCCATGCTTCCCGTGCTCCCTCCCGGCAAGCTGATGTCTTTCATAGCTCGAACCTACTTGGGCTTCCTTGCATGGATCGACTAGTTTGGTCATTCCTTACGGAGGTTGTTCGGCAGGCCATAGCCCCTTTACCATTCTTTTCATTTCTTTGTCAGCATGCTCGTGAAGGGCCGAAAGCTCTTTTAACATATTCCCCGGAAGGACCCGATCTTTTATTCAGGCCGCCCAGACAGGAGGCCTACATATGAGGCAAAGGCATGCTTATTTAACTTCCTTTATAGGAAGTACTTACTAAATATTGGAATCAAACTTACCAAACATGCCCTCTGAAGCTTTTGGTTTTCTTCGTGGGCCTGGGCCAATTCAGCTTTTAAATTCTCAATTTCTTTGCCCTGTCGCTTCTTTTCATCCTGGAGGCGGCGCACAACACGACAAACATCCTCATGCTAGGACTCGGCGTACCGCTGAGCTTCTCGGGCTTCATCTAGCTCCTTTGGCGTATGCCCTATGGATTCAGATGCTAAATAGAATCCTTACGTCAGCGTCAACATTTGCTAGAAATTAGTAGCACTGGTATACTCACCATGGGCCTCCCAGGTGAAGCTCTTCACTTGCTCCACCTCTGCCTTCACAGATTGTACCTGTGATTGTCTTTTAGCTCCTTGGCCAGTTGGTCGTTCTGTTGCTTCGAATCCTGCGTTAGCAGTATAACAACTTAAAGACCCTTAATTCGGTTGTTCCGAATCAACTTACAGCTCGGGGGCTACTGGGTTCACACGAGTGTCCAGACTCTTTCAAGCCGATTACTTACTTACAAACTGGCCGATATCATCTTCAGGGCCTCGCCGAACCCAGCTCGGGCTGCGCCGATGTGCGCATCCGCTATGCGTACGGTCCAAACTCTCGTTCGGAAAACACTGGGTGATGCAAGGCCTCCTGTCATCGCCGATGATTCATGGTGCTTCTTGCTTCCGATTTAGTGACAGACACATCATCACCAGAATTGGCGTGAGATGGATTGGCTGTAGGGGCCTCGGCAACAGGGTCAACCTGAGCTGTAGATCTGGAATTTTGAGCGCTGCCGGACACATTGGTGACCTCTTCGGTAGGGGAAGCCTGGGCTTTTCGCCTAAGTGTTTCGAGGAAAACTATCACAAGATTCTATTAATTGTATAAGTAAGTAGAGAGATGAACAAAATATCTTCGAGTTGAGTGAGCAGGCGAATTCGTCCTCATGGCCGGCCAAATGGTTGTGCCCCTATTGTCTTGTGATCCGGGTACTATTTTGGTCATCTGCGTATGGCGCACGGATCGATGACACTTGGGAGTAGGAGCCGACACGTTTGGGACACTGTTGGATGATTGCCTCTTGCGGGACGAGCTCTTCTTCTTCTTCTTGTTTGTTGCAGGAATAGAGAACGATTGGGGGTAATCGGCTATTATAGCCACCTGAGATCCGTTGAGGCTCTCTTGATATAAGACTCTGTCTTCAAATTTAGTTAGAAGGTCTTGGTGAAATCCCGGATATCCATCATGCAAATGGTTTTCGGGCTGGGGAGCCAGACAGTCGACTGCCTCGATAAAGCTCCTCCATTCCTACTCACGTAATATTAAAAGACTTCGGTCAAATAAAGAACAAAATTGAAACACCAAACTATGTTCGCAGAGGAGAAAGGCTTATGCATTCGATGGGATTGTGGCTTGAATACCATTCCTTGGTGGTACAATGAATAAAATCTTCTTGCTCTCCCTTATATAGATCGACAAGGGTAGCGGCCAGCGCCATTTGATTGGTAGGTCCCCATCTCCGGGAGCGAGTGGTGTCGCTTGTACCGTTGTAGCACCACAGGGGATGTATCCTCTGTTGGAGAGGCTGCACGCACCGGGTGATGGTGGCGGCCATGACATCGGGCATGGTTAGTTTGTGGTGGGTAAGCATCCGCATCTGGGCCGCCAAACATTGTACTTCAACATTGTCCTCTTGGGACAAACTCTTGGGCCGCCAGTTGTACCTCTTCATCAAAGGGGCTTCAGAGTATTCGGGCAGACCTATTCGACCTAGCTCGAATAGGGGGATGTGTTGAATATAAAACTACTCTGAAGTCCATTCTTTGGATTCCTTTGGCGTACCCACCGGATACCTCATTCCCACTATTCGGCATATTTCGGCTCCACCGACCTCCAAGATTGCCTTGTCCCGAGTTTGAGGGACAAGCCAGAAGTACTTCCTCCATAGCTTGAAATGCGCCTCACAGCCCAGGAACATCTTGGAGAAGGCTACAAAGCACGAGATGTGCAGGATTAGCTCGGGTTGAGATGGTGGAGTTGGATCCCATAGAATTCCAACAATCCCCTCACGAACGGGTGGATGGGAAATCCGAGGACCTGCAGAAGGAAGGGCACGAAGCATATGCATTCCCCCCTTTGAGGATTGGGGAAACGCTCCACGAAAACCTCGTTGTTGTAGGAAGTTAAACATGAGCGGGTCACCGCCAGATCCGAAGAAGGGAGATACTCCTGGGCCTCCAGATTGTGCAGCCACAAGAGCGATACAAAGCAGCTGGTCCAGTCCCAAGGGACGTGAGCCGTAGTGGCGTGCAGAAGAGCTGGAGACACTTGCCATGCTTTTGTGGATCTTCCCCTAGGAGTTTTTCCACTGGGGAGGAGGAGGATGTGGTCTAAACTGAGATCGTATTTACTTAATTGGGTGTAGCCTCCGTTGCGGAAGGGCAGCACTATAAAAAATCACTGAACCGATCGCCTCCCCACAATACGCGAGAATCGAGGAACACTGGCGGTTATTATAATGGACCTGGAGAGCCCATGACGCTTGGAATTTCACCAATAATAGGTCGGTTGCCGAATAAAAAGGAGTACGTGACTCGCCCTGCAAGATGAAGATTATGAAGATCATCCGGATATACATCAACGCTGAAGACTAGTCTGAGGGCTACTAAGGGAGTCTTGGATTTAGGGGTACTCGGGTAGCCGACCTATTTCCCACGGGCCGGGCTGTATGGGCCGCAAGGTGACTATTGGATGATCAAGGGCCCCGTTGCCAGGGTGGAGGCTTTGACAAGGCGTGGCGTGTTCTCCAAGATTGTTAGCTGTAGATAGGCGTGTTTATCTCTTCGGCATGTAACCGACCATGCGTAAACCCTAGGTACCCCTGGTGTCTATATAAACCGGAGGGTTTTACGTTGTAGCAACACAACAACTCATCTAGTCTTAGCTATTTGATCTCGACGTAGATCAACTCTGTAACCCCCATATCATCAATACAATCAATCAGGACGTTGAGTATTACCTCCACAGGAGGGCCCAAACCTATGTAAAACCTTGTCCCCTTTGTCTCCTGTAACCATTCCTTCTAGTTTCACAGCTCAGGACCCCCTACCCGAGTTCCGCCGGTTTTGACACCGACATTGGTGCTTTCATTGAGAGTCCCGCTACGAACAAAGAAGGAATCGATGGCTCACCTCATCACGAACAATGAGGTCGATATCCAGGGAACTCTTACCCCCGATCAGACTCTCACAGGCGGCGACATCGTGTCACATGCCGACCCGATCAGCCACCTTGGCTAGATCGGAAACTCCCCCACCCCGATCACAGAATCAGGTTCAGAATCTTAGAGTTCATCGCTGATTCACGGGGATTACTCATCCTTATGGAACCTTCGACCCTCGAGGAGGAGCCCGTAAGTCTCGACGCTTCGACGCCGAAGACATTGGGCTCCACCCCCAACGGTGTTGTCACCCCTGGGTGATCTAGCAGGATGTAGGGTATTACCTCCATAGGAGGGCCCGAACTTGGGTAAAACTTTGTCCCCTTCGTCTCCTATTACCATTGCTTCTAGTCTCACAGCTCGGGACCCCCTACATGAGATCCGCCAGTTTTGACACCGATAGATGGCATTCATCACGCAATAGTTATAACATAGGGTGACACAAAACTATCTCCAATTCATCAATGTAAAGTAGGCATGTATTCCATATATAGTCATACGTGCTTATCGAAAACAACTTGCATGACATCTTTTGTCCCACCCTCCCATGGTAGGAGGTCCTAATGGAAACAAACGGATATTAAGGCCTCCTTTTAATAGAGAACCGGACCAAAGCATTAGTACTTAGTGAATACATGAACTTCTAAAACTACGGTAATCACCAGAAAGAATCCCAGTTATTGTCACCCTGGGGGATGCGGATCATAACTCGTAATAGGTGTCTACAACTTGCAAGATAGGATCAAGAACACACACACACACACACACATATATATATATTCATGAAAACATAATAGGTTCAGATCTAAACTCATGGCACTCGGGCCCTAGTGACAAGCATTAAGCATAGCAAAGTCATAGCAACATCAATCTCAGAACATAGAGGATACTAGGGATCAAACCCTAACAAAACTGACTCGATTACATGATAAATCTCATCCAACCCATCACCGTCTAGCAATACTATGCTATAATTACTCATGACTAGCAAAGAGCATCATGGAATTGGTGATGAAGGATGGTTGGTGATGACGATGGGATCGATTTCCCCTATCCAGAGCCCGAAATGGACTCCATATTTGGTCTCCCGAGGAAGAATAGGAGGTGGCGGCGGCTCCGTATCGTGAAATGCGATGAACTCTTCTCTCTGATTTTTTTCTCCATGAATAGGAATATATAGGAGTGGAATTGAGGTCGGTGGAGCAATAGAGGGCCCACAAGCCTGCTAGGTGCGGCTAGGGGGTGGTCATGCCTGGCAAGCTTGCCACCCGTGGGTGGCCCCCCTCCGGTTGATTCTTTTGCCAATATTTTTTTATTAATTCTAAAATATTCTCCGTAAATTTTCAGGTCAATCCGAGAAAATTTATTTATGCACGAAAATAACACCAAGGCAATTATGTTGAAAACAACGTCAGTCTGGGTTAGTTTCATTCAAATCATGCAAATTAGAGTCCAAACGAGGGCAAAAGATTTGGAAAAGTAGATACGATGGAGACATATCAGGCCCGGCCAGGCGCATACCTCAGCTGTCGTTGGGCCGTCGGGATCACCAGGACGGTTCCAAGGGGTGAGGGGCTATAGAGCCACTGAGGCTCCTGAGTCGTGATGTTCAGGAGTCCCCCTTGACGTACCAGCAGCTCACATACCTTTCCTCATTGGCTTTACCTGGGAGGAGCGCGTGAAGACAAGGTTTCGTGGACCTAGGAAGGTGGCGTGTACCAGGCTTGGCCCGGTAGTAGCCCCCATGCAGCCCCCTAACGCGCACATCCCAGGGAAATGCTGCGAGACGAGGCCATGAGGAGCGTTCTTGAGGTTGGATGCAGCCGCAGGAGCGCCCTCGGTTGTTTATCCCGAGTGTGGAGCATAAGTGCTTCCATGTTGCATGGGCATAGTCATTGGTGGACCCTGTCGTCCGGCAGCACGGAACATGGGGCCTTCAGTTGGGCGTGGGAAGGAATCGCTGTGCATCCTCGGTGGGCTCCGGGCATGTACATCCCATTAAGTTCATACGTGTGGCTTGCATGGTACAACTCGGAGGCGTATCTCGGCGCACGCGAGGGCTCTACCTCAATGGCGGGTTGTGCCTGAATATTCTTGTGGAGAGCGCCGTCTGGAGTCTTGTAAATTTTGTGAAGCCTATCCCGAATGTGCTTCCAAGGGCCATCGCAAGAGAAGGCCAAGCACCAGTGGTCCCAGGAGGTGACGTGAAGGGTCCGGCCCGCTAGATAGATCTCAGCCACTGTATTTATCAACGCTGCAGGGACGGACCCGAGCACAGATGTCGTGCCCAGTCCCCTCATGAGGCGGTCGAAGGCAAGATCATTCGGGCACGGCAACATTCATGTCAGCGAAGAGTCGTGCAGGCAAGTTGAAATGTTTGGAAATAGATCACGTGCATGGAAAGCTACAGAAATATGCGTAAATGGGGTGACTACAGTGGTGTGCCCTGATCACCGGAGGATAATGCGGCCTAGTGGGCGCCCTCAAACGGAGTAAACAAAAAAGTTACCTGGCACAAACCAAAAATTCACCTTGTGGCTACGCCGCTGAAGAGTTGAAGTGGTCATCATAGTCTCACCTTGTGCCTCCATGCGTGATCCTCACAAGCCCGTCGCCTCCCGGGGCTCGGGACCTCCGCTTGGTCTGGGCGCATCCTCCAACTCCTCATTGCGCTATGCTCGATATGGCATGAGCATGGCCTGGGCGAGGCATTGGAACGTGGCGCCCGAGTTTATCAGGCCGAAGGCCATGCAGACATTGTTTCATGGATAGACCCCACCACGGACGTAGTTTCACAGGTACGCTTCGGCCAAAAGACGCCATGGGATGCCGCCCTATTGATCGCGAGCACTGACACACACGCGGTGCTTGTTGGCTGAGCTAACGATAGCCGCTGCACCTGGCGGTGCAGGGCAGCTCCCGCACCGCGTGGCCTGTGCTCCTGGCTTGGGCAGACGTATGCTAGAACGCACCTCCAGGTTGTTCCTAGATGCCACCCTCGTCCGACTGGTCAGGCTGGTAGCTTCCCTGATGGAAGCCCCCATGCCCGACCCGAGGGGTGTCCGAGTGCGCCTTCTTATGCGATGGTGGAAGGGGCCCCGGTTTTGGGCGCTGAGCCCGAGGCGCCATCCTTGGAGGTTCCATCCCCCTGGTGTCCTACGGGGAGAAGCTGCTTCTTCTTCTTGGGGGCTCCCTCACGAGGAACGGCGTCTCCTTCGTTGCCCGAGTGCTTGGCCATTTCTATTGGGTAGACACACTCAAGGGAGCAACCAACGTCCTTCTCCCCACAGGTGATGGTGATGACGCCAACACTCCTCGACATCTTGAGGATGTGTCAGCCATGGCGAGTCACCGCCATAAACTTAGTGATGGCTAGGTACCCAAGTATGGCGTTATACAGGTGGTGGATGTGGGTGACGTCGAATACGATGATCTCGATGTGATAGTTCTTGCGCCCGCCGAAGGTGATGGGCAGGCGCACTTACCCAATGGGGACGGTTGACCCGTCATTGACCCCTGAGAATGGCTTAGTCGGCATAAGCTGTTCGTATGACACTTGGAGCATCTTGAGGTCTCGATGGAGAGGACGTTGAGCCCTGCTCCACTATGAATGAAGGTCTTGGTGATGAGGACATTGCTGATGGTTGGCGTGGACAGCATGGGGAGTGTGCCCGCCATGGCTGAACACCGGAGCTCATCCTTCCCGTCGAGGGTGATCGTAGTCTGGGACCACTTGAGAGGGCGCATGGCTTAGTGCTTCGGGGGGCCGCGTAGACCTCACAAGTGAACTTCTTGAAGATGCGGTTTGATGATGGGGCTTGGGCGCTGCCCAAGATACAGGCTACTGCCCTGACCTCCTGCAAGCCCTCAGCCCCTCGTCCTGCCTGTCCTCTTCTTTCCTCCTGGGTGGTGGCGGTAATGGGGCTAGGCCGTCCTCACGAGGACGGACACAGCATGACCCCTCAGGAGGGTCATCGTGCCAGTTGTCCTCCCGAGGCTAGTCGCTCTAGTTGTCCTCCCGAGGCCGGTCTCTCCACTCCTGGTGTGGCTCCCAACTGTCCCAGCGGCCTCCGCCACATTCGGAGCCACGGTCACTGCGTCCCGGCCGCCGGCCGAAGTGCTCGTTGCGGAACACCTTGAGTTCCTTGCAATCAATGGTGTCATGGCTCTTGGTGTCATGGCTCTTGGTGTCATGGAAGATGCAGGACAGTCGTCCTCGTGAGGGTGGTTCCTCCCCTCGGCTGCGCTTCACCTCAGGCTCGGCCACAAGAACCGTGAGGGCCTTGAGCTTCACCTCCTTGGCCTTAGTATTCTTGTCCTCTGCCTCTGCCGCCGGAAGCTCGCGCTACGAGAGGCGGCCCTCCTCGGCTTTGGCGCACTTGTTTGCCAGGTTGAACATCTCTAATGCTGATCACAGTTCATCGTGGATGGCAACCTCTTCCTTCATCTTGAGGTCCCTCACACCATTGGAGAACACGGAGATGACGGCCTCATCCGACGCCCTCGGGATCTTGAGGCGGGAGATCATGAAGTATCGTATGAATTTGTGCAGGGTCTCTCTCTCCTGCTGCTTCACATGCCGCAGGTCGTTCACAGTGAGCGCACGGTCTCGGGTACCTAGAAAGTAGGTGACGAATTGCTTGCACAAGTCATCCCAGGAGGTGATAGAGCCCTTGGGGAGGTTGAGGAACTAGGAGAGCATGCTTCCCTTGAGTGCCATGGCAAACCAGCTCGCCATGACCCTGTCGTCGCCACCTACCGCATGGATGCTCAGCGAATAGAGATGTAGATACTCTGCGCGGTCTGGGTTGTTGTCATAGCGTGGGGGTAAGTCGGGCTTGAACTTGGGGGGCCACACGGTCGGAAGAAGCTCCGGAGCGATGGCATGACACCCCACTGGCTGAGTGACCGCCAGCGCTCGGCGGGGGCCTGGTCTTGATGTTCTATGGGGGCCTCTTCGAGGGGTGTCCGGTCATGATGTTGGTTTGGCGGCATGGGGAGCGCATACGCGTAGACACGTGGCCTCAGCACCACCTTGCAACTTACTTCATCTCTCGCTCTCGCCCGCGGCTCATGGGGCGGGTCACGCGGGCGTGCTTCACGCCTTGGCTCGGGGTCGACATCGTGTTGCGGAGGAAGGGGTTGGGCATCATGGGCCCTGTCGTCCTCCATTGAGGGTTGGGGCCGGAATGAGTAGGGGAGCGCTGAGGCGTCGCCGACGGCACTGATGATCTACGCGATGCGCCCGAGCCTGTCATCATGGCGGTCGGGAGCATGGCGGCAGCACAGCAGGGTGCTAACCATGGCGAGTGCTCCCGGCCCGTGCACCGGTTCGGGACGAGCGTGGGACGATGACCCGGTAGCTGGAACGATCAACGGAGTGGCGGTGTGGCCGTCGTGCTGTGGGGTGACCGGCTACAAGGAATCTTGTTGCTTGCGGGCCTCCAGGCCTGTGGCGGTATTGGCCATTGTAGAGGGGGACCGGAACGCGGCGGCGCGATCCACGCGCGTTGTCTAAGCGACATGTGCAGCCTAGCGCTCAGCACAAACCCGACAAGCGTTCGACATTAGAGCAGCAAAGCGGAGGAAGAGCACATCTTGAGGAAGACTTGGACATGCCCCCTACCTGGCACACTAAATGTCAGATTTCAGGCACCCTCAAACCCCAAGAAGTTCGAACACAGGGGCGTGTGTGAAGATCCCCTGCAGCCTCGCCCTACCTAGCTCGCTACTTGATGATTTCTATGATGAACTAGCATGAACACAAGGAAGCAAATGCACATGGTGATCTTCCTAGGTTTGGACAGTAGGAAGAGGACCCAGCGTACTATACATAGAGGATAGGCTGTGAAGCATAATACCCTACTCCTGCTTTGGTGGATTGCCTCACAATGAGGTTGGTCGATGAACTAGTACAGTGGTGCTTTGCCTCGTGGGAGGGCTTTGGTGGTGTCGCCTCTCTTTGGTTGCCTCTCTATTTTCTCTCCCCCTTCTACGATGCATCCTATCCTCTCTATATAGAACCCTGGGTTCTCTTCCCTTGGTGCAATGGTAGGAAGGGATCCCACAACGGAAAATTTTGAGGGGGAACACGAGTACATCTTTATCCTGATGAAAGTTGGTCTTTGCCTGCAAAGGAGTTGTCGATGATGCAAAGGTGGGCTGGGCGATGACATCCTTCCTACTGGCCTCGTGGTCGTGGTCTCGTTGCACCAAAAAGGAAACCTTTGGGGGACACATTGGGAACCCGCGTCTGTCGTCGCCCCCATTTGCACCAAAAGGGAAACTGTCCGCCTAGCGCACTGGCGCCTGCTTGTCCTGCCTCGCGTCATCCCTGGCATCTCGAGGCAAGGCACTGCATAGATCTCTCCGCCACTACGGAGGGGGCCAGAGGAGGCCTGTCCTTTTCTGGTCTCGATGATGTTCTTCCTCGTGACCCTAGGGCCCTCGCAAGGGCCTTGTTTTTGGGGGCAGTCTCGCCAGGCCGCGCTTGGCCAACAATGTGGGCCATGCCCTGGTCCACAGGCAGGCAGGTCTGGGTACCCACGATCCCAGAATGCCGACAAGATCCATAAAGAATGTTCACCCCAATTCATTTTATCATATGAATATAGCATGGCTCTGTACTCACCACATAAATACAGATGTTAAGAACCACAGTGTCAAGTCAGGCAATTGGATCATACTTTTTAACGCGCTTCAGCTGTTTTATTACTTGCGCAATATATGAGCTTGAACCATGGATATAGCATAAAGGCGGATTAGAATATGGTGGTAGGTTTCAAAGGGTTGAAAGTCAAGAATAAATTCTCACATTAAGTATGTGTATCAATAGGCTATGGAGATGCCTATCAACGTAGATCAATCCGAGGAGTAGGGATTGCCATTCAACGGATGCACTAGAGCTATAAGTGTATGAAATCTCAACTGAAGCAAAGTGGGTGTGCATCTAACTTGCTTACTCATGAAGACCTCAGGCATTTGAGCAAGCCCGTCAAAGGAATATACAAGCCAAGTTCTATAAAAAATTCTACTAGCATATGAATGTGACAAAACAAGAGACTCTCAATATGAAGAACATAATACCACTTTGAGGCACAAGTGTAGAATAACACGTAGTAGCACTGTCCCTTCTCTCTTTTCTCTCTTTTTTTCTTTTTCTTTTGTCTTCTTTTTTTATTTTCGTTTTCCTTTTTTTCTTTTCTTCTTCTTTTTTTGTTTTTCTATTATTTTTGGTCTGAAGCCTCTTCTCGACTTGTGGGGTAATCATTGACTCCATCGTCCTTTCCTCATTGAGACAGTGCCCTCAATAATGATGATCATCACACTTTTATTTACTTACAACTCGCTATGAAAAACTGACAGGATGATGTGACTCCATATGAATGCCTTTAGTAGTGTACTAGGATGTGACGTGACCTAGCATAGCAAAAGATATCAAAGAACGGACATGTCACACCCTGTTTTTGTATCACCTTGTTATGCTTAGATTTACAAAATTTGGAGCCAATTAAAACTTTTTCAGTGCTTGTGCTTGTTTGAACTGTTGCTTGTTTGCTTGTTTGGTTGTTGTGTATGGCACTCTAAGATTCTATCCTTCTCCATATTCATCTTTCTTGACCGAAACTTCTTGCCCAATGATCATGCCATGTGAGTAGTGCCCCAAAACTATTTCTATCAAATTTTATTTTGACCAAAAAGGATTTATTCAAATTTGGTTTTCAAAAACCACTAAGTTGAGGTTTGCACCGCAAGTCCTCAAATTGGGGGGACCCCTTTTTCCCCAAAGGATTTATTTGAAGCCTACTATATTTATGACTTCCCCAAAACCACCAAATATTATTTTAAAGATTATTTTAATATTTTATTTAAAGGCTTTTTCTTAAGACCAGAAATGTTTTTTCATAGGGAAAAATTATTTAAATTATTTGAAAATATTCAAGAAAATTTAGGGAAACTGAGTGGACATATATTCTCCATATATATGAGTTTCAACACATGGTCATGTTCAAAATAATCGGTAGAATCCCTCAAAACCCTTTCTGTCCAAATCAAGTTTTTGAAATATTTCTATAAGAAATATTTTCAATAAATTCAAAGAAAATTCCAGCAAGTTAACACTGTCATAGGTGATGATCTTGCAAAGTTCCATCTCAATCCAAGTAGATATGATTGATCAAACTATTACAAACCCCTCCCTGTCCAAATTCAAATTTGAGCAACTCTACATTGTGAAATTTCTTCCCTTGACGCCAAACTTTGTGGACATGATCTAACCACCAAATAATGATACTACACTGAGTGGTGCATCAAGGGGCTTAGCTTAGTATGACTAGATCTAGAGAAACTAGATTCTGTTGATTTCTAGGGTTTCACAAAGTTATATTATGAACTTTATTCAATCAAGCTCAAACTTGGTGATAAGGCCTAATTCTAATAACCATTTGACCTTGTAAATTCCTATGGAAGGCAAAGTCCATTTCCTTCCCCTAATCTCCATCAAACACCTTCTGGCCATTTCTAAAAACTGTTGTTTTCACCACTTCTACTCTTCCCCTTACTCTCAAATTTTTACCACAACCTCTTAGGGTTACCTGCTACTTCAAGTAAAACTTGTGTGGCCTTAGCTCAAATATGGGTGGGGTAAATTCCCCATTTTACCCTATGTTTCACCATGGCAGGAGCTTCCCCACTCCATTTCTTTTTTCACTAGCCTTCCCTAGCTCCTAGAGCATCTTCAGACCATCCAGGTGCTACTGGACAAGGTGGGGCACCCCAGAGCGCGCGAGCAACGACAATGTCGGACATATGCACGCTCTAGGGCGTGCTACACTGCACTCCCGCACTGTAGCCACCGCCCAATGGCCACCCTAACCACCTAGGGCCTCCCCTCGTGTCCCTTGAGACGCCCTCGACATCCGTGACATGCAACGCGGTCGGCCCCCTCCTCTCTCCTCCTCCTTCTCCCTCCTCTGTGCGTTCCCGACGCCGCCCGAGACGGGCAATGAGGGAGCTCGCACGTGCGGGGCCTCCCCTTCTCTCTCTCTCTCACTCCCCCTGGCCTAGACTAACCCCACGAGCACCCCACAAACATACTCTCTCCCTCCCATGGCCCCTGGCCTTGGCCCCGAGCTCGCCGGCGCACGGTAGCTCAGTGGACTCGCGCGGCCCTCTATTTAAGGCGCCTGGGCTCGTCTTTGTCTACCTCTAGCTCCCTCACCCTCCCAACTGACCACCCGATCGACCCAAGCAAGCTCCCAGGGTCCCAATCTTTGGGATCGAGCCAAAGATCGCCGCGGCGGCCCCGCCATCGATCTCACGCTGAGGCGCCCCTCCAGTCGCTCTTCTCTTCCAGTTGCTCCTCCCTCACCTCTCTGACCCATTTCCCCATTCACTTCGCTCGATTTGCAACACAATGAGGGCCCAGTGACGTCCTCCCAATTTCCCTCCGCACGGATACCTCATTGTCGGCGACCCCTTGCCCTTCAGCGCTTCCATCCACCTACAACCGACAGGCGGCGACGCCCTGAGCCCATCCCCGTGCTCACCACCCCTCGCCGTCACCGTTAGCCTCACTGGTGATCCCCGCCTCCCTTTGTCCAGAGGACAGAGACGAAACCGACAGATGGCCCGCGCTTGTCGGCCTCAGTCTCGCACGCCTCTCTCCTGCTCTCTCTCGCACCCGGGCCCCGCCCGTCAGGTTTGAACCTGGCGAGCGAGGGCGCACCGGTTCCCCTGGGGGGCTGACTGCTCCGGGTTGGCCCAGTTGCGGCCAGATGTGGCCCAGGGCACAGTGCCCCTTTTCCTTTTCATTTTCTGATAATTTTCCAGAAATTCCACAGACCTAAATAAAAATCCAATGCCGAATATTTTTCCACCATAAATCCTACAATATTCCATGGAATTTAATAGTGCCATTTGTGAAAAATGTTGTAAACTTTTTATACACTGTTTTGTTTTAAAATCTATTTTTGGCATCTTTTTGCCTCTGTTTATTAGTTTTGAAAAATGTTTTTGACAGTAAAAGCCTAGAAGATATTTTTATTATAGTTTTTAGTATTTCTCAGAATAGGGTAGCTTTTTAATAGTAGCTTTATGTGCTCTGTTTTTTGTGTGATGCTTATTATTATCGCTATTTGTCGCAACGATAGATTGCGCTATTGATGAGGGAGTTCGACCCGAAGACTTTGAAGACCTCGAAGACTTTGTTGAGCCAGGCAAGCAGCCCATTGACCATGTTAAGAAACCATTTTATTTGCATGTCATATGGCATTTTACTTTTGTTATATTTGATCATGTGATGTGGTGTCCACCTTGGTGGGATGCCCCAATACTTCTTGTTGATACTTGCAGCGTGCAGGGCCCTACCTCCTTATGAGGGTTGTGGGATGGGTGTAGATAGTAGGCTAGTAGATACTACGCAAGTGGGACCAAGATTTTGCATGGTGATGAAATGAAGGAATGATTTCATAGAATTTTCAAAAAAACCGTTGGGTGCCACTAATGCCCGAGGGAGTTGATGTTGAGTTGGGTGACCACTTGAGAAAGAACTGGTGTACCGGAGCAAGTGGGTGGGTGTGGTTTTCGAAAACGGATTGGTGTAAGTTGCGACCATTACTCAACCCTTACATGTGCAACCACGATACCCCTTATGGTACGGGGCTTTGTTGATTACTTTGGTGGGTACTGGCAAGGAGCCCGCATTACCAGTGGCAAGAGTGGCATGGTCACTCTCGATACGGGGTCATACCGGTATGGATGATCATGTGTTGTGTTCACAGGCACCGGGCACACCGTTGGTCCTTGCATGGATGTTACGACTAATGTACATCATGTGGTCTAGGTACCAATCGAGTGGACTCTTTGTTTAGAATCGCCAGGGGAAAGGCATTGTTCGGGTGCTTACCTCGGGTATGTAATATATCGTGAGTCGTGGATGACACGGTAGTTCCTCGAGTCTTGTGGGTAAAGTGTGCAACCTCTGGAGAGTGTAAAACTACTCTAGTAGCTGTGTCCAGAGTCAGGGACAGTTGGATGACCGCTCTTGTGCTATGTCCAAATGTTTCTAAAAAACTTGGTGTGTGTGGGTGTGTGTGGATGACACAGAGATGACACATGGGATAAGTCAGATGACTTGACGTGATGATTGAGCATGAGATGTTCAACTCCCTGTTTATGATGATATCCATAACTTGTTCATATGGGTATCTGCCAACTGTTGATGCATGCTTACCTAGCTACTTGATCATGTCATTGCATCCAAAATTAGCTTTCCGCAACATACATACTTAGTGCTATATCATGCATTACTATTACCTTGTTCCATGACATGGGTTGCTTCCGAGTACATTCAAAGTACTCATTGGCTTGCCACTAGTTATTTAATTGGCCAGGCATGTAAGAACAAGAGTACAATGAAGAGTTCGTTGGTGATGAACATGCAAACTAGGACGCTTTCCAGTCAGAATGCCTATATGTTTAAGGCAGATGGCAATGGGTTCACGCTTTTGATCAAGATTCCCGCTGCTTGTTCTGTTTAAGTGTTTGGCCCTTGTGACCCTATTTATGTAAGACTGGACCTCCATGGTCTTTATTTGTGTAAGACGCTAAATGTGGATGTAAGACTCTTGTTATTCAGCTTCTGTGTGTTGAGTGAGCATTGATCTCTGGGATCACCGTACACGAGCATTCGGTGATCACGATTTATGAGTCCGGGTCTCCACATAGTTGGTATCAGATCCATCCTGACTGTAGGAAGCCCTTAGTTAGCATGGACGTTAGTTAGGATAAAACCATTTTCAAAACTATACCTAGCACCTATACTTAGGAATTCTATACTATTTACCTCTTCTATTCTTCACACAACACTCTGCTGACTCTCCTCCCTTTAAACCTTTGTAGATGGCCATCTTACCCGAAGCCTTCCTGACATCCGACTTTCCCTTACTCCTTGGGGATAGCCTTGAGAAGTGCCAGTTTCGCCAACCACCTATTTTCCTCTACCACAAGCATTGGGTCGATGCTGTCATGAAGGAGTACCACGTGGATGTGGTAGTGAAGGCAAACGACTCCCCGACCAGTTGGTTCTTTGTAGGACCATAGATGGAGACCATAGTACTCGTAGTCGAGTTAGCTGCACCAAGGCACTCCTACACCTTCGGGATACCATTCCAGAGATGGCTAAGGAGCCGGCTACTCGCTACCTTCCCTTCAAAAAGAATGATCTTGGTGAGAGTTGGACATTGGTTCCGTCCCAGGAGGATGGCACACCACTTAGGTTCCAAACCTACTTCAGCCTCTCCGCTGATAGTCTAATTCACCACTTGATTAAGGAGTCTGTGAAGCTCCACAAGGAACTTCACCACACCCGAGAGCTACTTCGGCAAGACAAGACGAAGCCAGACAAGATCAAGAAGGATGGATCCCCAAGGGATGACCAACCGTCCCTTATCGAAGAGAAGCACCCCCAGCTAGAGATGCACCTACACGTCGTCATCGCATGAGTGTGAAGGAGTACCGTAAGCTCTTCACCGGCCCACCAACGAAGCATCGTCGGGATGGACCTCCTCGTTCCCTGACCCTTTAGACCGAGAATGACGCCCGTTCAAATGATGAATAGGAGGAAGACCCAGAGGAGCGCGACTACTAGACCAAGCACTCCACCACCTGAGTCCGAGAACCCCTATTGTAGGATCAGCCATGTACCCCTCATGCGAAATCGAGTCCGTGTAATTGCTCGTATGAAACCATGTGTGCTTGTTTATTTTTTTGTTGTTTGTGTTCCGATGCAAGTCACATTTTTGCTTTAGGCAACATGTAAGCGACTCCATCATCTATCTTATCTTAATATATGTGTTGTTCCTTCGACCTTTGTTTCAACACACCTGCACTCGACCAACCCCCTTAGGCGCGCTTTTCCATTGTTGCTTTTCCTCTCGTCTATCCGAGTTGTTTGACTTGGCTGTTCCAAACAGGATAGTGACTGCTACCTACAACAGATCCTTCGCCAACCGTGAAGCCGGCAACTCAAGCCAGCAACAGGGAGCTGGTGGGACTGCTCACACTGGAGGACACCAGGAGCAGCCACAAGGCGACATTCCCCGCCACCACCTCCATCCGAGAACATGACCATAGCTCAGTTTCTCCAAGTTTTCCGCAAGGAATGCCAAGCCAACAATGCTGCTATTCAGCAGATGGCTCATGCCCTTGTGAACAACCAGCAATAAGGCAGGAACCGCAATGGCCGCTCCACTCTGTCTAAGTTCATGAGGAATTCGCCGCCAACCTTCACCGAGACTGCTGAGCCCTTGGATGCTGACGATTGGATCCGCACCATCGAGGATCTCCTTGCACTGGTCAATTGCAATGCGGACCGTCAGAACATGTTTTATGCCTCTGACTACCTCGAAGGTACCACCCGAGCTTGAAGGGATGGATTCAAGGTCATGCAAGGCGATCGTGTGATCACTTGGGATAACATCAAGGAAGGATTCCGCACCACCCACATTCCTTCTGGGATCATGGCTATCAAGAAGACAGAATTCCGAGCGCTGAAGCAAGGAAGTGGCTCTGTCAAGGAGTGCCTGCAGAAGTCTAACCTGGTGTCAAGGTATGCACCTGAAGATGTCAACAAGGAGGCTGCCGAGAAGGAACGTTTCACGGAAGGACTTTTGCAGAACCTGCAGTATCAGCTCATCGTTTGCAACTGCCGCACTTTCTTCAACCTCGTAAAAAAGGCCCTTATGCTGGAATTTAAGCTTCATGACATAGATGACACTCGCAAGCGCAAGATGATCAGCAAGGGTAGATCTAGCAACCAGAAGCCTCGCCCCTGGCAGCCAGCCCCAGCCAAGCCAACCTACCAGCCGCAGCAGGCTAGACCTCCTGCACCTCGACCGGGCTACCAGCCTCAGTGGTATGCCAATCCCAGGCCAACTTACAACAACCCCAATAACAACAACGGTGACAGAAACTACAACAACAACCCTGGGCAAGTCGCTTGTTTTGGATGTGGTCAGCCAGGACACATCTCTAGGCTGTGTCCCAACAAGAAGCCAGATGCACCACACCCCAACGCACCAAACCAAGGTCAAGGCCGTGGGGCACCCCCAAGGAACCCCGCTCCCCACAACCAGCCCAACAATGGCAAGGGATGTGTGAATCACGTCACCGCAGAGGAAGGTCTGGAAGACCCGAACGTCATACTGGGTACGTTCCTCATCAACTCAACCCCAGCAACAGTACTGTTTGATGGTGGAGCTTCGTATTATTTTGTCACCCAAAGGTTTGCACCAGAGAAGGGCATGAAGCTTACACCCCTGAGTAGTCGTTTGTTAATTCAAACCTTGGGATCAGTTATGAAGTCTGGGATAGGTTGTAAAGGGGTGGAGATTAACATCAACGGGGTAGATTTTCTAGCAGACATCATCATCCTGTAGTCAGAAGGCTTGGATGTGATCCTAGGCATGGAATAGTTAACCAAGCACCAAGGCTTGTTAGACTGTGCCAAGAGGATTGTTACCCTGACCAATAGCCAAGGAGTGGAAGTCAAGTATGTTCCCAACCCTGCCTCCACTCAAGCCCCTCAGGCTAATTGTCTATCAGGAATTGAGTTGGATCAAGTGCTAGTGGTATGTGAATACCCGGATGTATTTCCTGATGAGCTGCCAGGAATACCTCCCGAGCGTGACATTGGATGCCCAGATCAAGGCCCATCTATAAGAAGCCCCATAGGATTGGATCCGAAGAGTTGGCTAAATTGAAGAAGCAACTAGCAGAGCAGCTCAGAAAAGGATTCATTCACCCGAGTGCCTCTCCATGGGGATCGCTTGTTCTATTTGTATCAAAGAGGTACGGGACTATCAGACTCTGTGTCGATTACTGTTTTCTCAATGAAGTCACAATAAAGAACAAGTACCCACTCCCCAAGATTGAGGACCTGTTTGATCAGGTGAAGGGATCCCAGGTGTTTTCCAACATTTACCATAGGTCAGGGTACTATTAGCTGAAGATCAGACCACAAGACATTTCGAAGATGGCATTTGTAACCTAGTATGGCCTGTATGATTACACGGTCATGTCATTTGGGTTAACCAATGCCCCTTCCTACTTCATGTACCTCATGAATAAAGTCTTCATGGAGTACTTGCATAAGTTCTTTGTGGTCTTCATTGATGACATACTCATCTTCTCCAAGTCTGAAGAAGAGCATGAGAAACACTTGAGATTGGTCCTAGATAAGCTTCAAGAGCACCAGCTTTATGCCAAGTTCAGCAAGTGTGAATTCTGGCTGCATGGAGTTGGATTCTTTGGTCATGTGTTGATTGCAAAAGGATTATCAGTGGATCCTACCAAGATTGAAGCCATGACTGAATGGCAATCCCCAACCACCGTGATGGAAGTCAGGAGCTTCCTTGGACTCGTGGGATGTTACAGCAAGTTCGTGGAAGGGTTCTCGAGCATTACCCGACCCATGACCCAGCTTTTGAAGAAGGAGAAGAAGTTCGAATGGACAGCTAAGTGCGAGGAAAGCTTCCAAGAGCTCAAGAAGAGGTTGACCACAACCCTAGTTTTGGCCACCCCCGATATTCACAAGGAGTTTGTGATATATTGTGATGCATCGAGAATCAGGCTTGGAGGTGTTCTCATGCAAGAAGGCAGAGTCAGAGCATATCTATTGTGACAGCTACATCCTCATGAAGAGAACTACGCTACTCATGATCTTGAGTTGGCAGTCGTGGTTCATGCCTTGAAAACATGGCGACATTACCTTCTGGGGAAGCGATGCAAGATATGCACAGACCACAAGAGTTTGAAGTATATTTTCACCCAAAGGGAATTGAACATGAGGCAGCGAAGATGGTTGGAGTTGATCAAGGATTATGACCTCAGTGTTCAATACCACCCCGGAAAGGCCAACATGGTAGCAGACGCCTTAAGCAGAAAGGTTTGTTCCTTGAATGCCATGATTAAGGAAATGCTACCTGCCCTATATGAAGAGGTTGAAAGCTTTGACTTGGAACTAGTTGCACCCAGATTCCTCGCCAACCTCGAAGCAAATCCTACCTTGATGGATGATATCAAAAAAGCTCAGAAGGGACACGAGAGCATTCAAGGCATCAAGAGAAAGATCAAGGCAGGAAAGGCCCCAGGATTCTCAGTAGATGAACAAGGAGTTGTATGGTTTGGGAATCGCATCTGCGTACCCAATAAAGAGGAGCTCAAGAACCTGGTCTTGCAAGAAGCTTAGGACACTCGATACTCCATCCATCCTGGAGGAACCAAGATGTATCAAGACCTCAAGGCAAAATTCTGGTGGCATGGCATGAAACGGGAGATAGGCACGTTCGTCACTAAGTGTGGCGTATGCCAGAGAGTCAAAGCAGAGCATCATCGACTCGCTAGACTATTGCATTCTCTCAAAGTGCCTAAATGGAAGTGGGATAAAGTTGGAATGGACTTCATCACCGGTTTACCAAGGTCAAGTAAAGGACATGATTCCATTTGGGTTATTGTCGATCACATGACCAAAGTAGCCAACTTCATTCGTGTTAAGACAACCTACAATGGGAACCAATTGGCCAACCTCTACATCAACCAGATTGTAAGCCTCCACGGAGTTCCTAAGGACATTGTATTGGACCGAGGAACCCAGTTCACCTCAACATTTTGGAATAGGTTCCAAGAAGCTTTGGGACCCAAGCTCTCTTTCAGCACTGCTTTTCACCCTCAAACCGATGGATAGATGGAACGAGTAAATCAGATACTCAAATACATGCTCTGTGCCTGCGTTTTGGCGTATGGAGCCAAGTGGGAAGATTGCCTACCATTCGCCGAGTTCTCCTACAAAAACAGCTATCAGTCAAGCCTTCATATAGCACCATTTGTGGTGTTGTATTGACACAAGTGTCGTACTCCCCTCAACTGGCCGGACACCAGAAAGGGCTAGTCTTTGGCCAAGATATCCTCCGCGAAGCAGAAGAACAAATTCAACTTGTCCGAGAGAGACTCGAGACCGCCAAGACTAGGAAGAAGAGCTACGCCGACTCTCACCATCGGGACATGAGTTTCCGTGTTGGAGACCATGTTTACCTCCATGTCACGCCTCTCAAAGGAACCAAGCGATTCCATGTCAAGGGAAAACTTGCACCAAGGTTTATCGGCCCCTTCAAGATCACCAACAGGAGAGGAGAAGTTCCCTATCAGCTATCAACGTGTTTCTTGCATCACATCTACGGAAGTGTCTCCAAGTTCCCAACCGCCCCGACCTCTACAAGGACATCGACCATCAAGCCATCGATCTTCAGCTTGAGGTAGAACGTTGCACCATAAGCCGCACCATCAAGCACTTCAAGGTCCAATGGAGCAACCACACTGAAGCTGAAGCAACCTGGGAGCATGAAGACTATCTTGGATCTGAGTTCCCTTGTCATTTTAGCGCTTAGCCTAGGAATCTCGTGGACGAGATTCTTGTAAGGGGAGTAGGTCTGTCACTCCATGTGTTTGTATCACCTTGTTATGCTTGGATTTACAAAATTTGGAGCCAATTAAAACTTTTTCAGTGCTTGTGCTTGTTTGAATTGTTGCTTGATTGCTTGTTTAGTTGTTGTGTATGCCACTCTTAGATTCTATCCCTCTCCATATTGATCTTTCTTGACCCAAACTTCTTGCCCAATGATCATGCCATGTGAGTAGTGCCCCAAAACTATTTCTATCAAATTTTATTTTGACCAAAAAGGATTTATTCAAATTTGATTTTCAAAAACCACTAAGTTGAGGTTTGCACTTCAAGTCCTCAAATTGGGTGGACCCCTTTTTCCCCAAAGGATTTATTTGAAGCCTACTATATTTATGACTTCCCCAAAACCACCAAATATTATTTTAAAGATTATTTTAATATTTTATTTAAAGGCTTTTTCTTAAGACCAGAAATGTTTTTTCATAGGGAAAAATTATTTAAATTATTTGAAAATATTCGAGAAAATTTAGGGAAACTGAGTGGACATATATTCTCCATATATATGAGTTTCAACACATGGTCATGCTCAAAATAATCGGTAGAACCCCTCAAAATCCTTTTTGTCCAAATCAAGTTTTTGAAATATTTTTATAAGAAATATTCTCAATAAATTCCAAGAAAATTTAGGCAAGTCAACACTGTCATAGGTGATGATCTTGCAAAGTTCCATCTCAATCCAAGTTGATATGATTCATCAAACTATTCCAAACCCCTCCCCGTCTAGATTCAAATTTGAGAAAATCTACATTGTGAAGTTTATTCCCTTGACCCCAAACTTTGTGGACATGTTCTAACCAGCAAATAATGATGCTACACTAAGTGGTGCGTAAAGGGGATTAGCTTAGCATGACTAGATCTACCAAAACTAGATTTTGTTGATTTCTAGGGCTTTACAAAGTTACATTATGAACTTTATTCAATCAAGATCAAACTTGGTGATAAGGCCTAATTCTAATCACCATTTGACCCTGTTTATTCCTATGGCAGGCAAAGTTTATTTGCTTGCCCTAACTCCATCAAACACCTTTTGGCCATTTCTAAAAACTGTTGTTTTCACCACTTCTACTCTTCCCCTTACTCTCAAATTTTTACCACAACCTCTCAGGGTTGCCTGCTACTTCCAGTAAAACTTGTGTGGCCTCAGCTCAATAATGGGTGGGGTAAAACCCCCATTTTACCCTCTGTTTCACCATGACAGGAGCTTCCCACACTCCATTTCTTTTCTCCCTAGCCTTCCCTAGCTCCTAGAGCATCTTCAGACCATCCAGGTGCTACTGGACAAGGTGGGGTACACCAGAGCGCGCGGGCAATGGAAATGCCGTCCATATGCATGCTATGGGGCGCACTATAGTGCGCTACGACACTGTAGCCGCCGCCCAATGGCCGCCCCCGACCACATAGGCCCTCCCCCTTGTGTCCCCCCAGACGCCCTCGGCGTCCGTGACACTCAACGCGGTCAGGCCCCTCCTCTCTCCTCCTCCGCGCGTGCCGGACGCCGCCTGAGCCGGCCAACGAGGGAGCTCGCACATGCGCGCCTCCCCTCCTCTCTCTCACTCACTCCCCTGGCCTAGACTAACCCCACGAGCACCCCAGAGACGTCCTCTCTCCCTCCCACGGCCCCTGGCCTCGGCCCCGAGCTCGCCGGCGCACTGTAGCTCGGTGGACTCGTGCACCCCCTCTATTTAAGGCGCCCGGGATCGTTTATATCCTCCTCTAGCTCCCTCACCCTCTTAACTGACGACCCGATCGACCTAAGCAAGCTCCCGGGGTCCCAATGATCGGGATCTAGCCGAAGATCGCCATGGTGATCCCGCCGTCGATCTCACGATGAGGTGCCCCTCCGGGCCCCCTTCTCCTCCAATTGCTCCTCCCTCACCTCTCTAACCAATTACTCCATCCTCTCCGCTCGATTTTAGCACAAGGAGGGCCCGATGACGTCGTCCCGATTTCCCTCCGCCGTGGATACCTCGTCGCTGGTGACCCCTTGCCCTCCGGCGCTCCCATCCACCTCCACCCGACAGGCAGCGACGCCCTAAGCCCATCCCCGTGCTCACCACCCCTCTCCATTGCCGTTAGCCTTGCCGGTGAGCCCCGCCTCCCTCTATCCAGAGGAGGGAGATAAACCTGACAGGTCCCCCCACCCGTCGGCCTCGGTCACGCCCGCCTCTCTCCTGGTCTCTCAGGCACCCGGGCCCCGCCCGTCAGGTTTGAACCTAGCGAGTGCTGTTGTTGATCATTATTACCAGAGTCCGGCTGCTCTCCCTAGTGATTATCCTGACCCGGATGACCGGATGTTGAACCACCAGAACCAAATCCGGCTCCTGACCCGCCATGTCCTGGGGCCGCCTGGCGGGCCGCCACCACGATGGTTAGGTTGTGTGACATACTGCTTGAACTTCTGCATAAAAGAACAACTCTCCTATGTATGATTTGCCAGCCTATCAGGCAAACAGTGATTCGGACAAGGTCGCTTAAGCAACTCTTCCATGTTCGAGGAAAAATTATCCCTGCCCGAGGGCGGTCCAAACCTCCTATTGCCTTTGGGATGATTCTGCTCGGCATTTGTGTTGGCCACCAGCTCTGATCCTGCTTCTGGATTCTTGTGCTTACTATGGCTACCATTGTTCACCGCACCCTTGCCTTGGTTGCCCTTCTTGCCTTGACTAGCCTTTTCCTCATCAGAACCCGAATCCTTTATGTTGTCTGAGTTGGCGTATTTCGTGAGAGCCGTCATGAGCTCTCCCATGTCCTGACACGTACGCTTGAGCCGGCCAAGTTTCTACTTTAGAGGAATAAAGTGGCAGTTCTTCTCTAAGATCAACACCGCTTGAGCCACCGTGATCTTCTCTGATGAGTGAATAATTGTCGAGACCCGCCGTACCCAATGATGGGCCGACTCGCTCTCCTGTTGGATGCAGTGATCAAGATCCACAATAGTCATAGGCTACTTGCACGTCCCTTGAAACTTTTTAATGAATCGATCCATGAGCTATGCCCATGAATTGATGGTATTAGGTGGTAACCCCTTTAGCCATGTACGTGTCGGGCCTTCAAGCTTCATGACGAAATACTTGGCACAAACCGCCTCACTAACATCCAGCATCTCCATGGCCAGTTCATAGATTTCCACCCAGGCCTCTAGGGGTAAATCAGCGGTGTAATTTGGGACCTTGCGGGGACATTTGAAGTCTTTCGGCAACCGCTCACTCCGGAGAGCCGGTGCTAGACACGGCAGCCCTCCCGTCCTGGGGGTTACTCCTACCCCTATAGAAACGGAAGGCCTGGGCTCTTGGTAAGCCGGCCTAGCTGGCGCCTCTTGCGGGCTTCCCGCAGTTTTTACACATGCATGTGTATCTCTTCGCGGTTTGTGACCCGTTGGAATCTCTGTGTGATGGTTGCTTCTGGAACCTGCTGGTGACTCGTAGCGCCGACTAAAACTACGGCTAGGAAGAGGGGTTGAATGGACGCACCTCCGGCTATGAGCGTATCTCTCCTACTGGGCCATGGCCGTCTGCAAGTACCCGATGGCGTTCCGCACATCCTCTGCAAAGGGTGCTTCATCCGAGATAGGGATCGTCTCAAGCCGGGTGGCAACTGCTACCATATTCTCGTCCGGGTTAGAATAATGACCCGCCGGCGTTGGAAAGCCCCTAGGTGAAGCTTGGTTACGTTGGGCCGGATGAGTCACTGGCCGTTCCGTTGGGTGGCTCTCGAGAGTGCCTGCGGCTCGCCCCACGCTAGGGGTATTAAAGAGGTTTCTCACTTCATAACGCTCTGGTAGACAGGACTAATGCCTCCTCCAGTGTACCGCCATTGCTGACATTTGCTCCGGCCCTAGACAGAAAGAATCTGTCTTGATATGTTCTGCCTCTTCTTCCATGTGGACCTTCAGCTCAGCCATCCTTTGTCGTTCCTCTGCCATCCGACCCTTGATCCTTGCAATCTCTAGATTCCGAGCTGCTTGATTATTTGGTGTGACTTCAGTGGCCATGAGAGCCACAAGTTCATCCATCGGCTCCACGAGAACTTGAGCCGGCGGCGGCAGGTTATCACCCGAAATGGCGGCTCCCGCGGCTGCGTTACTTGTGGCTGGGGATGATCCCGCCATGAACACCGCCGCATGAACCGGAGGTACCATAACATCCGACTCAAAGCCATCCGACTCAGGGTATGCATCGTCGTAGCCCCCAAGGCCACCGTTGCGGAGCTGGTACACTGATTTTGTTTCTCCACTTGAAGATTCATCTTCTGAATAAACAAGGGTTTCCTGTGACCCAGATGCTTCCAGATCCATACCTTGAGTGAAGCCTACAGAGACATGCCTCTGACCCGGATTGGCGCGGACAGGCCGCAAGTTACTTGAAGATTGGAGACACTGAGCCAGTTCGACGATGTTGGTGCGGACGTCCAACCCGGGTGTAGATTCATCATCCTTTCCAATGAAAACATGGATCCCACCGAATGGAACCCGGAATCCATACTCCACGGACTCAACATCAAGCCCCCAGCCGGCATCATCGATGTATAACCGGCTGCGGCGGATCTTGCTCATCCTTCCGACTACGTATCCTTCGAGCCCTAGGAGAGAGCCTTTTGAAAACTCAACACCACCATGCGCAAGCCCCACGGTGGGCGCCAACTATCGTGGATTTTTCACGGCAGATGTCTGGGTGAACGGACTTGGATTCGACGCCATCGCTAATGTCATGGACTCAAAGGGGTTGATTGGGACGAAGGACACGAGTTTACCCAGGTTCGGCCCCTCAAGTCGAGGTAATAGCATACGTCTTGCTTGTTCTTGTATTGCTTGTTGTATCGATTACAAAGGAGCTATAGCTTGACCTAGTTCTCGATAACCTGATCTCTAAGTCGCCCCGGGTCTGCCTTCATATAGGAGGTCAGGACCACGGGTCCTTACAATTGTCTAATCGAGTCTCATTGTCTATCCGAGTCTTCCTCTATCTTCTTGTCCAAGCTGTCCTCGAGCAGCTTAGACGCCCAGCTCTTCTCCGTCCGGGCCACCTTGTGGCCCACACCTTGAGCCGCTTATCTTCCTGGGCCGTAGACTTTATGGCTCACCCTTGGTCGAGCTCACGAGCCATGAAAATGACCCGAAGCCTTAATGGCGGGTCATATTGCGGGGTTATATCCCCAACACCACGCAAATTACCGTCACTAATTATTAACTCTCAAAAAAATATAAGTGAAGAATGAGAGTGCAATTATTTCTATAAAATATGTACGCCATCATGTTCTAAAATATATAAGTTAAGTACTATACCAACTGCTAAGCAGTAAGCACATAAAGTATTTTAACAAATCATGGTGATAGTGTGTCTCTATCAAATAGGTGTGTCCAGCAAACAATGATCATGTAAAAATAAAAACAAAAATCAAAATAATCCAACTACGCTCCAAGTAAAACTCATATCATGTAAAAATATAGCTCCAAGTGACAAACTGATGGATTGAGACGAAAGAGGTGATGCCTTCCAGGACATCCCCATGCTTAGACGATTGAGTCTTCCTATAATATTACCGTAGGGCACCTCGGGCATCCCCAAGCCTAGGCTCTTTCCACTCCTTATTCCTCCGTCCATCGCGTTAACACAGAAAACTTGAGAACTTCAGCACACAAAACTCAACCAAAACTTTGTGCGATCCGTTAGTATATTAAACATATAAAATAATTTAGGTACTGTTATAAATTGATTCTTATTTCATTATTGCATAAAGTACTATATTAAAAAATTTCTATGACTTATACCCCCAATACAATCCATGCCATCATCAAAAAAGGCAAACTATGCAAGCAAAAACAGAATTTGTCTAAAACAGTACAGTCTATATTGATATGTAAAGAAACCATACTTCTATAACTCTAACACTTCTGAAAAAATAGTAAAATCCGAGGAATTTCTATAGAAATACTATGATCATTACAAAAAAAAATTAAACACAAAAACATGATCATTAAAGTATCAATAACCATGTTATCAAAAACAAGAAGAAAGTAAATAATCAAAATCAAAGATAACTATTGGGTTGCCTCCGAACTAGCGCTATTGATTTATGCCCCTGGCTAGGCATAATGCATATCATGAAGTGATGTCGTCTTTGACACTCTACCCATAAATAGATCTCATTATAGATTAATAAGGTGGTTTCATCATATTTCTAGGTAAGTGTTCCATCCCTTTATTTAATGGAAATTGGAACCTTATGTTTCCTTCTTTCATATCAAGAATTGCACCTATAGTCCGTAAGAAAGGTCTTCCAAGTATTATTGGACAAGTAGGATTGCATTCAATATCAAGAACAATTAAATCTAGATGCACAAGATTTGTATTTTCAATAATATTCATATCATTTATTCTACCTAAGTGTTTCTTAATGGTAGAATACACAAGATGCAAGTTGAGGGAACAATCTTGAATATTAGTGAGACCAAGCACATCACATAAAGATTTAGGTATAATTGAAACACTAACACCAAGGTCACACAAGGCATTGCATTAAGATTCTTTAAGATATATTTTAATAGCAGGTTAACATTCATCATGCAATTTTCTAGTAATAGAAACTTCTAGCTCAAGTTTCTCATCATAGGCTTTTACCATCGCTTCTACTATGTGTTGAGTACAAGCTTTATTTTGTTCATAAGCATTGGGTGAAATAATAATGGATCACAGCAATGGAATACATTATATTAAACAAAATTCATCATAATTAAAATCCTTTTGATCCAAGATAGTGGGCACATCACTAGATAAAGTTTTGACCTCTCCAAACCCACTTTTTCAGTTATAGCATTAGAATCATCACCGACCAAGCAACTGGGATGCTCTCTACCTAGAGTTGACTCATCTATTGTATAATTTATTTTAATATTAGTAAACAAATAATCAATAGGATAAGTACCAATCATTTTAAGATCTTCATCATGCTTCTGGTAAAACCAGGTGGAAGATCCTTTTCTAGGAATTCCCACTTAGCTTTCAGCTTAGCGGTCCTCTCCCTACTTTCATTCATAGATACTTGGGTAGATTTAATAGTATAATTAAAGTCATTCTTTGTTCGAAATTTTTAATTTTTATGAGTTTCCACGTCAAGGGCAATCACATCCATGTTTCTAGCCAAATCATGAATTTTATGCAACTTTTCATCTACCATTGTATTGAAAACATTTTGAGAATTAATAAATTCCTTGATTGTTTTCTCAAGATAAAAGGATAACATGTTATTATTGGGAGAAGTATGTCAATAAGAATTTCCATAAGAGTTTCCATAATTATTGGAGGAGTTACTGGGTACAGTCTAGCATTGAAATTTCCTCTATAGGCATTGTTGTTGAAATTGTTTGGCGAGATAAAGTTCACATCACTAGAATCATTATTTTGCTCAATCAAGGTAGGAAATGGCATATCATTGGGATCAACATGAGCATTTTTATTAGCAACCATATTAATAAGAGCATCCACTTTTTCACTCAAAGTAGTGATTTCCTCCATAGAGTTTACCTTCATACTAGTTGGAGCTCTTTTGGTGTGCCCTTGAGAGTAGTTTTTCATGATGTTGTCCAGAAGTCTGGTGGACTATCCTAAGGTAAAATCTATGAAGGTACCGCCTACAGCATAATCTAGAATATTTCGAGACACAAAGTTTAGTCAAACATAGAAATTTTGGACAATCATCTACAAGTTTAAGCCATGTGTTGGGCAATTTCTAATCATCAATTTCATCCTCTCCCAAGCTTGTGCAACATGTTAATAGTCATGCTATTTAAAATTCATTATTATTTTCTAAGGGATATGATCTTAGCAGGAGGAAAATAATTGGCAATAAAAGCATCTTTACACTTATCCCATTTTCCAATACTATTACGTGGTAAAGATGAAACCCAAGCCTTAGATTTATCTCGTAGTGAAAAGGAAATACATTTAATTTGACTACATCATTATCCATATCCTTTTTGTTTTGCATATCAAATAATTTTACAAAGGTATTAAGATGAGGAGCGCAATCCTCATTAGGACTTCCCGAAAATTCTTCTTTCATCACAATATTCAACAATGCAGCATTAATATCATAAAAATACACACTAGTTGAGGGTGATATAGGAGTACTAATGACATAATTGTCATTAATATTTGTGAAGTCACACAACTTAGTAGTATCTTGATATATGATGATTGAGCAAGCAAAGTAACATGCAGACAAGTAAACTAGCAAGTATGACAAGCAAAGAAGTAAACTAGTAACTACTAAACCTAATTTTTTTTATTTTCATGAATAAAGAAAACTATAACAGCCAATGAAAATAAGAACAAGTGAATGATAATTTGTCTAAAGATACTTGATAGTAGGTTGATGATACTCCCCGACAACGGCACCAGAAATCATTCGTGATACTTGTGATCTGCATTGGGTTGTCCATGAAGAGGAACAGGTGATGCGGGACAATATATGTAAGTATTTTCCTCAGTTAAAAACCAAATTTTATCAAACCAATACGAGTAACAACCAACCCCTGTCTTCAGCAGCTAAACAAAAAAGAGCAAACACTTGCACCCAACGCGGGCAAGAGGGTTGTCAATTCCCTTGGACTTGTTATTTGCAAGCTTGTAAGTAGTGTGGTTGGTAGTAGATAATTGTAAAATGCAAAATAAATATAAAAATTAATAATTTCAGGAAGGTATTATAGACTTTGTAAACTTATAAGTGAATAGACTCTGGGGCCATAGTTTTCCTTAGTGGCCTCTCTCATGAAAATTAGCATACGGTGGGTAAACAAATTATTGTTGGGAAATTGATCGAAAATCATATAGTTGTGCAATATTTATTCACAGCAATGATCATGCGTATATAAGCATGCGTATATAGGCATGACATCCTACCTGCAACTATTATTATTACTCGACCCATCGACATCTATCCAGTCTATTGTATTAAGTAAAACAGAGTAATGATTGGAGAACAATGACATGATGTAGACAAAGATAATTCAATTAATATGAACTAACCCCATCACTTCACCCTTAGTAGACAAAGACATATCGTGTCCCCTTCTATTACTAGGATATGGAAATCCGTTAGATTGAACGCACATTAACGCACCCCTCTCACAAAAGATAGATCAATATACTTGGCCAAAGCAAACCAATAGATTAGAGAGATTTATGAAGCTATGATGATCATGCACAGAAGAATTAATAGATTTTAGAGAAGACTCAAATATTTTTCATTAATAATCTGAACACAAACACACAATTCATCGGATCCCAACAAATGCACCGCACAAAAAGATTACACCGGATAGCTCAAAGCAAAGATGTGATGATCATTGTATTGAAGATCAAGAGAGATAGATAGCCATCTTCGTACAAACTAAGGACGAGTATGTCTGTGGGAACTACTCACACATCACCATGGGAGAAGCAAGGATGATGTAGAGGCCCTCCATGGTCGATCCCCCTCCGATAGCGCACCAGAATAGGGATCTAGATGGGCACACAATGGAACATAGACTTGCGGCGGCTAAAAAAGTGTTTCGGGAGGCTCTCTGGGTTTTTTGTAATATATGAGAATTTATAGGTAAGAGAGGGGAGTCGGGAGGATGCCAAGGGGAGCACGAGGCAACCAGGCGTGCCCTATCCCCCTGGTTGCGTCTGGTTGGCTCGTGCCACTAATACTTGGGATCTGCGTTTGGGGTTTTCCATGAAGAGGAACGGGTAATAGACGCACAATAGGGATAAGTATTTCCCTTAGTTATGAAAACAAGGTTTATCGAACCAATGGGAATACCAATCCACAATCGTCTTCAGTGGCTACACACAAAAGAGCAAACAACTAGCACCAAACGTGGGCAAGAGGGTTGTCAATCCCCTTAATCTCATTATTTTCAAGCAAGTGAAGTGTGTAGATAATTCTAGATAAATATAAATTGAAAAATAAAACAAAAGTTAAATAAGAACAGAAAGGTATGGATAATTTTGTAAATATATATGTGAATAGACCAGGGGCATAGTTTTCCCTAGCGGCATCTCTCATGAAAATAAGTGTACGATTAATAAACAAATTACTGTTGGGCAATTGATAGAAAAGTGCATAGTTATGTGATATTCACGGCAATGATCATGTATATATAGGCATCGTGTCCAAAACAAATAGGCCGGCTCCTGCCTGCAACTATTACTATTACTCCACTCCAAGAGCGCTTCTATGCTTGCCTCTCTACGTATTAAGTTCATGATAAACAGAGTAATGCATGGAGAATGGTGACATGATGTAGACAATATACACTCAAGCAGTATGAATAAACCCCCTCGTTTTATCCTTAATTTCAACAACACAAAGACGCATCTTGTACCCTTCTATCACTTGGATATAGAAACTTGTCAGATTGAACCCACTAGAACACACCTCGCTCACTGAATAAAGATCAATATACTTGGCCAAAGCAAATCAATAGATCGGAGAGAATTATGAAGCTATAATGATCATGCAATTAAGAACCATAAACATTTCCGAGAAGACTCAAATACTTTCCATCAATAATCTGAACAAAAACCCACAATTCATCTAATTCAAACAAACAAACCGCACAAAAGAATTACTTTAGATGGATGAAAGCGAAGATGTGCTGATCATTGTATTGAAAATCAAAAGAGAGAGAGATAGCCATCTAGGTACTAACTACGGACCCGTAGGTCTGTGGTGAACTACTCACACATCATTATGAGGGCAGCAAGGTTGACGAAGAGGCCCTCCGGGATTGATCCCCCCTTCAGGAGGTTGACGGAACAGAGCTCCAGATGGGATCGCGCCAGAACAAAGACTTGCGGTGGCGGAAAAAATAATTTCGCCGTGTCCCCGAGGGTTTTTGGAATATATGTGAATTTATAGCCAGAGACGGGGTCGGGAGGGGCTCTGGGTAGTTACAGGCAATCAGGGCGTGACCACGCACATGGGCAAGCCCTGTTGGCTTGTGTCTCCTCTTGCCGCCTCTGGTCTTCTCATTAAGCTTCCAGGTCTTAGTTTGGTCTAGAAAAAATCATACAAAAGTTTCGAGGCAATTGTACTTCATTTGGTAATGTAAACCTGTAAAGTAATAAAACACGCAGAAAACAACAACTGGCACTAGGCACTCGATCAACAGGTTAGTGCTCAAAATTATTACTCAAAAAGTATCCTAGAATGATAATATAATATCATGGAATAATAAGAAATGATAGATACGTTGGAGACTTATCAAGCATCCCCAAGCATAATTCCTGCTCGCCCTCGAGTGGGTAAATTATAAAAAAGAACAATTTTTGATGTGACATGCTACCCAATATGTAATCCTTTGCATGCATGCTCACTGAAAAACGATGAATAGACAAACATTAACATACTAATACTTATATGCAGAAGCAACAAAATTGTCAATCTTTCAAAGTATATGATCCTCAAAGAATGTTTACCCCCGTTCGTCTAATTATATTAGCAAGGCATGAATCCATCTTCACCACATTAATACAAATGTCAAGCACCACGGTGTCCAAGTCGGGTAATTGGATCATTTTTTTCAATATGCAACAACTTTTTATTCTTCACACAATACATGAGCGTGAACCATGGACATAGCATGCAGGTTGAATAGAATATTATGGTAGATATCAAAGGGGTAAAAAGTGGAGAACCTAATCTCACATCAACTATGTGTACCGACGGGCTATGGAGATGCCCATCGATAGATGTCAATGAAAGGAGTAGGGATCGCCATGCAAATGATTCACAAGAGGTATAAGTGTATGAAAGCTCAATCGAAGCTAAGTGGGGTGTGCATCCAACTTGCTTGCTCATGAATACGTCAGGCGTTTGAGGAAGCCCATCATTGGAATATACAAGCCAAGATTATAATAATGATTACGTGATTCCCACTAGCATGTGACAATGTCATAACACGAGAATCTCAATATGAAAAACAAGGTGACACTTCGAGGCACAAGTGTAGTAAAGGATAGTAGCAAAGCCCCTTCTCTCTTTTTCTGTGTCTTTTTTACATGGTGGGCTCATTTGGCCTCCCCCAATTTTGTTTTCTCACTGGGACAATGCTCTAATAATGATAATCATCACACTTTTATTTACTTACAACTCAATATGAAAACTCGACATGAGGAACTACGAAACAATATGACTCAATATGAATGCCTCTAGCACTGTACCAGGATGTGCAACGATCTAGCATGACATGTAAAAATATGATGAACGGTGGCTTTGCCACAAATACTATGTCAGCTCTATATGATCATGCAAAGTAATATGATGATGAACGAACTAGTTATATGTTGTGATCATGAATATTTCATGGAAATATATCTCGAAATGGCTATGGAAATGCCATAATAAGTAGCTATAGCGGCTATTTTGAGGAAGAGATAAGGAGGCTTATGTGTGACAGAGCATATCATGTCTCGGGATTTGGATGCACCGGTAAAGTTTGCACTGATCCTTGAGGTCAGAATGGGTAAGGCGCGGTACTGAAGAGGCTAGAAAAATATGAGGAGGTTATAAGTATTTCCAAGGTTTCATATTAGTCAGAAAGAACTCATATACTTATTGCAGAGTTTTATTAGTTTTATCAAAAATCAAACTAATACTTGCATGCCCCGAGGGAGGAGGTTGTGAGGAGTTAACCATCGCGCGACTCAGACCCGAAACAATACTAGGATTTAACTAGGAATAGAAATGCTCACACATCCTCACCATGAATATTTAACTTTTAGACAAACAAGAAGTTAACATGTCTTAATACCGACAATTCTACAAATCAACAATGATGCATTCACACCTTTTCATATTACCACATCAATATCATTAACCCACAATTTCTCTTTTATGTGCTACAAGGTGGTTTCTCTTTTATTAACTCTCAAATAAATATAAGTGAAGAAGAAGAGTGCAATTATTTCTATAAAAATCTATATGCCACTGTGCTAAAAAGATATAAGTGAAGCACTAGAGCAACTGCTAAGATCAAAAGATATAAGTGAAGCACATAGAGTATTTTAACAAATTATGGTGAAGGTGTGTATCTCTGAAATAGGTGTGTAAAGAAAATGATGATTGTGGCAAAAAACATCAAACAAAAGCAAACGACGCTCCAAGCAAAACCATTATCATGTGACGAATAAAAATATAGCTCCAAGTGACATACCAATCTTAGACGCTTGAGTCTTCCTAGAACATTACCTTGGGGTGCCTTTTTCATTCCCAATCTTAGGATCTTGCCACTCCTTATTCCATTGTCCATCATGATAACACACAAAATTCAAAAACTTCAATCACACAAGATTCAACAAAAACTCATGAAATCTGTTAGTATAAGAAACATATCAAATACTTTAGGTACTGTTATAAATTGATTCATATTTCATTATTGCATAATAGGTACTGTATTCTACCTTCTCCATGGATTATGCCCCCCAATACAGTCCATAGCATCATCAAAACAAGCGAACTATGCAAGCAAAATCAGAATCTGTCTAAAACAAAACATTCTATAATGATCTGTAAACAACCTATAGTTATGTAACTCTAAAAATTCTGAAAAACTTGGAATACCTAAAGAATTTTTATAGGAATATTCTGTCAAAAAATTCAGATCAAAAAGACGTTCCAGTAAAATCATAGAAATTATGCACTAGACGCTAAAGTTTCTATTTTTGCACCGTATCAATTCTACTCATCATGTGAGTCATCACAAAGGCGTTACCTGGCACAAAGACTAACTAAAATATAAAAACACAATCTTTACAGAGTCAATCATCATGTTATCATAGCAAATTAGAAAGTAAAAATAAAAAATAAAGATAACTATTGGGTTGCCGCCCAACAAGCCCTATTGTTTTATGCCCTTAGCTAGGCATAATGCATAGTTTCAAGTATTCTCATCTTTGGCACTCCACTCATAAGTGGCTCTAATAATTGATACATATGCTGGTTTAATTCACTTTATAGGGAAGTGTTCCATCCTTTATTTAATGGAAATTGGAACCTTATATTTTTGTAGGATCGAAAGTATGTCTAGAGGGGGGTGATTAGACTACTTGACCAAATAAAATTCTACCTTTTCCCAATTTTAGTTGTGGGCATATTTTAGCAATGATAGCAAGTGAAGCACACCCTACACATGCATGTCTAAGAGTATAAGAGCGCAAAGTAAATATAAGCACATGTAGTAGAGGATAGGGTTAGAAAGATCAAACACAATTGGACACATGAAGATTTTCCCGTGGTTCCGATAGGTGGCGCTATCGTACATCCACATTTATGGAGACTTCCACCCACGATGGGTAAAGGTTGCATGAATACACTAAGGGCTCCACCCACGATGACTTCCACAAAGAAGCAACCTTGTCTATTCCATGATGGCCTACGTCCACGGAGAACTAGCCTTACCCGGGGTAGACCTTCACGAAGTATGCGATCTCCTTGCCCTTACAAACTTCTTGGTTCAAGTCCACAACACGAAGTAGGAGGATCCCAAGCGACACCTAACCAATCTAGGAGTCACCACTCTTCAAAAGGTAATAGATGTGGTACTGATGATGAACTCCTTTCTCTTGTGCTTCAAGAGGATGGACTCTTCAACCTTCAATCGCTGTCTCACAAATTTGGCTTTGTAGAAGAGATTGATTGGGTGGAAAGAAAATTCGGGAGGCCAGATATCATGATCCATATGGTTGGAGTGGATTATCTTGACCTCAACACAAGTGTAGGTGGTTCTCTCTTAGAAATTTGGATATGGGAAGTGTCGGTCTGTTCTGAGTGCTTCTCTTGCGAGTGGGATGTGGTGGAGGTTTATATCTAGGCTCCCCAAAAATCCAACCGTTACACCATAATTGACCAACTTGGTGAAACCGAAGTAAAACTCGGTCTTACCGATTTGTTCAAAAAGTGGCAACTTTAGGAATCTAGGTGTGACTGATATATGTTCTAAGTAGTACCGATATGAGAGGCCGAGGGAAGTTTCCAAACTTGATGACACCGATTCATAAAACTCATAAATTCCGATTTTATATAATGGGACAACAGAATGTTGGTCACCAAAACTCGGTTGCACCAATATCGAACTTGTTGTTACCGAGAAGCTAGGATTTGGTTGGGTTCTGTCTGAAATTAAAATCGATTGGGCTGAGTGGAAAAAGTTGGTGGCACTGATTTTGTATGGTAGGGTTTAGACAAAGTATTTGTGGGATAGCTTCTGGGTGTTTTTTGTGGCTAGTAATTGGGCATGTAGAGTATCCTTGCTTGTAGCTTTGCCAATCCTATTCCTTGCATCTTGTGTTCTCCTCACAATCGTGTAGCCATCCCATCATTGAACATTTCCTGAAATATACTTAGTGGAAATTTTATTCCAATGAGATATATGTTGTTATTAATTACCAAAACCACCAAGGGAGAAAATGTGCTTTCAATCTCCCCCTTTTTGGTAATTGATGACAACATATAGATCAAAGCTTCAACATATAATATAATCAATGAATAGAGTCATTGTTTTGAGGAGTATGTGATAAGAAAAATCCCCCCCTAAATTTGTGCACTGAATTTGCGTTTGAATACAAATGAACAATCAATTAGGTTCATGGGGCACTCTTCCATGTCACTTACAACTGGATGGTGTGCGAGAATAATATGAATGAACAACATAGCACAACACCTCAAGCAAAAGTGAATGATCATCTCATAAGCATCTACAAGTTTAACACAAACGGTAAACCAAAAGATTTTAAAGTTTTTAGAGTGATAAAAAGGAACTATTTCTCTCTCTATCTCTCTCTCGAAGCCCTATGATCTCTACAACTTCACCCCTTTGGCAACAAGTTACCAAAAAGTTCAAAGATATAGAACTAATCATCTCATTGGGGCTGATCTCCTCCGATTTTTAACGTAGGAGTTGAGAGAACCGCTTCGGTGAAGACTTCTGCAGACATCATGGAAGGAGTTGTAGTGGACGCTGGAGGTGTTGGAGGAGCTGATGGGACTGAAGGAGCTGGAGCAGGTGTTGATGAAGATGGTCTCAACTCTAGAGCTGGCACTATCACAAATGTAGCCTGGTTCATGAGTTGAGTGATCGGCCTAAGAGGGTGACTATCATCACCATCATCATCATCTGAAGTGAAAGGAATGGGTACTGAATCCACTTCCTTCATGAGCTCATCAATAGTCTTGGTCAGCCCAGCTACCTTGTTGTTCAGTGTGTGACACTTATCCTCTACTATCCTTTCCAGACTATTCTGGTTCGGCAAGATGTCTGTGATGTCATTCTGCATGGCTTGGATAATGTTAAGGATAAGATCTACCTGCTCACTCCTGGTCCTTGGCATTGGAGCACTAGTGGCTCTGGCTGCCTCAGCCTCTGCATGTGCAGTAGATGAAGTGGGATGACTACGATCAATAACCACAACAATGTCTTCCAATTCTGGCTGGAGTGGCACATTTGGTCAATCAAGTGCATATATATTTTTCTCTAGCTTGGAGTTGATAACTGTCGTGGGAACGAAAACCTATGGGATCATGGGGATCCCTTTCAGTTCAGCAGGGGGTGGGCTCGCACAAAGAGTTGGTCTGGTAAGAAGTGCATGGGGAGTTTTTACCCAGGTTCGGGCCGCACGGGTGCGTAAAATCCTACTCTTTCTTGGTTATATTGATCGTGTTCTAGGGTTATAGCTACCGGAGCGCCATGAACGGCTGCAATGTGAGCTTGATAACCCCCAGTTGTCTAACTGTCGGGTTGTCCGATTGTCTAACTAACCAACCGTCTGATTGTCTAACTGTCTGATTGTCCAACCTCTCCCCTGTAACGCCCTAGGCCTCCTTTCTTACCTAAGGGGATCCCAACCGTGGCGTACAGTGTGCACACAGGATGCATAGTGCTACAGTGCTATTGTACCTAACTCTGACGGAGTAGGACAAGAGCATTCAATGCACCATCAGGTGCCTCAGTCCGTCAGTGGGACGGGATGGGAGGCCGTCCCATTGGTGCCGCTTAGCTCCCTCCAACGTCGCCACCACGACATGCATCCAGGTGAATTGACACCTGGCCTGTGTGCTGGCAATGCTTGCTTGGGCCTTGCCTTGCCGGTACCTTGTCTTGCCAGGGGCCTTGTTTCACCTCGAGGCTCTACATCCCTCCCGGCAAGGTTTTGCCGGTAGTCTTGAGTGTTCTGTGCTGGTGCTTGACAAGTCTTTGCTGGGCCTTGCCGCCGGGGCGGCTACTACTACCGTGCATGACTAAAGGGGCACTAGATGGCCCAAAAACTCTAGTGCACCGACAGGAGCCCCCGGGCCTGGGCCATACACATGGCAAGGCATTGTTGGGCTAGGCCCAACCAGTCCACGGGCACGCGTGGCAGGGAATTGTAGTTGTGATCATTGCACTTGTTGCGCATCCCCATGATGCCTATTAAATGCGGGTAGTGGGATACATGCGCGGCAAGGCTGCCGAGTTTTTAATTACCATGTCAGGTCTTTTCCGCCACGCGCGCCGCATGCATAGCGGGGAGCTAGCAATGGGCGCCTGTGATTTAAAGTCCCTGAGAAAAGGCAGTAACTATGGCACCATGGATTGGGGCGATGGGGCGGTTGTTGTTCGCCCCGTGATCGAGGGCGCCGCTATTGGAGGAGGTGGGCGTCATCCTTTGAAGTGGGGGAGAGCCAGCTCGCGCGCTTCCTCCTATAAATTGGGGACAATGGGGGTGGATCTCATCCATCCTTCTTCTACCCTTCGAGTGCAAAACTCTGCAATCCGCCTCCCCCTCCTCTTCTCACTCTTCAGGCAGCGCCCGCCTTTCGCCATGTACCGGGGGCGGTGCCAACCACCTTCCTCGGCTGCGAGGAAGAGCTCTTGCCGGGATCATGCCGCCACTTCAGCCGCAGAAGCGAAGGGAGGCTCAAGTTCGCGTGGTGGAGGAGGCGCGAGGGTCTGTGGCCACCGCGGAGGACGAGGTCGGGGGAGACAGAGTGTTGCTCCACCCACTCCTCTGATACCACGCATCTGCATCAAAGAGGCCCACGCCGAGGGGATGACATTGGACTTCGTCCTCAAGATGGGTGCTCCCCGATGGAGCCATCTGCGCCTCCCATGCATCTTCGCCAGGGTGATGGAGGACAACGAGCCACCCTTCCTATGGATGCGGGTGGCAGGGTGTTGTAATGGCGCGACACGAGTGGACGTTGAATACCAAGCGCACCGCGTCATGTTCCTCAGGCGTGGTTGGAAGACCTTCACCCATGCCCGCGATCTCCAGGTGGGGCACGTTCTTTGTTGTAAAATGATGGAGGCCAATACGCTCTCCATCAAGATTGATGGGAGCTCCGGCATCCGCCTCAGCTGCTGCGACGAAAGCGCGAGCAGTGTCGAAAGCCTGTCCTCCGGCGAGAGTGATGGAGAGGACAGCAGCGAAGAAAACAACGATGGGCTTGGTCTTTGGGCGGTCAAGTCGGAGCCCGAAGATTCGAGCTCGGACTGACCGCCGGTCACGCCATCATTGCTAGCCTCATGCCTCTCCCCTCCCGGCAAGATGTCCTTGCCGGGTGCTTGAGTCCCGGGCGCTGCCTCATCTTCTAGCTAGGACTTCCGGCAGGCCCATGGACTTCGGCTTCTAGGGTGCATCCCCCTTTCTTCCCGCTCTGGCCCTCTCCTCTACGCAATGGTGGTCTAGGAGGGGCTAGGTTCTTGCCTGCCCATCTGGCAGCCCTGCTCGTCCGCGAAGTGCTGGTCCAGAGGGGACAGGTCGGGCTTCTGCTAGGGGCCTCTCGCCATCTTTTTCTTCTTGTAATTTGCCCCGCCTCTCCGTCTTTTTCTTCTTGTAATCTCCCCCTAGGGGAGAAAGTCGAATAATATGTTCTTACATGAAAAGTGACATCTTATGTAAATTTCACCCTATCTGAAAAACTGTATATTATCTTTTTGTTAAACTGTTTCTATGTATGGAATTTTCTCTACGTCCTTTTCGGAAGACTCTTGTCGGCGTGTGTATCCCTACTGCATGCGGTTTGAAGAATGGGTCCTTAGAACCCTACTGGCGGTGCCACTGCCGACAAGATACCTTGGCATCCTTGGCGCGGCTGTTCAAGGCGTCAGCCTTACTCGAAAACGGGATAAGGGCACAAGCGCTGTCACTTGGAACGTTGAGCGGACTCGAAACAAAACAAGGAACGCTGGCAAAGCCACTTAAGCCGTTGATCAGTCCCGAATGCAGTGAGGACGCATCCAATCGCGGCAAGGTTCCCATGCATGCAGGTTTTCCATACAGAAGTCGAAATCGCTCAAGGAAAATAACTTTATTGTCAAGGATCCACATGGGGTTTTCTCAACTTACCTTTTTGTTGCCGCGCTCCCTCCGGCAAGATTTTTTTGGGACGTCACTCATAGGTATCCATACTCCCATCCCCCTAGCAAAGCTGCACGCGAGGTGTCCTTCCGTCCTTTACACCAAGAAAGAAGAGAAGATATGGGTATGGAACCTTGGTGGTCCGTCAGCCCTTGCCGGGATTAAGTATAGTGCAACACTTTAGATAGACATGTACGTAAACAAACATGAGAATCAACCAAGGTTGTGAAATACTTATCTTTACTTAACTAGGCACAGGGCCTGAGCCTGGCTTTGTACCAAGGATTGCATGCTTAAGTGGCAAGACTTGTACAAAAGATGGTTGCAGGGATTGGCTAGGAAACCACGCCTCATGGATAGAACTTTCGAAGATGTTCGATATTCTAGGAATTGCTCATCGGAACACCATCCTCGGTCTCCAGGCAGACTGCGCCAGGCCTACTGACTCATACTACTCGATAAGGGCCTTCCCTCTTTGGTGTCAACTTGTTTGGATTCTTGGCGGACTGGACTCGCCGAAGAACAAGGAAACCTTCCTGAAGACTTTTGGCTTTGACCTTGCAGCTATGGTAGTGGTGCAAAGCTTGGTGGTAGCACGAAGCTCTCACAGCAGCCTGAAGATGGTCTTCCTCAAGGAGTGTCGCGTCCTCTTGCCGCAACTGCTCTTGCTCTAGCTCATCATAAGCGAGCACTCGAGGAGACCTGTATATGAGTTCCATGGGGAGAACTGCCTACACCCCATAGACAAGGGAGATGGGTTTCTAGCCGGTAGCTCGATTTGGTGTCGTCCAGATTGACCAAAGAACCACCCGCAACTCATCATTCCAGTGCCTTCCACACTTGTGCAGCCTATCAAAAGTTCACGTCTTGAGGCCTCGCAGCACTTCAGCATTAGCCCTTTCCGCTTGGTCGTTGCTCCTTGGGTGGGTACTAAAACAAAACAAATTATGTTGCCAAGGTCTTGGACATATTGCATGAAGGTGCGGCTCGTGAATTGTGTGCCATTATCAGTGATGATCCTGTTGGGAACACCAAAGCGGCAGACTAGTCCTTTGAAGAACCTGATGGCTAATTGTGATGTCACCTTTCTCACAGCTTCCACTTCTGGCCACTTTGTGAACTTGTCGATCGCAATGTACAAGTACTCAAAGCCCCCAGCGGCACGGGGGAAGGGCCTAGGATGTCGAGTCCCCAGACCGAGAATAGCCAGGAGAGAGGGATCATTTGAAGTGCTTGTGCTGGTTGAGGTAATCTCTTTGAATGAAACTAGCATGCTTTACACTTGGTTACCAATGCCATTGCATCCTGGAGGGCAGTGGGCCAAAAGAAACCTTGCCATATTGTCTTTCTAGCAAGTGCTCTTGATCCTATGTGGGAGCCACATATGCCTCCGTGTATCTCTGCCAACAGCTCCAGTCCATCCACCCGAGAAATGCACTTGAGTTTCACGCCATTCGGTCTCTTTCTGTACAGGACGTTGTCTACGAACTAGTACATAGGAGACTGGCAGGCTAATTTCTGTGCTTCCTCTTCTTCCTCGGGGAGTTCTCCCGTTTGAAAGAATTGGACAATGTGATGTGTCCATGCCGGAGCCTAGGGCTCGACAACAAGGACTAAAGGCGTATCCTCTACCGGGGAAGCATTTGCCTCGACGGCTAGGGCTCGAGGGCCTGCCGGAGTCTGCTGCGCCCCGGCAAGCCTGGCGGGAGCGTATGCTTCTAAGGAAAGAGTCGTGGGGCCTATCGGAGCATAGTACTCACCGACAACCCAGACGTTCCCTTTGGCAACCTTCTCGCCGGCAGCTTCGGGGCGCTCTACCGAGAAATACTTGTCGGAACTTAACTTTCTTCTCTTCTCTTTTATAGTTGATGGTGTTACGAAGGGTTGAATTAGTTGGAGCACGAAAGTTCCTAGTTCCACAGGTAACTTAAGGGTAGCACACTTTGACATGCCATCGGCAACGCTGTTCTTTACACGTGGAACGTGCTCCGTTTGCAGGCCGTCAAAATGTTCTCCCAACTTCCTCACTTCATCTACGTAAGCTTCCATCAATGGACTTTGGTAATCCTTGTTCACTTGCCTGATGACAAGTTGAGAATCACCCCTGATAATAAGTTTCTTGATCCCAAGGTATGTCGCGATCCCGAGACCAACAAGCAGCCCCTCGTACTCAGCAGTGTTGTTCGTTGATCTCTCCTGGGGAAAGTGCATTTGGACCACATATCTAAGGTGCTCTCTGGTGGTTGTGACAAGCAGCACTCCGGCACCAGCGCCTTGCAGCAAGAAAGCTCCATCAAAATACATGATCCATTCTCGATCAGTCTCCTTGTTGTGGACAATTGACTCTGGAATCTCTTCATCGGGCGTTGGGGTCCATTCTGCAATGAACACCGCCAAGGTGCTGCTCTGAATGGTCGAAGTGCTTTCAAACTTAAGACCAAAGCTTGATAGTTCCAAGGCCCACTCCACAATCTTGCCGATAGCTTCTGGGATTGCAATATCTGTTGTAGTGAGAAGCGGGTGACAACGGTGATCTCATGTGCTTGGAAGTAATGGTGCAACATCCTCGAGGCCATAAGAAGGCCGAAGAGAAATTTTTGCACATCAGAATACCTTGATCTAGCCCCCTGCAATAAGGAGCTGAAAAATAGACTGGTCACTGCACCACTTTCTTCTTCTAGACTATCTCTTTAAACTGCGCAGATCCTTCTTTGCCAGCACCAGACATTGCCGGGGAACGTCCTGGCTCGTCGCTTGGCGTCCCTGCCATTGCCGCTGCTTCTTCGTCAACTTCTTTTTCAGCCACTAGTGCGATACTTACCACTTGATTCGTTGCCGCCAGGTACAGCAACAACGGCTCTTGTGGTTTTGGCATGGCTAGGACTGGCAAAGAGGAAAGATACTTCTTCAAATCCTACAGCACCGCCTCCGCTTCTGTAGTCCATTTGATTGGACCGCCTTCTTCAAGATTTTGAAAAAGGGCAGGGTGCGCTCATTAGATTTTGCACATTCTTGACTCGTCTTGGTGCCTCAATTTTTTCAATTGCTTTGATCTTGTCAGGATTTGCTTCAATTCCTCGTTGAGACACAAACAACCCGAGAAGCTTGCCGGATGGGACGCCAAACACACATTTCTCGGGGTTGAGCTTCATGTTGATCTTGCACAGATTTGCAAATGTTTCTTCTAGGTTTGATATGAGTGTGGCCTTATCCTTGGTTTTGAGCACTATGTTGCCCATATAACCCTCCATATTTCTATGTAGCTCGGACTCGAAACCAATCTGGCCTACTCTTGCAAAGGTAGAACCAGCGCTTTTCAACTCAAAAGGCATATACAAAGTAGTATGTACCACATAGGGTGATAAACGCGGTTTTCTCTTCGTCTTCCTTGGCCATAAACATCTGATGATAACCGGAATAGGCGTCAAGGAAATACAACAAATCACAACTGGCGGTGGAGTCCACAATCTGGTCGATGCACGACAAGGGAAAAGGATCCTTGGGGAAGGCTTTGTTGATGTTTGTAAAATCAATACACAACCTCCATTTACCGTTTGCCTTGCGCACTACAACCGGGTTGGCCAACCATGTCGGATGGAGTACTCCTCTGATCAAGCCATCCTCTTCTAACTTCTTGATTTCTTCGGCAATAAACTGTTGCCGCTACAAAGCTTGCTTCCGGACCTTCTACTTGATGGGCCGCATGTGTGGTCAGACAGCAAGGTGGTGCTCAATCACTTTCTTGGGAACACCAGGGATATCAGATGGTTTCCATGCAAACACGTCGACATTCGCCCATAGGAAGGCAACGAGCACGCTTTCCTATTTGTCGTCAAGGGTGGAACTTATGGTGAAAGTTCCCCCCCCCCCCCGTGCCATCCTCCTTGGCGGGCACCTTCTTGGTCTCTGGCGGGGAAGCCTTGGATTTTTTGCTCTTGCCGGTGGAGCTCTCTGGCACATCGTCAAGAGTAGCAACACCTCGAAGAGGTGCGGTTGCCTAACTGTGCGCCAGAGGCCTTGCCCGTCTTCTTCCCCTCGGGAGCTTCAGTGGCAGGAGCAAGTGCCTTGGTTGCAGGTGCTGCGACTGTGCCCCGGTAGAGTTGGTCGGTGCAGATAAGCGTGCTTTTCTTGTCGGAGTTGATGTTAATGACGCTCATTGGTTAGGGCATCTTTAGCACGTTGTAAGCGAAGTGGGTGGCCGCCATGAACATGGCCAGTGCCGGACGACTGAGAATGCCATTGTATGGCAATGAGATCTCGGCAACGTCAAAGACGACCTTCTCCGTTGTGAAGTTGATATCTCTGCCGAAAGTCACCGGGAGCATGATCTTGCCCCTCGGCAGAGTTCTTCCTGAGTTGACCCCTTTGAAGGCGCTTGTCATCTCAAGATCTTCATCAGGAATTTGCAGCCTTTGGATGACACCGGGCGAGATCAGGTTTAGGTTGGCCCCACTGTCAATTAACATTTTCGTCACCTTGAGGTTGCGGATTGTTGGCAAAACCAACAACGACAAGCATCCTACCGCAGTTACGCGATCCGTGTGGTCCTCGACATCGAAGATGATAGGAGTGTTGGACCATTTCAGAGGTTTCTGGGTATCGATAGAGGGCTCTGCTGTGTTAACCTCACGCACCCACAATTTGAGTTGGCGATGAGAAGTGTGACAATGCGCCTCCCTCTATGCACATCATCTATATAGCCTTCTGAAACTCATTCCCATAGGATTCGCCGTTGTATTTTGCATCATCATACTCTTCTTGCTTGTCGCGGCCACGGGTAGGCTAGTCCTTCAGTTGCTTGGGCTTGCCACGGTGACCTCCTCGGCCAACACGCTTCTTGCTAGACCCCTCGGCACCATCCCGATCATTGTCCTTGTATCTCCTCTCATATTCGGCCCTCTGCTCCTCGGCAAGCTCCTCAACTTGCCGGCAGTCTTGGAGGTCGTGGCCTTTGGTGCGTTGGTTCTTGCAATACTGCTTGCTAGAGTCTTCTGGCTTGCCGGCAGCTGCCAAGGCATGGCAGGAGGCGCACCCGACAACATCGTTGCTTGTGTCATCGACCTTGACTTTCTTGGCGGCGCCGGGGTTGCCGGATGCCTTGACGGCAAGCACGGTCTTGCCCTTGCGCTTCTTGTTCTATCGTTGTCCCTTCTTTACCAGGACAACATTATGCTCATCTTTAGAGTCGACCTCTGCGCCGGCATCTTCGCTGGGGAGTCTTCTCGCTTCTTTAGCCCGAGCGCACTTGTCTGCCAAAGCATAAAGCTCGACGACGTCCCTGAATTTGTTCATCGCCACCTCTTCTCTCATCCCGCGGTTGCGCATGTTCTGATGGAACGCACTGATAACAGCGGCGGGGTGAACGTCTGGGATGTTGTGGTGAACGCAGCTGAACCTCTGGATGTACATGCGTAGAGTTTTGCCTTCCTTCTTGGGGATTATGTGCAGATCACTCTCCTGGCCAAGAGCTTGATGACCTCCAGTGAAGGCGCCAACAAACTCATGACACAGGTCTACCAAGGAAGAGGTGGATCGCTCCGGCAAGTGCATCAGCCATGACCTGACGTTGGGCTTAAGCACCAACGGGAAGTAGTTGGCCAATATCTTGTCGTCGCAACCCTTAACAGCTTGCACCGCAATGGTGTAGAGGCTCAGGAACTCTGACGGATGGATCTTGGTGTCATACTTCTCCTAGACTTCTGGTTAGAACATGCAGGAGTTGGGCCAGGACTTGCCGTAGATCATGGGTAAACGCTGGATAGACCACCTCGTAAGGCAGGCTAACAGGGTACCCCGCCACGGACTTGTCTATAGTGGGCCCCACGCGCCTGTCTGACCGGAGGCGCGCTTCCCGTTATCGCTTGGTCGCGGTTCTAGTGTCTTCCTTAGCACATTTCCGAAGAACATGGCGCTAATCGTGGCGCGTCCGTGGGTCATACGATGCCGTCTAGTAATCGTCCTAGGCGTCGGTCTGTTGGGTCGGAGACAGGCGATGTTGTCTCGTAGGAGAGTGCGCCGAGGTTTTGCCGAGGTCGCGCCGACTTTGGGTGCTTCACCACTAGTCTGAGGCGGCCCTGTGGGCTGAAGCTTATCTGCGAGGCTGAGGAGGCTCTGAATGGTGGCTCTCCATTCGTCGAGCTTCTCCGTAGCAGGAGGGAAGTTTAGGAGTAGTGGCGCCCATGCCATCGCTTCCTCCGATGTGATCGGCAGCGAACGGTGGGCGGAACGCGAGGTGCTTTGACTCCTAACCATATTACAAGGAGCACCGCCGCGGTCCCACGTCTGCATGCCACTCCCGCTTGCATGCTGGTGAGCATGCTGGTCCGGCACATCTTAGGAATGATGCGCAAGAGCTTTTCCGTGGGGACGTTGAGAACTACGAGCACCGTGGCGTGGCTCTCCATGCGCGTCCTGAGAAGGTCGCGGCATAGGCGTCGGCGTGGGTGCCCTGGAAGATACTCTTCCGCCCTCGGAGTTCGCCGTACCACCCGCAGGCGCTACCGCTCCGTCCTAAGACCTGGGGGCTTGGGGGTTCCCACTGTCACCATGGGAGTCTCCGCAGTGAGCGTCGCTGCTTCCTTGGCCTTGGTCACCGGAGCGTCACGGAAGTTCCGAACCTCCGCCTCCTCCTCCTCCACTCGCGTCTACGCCATCTCTTGTCCGCGCAGATCTAGGGATGATGGACATGGATGGGCCAACTGCTGTCAGTCCCTTCTTCTTGGGTACCATGGCGAAGATGAAGCTGGGGCACAGATTACCAGAATGGTTCGCACCACTCACGCGCCCCCCTACCTGGCATGCCAAAGATGCTGTGGGAATGAACACGTATGGGATCATGGGGATCCCTTTCTGTTCGGCAGGGGATGGGGTCGCATGAAGAGTTGGTCTGGTAAGTAGCGCACAGGGAGTTTTTACCCAGGTTCAGGCCGCACGGGTGCGCAAAACCCTACTCCTGCTTGGTTATATTTATTGTGTTCTAGGGTTATAGCTACCGGAGCGCCATGAAAGGCTGCTATGTGAGCTTCATAACCCCCATTTGTCTAACTGTCAGGCTGTCCGGTTGTCTAACTGCCCAACCGTCTCATTGTCTAACTATCTGATTGTCTAACCTCTCCCTTGTAACGCCCTGGGCCTCCTTTTATACCTAACGGGATCCCAACAGTGGCGTACAGTGCGCACATAGGATGCACAATGCTATGGTGCTATCGTACCTAATTCTGATGGAGTAGGACAAGAGCATTCAATGCACCGTCAGGCGCCTGAGTCCGTCAATGGGACGGGACGGGGGCCGATCCCATCGGCTCCGCTTAGCTCCCTCCAACGTCGATGATGCGACACGCATCCAGGTGAATCGAGACCTAGGCTGTGTGTTGGCAGTGCTTGTCGGGGCCTTGCCTTGCTGGTACCTTGTCTTGTTAGGGGCCTTGCTTTGCCTGGAGGCTCTATAGCCCTCCCAACAAGGTTTTGCCAGTAGTCTTGAATCTTCTATGCGGGTGCTTGACAAGTCTTTGCTGGGCCTTGCCACCAGTGCGGCTACTAATGCCCGTGCATGAGTAAAGGGGCACTAGATGGCCCAAAAACTCTAGTGCATCGACAATAAGCATCTGAATGTACGATGCATACCCACAAGATCTCTTCTAGTCAGCAACATTCCTCTTCACGGCATCAAGAATCAAGTCCATGACCCTAAATCTGGTGTGAAGGTCAACATGATGCAGTATGTCGATGGAGTATCATCAGATCATCATGTCATCTCCTAACTTGGGCAGCAATGTATACCTCATGATGATGTTGGTGGTGGTCAGCCCTGCTTGCGGGTAATAGACTAAGCCAAGGTCATGTGAATGCACATAATCAGTAGGAATCCCCTTATACATCTTTGCCATGGAGTTTTTATTCATCTTAGACTCAGAATACACATCCAAATGACCATATTGTACGTGTGGGGCTCCTACGATGGTAGCCCACTCTTCAACTATGGATTCATACCTAACACCTTCAGTCATCTAGACAATCCTGCCATCTCCATAAAAATGAGTAGTGGAGTACAATTTCATGATCATTTCATCCTTCCAATTAGTGAACTCTCCACCAACAAATGCATCAATGTGAATGGCCTTGAAGTTTTCTTGCACATGGGGAGAATAGTCTTCATTCTCCTTAATGTAGTCCTAGTCTACATATCTCATACCACTAACAACTGGGCTCTTGTCCAGAAGAATGGTCTCATAAAAATCTTGTTCTTCTTTGGTGTAGAATCTATAATCTACAATAGTCCTTCTCCTCTGAGAATATGGATCAATAGCTCTCCATTCCCTCAGCCATGAATCCCTCCTCTTCTTCATGTACTCAACAATAGGATGGTTGTCGTTGTACTCTGGAAGGTGAGGTCTCAAATTCCACAAAACAGTCATCTCTTCCTCTTTAGCAACAACTCAGGAGGTGGAACTCTTGTTCTTAGTTGCACCTGAAATATCTCTGGTTGCCTTCTTGGGCTTAGGAGTTGTGGGCTTCTTGGGACCAGATGGCTTTCTTCTGGATGGGGCCTGACTAGGCATGGCATTAACAAGTAGCTTCTTCTTCTTGGGAGCAGCCTTGGCAGCTGGCTCTTCCTCTTCCTCAGCTTCTGTTGGGTCTTCATACATGGAACTAGGCTTGCCTTCAGCATGAACAATTCTCTTTCTCCACCTCTTCTTCTCATCTTCCTTCTTGGGCATGGAGCTCCTGGCTGGCTCAATTGTCGTGGTTTCACTCTCCAGATCTCTCATAGCTTCAGAGTTGGCATATTCTTTTCTCACTGGCCTCCTAGCTGAAGTGGCCTCTGCTGTAGACTTCTTTGTAGCTCTCTCCGCCTTGTCTTGCTTTTTCTTAGCAAGAACCTCCTCTGGCATGAAATCAAAATCTTCCTCATCTGAGTTTGACTTCTTCCTTGCCCTTGTAGCAGCCTTGGGAAACCCATGAGAACTTGGGGTGCTAGATCTTCAGATGAAGAAGAATTGGCCTCACGACTAGTGCCTGGATAAGCATCAACATTGAGCTCTCTAAAATCATTATGGCTATCATTTGAACCTAACTTGCTGACCCTGTGAATAGAGTATAGAAGAGTAGAAGGGTTGAGCATCACAAAACACAGAAATTTTTAAAAATTTGAATTTTTTTTCTTAAGTTTAGCTTTCTACAAAAGGGAATTCGGTACCACCAAGTCAAAGTTTTTGGATCGACCAAGACTCTTAGTCTTCTTTACCGAAACTTGGCAGCCACTTCGGTGTCACCGAGAGTGGCCGCTTGGTTTCAACCGAGACTATCCTCAAGAACCCTAGAATCAAAATAGGTAGAACCGATTTTTGCGACTCGGTGTCACTGAGATTTGTTTTGCGGATGGCTAGACATAAAAATTTCTCGTTCACTAATCTAATGAGGTTTTTGGTGGATTCGGAAGATTGCAAATCGTGGATTATCAATAAGAACAGGCTAATGCGCATGAATTGGAAAGGGAGACCAATGCAATGGAGAATAAAACTCTGATACCACTCTTAGGATCGAAAGTATGTCTAGAGGGGGGTGATTAGAGTAGTTGACCAAATAAAATTCTACCTTTTCCCAATTTTAGTTGTGGACAGATTATAGCAATGATAGAAAGTCAAGCACAACCTACACATGCATGCCTAAGAGTATAACAGACAAAATTAAACACAATCACAGGTAGTAGAGGAGGATTAGAAAGACCAAACACAATTGCAGACATGAAGATTTTTCCCGTGATTCCGACAGGTGGCGCTCTCATACATCCTTGTTTATGGAGACTTCAACCCATGGACGGTGACGGTCGCGACATTCCATGGAGGGCTACACCCACGAAGGGTTCCAAAAAGAAGCAACCTTGTCTATACCATGATGGCGAACATCCATGGAGGACTAGCCTTACTCGGGGTATATCTTCATGAAGTAGGCGATCTCCTTGCCCTTACAAACTTCTTGATTCAACTCCACAGCACGAAGTATGAGGCTCCCAAGCAACACCTAACCAATCTAGGAGGCACCACCCTCCAAAAGGTAATAGATGTGGTAGTGATGATGAACTCCTGGTCTTGCGCTTCAAGATGATAGACTCCTCAACACTCAATCACTCTCTAACTGATTTGGCTTGGTAGAAGAGATTGATTGGGTGGCACGCAACATGGGGAGGCTATAAATCAATATCCATATGGTTGGAGTGGATGATCTTGACCTCAACACAAGGGTAGGTGGTTCTATCTCACAAATTTAGATATGGGTAGTGTGGATCTGTTCTGAGTGCTTCTCTTGCGAGTGGGATGTGGTGGAGGGGTATATATAGGCACCTCCAAAAATCTACCCATTACACCATTATTGACCAACTCGGTGGAACCAAAGTAAAACTCGGTCGTACCGATTTGTTCAAAATGTGGCAACATTAGGAATCTAGGTGAGACAGATATATGATTCTCGGTAGTACAGATATGAGTGGTCAAGGGAAGTTTCCAAACTCGATGAAACCGATTCATAAAACTCGAAAATTCCGATTTTACAAAATGGGGCACCAGAATGTTACCGAGAAGCTAGGGTTTGGTTGTGTTCTAGCTGAAATGAAATTGGTTGGGCCGAGTGGAAAAAGTTGGTGGCACTGACTTTGTATCATAGGGTTTAGACAGAGTATTTGTGGGAGAGCTTCTGGGTGTTTTTGGTGGCTAGCACTTGTGCACATGTAGCATCTTGTTCATCAAAAATACCCCACCCCCTTTTAATAGTATTGGCTTCCCTAAGGACTCAAAGTGATTTCTCACAAAGTAAAATGTAGAGTCTCCTTGCTTGTAGCTTTGCCAATCTATTCCTTGCATCTTGGGTTCTCGACACAGTCATATAGCCATCCCATCATTGAACTTTTCCAGAAATATACTTAGTGGAAGCATTAGTCCAATGAGATATATGTTGTTATTAATTACCAAAACCACCAAGGGGGCAAATGTGCTTTCAGTTTCCCTCTTTCATATCAATAATCGCACCTATAGTTCTTAAGAAGGATCTTCCAAGTATTATTGGACAACTTGGATTGTAATCAATATCAAGTACAATGAAACATATGGGGACATCATCTTATTTTCTATAATAATAACATCATTAATTCTACCAAAACATTTCTTAATGGTAGAATCCGCAAGATGCAAGCTTATGGAACATTCTTGTATATTAGTGAGACCAAGCACATCACAAAGAGACTTAGGTATAGTTGAAACACTAGCACCAAGATCACATAAAGGATTGCACTCATATTTATTTATCTTTATTTTGTTAGTAGGTTCCCACTCATCATGCAATTTTGTAGGAATAGGAACTTCAAGTTCAAGTTTCTCATCATAAGCTTTTATCATCGCTTCCACTATGTGATTACTGAAAGACTTGTTTTGATCATAAGCATTAGGTGAGCTAAAAATAGTTGGCAACAAGGAAATACATTCTACTAGAGAGCAAATTTTTTAATTAAAGTCCTCGTAATCCAAGATAGTGGGCACATCACTATTTATGTTTTGACCTCTCCAAACCCACTTTTTCCATTTTAGCATCAATATCATCACCCTCCAAGAAAATGGACACTCACTAACTAGAGTTTACACATCTCCAGTCCCTTTATCATTTATATTCATAGAGGAAATAAAGTTTCAATAGGAGAAGAACCAATCATTTTAAGATCTTCATCAGGGTTTCGGTAAAAACAGGGTGGAAGATTTTTTTCTAAGAATTCCTACTTAGCTTTCAAATTAGTGGTCCTCTCCTTACTTTCATTCATAGATATTTTTATAGATTTAATATTCTCATTAAAATCATGCTTAGGTGGTAAAGCTTTACTTTTAAGAGTTTCTACATCAAGAGCAATTATATCCATGTTTTTTGCCAAAGTATCAATTGTATGCAACTTTTCTTCTGCCATAGTATAAAAAATCTTTTGAGAACTAATAAATTCTCTAACTGTATTATCAAGAAAAGAGGGTATCCTATTAGCATGTGTAGTAGAATTTCCATAGTTGTTAGAGGAATTACCGGCATACGACCTAGCATTGAAATTTCCTCTATAAGCATTATTGTTGAAATTATTTTGCAAGATAAAGTGCACATCAATAGAATCATTATTTTGCTCAATAAAAGTATACAAAAGCATATCATTGGGACCAACATGAGTATTTTTGCCAGCAACTAGATTGATAAGAGCATCCACTTTTTCACTAAAATTAGTGATTTCCACAACATAATTTACCTTCTTACCAGTTGTAGCTCCCTAGGTATGTCATTGAGAATAATTTGTCATGATGTTGTTTAGAAGTTTTGTGGCCTCTCCTAAGGTCACATCCATAAAGGTACCACCTACAGTAGAACCTAGAAGGTTTCTAGACTAAAAGTTTAGTCCAGCATAGAAGTTTTGGATAATCATCCATAAGTTGAACCCATGAGTAGGACAATTTCTAATCATCAATTTCATTATCTCCCAATCTTGTGGAACATGTTCGTGATCATGTTGTTTAAAATTAATTGTTTTATTTGTAAGGGAGACGATCTGATCCGATGTTCCAATACCATTGCTTGGTAAAGATCAAAACAAGGCTTAGCTTTATCTCATAGTGAAGAAGGAAATAATTTTAATCTCACAACATAATTATCCATGTCCTTTTCTTTCGCCTGGCACGAAGTTCAACAAAAGTATTAAGATGAGAAGCGGGATCCACATTAGGAATTCCCGAAAATTGATCTTTCATCACAAGATTTAGTAATGCAATATTAATATCAAAAACATACACACCAGTGATTGGTGGTATAGGAGTACTAATAAAATCATTGTTCTTAGTATTTGATAAATCACACAACTTAGTAGTATCTTGAGATATGGTGAATGAACAAGGAAGGTAACAAGTAGGACAAGTAAACTAGCAAGCAAAAGAGTAAACTAGTAGCAAGATAAGAGAAATATTTTTGTATTTGTGCTTTTTCTGAGACAAACTAAATATAACAACAAATAAAAAAAGAAAAAGTGAATGATAATTTTTGTGAAGTTACTGGATAGTTGGTGATGATATTCCCCGACCACAGTGCCAGAAATCATTCCTGATACTTGTGATCTACGTTGGGTTTTCCGTGAAGAGGAACGGGTAATTGCAGAACAATATGGATAAGTATTTCCCTCAATTATGAAACCCAGGTTTATCGAACCAATAGGAATATCAATCCACAACCGTCTTCAGCAGCTACACACAAAAGAGCAAACAACTGTCACCCAACGCGGGCAACAGGGTTGTCAATCGCCTTGATATCGTTGTTTGTAAGCATGTGAAGTGTAGATAATTATAAATTAAAAAAAAAGGTAAATGAGAACAGCAAAGTATTGATAAATTTTTAAATATATAAGTAAATAGGCCCGAGGGCATAGTTTTCCCTAGCGGCATCTCTCATGACAATAACCATACGATGGGTAACCAAATTATTGTTGAGCAATTAATACAAAAGCACATAGTTATGCTCTATTCACGGCAATGAATATGTGTATACAGGCATCACGTCCAAAACAAATAGGCCAAATTCTGCCTGCACCTATTACCATTACTTCACTTTGAGAGTGCTTCTATGCTTGCCTCTCTACGTATTAAGTTCATGATAAATAGAGTAATGCATGGAGCGATGACATGATGTAGACAAAGTAAACTCAACGAATATAAATAAACCCCATCATTTTATCCTTAGTGGCAACAACACAAAGATGCATCGTGTCCCCTTCTATCGCTGAGATATAGAAACTCGTCAAATTGAACACACTACAACGCAACTCTCTCACTGAAGAAAGATTAATCTACTTGGCCAAAGCAAATCAATAGGCCATGGAGAATTACGAAGCTATAATGATTATGCATATAAGAATCATAATAATTTCAGAGAAGACTCGAATACTTTTAATGAATAATCTTAACATAAACCCAGAATTCATCGAATCCCAACAAACACACTGCATAAAAGAATTACATTGGATGGATCAAAGCGAAGATGTGATGATCATTGTAATGAAGATCAAAAGAGAGAGAGAGATCCATCTAGGTACTAACTACGAACCCGTAGGTCTGTGGTGAAGTACTCACACATCATTATGAGGGCATCAAGGTTGATGAAGAGGCCCTCCATGATCGGTCCCCCCTCCGGGAGCGTGCCAGAACGGAGCTCCAAATGGGATCACAATGGAACATAGACTTGTAGTGGCAGAAAAAGAATTTCACGGTGTCCATAAGGGTATTTGGAATATATGTAAATTTATAGTCCAGTTAATGGGGTCAGGAGGTGCGCCAAGGAGGAACTAGCCATTATAGCGCCCCCTTGGCGTGCCCTGTTGGCTTTGTGTCTCCCTCGTGCATCCTATGGTTTTTTCCCAAAGCTTCTAGGTCTTCTTTTGGTCCAAAATACATAAAAAAAGTTTCGGGGCGATTGGACTTCATTTTGTACAGTAAACCTGAAAAGTAAAAAAACACGCAGAAAACAACAACAGGCACTAGGCACTAGGTCAATAGGTTAGTGCTCAGAAATAATAAAAATTGGTAAATTTTTACTCAAAAAGTATCCTAAAATGATAATATAATAGCGTGGAATAATAAAAAATTATAGATACATTGGATATGTATCGTCCACCCTCATATGGCCTCTGGTCTCCTTGCGAAGCTTCCAGGTCTTCTTTGGTCCAAAAAAATCATATTAAAGTTTCGTGGCAATTGGACTTCTTTTGGTAGTGTAAACCTGAAAAGCCAAAAACATGCAGAAAACAAACAACTAGCACTAGGCAATAGGTTAATAGGTTAGTGCTAAAAAAAATATTAATTGGTAAATAAACACACAAAAGCATCCAAGAATGCTAATATAATAGCATGCAACAATCAAAAACTATTGATACGTTGGAGACGTATCAGACATGCATGCATACCATTACATAGGTTGCAATATTGCATGAATTATGGAGCTAGTACTATTGTATTTGGAACAATAACTTGGGATCTATAATTTTTGGAAAAAAGGTATAAAAAGAAAAGGAAAAATGGCTAAAAGTGGCACTTCTACCAATTCAAGACGAGATTAGTTTGTTCACAACTCTGCAAAACTCAATCAAGGTTTCTTAAGCAATCATCAAAAGAAGTGTAAACGGAAAAATCATCCATGAAAACCTCCACAATATTTTCACAAGAATCAGAGAATATAGGACTCATACATCTTTGAAAGGTAGGAGGTGCATTGCATAAACCCAAAGGCATACATCTATACGCATAGGTCCCGAAGGAGAAGTAAAGGTGGTTTTCTCTTGATTAGATTGTGACAAAGGTATTTGAGAGAAACCGGAATTTTTACCTTGATTATATTGTGCTTAGATAGTCTTTCAAGCATTTGGTCAATAAAAGGTAGAGGGTAATGATCTTTTATAGTGGCTTTATTTAATTTTTTAAAATCAGTTACCATTCTATAACCAGTAAAAATTACCTATGGGGTCAGTTCATTTTTATCATTAGGAACAACGGTGATACCTCCTTTCTTAGGGACACAATCAATGGGACTTACCCATCTACTGTCAGCTATGGGATAGATTATACCTGCTTCTAGAAGCTTTAATATTTTAGTTCTTACCACTTCTTTCATCTTAGGATTCAATCCTCGTTGGTGATCAACAACGGGTTTAGCATCAGGTTCCATATTGATCTTGTGCTGACATGGAGTGGGACTAATGCCTTGAATATCATCAAGAGTATATCCAATTGCAGCCCGGTACTTCCTCAGAAGTTTTGATAATATTTCTTCTTCATGTTCTGAAAGGTTAGCACTAATAATAACATGATATATGTTTTTCCTATCAAGATAAGCATACTTCAGAGTATGACGCAATTGTTTTAATTCAAACACAGGATCACCTTAAGGTGGAGGAGGACCTCCCAGAGTTTCAGTAGGTAAATATTGCTTCAATATAGGTTGTTGTTCAAAGAATATTTTATCTATCTCATTTCTTTCGCGCAAGTGCATATCATTTTCATGGTCTAGCAAATATTGTTCTAGTGGATCGGTAGGAGGAACGACAATAGAAGCAAGACCAATTCTTTCATCCTTACCAGGTATTTTTTATCATGGTGTTGTCTTCTAAACTTGGAAAAATTAAAATCATTAGACACATCACCAAACTTAACACTGACGGTTTCCCTTTTACAATCTATCATAGCATTAATAGTGTTCAAGAAACATCTACCAAAGATAATGGGACAAAAGTCATCTTGTGGGTAACCAAGAACTAGAAAATCAGTAGGATATTTTAGTTTCCCACACAAGACTTCAACATCTCTAACAATCCCAAGTGATGTGATGGTGTCGCTATTAGCAAGTTAAATAGTAACATCAATATGTTCTATTACAGCAGGTAATATGTCATTCATGGTATAATGTAAAAGGAATAGCACTCACACTAGAAGCCAAATCACATAATCCAACATAACAATGATCTCCTATTTTAACTAAGACAACATGCATGCCAACTACTGGTCTACGTTTGTTATTTCCATCGGTTTTAGCAATTCTAGCAGCTTCATCACACAAGTAAATAACATGCCCATTAATATTTTCTACCAAGAGATCTGTAACCATGGCAACAGTAGGTTCTACTTTAATTTCTTCATACGGCTAAGGTGATCTAATATTACTCTTGTGAACCATAGTTGATACCTTAGCATGTCCCTTTATCCTAAGAGGGAAAGGTGGTTTTTCAATATAAGTAGTAGGCACAAATGGAAAAACATTGAAAATTATAGTTTCTTGTTTAGCTATGACCGGTTCTTTAATTTATTTTTTAATAGGGGGTGATATTTAAAACACTTCTCTTTAGGGAGATCAACATGAGAAGCAAATGATTCACAAAAGGAGGCTACTATTTCAGAGTCAAGTCCATATTTAGTGCTAAAATTGTGAAAAGAATTGGTATCCATAAAATATTTAAGACAATCAAATTCAAGCTTAATACCTAAATCATTACCTTTGTCCAGTTCCCAATCTTTAGAGTTGCGTTTAACTCTTTCTATGAGATCCCACTTGAATTCAATAGTCTTGTCATAAAAGAACCAATACAAGCAGTATCGAGCATGGATTGATCATTATGAGAAAGTTGAGCATAAAATTCTGAATAATATCTTCTCTCGTGATATCATGATTGGGGAATGTATAACATTGACTTAAGACTCCTCCAAGCTATCTTTTAACTTCACAAGGTAAAAAATTATATATATAATTCTGATCACGATGAACAAGATGCATCGGTTAAAACTTTTGGTGGAATTCCAATTTAATCGATTCCAATTCCATGATACAATATCATCACATAGCCTATACTATGTCAATGCTTTTCCCTTAAAATATAAAGGGAAAACCTTAGTCTTAACTTCATCTCCGGATAAACCTGCAAGCTTAAATAAACCACAAATTTCATCCACATGTATTAGGTGCATATCATGATGTTCAGTTCTGTCCCCTACATAAGGGATAGCTAGCATTTTCTCTAACATACCCGAAGGAATTTCATAACCAATACTTTCAGTAGGTTCTGTTGGTTGAGGGGCAACTAACTGTGGTTCCGGTCGAGGTGAAGATACCTCGAACAAACCCCTCAAAGGATTCCTTTCCATAGTAACAAGTGGCCTTAAATTTCAGCACGTAGTATAAGTTTTTCCTTACCGATTTCCACTTACCAAGAGCACTTCACCCCACAACAATGACACCGGAAAAGAGTCTTGATGACCCACAAGTATAGGGTATCAATTTTAGTTCTTTCAATAAGTACGAGTGTCGAACCCAACGAGGAGCAGAAGGAAATGATAAGCGGTTTTTAGCAAGGTAATTTCTTCAAGCACTGAACTTGTAAGTAGCAAGTAGTTTGATAGCAAGGTAATTTGTAACGATCAAGTAACAGTAACAATAGGTAAGTTGCAGAAAGGTATCCCAATCCTTTTGTGTTAAATCATAGGCCACAATGATCTCTTATAATAAGCAAAGTGTTCTTGAGGGTACACGGGAATTCCATCTAGTCACTTTCGTCATGTTTGTTTGATTTGTGTTTGCTACTTTGATAATTTGATATGTGGGTGGACCGGTGCTAAGGTGTTGTTCTTACTTGAACTAACAACCTATTTATGATTAACCCCCTCACAATAATCCGCAACTACTAGAAAAGTATTAAGACAAAGTATAACCATAGCATTAAACATGCGGACCCAAGTCAGCCACTTATGAAGTAGCATAGAAACTAGGGTTTAAGCTTCTGTCACTCTAGGAACCCATCATCTAATAACTACTCCAAAGTGAATTCTCTTAGGCCCAAGTATGGTGACGTGTCATGTAGTAGACGTTCGCATGACACCACTAAGGGAATCACAATATACATATCATCAAAATATCGAACACATATCAAATTCACATGATTACGTGCAACATGACTTCTCCTGTGACCTCAAGAATGAAGGTAACTACTCACAAATAATATGCATGCTCAATATCAAAGGTGTATTAAATAGCGTAATGGATATGAACACAAGGTAATCAACACTACTAGTCACCCACATGTACCAATCTGAGGTCCCGATACAAAGATTGAACACAAGAGATGAAGTAGGTTTTGGGAGGAGATGGTGTTGTTGAAGATGTTGACAAAGAATGGCCTCCCCAAGATAAGAGGGTTGTTGGTGATGAGAATGGCTTCGATTTCCCCCTCCGGGAGGGAAATTCCCCCGGTGGAATCACTCCGCCGGAGGGCAAAAGTGCTCTAGCCCAAGTTCCTCCTCGAGACGGCGGCGTTCCATCCCGAAAGTCCTCTCTTGATTTTTTCTAGGTTAAATCAGAATTTATACCGGAAGATGTGCTCCGAACATGGGATAGGGTGAGCACAACTAACCAGGGCGCGCCTAGGGGCCTGGCATGCCCAGGTGTATGTTCCTCAACTGGTGGGCCCCCTCCAGTAGATTTTTGCTTCAGTATTTTTAATGTAAACCATAAAAATTACTCGTCAAGTTTAATCTCCACTGGGGATGTGCAGAATAGGTATCTCTTACATGCTTTTTAGGTCCCGAATTCCAGCTCCGGTATTCTTCCTCTTTGTGCAAACCTTGCAAATTATGAGAAAAAAGGCATTAGAATTACTCCCCAAAGCATTATTATGCATAAAAAGATTATAAATAACGGTAGAAAAACATGATGCAAAATGGGCATATCACTTGTGCATCCTCAATCTTAGTCTCTTGCTACTCCTTATTCTGTAGTCGATCATGATCACACCCAAAACTTGAAAACTTCAATCACAAAAAACTCAACAAAACTTCGTGAGATCCGTTAGTATACGAAATATATTGCATACTTGAGGTACTCTACTAAATTTATTAAAATTCATTTTTCATAATAGGTATTGTACTCTAAATTCCCCATGGCTTACACCCCCCGATATAGTCCATGGCATAATCAAAACAAGCAAACCATGCAAGCAAATCTGAATCTGTTTAAAACGGAACAGTCTTTGGCAATCTATAAAGAGCCCATACTTCTATAACTATATAAATTCTGAAAAATTAGGAAAACGTAATGATTTTTTATGAAAATACTGTGTTAAAATTTCGGATCATTATCACGCCTCAGTAAAAATGGAAATTCCTGCTCTGGAGTCAAAGTTTATGTTATGTTTCGGCATCGTTTCTACTCATCTTTTGGGTCATCCCAAAGGCTTTGCTTTGCACAGACACTAATTAAAAAAATAAAAACATAATCATTATAGAGGCAACAATCATGCTATCACACAAAAACAGAAAGGAAAAACAATAGTAAAGATACATATTGGGTTGCCTCCCAACAAACGCTATTGTTTTATGCCCCTAGCTAGGCATACTGCATAATTTCAAGTGTTGGATCCCTTCATGTCCTTCAAGACTAGATCTTACAAAAATCTTACTTAATAAATCAACTTTCTAAAAGCTGGTGGAAGAGCCCAGGTGTCCAAAGCAATTTATAAAATCATTACAAGCATCATTAATATCATTATTTTAATCATAGGGATCCTCATATAGAGAATGGATTTCATCACTGATAGGTTCTCTGACAATATTTTCATGCCGATACTTACTACCCTTCATTAATTCCCAAAAAAATCCATTCAAATTTATCACAAGTGTGGAGGAATATGGATTGCATCAATTCTTCGGGAAGGAAATTCCTTCTCACATTCTCATCAAATGCTTGATAATCATTAGATTCAAACCTACGCAAAGCCCATCTATTATGGAGGATTACTTCTATAGGAGGGTGTTCAGATTTTATTCCATATAAGTCAATAATATCTTTAGCTTCACGCACAATATAATCAAATTCATGCATAAGGATAGTGGTAGCAATTTTCTCAATCTTAGGGATTATCTATGCTAGGAAGTCCCAAAAATATCTTTTGAAACATAGGATGCAGATGCACAAACTTCCTTCCCAATTTCAATATTAGCATAGAAATAGAATCTCCATAAAACTTTGTTTCATCAAGACCTTTAATATGTTGGGAGACTATTGAATGTTCAAACAACTCTTAGATAACATGCGTTCCAATGATGTTCCCACTACCCACATGCTAAATTCCAGAATTTAGGACAATGTGGGTTTTGTAATGGGGACTTTAATTTTAATAGGATCATAAGTAGAATTAATTTTTTTTGTCTTTGTTCATCCAAGTCACTAGCAACAACTTCACTAGCACTACAAATAATATCTTTCTCAAATTCAAACATGATAGCAACTTTCAAGCAAACAAGCAAGAAAAATAAGTAGACTAGTAAAAAGCAAACATAAATATTTTTGTATTTTTTATTTTTACAAGACAAAATAAATATAAGAGAAAACAAAAAGAACAACATGTTAATGAAATTTTGTGCGGAGTTACTTGATAGTTGGTGATGGTATTTCTCGGCAACGCGCCAGGAATCCTTCTTGATACTCCTCATCTATGTTGGGTTTTTCGGGAAGAGCGTCGGGTAATTGAAGCACAAAGTGGATAAGTACTTCCCTCAGTTATGAAACCAAGGTTTATCGAACCAATAGGAATACCAATCATTAACCGTCTTCACTGGCTTTGCACAAAAGAACAAACAACTTGCACCCAACGCCGGCAAGAGGGTTGTCAATCCCCTTGATCTCGTTATTTGCCAGCAAGTGAGTTGTGTAGATAATGGTAAAGTGCAAAATCAAATAAAATGTAATAAATAATATCAAGGTAATGATAGCGTTTGTGAATATATATATATAAGTGAATATACTGAGGTGCCATAGAGTTCTCTACTGGCATCTCTCATAAGCAAAGCATACGGTGGATAAACAAATTATTGTTGGGCAATTGATAGAAAAGCGAATAGTTTTGCAATTTTCATGGAAACGATCATGTGTATATAGGCATGACGTACATAAGAAAATAGACCAACTCCTGCCTACACCTATTACTATTACTCCACCCATCGACCGCTATCCAGCATGCATCTATAGTATTAACTAAAACAGGGTCATGCTTGGAGAACAATGACATGATGTAGACAAAGTAAACTCAATCAATCTAAATAAACCCCATCATTTTATGCATAGTAGCAGCAACATAATGATGGAAAATTTCCCCTTATGTCACTGGGATATAGAAACTTGCCAGGTTGAACCTACTACAACGCACCACTCCCACTGAAGAAATATCAATCTAGTTGGCCAAACTATCTCAATAGATCGGAGAGAATTACTAAGCTATCACGATCATGCAAAGAAGAATCATAGTAATAAGATTTGACTCAAATACTTTTCATAAATAATGTGAACATAAACTCATAATTCATAGGATTCCAACAAACACACTATACAAAGGGATTACATCGGATAGATCAAGGCAAAGATGCGATGAACATTGTATTGAACATCAAGAGAGAGAGAGATAATGCCATCTAGGTACTACCTAGAGACCCGTAGTTCTGTTTTCAACTACTCACACAACAGGTTGACGGAAGCAAGGTTGATGAAGAGGCCCTTTTTGATCGATCTCCCCTCCGGTAGGGTGCCAGAACAGAGATGTAGATGGCCTCCCGTCGAAACAGAGACTTGCGGCGGAGTGATAACCCCCAAGTGCAAGGAGTCATTGTAGAAATTTCCAAAGGTGTAAGTGATAAGTATGGAGTGTAGAACCCACAAGGACCTAAAGGTAAGATCAATATTCTCTCAAGTCCTATCTACCACTGATACGACTCTATGTACACCGAACATTTGCTTCCATCTAGAAACGCGAAATAAAACTACGTTGTGGGTATGAATTGGATAGTTCTGCATGATATCAGAGAACTAAAATATTAAAATAGGTGTTGTTAACATAAAGTTTGAATATATTACTATATATTATAAATAGCGACTGTGGAATAAGTATGGATCAGTGTGCAGAATTATCCTAGGCAATTGTTAACAAGATTGGTAATCATTATTGCAATTTTATATGAGGGAGAGTCATAAGCTAACATACTTTCTCTACTTGGATCATATGCACTTATGATTGGAACTCTAGCAAGCATCTGCAACTACAAAAGATCATTAAGGTAAAACCCAACCATAGCATTAAATTATCAAGTCCCCTTTATCCCATACGCAGTAACCCCCTTACTCGGATTTAAGCTTCTGTCACTCTAGCAACCCACTATAAGCTATGATGAACGTATTGCAACACCGTACATTGGGAATCCTTCATGTGTGCGCGGCATGGAAGGCACCATAGGACAACACCAAAATAAAACATACAACTCAAACCAATCTAGGTCATCAATCAACCCAAAAGACAAAAGAAATCTACACCAAATATCATAGGATGGCAACACATCATCGGATCATAATATGTGGCATAAAGTACCATGTTCAAGTAGGGGATTGCAGTGGTGTGCGGAGAGTGGACCGCTTAAAAGAGATGAGGAAGGTGATGAACATGGTGATGTTGATGAAGACGATCACCACGGCGATGGTTCCCTGACGGCACTCTGGCACCACCGAGAGTGAGGTTGAGAGGGTATCCCCTTTGTGACTCCTCCTCCATGGCCTCCCCCTTAGATGGGGAGAGGTTCTCCCTCTGGTCCTTGGCCTCCATGGTGATGATGGCCCCCTTCGGGTTCCTCCTCCATGGCCTTCGGTGATGATGGGCCCCTCCAGCATGGTGCCAGAGAGGGCATAGATTTATTCTTCGTGGATACAGAGGCTTGAAGCGGCGGAACTTACGATCTAGGGTTCTTTTCGAAGGTTTGGGTATTTATAAGTATTTTTGGCATCAGTATCACGTCAAGGGGGTGTCCAAGAGCACCACAAGCCCGAAGCACCCTCCCTCGGGGGGGGGGGGGTAGGGCACGCCTAGAGGGCTTGTGGACTCCTCGTACACTTCCTGGCTTAGCTCTTGTGCTTCGGGGATCTCTTTTGGTCCATGAAAATCACCGTAAATTTTTCAGCCTATTTTGAGAACTTTTAGTTCTACACAAAAAAGGACACCACAATAGTTCTGCTAAAAATAGCGTCAGTCGGGGTTAGTTCTAATCGAATCATACAAAAACCATATAATTTTTTTGTAAACATGGCATGAACAATAAAAAATGATAGATACGTTGGAGACGTATCAGCATCCCCATGCTTAATTCCTGCTTGTCCTCGAGTAGGTAAATGATAAAAGAAATAATTTATGAAGTGTGAATGCTAGCATAGTGCATAAATTTGATCAATGATAGTTCCAAACACTTTTTCTAGTATCATTATATATCATAAACAGTAGCTCATCTCATAAAACTTCTCAGGATGAAGTAACAAGCTATTCACATGTTAAAGTATAGACCATAAAGATTCTTGAAAACTAACAAACTATGCTTTCAGTCACCAAACTAACGCTAATGGCGATGACACACCTAAAAATGATGGCGACAAATCGGGTGAAGCGACGTGAAGGCGCCGGAAGCCGCATAAACTGTTAAAAGGCAAAAAGGTAAGGAAATCTATAATCGGCACCGGGGACGGAGATACCCCGGAATACCTCGGTGATCCTGATATGCCCGCACACCCGTTAGAGGGTCAGGAGAGGCCTGAAGACCAGCGCAACCCCGGTGAGCTAAATGATTTCGAGGATGACAATTACCTCCCCCTTGTCGAGGGGGAGGACATCCCGGAAGCCGATGACTTTGCCATCCCCGATAATCTTGAAGATCAGAAATTGTTCAGGCAACAGCTCATAGCCACGGCCCAGACCTGGAAGCAAAGGAACGACAGCTTAAAGCCGAACAGTACAACCTCAACGATCGATGGACGAGAGTCCTCTCATCGGAGGAAGGATACAGTACCGGTCTATCGGACCAACCTAAGAGTTATCCACGCAGAAGGCTGCTGGCACAATTGGACGACGAGCTCACTGATACGTCGTATCCCAAACATACCCCATACGACAAGCCATACCACCTTCCTCAAGGATGAGACAGGATGGTTGACGATACTGGTTATAGGCCTCCAATAACCCAAAGATGGGTAAAAGAGCCAATAGAGCCCGATGACAGGCTCGACCTATGACATGACTTGGACTACAGAGTATGTCCTACAAGATCCATCTACGGATCTAGAGGGTACTCACCCGATAGACGAGAAGGGTACCGACCTTGGCTCGACCGCAACAATAGAGGTCGGGAACGAAACCGGGCTAGCACATACGCCAATTACAGGCGCGACATAGCTCGGTTCAGAGGCTCTGCCCACCCACTGTGTTTTAGGGACGAGGTCATGCAGCATTAGTTCCTGGAGGGGTTTAAACCCGTGAACATAGAGCAGTACGATGGGACAACTGACCCAACCATATGGATTGAGGATTTCCTCCTCCACATCCACATGGCGCGAGGAGATGATCTCCATGCCATCAAATATCTACCCCTAAAACTGTAAGAGCCAGCTTAGCACTAGTTAAATAGCCTCCCTAAAACTCCATTGGGTGCTGGGAAGATCTAGAGGACGCATTTCAATCTAACTTCCAGGGCACCTATGTTCGGCCGCCGGACTCCTCCGACCTAAGCAACGTTGTCCAGAAGCGAGGAGAGTCCGCGCGGCAATTCTGGAATCGGTTCTTGACCAAGAAAAACTAGATTGTTGACTTCCCGGACGTCGAGGAAATAGCCTCCTTCCGACACAACATTCGGGATGAATCGTTGGTTCGCCAGCTTGGCCAGGATAAACCTAGGACAATGTCTGCGCTTACATCACTCATGACTCCCTTTTGCACGGCCGAAGATAACTGGTTAGCAAGGCGGAGCCACAACCCCGAAGACCTCGGAACCTCCGAAGTTCGGGACAGAATCGTGAAACCAAAGCGCAACAAGAATAAGTGGCGGCACAACAATAGTGATGTCGATGACACAGCCGTTAACGCTGGCTTCCGCAATTCCTTACCCGGACAGCAGAAGAAGCCTCCTAAAGGAAATCATGATGGAACCACACTGCTGGACAAGATCATGGAGAGGCCTTGCCGAATCCATGGAACTCAAGAGAAGCCCGCCAACCACATGAACCGTAACTGTTGGGTGTTCAAACAGGCTGGCAAACTCACATCCGAGGACCAAGGCAAGAGCCCACGCAGCGAGGACGAGGATGTGCCTCGGGGTACGATTGGTGGCGGGCAAAAGAAGTTCCCTCCAGAGGTGAAAACAGTAAATATGATATACGCCACCATATACCCAAGAAAGAGAGGAAGTGCGCCCTTCGTGAGGTCTACTCCGTAGAGCCTGTAGCCTTGAAATATAACCCATGGTCGGCGTACCCGATCACCTTTGATCGACGTGACCACATGACCAGTATCCATCACGGGAGTTCGGCCACACTTGTACTAGACCCCATCATAGGTGGGTATCACCTCACTGAAGTCCTCAAGGATGGAGCAAGTAGCCTAAATCTGATTTACTTAGATATGGTGAAAAAGATGGGTATAGATCCGTCAAGGACCAAACCCATCAACACTACCTTTAAAGGAGTGACTCCAAGCATCGAAGCCCGGTGCACAGGCTCTGTGAGTCTGGAAGTAGTGTTCGGTTCGCCTGATAACTTTCAAAGCGAAGATTTGATCTTCGACATCGTACCTTTCCATAGCGGCTATCATGCCCTGCTCGACCATACAACATTCGCTCACTTTAATGTTGTCCCACACTAAGCATACCTCAAGCTCAAGATGCCCAGCCCCAAGGGGGTCATTACTGTCAATGGAAACACAGAACACTCCCTCCGAACTGAGGAACATGGGTTGGCCCTAGCGGCCGAATTCCACAACAATGATGATCGGCAAACGCTGACACATGCCGTAAAGGCATGTAAGGTTGGGAAGCGAGCTTGGTTTCAGCCCGAACTCGTAGAACCTTCTTCTCCCTGTAAATAGTGACTCACCCCCATCGCGAAGCCTTAAGACCAGAAAAGTACATGCCAAGGAGGCACAACTTCGCGCTCAAATTCCATGGGCGGCAGTGGGAAAAAAGGGGTAAGTGTTTGGCTGGAACGAACTACTACCATCAAATGTCTTCGGACACATTACAGGTACCATCAAGGGCCTGCTAAAGGCGTAAAGCTCATCTACACTTTGGCGACCTTTCAAGATTTTATTTGCAAGATCCGTTCGCCAAACAATACCACCCATTAAGGTACACAACTCCCTAGGAGGCGCAGGAGCAGAGAAGTGATAGGGCACATCGAGGACGTCAGGTCACTCATCGAAGACCCTTGGTACGACCACTCCTATAACATTAATATTTCAAATACCTGGAAATAGTTGCCTCGGCAATTTGAGCAATAAGAGTTGTTGAGAAAAATATAACACCATTATGCATGGTCGTCTTGCTGTCCTTTTTGGCACCTATTCTATTTCCTCCCTCTTCTTGCGAAATTGTTCGGTACAATACGATGGAACCGGCTGATAGACCGGGGGCTCAAATTTTAAAAAACCGGCCTTATGCACAATTAATTATGCGTTTGGCGTCTTGGAATTTGCTTTATATGCATTGGTCCGAACTATGTCTTGGGTCAATAGTTGGGTTGCCTGGCTCCTGTGCTTGCCCCTTTACGTTCCACTCATTCGGTTAAAAGGGCAAAGCGAGAACCTCTGCGATTGTGTTTCTAGCTAGCCTTGTTAAGCACCTCATGGGAGAAAGCCAAAAACTGACTGTCATAGTATGCAACCTCATACTAAACACCTCATTAGAGGTTATTCCGTGTCATACGAGGGGTTTGGTGTTCGTACCAACCATGTGATATCGGCTTTAGCCGTGGTTCATCCGAACATCACAAATCACCGGGAGCTAGTCATCATCCCCCTGCATTCCTTTTTGGCGCGCCCTACCGCTAAGTGAAAGCAATAAAGCATTATGGTTTGATTGCATGTTCCGTTGCACACTACCGTCTATGGGTACCGATAGCTCGGCTAAGGGTTATAGTGCGGATATAGAGACACCCCGCGTAGTATCTACATGGGGGCTAAAGCCGACGACTCGCAGCTCTCAGTTTCAACGACCACATAGGAGTTATAAGCAATGAAAAACATTAAAAACATGATTAACCATGCATAATAACCATAAAACGTTAAAAGGTCTTGGGATACATTACAATACATTTACTCATAAATGTTTTCTTTGGAACACTAAGCTTCTATTGCTCAAGCACCCTCCATTACTACGGAGAAGTATCGTTCTGGGTACCTATGCTCCTTTCTAGGAGGCGGAGGAGCGGTAGATATCTTCATCAAATCAAGCCCCGACCAGTGCACCTTGTCCTTCGCAAAGGCCATCCGAGCTCCCTCGATGCAGGAGGAACGCCTTAATGCGTCAATCCGGGGTGAGGCGTCGCTTAGCTTCTCCGCTAGGCAAAGTAGCTGCCCGGCAGTGGATCGTTGGGAGAGATCCTTCATGGCTGGCTCTACCATCTGGTGTAGCTCCGTCAGCTGCTTTAGCTGCTCAATAAGGAGAGGAGAGCGCTCAGGGGCTTCAAGCTACGCCCAGAATAGACGAGCTTCATCTCCTTCTCCTCGCGAAGCATAGAATTGATTCGCGTCCGCTATGCTCTTCTGGAGGTCTGAGCAAGTGCTTGAGGAACGCCCCACTTGGGTGAGCAATGCGAACCTTCTATCACCAAAGACACACTGCAGTAAATGTGGCTTACCATTCGTGATATATTTAACTTGGCGGACTTGCTCTTCGAAGAACCGCCTATCCACCCGCTCCTTTTGGAGATTGGATTTCAGGGTGGGTAGTTCGGTGACCTATTCCTTGCCTTTCTGCTCAAGGTCCTCACGCTTCTGGCTGGCGTCCTTAAGCTCTTGTTGGCTTTCCTCCACTCGAGCCTCATGCTTGGCGCTCGTGCCTTTTAAAGCGGAAAGTGTGGCAACGGTTTTTTGGCTACCGCCGTCTTGTCCGCGGCCTCTTGCTTCACCTTCTGAAGCTAGGCCTTGAGCTTCTCAATTTCCTTCGATGAGGCTGCGTAAGTATCAAAGATGTAACAATACTACATCGACAGTACAAATTTCTAGTTACGAAAAAATTGGACATTATAATCCGGCTTACCTTGCGCCTCGTCGAATCTTTTGTTCAGAGCATCAAGTTCATCCTCGACGATTTTGAGCTTCCGATTTAGCTCGTCTAGATCGGTGGCATTAGTTACCACCGGCGATGACAAAGCCTACAAAAAACAAATCCCTATCTGGTTACATGGGTCCAAACCTCCGAACTATAATAAATATGATCCTATGTCCGGTCCTCTTAAGGGCTGCTATAACATTCCGAACACATATCGTCTTGTACATTATCCGGATAATGGTCTATGATTGACCCCCAGGTGAGTTTTTTACAAACTCACCTAGGGCTCGGGAGCTTCCATATATATAACGATAGCACAAAGAAATTAATATTCCACAAATAGTGTATTATGTGGCTCACCTGGAAGCCCATTAGGAGACCGTTGAAAGCCTCCCTCAGCCCGCTATCAACGGACTGAATGGTTTGTAAAACCACTCCCATAAGGATGCGGTGTTCCTCGGAGATGGAGGTTCTTGATAGAGCCCCCCATCACCGGCCACCCATTGGTCGATGGCGCTGGTGGTGATCGGTTAACCCAATCTCCAATCGGGGATTGAACAGGTGCCTCTGGAGGCGTTGTGCGCTCCGAAGATGAACTTGGAGGGGACTAAACATCCCCTCGCCTAGTCTCCTCCGTATCCGGGCGGGGATCTTCCCCCCGGTCTTCGGTGATCGAGGCGTTAGCCTCGAGCATGATGTCATCTCCCTCACTGTAGGTGTTCGGCTCCATAGGAGCCTGCTGGGATGACACTTCTGCGACATCTTTCCTGGCGCTCGGAGGAGTGGGGTGAGACACGGTCCTTCTCTCCACTAGCTCGGAAGGCGGGATCTCCCCGTCGGAAACATGGTTGGTGGGGAGGACGCATGGTGGGGTGCAAATCAATGGCCTCTCAGCTGATTTGAACATTCAAAAACTTAGCATTAACAGCTCAGGAAGTCTTCAGATCCATACCTTCGAGCTGGGGTCTTGACCCTTAGGTTACTTTGTGGAATCTTCTCTAAGTCCCCGGACTCGGTATCCTAGTCCGAATTGTCGTCGGACAGAATCAACTGTGTCTGATGCGCTTTCTTCGGGGCAGGAGGAGGTACCTCCTCTGTGGCGTCCGATGATGCTGCCCTCTTTTTTGCAAAGGTGGAATCTCCCTCCCTCTCGTCATCATGCTCCTCCTCCTGATTGGAGGTGGCATGGATTCCCCGGACATAGTGTCCAGCTGGTCCTTGATGCGGAGGCCTCCTCGGCCCGTCCTCTTCTTCTTCTCCTTCTTTTCTAGCACCTTGTAAGACGCCACGACGAGCATCTCCGACAACATCTTGGACCTGATGTCTTCAAGTCGAGGCGCCAGGCAGTTGATGCCCGCAGCCTTGCTGAACCATTTCTGTAGAAGTGATCGGAAAGTTCTTAGATTTTCTTTCTAAAAAATAGAGCCGATCAAACAAAACTATGTTATACCTGGTAAGGAGGGTTATCGGCATGTAGACCCCGATCCTCCTCCTCGGCTGGCCATTTCTCCTGTTGTAGGTTCGAAAGTAGGTCTAGAGGGGGTGATTAGACTGCTTGACCAAAGAAAATCTACCTTTTCTTGGCAGATATTAGCATTCATAGTATGTCAAGTACACCCTACACATGCATGTCAAAGATTATTGCAGCGGAAAGTTAAGACATTGCACATGTAAGTAAAGAGAGGGTAAGGAAAGCAAACACAATTGGTGAGACGATGATTTTCCTGTGGTGACTATACATGGTGCTATCGTACATCCACGTTCATGGAGTCTTCAACCCACGGAGGGAAACTATCGTGAGAGTCCACGAAGGGCTATACCCACGGAAGGTTCCATGAAGAAGCAACCTTGACTATACCATCATGGCCTACGTCAACGGAAGACTAGCCTTACTCGGGGTAGATCTTCATGAAGTATGCGATCTCCTTGCCCTTACAAACTTCTTGGTTCACTCCACAACACGAAGTAGGAGGATCCCAAGCGACACCTAACCAATCTAGGAGTCACCACCCTCCAAAAGGTAATAGGCTCGGTAATGTCGATGAACTCCTTGCTCTTGTGCTTCAAGATGATAGACTCCTCAACACACAATGACTCTCTCACAGATATGGATTGGTAGAAGAGATGGTATTGGTGGAAAGCAACTTGGGTAGGCTAGAAATCCAGCTCCATATGGTTGGAGTGGAATATGTTGACCTCAACACAAGGGTAGGTGGTTCTCTCTCAGAAAACTGATAGGATAGGTATGGAATGGTTTTGTGTGCTTCACTTTCGAGTAGGTGGTGGTGAAGGGGTATATATAGGCATCCCCAAATATCCAACCGTTACACACAAAATGACCAACTCGGTGACACCGATGTGTTAATCTCGGTGGTATCGAAGTGACCAAAAGGTGGCAACTTTTGAATCTCAGAGCAACCGATATAGGAATCTCGGTTGCACCGATAAGGTGACCAATGCTCAGAATGCCCATTCTCGGTGATGCCGATTCAACAATCTCGGAGGGACCAAAACTATGAACTTGCGTAACAGAAAGTTGGCAGCCCAACTCGGTGGCACCGAAAGCAGTATCGGCTGTACCGATGGGTTAGGGTTTGGCTGAGTCTCTCTAGGGTTTGGAATCGGTGGCACAGAATGTGGAATGTTGGTTGCTTAGTACAGACTAGGGTGGGAGAGTTTGTGGGTGTTTGTGGTGACTATTACTTGTGCACGTATGAGCATTTTGTTCACCAACAAAACTTTACCCCCTTTTAATAGTATTGGCTTTCCTATGGACTAGAAGTGATCTCTCACAAATATGAAATGTAGAGTCCTCTTGCTTGAAGCTTTGCCAACCTATTTCCTTGCATCTTGGGGTGTTCCACAATCTCTTTGCCAACCCATCATTGAACTTTCCTGAAATATACTTGATGAAAACATTAGTTCAATGACTTATATGTTGTTATGAATTACCAAAACCACCAAGGGAGCAAATGTGCTTTCAGTCTCCCCCTTTTTGGTAATTGATGACAACATATAACTCAAAGCTTCGACATATGATATAATCAATGAGTATAATCGTCGCTTTGAGAAGTATGTGATAAGCAAGAGGTCCCCCTAAATTTGTGCATTATTTTGGATTTGCGTTTCAATGAAAATGCACAATTGATTAGGTACATGGGCTGCTTCTTCCATGTCTCATACATCTTGGTGGTGTGTGAGAAAATTAGAGTGAACATCATTGCATAACACAATCAAGATTTGTAGAAAGATCATCTCATAAAGCATTAAGATGATAGGAAGTAGTAGCATCACACAAAAAGTGTATCACAATCAACCAAAAGACAGTTGTTTTTGAAAATAAATAAACACCAAAAGGCTCTCTCACTCGAAGCCTAAAAGATCTATATACACTTTTCTCCCTTTGGCAAAAGATTACCAAAAAGTTCAAACGCATACGTCTAAGCGTTCTTGGGATGATCTCCTCCGGTTGTTGATGAAGGAGTCGAGAGAACAGCGTCGGTGAAGATCTCTGCAGATGTCATGGAAATTATCTTGAACACTTGGAAAATAGTCCTTATTTTCCTTAATAAATTTCCAGTCAACATATCTCATGTTGCTCACACCTGGACTCTTGTCAAATAGCACAGTCTCATAGAAATCCAGTTGCTCTTTGTTATAGAATTTGTAGTCGACATTTGTCTTCTTCCTTTGGGCATATGGGTCTATAGCTCTCCATGCCCTCAAATCTGAGTCTTTACTCTTCTTCATATCTTTAGCAAGTGGATAGATGGCATTATGCACTAGAAGGTGTGGTCTAAGTTTCATCAAGGTTGTCAAATCATCATCGTGCTCAACTCTAGAAGCAGTTCCCTTGTTCTGTTGAGAAGCTGGAATCTGCCTGAATGTCCTCTTAGGCTTTTCAGCAGCAGCCTTCTGGTATTTTCTGCTCTTGGATGTACCAGACTTGGGCATAGCGTCAGCTAGAAGTTTCTTGGCCTTCTTCTTTGGAGGAGCCTTTGCAGCTGGCTCATCCTCCTCTTTAGCAGCAGCTGCCTCCTCTGGATCTTCATACATAGATGTAGGTCTGCTAGTCACATGGATTATCCTTTTTCTGGATCTCTTCTCCCTTGCCTTATTACGCATAAACTTATTTGGGGGATCAATGGTCATTGTTGCCCTAGCACTCTCATGTGATTTGATAGTTTCAGTAAGTGCATAAATTTTGCTGACCACCCTCGTAGATGAGGTGGGCTCATTTGCTGACTTCTTGACAGCTTTCTCTTGCTTCTTAGCAAGAGCCTCCTCTGCACAAAGTCTGAATCTTCCTCATCTGAATTCATCTTCTTCTTGGACCTAGTGGTAGCCTTGGGCAACCCATGGGAGCTGGGGGTGCCTAGATCTAAAAAAGAATTAGGCTCATGACTAGTGCCTGAACTCATGTCAACACCCTGCTCTCAAAAATTCTGACCGTCTGACCCTGACATGCTGACCCTGTGAATAGAGTATAGAAGAGTGGAATAGGATAAGTCATCACAAAATATTCAGCTGGTTTTTGAAAGTTTGATCAGAAAAATTATAGATGTAGTTCACTGCAAAATTGGATTTCGGTGTAACCGAGTCAAACCTGTTGGTGCTGCCGAGACTCACAAAACCGTTAACAGAAACTTGGCAACAGTTTTAGTCAGACCGAAAACTGTCACTCGGTCTCACCGAGTTTTGTCCTGAGTAGCACAAAGAGGCAATCGGTGGAACCGATTTTTCTGACTTAGTCTCACCGGGATGCAATTTCACGGGCAACTAAACCTGAAAATTTTCTGTTCTCTAGAGTGTGGAGTTAATCTTGTGAATAGAATGATCTCAATATGTGGCAAGATAATGGTGAAACCCTAATGCGCAATATTTGGAGGTTGGATCACAAGAGGGGGCCGAATCCATACCCTAGCTTCGTGACGGATCCGCTACGGCGACAATAGGGGTGAAGATTCCGTCAACGGCGGTGATTCCCAACGGCGGAGGAGTGCGGGAAGACAAGGGCAATGACTAGGGGTCCTTTTGCGGCAGCTTAGGGCTTGGGGCGTGACGGTTTGAAGAGTGAATTTTCGAACCGTCGGGACCACCAAATATATACCCGTTACTGTGTGTGACACCGATTCTAAATTTTTGGTGTCACCGAGTTTCTCAACTGTCAGTTGACAGGGAAACTCAGTGTAACCAAGAATATGGAATCGGTAGTACCGAGGCAAGAAATCCAGATCAACCCTTGGCATTTGGTGTGACCGAGATTTTGGTGTTGGTTCCACTGAGATGCACTTTGGAGGTTTTAATGGTCAGTCCTTGTTCAAATCCAGATCAACCCTAGGCACACGAAACTCTGAGTGCTCCACACATAGAGGGATCGAAAAGCACTTGTTCAAATTTTGCGATGCTGCACGAATAGAGTATGAGGTGAGAAAGCATATATATCTAGAGAAGTGGTCCTAGGCATTCTTGTATATCCAATTGGCAAATAAATATGAAAATCCAAATAGCAACAATTGGATATCCTCAAATGAGTAAATAAATGCAGACCAACGTGCTCACAAAATAAGATGTGAAACGAAATCATGGCAAACATGCACAAACACAATAGCATCCAACAAGCACTTTGGCGATGATGGAGTCATCTATATATGAGTGTATTGACTTAGGAGCCAAGTAAGAATACTTGATCATAGGTCATACTCATCGTTTAAGCACAAGTGGGGTTACCACTTTCACATAAACCATTTAATGTTGTCACATTATTTTGAGATTCTTCAACTCAAGTCTTATAGTAAAGCTCCCCCTAGATGTGACATCCCCCCATAAGAGGGATAAACTAACCTTGGGTTTTGTCGATGAAGACTTCATGTTGGTGAGGTAGTGGTGGATACTCAATGTTGATGAAGATCACCAAGAGTTAGGAGCATCCTTGTTATTTCATTACTCTTCTCACCTACATGGGTTAGTCCCAACACAAAATAGACAAATACAAGGATATCTATGGACATGGAGTGCAATGAATATGTGATGATGTCCATTTATTTGTTGATTACCTTGTCCCTTGCTTACCTATGAGGGAATGTGTGACTCCTTGAACTATTGCATAGAGTTGATGTTGATTGCAAATAGTCCTTGACAATAATAAATATGAGTGAATTTCATTGGCGGAGTCACCCCTCAAGAACTCTCTAGTTCTTCTTGTTGGGGACCCATATCAAGTTGATGGGGATCCTTGGTGTTGAAGTAGCACTTGTAGAAGTTGAGCTTGTAGTAGCCTTGGGAACCCACTTCGCCAAATCTTGGGATTCACCTTCATATGAGTCAAAGTCCTCTGGAAGCTTGTTCTTGTCCTTGAGCTTGTTGTCTTGTGGTGGAAGGTCATATTGAGATTTTGTTCCCATGGGATGAGTATTTTCATACTTATCCTTGTGAGGAACAAACTTGGTATCGGGGTATTGTTTCTTCCCATTCAACTCCATTAGCGTTCAAGCAGACAACAACATGATTCTTCCGGTATCCTCCATGCTTGCGTACAATCTCCTCAAATTGTTTGCACCCTTCAAGACACTTGTAGGTACCTTTCTCTATAATCCCTTTCAAGAGTTCATTTTCTTGCTCAAGTGTAACTTGGCTAAGAGAAGATTTAGTGGGATCAAGAGAAGTACTAGAAGCAATATCATTTGATTTATCATTTTTATTTCTACTAGTTGAAGAACCTTTCTTTCCTTTGTTACTAGCTTGCTTAGACTTAACTTGAGGCATGAATGTAGATAAGAGAAGTCGTTTGGCTAGATAAGAGGAAGTCTTCTTTCGAAGATCGTCATTGATAGCTTTAATAAACTCATGCTTGCACTAAATTGAGCTTCTCGAAGCGTAGCTTCTCATGTGTCCTTACAAGCTCTCTATGATGTTCTAGAGTTGACTCATGACCTAACTTAAGAGTTTTTAGTTCTTGAGTTAGTCGTCTATTTACAACTTATCATCATCGCACGACTTATCTATACTAGAGTGAATACTAGCAAGTTAATTTTGACTATCATTACTAGTTTTGTCAAATAGCAAGTCATCTTCAATTAACAAGTCATCATCATCAGTATTGAAATCAAGATACTCGGGGTGTGATACCTTGGGGCCTTTAGCCATGAAGCAACTTCCACTCCCTTCATTTGGTGAATAAAATAGATCATAGGAGTTGGTTGTCACAAGTGCAATCCTGGCAACACCTTCATCTTGACTATAGTCGAAGTTGGAGTGATATCTTCTCTCAGAGTGGTTGTCGGACACGGAGCCGGAAACCCATTCACAAACATGAGCTTGATGTTTCCTTCTTGAGTATCTCTTGGTGTACTTGTCCTTCTTCTCCGATTACTTACTTAACCTTGAGGGTCTTTGTTCATAACGATCATCTCTACTCCTTCTCTCTCTTCGAGGTGACTCGTCTCTTGAGCTTTGTCTTCTTGGTGACTCTTCTCTTCATTTGTAAGGAGTCGTGCATTCATTGGAGTAGTGTCCAGGCTTCCCACAATTGTAGCAATTTCGGTCACGACTTGAAAAACGCTTCTCTTCATGTCTTGAATTGGAGCTTCGATCTTTGCTTCTATTCTTGTAGAACTTGTTGAATTTCTTGACCATGAGGCTTATCTCTTCATTTGTGACAAGGTTGTCGCTTGAGGTAGCGGGAGCATCACTTGTGGATTTGTAAGCACCGCTAGATTTGTGGTGAAGCTCTTCCTTTTCTTTGAGTGTGTCACACCCTGTGTTTGTATCACCTTGTTATGCTTGGATTTATAAAATTTTGAACCAATTAAAACTTTTTCAGTGCTTGTGCTTGTTTGAATTGTTGCTTGTTTGCTTGTTTGGTTGTGGTGTCTGGCACTTAGATTTTACCCCTCTCCATTTTCATCTTCCTTGACCCAAACCTCTTGCCCAATGATCATGCCATGTTAATAGTGCCCAAAAGTATTTTTATAAAATATTATTTTGACCAAAAAGGATTTATTCAAATTAGGTTTTCAAAAACCCCTTAGTTGAGGTTTGCACTGCAAGCCCCCAACTTGGGTGGATCCGTTTTTCTCAAAGGCTTTACTTCAAACCTACTATATATATATATATATTACTTTCCAAAACCACCAAATATTAATTTTAAAGGTTATTTCGATATTTCTTTAAAGGATTTTTCTTAAGGCCATAAATGGTCTTTCATAGGGAAGAATTATTTAAAAGCTTTCAAAATATTTGAGAAAATTTAGGGAAACTCAGTTGACATATATTTTCCATATATATGAGTTTCAACACATGGTCATGTTCAAAATAATGGGCAAAACCCCTCAAAACCCTTTCTGTCCAAATCAAGGTTTGGAATATTCCTGAAAGAAATATTCTCAATAAATTCCAAGAAAAATCCAACGAGTCAACATTGTCATAGGTGATGATTTTGCAAAGTTTCATCTCAATCCAAGTTGATCTGATTCATCAAACTATTCCACACCCCTCCCTGTCCAGATTCAAATTTGAGCAACTTTGTGGGCCTTTTCTAATCACCAAATAATGAAGCTACACTAAGTGGTGCATCAAGGGGATTAGATTAGCATGACTAGATCTACAGAAACCAGATTCTGTTGATTTCTAGGGTTTCCCAAAGTTACATTGTGAACTTTCATCAATCCATCTCAAACTTGGTGATCAGGCCTAATACCAACCACCATTTGATCCTATCAAATATCATGGTAAGAAAAGCCCATTTGCTTGCCCTAATATCCATCGAACACCTTCAACCAGAATGGCAAAAACCTTGTTTGACCCCCTTCCACTAATTCCCTTGCCTTCAAATTTTTACCACACCATCTTGAAATGATATTTCACCTCTAGTAAACCTTGCATGGCCACAGCTCCATGATTGAGGGGTGAAAACCTCCTTTTTCACCCTTGGACAATGATGGCAGCACCATTTTTACCCCCTCCTCTTACTTCAAACCCTCTTCTCCCCTCTCAGAGCATCCAAGGAGCATCCCAGGAAGTCCCAGGAGCTACTAGACAAAGTGGGACACCCTAGAGCGCGCGGACAATGACCATGCTAGCCATTTGCATGCTCTGGAGTGTGCTACAGTGCGCTCCCGCACTGTAGCATTCCCCATACCAATGCTCCCGGCCACCTAGGGCCTCCCCCTCGTGTCCCCCGAGCGCCATCGGTGTCCGTGACACGCCACCTTGTCGGCCCCCTCCTCTCTCCTCCTCGAGTGACCTCGCGCACGCATGCCCGGTGCCGCCCAGCTCGGCCAACCATGGGGCTCGCATGCGCGCGGTCCCCCGCCAATCTCACCTCTCCCCCTGGCCTAGACCAACCCCTCAAGCACCGCAGACACGCCCTCGTCCCCTCTGCTCGACCCTGGCCCCGGCCCCGAGCTCGCCGGCGCACCTGAGCTTGGTGGACTACCGGCCTCCTATAAAAGGGCCTCCCCGCGTCCCGTTCTCCCCTCTGAACCTCTCCTCTCCCTTCCACTCGCCCTCCACGAGACAAGCTCGACCTCCCCATGCTCGATCGCTCGGGATCGAGCCGAGGACTACCACGGCAGCCCTGCCATCGATCTCCCGGTGAGGCGCCCCTCCGGCCGCCATTTCTGTCCCATTGGGTCCTCCTCAATGCCCTGACCCATTCCCCTCCTTCTTCCCCTCCGTTTGATGCACAGGGTGATCGGTGCGTCCTCCACCCGAAGCTCCTCCGCAAAGGGTGATCGCTGCCGGCAACTCCGGCCACCTCCAGCGCCCATTCGACCTCTAGGGGATCGGCAACTCGACCCTGAGCCCAAACCCACGCTCGCCCGTCGTCGCCGTGCCCTACACCGCCGCCGGTGAGCTCCTCTCCTTCCTGTCCTGAGGTGGGAGAAGGACTTGATAGGGGGCCCACCTGTCGGCCTCTCCCTCGCCTCTCTCCCCCCTCTCCGTCACTGGCCATCGGGCCCTGCACGTCAGGTTTGAAACCTGATGCGCATGTGGGCACCGGCTCGTCTGGACTGTTTTGCTCTCGGCCGGCCCAGTTGCCGCCAATTCTGGCCCAGGGCATAGTGCCCTTTTTCTTTTTCTATTTTTATTATGATTTCCAAAAATTCCTCAAAACCTAATATTTCTCCAAATCCAATAATTCTTCCACCAAAAATCTTGAAATATTATGTACAATTTACTAGTGCCATTTGTAAAATATTTTGAAAATATTTTATGTACTATTTTATTTTAAAACCCCTTTTGGCATTTTTGGCCACTGTTAAAAGGAGTTTTGAAAACCTTTTTCATACAAAGACCTTAGAAGAATATTTGTAGAATAGATTGTAGTACTTATTAGAGTAGGGCAACATTTTAGAAGTGTAGTTGTGTTTTGTTTTTATTGAGATGCTTGTTATTGCCCGTTTATTCCGCGACGATAGATTGCACTGTTGACGAGGGAGTTGGACCCAAAGACTTCGAAGACCCCAAGGACTTTGTGGAGCTAGGCAAGCAGCCCTTTGACCATGTTAAGAAACCATTTTTATTTGCATGGCAAATAGCACTTTACTTTCGTTATATTTGATCATATGCGGTAGTGACCATTTCGGTGGGTTGCTCTCAATACTTTTGTCGTTGATACTTGCATCGTGCATGACCCTACCACCTTATGAGGGGTATGCGGGTGGGTGTAGATAGGATGCTAGTAGACCCTACGCAAGTGGGATGAGGATTATGCATGGTGATGGAAAGAAAGAGCTGATTTCAAAGACTTTTCAAAAAACCCGTCGGGTGCCACTAATGCTCGAGGGAGATGATGATGAGTTGGGTGACCACTTGAGAAAGAAGTGGTGTACCGGAACAAGTTGAGGGCGTGTTTTCAAAAACGGAGAGTTTTAAGGTTTACTGACCGTCCCAACCTTACTTGCGCAACCACAATACCCCTTATGGGACGGGGCTCTGTTGATTACCTTTGTGAGTACTTGCAAGGAGCCCACATTACTAGTGGCGGGAGTGGCATGGTCACTCTCGATACGGGGACGTCACGGTATGGACGACCATGCGTTGTCTTCACAGGCACTGGGCACACCGTTGATCCTTGCATGGATGCTACGAGTGATGTGCATCATGTGGTCTGGGTACCAATCGAGTGCACTCTTTGTTTAGTATCGTCGGGGGAAAGGCATTGTTCGGGTGCTTACTTCGGGCATGTTATATATCGCGAGTCATGGATGACACGGAAGGTCCCCGAGTCTTTTGGGTAAAGTGCGCAACCTCTGCAGAGGGTAAAACTACTCGAATAGCCGCGTCCGCGGTCATGGACAGTTGGAGGTCCTTCTTAAACTATGTCCAGATGTTTTCGCAAAACTTGGTGTGTGTTTATGGATAACATAGAGAGGACACTTGAGATAAGTCAGATCACCTGATGTGATGCTTGAGCATGAGATGTTCAACCCCCTGATCATGATGATATCTGTAACTTGTTCATATGGATATCTACCAATAGATAATGCATGCTTACCTAGTTACTTGATCATGTCATTGCATTCAAAATTAGCTTTCTGCAAAATACCTATTAGTGCCAAATCATGCATTGTTATACCTTGTTCCACAACATGGGTTGCTTGCGAGTACATTCAAAGTACTCATTGGCTTGCCTCTAGTTATTTAATTGGCCAGGCATGGAAGAACATGAGTATGGTGAAGAGTTTGTTGGCGATGAACATGTGAACCAGGACGCTTCCTAGTCAGAATGCTTGTAGGTTTAAGGCAGATGGCAATGGGTTCACGCTTTCGATCATGATTTCCGTTGTTTGTTATGTTTAAGTGTTTGGCCCTTGTGGCCCTATCTATGTAAGACTAGACCTTCATGCTCTTTATTTGTGTATGACGTTAAATGTGGATGTAAGACTTTTGTTATTCAGCTTTTGTGTGTTCAGTGAGCATTGATCTCTGCAATCACTATACGCGTGCATTCGGTGAGCACGACTTATGAGTCGGGGTCCCCATCCGAGCTGGTATCAAAGCTATCCTGACTGTAGGAAGTCCTTAGTTAGCATGGACGTTAGTTAGGATAAAGACGTTTTCAAAACTACACCAAGCACCTATAATTAGGAGTTCTACACTATTTACCTCTTGTATTCTTCACACAACACTCTACTGACTCTCCTCCCTTCAAACCTTTGTAGATGGTCGTCATACCCAAAGACTTTGTGAGATCCGACTTCACCTTACTCCTTGGGTATAGCCTGGAGAAGTGCCAGTTTCGCCAACCACCCGTTTTCCTCTACCACGAGCACTGGGTCGATGCCGTCACGAAGGAGTACCACGTGGATGTGGTCATGAAGGCAAACGACTCCCCGACTTGTTGGTTCTTTGAAGGACCACATATGGAGACCATGGCACTCTCAGTCGAGAAAGCTGCACTCAAGGCACTTCTGCACCTGCAAGACATCATTCCAGAGATGGCTAACCAGCCGGCTACTTGCTATCTTCCTTTCAGGAAGGATGATCTTGGCGAGAGTTGGACGCTGATTCCATCAAAGGAGGATGCTACACCACTCAGGTTCCAGACCAATTTCAGCCTCTCCACCGATAGTCTGGTTCACAACCTGATTAAGGAGTCCATGAAGCTCCGCGAGGAACTTCACCACACCCGAGAGCTACTTCGACAATCAAAGACGAAGCTAGATAGGATCAAGAATGATGGAGCCCCCGAGGGACGACAAATTGTCGCTTATCGAGGAGGAGTACCCCCAGCTAGAGATGCACCTACATGTCGTCATCGCATGAGTATGAAGGAGTACCGTGAGCTCTTCACCGGCCCGCCGATGAAGTGTCGTCGTGATGGACCTCCTCTTTCCCCGACCCCTTCGACAAGGAATGATGCCCATTCAGATGATGAGCAGGAGGAAGACCCAAAGGAGCGTGACTACAAGACCAAGGACTCCACCACCTGAGTCTGAGAACCCCTAGGGTAGGCTCAGTCACCCCTCATGCGAAGTCGAGTCCGTGTAATGGTTCATATGAAACCATGTGTGCTTGTTGATTGTTTTGTTGTTTGTGTTCTGATGCAAGTCACGCTTTTGCCTTAGGCAACATGTAAGCGACTCCATCGCCTATCTTAATATATGTTGGTCTTTCGACCATTGTTCTAACACACTTGCACTCGACCAACCCCCTTAGGCGTGCTTTTCCATTGTTACTTTTCCTCTTGTCTATCCCAGTTGTTTGACTTGGCTACTCCAAACAAGATGACTGCTACCCGCCACAGCTCCTTCGCCAACCCTGAAGCCAACAACTCAAGCCAGCAACAGGGAGCTGGTGGGACTGCTCATGCTGGAGGACACCAGGAGCAGCCACAAGGCGATATTCCCCCACCACCACCTCCACCGGAGAACATCACCATAGCTCAGTTTATCCAAGTTCTCCGGAAGGCATGCCAAGCAAACAATGCTGCTCTTCAACAGATGGCTCAGGCCCTTGTGAACAACCAGCAGCAAGGCAGGAATGACAATGGCCAATCCACTCTGTCTGATTTCATGAGGAATTCGCCCCCAACCTTCACCAAGACAGCTGAACCCTTGGATGCTGACGACTGGATCAGCACCATCGAGGACCTCCTTGCAATGGTCAATTGCAATGTGGATCATGAGAAGGTGATTTATGCCTCTCACTGCCTCAGAGGTACCGCCCGAGCTTGGTGGGATGGACTCAAGGTCATGCAAGGTTAATGTGTGATCACTTGGGATGACTTCAAGGAAGGATTCAGCACTGCCCACATTACTTCTGGGATCATGGCTATCAAGAAGAGAGATTTCCGAGCACTGAAGCAAGGAAGTGGATTTGTCAAGGAGTACCTGCAGAAGTTCAACCTGTTGTGAAGGTATGCACCTGAAGATGTCAACACGGAGGCTGCCAAGAAGGAGCGCTTCATGGAAGAACTTCAATAGACCCTGCAGTATTAGCTCATCATCTGCGACTATCGTACCTTCTTCGACCTGGTGAACAAGGCCCTCATGCTGGAAGACAAGCGTCATGCCATAGACAACACTCGCAAGCGCAAGATGATCAGTAAGGGAAGCTCCAGCAACCAGAAGCCTCGCCCCTGGAAGCCAGCCCCAGCCAAGCCAACCTATCAGCCACAACAGGCTAGACCTCCTGCGCCTCGACCGAGTTACCAGCCTCAGCAGTACGCCAACCCCAGGCCAGCTTACAACAACCCCAATAACAAAAGCGGTGGCAGGAAATACAACAACAACCCTGGGCAAGTCACTTGTTTTGGATGTGGTCAGCCAGGACATATCTCTAGGCTGTGTCCCAACAAGAAGCCAGATGCATCGTGCCCCAATGCACCAAACCAAGGTCAAGGCCGTGGAGCACCCCCAACGAACCCTGCTCCCCGCTACCATCCCAACAATGGGAAAGGTCGTGTGAATCACATCACCGCAAATGAAGCCCAGGAAGACACTGACGTCATACTGGGTACGTTCCTCGTCAACTCAACCCCAGCAATAGTATTGTTTGATTGTGTAGCTTCGCATTCTTTTGTCACCCAAAAGTTTGCACTAGAGAGTTGAATGAAGCCTACACCCCTGGGTAGTCGTATGTTGATACAAACCCCGGGATCAGTTATGAAGTCTGGGATAGGTTGTAAGGGAGTTGAGATTAACATCAACGGAGTAGATTTCCTAGCAGACCTTATCATCCTAAAGTCATAAGGCTTGGATGTGATCCTAGGCATGGACTGGTTAACCAAGCACCAAGGCTTGCTAGATTGTGCCAAGAGGATTGTTACCATGACCAATAGACAAGGAGTGGAAGTCAAGTATGTTCCCAACCATCCCTCCACTCAAGCCCCTCGGGCTAACTCTCTATCGGGAATTGACTTGGATCAAGTGCTAGTGGTATGTGAATACCCAGATGTATTTCCTGATAACCTGCCCGGAATGCCACCTGACCGCGACATTGAGTTCATCATTGAGCTAATGCCCGGATCCAGGCCCATCTATAAGAAGCCCTATAGGATGGGATCCGAAGAGTTGGCTAAATTGAAGAAGCAACTGGCAGAGAAACTCAGAAAAGGATTCATTCGCCCTAGTGCCTCTCCTTGGGGATCGGCTGTTCTATTTGTGTCAAAGAGGGACGGGACTATCGGACTCTGTGTCGATTACCGTTCCCTCAATGAAGTCGAAATAAAGAACAAGTACCCACTTCCCAAGACTGAAGACCTATTTGATCAGTTGAATGGAGCCAAGGTGTTTTCCAAGATCGAACTCAGGTCAGGGTAATACTAGCTAAAGATTAGACCCCAAGACATTCCGAAGATGACATTTGTAACCCGGTATGGCCTGTATGAATACACGGTCATGTCATTTTGGTTAACCAATGCCCGTTCCAACTTCATGTACCTCATGAATAAAGTCTTCAGGGAGTACCTAGATAAGTTTGTTGCCGTCTTCATTGATGACATTCTCGTCTTCTCCAAGTCTAAAGAAGAGCATGAGCAACACTTGATATTGGTCCTAGACAAGATTCAAGAGCACCAACTTTACGCTAAATTCAGCAAGTGTGAATTTTGGCTGCATGAAGTTGGATTCTTGGGTCATGTGTTGACTGCAGAAGGGTTGTTAGTTGATCCTGCCAAGATTGAAGCCGTGACTGAGTGGCAATCCCCAACAACCGTGAAGGAAGTCAAGAGCTTCCTTGGATTCGCAGGATATTACTGCAAGTTCGTGGAAGGGTTCTCGAGCATTGCCCGACCCATTACCCATCTTTTGAAGAAGGACAAGAAGTTCGAATGGATAGCTAAGTGCGAGGAAAGCTTCTAGGATCTCAAGACGAGATTGACCACATCCCTAGTTTTGGCCACCCCTAATATTCACAAGGAGTTTGTGATATATTGTGATGCATCGAGAACCGGGCTTGAAGGTGTTCTGATGCAAGATGGTAGAGTTGTAGCATATCTATCCAGACAGCTACGTCCTCATGAATAGAACTACGCTTCTCATGATCTTGAGTTGGCAGCCGTGGTTCGTGCCTTGAAGACATGGCGACATTACCTTCTAGGGAAGCGATGCGAGATATAAACAGACCACAAGAGTTTGAAGTAATTTTCACTCAGAGGGAATTGAACATGAGGCAGCGAAGATGGTTGGAGTTGATCAAGGATTATGACCTTAAGCAGAAAGGCTTGTTCCTTGAATGCCATGATTAAGGAAAGGCTACGTGTCCTATATGAAGAGCTTGAAAGCTTTGGCTTGGATCTAGTTGCACCTGGATTCCTCGCCAACCTCGAAGCAAGTCCTACCTTGATGGATGATATCAAAGAAGCTCAGAAGGGACACGAGAGCATTGAAGGCATTAAGAGGAAGATCAAGGCAGGCAAGGTGATACGTCTCCAACATATCTATAATTTATGAAGTATTCATGCTGTTATTTTATCATTCTTGGAGGTTTTACAATCATTTTATATAAACTTTATATCATTTTTTGGCACTAACCTATTGACCTAGTGCCCAGTGCTAGTTGCTGTCTTTTGCTTGTTTTTAACATCGCAGGAAATCAATATCAGATAGTGTCCAAACACCACGAAACTTTTCGGAGATTTGGTTTTGACTAGAAGGAACCCCATGGGCCAGAACTGCACCTGGGGTGCCTCGAGGGGGGCACAACCCACCAGGGCATGCCCAGGTGGGTTGTGCCCACCTCGGTGGCCGCCTGCACCCCCTCTTTGCACTATAAATTCCCAAATTCCCGAAACCCTTCAGGGGTAGCCCTAGATCGAAGTTCTACCACCACAAGCCTCTATAGCCACCTAAAACCAATCGAGAGCCCGTTCCGACACCCTGCCGGAGGGGGAGATCATCACTACATCATCCTGGCGGCCACCACGATGAGGGGGGAGTAGTCCACCCTCGGGGCTGAGGGTTTGTACCAATAGCTATGCGTTTAATCTCTCTCTCTCTCGTGATCTTGAGATGCCACAATCTTGATATATCATGGGCTTTGTTAACATAGATGGATCATATGATGTTTCTCCCCTCTATACTCTTCTTGTGATGAATTGAGTTTTCCCTTTGAGATTTCATTGTTAACGGATTGAATACTTTAATAGATTTGAGAACAATTGATATATGTCTTGCAATTGAATACTCGTGGTGACAACAGGGTATCGTATTGATTCACTTGATATGTATTTTGGCATTCAACTTGCGGATTCCCGCGGTGACATTGGGGTAATCTATGCATAGGGGTTGATGCACGTTCTTGTCTTTGTTGCTCCGATAGAAATCTTGGGGCACTCCTTGAAGTTCTTTGTGTCGGATTGAGTATTATGAATCTGAAATTATTTGGCGTTGTTTTAGGACGAACTCTTGATTAGAACGATCGGAAAGAATAGCTTCTGTTATTTTAGTACGAACTCTAGGATAGATCGAAAGGAAAGAATAGCTTTGAGGTGGTTTCGTACCCTACAAACAATTTCTTCTTATGTTCTCGGCTAGATAGGAACTTTGGAGTGATTATTCGTTGCACGTTGAGGGATGGTTATATGATCCAACTATCTTAGCATTGTTGAGAGATTGCACTAGCGAAAGTACAGACCCTAGGCCTCATTTTCAATCATTGCAATATCGTTTGTGCTCACTTTTGTTATAAGCTCCTTGCTTTTTTTTATTCGTATTATAGAAATATATTTATATCATCCATATTACACTTTGCCGAACTAGTGCACCTATATTTGGTGTGTTGGGGACACAAGAGATTTCTTGTATTTGGTTGTAGGGTCGTTTGTGAGAGACCATCTTCATCCTACACCTCTCATGGATTGATAAACCTTAGGTCATCCACTTGAGGAAAAATTGCAACTGTCCTACAAAACTCTATGCTTGGAGCCCAACACGTGTCTACAAGAATAAAGTTGTGTAGTAGACATCACAAGGCACCAGGATTCTCAGTGGATAAACAAGGAGTTGTATGGTTCGGGAATCGCATCTGCGTACCCAGAAAGAGGAGCTCAAGAACCTGATCTTGCAAGAAGCTCATGACACTCCATACTCCATCCATCCTAGAGGAACCAAGATCTATCAAGACCTCAAGGCAAGATTCTGGTGGCATGGCATGAAACGGGAAATAGGCACCTTTGTCGCCAAGTGTGATATATGCCAGAGAGTCAAAGTTGAACACCAGCGACCCGCTGGGCTATTGGAACCTCTCAAAGTGCGTGAATGGAAGTGGGACAAAGTCGAGATGGATTTCATCACCGGATTACCAAGGTCAGACAAAGGACATGGTTCCATTTGGTCATTGTCGACCACCTGACCAAGGTAGCCCATTTTATTCCCATCAAGACCCCCTATGATGGCAACAAGCTATCCAGCCTCTACATCGAGTGTATCGTGAGCCTTCATGGAGTTCCTAAGGAGATTTTATTGGATCGAGGCACCCAGTTCACCTCAAGGTTCTAGAAGATGTTTCAAGGAGCCATGGGCACCAAGCTCTCCTTCAGCATTGCTTTTCACCCCCAGACCGGCGGACAGATAGAACGAGTTAATCAGATACTCGAAGATATGCTCCGTGCTTGTGTCTTGGCTTATGGATCCAAGTGGGAAGATTGTCTGCCATTTGCCGAGTTCTCCTATAATAACATTTATAAGTCGAGTCTTCAAATGGCACCGTTTGAGGTATTGTATGGACGCAAGTGCCGTACTCCTCTCAACTGGTCAGAAACTGGAGAAGGATTAATTTTTGGACTAGATATCCTCCGCGAGGCAAAAGAGCAAGTACAACTCATTTGAGAACGTCTGGAGGCCGCCAAGGTGCAAGCCATCCAGTACTTCATCGAGGGTTCCCGCGACAACACCCACCGCAAGCACAAACTCTTGTGCTTCGAGCCGGCAACCTTGGTGGACCTCATGGCCAAGGTGGACAAGTACGCCATGGCCAACTACTCAATGCGGGTCAATCTTAGCACACCCGGCAAGGCAACCCCACTACTAGCTGTGTCATGACTGACTGTCGACAATTGGCTACCGCAGAACAAGAAGCGCAAAACCGACCAGCCAGATTCCCGATACGGGGGCCACGAGGTCGCTACCATCGAAGAAGAGCAGCCGGCTGCCCAGGCTTCCAACCAGCGTCAGGGCACCGACAAGGCGGCCTGGCAGCCAAAGCTCACCTTCGAGCAGATGCTCGACCTTCCCTGCAAGCATCACTCTGGGGCCAAGGCGTCAACACATATGCTCCAGAAGTGCACCTTCTCGCAGCGGTTGGCCCGGGGGGAGGCCTTCGGGCTCCTCCAGCGCCGCCTCTCCATGCACCAGCTTTAGCTCTAGCTCCTGCTCCTGTCCCGGCTCCGGCTCTGGCCCCGCACGAAGGCCGCCTGCTCGATCAATTCCGCAACCAGGACAGATCTTACGTAATCTTCACCAATGAAGAGACAGATCAATTCCGCACACCCACCGCTGGCTCAAGCGCTAGTTGAATGCCACCATGCCTCCAACCCCCCAGTTCATGCACTAGTATGAGAAACCGGTTACCTGGAGGCGGGCGGACCACCCGGCTGTAATGCCAAGCCCTAGCAGCTATGCCCTCATCCTCGATCCCACCATCATCTCCGAGAGATGCACCTGACGTTTCTCGCGGGTGTTGATCGACGGGGGTAGCAGCATCAACATCCTCTACCGTGACACAATGCTCAAGATGGGGGCTCAAGGAGAAAGAGTTGCAAGCGAGCTGGACGGTTTTGCATGGCATAGTGCTGGGAAAATCCTGCACCCCCATCGGCAAGATTGAGCTTGATGTTCTTTTTGGCAGCCAGAGCCACTTCTGTCGCGAACCGATATGGTTCGAGGGAGTGGACCTCGACAGTCCCTACCACGTGCTGCTGGGTCGGCCGGCACTCGTCAGGTTCACGATGATCCCCCATTACGCCTACCTCAAGTTCAAGATGTTGGGTCCCAAGGGCATCATCACCATCGCCGATGACTACAAGATGTCGATCTAATGCGCGCGTGACGATAGTCGCCTGACCGAAGCCTTGGAGATAGCGGAGGAGAAGCGGCAGCTCGACCGGCTTGTGGTCCACACCTCTGGCTAGCCGTCCATGTCGGCTCCTCTGTCCTAGTCGGCCAGCAAGGCATCGTTCTAGCCGTCCAAGGACACCAGACAGGTGCCACTCGACCTAGCCAACCGCAATCAGTGCGTCACAATCGGCTCCCTCCTCAATAGCAAATAGGAAGGCGAGCTCATCGACTTCCTTCATGAGAATCAGGACATCTTTGCATGGTCTCCAAAGGACATGTCGAGTGTTCCAAGGAAGTTCATCAAGCACAAACTTCATGTGCGACCGGATGCGAAGCCGGTCAAGCAACCTGTCGGTGTCAAAACCGGCGGATCTCGGGTAGGGGGGTCCGAGTTGTGAGACTAGAATCGATGCTAACAGGAGACGAAGGGGACAAGGTTTTACCTAGGTTCAGGCCCTCCTACGGAGGTAATACCCTACGTCTTGCTTGATTGTATTGATGATGTACAGGTTACAAAGTCAATCTACCTCGAGATCAAAGAGTAAACCCTAAGTGAGTTGTTCTATGTCTACAACCTAAAACCCTCCGGCTTATATAGATACCGAGGGTACCTAGGGTTTGCACATGGTCAGTTACATGCAAAAGAGATAAACATGCCTATTTACGGTTGACAACTTGGAGGACATGCCACGGCTCCTTGAAGCTTCCACCATGGCGACGGGGCCTTTGATCACCCAATGGACACTCTGTGGCCCATGTAGTCCAGCCCATGTGAAACAGGTCAGCCATCCGAGGACCCCTTAATCCAGGACTCCCTCAGTAGCCCTCGGACTAGTCTTCAACGTCGATATATATCCAGATAATCTTCATAATCTTCGTCTTGCAAGGCGAGTCCCATACTCCTTCTTGGTAGGCAACCGACCAGTTGTCGGCAGAATCCCAAGCGTCACGAGCTTTTTAGGCCCATTATAATAACCGCCAGCGTTCCTCGATTTCTGCGCATCATGGGGAGACGAGCAATTCAGCGACTTTTTGCAATGTTGCCCTCCCCATCGGAAAAAACTCATACCGGAAAATCACCATGAAAAACATGGCGAGCGCCCCCAACTCTTCCTCGCGCCCCTACGGCTCCCGTCACGGGGACTGGACGAGCTGCTCTGTATCGCTCTTGCGGCTGCGCTATCTGGAGACCCAGGGGTATCTCCCTTCTTTGGATCTGGCGAGGACCCACGCAGGGTTATCTTCTTATAATGACGAAGTTTTTGTGCAGTGTTTCCTTAATCCTCAAAAGGGGGAATGTGTATGCTTCATGCCCTTTCTTCTGCGGGGCCTCGGGTTTCCTATCGATCCGCTCATAAGGGGATTGCTGGAATTCTATGGGATCCAACTCCACGACCTCAACCCGGGGTCTATCCTGTACATCTCAGGCTTTGTAGCCCTTTGCAACATGTTCCTGGGCTGCAAGGCACATTTTGACCAATTGAGGAAATATTTTTGCCTTGTCCCTCGAACTCGGGACAAGACAATCTTGGACGTCGGTGGAGCCGAAGTCTGTCGCATAGTGGGGACGGGGTATCCGGTGGGTACACCGAAGGAATCCGAAGAGTGGAATTCGGAATGGTTTTACATTGAAGAAGTACCCCTGTTCGAGCCAGCTCGAAGAGGTTTTGTGGGAACCACGACTCATAAGTCATGATCACCGAATGCACGTGTAAAGTGATCCCAAAGATCAATGCTCACTGAACATACAGAAGCTAAATAACAAGAGTCTTACATCCATACTTAACGTCTTACCCAAATAATGACCATGATGGTCTTAGTCTTACATAGATAGGGCCACGAGGGCCAAACACTTGAAATAGAACAAGCAGCAGAAATCTTGGTCGAAAGAGTGAACCCATGCCATCAGCCTTAACCTGCAGGCATTCTGACTGGGAAGCATCCTAGTTCGCATGTTCTTCTCCAACGAACTCTTCAACATACTCCTGTTCTTGTATGCCTGGCCAATTAAATAACCAGTGGCAAGCCAATGAGTACTTTGAATGTACTTGCAAGCAACCCAAGTTGTGGAACAAGGTGATAATGATGCATGATATAGCATTAAGTAGGTAATTTTGCAAAAAGCTAATTTTGAATGCAAATGGCATGATCAAGTAACTAGTAAGCATGCATCAACAATAAGCAAGTGTCCATATGAACAAGATACCGTTATCATCATAAGTAGGGATTAAACATCTCTTGTTCCTTCATCATGCTAAGTCATCGGACTTAGTTCATTACCCATGCTAAGTCATTGGACTTAGCTCATGTGACCTCTTGTCACCATCACTCCCATACTCACACCAAGTTTTATGAAAACATTCGGACATAGTCTAAGCAACACCACCCAACTATCCTTGACCGTGGACACGACTATTCGAATAGTTTTACACTCTGTAGAGGTTGCACACTTTACCCACAAGACTTGAGGAACTTTCGTATGATCCACGACTCGCGGTACACAACATACCCATGGTAAGCACCTGGACACTGCCTTTCCCTTAGCAATACTAGACAAAGAGTCCACTCAATTGGTACCTAGCCCTCACGATGTACATCACACGAGCCTCGCTCTAATCATACCATCCATGAGGGTACCAACGGTGTGCCTGATGCTTGTGAAAACAACGCATGATCGTACATACTGGTATGGCCCCGTATCGAGAGTGACCACGCCACTCCCACCACTAGTTATGTGGGCTCCTTGCCAGTACCCAGCAAGGTAATCAACAAAGCCCCGTCCCATAAGGGGTATCGTGGTTGCGCATGTAAGTTTGGGACGATCGACAATCTTAAATCTAATCCGTTTTCTGAAACACATTCTCAACTTGCTCGGGTACACCACTTCTTTCTCAAGTGGTCACCCATCTTCTCATCATCTCCCTCGGGCATTAGTGGCACCCGACGGGGTTTTCGAAATTTCTTTGAAATCATTTCTTTCCTTCCATCACTATGCATAGATCCCGATCCCACTTGCGTAGCATCTACTAGTATCCTAACTACACCCACCCGCATAACCCTCATAAGGTGGTAGGGTCATGTCCGATGCAAGTGTCAATGGCAAGAATGTGGGAAACAACCTACCGAAGGTGTCATTACTCCACATGATCAAATATGATGAAATTAAAGTGCTATATGACATGCAATAAAAATGGTTTCTTATCATGGTCAAAGGGCTACTTGCCTGGCTCAACAAAGTCTACGGGGTCTTCAAAGTCTTCGGGTCCAACTTCTTGGTCAACAGTGCAATCTATCGTCGCGAAATAAAGCGATAAAAATAAGCAACACACAAAAACAGGGCATTCAAACTACTAATAAAAAATGCTACCCTATTAAGATAAATGCTAATGACCATGTTAAAAATGTTTGTTTATTATTTTGTGATCAAAATCATTTTTAAAAACTTATTAAATAGAGGCAGAAAATGCCAAATAGGGGTTTTTAAATAAAAATAGTACTAAAAATAATTTCAAATATTTTACAAAATGCACTAATAATTCTATGGATTATTTCAAGATTTAAGGTGGAAGAAATATGGGCATTGGATAAATATTTATATTTGTGGAATTTTCAGAAGTTGTAGAAGAAAAGAAAAAGGAGAAAGCTATTATGCCCTCAGGCCAAAACACAATAGCCGGACCGGCCCACAGGGGGAAACCGGCCAAGGCAAGGCGCAGCGCGCGGCATGTTTGTTTTAAACCTGCCTGCGGGCCCTGCCTACTAACGACAGAGGAGGGGGCGAGGGGATGACAGGTGGGACACACCTGTCATCCCTCCCCTCATGACAGGATTGGAGGATGGGCTCACCGGAGGGCTTCAGGCCGCGGCGGACGGAACAAAGGGCACTGGCGAGCTCTAGGGGCTCTTGCGCGTCGACAGGAGGTCGCAGGGTCACCAGGGGCAGAGGGGAAGGCCTGTGAGGGGAGATGCCCGACGGTGGCGGCGAGGGTTTGAGTCGGGAGAGGGCTCCCGACCACGGGGGAGAGCGGGCTGAGCACGGGGAGGAAGCGGAGGACGGGGGCGAACGAGGAGAGAGGAGCAGGAGGAGCGGGGAGGCATATATATTGGCGAGCGCCGGCTCACCGTGGACGCTATGCGCCGGTGAGCTTGGGGTGCTCGCCACAGGCCATGTGGAAGGGAAAGAACGTGCCCGGGGTGTTCGTGGGGGTGGTCTAGGCCAGGGGAAGAGGAGAGAGAGGCGGGGGCACGCAAGCGTGTGAGCCCGCTGGTTGGCCGAGCCGCGGGGCACCGGGCATGCGCGTGCAGGAGCTGCCGGAGAGAGAGAGGAGGGGGCCGACCATGCGGCGTGTTGCGGACGCCAAGGAGGACAGAGGGGAGAAGCTGGGGCGGCTCGAGGCTGTCGGGGATGCCCGTTGGCCAGTGGCTATAATGCGGGTGCACACTGTAGCGCGTTCCAGAGCGCGAGCTCTGCATGCCAGGGCATCTCCTTGGCACAATGGTGCATCCACTAGTGTCCTGAGGATCTAGGGGAGTTTAACAATGTGGACTAGGCATTGGATGCTCTAGTGATGCATTAGGGTGGAAGGAAAAGGGGAGAGGGGGTAGAAATGGTGTTATCCTGGGGTAGAAATGGAGTTTTTCACCACCTTACTCTTGAGCTATGACCATTAGACTTCTACTAGAGGTGAGAGGTAAATATAAAAGACTATGGCAAAAAGTTGGGGCAAAGGGTAAAAGGGAAAGGGGTGAAACCAGAGGTTTTACCAATTAACCAGAAGGTGTCTGGTAGTGATTTGGGCAAGATAAGTCTTCCAACTTGCTGAGATATTTACCAGGGTCAAATGCTAGGTCAAGATGAGAGGATTCACCAAGTTTTAGACCAAGGGGAAAAAGTTGACAATGGAGATTTGATAAACCCTAGAAATATACGGAATTAGGTTTCTGTAGATCTACTGATGCTAGGCTTTTACCCTTGATGCAAAACTTAGTGTATCATCACTATTTGGTCACTAGAGCATGCCCACAAAGTTCGAGGCCAAGGGGAGACACTTCACAATCAAAAGTTGTTCAAATATGAATCTAGACAGAAAGGGTTTTGGGACGGTTTGATGAACCAAATCAAATTGGATTAAGATGAAACTTTGCAAGATCATCACTTGCGATAGTATTGACATGCTGGAATTTTCCTTGAATTTATTGATTATATTTCTTATAGAAATATTCCAAAAGTTTGATTTGAACAAAAATGCTTTTGAGGATTTTTGCCCATGATTTGAACATGCCCTTGAGTTGAAACTCATATATATGGAAAATATATGTCCACTAAGTTTCCCTAAATTTTCTCAAATATTTTCAAAGCATTTAAATAATTTTTTCCTATGAAAAAACATTTCTGGCCTTAAGGAAAAGCCTTTAAATAAAATATAAAGATAATCTTTAAAACTAATATTTGGTGGTTTTGGGAAGTCATAAATATAGTAGATTTGAAGTAAAGCCTTTGGGGAAGAAGAATCCACCCAATTTGAGGACTTGCAGTGCAAACCTCATTTTAGGGGGTTTTGAAAACCTAATTTGAATAAACCATCTTTGGTTAAAACAAAATTTGATAAAAATAGTTTTGGGCACTATTCACATGGCATGATCATTGGGCAAGGGGTTTGGGATAAGGAAGATGAATATGAAGTGGAATAGAATCTAGGAGTGCCATATAACACAATCATCGATCAAACAACATCACTGCAAACAAGCACAAGCACCTTGAAAAAAATTTAGTTGGCTCCAATTTTTATAAACCCAAACATTTCAAGGTGATACGAACGTAGGGTGTGACAGGTTCGCCCGAATACTCTGATGCACCTTTGAAGAAAACTTACAACTGGCGGCCGAAGAGTTCCTCCCAAGAGAACAGCATTGAAATACAACGACTGGCGACTCAGGTGCGGATAGTTGCCCACCACAAACTGACCATCATTGATGTCATGGCCACCGCCATCACCTGGTGCGTGCAACCTCTTCGACAGAGGATACAATGGGACAAGCAATACCACGTTCTCTTGAAGACTGGGACCCGCCAATCAGACAGCATTGGCCGCCGCCCTTGCCGACCTATATAAAGGAGAGCAAGAAGATTTCATCCGGTGGTCAACCAAGGAAGGGTATTCAAGCCATAATGCCATCGAATGGGTAAGCCTTTCTCCTCTACAAACATAGTTCGGGGTTGCCATTTCATCCTTTATTTGACCGAAGCCTTTTAACTTTACGTGAATAGGAATGGAGAAGCTTCATCGAGTAGTCAACTGTCCGGCTCCCCATCCCGAAGAGTATTCGCATGATGATGATCCAGGTTTTCACGAGGACACGGATCTTCTAATTGAATTTGAAGACGGATTCTTTTATCAGGAAAGCCTCAACCGATCTCAGGTGGCTATCATAGCCGATTACCCTGGATTGTTCTCTGTTCCCACAACAAAGAAGAAGAAGAAGAAGAGTTCATCCGGTAAGAGGCGGGCATCCAACAACACCCCGAACGCGCCGGCGCCTGCTCCCAAGAGTCATTGATCCGTGCTCCATGCACCGACAAAGGAAGCAGTGCCCGGATTGGAAACCAACAGGGGCCCAGCCAATGAGCCGGCCGCAAGGACGAATTCATCCGCTCGCTCAACCCAAAGGTATTTTGTTCAGCTCTCCGTTTACTATCACAATAAAAAGATCCTTACGGAAGTTACTACACCAATATACACCGATATATCCCGCCGAAGAGGTTGCCAAGGTACCTGACAATGCTCAAAATGCCAGAGTTGTGGCTCATGTCGAACCAGCCACCGAGGCCCCCATGGCCAATCTGGCTCCGACCGATTCTGCCGATGCCCTGTCTGTCACCAAATCGGAAGTGGGAAGGGCCATGAATGATCGGCGATGACGGGAGGTCACCCAGTATTGTCCTAACAAGAGTTCGGAGCCATACGCATGGCGGACGCGAACATTGGTGCTGCCCGAGCTGGGGTCGGCGAGGCCATAAAGTTAATATTGGCCAGCTTGTACGTAAGTAATCGGTTTTCAAGAGCCCAAACACTCATGTAAACCCAATAGCCTCCGAGCTTTAAATTGGTTCAAAACAAATTAATTAAGGGTCTTTATGTTGTTTTACTGCTGATGCAGGCTTCAAAGCAACAGAACGAACAACTGGCCAAGGAGCTGGAGGACAGCCGATCACAGTTGCAATCTATGAAGGCAGAGCTGGCGCAAGTGAAGAGCTTCACTCGGAAGGCCCATGGAAAGTATACGAGTGCTTATAATTCTAGAAAATTTCCATGCTGATGCAAGGATTCTCTTTAGCAGCTGAATCAAGAGGGCATATGCAAAAGGAGCTGGATGAAGTCCAAGAAGCTTTGCGATATGCCAAATCCCAACACGAGGCTGGCTGTCGTGTTTTGAATCGCCTCCAGGAAGAAAAGAAGCAACATGATGAAGGAATTGAGAATTTAAAAGCTCAATTGGACCAAGCCCAAGAACATAAGTAGAAGATGTAGAGGGGCATGTTATGTAAGTGTGATTCTAACATCAGCTAGTACTTCTTATAGAGAAAGCAAAATGAGCATGCCCTTGCCTTATGTATGTCGGGACCCCGATCCTAAGTCATATGAATCCAGACTGTAACATATCACATCACTTTGTTGCCTCATGCACGGTAAGTTCCACGGCTACAACCTTACCTTATCCGGGACCGTTTGCGTCTTTTGGCTCACGTATGTGAACATGTCGCTGGCAATCAAACGACAGAGAACCCGGGCCGACATGACTAGTCATAGAACCCATGTGGCACATCCGTACGGAAACTGGCATACGTAACCCAACAATGCAGGTGTCGGCCTCAAGCATGTGTAGACGAGTCATAACAAGCTACCAAGACTCCATTACGCCATGAGACATAAATGCCATCACTGCACGTATACGAGTCATAGCAGGCTACAGGGACTCCATTACACTGCGAGACATTTCCCCGAAGGGATAGACACAGCAGCAAAGAAGAATACATGCCGGTCAATCAATGTGTCCAGAGCAGTAGCAAGCTACCATGGCTTGGTGGAAGCACAAAGAGGCAGTTTCCCATAAAGAGTACTACTAAAGGCACACAACTAGGTGTCGGATCCCATACATACAGTTGCACGTCACACGTACGCACGACATGCCCGATATACATAGATACAACCATGGCATCACAACATAACCATGCAACAACTTTTATTTAAGAGGCTTAGACGAGCCTTGCATAATATGTTCTTACAGATAGGGGTCACATGACCCAACATTCAAGTCATACAAACAAGTTCATACAAACCAAGCGGAAGCATAAGCTATCTGAGTACAGACAGAAGAAAGGTTAAAAAGGCACATGGCCTGACTATCTACAGCCCGCCACAGGGCATAGGGTCGTAGCTGGGACACCAGCTATTCGGCATCGTCAACATCTAGAAAGAACCCACCCGATGGGTCCTGGGTCTCATCTACAACATTTATTAAGCAAACATGAGTACAAACATACTCAACAAGTCTTTCAAGAAGACCTAGTCTATTCATGCTCATGTATCAACAAGGGGGGTGGTGGAGTTTATGCAGCAATGCCAGCATTGACTCATGGGTAACCTACACTACACAAGTTTAACTCTTTGTTTAAATTTTAGATATCGCACATGAGTCCATTAACTCGATGACAATACATCACCATGGATTCACTTCCCTATCTTGGGAGAGTGCCATCCACGGTACTCACACTTGTCTTGATATTTTTATGAGTATCCATTTGATTATCTATGAACAGCATAAGCTTTCCAGGTAGTCCATATCTGAGGACGTGGCTATTCGAATAGTTTCATACCCTGCAGGGGTGTACTTCTTCACACATGCTCTCACCACTTATCGCTGTGTGCTCATAAAACCATGCACCTTGGCAACCTTCAAGCGGAAGCCCAGTGAGGGAGTCGGCCACGACCGTCAATCACATAAGACCTCTAGTCCAGGTTATCACCTATTTGAGACTGAACCCGCACGGAAGTCCGGCCAAAGTTTCCGCTACGGACCCAAATGATGTGTGCAGGATTCCTAAGCCCACCATTCGGGTGACCCTTGGTACACCGTACCACTGCCTATCGCGTCGTAACCCACCCCTAGGGTCAGTGCTACGCATGGCCTCCAGCATGCTATAAACACCAGAAACTACTTGCAACTCCTGGAATAAGAACTAAGCGACTGATAAGGCGAGAGGGGTCGAGTTACGGGAACCCAATGTGTGGTAGTAACTAGCCTTGGAGCACAAACACGGAACTCAGTAACGGTCCCAATGAGACAACCCGCTATGTACTCCTACATAGCCTCTCATCGCTACCTTTACCAAATCGGGTTCATCATAAGCTTATCACATAGGAACAACAATGTTTCACTCCAGTTCATCACCCGGATGAATCAGACCTGACACAACTCTAAGCATAGCAAGCATAGTAGGCAAAGTAAGCTAAGCACATCATGGCACAAGCATCTACCAGGTATGCTAGGTTGCAAGGTTTAGCTATTTACTGTGACAATGACAGGTCATGCATAAGAATAGGTTCATCTACCGTGTATGACAGACAAGTGAACATTTGTCCTAATGCAATAAACAAGAATAGGAGCGAGAGAGTGGGATGTTATCGGAATGATCAAGGGGGGTTGCTTGCCTTGCTAGGTAGCGGGAAGGTTCTCTACTTCATTGGAATACTTGGGGGTATCCTTAGAAGTAGGGCCTACCGCAATGCAGATAAGTAGCAATCAATACACGCAAGTGCAACAATATGATGCATGATCATGGCACAGCAGCATGTATGGATGAGCTAATGCAGCTATTGTCCAAGTTAATTTGAAGTGAGTATGAATATAGGTTCAAAATTGTTCTTCATTTCAATTTCCATTTTTTAACCTATTAGAAAATGTCAATGTTCTTCTACATAGGTTCCTCTAACATGCATGATAATAGCACCATTGGATTCATTGGATTTTTTCTGATAAATTTTCATATATAAATTATTTTCATCTGATTTACAGATTAATTTATATGAATTTTTAAAGTTTTAAACAATTTCTGGAATTATTTTTAAACTGGAAAAGGATTAAATGCGTCAGCCTGACGTCACCACGACGTCAGCTGGTTGGCTGACCAGGCCAGGTCAAACCTGACGTGCGGGGCCCACACATCAGTGACACGACCCTAAACTCCATGCTGACCAGGGGTTTGACCCACCCTGGGGCCCACTGGTCAGTGGCAGGAAGCCTAATTAATCAGGGGGATTAGCCCCTGATGGTGGCCACATCGGCGCCCACCAGAGCAGGGCCGGCGGCGACCATCCGCACGCTGGCGACTCGCCGGAATTGCGCCTCCAGTGACCATTTGGCGCGCGGAGGGCAGCGGGAGGTAGCCCATGCTAACGCACATTTAGCAGGGTAGTAGAGGGGTCTCGCGGGCCACCGGAGACAACGACCACGTCGAGCGGAGCGATGGCGACGGCTCGGGCAGGACCGGCTAAGGCGCTACGGGCTGCGGGAGTCGGAGCTAAGGGCAGCTATGGGCTCCTGGGAGCTCTATGAGCTCGAGCCCATGGTCGGGAGCGAGCTTTGGCTGCTGTGGCCACGGCTACACCATGGCCGGCGGTGAGCTCTGCTTGGCTCTGGCTACAGACGGAGCTAGAGGAGGGGAACGACATCGGGACCAGGGGGAAACAGGTTGGGGCCTCACCGGAGGGTCTTCTGGCGCCTTGGCGTGGTCGGGGACGCACGGGAGATGGTGAATTGGTGGCGTCTTCAGTCCGTCGAGGAAGAACAGAGGAGAGGAGGAAGAGAGGAATGGCGAGGGCAAAACGGGATCGGGCAGCGGCCGTGCCAATCCTCTCGTCAGCGCAATGAGGAGGCGGCCAAGAAGGCACGGAGGTGGTGGCCAATGCGCAGCCACGACCAGCCGCGGGTGTGGCACGCAGCTGCTTCTCCTCCTGGTAGGAGGAAGAAGAAGCTGGTGCCCCCCGTGGGCTCGGCCTCTTTTTCAGGTAAGCCCAGGTAGGCTTTTCTTCCCCCCTTTTCTTTATTTTATTTATTTCCTATTTTCTGACATTTGTTTTATTTTATTTTTAGGCACATATGCTATTTTAAAATATTCCAAATATTTTATATATTGAGGTTTGAATATTTCAAACTTATCTTAAAAGTTTCAGGATATTTTTAAAACTAAAATAATGATAATGCTTTATTTGATATTTTCAGAAGCTTTAACATTTATTTTGAAATTGCTTCAATTGTTCAAATATTTAAAATGGCCCCTGTTATAATCATGTCCATAATTATCACCAACTTGGTAGAGCATTTTGGATTTGTTGAATTTTCACCAACTTGAATTATTTCATGTTGCAAAATTGAAACATGAGGCACACACATGCTATCCTATGACATCTAGCTAGGGATGTGACAACTCGCCCCCACTCAAAAGAATCTCGTCCCAAGATTTTGAAGTCATCGGGAAGAGCGCGGGGGTACTCTAGTTGAAGACGATCTTCTCTTTCCCATGTGGCCTACCTCTCAGAATGGTGTGACCACTGAACCTTGAGAAACTTGATGTTTCGTCGCCCAGTGGTATGCTCAGCTTGATCAAGAATACGAACAGGGTATTCTCGATATGTAAGGTTATCTTGGATATCAAGCGCTTCGTGGTCTACTTCACGGACAGGGTCCGAGAAGCAACGCCTGAGTTGCGAGACGTGGAAGACATCATGAACCTTGCAAAGATGCGGCGGAAGTTCCAATTGTTAGGCATCCTCTCCTCGTTTAGCAAGAATGCGAGAAGGTCCAATGTAACAAGGAGCTAACTTGCCCTTGATATCGAATCGATGGGTACCCTTTAGAGGTGTAACCCAAAGGTAAGCCTTCTCGTCAACTTCATAGGTCACTGCCTTATGATGGCGATCATATTGGCTCTTTTGATGAGATTGGGCTGTTTTCAACTTTTCACGAATAATGCGAACTTGCTCCTCTGCATCCTGGATCATATCCAGGCCAAAGAGTTGCCTCTCTCCGGTTTCTGACCTGTTAAGAGGTGTTCGACACCTTCATCCATAGAGAACTTCAAAAGGGGCTTTGCCCAAGCTTGATTGATAACTATTGTTATATGCAAATTCAGAAAATGGAAGACATTTCTCCCAATTCATACCGAAGGATATGACACAAGCTCAGAACATGTCTTCAAGGATTTGATTGACTCGCTCAACTTGACCACTTGATTGCAGGTGGAAAGCTGCTAAAGGATAGATGAGTCCCCATAGGGGTTTGAAAACTTCCCCAAAATCAGGAAATAAAGATACTTCCGCGGTCTTAGTTAATCTCCAAAGGAACACCATGAAGAGAAACTATTCGAGAAACATATAACTCTGCTAGCTGGCTAGCAGTTATACTCTCCCGAACAAGAAGAAAATGAGCCACTTTGGAAAGGTCAATGACCACAAAGATAGCATTATTCCCTCTCTTGGTCTTGGGAAATCCGGTAATGAAATCCATACCAACCTTATCCTATTTCCATTCAGGAATAGCTAAAGGTTGAAGGGTGCCAGCAGGCCTTTGATGTTCTGCTTTCATGCGACAACAAACGTTGAAGTTAGCAACGAACTGGGCAATTTATCTCTTCATCCTAGTCCACCAGAACCTCTGGCGTAGGTCTTGATACATCTTGGTACTACCTAGATGAATTGTGAGAGGAGAATCCTGAGCCTCCTTAAGGATCAACTGTCGTAGACGTTGCTTCTTCGGGATCACCAAGCGGTTCTCAAACAAAACAACACCTCGATCATCTACCGAGAAGCACCTAACATTACCCTTCTTAATGTTTTTCTTGATCCAAGATATCCCGGCATCATCCTTCTGGGCTTCTATAATTTGATCCATAAGAGTAGGTTTCGCCACCAGGTTGGATAGGAATCCTTGAGGAACAAGGTGGAGGTTTAACTTCCTAAATTCCTCATGGAGAAGTGGTTGACCTTGTTGTAACATCAAGTTGTTACAATAAGACATACGACTTAGTGCATTAGCCATGACATTGGCTTTCCCCGGGGTGTAAGTTATCCCTAAGTAGTAATCCATAATCAACTAAACCCACCGTCTTTGCTTGAGATTCAAATCCGGCTGGGTGAAAATATATTTCAGACTTTGGTGATCAGTGTAAATTTCGCAACGATTACCCAGAAGGTAATGTCGCCAGGTTTTCAGTGCATGGACCACAGCTGCAAGCTCAAGATCATGTGTTGGATAATTATCCTCATGTGGATGCAACTATCAAGATGCGTATGCACTCACATGACGATCTTGCATGATAATGAAACCTAATCCTTGTCGCGAGGCATCGCAATAGATAACAAAGTCCTTAGAGAAGTCTGGTGGCATCAGAAAGAGAGCAGAGGCAGTCGTCTTTTCAACTCCTAAAAACTATACTCGCATTGTGGAGTCCTCTCGAACTTTTTATCTTTCTTGAGGAGTTCAGTCAGAGGTTTTGCAACCTTGGAGAAATTCTCGACAAAGCGGCGACAATAGCTCGCTAGGCCAAGGAAACTCCGAACTTGCTTAACCGATTCAAGTTGAGTCCAATCAAGGACGGCCTGAACTCTCTCGGTATTGACAGCAATACATTTACCAAGTATCACATGGCATAGATAGGTCACTTCTGGCAACCAAAATTCACACTTGGTGAATTTGGCATACAGACGGTGCTCTCGAAGTTTCATCAATACCAGCCTTAGATGCTCGACATGTTCCTGTTCGTTCTTCGAGTAGATGAGTATGTTGTCGAGGTAAACCACGACAAATTTATCCAAATACTCCATGAAGATTGAATTCATCAAGCAAGAGAAGGTGGCTGGGGAATTAGTTAAACCGAAGGACATGACGGTGTACTCATATTGGCCATAATGAGTAACAAAGGCCATTTTTGGAATGTCCCCGTTTCTAATTCTGATTTGATGGTATCCCAACCTCAAATCCATTTTGGAAAACACAGAGGATCCAGCAACTTGATCATACAAATCATTTATCCTGGGGAGCGGATACTTGTTCTTTATGGTGACCAGATTCACTGGCCGATAATCCACAACCATCCGATCCGATCCATCCTTCTTCCTGACGAAGAGGACGGGACAAGCCCAAGGAGAAGAACTAGGACGCATGAAACCTTTCTTCAAAGCCTCATCGAGTTGGATCTTAAGCTCGGCTAGTTCTAAGGGTGCCATCCTATAGGGTCTTCTAGATATTGGGACAGTCACTGGAATAAGCTCTATCACAAACTCAACATCTCTGACAGGAGGAATTCCTCGCAGTTCTTCTGGAAAGACATCCGGAAAGTCACGGACTACCGGAATATCTTCTAGTTCTGGAAGAGGGTTGGCATTAAGGGAATAGAGTTGTCACTTGGCTGCTTGAGTGGAGACATTAACTATCTCACCCGATGGATGTGTAAGTTGAACATTCCGAGTATGAGTATCAATCTTAGCATAGTGGGTTTTCATCCAATCCATGCCTAGAATGATATTGATGTCCGAAGTCTTGAGGGCTATCAAAGATGCTAGGAAGACTAGCCTATCCACCAGAATCTCATTATCATGGCTCACTCTAGAAGTTTGCCACTTTGAACCAGGAGTCTCAACTACTAAAGGAGTAGGCATATCACAAAAAGACATGTTATGCAAGTGTGCTTAACTTTCTGAGATGAAAGAATGAGATGCCCCAGTATCAAATAGAACAGATGCTGGATGACTATTGACAAGGAGCGTACCTAGGATAACATCAGGATCCTCAGAGGCTTCCTCGGCAGAGACATAATTCACTCTTCCACGAGAAGGAGCTGGCTTCACATAGAAGGCTTTTCCCGGCTTCCCACGTCCAGTGGGCTTAGCATTGCTCTAAGAACAAGCACGAGAGTAGTGTCCTAGTTCCCCACATTTGTAGCAAACCACGGTGGCACGGGGAGCAACATTGACAGGCGGACCTCCAAATGGTCTAGCTGGAGGGTTGGGCTGAGCTGGGCAAGGCGCTTGGAAGGATGGCCTCGCGATGTATCTTGGTGGCAGAGCTGCATTGGGCACCCAGACCCGATGTTTGTTGGAGCCTGAGCCAGATGCGGGGCTGAAGTCACGGTTGTTCTTCCTCATGGCCTCATAGTCAGTCTGTCCAGACTCGGCATTGATAGCCTTGTTGACGAGAGCCTGGAAGGTTGTGCACTCATGCAGGCGCAAATCTCGACGGAGCTCAGGGTTAAGTCCCTTGCGGAACCTAGCCTGTTTCTTGGCATCAGTTGAAACTTCCTCTGGAGCATAGTGAGCAAGATTGCTGAACTCACGGCTATAGACATCCACTGACAGTCTGCCCTGGGTGAAAGCACAAAATTCCTCTCTCTTGCGATCCATCAGCCCTTCCGAGATGTGATGGGTACGGAATGCTGCACTGAATTCTGCCCAAGTTGGTGCGAGGCCTGCGGGATGCATGGCTTCATAATTTTCCCACCACAGATTGGCGGGTCCTTCCAGAAAGTAGGTAGCAAAGGTCACCTTGTTGACCTCGGACACATTGGCAGCCCGGATCTTGCGGAACATGCTAGTTAGCAAGTCATCCGCGTCAAGTTGGTCGACCGAATTATGATACTTAGGTGGGCACAGCTTGACGAAGTCACCAAGGGACACACCATCATTGTGTTCATTGCGGGGAGCACACGCTTTGTTCTGCTCAATTCGTTCTAGTAGCCTGTTGGTCTCCCTCTTGTTCCTTCCAGCTTCAAGCATCACTTCTGCCAAAGAAGGCTCATGTGGCAGATCCTCTTGCCTTGGCTGGCTTCCCTCGCCCTGCTCGGGGGCAGGCACGGGGTTATTCCTAGTGCCACCATCCTGGGAAAACAAACCCACAGCTTAAATATAGAGGACATCAACTCTAAGACATGAGGTAAGGAATGTATTGGACAACATGGCATGCAGGGTAAACACCCAAACCACATGGTAATAACAATTGCCATATGAACACCATGATTCATACACACCATGACATAGTTCAGTACAAGCCCACGCTGAAAACAAACTACAGAGAGATGACACAACTCATCGGAGGCATTACAAGCTTCCTATACATTATCTATCTACACCTCCAGAACTCAACTCTCAACCTCAATCATATCCCACAAGACACGTAGGACTATGGCGATACGACTACTACCATACTAGTACTAACATCCACGTACTCAAGCATCGCCATAGAATGCCTCATACAGGTTACCCCCATTACCCAGGAGCTGAACCTGAGGATCCAGAAACACTCTAGCCTGTGATCCCTAGGAACCGTAAGGACACGGATGTGGCCTTGGTCCCCTTGTTGGCGGCAACAACATTCCTCGAAGAGGGGTGATGCCTCCAACATCGGGCCAGTCTACGTGTGTTGGTAGATGAGTCCGCGATGGGGTCAGCATCTCCAAATCTCCATAGCCTATCTACACGACAGGTGCCAACTACGTCAGGGTTGTCCAAAGACGTGCACGGGTAGCATAAATCTCCATGCAAAGGGCACGTGCATCATGATCCCCGTTCTCCAACATCTGAGCGGTCACCTGCAGCCTAGGGTCCTCATGGGAATGATCACAGTAGGCTGCACTAAGATAACCATCCTCTCCTCCCATGGAAGTAGGAACATAATAGAACTCTGTCTTCTGAAGCAGACCATGGTGAAACCTCATGATAGTCAGCATGGTGTAGGCGACCTCCTGAACTGCCATATCTATGGTGACACCTAGTCCATAAGTCCAGTGAAGCGGCTCTACAGCTCCAGGATATGAAGGATATATCTTAACAGTACACAGATACTGACTCTGGTTGAAATCTCGATATTGTTACTCCACTGTGTACTCTGGGTACCAACGGTAACCATCCTCCATCATAACTCTAACCAACATGGCCGTGTGACCCAGTACATTGATGCACCTAGTTAGACGGACAACCTGACAGGAAGGACGAGGGGGCTAGCTATTAGTCCATGGTTAGTAACTCGTCATCCTAACCAATAGATGAGAAGCCTAGTTCTTATCCCCGTAGAAAAGATAAGAATGACTCAGAATAGAATAACTTGGGAAGAGGAGTAAAAAGAGCCTTACGTTCCCTTCCACAATCAATTCCCCTACTTTTCTATAGTGTTTCTAGACTCAACTTCGACCGGTTTGGCTTGGTAGTCCTACGGTGAGTCAGGCTCTGATACCAACACTGTCGGGACCCCAATCCTAAATCATATGAATCCAAACTGTAACATATCACATCACTTTGCCGCCTCATGCACGGTAAGTTCCATGGCTGCAACCTTAGCTTAGCCGGGACCGTTTGCGTCTTTTGGCTCATGTATGTGAACATGTCATTGGCAATCAAACGACAAAGAACCCGGGCCGACATGACTAGTCATAGAACCCAAGTGGCACATCCGTATGGATACAGGCATACGTAACCCAGCAATGTAGGTGTCTGCCTCAAGCGTGTGTAGATGAGTCACAGCAAGCTACAAGGACTCCATTACGTCATGATACATAAATGCCATCACTGCACATAGACGGGTCGTAGCAGGCTACAGGGACTCCATTACACTGCAAGACATTTCACCAAAGGGACAGATACAACAGCAAAGAAGGATACATGTTGGTCAATCAATGTGTCTGGAGTAGTAGCAAGCTACCATGGCTCGGTGGAAGCACAAAGAGGCAGTTTCCCGTAAAGAGTACTACTAAAGGCACACAACTAGGTGTTGGATCCCATACGTACTGTTGTACGTCACACGTACGCAGGACATGCCCGATATGCATAGATACAACCATGGCATCACAACATAACCATACAACAACTTTTCTTTAAGAGGCTCAGACGAGCCTTGCATAATATGTTCTTACAGATAGGGGTCACATGACCCAACACTCAAGTCATACAAACAAGTTCATACAAACCAAGCGGAAGCATAAGCTGTCTGAGTACAGACAGATGAAAGGTTAAAAAGGCACATGGCCTGATTATCTACAGCCCGCCACAGGGCATAGGGTCATAGCTGGGACACCAGCTATTTGGCATCGTCGGCATCTAGAAAGAACCCACCCGATGGGTCCTGGGTCTCATCTGCAACATTTATTAAGCAAACATGAGTACAAACATACTCAGCAAGTCTTTAAAGCAGACTTAGTCTATTCATGTTCATGTATCAACAAGGGGGGTGGTGGAGTTTATGCAGCAATGCCAGCTTTGACTCATGGCTAACCTACACTACACAATTTTAACTCTTTGTTTAAATTTTAGATATCGCACACGAGTCCATTAACTCCATGACAATACACCACCATGGATTCACTTCCCTCGCCTGGGAGAGTGCCATCCACGGTACTCACACTTGTCTTGATATTTTTATGAGTATCCATTTGATTATCTTTGAACAGCATAAGCTTTCCAGGTAGTCCACATCCGAGGACGCGGCTATTTGAATAGTTTCATACCCTACAGGGGTGTACTTCTTCACACACGCTCTCGCCACTTATTGTTGTGTGCTCATAAAACCATGCACCTCGGCAACCTTCAAGCGGAAGCCCAGCGAGGGAGTCGGCCACGACCGTCAATCACATAAGACCTCTAGTCTAGGCTATCGCCTATTTGAGACTGAACCCGCACGGAAGTACGGCCGAAGTTTCCGCTACGACGCCAAACGATATGCGCAGGGTTCCCAAGCCCACAATTCAGGTGACCCTTGGTACACCGTGCCACTGCCTACTGCGTCGTAACCCACCCCTAGGGTCAGCACTACGCAGGGCCTCCAGCATGCTATAAACACCAGAAACTACTTGCAACTCCTGGACTAAGGACTAAGCGACTGATAAGTCGAGAGGGGTCGAGTTACCGGAACCCAATGTGTGGTAGTAACTAGCCTTGGATCACAAACACGGAACTCAGTTCCTAAGAACGGTCCCAATGAGACAACCCGCTATGTACTCCTACATAGCCTCTCATCGCTACCTTTACCAAATCGGGTTCATCATAAGCTTATCACATAGGAACAACAATGTTTCACTCCAGTTCATCACCCGGATGAATCAGACCTGACACAACTCTAAGCATAGCAAGCATAGTAGGCAAAGTAAGCTAAGCACATCATGGCACAAGCATCTACCAGGTATGCTAGGTTGCAAGGTTTAGCTATTTACTGTGACAATGACAGGTCATGCATAAGAATAGGTTCATCTACCGTGTATGACAGACAAGTGAACATTTGTCCCAATGCAATAAATAAGAACAGGAGGACGAGAGTGGGATGTTATCGGAATGATCAAGGGGTGTTGCTTGCCTTGCTGGGTAGCGAGAAGGTTCTCTCCTTCGTTGGAATACTCGGGGGTATCCTCAAAAGTAGGGCCTACCGCAATGCAGATAAGTAGCAATCGATACACGCAAGTGCAACAATATGATGCATGATCATGGCATGCCAGCATGTATGGATGAGCTAATGCAGCTATTGTCCAAGTTAATTTGAAGTGAGTTTGAATATAGGTTCCAAATCGCTCTTCATTTCAATTTCAATTTTTAACCTATTAGCAAATGTCAATGTTCTTCCACATAGGTTGCTCTAACATGCCTGATAATAGCACCATTGGAGTCATTGGATTTTTATGATAGATTTTATATATAAATTATTTTCATCTGATTTACAGATTAATTTATATGAATTTTTAAAGTTTTAAATAATTGCTGGAATTATTTTTAAATTGGAAAAGGATTAATGGCGCCAGCCAGACGTCACCACGACGCTAGCGGGTCGGCTAACCAGGCCAGGTCAAACCTGACGCGTGGGGCCCGCACGTCAGTGACACGGCCCTAAACTCCACGCTGACCAGGGGTTTGACCCACCCTGGGGCCCACTGGTCAGTGGTAGGAGGCCTAATTAGTCAGGGGGATTAGCCCTTGATGCTGGCCACGTCGGTGCCCATCGGAGCGGGGCCGGCAGCGACCATCCGCAGAGTGGCGAGTCGCCAGAATCGTGCCTTCGGCGACCATTTGGCGCACGGAGGGCAGCAGGAGGTAACCCGTGCACGCGCGCGTCTAGCGGGGCAGCAAAGGGGGCTTGAGGGCCACTAGAGACGACGGCCACGTCGAGCTGAGCGGGGGCGACAGCTCGGGCAGGACCGTCTACGGCGCTACGGGCTATGGGAGGCGGAGCTAAGGGCGGCTACGGGCTCTTGGGAGCTCTACGAGCACAAGCCCATCATCAGGAGCGAGCTTTGGCCGCTGTGGCCACGGCTACGCCATGGCCGGCGGCGAGCTCCGCTTGGCTCTGGCTACAAATGAGGCTAGAGGAGGGGAACGCCGTCGGGACCAAGGGAAATGGACCGGGGCCTCACCGGCAGGTCTTCTGGCGCCTTGGCATGGTTGGGGACGCCTGGGAGACGGCGAATCGGCGGCGTCTTGAGTCCGGCGAGGAAGAACAGAGGAGAGGAGGAAGAGAGGAATAGCGAGGGGGAAACGGGCTCAGGCGGCGGCCGAGCCTATCCTCTCGCCACTGCAACGAGGAGGCGGCCACGCAGGCAGGGAGGAGGTGGCCAACGCGCAGCCACGGCCGGCCGCGGAGGTGGCATGCAGCTGCTTCTCCTCCTGACAGGAGGAAGAAGACGCTTCTGCCCCCCGTGGGCTGGGGCTCTTCTTCTGGTAAGCCCAGGTGGGCTTTTCTTCCCCCCTTTTCTTTATTTTATTTCTTTCCTAATTTCTGACATTTGTTTTATTTTATTTTCAGGCACATATGCTATTTTAAAATATCCCAAATATTTTATATATTGAGGTTTGAATATTTCAAACTTATCTAAAAAGTTTTAGGATATTTTGAAAACTAAAATAATGATAGTTCTTTATTTGATATTTTCAGAAGCTTTAACATTTATTTTTAAATTGCTTCAGTTGTTCAAATATTTAAAATGGCCCCTGTTATAATCATGTCCATATTTATCAGACATAGGGAACATTTTGGTAGGGCATTTTGGATTTGTTGAATTTTCACCAACTTGAATTATTTTGATTCAATGTGAGCTTGGGGTTTCTTTTAATCCCCATTTCCTCTTGATGCAAAATTGAAACATGAGGCACGCACATGCTATCCTATGACATCTAGCTAGGGATGTGACAATGTATATGCCTCCTGTCTAGGCATCTTGAAGAGGAGATCGGATCCTTCCGGGGGAACCTAATGAGAGAGCTTTCCGCTCTTCACGAGCATGCTCGTAAAGCGATGAAAAGTATGGTAAAGGTGCTATGGCCTGCCGAACAACCTCCAGAAGGAATGACCGAACTAGTCCATCGATTCAAGGGAGCCCGAAGTAGGTTTTATCTATGGAAGACGTCGGCTTGCCAGGAGTGAGACGTGAAGCATGGGCAATGATCAAGACCCGCTACACCGAACTTAATCCCGAGCGTATGGCTCGGGTTGGTCCCGTGGGATCGGATGGACAAGAAGTGCCACTCCACATCGTGTATGACCAGGTGATTCCTGCCGCCCACCTTTCACAAGAAGACTGCTCCCTAGACACTATAATCGATAATCTTGATCAGCAGTCAAATGTATAATTATGCATACTTATGTAAGAACAATCGAGTCATTACTCCATCTGTGTTGTAAACTTTGTCTTAACCGGCCATTGGCTTCTACCTCCCGTGCGAAGAGCACGGGGAGTGTTCCCCGTGATTTGTCACACTAAAAGAGTGAATTGTGTTCCGGGAACCAAGCAATCCGGCCATGTGGTGCGAATAGACAGAAATCACACAAAGAGATATGTTATATTACTGCTTAGCATAAGAAATATCGTCTATGGAAAATAGTACCTCTATCGATACCTTTCTTCGGGATTCCACGAAGATCGTAGGTAGAGGTCCGCATAATGCTAGTATGCGGCTAAGGGCCTTTAAGAAGTAAGAAGCCCAAGCAATGGTGATAGTTACCATCACCATTTTTAAGTGTTTCCGTCACAGCCGACCAATTGTCTATGTAAGATAGCTAGCTTTTCGCTTCACCCGTCTGAGGTACGTATCCGGATGACCCGGTCGTAACAATCGCATAGGTGCTCCCTTTACCCTCTAGCCGAACAATTAGAAATGTAGAGGGCAAACACAGGAGCGAGGCAACCCAGCTTGGCAAAGTCTTAGTTCGAATTGATGCATATGATGGCTTGAACGCGACAAAGGAAACGTGTGTAAAGAATAAGTGTGGGTAAATGCTTGGAATATAAAAGCGTTGGCTTCTAGAAGAAGCCCCTAGGTATAGTGTTCGGACTTAACACTTAAGGGTGTAAGACGATAATTTTAGTACAAGGTCAGTTGAAACCGAACACGGGGAGAAAAGGGAAAAATTCAATCCTACCAAATATCAAAGTGAAAGGGGGAGGAAAAAAGATAGAAAAGGGCCTAGAGAATGTGGTGACATCGATTAATCCGTAGAAGCGGCGAAGACGAGCTGCGTTCCATGGGTTTGGTTCAAGGCGGTTGTTTGACAGGCTCCGAAGACGGTAAGCCCCTCCCGCGAGTACTTCGTCGACTATGAAGGGTCCTTTCCATTTGGGGTTGAGTTTATGATTCTTCTTCTCCGGGAGCCATAGGACGAGTTCACCTACGTTATATGCCTTCGCCCTGACCTCCCTACTCTGGTAATGTCTGGCTTGTTGTTGGTAAAAAGTAGAGTGAGCCCGAGCTATGTCGCACTCTCCTTCTAAGGCGTCCAGGTCGTCCTACCGATCTAACTCGGCCTCCCTTTCCTCGTACATGCGCACCCTTGGTGCTTCATGAATAATGTCGCAGGGGAGGACTGTTTCTGCCCCGTAGACCATGAAGAACGGTGTGTATCCTTTTGATCTATTAGGGGTGTTGCACAGGCCCGATAAAACAGAGTCGAGCTCCTCCACCCAATGGAAGTCGGGCTCATGAAGAGATCAGACCAAATATGGCTTAATGGCGCTCATGATGAGGCCGTTTGCTCGTTCGACTTGTCCATTGGTCTGCGGATGTTATACTAATGTGTAATTGAGCTTTATGCCCATTTTTGTGCACCAGTTTTTGACCTCTTGGGCCGTGAAGTTGGATCTATTGTCCATTATGATACTATGAGGGACACCATCACGGTGTACCACGTCGGAGATAAAGTCAATTACTGGTCCGAACTTGGCCGATTTAATAGGCTTTGCCTCTATCCATTTGGTGAACTTGTCAACCATGACCAGTACGTATTTTTTTTTCATGGTCCCCCTTTAAGGGGTCCATCCATGTGTAGCCCCCAGACTATGAAAGGCCAAGTTATCGGAATAGTCCAAAGAGCTGTTGGGGGCATGTGACTCTTATTTGCAAAAAGTTGACAACCCACATAGTGTTTGACAAGCGACTGGTCATCCGCCTGAGCTATACACCAAAAGAAACCAGCTCGGAAGGCCTTGCTAACTAAGGCTCTTGTCGCGGCGTGGTGGCCGCCCATACCTACGTGGACTTTGGCTAGGAGCTCCCGTCCTTCTTCCTGAGAGATGCACCGCTATAATATTCCGGTGGCGCTTTTATTGTATAACTCACCCTCATGTGTGTTGTAGGCCATGGATCGCCGAACTATGTGTTGTGCCTCTGTCTGGTCATCGGGGAGTTACTTGCTAAGAAGGTAGGCGAGGAAGGGATCTGTCCATGGCGCGATTACAGCCATGACTTCATGGGCAGAAGGAGTTTCATCCATTACGGAGCCACAGATGATTTGATTGTCTGGTTCATTTATAAGAGGAACAACCTCTTCTGTTCTATCTAGATCGGTGCCCTCATGATCGTCCTGCCAAACCACGGATGGCTTAAAGTGTCGCTCCCGGAAGTTGTTTCTTGGGACAGGGTCATGCTTATCCCCCATGCGGGAGAGTATGTCGGCGGCTTGGTTGTTATCGTGAGCGACATGGTGGAATTCCAACCCCTCGAACCGTGTCGATATTTTTAAGATGGTGTTCCCGTACACTGGTGTCTTCGGATTTTTGGTGTCGAATTCATCATTGATTTGGGAGATGGTTAGGTTGGAGTCTCCCCGTACGTCCAGCCATCGTATGCCCATTGATACTGCCATCCGAAGACCATGCAAAAGGGCTTCATATGCATTGTGGGAGTCCGCATACATGATCTGCAACACGTACCGCACATTATCGCCTGTGGGGGATGTGAGGATAACTCCGGTCTCCAGTCCGGCCAAGGTTTTAGATCCATCAAAGTACATTATCCAATGGGAGTATGCATTGTATTCCTTGGGGAGTTTAGCCTCGGTCCATTCAGCCAAGAACTCTGCCAATACCTGAGATTTGATGGTACGGGGTGGCTTGTAGGTTATTTCAAAGGGAAGGAGCTCAATGGCCCACTTGGTTATGAGGCCGGTGGTGTCCCTATTGTTGATTATATCGTTCAAGGGTACTTAGGATGCTACCGTTACCGCACAATCTTGCAAGTAGTGTCTGAGTTTTCGTGATGCCATAAATACTGTCTAGGCTATTTTTTGGTAGTGCGGGTATCTTGACTTGCACTGCGTTAGTACTTCTGCGCGTAATAGACCGGCTTATGAGTCTGGAATTTTTGTACCTCCTCATCTCGTCTAACCACACGAGCACTGCACTAACAACTTGGTTGGTGGCCGATATGTATAATACCATGGGCTCAACGGCTCCTGGTGCTGTAAGTATGGGATTTGTTGCCAGTAGTGTTTTAACTTCATCTAATGCAGCCGATGTTTCACTGGTCCACTCGATGTTGTTGGTCCATTTTAGCAGCTTATAGAGCGGTAAAGCCTTCTCTCCAAAGCAGGATATAAAGCGGCTTAATGTCGCGACATAACCTGCCAGCCTCCGGACATGCTTTAGCTCTATGGGAATTGCAAGTTACGATAGAACACGGATCTTTAACGGATTCACTACTATATCTCTATGGGAGATGATGAATCCGAGCAGTTTGCTAGAGGGAACTCTGAATACACACTTTTCCAGGTTGAGTCGTATGTCATACTCGCGTAGGCTAGCAAAGGTTTGCCATAGGTCGTCGATCAGCTAGCTGACGTGCTTGGTTTAAATTACCATGTCATCCACATAGACCTGTGTCACGAGACAAGTCTGGATCATGTGCTGGTCTGTAGCCCCAGCGTTTTTTAGCCCAAAGGGGAACGTGTTAAAACAAAAAGGGCCATATGGGGTGATGAATGCGGTTGTCGCTTGGTCGGATTCCTTCATTTTGATTTGATGGTATCCGGAATAAGCATCGAGGAAACACAACGAATCGTGTCCGGCAGTGGCATCAACGATCGGCCTATGTGCGGTAAGGGGAAAGGGTCCTTAGGGCAAGCTTTATTGACGTCTTTAAAATCGACGCACAACTGCCAGGACTTATCTTTCTCTGGTACCATCACTAGATTTGCCAACCATTCGGGGTGCTTAATCTCCCGAATGAATCTGGCCTCTAGCAGTTTGGCTAATTCTTCACCCATAGCTTGTCATTTGGGTTCGGAGAAGCGGCAGAGAGTCTGGTTAATGGGCTTGAAGCCTGTAATGATGTTCAGACTATGTTCTGCAAGACGCCGTGGGATTACGGGTATATCTGAAGGTTACGAGGTGAAGATATCCCATTTTTCCCGTAGAAAGGTTCACAGTACCTCATCCACTATGGGATCGAGCTGAGCTCCGATGGACGCTGTCTTATTGGGGTCCGTCGGATGCAATTGAAACTTAACGATTTCCTCTGTGGGTTTAAAGGATGTGGGCTTGGACCTGTTTCTAAGGATCACATCATCATTATCAACCGTTGACCGCAATGCGGTTAGTTCTTATGCATCGAAGGTCTCGGTGAGTGCCTCGAGGGCGAGTGCCTCCATTTTGTTTTCGGCCCGAAGGGCGGTATTCGGATCACTGGTGATTGTGATCACCCTGGTTGGTCCTGGCATTTTGAGTTTCGTGTACCCATAATGGGGTATAGCCTGGAACTTTGTGAAGGCGTCACGTCCTAATAGGGTGTGGTGGCCACTTGGGAAAGGCATGATGTGGAAGAGAAGCTCTTTGGATCGGTAGTTTTTGGGCGTGCCGAACACTACGTCCAGGGCGATACGTTTTGAACAGTGCGCCTCTTTCCCTGGAATAATTCCCCGGAAAGTCGTGTTGCTATGCTCGGTGCGAGATTGGTAGAACTGCATTTTTTCCAGGGTGCCTTCATAGATTAGGTTTAAACCACTGCCACCGTCCATTAGCACCTTATGTAACCTGTATCCATCAATGATGGGGTTTAGGACTAGAGCGGCTAGTGAATGAACGGAAAGAATAGCTGGTCGGTCAGTATCTCCAAAGGTGATGGCTATGTATGCCCATGGACTTGTTGCTGCTACATGGTAGACCTGTTCCGGTTCTCTAAGAGCTCTTTTCCTTCTGTTCCTCGAGGGGAATGTTTCATAGACCGTAAAAACTTCGGCATTGTATTCGGGCGACGATGAAGAGTGCCTATTCGGCGGAAGCACCTCAAGGCTGCCTCACCACTCTTTGCGACCTGCCTGGCGACCTAGCAAGCTCTAAGGCTATGAGTCGGGCTCGTGTTCAGCAATACGGAATGTATGGGGCAAGGTTTACCCGATAGTCCGTCAAGGATAGTACTTACCCCTGAAAGGGCCTGTTTCTTTTTTTGGTGGGTTCGAAATTGGCTAGCCGCTTTGGAGGCATCCTGTTTTTCCGATCTCCACTAGGATGTTCGAGGAAAGTTGGTTCTGAAAATAACCGCTCGGATTGCCAAGTGCTTTCCATGGCATAGTATTTTCGTACCAAATCGGATATCTCAGAAAAGTCACGAATGTGTCGGTGAGCCAGGGCGTTAAAAATCCCTTCATCATGGAAATTGTTACTAAAAGTTGCCATTATCTCTTGGTCACTAGAACCTTTTTATCTGCTTCTAGGGAGTAGGAGTCTGGCCCAAAATTGATGGACTGATTCTCCTGGTAGTTGTTTGATGTCCCAAAAGTCCAAAGACGCGGGGTTTGGTGCGATACTGGAATCATCTTCTTGGGTGGTGGGTGGGGGGAAATCCAACCCCACACCACATTGGGTGTTCGAAATCACGGACTCCGAATTGTGTGATAGATCTTGGACCGATGATGGTCCGGCTTTAAAACAAATTCCGGTGTCTGGTTCGCCGATGAAGTCTCGATGATTAGAGACCAAGGTGTGGACTGTTTTCAATTCCGGTTGTTGGGACGAGTCCTCTGCCGGACACTCGATGGTAGCGACGAGGTGGGTAACCATGGGAACATGAATCTCCCTATCATTGGGTTTAATCCCGAGTCGATCACAGACCGGAATCTGGTCATCTAACATACACATGGTTTCAATCCGATCTAACACCTCGTTTAAGAACGAGGCAATGCTAGGATGCGTGTCGCTGAGCCGAGTGGAGTGAATATGCGGTGTGGCGGTTCTAGAGCTGCGTGAAAGCGGCTCTGTGTTCCGTCTAGCCATGGTGGATCCGGTCACATCGGCCGGATTGGGCATTCCAGATCACCCGGGGGTGACGACTCCGTTGGGGGTGAAGCCCAACATCTTCGGCATCGAGGCATCAAGACTTACAGGCTCCTCCTCAAGGGTCGAAGGTTCCATCAGGACGAGTAATCCCCATGAATCAGCGATGAACTCTAAGGTTCCGAACTTGATTCTATGATTGGGGGGAAAGTTTTCGATCTGGCCAAGGTAGCTGATCGGGTCGGCATGTGACAAGATGTCGTCGCCTATGAGAGTATCATCGGGGGTAAGGGTTCTCTGGATGCAGATCTCATTGCTTGTGACGAGGTGAGCCATCAATTCCTTCGTTGTTCACAACTGAACTCTCAATGAAGGTGTCTATGTCAAAACAGGCGAATCATGGGTAGGGGGTCCCGAGCTGTGAGACTAGAATCAATGGTAACAGGAGACAAAGGGGACAAGGTTTTACCCAAGTTCGGGCCCTCCTATGTAGGTAATACCCTACGTCCTGCTTGATTGTATTGATGATGTATAGGTTACAAACTCGATCTACCTCAAGATCAAAGAGCTAAACCCTAAGTGAGTTGTTCTATGTCTACAACCTAAAACCCTCCATCTTATATAGACGCCGGGGGTACCTAGGGTTTACACATGGTCGGTTACATGCCGAAGAGATAAACATGCCTATTTATGGTTGACAACTTGGAGGACACGCCACGGCTCCTTGAAGCTTCCACCCTGGCGACGGGGCCCTTGATCACCCAGCGGATACTCTGTGGCCCATATAGTCCAGTCCATGGGAAACAGGTCGGCCATCCGAGGACCCCTTAATCTAGGACTCCCTCACAACCCCTGCACCATTTCTCCAAGGAGAAGCGGCGTACTATAGGAGAAGAGATTTCCCGGCTGCTCACAGCCGGCTTTATCATGGAAGTATTCCACCCAAAATGGATGGCCAACCTAGTCCTGGTGCTGAAGAAAAACAAGACTTGGCACATGTGTATCGACTACATGAGCCTGAACAAGGCATGTCCCAAGAACTCGTTCTCCCTGTCGTGGATCAATCAAGTCATCAACTCCACAGCCGGCTGCTACCTATTGTCCTTCTTGGACGCCTACTTAGGCTACCACCAGATAAAGCTGGATCCAGGCGACCGGCTGAAGACCTCCTGCATCACCCCTTTCGGAGCCTACTGCTACATCACCATGTCCTTCGGCCTGAAAATGCAGGTGCTACCTTCCAGCACTACATGCAGAAGTGTCTCCTGCCTCAGATAGACAGGAACGTCCATGTTTACGTGGAAGACATCGTCGTCAAGACCAAGAAGCATTTCAGCCTCCTCGACGATCTCTGGGAGACATTCGCTAACATGCGCGAATACAAGATCAAGCTCAACCCAGAGAAATGTGTCTTCGGCGTGCCAGCCGGCCAGCTCCTAGGTTTCTTTGTGTCCGCTCGCGGCATCGAAGCTAACCCAGAGAAGATCAAGGCTATCATGTGCATGCAGAAGCTATCCAAGCTCCGTGACGTCCAGAAGTTCGCCGCCTGCCTTGCCTTGCTCAGCTGGTTTGTCAGCCGGCTAGGGGAGAAGGCCCTGCCCCTCTACCAGATCAAGAAGAAGACACCCAAGTTCGAGTGTACCGACCAGGCGGACGAGACATTCTGTGACCTCAAGCGCGTGCTCTCTAGCGCTCCTGTCCTGGAGGCTCCAACTAAGAAGGAGCCGATTCTCGCATACATCGCGACGACCACCCGCGTGATTAGCATCGTGCTGGTGGTGGAGCTTCCTAAGGAGGGAAAAACGCTGTTGGTCCAGCGCCCCATCTACTACCTCTCCGCCTCCAAGCCCCACTACCAAAAGATGTGCTACTACATATACTTCGCCGCCAAGAAGGTCAAGCAGTACGTCGAGGAGCACACCATTACTATTGTGAGCACAGCCCCGCTCAGCGACATCATGAGCGACCAGGACGCCACCTGCCGGATCGCCAAATGGGCCATTGCCCTCGCCGACCACGAAATTCGGTACGAGCCGCGCACCGCCATCAAGTTGCAGACGATGGCCGACTTCCTCATTGACTGGGCCAAAAACGAGTTTGTACCACCTCCCCCGGACTCCACGCATTGGCGCACGCACTTCGATGACTCGAAGATGTAGACCCGCCTGGGAGCCGGCATCATGCTATCATCCCTGAAGGGGGACCATCTCAAGTACGCAATCCAGATCCTCTTCGCCGCCTCCAACAATGTGGCCGAGTATGAAGCGCTCGTCCACGGCCTTTGGCTTCCAAGGAAATTGGGATCCGGTGCATCCTCTGCTTTGGCGACTCCGACCTCGTGGTGCAGCAGGTCTCTGGCGAATGGGATGCCAGGGACGCCAACATAGCCAACTATCGCTTCCTCGTCCAACAGCTCACCGGCTCCTTCATCGGCTGTGAGTTCCACCACGTCCCCCGAGCAGACCACGAGGCGGCGGATGCAAAGATCGGCTCCACCCAGCAGGCCATCCTAGCCAACGTCTCCCTCGAGCGGTTGCACAAGCCTTCGATCAAGCCCTCCCCCAAATCAGAGTCCATCTTCATGCCAACCAACGTCGCCGGCTCTTCACTAGATCCGGCCTCCAAGCCGGCACCACCGGCCCCAGCTGCTTTGTCGGCAACATCGGGCCCAGCTGCCTTGCTGGCACCACTAGCTCCGGTTGTCGTGCCGGCAACGTCGGCTCCGACCTCCAACGCCCCTGCTAAAGTCGACTCTGTTTCCGCAACTGTTAAAGCTGACTCAGTCCCGGGGGCTGGCGAGCCGGCCCAAGGACTAGTCAGCTGGACTCAAGGGCTCCGGCTGCCTCCGATGCCCCACTTGAGCTCCAGTCGGCTCCCGTCTCAGCTCCCTCATGGGCCCAGCCCATTATGGCATTCCTCTTACGCGGCGAGCTCCCCCTCACAAAGCCATGAGAAGACCAACATCTACCCTGGCCTACAACATCATCAACCGCAAGCTGGTTCATCGCAGCATCACCAGCGTTTTCCAATGCTGCGTTGAGCCGGAGAAGGGCCAAGAAATCCTCCTCAACATCATGCCGCCTCCAGGACCCTCGTGGCCAAGGCATTCTGCCACGGCTTCTATTGGCTGACGTCCTTGGAGGAGGCCAAGCAGCTGGTCGACAAGTGCGAGGGGTGCCAGCATTTCAGCATCCAGAGCCACCTGCCGGCAACAGGACTCTAGACCATCCCACTCTCATGGCCCTTTGCCGTCTGGGGGCTTGACATGGTGGGACCCTTCAAGACTACATGAGGTGGCATGACTCATTTGCTCGTGGCACTTGACAAGTTCACCAAGTGGATAGAGGCAAGGCCCATCAAGAAGCTAGACCATCCCACGACCATCTTGTTCATCAAGGACATCATGGTCCACGGCGTTCCCCATAGCATCATCACTAACAACAGCACGAACTTTGCCAGGGGCGCAATGGCGCATTTTTGCTCCCAACAAGGCATCCGGCTCGACCTTGCATCGGTGGCCCACCCACAATCAAACGACCAGGAGGAAAGGGCAAATGGCCTGATCCTGGCCGGCCTCAAGCCCCGGCTCGTGGCACCCCGCGTGTGGTCAGCCGCCTGCTGGATCGATGAGATGTCAGTTGTCCTCTAGAGCCTAAGGACCACGCCTGACCGGTCGACCGGCTACACCCCCTTCTTTCTCGTATACGAGTCCGAGGTGATCATCCCTACAGACGTCGAGTTCGACTCGCCTCGGGTCGCCCCGTATGGGGAGAAGGATGCGAAGGAGGCAAGAGAAGACGTCATTGACCTCCTCGAGGAGGCTCGCGAGCTGGCGCTCAGCTACACGGCCATCTAATAGCAGAAGCTCCAGCACTACCACAGCAAGCAGATTCGGCCCCTCTCCTTCGTCAGTGGGACTTGGTGCTCAGAGGGATCCAGGGAACAGCCGGCCAACACAAGCTATCCTCCCCATGGGAGGGCCCGATCATCATCAGCAAGTCACTACACTACAACACCTACTACATGATTGATGCCCAGAAGTCGCAGAAGCGCAAAAGGGACGCCTTCGGCAAGGAGACGGAGCGCGTATGGAATGCAACGCTCCTTCGACCGTTCTACTGCTAAGAAAAAACCCGTGTATGTATGTACCTTCCCTTCTGTTGGAACTTAATTAATGCAACGGGGGCCCCAAGTCGGCACTTGGGGCACGCCCCTTTTCAATTCCTTCAAAGGTTTGTCATTATTTAAGCACGACACCCGGGTCTGGCTCCCTCGCCCTTGGGCTCGCCGTCTCTCCTTCGAGGCGGAGCAAGCAACCCTTTACTATCCCCCTACCCAACCACGGACCGGCCCCCGACTGTCCGGCTGGCGGAACCACGAGCCAAGAAGGAACTTATCAGGCGAATGCCACCTGATAAGTAGTAGTCGGACAGGCCCAACCAGACCATGTTACTTCCAGAAACCAGCCTCTGCCGGCTCGCCCTAGCCCTAGCCGGACGACTCGAAGGCCTGCTAATTTTTCCAAGGATGATGCCCCGTCCCTGTCCCAGACCGGCTCCCAGTTGGCTGACAGGCGGGGCAGAAGCTGGAAGGAATCCCTGGTGATATATGAGTCAAATGGCAAAGGGCAAAGGAAGATCCGGCACGCATACATTCCAAACACCAAACAAGTTAAAAGGAAAAAGGCCACATGCCAAGGTTTCTTTACAATACACCCCTAGTGGGTGGAAAGGTGTCTTAAAAGAAACAAGTTTTGTAGCAAATGAGAAAGATACAAGGTGCGCAGGGCCACTCAGGCTGCCGACGCATCTCCGGCCGACTCAAAGGTTCGCTCAGGGGAGGTCGCGGCCTTTCGGTTCGCCCCCATGGCCTCCGTGGCTTCAGTGTCGCTACCGGTACTGGAGGTGGTGCTCTCGTCGACGACCTCCTCATCTTTGGGTCCTTGGGGCTTGCCGAAGTAGTCCTCGGTAGTCGGCTCACCGTCCTCACCAAGCGCCGGCAGGAGCTCGTCCGGGTCGACGTATGAGGCCAGCTCGTTGGCTCGACGAACAAGGGTGCCTTCGAGAGCGACCCGTTCCGCCTCAGGAACCTTGCGCATCGTGGCTAGCCCGTCCAAATTGATGTCGAAGTACCACCATGTGACGAACTAGAGGGCCATCTGCATCCCGACTCGAGCCGCAGAAGCCTTCCAAACCTCGAGCCGGGGCACCGCGTTCTCTAGCCACAGTGCCACGCGGCCCATTGGGGCCCCATGACCCGGACAGAGGGCTGAGATCACCTCCTTGTCGGCCGTTTGGAGCCAGTCCAGGAAGCACTGAATATGGATCAGGCGGTTCTCCATGGCCAGCCCGAGCTCTACCACATCCCAGCCGACATTCTCCTCAATCTCCTTCCCGTGCTGCCGCAGGCACTCCAAGTGATCTACCACAGCCCACTCGGCGCGGCACTGGGTCTGCGGGAATCCGTCTAAGAAAAGAAAAGCATCAACAAATGGGTTGGAAGCAAGATAAAGTCAACCGGCAGAGGAAGAAGCCTCGAAAGCAAAAACTCATGCTGGAAAGCATCATCCATATCGATGGCAAACTACAGGGCCGCATTCTTCTCCCGGTCCAACATTGTCTCTGCCTGGGCAAGGGCGGCCCCACGTGCCTCAAGCTCGCCCCCGAGGCGGGTCACCTGCCTTGAAGAGCAATGTCCCGCTAGGTTGCGTCGGCCACCTGCTTGGTGGCGTCCTCCTTGGCTTCCACTTCCCGCTGCAGCTCCACGCCCAGGCGCTCCTAGTCCGCCTACCCATCCACAAGCAGGCCGGCCAGCCGGTCCCACTGCTACGTGATCGCCTGGAGATTCCGCGCCAGCCGGTCTCACTCGGAGGCCTCCTCATCCCTCTTCTACCGGATGGAGGTCAGAGCGTTCAACTCTTCTACAAAAAAGACCAACCCAGGTTACCAGAAGTGCACAAGATTCGTGTCGGCTGCCAAACAACCGACCCAACTCTTGCGGGCTACATCCAGTGGGTGCACTCGCGTGCCCCCACAGGAACGAGCATACCTTGTGTTCTCTTCAGCTTCTCCTCCAGCCAGTAGAAGTCGTGCTTGCCTCGGTTGTGGATGGCAACCGCCTCATCAAAAAGCTCATGTCGCTTGACGCTCCCCGCCTGCACTGCACCAAGAGGCCAAAGTTAAAACAAGCAAAAGGAGATCCGGCCCTGCTGCCGCATAGCCGGTCAGCCAGCATGTATCTCGGGGGCTACACCTAGTGCGTGTGCACGTGTGCCCCTACTGAAAACTTGACGTGGACTAAGGAGACTTACCTCTGCATGCTGTAGATCACTATCGGTGGCCTTTACGAACCTGTACAGCCCTTCGCGGCACTGCGCGAGGACATTGTTGAGTTCCCCGGGCATGGGGATGGGACCACTAGCTAACGAAGGCAGGACAGCTAGGGCACGAGCCAGCTCCTCCCAGTCATGGATCGTGTCAAGCATCATCCTCCTTGATGGTCCTCCTTGAAGGTGGACAGCCAACAGGGGTCCCACCGACCCGACATGTCGTAGATCTGGTGCGACCTCTGCTCGAGGGGCAGCACCCGGTGCTCGATGAAAGCAGTCGGTCGGTCGCGACCAGTCCTTCTCCTCTCCTCATGTACTGGAACCGACCCAACTCCCCAACAACGGCTCCAAGCGGGTCATCGCCCGTCCAGTTCACCTTAGAGGACGGGGCGTTGTGGGGACCCCGACTCATAAGTCATGATCACCGATTGCACATGTATAGTGATCCTAGAGATCAATGCTCACTGAACACACAGAAGCTAAATAACAAGAGTCTTACATCCTTACATACCATCTTACACAGATAAAAGCCAGCTAGGCCAAGTCTTGCATAGATAGGGCCACAAGGGCCAAACACTTAAACATAACAAACAACAGAAATCTTGGTCGAACACCTGAACCCATGACATCTACCTTAAACATACAAGCATTCTGACTGGGAGGCGTCCTAGTTCGCATGTTCGTCACCAATGAACTCTTCAGCGTATTCCTGCTCTTCCATTCCTGGACAATTAAATAACCAGTGGCAAGCCAATGAGTACTTTGAATGTACTCACAAGCAACTCATGTTGGAACAAGTCAATAACCATGCATGATATAACACTAAATAGCTATTTTGCAGAAAGCTGATTTTGAATGCAATGGCATGATCAATTAACTATGTAAGCATGCATCAGTAGTTGGCCGATATACATATGAACAAGTTACAGATATCATCATAAACAGGGGGTTGACATCTCATGTTCAGTCATCACATCAAGTCATCTGACTCATCTCAAGTATCATCTCTGTGTCATCCACACACACGATGTTTTGAGAAAACATCTGGACGTAGTTTAAGAAGGACCTCCAACTGACCATGATCGTGAACATGGCTATTTGAATAGTTTTACGCTCTGCAGAGGTTCCACACTTTACCCACAAGACTCGGGAACTTCCGTGTCATCCCCGAATCGCGTTATATTACATACCCGAGGTAAGCACCTGAACATTGTCTTTCCCCTGGCGATACCAAACAAAGAGTTCACTCGATAGTTACAAAGCCCACATGATGTACATCACAGGTAGAATCCATGCAAGGACCAACGGTGTGCCCGGTGCCTGTGAAGACAACGCATGATCGTCCTTACCGGCATAATCCCGTATCGAGAGTGACCAAGACACTCCCACCACAAGTAATGCAGGCTCCATGCTAGTACCCGCTAAAGTAATCAACAAATCCCCGTCCCATAAGGGGTACCGTCGTTGTGCATGTAAGGTTGGGACAGTCAACAGACCTTAAACCTAATCCGTTTTCGAAAACACACACACTCACTTGCTCCGGTACACCACTTCTTCCTCAATTGGTCACCCAACTCATCATCATCTCCCTCAGCCATTAGTAGCACCTGATGGGGTTTTTGAGAAGTCTTTGAAATCATTTCTTTGTTTCCATCACCATGCATAATCTCGATCCCACTTGCGTAGCATCTACTAGCATCTTCACAACCCTCATAAGGATGGTAGGGTCATGCACGATGCAAGTATCAACGGTAAAAGTAACGGAGGCATCCCACTAAAGTGGTCACATCATCACATGATCAACAACAAGGAATAAGGTGCTATATGACATACATGAAAATGGTTTCTTAACATGGTCAAAGGGCTGCTTGCTTGGCTCAACAAAGTCTTCGGGGTCTTCAAAGTCCTCGGGTCCAAGTCCCTCTTCAGCATCACAAAATGATAGAGCACACACAAAAATAACGATAATAATAAGCATCAGACAAAAATAGAGCACAATAATGTACTACTAAAATGCTACCCTACTCTAATAAATACTAAAAACTATTTGACAAATATTTGTCTAAGGTTTTGGGGTGAAAAATGTTTTCAAAATTATTTTTCACATGGGCTAAAAATGCCCAAAAGAGGTTTTAAAATAAAATAGTACATAAAAGGTTTTCACAAATTTACACAAATAGCACTATTAAATTCTACACATTATTCTAAAATTTATGGTGGAAAAATATTGGGAAAAGGAATTTTATTTAACCCTGTGGGATTTTTGGAAAATCTCACAAAATTAGAAAAAGAAAAGAAAATAAAAGGCCTCAGCATTTTGGACCACAAGCGGCCAGGAGCTGGGCCGGCCCAGTGGCCAGCCAGGCCAGGCGCGCTGGTGCCCTCGCACGCGTCAGGTTTCAAACCTGACGGGTGGGGCCTAGTGGCCAGAGACAGAGAGAGACACAGGAGAGAGAGGTGAGAGGCGGACTGGTGGGGGGGGCCTATCGGTCTATCTCCCACGTAGGGATCGAGGGTGGAGGAGCTCACCGGCGGCAGCTCCGTCCACGGCGAGGGAAGGCGAAGGCGGGAATGGCTTCGGGAGGTTGCCGCGCGTCGGCAATTATTGGAGTTCGTCGCCGGGGAGGACTGGGTGGTCAGTGGCGAGGTGGCCACGGCGAAGGGGATTGGCAGGCAATCGCCGGGGCCGTCCTAGGCTGCAAAAATAGCAGGCGAAAGGGGGAATCGCCTAAGGAGGGCCTCGCAGTTCTAGATCAAGAGAGAAAGGAGGCTGGGGAGGCTTCCTACCGTGCAGATGTCGGCCACCCAAGGCGGCGGCACTACGGTCAATCCCGATCGGTCAACCACGGGGAGGTCGAGCTAGGGTTCTAGGGTGCAACTGGAAGGGAGAGGAGGGATCCAGAGGGGAGAACAGAATGTGGGGAGGCCCTTTTATAGGGGGGGTGGGGCTCACCGTGGACCGAGCACACGGGCGTCCGCGGGAGAGGCTCTAGTGGCCACGGGAGGGGCCCGGGGCCTTTGTGCAATGCTCGTGGGGGAGGAGCAGGGAACTGGGAAGCGAGAGGGGCAGTGGGACGAGCTCGAAGAGGATCCCACAGCTTGGACAGGGAGTGGCCGAAGTGGGCTGCGTCGGGCACGCGTGAAGGAGGGAGACGAAGAGAGAATGGAGATGGACCCGACCGCCTTCCATGTTGCGGACGTTGAGGCCGACTAGGGGGACAAGCTTCCCCATCCCAATGTGGTCGGGAGCCTCGGGATGCTCCTGCTACAGTGCGGTGGTGCACTTTAGCACGCTCCAGAGCGCCCAAATGGCATGCCATATCATGCCTTTGGCGGTTTCGGCGCGACCACTTGTGTCTAGGGGGTCTATGGGGATATAGGCTAGGGGACACTTTTATTTGATGCCCTGGGAGGTTGATAGAATAAGAGGGGAGGGGAGACAGAGGTGTTTTACTGTTGTCCAGAGGGTGAGAATGGGGTTTTACCCCACTCGATCATTCAATATTGGCCAGATAAAGCTACTGGAGGTGAGGTGCAATGCTAGTAAGTTGTTGTAAAAATTTGCAGTGAAGGAGAATAGCAGAAGGGGGTTAAACAAGGCTCTTTACAAAATATGGAGAAGTGTCTCGTGGTGGTTTTGCTAAGCAAATGGATTTTTCTTGCCAAGAAATTTAACAGGATGGAAATACAGGTAGAAATAGGGAGGACCACCAAGTTTGGGAGTTTTGAAGAAGTTCACAATGCAACTTTGGAAAACCCTAGAAATCAACAGAATCGGACTCCTGTAGATCTAGGTATCCATTCCCATTCTCCTTGATGCACCACTTGGTGTGGCATCCTTATTTGGGTAATGAAACATGCCCGCAAAGTTTGGGGTCAAGGGAAGAAACTTCACAATGTAAAGTTGTTCAAATTTGAATCTGGACAGGTATGGCTTTGGAATATTTTGATGAAGCAAATCAATTTGGATTGAGATGAAACTTTGCAAGATCATCGCATATGACAATTGTGAGTTGCTGCAATTTTCCTGGAATTTAGTGAGAATATTTCTTATAGAAATATTTCAAAAGCTTGATTTGAGTAGAAAGGGTTTTGAGGGGATTTCCCATGATTTTGAACATGACCATGTGTTGATAATCATATATATTGGAAATATACGTCCACTGAGTTTCTCTAAAGTTTCTCAAATATTTTTAAAGCACTTAAATAATTTTTCCCTATAAAAGACCATTTCCGGCCTTAAGAAAAAGCCTTTGAATAAAATAGTAAAATAATCTTTAAAATTATTATTTTGTGGTTTTGGGAAGTCATATATATATAAGGTTTCAAATAAAGCCTTTGGGAAAAAAGTATCCATCCAATTTGAGGACTTGAAGTGCAAACCTCAACTCAGGGGGGTTTGAAAACCTATTTTGGATAAATTCCTTTTGGTCAAAATAAATTTTGATAAAAATATTTTTGGGTACTATTAACATGGCATGATCATTGGGCAAGAAGTTTTTGATCAAGTAAGATGAATATGGAGAGGAGTAGAACCTAAGAGTGCCAAACATAATCAACCAAACAATCAAACAAGCAACAGTTCAAACAAGCATGCACTCAAAAAGTTTTAATTGGTTCCAAATTTTGTAAATCCAAGCATAGCAAGGTGATACAAACATAGGGTGTGATATACCTACCCCACTTATTAGAATCTCGTCCTCGAGATTCCTAGGCTAAGCGCTAAGGAGATAAGGGAACTCTGATCTAAGATAGTCTTCACGTTCCTAGGTTGCTTCTGCTTCAGTGTGGATGCTCCATTGGACCTTGAAGTACTTGATGGTGCATCTTCGGGTGCAATGCTCTGCTTCATCCATAATGCGAATTGGCCTCTCACGATAAGTGAGGTCTGGCTGAAGGATGATGGCTTGATGATCGATTTCCTTGTAGAGGTTGAGGCGGTTGGGAACATGGAGACACTTCCAGAGTTGTGACACGTGGAACATGTTGTGCATGTTTGATAACTCGGAAGGTATCTCTAGCAGGTAGGCAACTTCTCCTCGCCTAGCGGTGATCTTGAAGGGGCCGATATATCTTGGCGCAAGCTTTCCGTTGACGTGGAAACGCTTGGTTCCCTTGAGGGGCGTGACTCGGAGGTAGACATGGTGACCGACACAGAAGCTCATGTCACGATGGTGAGAGTCGACGTAGCTCTTCTGCCTAGTCTTGGCGGTCTCTAGACGCTCTCGGACGAGTTGAACTTGCTCTTCTGCTTTGCGGAGGATATCTGGACCAAAGACCAATCTTTCTCCGGTCTCTGACCAGTTGAGGGGATTACGACACTTGTGTCCATACAACACCTCAAAGGGTGCCATCTAAAGACTCGACTGATAGTTGTTGTTGTAGGAGAACTTAGCAAATGGTAGACAATCTTCCCACTTGGCTCCATATGCTAAAACACAAGCATGGAGCATACCTTCAAGAATCTGATTTACTCGTTCTGTTTGCCCACCTGTCTGGGGGTGAAAAGTAGTGCTAAAGGAAAGCTTGGTTCCCATTACCTCTTGAAACATCTTCCAGAACCTTGAGGTGAATTGGGTGCCTCGATCTGACACGATCTCCTTAGGAACTCCATCAAGACTCACAATACACTCGATGTAAAGGCTGGCTAGCTTGTTACCATCATAGGTGGTCTTGACGGGAATGAAATGGGCCACCTTGGTGAGGTGATCAACAATGACCCAAATGAAATCATGTCCTTTGGTTAACCTTGGTAATCCGGTGATGAAGTCCATCCCAATTTTGTCCCACTTCCGTTCAGGCACTTTCAGAGGTTGCAATAGTCATGCGGGTCGCCGATGCTCAGCTTTGACTCTCTGGCATATGTCACACTTGGCAACAAAGGTGCCTATCTCCCGTTTCATCTCATGCCACCAGAATCTTGTCTTGAGGTCTTGGTACATCTTGGTTCCTCCATGATGGATGAAATATGGAGTGTCATGAGCTTCTTGCAAGATCAAATTCTTGAGCTCTTCTTTGTTGGGTACGCAGATGCGATTCCTGACCCATATGACTCCTTGCTCATCCACTGAGAATCCTGGGGCCTTGCCTGCCATGATCTTCCTCTTGATGCCTTCAATGCTCTCGTGTCCCTCCTGACCTTCCTTAATATCATCCATCAAGGTAGGCTTCGCTTCGAGGTTGGCGAGTAATCCAGGTGCAACTAGTTCCAAGACGAAGCTTTCAAGCTCTTAATACAGGGAGGGTAGCCTTTCCTTAATCATAGCATTCAAGGAACAAGCCTTTCTGCTTAAGGCATCAGCTACCACATTAGCCTTTCCGGGCTGGTATTGAAAACTAAGCTCATAATCCTTGATCAACTCCAACCATCTTCGCTGCCTCATGTTCAATTCCCTTTGGGTGAAAATATACTTCAAACTCTTGTGGTATGTGTATATCTCACATCGCTTCCCCAGAAGGTAATGTCGCCATGTATTTAAGGCATGAACCACGGCTGCCAAGTCAAGGTCATGAGTAGCATAGTTATCTTCAGAGGACGTAGTTGTCCGGATAGATATGCTATGACTCTGCCTTCTTGCATCTGAACACCTCCAAGCCCAGTTCTCGATGCATCACAATATATCACAAACTCCTTGTGAATATTGGGGGTGGCCAAAACAGGGGTTGTGGTTAATCTCCTCTTGATCTCTTGGAAGCTTTCTTCACACTTCGCGTCCATTCGAACTTCTTGTCGTTCTTCAAAAGCTGGGTCATGGGTCGGGCAATGCTCGAGAATCCTTCGACGAACTTGCGGTAATATCCCGCGAGTTCGAAGAAGCTTCTCACTTGCTTCACGTTGGTTGGGGATTGCCATTCAGTCACGGCTTCAATCTTGGCATGATCCACTAACAATCCTTTTGTCATCAACACATGACCCGAAAATCCAACTTCATGCAGCCAGAATTCACACTTGCTGAAATTGGCATAAAGCCAGTGCTCTCGAAGCTTGTCTATGACCAATCTCAAGTGTTGCTCATGCTCTTCTTCAGACTTTGAGAAGACGAGTATGCCATCAATGAAGACGACAACAAACTTTTCCAAGTACTCCATGAAGACCTTGTTCATGAGGTACATGAAGTAGGCAGGGGCATTGCTTTACCCAAATGACATGACCGTGTATTCATATAGGCCATACCGGGTTACAAATGCCATCTTTGGAATGTCTTGGGGTCGGATCTTCAACTAGTAGTACCCAGACCTGAGGTTGATCTTGGAAAACACCTTAGCTCCATTCAGCTGATCGAACAGGTCTTCGGTCTTGGGGAGTGGGTACTTGTTCTCTATTGTAACCTCATTGAGAGAACGGTAATTGATACAGAGTCGGATAGTTACGTCCCTTTTTGACACAAAGAAAACAAGTGATCCCCAAGGAGAGGCAATAGGGCAAATGAATCCTTTTATGAGCTGCTCTGCTAGTTGCTTCTTCAATTCAGCCAACTCTTCGGATCCCATCCTATAGGGCTTCTTATAGATGGGCCTTGACCCGGGCATTTGTTCAATGATGAACTCAATGTCGCGGTTAGGAGGCATCTTGGGCAGCTCATCAAGAAATACATCCGGGTATTCACATACCACAAGCACTTGATCCAACTCAATTCCCGACAGACATTTAGCCCGAGGGTCTTGAGTGGAGGCACGGTTGGGAACATACTTGACTTCCACTCCTTGGTTATTGGTCATGGTAAAAATCCTCTTGGCACAGTCTAACAAGCCTTGGTGCTTGGTTAACCAGTCCTAGCCTAGGATCACATCCAAGCCTTCTGACTTCAGGATGATAAGGTCTGCTAGGAAGTCTACCCCGTTGATGTTAATATCAACTCTTTTACAACCTATCCCGGAATTCAGAACTGATCCCGGGGTTTGTATCAATATAAGACTACCCATGGGTGTAGGATTCATGGCACTCTCTAGTGCAAACTTTTGAGTAACAAAAGAATGTGAAGCTCCATAGTCAAACAATACTATTGTTGGGGTTGAGTTGACGAGGAACATACCTAGTAGAACATCCGGGTCTTCTTGGGCTTCCTCGGCGATGATGTGATTCGCACGACCCTTTCCATTGTTGGGCTAGTTGCGGGGAGTTGGGTTCCTTGGTGGTGCTCCACGGCCTTGACCTTGGTTCAGTGCATTGGGGTGTGGTGCATCTACCTTCTTGTTGTGAAACAGCCTAGAGATGTGTCCTGGCTAACCACATCCAAAGCAAGTGACTTACCGAGGTTTTTTTTTGTAATTTCCGCCGCCATTGTTGTTATTGGAGTTGTTGTAAGATTGCATGGGATTGGCATACTGCTGAGCCTGGTAGCTCGGACGAGGTGCAGGAGGTCTAGCCTGTTGCGGTTGATAGGTCGGCTTAGTTGGGGCTGGCTGCTAGGGGCAAGGCTCCTTGTTGCTGGAACTACCCTTGCTAATCAGCTTGCGCTTGCGAGTGTCGTCTATGGCATGACGCTTGTCTTCGAGCATAAGAGCCTTGCTCACCAGGTCGAAGAAGGTCCGACAGTCGTAGACAATCAGCTGATGCTGCAGGGTCTGCTGAAGTCCTTCCATGAAGTGTTCCATCTTGGCAGCCTCCGTGTTGACATCTTCGGGTGCATACCTTAACGGCAGGTTGAACTTATGCATGTACTCCTTGACAGAGACACTTCCTTGCTTCAGTGCTCACAATTCTCTCTACTTGATAGCCATGATCCCAGACGGAATGTGGGTGGTGCGGAATCCTTCCTTGAAGTTATCCCAGGTGATCACTCGATCGCCTTGCATGACCTTGAATGCATCCCACCAAGCTCTGGTTATACCTCCAAGGTAGTGAGAGGCATAAAGCACCTTCTCACAATCCTCATTGCAATTGACTGGTGCAAGGAGTTCCTCGATGATGTGGATCCAGTCGTCAGCATCCAAGGGTTCAGCAGTCTCGGTGAAGGTTGGGGGCGAATTCTTCATGAACTCATACAGAATGGAGCGGCCATTGTTGTTCCTGCCTTGATGGTAGTTGTTCACAAGGAGTTCAGCCATCTGCTGAGTAGCAGCATTGTTGGCTTGGCGTTCCTCCTGGAGAAACTAGGCAGTGGTCATGTTCTCTGGTGGAGGTGGTGGCGGGGGAATGTCGCCTTGTGGCTGCTCCTGGTGTCCTCCAGCCTGAGCAGTCCCACCAGCCACCTGTTGCTGGCTGGAGTTACCGGCTTCAGGGTTGGTGAAGGAGCTGTTGCGGGTAGCAGTCTCCAGCTTGTTTGGAGGAGCCAAGTCAAATAACTGGGATAGACGAGAGGAAAAGCAACAATGGAAAAGCACACCTAAGGGGGTTGGTCGAGTGCAAGGTGGTAAAACAAAGGTCAAAGGATCATCACATATATTAAGATAAGGTATATGATGGTGTCGCTTGCATGTTGCCTAAGGTAAAAGCGCGACTTGCATCAGAACACAAACAGCAAAAACAAACAACAAGCACACATGGTTTCATATGAACCATTACATGGACTCGACTTCGCATGAGGGGTACATAACTGATCCTACCGTACGGGTTCTTGAACATAGGTGGTGGAGTGCTCTGCTTCCTGCCCAAGAGGAAGGAAGACTTGGTTTCTTGCTAGGACTCCTTCTGGCATGATGCCCATGCTTACCATACTCGAAACATGTGACAAGAATACAGAGGTTGCTACTCGGCCTTGGGTCAAGATGTTAGTGGTTTGGAGCAATAGCTCTTGAATGTGGTGAAGTTCCTGGCGAAGCTTCACAAACTCCTTAATCAGGTTGTGAACCAGACTATCGGCAGAAAGGCTGAAGTAGGTCTGGAATCTGAGGGGCATGCCTTCCTCCTTGGATGGAATCAGTGTCTGGCTTTCGCCGATGTCATCCTTTTGATGGGTCGATAATGAGTAGAGGGCTCATCGACCATCTCTGGAATCGTGCGTCGAAGGTGGACAAGTTCCTTACGTGTTGTTATCTTGACTGCGAGTGCCAGGGTCTCCATTTGTGGTCCTTCAAAGAAACAACTGGTCGGAGAGTCATTTTCCTTCACGAACACTTCAGCATGATATTCCTTCATGATTGCATCGACCCAGTGCTCGTGGTAGAGGAAAACAGGTGGTTGGCAGAACTAGCACTTCTCCAGGCTATCCCCAAGGAGTAGGGGAAAGCCGAATGCTAGGAGGGCTTCGGGTACGAGGGCCATCTACAAGGTTTTCAAAGGAGGAGAGTCATAAAGAGTTTGAAATAGACTAGAAGAGAAGAGAGGTATAAAATTTGTTGCACCTAGCAACTAGGCACAATTTGTTTTTATCCTAACCAACGTCCATGCTGACTAAGGGCTTCCTACAGCCAGGATGGCTCTGATACCAGCTCTGTGAGGACCCCCAATCATAAGTCATGATCACCGATTGCACGTGTATAGTGATCCCAGAGATCAATGCTCATTGAACACACAGAAGCTGAATAACAAGAGTCTTACATCCTTACACACCGTCTTACACAAATAGAGGCCAACTAGGACAAGTCTTACATAGATAGGGCCACAAGGACCAAACACTTAAACATAACAAACAACAGAAATCTTGGTCGAAAGCATGAACCCATGCCATCTTTCTTAAACCTATAGACATTCCGACTAGGAGGCGTCCTAGTTCGCATGTTCGTCACCAATGAACTCTTCACCATATACCTGCTCTTCCATGCCTCGCCAATTAAATAACCAGTGGCAAGACAATGAGTACTTTCAGTGTACTTGCAAGCAACCCATGTTGGAACAAGGCAATTGATACGTCTCCAACATATCCATAATATTTGATTGTTCCATGATATTATATTATCTATTTTGGATGTTTTATATGCGTTAATATGCTATTAATATTATTTTTGGAACTAACCTATTAATCTTGAGACTAGTGCCAGTTTCTGTTTTTTCCTTGCTTTTGAGTATTGCAGATAAGGAATATTAAATGGAGTCCAAACAGAATAAAATATTCAGAATAATTTTTCTTGGACCAGAAGCAACCCAAAAGACTTGGAGATGAAGTCAGGAGAGTTGTCGTGTGGCCACAAGCCACAGGGGCGCGCCCAGGGGGGGAGGGCGCGCCCCCGGGATTGTGGGCCCACGATAGCTCCCTAATGCTATTTCTCTGCCTATAAATTCACAAATATTCCTTGTATACCATAGGGAGCCATGAAAACACTTTTCCACTGCTAGAAGCCTCGGTTCTCGTGAGATCCAATCTTGGAGCCTTTTCCGGTAATCTGTTGGAGAGGAATTCAATCACGGAGAGCATCTACATCAACTCCATTGCCCCACAGATGATGTGTGAGTAGTTCACCACAGGCCTTTGGGTCCATAGCTAGTAGCTAGATGGCTTCTTGTCTCTCTTTCCTCTTCAATACCATGTTCTTCATGATCTTCATGGAGATCTATCTGATGTAATACTCTTTTGCGGTGTGTTTGTCGAGATATGATGAATTGTATGTTTATGTTCAGATCATCTATGAATATTATTTGAGTCTTTTTAAAATTCTTATATGCATGATTTCATATCTTTGCAAGTCTGTTCGAGTTATTGGTTTGGTTTGGCCAACTAGATTGGTAATTGTCGCAATGGGAGAAGTGCTTAGTTTTGGGTTCAATCTTGCGGTGTCCTCACCCAGTGGTATAGTACGGGTAGCGAGGCACGTATTGTATTGTTGCCATCAAGAATACAAAGATGGGTTTTTCATCATATTGCTTGAGTTTATCCCTCTACATCATGTCATCTTACCTAATGCATTACTCTGTTCTTCATGAACTTAATACTCTAGATGCAGGCGGGAGTCAGTCGATGTGTGGAGTAAAAGTAGTAGATGCTGAATCATTTCTTTCTACTTGACACGAAGATGATGCCTATATGCATAATCATTGCCTTGGATATATCCATAATTATTCCCTTTTCTATCAATTGCTCGACAGTTATTTGTTCACCCACCGTAATACTTGCCATCATCAGAGAAGCCTGTAGTGAAACCTATGGCTCCCGGGTCTACTTTCCATAATATATTTTTAGATTTATAAACCAAAAATACTGAAAATACTTTGCTGCAATTTATTTAGATTTTACTTTCCGTTATCATTTACATCTATCTCTATCGGATCTAATCCTTGAAAATAACCATGAAGGGATTGACAACCCCTTTATAGTGTTGGGTGCAAGAGTTCGATTGTTTGTGTAGGTGCATCCATTTGTAACTTGCTTGTTCCTCCTACTGGATTGATACCTTGGTTTTCAACAACTGAGGGAAATACTTATCTACTTCTCTGCATCACCATTTCCTCTTCAAGGGAAAACCAACGCAAGCTCAAGAGGTAGCAAGAAGGATTTCTGGCGCTGTTGCCGGGGAGGAAACATAGCAAGTCAAGACAAGATCTACATCCAGCCCACCAAGTACCCATCACAAACTCATCTCTTGCATTTACATTATTTTCCCTTTGCCTCTCGTTTTCTTCTCCCCCACTTCTACAACGATTTTCGGAAAATACCAAAAAGATTTGCCTTTTTATTCGCCCTTATCCCGTTCGCCTTTTCGTTGCTATGTTTGCTTGTGTTGCCATGTGCCTTCTATTTGCTTGCATCTTCGCTTGCTAGAAACTATTGATATGGATCCTCATACACTTGCTAATATTTTCAAAAGACCAAATTATGAAGAACCAATTTCTAGTGAGTTGAGTGCACTTGATTATCTCTATGAAGTTTTGTTTGAAAATCATGAATCTGAAAATCTTGATGAAGTGTGGAAAGAAGAAATTCGTAAGGAGATTCCTGATAGTTCCTTGAATGAAAAGCGTGATTGCCATGTTTTTATTATGAATTATCTGAATATCCATGATGCTAATGATATGCAAAACCACAATCTTGGGGATGCTATGTTTGATGAAGATGATATTTTTTGTTCCACAAGTTTTGGTGATGACACGTATGCTATAATCGATCATGAAAAGGATCCTTTATGTGATAGTTATATTGTGAGATTACTTCATGATTTTACTAAAAATTACTATGAGATAGGAACATATGCTTTTACATATTGCAATAATATCAAGTTTCCTCTCTATGTGTTCAAAGTTTGTAAGTTATGCTTGTTTTGACTTCCTATGGTAGTTGATTTTTGTTCCCGTAATTTGTTTGCTCACAAAATCCCTATGCATAGGAAGTGGGTTATACTTAAATATACTTTCCATGTTATTCATGATGATCCTATTGTTGCAAATAGGAATTATTTGCCTGTAGATTTCATTGTTCTTGATATATATTGCAATCCTACATGTCCTATTATTCTTGGTATACCTTTCCTTAGAACGATTGGTGCAATTATTGATATGAAGGAAGGAAATATTAGATTCCAATTACTATTAAGGAAAGGCATGGAAAAATTTCCTAGAAATAAAATAAAATTACCTTATGAATATATTATCAGAGTTGCTTATGTATTTCATACCAAAGATGACAATACCTAGGTCTATTGCGTTTTGCCTAGCTAGGGGCGTTAAACAATAGCGCTTGTTGGGAGGCAACCCAATTTTATTTTTGTGTTTTATTTTTTCTTATGTTTTTGAGTGTTTCCCACATTATTACTTATGTATTAATTGTGTTTTGGTGTTTTAATTTGTGTTTGAGCCAAGTAAAACCTTTGGGGTGATCTATGGTAGTTGTAGATTTGATCTTGTTGACAAATAGAAACTTTTGCGCTCGGTCCAGGAATTTTCTAATTTGTGCAGAGCGTCGAATTGATATGAAATTTTTACAAAAGATTTGTATACAAATTTCAATGATTCCCCTAATTTTTAAGAACTTTTATAGTTTCATAAGTATTCGAAGTCTACAGATTGCTACAGACTATTCTGTTTTTGATAGATTCTGTTTTCTTTGTGTTGTTTGCTTATTTTGATGTATCTATGGGTTGAATCGGGGGGTATGAACCATGGAGAAGTTATAATACAGTCGGTATTACAAAAATATAAATAAATAATGAGTTCACAAAAGTACCTAAGTGGTGATTTATTTTTCTTATACTAACGGATCTCATGAGTTTTCTGTTGAGTTTTGTGTTGTGATGTTTTCAAGTTTTGGGTGAAGATTTGATGGACTATGGATTAAAGAGTGGCAAGAGCCTAAGCTTGGGGATGTCCAAGCCACCACAAGACATGTTCAAGGATACAAAAAAGCCTAAGCTTGGGGATGCCCTAGAAGGCATCCCCTCTTTCGTATTAAATCCATTGGTAAATTGACTTGAGGCTATATTTTTATTTACCACAAAAATATGTGTTTTGCTTGGAGCGTCTTGTATGATATGAGTCTTTGCTTTTTAGTTTTCCACAATCAGCCTTGATGCACACATCTTTTTGAGAGGGACACGCTGAATCGTGAATTTATTAGAAACTCTATGCGCTTCACTTATATCTTTTGAGCTAGGCAATGTTGCTCTAGTGCTTCACTTATATCTTTTTAGAGCATGGTGGTGTTATATTTTATAGAAATTGTTGAACTCTCGTACCTCACTTATATTATTTTGAGAGTTTCTTAAAAACAGCATGATAAAAAATTTAGATTATGATTTTAGTCCTAATATAATGGGCATCCAAGAGGGATATAATAAAAACTTTGATATTAAGTGAATTGAATACTATGAGAAGTTTGACTCCTTGCATATAGTTTTGAGATAATAGAGATGGTAATATGAGAGTCATGCTAGTGAGTAGTTGTGAATTTTAAGAGATATTTGTGTTGAAGTTTTTTATTCTCATAGCATGCACATATGGTGAACCATTTTGTAACAAAGTCGGAGCATGATTTGTTTAATGATTGTCAACATTTGTGTGAGGGTCGGGAGCGCGCGATGGTTAACTCCTACCAACCTCTCCCTAGGAGCATGCGTCTAATGCTTTGTTTGATAACTAATAGACTTTTGTAATAAGTATGTGAGTTCTTTATGACTAATGTTGAGTCATTATACGCACTCTCGCCCTTCCACCTTTGATACCCTCTCTCGTACGGCGCAACTTTCGCCAGTACATCAAACCCACCTTCCTCAAAACAACCATCATATATTTTCCTCAAAACGGCCACCATACCTACCTATTAGGGCATTTCCATAGCCATTCTGAGATATATTGCCATGCAACTTCCACCGTTCCGTTTTTCATGACATGCACCATCACTTTCATCCTGCATATAGAGTCATATTTTATTCTAGGTATCGAGTTGTGATTTTCTTTTTGAGTTGAAGTAAATAAAAGTGTGATGATTTTCATTATTACAGCATTGTCCTGTGTGACAAAAGGATGATGGAAGCCATGACTCCCTCACAAGTTGGGATGAGTATCCGGACTTTACACAAAAATAAAAGAGGCCGGTGATGCCCAAATAAATAAAAAAGAGGCCAAAGATGCCCACCAAAAAAAGAAATGAGAGAAAGAGAGAAGGGACAATTGCAGTTATCTTTCTCCAATGTTGTGCTTCAAAGTAGCACCATGATCTTCATGGTAGAGAGTCTCCTATTTTTTCACTTTCATATAACTAGTGGAATTTCTTCTTGCATGACCACTTAGTTTTCTTTTTGAGCTTTCATACACTTATAGCTCTAAGTGCATTTGTTGCATGGCAATCCCTACACACTCACATTAGTATCTATCGATGGGCATCTCCATAGCTCGTTGATACGCCTAGTTGATGTGAGACTATCTTCTCCCTTTTTCCTTGCAACCTCCACCATATTTTATTCCACCTATAGTGCTATATCCATGGCTCACGCTCATGTATTATGTGAGAGTTGAAAAGGTTTGAGAACACCCAAAGTGTGAAAAAATTGCTTGACTTGTTCATCGGGGTTGTGCATGATTTAGATACTTTGTGCGGGGAAGATGGAGCATAGCACGACCATATGATTTTGTAGGGATAACTTTCTAAGGCCATGTTATTTCGAAAGGACACGATTGCCTTGTTAGTGTGCTCGAAGTATTACTGTTTTTATGTCAATATTAGACTATTTTTTTGAATCTGATGGATCTGAATATTCATGCCACAATAAAGAATATTATATGGGTAATATGTTAGATAGCATTCCACGTCAAAAATTCTATTTTTATCATTTACCTACTCAAGGACGAGCAGGAATTAAGCTTGTGGATGCTTGATACATCTCCAATGTATCTATAATTTTTTATTGTTCCATGCTATTATATTATCTGTTTTGGATGTTTTATATGCATTAATATGCTATTTTATATTATTTTTGGGACTAACCTACCAATCTAGAGCCTAGTGCCAGTTTCTTTTTTTCCTTGTTTTTGAGTATTGCAGATAAGGAATATTAAACGGAGTCCAAACGGAATAAAATCTTCGGAATAATTTTCTTGTACCAGAAGCAACCCAGAAGACTTGGAAATGAAGTCGGGAGAGCCGTCGTGTGGCCACAAGCCAGAGGGGCTTGCCCAAGGGAGTAGGGCGCGCCCCCTGGCTTGTGGGCCCACGGCAGCTCCCTTAACCCTATTTCTTGGCCTATAAATTCACAATTATTCCCTGTATACCAGAGGGAGCCACGAAAACACTTTTCCACCGCCAGGACGGTTCCCGTGAGATCCAATCTTGGACCTTTTGCGATAATCTGACGGAGGGGGATTCGATCACGGAGAGCATCTATATCAACTCCATTGCCCCTCCGATGATGCGTGATTAGTTCACCATAGATCTTTGGGTCCATGTCTAGTACATAGGTGGCTTCTTCTCTCTCTTTGCTCTTCAATACCATGTTCTTCATGATCTTCATGGAGATCTATCCGATGTAATACTCTTTTGCGGTGTGCTTGTTGAAATCCGATGAATTGTGGGTTTATGTTCAGATTATCTATGAATATTATTTGAGTCTTTTCTGAATTATTATATGCATGATTTCATATCTTTGCAAGTCTCTTCGAGTTATTGGTTTGGTTTGGCCAACTAGATTGGTAATTCTTGCAATGGGAGAAGTGCTTAGTTTTGGGTTGAATCTTGCGGTGTCCTCACCCAGTGACATAGTAGGGGTAGCGAGGCACGTATTGTATTGGTGCCATCAAGGATAAAAAAATATGGGGTTTTCATCATATTGCTTGAGTTTATCCCTATACATCATGTCATCTTACCTAATGCGTTATTGTGTTCTTCATGAACTTAATACTCTAGATGCAAGCAGGAGTCAGTTGATGTGTGGAGTAATAGTAGTAGATGCAGAATCATTTCGGTCTACTTGACACGGACTTGATGCATATATGCATAATAATTGCCTTGGATATCTCCATAATTATTCCCTTTTCTATCAATTGCTCGACAATAATTTGTTCACCCACCGTAATACTTGCCATCATGAGAGAAGCCTCTAGTGAAACCTATGGCCCTCGTGTCTACTTTCCATAATACATTTTCAGGTCTATAAACCAGAAATACTTTGCTGTAATTTATTTACCTTTTACTTTTGGTTCTCGTTTACATCTATCTCTAGCGGATCTAATCCTTGCAAATAACCGTGAAGGGATTGACAACCCCTTTATTGCATTGGGTGCATGAGTTTGATTGTTTGTGTAGGTGCATCCATTGGTAACTTACTTGTTCCTCCTACTGGATTGATACCTTGGTTCTCAACAACTCAGGGAAATACTTATCTACTTTACTACGTCACCCTTTTCTCTTCAAGGGAAAACCAAGACAAGCTCAAGAGGTAGCAGCAATAACCATGCATGCTATAACACTAAATAGGTATTTTGCAGAAAGCTGATTTTGACTGCAATGACATGATCAAGTAACGATGTAAGCATACATCATTAGTTGGTCGATATCCATATGAACAAGTTACAGATATCATCATAAATATGGGGTTGACATCTCATGTTTAGTCATCACATCAAGTCAACTCACTCATCTCAAGTATCATCTCTGTGTCATCCACACACACACACCAAGTTTTTAGGAAACATCTGGACGTAGTTTAAGAAGGACCTCCAACTGTCCATGACCGTGGAAACGGCTATTCGAATAGTTTTACATTTTGCAGAGATTGCACACTTTACCCACAAGACTTGGGGAACTTCTGTGTTATCCACGACTCACGGTATATTACATACCCGAGGTAAGCACCCGAACAATGTCTTTCCCCTAACAATACTAAAAAAAGACTCAACTCGATTGGTACACAGCCCACATGATGCACATCACTAGTAGCATCCATGCAGGTACCAACGGTGTGCCCGGTGCCTGTGAAGACAGCGCATGATCGTCCTTACCGGCACGACCCCGTATCGAGAGTGACCACGCCACTCCCGCAACTAGTAATGCGGGCTCCATGCTAGTACCCACCAAAGTAATCAACAAAGCCCCGTCCCATAAGGGGTATCGTGGTTGCGCATGTAAGGTTGGGATGGTCAGCAGACCTTAAATCTAATCATTTTCAAAAACACACTGACATACACACTCACTTGCTCCGGTACGCCACTTCTTCCTCAAGTGGTCACCCAACTCATCATCATCTCCCTCACGCATTCGTGGCACCCGACAGCGTTTTCAAAAATTCTTTGAAATCATTTATTTGTTCCCATCACCATGCATAATCCCGATCCCACTTACGTAGCATCTACTAGCATCCTATCTACTCCCACCCACACAACCCTCATAAGGATGGTAGGGTCATGCACGATGCAGTATCAATGGTAAAAGTAACGGAGGCATCCCACCGAAGTGGTCACCACATCACATGATCAACAACAAGGAATAAGGTGTTATATGGCATGCATGAAAAAGGTTTCTTAACATGGTCAAAGGGTTGCTTGCCTGGCTCAACTAAGTCTTCGGGGTCTTCAAAGTCTTTGGGTCCAACTCCCTTGTGAGCAACGCAATCTATCGTCGTGATAAATAACGATAAAAATAAGCATCACACAAAAACAGAGCACAAAAATCTACTACTAAAATGCTACCCAACTCTGATATATACTACAAACTATTCTACAAATATTTGTCTAAGGTTTTAGGGTGAAAAAGGTTTTCAAAATTATTCTTAACAGTGGCTAAAATGCCCAAAGAGGGTACAAAATAAAACGGTACATAAAAGGTTTTCAAAAATTTACACAAATGGCACTATTAAATTATATACATTATTGTCAAATTTACGGTGGAAAAATACTGGAAAAAGGATTTTTATTTAACCCTATGAGATTGTTGGAAAATTCCGGAAAATTAGAAAAGGAAAAGAAAAGAAAAGGCCTCAGCATCCTGGGCCAGAAGCGGCCAGGAGCTGGGCCGACCCAGTTGCCAGCCAGGCCAGGCGCGCTGGTGCCCCCGCACGTGTCAGGTTTCAAACCTGACGGGTAGGGGCCAATGGCCAGAGAGAGATACGCAGGAGAGAGAGGTGAGAGGCCGTTAGGTGGGTCCCCCCTGTCGGGTCCATCTCCCACCTCGGAACCGAGGGTGGAGGAGCTCACCGGCGGCAGCTTCGTCCACGACAAGGGAAGGTGAAGGCGGGAATGGCTTCAGGAGGTCGCCGCATGTCGGCAGGTACCGAAGTTCGTCGTCGGGGAGGCCTGAGTTGCCGGCGGCGAGGTGTCCGCGGCAGATGGGATCAGGAGGCGATCACGGGGGTCATCCTAGGCTGCAAAATGAGCAGAGGAAAGGGGGAATAGCCTCAGAAGGGTCTCGCGGTTCTAGATCAAGAGAGGAAGGAGGCTGGGAGGCTTCCTACCGTGTGGATGTCGGTAACCTGAGGTGGCGGCGCTATGGTCGATCCCAAGCGCTCGAGCACGGGGAGGTCGAGCTGGGCTTCTAGGGGCAACTAGAAGGGAGAGGAGGGATCTAGAGGGGAGAGCGGAATGCGGGGAGGCCCTTTTATAGGGGGGTCGGGGCTCGCCGTGGACCGAGCCCATGGGTAGCCGACGGAGAGGCTCTAGTGGCCACGGGAGGGGCCCGGGGCCTTTGTGCGGTCCTCGTGGGGGAGGAGCAGGGAGCTGGGAAGCAAGAGGAGGAGGGGGACAAGCTCGAAGAGGGGACCGCAGCTTGGACAGGGAGTGGTCGAAATGGGCGGCATCGGCCCCGTGCGGAGGAGGGAGAAGGAGAGAGAATGGAGAGGATGCCGACCGCCTGCCATGATGCGGACATCGAGGCCGACCAAGGGGACAAGCTTCCCCATCCCAATTTGGTTAGGAGCCTCGGGATGCTCCTGCTAGAGTGCGGTGGCGCATTGTAGCACGCTCAAGAGCGCCCAAATGGCATGCCATGGCATGCCTTTGGCGTTTTGGGCGCGGCCACTTGTGTTTAGGGGGGTCTAGGGGGATATAGGCTAGGGATTACTAGCATTGGATACCCTGGGAGAGTGATAGAATAAGAGGGAGGGGAGAGAGAGGTGTTTTACTGTTGTCCAGAGGGTGAGGATGGGGTTTTACCCCACTCAATCATTGAGTATTGGCCAGATAAAGCTACTGGAGGTGAGGTGCGATGCTAGTACGCTATGGTAAAAATTTGGAGTGAAGGAGAATGGCAGAAGGGGGTCAAACAAGGCTCTTTACAAATTATGCAGAAGTGTTTGGTGGTGGTTTGGCTAAGAAAATGGAGTTTGCTTGCCAAGAAATTTAACAGGATGAAAATATAGGTAGAAATAGGGAGGATCACCAAGTTTGGGGAGTTTTGAATAAAGTTCACAATGCAACATTGAAAAACCCTAGAAATCAACAGAATCAGACTCCAATAGATCTAGGTACATATTCCCATTCTCCTTGATGCACCACTTGGTGTGGGATCCTTATTTGGGTAATGGAACATACCCACAAAGTTTGGGGTCAAGGGAAGAAACTTAACAATGTAAAGGTGTTCAAATTTGAATCTGGACAAGTATGGCTTCAGAATATTTTGATGAAGCAAATCAATTGGGATTGATATGAAACTTTGTAAGATCATCTCATATGAAAAGTGTGACTTGCTGGAATGTTCCCTTTAATTTATTGAGAATATTTCTTATAGAAATATTTCGAAAGCATGATTTGAGCAGAAAGGGTTTCAGGGGTTTTGCCCATGATTTTGAACATGACCATGTGTTGAAACTCATATATATGGAAAATATACGTCCATTGAGTTTCTATAAATTTTCTCAAATATTTTTAAAGCACTTAAATAATTTTTTCCTATAAAAGACCATTTCCGGCCTTAAGAAAAATCCTTTGAATAAAATAGTAAAATAATCTTTAAAATTAATATTTGGTGGTTTTGGGAAGTCATATATATAGTAGGTTTCGAATAAAGCCTTTGGGGAAAAAGTATCCACCCAATTTGAGGAATTGCAGTGCAAACCTCAACTCAGGGGTTTCTGAAAACCTATTTTGGATAAATTCTTTTTGGTTAATATAAATTTTGACAAAAATAGTTTTGGGTACTATTCACATGGCATGATCGTTGGGCAAGAAGTTTTGGTAAGATCAATATAGAGAGGAGTAGAACCTAAGAGTGCCAAATATAATCAACCAAACAACCAAACAAGCAACAGTTCAAACAAGCCTGCACTCAAAAAGTTTAAACTGGTTCCAAATTTTGTAAATCCAAGCATAGCAAGGTGATATAAACACAGGTTGTGACAGGCGTTGACAAATGCCGGTAGCCGGATATAGTCCCACTGCGCGTCGACAATCTTCATGTAGAAGAACGTCTAATTCCACTTCTTGACGGAATCGATGAGGGTGATGCGGGGGAACAGCGGGCCGCAGACACACACCACCGCGCCCCCGCAGGCGTAAGGCTCCTCGCCGCTCCTCAGAGCCTTGAGGTAGAAGAGCTTCTAGAAAAACTTCACAAAGGGAAGGAGTCCGAGGTAGCCCTCACACCGGGTCACAAAGCTCGAAAGATAGAGGATGTCGTTGGGTCCGAGGTGGTGCCTCTGAAGATCGAGTGTATCCATGAGAAGGTGGAAGAACTGGCTCACCGGCAGGCCAAACCGCGTGGGAAGTGCCAGGAGAACACCACAAACTGTCCCTCCTTGGGCATGGGCACCACCTCGTTGCCCGACGGACGGGCGTCCATGCGGTTCTCCGACGGCAGCACGTGGGCATGGCGGATGTACGCGATGTCCTCCTCCGTAACGATGGAGCCACTCCAACTGCCGGAAGGTCCGACAGCCATCTCTGCAGCAATTGGCATAGTGTGGCGAGCGAACGGAGCGGCAACGTGAGTCGAGCGGCAACGGCAAGAGGAAGAAGACGATGGGGGTGGGGTGCGCAACTACCTTCGCCCCTCCTCCGCCCCTTCTAATTAAGGGGGCGACGCCCAGGGGAGGTGGGGATCAACTACGCCCACTCACCCCGGAGAATCCGCGGCACGAGGGCATCTCGAGTCTAAACCGCTGCAGTCCAAGCACTGAGGATCCCAGCCTGCGGTCCGAGGACTACTGGGCTACACCCGGGTCCAGTCGGGCTAGGCCCAAGGCAACGTTCCGTTGGCCCCAAGGGTGGGGCCCTCGACATCATTACGCCCCATGTGTCACGCCCGGTCCGGCACGAGACCCAAAGGGGCACGATGGGACCCGAGGTGTTAGGAGCGACCACCGACGCAGCTGGTCGTTCAACCCCGTGCGAAAGGTGGACGCCGCCTGATGAAGATGCCAGCTCCCCCTCGTCGAAGGGGCGTGGAGCCCCGCCGGCTTCGGGGACTACTCATGGGGTTATTACCCCTGGCTAGGCCAAGACTAGGGAGCTCTCCCCCTTTTGAAGAAAAACTATACGGTCGACTGGTCTGTGACAGGCTTGCATGCCGCCGGTGAACCCAGGGCCGGCTGGCCCAAGGCCGGCTGGAGGATAGCCCCCAGGCTCATTGCCGGTTCGCCCGCGGATGGCTCATCAGGGAGCCTGCCACCCGACCCCTGGCTAGCCTGTGGTCGGCTGCCTCACGGCTCGCCCTTCTGCTGACCTATGGATGGGCAGGCACCCGTCCCCTCTCACTGCGACCAAGTACACTAACAAGATGTGACTCCCATGATGGACCCCGGCATGGCTACAGCGACCGCTGACGTGCGGGAACGCGTGGCTATAGTTCGGCCGGTCATACCGCTGACCATGGTCAATCGTGACTAGGCATGGCAACAGTGCCGGCACGCCCCAGTCCACTCCATTACATGCCTCCGCATGGATACAGTGCTACCAGCCGTATTGAAGACTTCGGTTGGCTGGCACAAGGCGACACCACTCGGGTGGCCCATGCCACAACAGGTGAGCACGGACCAATTGAAGAGCCGGGTGGCAGGCCCCAGCTGGCGATGGGACCGCGCAGTCGGCGGGCCCGACGAGCGATGAGACGACGTAGAAGTTGGGCCCCCTGGCCGGCTGGAGATGCTGCCAGTCGGGCCCCCCTTTTAGTACTTTAGGAATATTGTAAGCCGGGGGTTGGCCTATAAAAACCCCAAGGCCCCCATGCATCGGGCACGCACACAAGCACGAAGGAACTCTCCCCATCTCACACTCTCACGTAGCAAAGGAAGAGGAGCCGGTTGTCCCTTCTTCCACCTAGAGACAACATCTCAAGGAGCACCATTGTAACCTCAACCACCATCTAACTAGACTAGCAGGACTAGGGGTGTTACCTCCCACGGAGCGCCCCGGACCTGGGTACATCATGTGCCCCTCACTATTTGTGCCCAATCTTGCTCCCGGAGCCCGTCGGCGTCCTTCAGCCCCAACCACTCTCGATAAGCCTACCCATGCCATCTATCGTGAGAAAATGATGACATGTTCACAACATCCATAGCGATGCTTGAGGGGGTGGCGCACTGAGCGATGCGTCAAGGACATAAGCCTTCTGTGCAGCAATGAGGAAAATACTTAGATCATGGACCCAGTCCGCATTATTGCTACTACCATATTTCAAGTTAGTTTTCTCTAGGAACGTATCAAAATACAGGGAAGCTACAGCGCGAGCTATTTGATCTACAACATAATTTGCAAAGGCAACTTTGTCTATGTTCTTGATAATGAGTTCAATTAATCATATTACTTAAGAACTCCCACTCAAATCAACATCCCTCGGGTTTTCTAAGTGTGACATGATCCAAATCTACCAACCCAAGTCTGATCATCACGTGAGATGAGGTGGTTTCAATGGTGAACATCTCCAAGTTCATCATATCTACTATATGACTGATGTTTGACCTTTCGGTCACTTGTGTTCCAAGGCCATGTCTGTACATGCTAGGCTCGTCAAGTTTAATCCGAGTGTTCCGCATGTGCAAAACTAGCTTGCACCCGTTATATGTGAACCTAGAGTCTATCACACCCAATCATCACGTGGTGCTCCGAAACAACGAACTTTCGCAATGGTGCACACTCGAGGAGAACATAATTTTACCTTGAAATTTTAGTGAGGGACCACCTTATAATGCTACCGTCATCCAAAGCAAAATAAGATGCATAAAAGGATTAATATCACATGCAAATCATAAGTGACATGATATGGCCAAGAACTTGTGCTTTTGATCTTCATCTCCAAAGCACTGACATGATCTCCATCGTCACTAGCATGACACAATGATCTCCATCATCATGATCTCCATCATTGTGTTGCCATCGAGGTTGTCACGCCAACCATACTTCTACTACTATTGCTACCATTTAGCGATAAACTAAAGCATTACATAGCATTTAATGATTGACATGCAGTTCATACAATAATTAAAGACAACCATAAGGCTCTTGTCAGTTGCTGTATGCATCGAAATGCAAGTCGATATAAACTATTACATAACATGATCATCTGATACATCAAATATATTTCATCATCTCCTTGGCCATATCATATCACAACATACCCTGCAAAAACAAGTTAGACGTCCTCTAATTTGTTGTTGCATGTTTTACGTGGCTGTTATGGGTCTCTAGCAAGAATGATTCTTACCTACGCAAAGCCACAACGGTGATATTCAAGTTGCCTTTTAACCTTCTAGAAGGACCGCCTCTTTCGAATCTGATTCAACTAAAGAGGGAGAGGCAGACACCCGCCAGCCATCTTTATGGAACAAGTTGCATGTCAGTCGATGGAACCGGTCTCTCGTACGTGGACGAGTAAAGTTGGTCCAAGCCGCTTCATCCCACAATACCGTTGAATCAAGATAAGACTAAGGAGGTAAGAAATCTGAACATCAACACCCACAAATCCGTTTCTGTTCTACTCATGCATGTTATCCATGCATAGACCTATCTCATAATGCCACTGCTGGGGAACGTTGCATGGGAAACAAAAAAAATCCTACGAACACCCAAGATCAATCTGTGCAGATCAACAGCTACGAGAGGGAGAGTGGATCTACAAACCCTTGTAGATTGCTAAGCGAGAAGCATTAAGAAACACGGTTGATGTAGTCGAACTTCTTCACGGTCCAAATCGCAATCCATCACGCAATCCAATCACGATCCGTCCTGATCTAGCGCTGAACGGACGACACCTTCGCGTTCAGCACACCTACAGCTCGATGATGTCTCTGCCTCCTCGATTCAGCGAGCGAGGTCATAGTAGTCGATGAGTTCTCCGGCAACACGACGGCGTGGTGATGGTGGTGGTGGTGGTATTCTAGCAAGGCTACACCTAGCACTACCGAAACCGCAAACGCAGGAGAAAACGATCTAGGAAGAGAGAGGGGCGCCAAGGGCATCGTGTGTCCACCTCTCCCAAGCCACATGGGCCTTGAGGGACTTGTGCGCATGACCCAATAAGGCCAGGGCACCTCCCCTCATCCCACGCAAACCCTTGGGACGTGGTGGAACCCTTGGTGGACTTCCGGACTCCTCCAGAAGTTTCCAGAACCTTCTAGAAGCTTCCGGGTACAATACCGAGAAAACCTGAAACTTTTCCGGTAGCCAAAATATGACTTCCCATATATAAATCTTTAGCTATGGACAATTCCGAAACTCCTCGTGACATTCGGGATCTCATCTGGGACTCCAAACAACCTTCGGTCACCAGCATACAGAACTCAACAATACCAAATCGTCAATGAACATTAAGTGTGCAAACCCTGCACGACATGACCGAGACAACTCTATAGTTTATGCATCGGTATGTTATGCAGGACCGAGACAACCCACGAGGTCAAGGATTCAGGCAATCCCGTATGTAGTTCCCTTTGTGCATCGGTATTTTACTTGCTCGAGATTCGATCATCGATATCTCCATACCTAGTTCAATCTCGTTACCGGCAAGTCTCTTTACTCGTTCTGTAACACAAGATCCCGTGATTAACTCCTTAGTCACATTTCTTGCAAGATTCTTGTGATGTTGTGTTACCGAGTGGGCCCAAAAATACCTTTCCATCATACGAAGTGACAAATACCAGTCTCGATCCACGCCAACCTAACAGACACCCTTGGAGATACCTGTAGAGCACCATTATAGTTACCCAGTTCCGTTGTGACGTTTGATAAACACAAGGCATTCCTACATTGTCAAGTAGTTGCGTGATATCATGGTCGTAGGAAAAAATACTTGAGATGGATAAAGCAGTATCAATAAACTAACATGATCATATGCTATGCTTACGGTTGGGTCTTGTCCATCACATCATTCTCTTAATGATGTGATCCCATTATTAGATGACAACTCATGTCTATGTTCAGGCAACCTTGACCATCTCTGATCAACGAGCTAGCCTAGTAGAGGCTTACTAGGTACATGGTGTTGTCTATGTATCCACACATGTATCTAAGTTTCCGATCAATACAATTCTAGCATGGATAATAAACGATTATCATGAACAAGGAAATATGATAATAACTAATTTTTTATTGCCTCTAGGGCGTATTTCCAACACGAAATCTAAGAGTTGTTGAAAACTGCGAAGAGTGCGCCGTGTAGGGATCGAAAGTAGGTCTAGAGGGGGGTGATTAGATTACGTGACCAAATGAAAACCTAACCTTTTCCCAAGTTAAATGGTTGACAGATTTTTGCAATTCTAGCATATCAAGTACACCATATACATGCATGTCTACGAGTATTGCAACGAAAAGTCAAGACAAGCATATGTACGAGGATAAGGGTAGGAAGATCAAACGCAATTGTAGACATGAAGATTTTTCCCATGGTTCCGATAGGTGGCGTTATCATACATTCATGTTTTGGAGACTTCAACCCACGGAGGGTAAAGGTCGCAAGAGTCCATTGAGGGCTCTAACCACAAAGGGTACCATGAAGAAGCAACCTTGGGTATACCATGATGGCCTACGTCCATGGAGGACTATCTTAACTCGGGATAGATCTTCACAACGTAGGCGATCTCCTTTCCCTTACAAACTTCTTGGTTCAACTCCACAACACGAAGTAGGAGGCTCCCAAGGTCCATCTAGCCAATCTGGGAGGCACCACCCTCCAAAAGGTAATAGGCTCGGTAGTAACGATGAATTCCTTGCTCTTGTGTTTTGAATGATAGTCTCCACAACACACAATCACTCTCTCACAGATTTGGCTTGGGTAGAAGATATTGATTGGTTGGAAAGCAACTTGTGGAGGCTAGAAATCAAGATCCATATGGTTGGAGTGGATGATCTTGACCTCAACACAAGGGTAGATGGTTCTCTCTCAGAAATTAGGATATGGGAAGTGTGGGTCTGTTTTGAGTGATTCTCTTGCGAGTGGCATGCGGTATATATAGGCATATCCAAAAATCCAAGTTTTACAAGATTATTGTCCAACTCGGTAAAACGAAGTGAAAACTCGGTTGCACCGACTAGTGCAAAATGTGGCAACTTTGGTGTTTCGGTGAGACTGATAAAGAATTCTCGGTGGTACCTATATGAGTGGCCGAGAGCAGTTACACAACTCGATGAGACCGATTCACAATTCTCGGAAATTCTGATTCTTGTGAAACAGGCAACAGGAAGTTGGTCATTGAAACTCGTTTGCACGAAACTGAAAACTGGTAGTACCGGGAAGTTGTTTTGGCGAGGGTTTCTATATAGGGTTTTGACTCGGTGTAGCCAATATGGAAATGTTGGTGGCACCGATTTTGAGTGGTAGGTTCTAGGACAAAATCTTTGTGGGAGAGCTCGTGGGTGTTTTGGGTGACTAACACTTGATCATTTTTAGTATTTCATTCACCATTAATACCTCACCCCCTTTTGATAGTATTGGCTTTCCTATGGACCCAAAGTGATTTGTCACGAAGTACAAATATAGATTCTTCATACGTGTAGCTTGGCCAATCCTATGCTTGCATCTTGGGGTCTCCTCAACTCCTTTGCCTAACATTGAACCTTTTCCTGAAATATACTTAATGGAAACATTAGTCCAATGAAATAAATGTTGTTATTAATTACCAAAACCAGCAAGGTAGAAGTTGTGCTTTCATTCTCCCCCTTTTTGGTAATTGATGGCAACATATAGATCAAAGCTTCGATAGAGATATAATCAATGAATAGCATCGTCACTTTGACAGGTATGTGATAAGCCAGAGCCCTCCTAAATTTGTGCATTATGTTTGCATGCAAATGCACAATCGGTTAGGAGCATGGGTCACTCTTCCATGTCACATACAACTTGGTGGTATGCAAGAATTAATATGAGTAAATTACAAAAGCACATCACACCAAACATTAAGTGAATGACCATCATATAGACATCTCAACGATAAGCAATGGTAGCATCCCACAAGAGTATATGATCAAATACTGACAGAATTTTGCAACACCAAACGATAAACCGACTATTTCCAAAAGCAGAGATGAATCCAAATGCAACACACACACACACACTCTCTCTCACTCTCAAAGCCCTATGATCTATAACCTCTCCCCCTTTGGCAACAACTTACCAAATTTTTTGAAGTAATAGAGCTACTAGTCGCTCTAGGAACGATCACCTCCTATGGAAGTCGATGGGGTCGAGAGAACAACATCCTCGAAGGCTTCAACTAAAGTCCTCATAGGTGGTGGAGTAAACACTAGAGCTGATGGAGCCGAAGGAGCTGATGGAGTTGTTGTTGGTGCTGAAGAAGAAGGCCTCAACTCTGGAGCAGGCACTGTAGGGGTTCTGGCTTGAGTTGTGAACTGAGTGTTGGTCCTGAGGGGTGGACTCCTATCATCAACATCATCATCTGAGTCTGAAGTGTGGGGGATAGGAACTGCATCCACTTCCTTCATAAGCTCATCTATAGTTTTGGTCAGCCCATCCACTTTGTTGTTCAGCATTGAGAACTTATCCTCCATAATCTTCACAAGACTCCCTTGATTACACAGGATGGTCTTGATGTCATTCTGCATCCCCTGAACTGTGCTAAGCAGAAGATCCATTTGTTCACTCCTTGTTGTAGGCACCTTAGTACTAGCGGCTCTAGCTGCCTCTGCCTCTGCCTCTGCCTATGTAATAGATTAAGTGGGATGACTTGGATTTATCACCAGGATATTATCTTCAAACTCTGGCTGGAGTGGCAAATGTGGGCGATCAAGTGCATATAAATTCTTCTAAAACTTAGAGTTAATGAGCATATGAATGTAAAGTGCATATCCACAAGATCTCTTCTGGTCTGAAGTTGTGCTTTTCACTGTCTCAACAATAAGATCCATCACCCTAAACCTGGTGTGGGTGTCAATGTGGTGTGGCATGTTGATTGAGTATCCTCGGATAATCTTGTCATCTCCTTACTTGGGCATCAATGTATATCTCAGAATGGTGTTGGTTGTAGGCAACCCTACTTGCAGATAGTAAACTGAGCCAAATTTAGGTGAATGCACATAATCTGCAGGAGTCCCCTCATACATATTTGCCATGGAGTAGTGACTCATCTTGGCTTCAGCGTATACGTCCAAGTCACCTTCCTCAACTGGTGGAGCTCCTAAGATGGTATCCCACTCATCAATAGTAGATTGGTACCTTGTACCCTCAATCATCCACACAATCCTCCCAACTGGATAGAAGTGAGCAGTGGAGTAGAACTACATGATCATATCATCGTTCAAGGCAGTGAACACCCTTCCAACAAAGTTTGCAAAGTCAATGCACTGGAAGTTGTCTTGGACACTAGGAAAATAATCTTCATTTTCCTTGATGAAGGCCTAGTCAACATATCTCATGTAACTGACTGTTGGGCTCTTGTCCAATAGGACGGTCTCATAGAAGTCATGTTGTTCCTTGGTGTGGAATCTAGCATCCACAGCAGTCCTTCTCTTGGAGGCATAGGGGTCATTTGTTCGCCACAATATCAGCCCTAAGTCCTTCCTCTTCTTCATGTTCTTAGCTAGAGGATGAGCATCATTATTCTCTTGCATATGGTGCATGAGCTTCCTCAATACTGGCAAGTCTTCCTCAGCATCTCCTGAAGTTGATGTCTTGTTCTTGGCAGCTAGAGGGATGTCTCTAGTGGTCTTCTTGGACTTTGGAGCAGTTGACTTCTTGGGTGCGGATTTCTTGATTGAAGAAGCTTGCTTGGGCATTGCATCAGCAAGGAGCTTCTTCTTGTTCTTGGCAGGAGGAGCCTAGGCAGCTAGCTCTTCCTCCACTTCCACCTCTTTAGCTTTTTTTGGATCCTCATACATGGAGGTGGGTTTGCCAGTGACCTTGACAATCCTCTTTCTATCTCTTTTCTCCTCTCCTGCCTTCTTAGGCATGGAACTCTTGGCTGGCTCAACAGAAACTAAGGTTTTGGTCCTGGCACTCTCAGGTGCCCTCATAGCATCAACACTGGCATATACCTTCTTGACAGGTCTCTTGGATGAAGTAGCATCTGTTGTTATGCTCTTGGCATCCTTCTCTTTTTGCCTCTTGGCAACTTCTTGCTCTGGCACAAAATCAGAATCCTCCTCATTAGAATTCAGCTTCTTTCTTGCCCTGTTGGCAGCCTTGGAAAAATCAGGTTAGCTAGGGTTATCATCATTGGAAGATGAACTACCCTAACGGCTAGTGCTGAACTCATCTCCACGTTACTCTCTCTGGAGTTGTTCTGACTGTCATTTGATCCTGACATGTTGACCCTATGAATAGAGAATAGAAGAGCAGAGAGATTGAGCATCACAAAATAAAAAAAATTCTCAAATTTGAACTCAAATCCTTAGTTCTGAATTTCAGCAAAGCGGGTTTCGGTATCACCGGGTTAGAAAAATCGGAGCCACCGAGACAGACACTCTCCTGTTACAAGAACTTGGCAACCCTTTTCGGTGAGACCAAAAAGAGGTACCGGTTCCACCGAGAGTGTTCTCGGTTGCCCTAATCCGCATATTGGTCAGACCAATATATTCAACTAGGTATCACTGAGACACTTATGGGAGAAACTCAACCCTAAGAATTTTCGTTCTACTACTCTAATGGAAATTTTCGAGGATGGATCAATCACAAACTATGGCTAATCGATAAAACAACCCTAATGCGGAAGAATTAGATCGAGGAGTGCAAAGGGGATCAGAATCTCACCCTAACTCAGTGAAGGGTCCGCTACGGTGACGATGATGGTGAAGATTCCGTCGACGGCGAGGATCCCAGCGGCGAGGGAAGTTACACAACTCGGTGAGACCGATTCACAATTCTATTAAACTCCAATACTTGTGAAACAGGCAAGATGAAGCTGGTCACTGAAAGTCGGTTGCACCAAAGTGAAAGTTGGTAGTACCGAGAAGTGGGGTTTGGCTAGGGTTTCTGTCTAGGGTTTTGACTTGCTGTAGCCAATATGGAAATGTTGGTGGCAGCGATCTTGAGTGGTAGGTTCTAGGACAGAATCTTTGTGGGAGAGCTTGTGGGTGTTTTTGGTGAATAACACTTGATCATTTTGAGCCTTTCATTCACCATTAATACCACATCCCCTTTTCATAGTATTGACTTTCCTATGGACTCAAAGTGATTTCTCACAAAGTACAATGTAGAGTCTTCATGCTTGTAGCTTGTCCAATCCTATGCTTGCATCTTGGGGTCTCCTCACAATCCTTTGTCAATCATAACATTGAACTTTTCCCTGACATATACTTATGGTAACATTAGTCCAATGAAATATATGTTGTATTAATTACCAAAACCACCTAGGGAGAAGTTGTGATTTCACCCCGCGCTGGGATAGATGATCAAAAAACAGTCAGAGCCGCTGTTAAAGGTATGGAAAACAAGGTCAGTTTATGGGACTTGGAGTACTGGCCCAAACTCGAGAATCTACATTGCCTTGATCAAATGCATATCACAAAGAATCTCCTCGAGAGTTTGCTTGCGACACTTAAGAACATGCCGGAGAAGACCAAGGATGGGACAAAGGCAAGAAAAGACTTGGAAAATTTGGAAATTAGGGCAGATCTTTACATGCACCGCAAAAATGTCGTCGCAGGACATGAAGACGGAGAAGGGGTGGGGGACAGGGGCAAAAAAGTCAACAAGAAGGAATAGAAATATTATCCCCTTTCTTGCTTCACCTTAAGTCCAAAGGAGCTGGATTAATTCCTCAAGTTCCTTACCGGAATCAAAGTTAATTCCGATTACTGTGGGAAGATAAGTAGATTTGTAGACACAAAGAAGAATAGGTTCGGTAGGATGAAGTCTCATTACTGTCACATGATGATGATGCAAATACTACCAATTCACATACGTTACACGCTTACTTGTCTTTGCAACTTCTCCGACGTTGTTAGTGCATCTAATGCACCTTTGTAATTTTGGTGTATTGAAGACCTATAGATTAACAAACTGATGTGTTTGTGAGTGTAGACAGGTTATATACGTCGATGAAGAGTTTGATATATTCGTAGATTATCAACCTCTAAAAATGAACGTCTTCAGCTGAATACTTTGGTATTCACTGAAGATTTTGTAGCTGAAGAATTCGGTGTGACCTTGAAGACATTGACAAAAGGACTATAAAGCGTGAAGACTTTTGTTTTCATAGTTTCATTTCCTTTCTTTGAGTCATAGGAAACACTGTACTATTAAAGGGGGTCAAGGGAAAACTAAGGGAAATATTCCATGTTATGCTCAACTCAAAAATCTTAATATACCCAATCCTTCGACTAAAGCCTTTCGAAATCTCTTACAGTTCAGTCAAGTTCTTCAATGATAGAGATGATGTTCTTTTGGTCTCTGAGAAAATTGGTTTGACTGAGGAGTTAGGATTTTTCCAGTGCGAATTGTCTACCTTGAGGAATATGATAAGCCATCAGGAATTTGCCAGTTCAAATTCCGACCGTTGTTGTGCCTTGCTCCAGCTGTCCAGATATTCTAGCCACATAACATTCATAGGATTAGGAGGGCATTTATGTTTTATCATGTCGGTTTGCACCCTAACTATAAATAGCCTCCCCCCACAACCACTAGTTGGTTGGCTGCTCCGAGAGAGAACTTGACACTTGTCATTTGAGAGCACCGCATTCCTCGAGGACTTTGAGAGACAATCATCAATGAGGAAAACCATCCAAAACAAACCAGCAAAACCCAAAGTGATTGAGCATCACTGAAGGGATTGTTCCTGTGTGGAACCAACGCTTGTTACCTTTGAAGACTGTGTATCTTCAAGACAGTTAGGCGTCATGGTCTAGAATATCCAAGAGGAAATTGTGGATCGCTGGATGACCGAGTTTGTGAGGGTTTGGAAGTCTGCCCTGAAGACATACCACGAGTGTTGGGCAAGGTCTATGTCACCATAGCTCAAGGTGAATAGGGTAAGGACCATGTGTCGTGGGACTGTGTGTCCTTCGGTTCAAATACCAAGCCGCTGCAAACCAGACGTACAACTATCACAATAGTTAGAACTGGGTCATCAAACCATTGTCTTCACCGAGCTACTGGTTCCATTTCCTCAATTCCCTCATTTACTTGAATGCTTGTTGATGAAATTGATCGTTAATGGTTGAAGACTTTGACTGAAGACTTTCTCAATTTCCTTATCTAAAACTCTTTAGTCACCTTGTTCTTCACCTGCTTATCCCGTTTCTCGCTACTTGTAATCTATGCATGTTCTTTTCTACTGGAAGAATAAGATGCGCATGCATCTTGAAGAAATTAACAATCATCTCTAGTACGTTGTGGAAAATGGTGTTCCCTTCATCCCTCTGACTGTCTTTGCTACTGATGTGAAGAGATTCAAGAAACTCGACTCTCAAGCGAAGAATATCATATGTGGCCATCTGAGCAAAGGTCAATATGGTAGAGTGAGTGCTTTGGAATCAGCTAAGCTTATCTGGGATAGGCTTTCCAAAGTTAATGAAGGTGTTTCAACTCAACGTAACTCTCGTGTTGATGTTCTTCATAATCTCTTCAACCGCTTCAAAAGACTCGACAATGGAAATGTCCAGCAAACTTATGATCATCTCACTTATATCTTCAACGAGCTTCAAGCACTAGGTTCCACGGACATCACCGACCATGAGGTGGTGAAGAAACTGATGCGATCTCTTGATTCCTCATTCGATACACTGGCTTTGAGGATTCAAGAGCGTGGAGACAACAAGTCACTTGATCCTGCCGATATACTTGAGAGACTCAATACTCATGAATTCCAACAAGCTGAGAAAAGAGACCTCTACAGGCCAAGCTATGGAATATCTCATGTGTTGAAGGCCAAGGCAATTTCCTCTTCTAATGAAGAAGAATCTGACAGTAGTCTTGGTTATCCTGAAGAACTGAGTATAGAGCTCGCAATTCTTGTGAGGAAATTCCACAAGTTCTCAAGGAGAGGCCGGTTTGGCAAATCATCAAGAAGTGGCATGAAGAAATCAGGATCTTCACCAAGTGACTACAAGAAGAGAACTTGTCAAAAATGCAATAAGTCTGGTCGCTACATCGCTGATTGTCTTCTCTGGGAAAAAGAATCTAAGAAGAAGAGGTACAAGGATGACAGTTCTAATGACTCCAAGAAAAAGAAGAAATCTTCAAAGTCCTCATCACACAAGAAGAATAGTTCCAGAAAGGCTCGAGCTTTCATTGACAGGGAAATGGATTCTAAAGAAGAATATGAAGAAGAGGAGGAATCTGAGGAGGAGTCAGACTCTGATGTTGCTAGCATTGCACTTGCCACTGCTTTCATTAGCAAGTCCATGTTCAATGATGAAGAAAATGCTGACATCAATGACTTTGACATCAGCACTGATGACTATGCTCCCACCTATTGCTTCATGGCAAAAGGTACCAAGGCATCCACATAGTGCCCCATCTTTGATGCCATTGATTATTCTAAGTGGAAAGTCCTAATGAAGAAGCACCTCATGTCAATGAATAGCGAGTTATGGACTGTTACAGAATTAGGGCTGACTGATCTCTGCAAGATGGCAAATGATAAGGACATTCGTAACTACACTGAGCTGGATGCTCAGGCAAGGAATGCCATCTGATCTACCTTATCTAAGGTCATGTTCGAGGGCATCTGCCATCTCCAAAACGCGAAGCTTATTTGGGATAGGATCTCGGACATCAATGAAGGCTATCGTACTAGTCAAGACACCATGTTCATCGAACACAAGAAATTCCTCAAATCCCAGGAAACTGATCCTGGTTCATCTTCTTCATCCATGTACCTCATGGCAAAAGGCTCCAAGGTACTCAAACATCATTCCTTATCTGAATCCAGTGAAAATGAATCTGATGAAAACCTCAAACCTAGCTATTCCAAACTTGCTAATATTGCCACTAGACAACAAACTGCTTTGGAAAGGGTTCAGAAATTGCTAGACAAAAGGGATGACCTGTTGAATGACAAAATGGGTCATACTCAAACTCTAACTAAGCACCTTCAAAGTCTTCAGTCTAAGTACGATAACCTTCAAAGTCATCATGATGCTCTCTTAGTCGATCATGAGAAGCTTTCTTATGAATTTCTTCAAAGAAATCAAGATCTTGAGAAACTAAGAGTGTCTCATGATTATCTTCGAAGGGAAAATGATTCCTTACTTGCTCAACAGATCAGTACCGCTCAGGAAGATTTCGTTCCACCTTGTTTTAAATGCATCAAATGTGATACTGCTAATTCTTCACTTGAAAGTTCAAATGCTTCTATTGCTGCAAATTCTTCAACTATTTATGTGGTCACAAATTCCTCATCTGAGGATACCACATGTGCTACTGACAAAACTGCGGGATTGAAGGAATTGTATGTGACAGGCATATACAAAAGTCTCAAAGGGCATCAAACCCTTTGCGATGTGCTCAAAAAGTAGATTCTGAACAGGAACCCTAGGAAAGAGGGTATTGCATTTGAGAGGAAACTCAATGCTGATGGATCCTACTAGAAACCTGAGCAGTATCCCACAACCTCATTGATTGCTGCAAAAGGGTGTCATGTATATCCATACACTTTATCTGGTTTTACTTGTGAAACTTCATATTCCTCTGATGAGTCAAGTGACTCCAACTATAAACTATTCAAAATTCATAATGGTGAAGTATTTGCCAGGTATGTTCGAACTAACTACAGGAACGGCTCCCCTATGAGGAAAATTTGAGTTCCCAAAAGCTGCTTGGAAAGTCTTCAGGTGAATATCCTCATGACACCACTCATGAAGAAAAGGAACCCCAGATCAAATTCCTCATATGGACCAAAGTCTTCACTTGGAACAAATTCCTCAAATGGTCAAAAGGCATATCATTCTTGTGCTAATGCATCTGTTTCGTAAGGAAAATCTAAGAGTTATGAATATGTGCATTATTCCTCAAATCATTATGTTCATAAGTCCTCAAAGAATTTCTCCGCTTATTCATATGAGTACTCTAACCCCTCTCCTATGAAATGAAGTGCACTAGCTTCAATGCCTCCCTTCTCATATGGAGCTTGCAGAATGATGAATTCTTTGCCACCCCTTCAGATGTGGGTGGTGAAGAAATTGAACTAATCTCTTATGCAAGGTCAAGTCTCTAGACGAACTTGAATGTCTGATGAATTTGCTGGAGACCTGAGGAAATGCTTGAAAGGAGGCAAGCTAATCATACATAAATGAATTCCTCATTTCTCACGTCCTCACACTACTTTACTTACTATGTTGTGTGATGAAACTCTGTCTGATGAATCTGATGTCATATTATTCACTCTGAAGCATATGTGTCCATAAGTTGTACTAATTCATATGCAGGATGAAACGCCTAAAGATATTGACTGGGTCCTCGATAATGGATGCACCAAACACATGACTGGTGACAAGAATCTATTTACGAACATGCCACTAGCTTCATCTCATTTCAAGCATATCACCTACGCTGACAAAGGAATAAAGCAAGGTATTAGTCCTAGGTAAGGTTGCTATCTCGAAGGACCGACACATGGATAAGGTGATGCTTGTCGAATCCCTCGAATTCAACATCATGTCTGTCTCAATGCTTTGAGATCTTGATAGGGTTATCATCTTTGGAAAATATCGTCGTGTTGTTGTCATGGAATCTGAGAAATCCACAGTCTTCGAAGGCTTTAGGAGAGGAGATGTGTACATTGTTGATTTCTCTATAGGTCCTTAGCCTGCCACGTGCATACTTGCAAAAGCTTCAGAAGGCTGGCTATGGCATCGACGACTTGGACAAGCTGGCATGAGGAACTTGCACACGCTTTTGAAGAAAAACCACATCATATGCATTGAAGGCATCAAATTCCTCAAGGACCATCTACGTGGTGCTTGTGTTTTTGTAAAGGTGACCAGATCCAAGCATCCCTCAAAGACTATCATGACCACTACTCGACCCTTCGAATTGCTTCACATGGACCTCTTTGTCCCCACTCATTATGCCACACTAAAAAAATACTTCATCTTTGTATGGATTTGTTATTGTTGATGACTACTTAGGCGATCAATTCATTTAGTTTCCTAAAATCAATTACCATTCTATAACCTGTAACAATTCTTTGCGGGATCAATTCATTTTTATCATTAGGAACAACGGTAATACCTCCTTTCTTAGGGACACAATGAACGGGACTAACCCATCTACTATCAGCAACAGGATAAATTATACCTGCCTCCAGAAGCTTTAGTATTTCTTTTCTTACCACCTCTTTCATCTTAGGTTTCAATCGTCGTTGGTGATCAATAACTGGTTTGGCATCAGGCTCCATATTAATTTTATGCAAGCATAGAGTGGGACTAATGCCCTTAAGATCATCAAGAGTATAACCAATAGCAGCACGGTGCTTCCTCAGAGTTTTCAATAATCTCTTTTCTTCATGCTCTGAAAGGTTAGCACTAATAATAACAGGATATGTCTCCTTTTCATCAAGATAAGCATATTTCAACTTATCGGGTAATTGTTTGAGCTCAAACACGGGATCACCCTTGGGTGGAGGAGGATCCCCAAGTATTTCAACAGGTAAGTTGTGTTTCAAAATAGGCTGTTGATCAATGAAATTTTTATCTATTTCATTTCTCTCATTCATATGCATATCATTTTCATGGTCTAGCAAATATTGTTCTGAAGAATCAGTAGGAGGCACAACAATAGAAGCAAGACCAATAATTTCGTCTTTACTAGGCAATTCTTTGTCATGGGGTTGTCTATGAAATTTGGAGAAATTGAACTCATGAGACACATCCCCAAAACTCACAGTAACTGTTTCTTTCTCACAATCAATCCTAGTATTAATAGTATTCAAGAAGGGTCTGCCAAATATAATGGGACAAAAATCATCTTGTAGGAAACCAAGAACAAGAAAATTAGTAGGATATTTTATTTTCCCACACAAGACTTCAACATCTCTAACAATCCCCATCGGTGCAATAGTGTCTCTATTAGCAAGCTTAATAGTCACATCAATTTCATATAGTTCAACTACTGCAATATCATGCATGATTCCTTTTTATAAGGAAAAGGGAATTGCACTTACGCTAGCACCCATATCACACAAGCCATGATAACAATGATCTCCTATTTTAACAGAAACAACAGGCACGCCAACAACTGGTCTATGTTTACTCTTAGTATAGGGTCTAGCAATTCTAGCCGCTTCATCACAGAAATGAATAACATGCCCATCAATATTATCAACCAAGAGATCTTTAACCATAGCAATATTAGGTTCAACTTTAATTTGTTCAGGGGGTGTAGGTTTTCTAATACAACTCTTACGAACCATGGTTGAAGCTTTAACATGTTCCTTTATCCTAACAGGAAAGGGTGGTTTCTCAATGTAAGCAGTAGGAATAACAGGATCAACATTATAAGTAATAGTTTCCTCTTCAACTTTAATAGGTTTAACTACTTTCACTTCAATGGAAGGATGATATTTAAACCACTTCTCCTGAGGGAGATCAACATGAGCAGCAAAAGATTCACAGAAAGAAGCTACTATCTCAGAGTCAAGTCCATATTTAGTGCTAAATTCACGAAAAGCATCGGTGTCTATAAAGGACTTAACACAATCAAACTTAAGGTTTATACCTAACTCCTTACCTTCGTCGAGTTCCCAATACTCAGAGTTGCATTTAATTCTTTCAATAAGTCCCATTTGAATTCAATATCTTTCTTTATAAAAGAAGCCGAGAAAGAAGTATTGAGCATGGATCGATCATTATGAGAAAGCCGATCATAAAAATTCTGAATATTAATTTCTCTTGAGAGCTCATGGTTGGGGCATGAATATGATATTGACTTAAGCCTCCCCAAACTTGAGCAATTCTTTCTCCTTCAGGAGGCCAAAAATTGTAAATATAATTCCGATCACGATGAACCAGATGCATGTGATAAAACTTTGATGATTAACCACACGCCGCGTTGGAATTTCTCAACCATGGAATCACCCGTAGTATTTGCGAAATCCCGATGAAAAATCTCAACTTCGAGATAGCCCGAAGTGTCGTTGAACTCCCAGGCGCAAGACTTTCGAGAAAGATAAAACAAGTCCAGCAAGGCCGCCCAACATGTCGACGAACCCGATAAGAGCCGCGTATCTCGTTCTCAAGACACGACCGGATGAACACTACGTACGACGACCTTATAGAAATCCCTCGAGCTGCCCCGAGGTGGCCTCGCAAGTGACTCTGTATTATGTTAAATTAATCCACGTCGGGGCGACCCTCTATGCTTTAATAAGGTGGGCAATATTATTATGTTGGGCAAATATAGTCCAAAGTTGGGTCTTGCCAGACAAGTTTTTTCCTAATATAAAAATCAAGGAGGACATAACACCGGTTCACAAGTAACTAGGGCGACAAGAGTGGAATAAAACACCGAGCAAAATGCCAAGCCTTCCAACCTTTACCAAGTATATATGTGCATTAAATTAAATAGCAATAATATTACATTAACAAAAGAATGTCCATATTGACACATGGAAGCAATTGCACCTGCATCTACAAACGCTATAAGAAGGGCTGAGCAAGCGGTAAGATAGCAAAACAAGGTTTGCTGGGATGTGGAAGGGTTAGAGGCTTATCATGACATATTTGGGAGGCTTGTCGAACAAGTGGTAGGTAGCGTGACATAGCGATAGAAAACGAGACCAACTAGCATGGCAATGATAGCAGTGGTATCCAGGGAAATGTTCATCTTGCCTGAGATCCCGCTTGGAGAAAATCGAGTCCATGAAGAAGACGAGCCAACGTAGTCGAACAAATCCTCACATTGAATGCTTTCGAAAATCTATCGAGAGAAACAATCCGAAAACAACAATCAACACATGATAAACATCACAACATATACATGACATGATGCGCAAACAAACATGATGCATGCGCAGTTTAATATGCAAGAGAAGGCAAATCACAACAATCGATTACTACACATTAAGTGAAGTTCAATATGCTTTGCATATTAACGAAACTCCACATTAGAATATTTAGTTCACTCTCGTATAGATACTCATCAGCATTAAATGTTGTTAACATGGCAAATGGTGAAACATGAATAACTACATCGTCTAGGCATTTTAAATGACGCGGAAAAAGCAACATATAGCACTTCCAAAACGACCTCGTATGCAAATTATGAATTTGATCCAGATCTGTCCTAACGCAATTTATATTCGTTAAACAGCAAAATAAAGTGTGCCATGAGATTCTACAAGTTTTTTTTAGACAAGTTACATAGATAAAACATTTGCATCGGAGGTATGGTTATTTAGTTATGAAATAATCCGTTCGACATGGCATTTATTCAAATTTTATCAAACAACAATTTTAACCATTTTAACCATTTGTTGAAACTCGGATATTGAGAAAATAAACATAAAACTGAGCAAAATTCATATATAGCATGTCCTCATATGATGCACAGTTAAATTTACATGGATTATACAAAATGAATCACTAAGCTGAAATCTGCACAGTATTTTGACAAAAAGAGAAACAAAACATAGCAAACGCACGGAGGCAAAATATCTGGAGCCAGGGATTTGAACTCTGGTCTTCTAGGTGGAAACAACATGGGTTACCAGAAGGACCTGAAGTGGATCGTGGTCAAATTGTAGACCTGCTCTAACTGAATCAACAGCGAGAGCCAACCTAAACCAAAACAGAACAAAAGGGCAAAATTGGGGCGACGGGGATTTGAACCCTAGAGATTCTTACCACAACGCTGATGTCTCTGTTCATGCTAAAACACAGTGGCGATTCTACAAAAAAAAATAGCAGTAGAACGGAACGGATCTAGGAACAAACAGAGTTCAGTTACGGGGGAATTGCTCACAACGGGAAACAAGGGCGCCGGCGGCCACGCCGATGCTGGCCCTTGGCTGGCTGCATGCGAAGGGAGCTAGGCCAGCTCCTGGCCGCGAGGAAAAAGGGGGGCAGGCGCTCGCTCGCATCGATGCAGGGGCCTAGGCGGCGCTGGTTTTCTGCTCCCGCTAGGCAGGGATAATGGCGAGCGGGGCTGAGCTCGTGCGCCTGTTCCAAGGCGCTGGCTCGCTGGCTGAGCATTGGAACGGCAGCGGAGGGGCTCGGGAAGCAACGACAACGGTAGAAACGAGCAGGTCTGGGAGAGGGTAACCCATCTTGGCGGAGCAGGACGTCGAGGAGGCTCAGGCGCGAGGCCTCCGGCTCGGCTACTGTTGCCTGAAGAAAGAGAGGACATAGAGAATTGAGAGAGGGAAAACAGGGGAAGGGAAGCAGGGAGAGATCGTGGAATCTGGAGATCCTACTGAGGGCATAGAGGAGCTCCGGCAAGGCTCGACGTGTTGGTCGGACGACGACGGGGAAGACCATGGTGTTGTGGATTAGGTGGTCGTCGACGATTGGCGCGGAGTCGAGCTGGAGCATCCATGGAGTCCTACAGGACACAGAGAAAAGGAGAGAGTTTGAGAGACAGAGAGAGACCAAGGGAAAGAGAAGGAAGCAGGAGCCTGACCTGGGCATCGACCATGCGGGGCTCCTGCGTCGTCAAGGGCAGGGTGAAGGGCGGGGGGGTTGATTCGATTTGGAAATCGAGGACTATGGTAGCTACGGGGCACCGATTGGACTGGGAAGATCCCAAGGTGGAATAAGATTGCCGCGGCGGTGCGAAGGATGGGACAAGGTTTCTAGATTGGACTAGAAGATGATCTATATATATAGGGAGAATGATTGGCTTTAGTCTTCCCGATTTTGATCGGACGGTCGAGATAAATAGATTAGGAAGTCCCTATGCAAAACCGATGATGGGTTGGGGTATTACGGGGTTGATCCGGATCCAAAGGTCACGACCGTATGCTTCTGGTTCGGGGAGGTTATGGGGCGCGTGCGTGTGTGGTTGGTCTCAAAACGGTCGACGACACGAACGGAGAGAACCGGCAACTACAAACGGATGCAAGTTTTTGAAAATGATGTCGATAGAGTGTCAATGCTACGTAGATGATGCAAATGATGCGATGATGAATGCGACAACCAAATGAATCACACGATGACAACAGAATAAAAGGAGAATCTTTTGGAGCGTCGGTCCCGAGCTGTTACATGGATCTACCGCAACAAGCAAGACGAAAATGGCCAAGTGGTGAGGAATAAGGCTCGTCTTGTACCTCGGGGCTACACACAGGTTGAGGGAATTGACTTTGATGAAACTTTTGCTCCTGTTGCTAGACTTGAAGCTACTCGCATATTTCTTGCTTATGCTAACCATCATGATATCATCTTATATCAAATGGATGTGAAAAGTGCATTCCTCAATGGTAAGCTTGAGCAAGAAGTATATGTAGCTCAATCCCAGGTTTTGAAGATCCTGAGCATCCTGACAAAGTCTTCTGACTCAACAAGGCCCTCTATGGCCTCAAGCAGGCCCCTCAGGCGTGGTATGACACTCTGAAGGAATTCCTCATGAAGAAAGGCTTCAAACCCGGTTCACTCGACCCAACTCTTTTCAAAAATCATATGACAATGAATTATTGATGTGTCAAATATATGTAGACGATATTATCTTTGGTTGTACTGACAAACATTATAGTGACGAATTTGCTTATATGATTAGTGAAGAATATAGGATGTCTATGATGGGGGAGTTTAAATTCTTCTTAGGTCTTCAAATTTGTCGGCAACACAATGTCATCTTCATCTCGCAAGAGAAATACCTCGAGGATGTCCTGAAGAAACTCAGAATGCAAGACTGCAAAGGCATCAAAATACCAATGCCTTCAAAAGGCCACCTATGCACTGATGAAAATGGTAAAAATTTCGATCAGAAGGTATATCGCTCCATTATTGGCTCTTTATTGTATTTATGTGCATTTAGGCCAGATATTATGATTAGTGTTTGCATGTGTGGCCGATTCCAAGCAACACCAAAGGAATCACACCATAAGGTTGTGAAGCATATTCTTCGATACTTAGCTCACACACCATCGCTTGGATTATGGTATCCCAAGGGCTCAAATATTCACCTCATTAGATAATCTGACACTGACTATGCTAGTGATCGAGTGGATTGCAAGTCAACCTCAAGAACATGTCATTTCGTCGAAAGATCCTTAGTCTGTTGGTCCTCAAAGAAGAAGAATTGTATTATGTCATTATCTACTACTGAAGCTGAGTAAATTGTTGTTGGTTCCTGTTGCGCTAAGTTGTTGTGGATGAAGCAAACCCTCAAGGACTACAACATCAAGTTGAACAATGTGCCTCTCTACTGCAACAACGAGAGTACTATCAAAATTTCTTATATCCTAGTTCAGCATTTCAAGACCAAGCACATCTAGATTCGTCATAATTTTCTTCGAGATCATGTATTGAAGGGCTACATCTCCATCGACCATGTGAACACTAAAGAACAACTGTCTGCTATCTTCACAAAGCCCTTGGATGGAAAAAGATTTTGCAAGTTGCGGTGTGAGCTAAATATCTTAGAATCTTTAAATATTCTTTGAAAAGACACACATCCTAACCCTTATGCAAAGTTGATGACTTGTATGTGAACCACGCGAAGTAACGTTTTTCTTCAATCAATGAAGAACAACCCTCTAAGTGTGAAGAAATTAATGAAGAATTTGATTCTTAGAACCCTACGACAATTGTATGCGGTGTCTGAAATCATAATTCTTATATGGTGGGTCACGCCACCAACCATAGTTGAAATTGTTCAAGTTGAGATTTTTGTGATTTTGTAAATTCTTCAGGTTTTCAAATTCCACAAGTTTGCGAATTCCTCAAAATTTCAAGTTCTTCAAATTATGCAATTTGTGTTCTTCTTTGACTATATATATATATATATATATATATTTGACTTTTCAATGTCCTCAACATCCTCAACATCATTCACTATTACTAAGTCTTCAAGCTGATTTTCTTCTAAGTGAATGTGATCGGACCCGTTCCCCCTCTATACTAAACTCAACCTAGTCTATTCACAAATTCTTCATATGCGCTTTATTTGAAACCCGTTCAGAGTCTTCATTGTGTCCTTGTCAGATGAAGAATTTGCGAACGAAACGTTAAAACTTTCAATTTCAATTTTGGCGGATGCCGCTCTAACCAATCCCATTTCCCATGACTAGATAACCCACGATTCCCCACTATCTCAACTTCTCAGTACGTGGGTGACACATGTCGATAGGATGGCAAGGGTCAGGGGTATACATGTCCAGAATCTTAAGACTGATCAGTTTTTCACCTCCCTATATATACACCCTCCCTTTAAATGTGCTAGAGTTACTCTTTACTTCCATGTCTACCGAGATCAAGTGTAACGCCCAAGATCCAATCCTATCCTTATTTTGGCACGAGGGACTTGACAGAAATAGAAGCGCATCTCGTCGTTTCGCAAGAATTGATATCATTACAATTACATGTATAGAAGACATGAGTATATGGAATTGGCTTACACTCGCCACAAGCTATATCAAGATCACATCAATACAACAACATATTCAATCATCATACAGAAGAGTAGGGTCTGACTACGGACGAAAACAAACGATAAAATGATACCCATCCTTGCTATCCCAGGTTGCCGCCTAGAACCCATCCTAGATCGATGATGAAGAAGAAGAAGAAGAAGAACACCAAATCAAACAAGCAGCGCTCTCACGTCAAATCGTCGCATTACCTATACGTACAACTATTGTTGTAGTAATCTGTGAGCCACAAGGACTCAACAATCTCATTTCCAAGGATATCAAGACTAGCAAAGCTTAATGAGTGAGGTATGGTTAAGTGGAGGGGCTACAACAAGCATTAAGCATTTATTTGAGTGGCTAACTTACGAATACAGAAAGTAAGGTGGGTGGTCTACGCATAACGGATGTGAATTAGTAATCATCACTAAGTGATCCTGAACACCTATCTACGTCAAACATAACCCCACTGTGTTCTCTCTTGGATGCAGAAATCACAAGAAGAGACAGTCACGGTTACACACACAGTTGGTGTATTTTATTTGAGTTTACTTCAAGTTTGCTATGACTGGGTGTTAAACAAAGTTTCCAAGTTGCCACTTAACCGCGGGCATGCCTTTTTGAAAGATTTAACACTACAGGGGTGCTCCAACTCATCCATCACAAATGAACCACACGCTACATCGAATAACCTTGACCGCGGGAAACTCGTGATCTCCTTGGAAATTCTGTTGGAAAACCTCAACCTCGAAATAGCCCAAAGTATCCTCGGAATCCCTCGCACAAGATGTTCTAGAAAGGTAAAACAAAACCTGCAAGGCCGCCCGACGTGTCGACGAACCCGATAGGATCCACGTATCTCGTTCTCAGGACACTATGGATAAGCAAAGCGTATGGTGGCCTGATAGACATCTCCCGAGTTGCCCCGAGTTGGCCCTGCACGGTGCTCTAGTATGGACCAACACTCATGAGGAGCACTGGCATGGGTTGTTGATTAAAGATCCTCGGGTTAATTACTCCCTATTCAAGTATATTATTTGTTAGGCAAATGTAGTACCAATCTTGGGCCTTGCCAGAAGAGTTTTATCCCAAAACAAAAATCTAGGGGATCCCCATAAAAACCCCAAGCATGTTAGGAGCGCTCAATATGGAACATAACATGGGTACACAAGTAACTAGGGAGGCAAAAGTGGAACAAAACACCGAGCAAAAGGCCAAGCCTTCCACCTTTTGCCAAGTATATAGGTGCATTAAATTAAATAGCAATAATATTGTGATATAACAAAATATCATTGTTGTCACATGGAAGCAACTTTCCCCTGCAACTAACAACGCTATAAGAAAGGGCTGAGTAGGCGGTAACATAGCCAAACAAAGGTTTGCTGGGATGTGGAGTGGTTAGAGGCTTATCATAGCATATTTGGGAGGCTTGCCAAACAAGTGATAGGTAGAATGACATAGCGATAGAAAATGAGACAACTAGCATGGCAATGATATTAGTGGTGTCCAAGGGAATGAACATCTTGCCTGAGATCCCGCTTGGAAGAAGAACGAGTCCATGAAGAGGACGATCCGTGAAGTAGACGAACGGGGCGTAGTCGAACGAATCCACACACTCCGAACGCTTTCAGAACTCTATCGAGAAGAACCAATCTGGAAACAACAATCAACACACGGTACACCGCAACATATGCATGACATGCTGCACACACAAAATGATGGTTGTCCATTTAAATATGCAAGGCGAAACAATTTAATACTACACATTAAAAGAAGCTCGATATGCAATGGGTTGCATATTGATGAAACTCCACATTTAAATATTTAAATCCTATTTTTATTTACTTGGCAAGATTAAATTATGTTAAACATGGCTAGAGGTGAAGCATAAATAAACTACACTAGCTAGGCATCTTAAACGAGCTTGGAAACAACTTATAGTATTTCCAAAGTGACCCCATATGCATATGATGAATTTGGTCCAGATCTGTCCCAAGCATATTTTATTTTGATTAAAAATTAACATAAAGTGTACCACATGATTCTACACATCATTCTAGTCTTTTTACATATATGGATCATACGAAACAGAGCTACGGTCTAAAAGATACGACCCGCACAAGATGGACATGACATGAATGCAAAATGCATAAAAATGACAACCACGAGCAATTCAAAACGTGGATGCAACATGATAATACGATATACATGAAATTCTAAGCAAGTTTCATATATGGCATGTCCAGAATGGAGCTACGGTTTAACCACACCAAGCAACACAAGTTTTAGTAGAAATCTGCCCCAAATAGCAACATAGCATATTGAAACCGTCAAATCTACAAGCTACAACCATCTGCAAATGCACAACAAGACATTAGGATGTAGCTTACATGATGCTCAATAGTTCATCTATTGACAGCAAGTTGACTAGAAACATGGATCAATAGCAAATGAGCTCACCAGATGGCATATTGAACTAAACAGTTTTCAGACTTAGTGAAAATACCAGTTTTTTGAACAAAGCAGTTTTTATCACCAAGGCATATTGGCAGCAGTAAAACTATATGCTACAGGAAATATATTGACATGAAATTTAACAACATGTTATAGGACATTATAAACTACAAATAACTCCATTACACGAGCCCCAAAGGTACGGTAGATCATTAGCAAAACACATGGCAAGACATCAACTAAATATTACAGATTCGAGACTTAACAGTAACATTTTTATAGCATGTTGGCAACAAGAAAATAACATCTTAACATGGATTATCATGGCAAAAAAAAGACCAGGGGCTGGTGGACATGTCAAAGGGCATATGCCATGTTCAAATATAATTCATATGATGCATGGATTTAATCACATGAAAATAACAAAAGGGCATCACAGCAAAATAACATGCACACAAACTTCCTAAAATTACAAAACTAATTGCACAAATGGATTCAATGGATTTTTCTACCCGAAAAACATATATAATATGTGGGTGTTTACATTAAAAAAAATAACGCCACAATTCTGCGAGAATAAGACATAAACCGTTTTAGCAACTTATTTATGAAAATTAAATGCAAACAACAAGTTAAACATTTTAAACATGCATGAAAATTTGATATTGTGAATCTACACAAAATTCTAATCATTTTTCATATATATAACATTGTAATACGACGCACAGTTATTGAGTTATTAACATTTTAAAAACATGCATTTATCTGTAATTATAATGCCCAGGATTAATTAGGAAATCTGTTCAGATGGAAAAACATAATGGGCCAAAACATGCAGTGGCGACAGATACTATATTGTGCCTATGGGCATCACAAAACTCGTGGGAGCGGGGCTGCTCACCTCGCGGGCTTCGGCCCAGGTCGGGTTGGATCTGGAGACGTGAGGCGGAACAGCAAGTGGGCTTGGCCCACTTGGCGGCGCGGGGCTGGACCTTGCGGGAGGAGGCCGGCTGGGCTGAGGAGGTGTGGCCCATGCGAGTGCCTCACTCGTTCGCTCATGCACGAGCTCGAGCAGGGCCATGGCGACGGGACTCCAAGGGTAAGGGGTGACGAGCGACGGGTGGCCATGGCGGGGCTGGTGCGGGAGGGTCGGGGCAGCCGAATCCGGCCACGGGAGGTTGCTACGGTCCGGTCTCTGGCCAGATCGGCGCAGAGGTGATCCGGAGGTGGTGCTCCGAGCGGGTTTGGCCGTGGTGTCCTGCATGGGAGAGGGGAGAGAGATGTTAGGGGAGAGATGGAGAAGAAGGGGGGAAGGAGAGGAAGGGACGCACGGGGTCCGGCCTGGTGTGGGGTTCGCCGTCGAGGTCGGCTCCAGCGGGGGTGCTCGTGCAAGCAGCATGGTCCAATGGATGCAGGGACGCAGTGGACCTAGGGGGCCCGGACATTGTCCGAGTTAGCCGTGGATATGTCTGGCGGGGTGTGGGGACGAAATCTGAGTCTCAGATTTTAGATCTAAAGGCCAAATTTGGCTTGGGGCTAGGGTTTCGGGATTAGGAGGAGGTGGATCTAGAAGGTGGGGCTTCCTAGGGTGGTGTCTGCAATTTGGCAAGGGGGAAACTCCAGTGAGTGAGATGGGTCTCTCCATGGGGTGATTTTTATATAGGGAATGGACTAGGGGGTTGGATCTCGCCCGTTCGATCACGGTCCGATAGCCACGAACGGAGGGGCAAGGTAGTTGGGCTTTGGGCTGTGTAGAGTGGTTGTGGTCTAAGATGAGAGGAAATATTCGTGGCCCGTGAGAAAGTTTATATAATTGAAAACGTCCGACAAATAAACCGATGACCGTGCCGCTAGGGACGACTGTTCGGGTAGCAAACTAGCTCCGATTGCGACGAAATTCGGCAGGCTGCTTACCTAGAATATATTTCGACCGCTCGCTAAATTTCGACCCAATCCGAGAAAGTTTTATAGACACTTTTGAAAACAATATTTTATCGATGTCGCGGGTGCGTGCGTGTGTGGTTGTGCACAAAACGGTCAACGACACGTACGGAGAGAACCGACAACTATGAACGGATGCAAATTTCAAAAACGAATGACGATGTTATGCATATGATGAGAATGATGCGATGATGAATACAACAACCACTCGAATCACATGACGAGAATGGAAATAAAAGGGGAACCTTCTGGAGCATCTATCCTGGGCTATTACAACTCTCCTCCACTAACAAGAGATCTCGCCCCGAGATCTTGGAATGAGAAGGGGAAGAGAAAGTGCAAGAGGAAGAGGTAAAACTTAGTTGCTTCATTGACAAACGAGTGAAACCAATGGAATTTGAAGGACGCAAGAGATGAAGAATGGCACTTGGAACACGCAAGAATTCAAAAGAAATTTGGGCAGCAGTTTGGTAGAAAAGAGAAGCAACACTTTGTAAGATGGTAGAACTTGAAAAGAAGACACCACACTCCGGTTAGATGGACAAGCAAGGGAAGAAAATGATCTTGACAAACCGAGATGATGGTTCGAAGAGAGAAACATCACAATGCCACCAGGGCAAGATAATAAAATCTAGATATTTGGGAAGAAAAGAACGGAGAAGAAAATGGCAACTTCTACCACCATTGAATTTGAAAAGCATCCTTAGAAAGAAGGATTTAACGGAGTTGTTGAAAAAAATCAACAACTAAAGAATAGGCTTGTTATGGACTTATGGAAACCATCTCAAAATCATGAGGTGACAACCGACCCCAAACATGGACACATATTCCCTGGGAGCAACAAGATATGCAAACCTTCTTTCACCAAGAGGATACATTGAGAACTGGGATCATGATAAACACCATAATTGCAACAATCCTTAGGAAATGCTATAGGTGAAATCCGATCCAAGATAACTCTGAGAAACAAAAGATGGTTTTAAATATTTTATTCTTGACCATTCCATTCAAGAGCCCTCATGACTCAAGAATGTTATACCACCATCTCAAAGATAAGGAAGAAAGAATACTTGAGTTCCTCCAACAAAATCGTGAAGAACACTTTGAGAATGAAAGAACTTCTTGATGAACCACCATAAAGAACCCTCAGGAAGAACTATGAGATGAAACTATGATAGAAAAGAATTGAAGGTTGAAAAAGAACAAGATTTAGGCCTTGCAAAGATTTAGATTGGACTTCACGAAGAGATACTTGAGAAAACTTGGAACTCCGGAAAAGAAAAGATGAGAACACTAAAATCCAGAATTTGATATTATGCACAACTCTGGAAGAAGGATTGAAATCACTTGATGAAGCCAGAACAAGAATTATGTTATGGTTATCCCTCATCAAATCAAATAGATGACAAGCAACGGATTTGCATACTACTTATTCTTCTTGAAAAGATTGAAGAGATATATCACAAGCTTGAAGAGTTCTTCAATGAAATAACGATTAGAATTTGAAATGAATGGGGATACCATGAATGAATGGAGATACATGAGAACAAAGAGATCATGATCCTCCTAATAGAAAACTTGAACAAAGCACCGGAATAATTGGGATACAAACGAAGTGGCAGCAATTGAGAAGAATATGAGAATGAAAGCTGAAATCTTAGAACGAAGAAATCTTCTGAAATGATGGCCTTCAGAGGATCAAGAAACGAAAACAACTCTGAAATGCTTCGGATTGATATGAAGGAATTACTCATAATAAAAACAATTTGAGAGGACGGCATGAAACATGAATCTTCGAGAACGAACCAAGATTTAAGAGACACTCTCCTTCGGTCTTCAATGATGAGAATGATAGCAAGAAATAACACCATGATTTATTGAGATACTCTGGAATAATGAATAGAGAAAGGTTGAGCCAATGGTGAAATAATTCAAGCTATCTTGGAGAAGCGATATGAATGATGAAAATCATTCTTGCGTCACATTTGACAAGAACTTGAGCACTCCGGAAAAGATTAGAAGAGTTAGGTAAGATCGTGGGGAAAACCTATGGGTTATGAGCCCACTCAAGAAAACACCATTGACAAGATTTCTTAGCTAGAGGGATTGCACTGGAAGAAATAAAAACTTGACGAGGTGACAATGTCAAACTAACTTGAAAGTATTTGAGCGATAACACGAATCTTTTGAGATAACTTCCCACTCCGGATAAAATAGAGATATGAATACATAAGATAGGTTTGAATGAGAATTTTCAACTTGAGAATGCATTAGAGAATGAAAAGGATATGATGAGCACCTAGAGGTTGAATTGAATCCACCGGGGAAGAAAACAAGATTGAAGAACTATTAACTTTAAACTCCTGAGAAGCTTCACAATGGATCACCGTAACACTACGAGAGAAAAGATAGCGAAAGCATTGATGAAAACAAAAGAACTTGGATGAGAATTGAATCATTGAAGAAAAAGGGTGGGAGGGTGGGGAAAACAAAGACAACTTAAGACACCTCGGAAAGAAATCTGAGGATCGATCCCGCAAAATTGAAGAGAATAGAATTATCTTGAAGAGAAGCACACGGGATGAAAATTATTGATATGAAAACTTGATTGAGAAAAAGAATTAGTATTTCCGCATAAATATGAGAACAATTCTTAGGAAAGATATGAAATCACCACTTGACATCGAAGCAACTCGAATTCCCATATTCAAAACAAAACAAAGGATGACGTTTACGAACCAAGCCGGAAACAAATACATAAGAAATATTCCGTCCGATATTTTCATGGTAAAATTCGCACGGGATCGATCATACATTGGATTGTCTTATTGAAATTACGCTCGAATATGCTCCGTAGGCGTAGCAAACTGCAAGGCTTGACGAAGCATACCGAGACTGTTCTCTATAAGAAAGACCGTGAACAAAACCACTAGATGTCGAACCCCAACTTTGCATCATGCATTTGTTGAAAGATAACCCTAGGTAGCTAATTTAATTCCCACCTAAGAACTCCCGAAACCTTCCGGTTATGCAATTGGGTCCACGGATACAAGGAGCAAAATCCATCGCTCAACTCCTAACATGATACTACGCTCTAATGTAACACATCCGTCGACACATAACCAGAGGTCTTGGAAACTCATCTACCTTAGACCCTCGTAATCACAACAATACCAATTATGGCAGTACATGTGGACGCTCTCCCTAGTACGGGGTGATGCCAAACTCCTCTCGCCACAAATAGTATGGAAGCAATTTTTCGAACATCCTCCGTCCTGATATACTAAGGAAACTGAATGATAACGATGTCGCTAGAATTCCCTAGATCTCTACTCCTCGATAACGGTAGGCACCAAGACAAAACTCAATCACATCGACATCATATAGTTTCCAAATTACCCGCGTGATCCTAAAAAAATCTAGTGAGAAGAGGGTAGAATCAAAATTCCTATGTCATGATTCCTCACCAGATCATAGAAGAGGAGTAAAAATAATCCTACTCTCCGATATATAACTAGACTCAAATAGTTTTTCATTAGACTCGACTCGTCCCAATTTGATAAATCAAGGGGGTTTGTAGGTCGGTACAGGCTCTGATACCAACTTGTAACGCCCAAGATGCGATCATATCCTTATTTTCGCACGAGGGCCTCGACAGGGATAGAAGTGCACCTTGTCGTTTCGCAAGAATGGATATCATTACAAGTACATGTACAGAAGAGATGAGTATATGGAATTGGGTTACACTTGCCACAAGCTACATCAAGATCAAATCAATGCAACGACATATTCAATCATCATACAGAAGAGCAGGGTCCGATTTGGACGGAAACAAACGATAAAATGACATCCATCCTTGCTATCCTAGGATGTCGCCTAGAACCCATCCTAGATCGATGATGATGATGATGATGATGATGATGAAAAAGCATCGCGCTCACGTCAAATCATCACATTACTTGTACCTGCAACTATTGTTGTAGTAATCTGTGAGCCACAGGGACTCGACAATCTCATTTCCAAGGGTATCAACACTAGAAAAGTTTAATGGGTGAGCTATGGTTAAGTGGAGGGGCTGCAACAAGCACTAAGCATTTATTTGAGTGGCTAACTTACGAGTACAGAATTTAAGGTGGGAGGTCTAGCATAACGGACGTGAACTACTAATGATCACTAAGTTATCATGAACACCTACTTACGTCAAACAAAACCCCACTGTGTGCTCTCTTGGATGCAGAACTCACGAGAAGAGACAATCATGGTTACGCACACAGTTGGTTTATTTTATTTGACTTTACTTCAAGTTTGCTATGACCGGGTGTTAAACAAAGTTCCAAGTTGCCACTTAACCACGGGCACGGCTTTTCGAAAGATTTAACCCTGCAGGGCTGCTCCAACTTATACATCACAAACTAATCGCATGCTGCGTCGAATAACCTCGATCGCGGAAAACCCGTGATCTCCTTGAAATTTCTGTCGAAAAACCTCAACCTCAAGATATCCCAAAGTATCCTCGGAATCCCTCGCACAAGACGTTCGAGAAAGGTAAAACAAAACCAGCAAGGCCGCCCGACGTGTTGACAAACCCGATAGGAGCCACTTATCTCGTTCTCAGGACACGACGGATAAGCAAATGTAGTTTGGACCGGGTTGGCCCCCACTGTGCTCTAGTTTGGACCAACACTCATGGGGAGCACTGGCCCCGGTTGTTGATGAAAGATCCTCGGGTTAATTACTCCCTATGCAAGTTTATTACTTGTTAGGCAAATGTAGTACCAATGTTAGGCCTTGCCAGATGAGTTTTATCCCAAAACAAAAATCAAGGGGGTCCCCATAACAACCCCAAGCATGTTAGGAGCTCTCAATATAGAACATAAAACCGGTACACAAGTAACTAGGGAGACAAAAGTGGAACAAAACACCGAGCAGAAGGCCAAGCCTTCCACCTTTTACCAAGTATATATGTGCATTAACTTAAATAGCAATAATATTGTGATATAACAAAATATCCATGTTTTCATGTGGAAGCAACTTGCCCCTGACACTATCACCGCTATAAGAAAGGGCTGAACAAGCGGTAATATAGCCAAACAAAGGTTTGCTGGGATGTGGAGGGGTTAGAGGCTTATCATGGCATCTTTGGGAGGCTTGCCAAACAAGTGGTAGGTAGTGTGACATAGCGATAGAAAACGAGACAACTAGCATGGCAATGATAGTAGTGGTATCCAGGGAAATGATCATCTTGGCTGAGATCCTGCTTGGAAGAAGAACGAGTCCTTGAACAAGACGATCCGTGAAGTAGACGAATAGGACATAGTTGAACGAATACTCATGCTCCAAACGCTTTCGGAACTCTATTGAGAAGAAGCCAACCAGAAACAACAATCAACACACGATACACCACAACATATGCATGACATGATGTGCAAACAAATATGATGCATGTCCGTTTAAAACAGCAAGGCACAACAATTTAATACTGCACATTAAATGAAGCTCGATATGCAATGGGTTGCATATTGACGAAACACCACATTCAAATATTTAGTTCCTCTTGTTTATTTACTTGGCAAGATTGAATGTTTTTAAACATGGCAAGAGGTGAAGCATAAATAAACTACACTAGCTAGGCATCTTAAACAAGGTTGGAAACAACTTATAGTATTTCTAAAGTGACCCCATATGCATATTATGAATTTTTTCCAGATCTGTCCTAAGCACATTTTATTTTTGTTAAACAACAAAATAAACTGTACCACATGATTCTACATATCATTCTAGTCGATTTACATATATGGATCATACGAAATGGAGCTATGATCTAAAAGATACAACCGGCACAAGATGAACATGACATGAATGCAAAATGCATGAAAATGACAACCACAAGCACTTCAAAACATGTATGCAACATGATAATATTATACTACATAAATTTTAAGCAAGTTTCATATATGGCATGTCGAAAACGGAGCTACGGTTCAACCACAACAACCAACACAAGTTTTAGTAGAAATTTGCCCAAAACAGCAACATAGCATATTACAACCCTCAAATCTACAAGCTACAGCCATCTACAAATGCACAACAAGACATGGGGATATATCTTACATGATGCTCAACAATTCATCTATTAACAGCAAGTTGACTAGAAGTATGGATCAATAGCAAATGAGATCACAAGATGGAATATTGAACTAAACAGTTCTCAGACTTTGTTTTTTAACAGAGCAGTTTTTATCACAAAGGCATATTGGCTGCAGTACAACTATATGCTACAAGACATATATTGACATGAAATTTAACATCATGCTAGAGGACATTATAAACTACAAATAACTCCATTACACAAACCCCAAAGGGGCGGTAGATTATTAGCAAATCACATGGCAAGACGGCAACAAAATATTACAGATTCCAGTCTTAAAAATATTTGGGCATATCAAAACAGTAACATTTTTATAGCATGTTGGCAACAAGAAAACAACACTGTCAGGGATATACCCTGCGGTATGAGCCGGCCTGACGACTCATAGGAGACCCGGTAAAAGGCATGACGTTTTATTGGTGATCCGGCTGGCGGGCCGCAGGACGACCAGGCCCAAGACCCGGCGTGTGAGCCGGTGCCAGGCGGCTCACAAGAGAAGGCCTATAGGAGAAAGGATTCCCTTACAAGAAAAACAAGACCCGGAGTAGGATTTTAGAGAGACTAGTCCTAATCCTACTCCTAGTAGGACTCTATTTGTAAACCTACCATCTCCTCTTACATAAGGAAGGGTAGAGCACCCCTAGAGGGACAAGATTCACAAGTCCACAAGTTTAGACAACACAAGAGATTAGAGATAGACAGATTAGAGGCTCTCGTGATTAGAGGTAGCAAAACAACATCCTTGTAACCGAGAGATCTCCTTCATCATCAATGCCAGACAAGTAGGACATAGGCTTTTAGCTCGATCGGAGGGGCCAAACCTGGGTAAACTCCGCGTCTCTCGATTCCGACCAACCCCTTCAAGCCGCCACATAGTTGCCCTTCACCCTGAACCTAAGTCTGTTTACCCGGACATCTGCCGTGACAAATCCACGACAGTTGGCGCCCATCGTGGGGCAAGGCACGGTGTTGTTGTGTTCTTGGATGGAATTTTTTTAGGGATCGAGAAGCTCACGATTATTTGGATGAAGAAAAGCCGATGCAAAACAATCGCGCAGGTTAAACCGACCTTTGGCAGAGTTGGAAATTCCATTAATTTATGATCACAGTCAAGACTCGCCGGACAATTGAAGAAACCTGCCATCAACCGGGTTAAATTAATCCCGCTCATGAACTATGGAAGGATAGATATCAGATTTGATTAAGACGAGGGAAATTAGTGTTATCGGGTGTCGTTGTGCATGCCTGGACAATCCGTTGATTTTGATTGAAGATTGATTTCCGTTACTGCAGCCACACTTCACGTCACCGTCAAATCCGAGTGATCGTTGCCAAGACCGACGTAAATCGAGTCGACGTGTTCTGCCTTAAGCGGCTGCTATACGTTTATCACCAAAATAATTATATTTTAGTGGAGATCTGTGGTTCGATGGTGCAACCGTTGTTGTAGGAGTTTCAACTACTCCACGTCCACGTCCCAGACTTCAAGCCGGCTCAACCACTATTGCTGTTACTTTTTCCTAATGTAGAAGACTAGTCAAGTTCAAAGAATTTAGTGCACCCGCACTAGTACGTATCGGAGGCGTACTAATTTGCTTTCGGTCAATGGCCAAAGCCACATTTTGTTTGCTCGCAAAGACTTAGAACGGAAAGGAGAACACAAAGAAAAAAAAGGGAAGCAAAGATGACTGCAGACTCGTTGTTCACCGGCGCCGCATCCGCCTCAAGCCAGCCTACCACCGCCGCGAGTTGGCCGCGAGTTGGCCTCGAGCTGCCCTCACCCTGCTCAGTGCCGGCTCTGTCGCAGCACTGGCCACCTTACGCTTGCCATGCTAGTCATCTGGCAAAACCGGCTCGAGCCAGCCGCTGCACCCTACGCCTGTCTCACCGTCCGCCTCGTCCACGTATGAGCCATCTCCACGCCTCGCCCTCGCACCGCCATGCTGCGCGCTGGCCGGCTTAGGGGCTGCTTCGCGTCACCTCGCCTCCACACCCGTCGGCTCGCCGCTTTTCGCTAACCTCTGCCACACCTTGAGCCGCCACTGCGGGTCGGCACCTTCGACTGCCTCCAATCAAGCCGCCTTCCACTGCCCCTTCCTCAGTCGTCTACCGTCTGCCATCGCGCCTTCCCGCTCTCTGCGCTGCGCCTTGCCTTGAGCCAGCCGCCGGCTGCCGTCTCCATCGCCGGGCTGGCTCCACCACACTTCGCCTCCGCCGCCGTTACCGCATCGAGCACGCCCAGTCCTCGCTGCACCTCCAGTTGTGTCGCCACTGCTCCACTTTGCCCACTACGCTGCGCCCTTGAGTGGGCTTTGCCTCGACTCCGGACGGCTTGTCCTTTGCACACCGACGCACCATCTCCGCTGCTCCCCTCGTGCCCAGGTCGCGACGAGCCGCCCTTTGCTCCGCTAGCGCGCGTCCGAAGCCACTTCGCTTGCTCGCCTCTGTCGTGTCTTCGCCTGCATCCTCGCCTTGGACGCCGGCTCAACTCCGCTCACGATGAGGGAGTAGTGGCAGCAAATAGTATCAAACAACGACATATTTCGTTTCTTTTGCAAATCACGGCAAGCGGCAAAGGCTTCGTATTTTATCTCCTCTGATAATGGGAAGAGAGAGCAGTATCTCTACGAGGCTGGTTCTTTATTGTCTGTGGTTACATCTGGGGCAGCATGAGGACAATTTGTGGTGTAGGAATGCCACAATTTATTTTTTGGTCGAGCGAGAGAGCACACACACAAAGATGAATTCAGTGAGAGACAAAGGATTTTTTTTAGCTTGGCGGACGAGCCTATCATGACAGGGACAATCAATGCCATGTTGGCAAGCTCAAGTGCCCAAAATTGAAGAGAAATCTCCAGATCATGTACTATCACGCAAGCTCAAGCATTAGCATTGCTTTTCTCTGTTCCTAGTTGAGGTGCACCGAAGCAGTACCACGATCAGCAAGACAGCATGGTCAAACTCTGACGACACGTGCATCCTATCTAGAACAAAAATATGATGTCATCTGACTACATCTACTACTATCCAACACGAGTGTCCGTATTCATCCGACAAAAATACCAGGTGATATTTATCCTTTCAATTTCTCAAGATATTTTCATCTGAGAACAATTACTCCATTTGCAATATTTTTAATGACAGGACAATTGTTCACCACAAAGGTGACATTATATTGTGGATATGGAGTTTTGCGCCAATATTGTCATGCATCAACATTCGTCCAAACCGCATTGTTCGACGGACAAGAGTGCAAGACACCGCCTTCATTTGGGCCAGGCTACATCAACAACGTCACGGCGACCCGCCATCCCTGCTGGTTTCCAAACGCCATGGGCGACTTGACGTCTGCACCGGCTTGCAATGCCACGACCGTCTCTCGTGACTTCACCGGCTTACAACACCGTGGCCATCTCACGCCATCCGCACTGGCTTACAACGCCATGGCCCTCTCTCGCCATCCGCGCCGGCTTACAACACCGTGGCCATCTCTCATCATCCGCGCTGGCTTACAACATCGTGGCGTCTTTCACAACAGCACCGACTTACAATGCCATGTCTGGTTTCTACGTCTACATCAACTCGCTGGTACTGCACGCGCCGCACCCATGGTATGGTTTTCACCAACAACGCCATGGCTGACTCGCCGACTGCGCCGGCTTAACAACGCCACGACGATTCGCCGTCCATGATGGTTTCCAACGCCATGGGTGACTCACTGTCTGAGCCGGTTTACAATGCCGCGGCTGTCTCTCGCAGCCACGCCGGCTTACAATGCCGTGGCCGTTTGTGACGACCGTGCCAGCTTACAACACCGTGGCCGTCTCTCACGACCGCGCCGTCTTCAAACGCTACAGCTGACTTCTACGTCTACATCAACACGTCAGGGGACGCATTTATTAGTACGAGCCGCCCAACAGACGGTTCTGAATCGCCACCCGGTGGGCCAATATACATTGACATATTGGTGCAGTGCTTGCCTATACGAGCCGCCCAACCAATACGTGCAAGACACCGCCTGCAGTCTTATCTACAGCATATCGGTGCAGTGTTCGTCTACACGGGACGCCAAATGGACAGGTGCTCAAGCCTCCTCCATTACAGTTTGGTTCACTTCAACAACCAGCCGGGACAAACCATCGACCGGATTATTGAAACAAATCATACGGGATCATCTATAACCCGCCACGGCCAGCCTCAAACTTTCAAGTGGAGATTCTCAAACCGCCTCTTCGAGTCAACTTAAGACTCGGGGGCTACCGGCATGGCCAGACACATTTGGTCGTTTTCAATGAGAACCCCGGGTCTTTGCAAAGTTAACCTGATCCTTGGGGTTATTACATTATGGGCAGAAGAATTAAAAAGTTTCCCAAGAGGACGAACCACCGAGATATACCGTTCAAACACGGGTGCCTGGATTCATTGGATCATCATAAAGTCACTTGGAGCTTCTGCCGTTTCTTCATACAAGATGGCGTTTTACAAGATGGCGACTTACAAGACGGTGCACAAAGTTGACTCAGTCAACATAGCTGTCGAAGGGGGCTTCCCACCTCCAGGTGTAGCTTATCTAACCCTAACAGTCAGCTCTTACGCCAAAAAAGTTGACAAGTCAAATTTGGTTGTCGAAGGGGGCTTCCGACCTCTGGGTGTAGCTTATCTAACCCTAACAACCGGGTTTCATGCCAAAAATGTTGAAAAGTCAACATTGGTTGTCGAAGGGGGCTTCCTACCTTCGGGTATAGCTTATCTAACCCTAACAACTGGCTTTATGCCAAAAAAGTTGACAAGTCAACTTTGGTTGTCGAAGGGGGCTTCCCACCTCCGGGTGTAGCTTATCTAAGCCTAGCAACCGGCTTTCATGCCAAAAATGTTGACAAGTCAACATTGTCTATTGAAGGGGGCTTCCTACCTTCGAGTATAGCTTATCTAACCATAACAGCCGGCTTTATGCCAAAAAAAGTTGACAAGTCAACTTTGGTTGTCGAAGGGGGCTTCCCACCTCCAGGTGTAGCTTATCTAACCCTAAAAACCAGCTCTTAAGCCAAAAATGTTGACAAGTCAACATTGCATCATACATTGCATCATACATAGCATTATACATTGCATCATACATTTCATCATATTCACATGTCATGTCGGCTTATCAAACTGGGTCACAGCAAGATTATGAAAGAAGGAGCAACGTTATGAAAGATATAACATCTCCGGGTTGTGCTTTTTCAAGCCGCCCTTAAAAATGTAGAATATATTCTGTCTTGTTTAATTTTGCAGGTTTTATCTCTTAAGATGAGCCGTCGTTAAGTATGATGAAAAACTTCTGCAAAGAGCAAATGGATCTTTAATAGCCAACTTGGCTGGATCTTCATGGTTATGATAACCAGTAGTAAATGATTGGGGTTTTCAAGCTAGCTTGGAGAATTCATTATTTTTCAAGAGCCGCCCTATCAGATATAATGCCGTGTCATCTAATTGACCGGTTCTTGCATTCCTTCAATTGTGCTCTGTAGTATACTACAACACTCATGGGTTTCTGAAACATATATTTGCCGGGTTGCACCGCAACCATGAGCAGGGATTTCATGTCAAAGACAAAGAAATTATTCCAGGATATTCATTTCAGGTTATATTACAACCATGGTTAAGGATTCATCCAACAAATTGCGGTGAGTCATATTATTCTTACATAGTCCCAAGTCGCGCAGGCAGACGTCCCGACACTTGGGGGCTACACTATTCAAAGCCAGTTTATGTCAATTATGCAAGTCCCCTGTTGCTGCAAGAACGCACCACAACACTTGGGGGCTAATGCAAGCCTGTTTCCAAATCACTATTGTTAGGAAGACCCTATTATCTCAAGGAGATGAGCCGGTCTTTCAATATTTTTCTAAGTCCCAGCCTAGTAATTCTTAATGACCCGGCACTTCGGGGCTACACCGCTCAGATTAAATTTTATAAAGTCCCAAGTCGCTGCAGGCGTGTGACCCGGCACTTGGGGGCTACAATATTCAGTATTTAATAGATTATGAAGTTCAAATTGAAGACCCGGTGCACCATATTCTGATGAGCTGGCCCTTGGGGGCTACACATGCTGAAGTGGTATAAGATATAAGATAGTTATAAGTCCTAGGTTGTTGCAGGCAGGACAACCCGGCACTTGGGGGCTACACAATCCAAAATACTATTGCAAAGCACCAAGTTATACTGGATAATCTCGGAGCTTGGGGGCTATAGGTAATATGGACATATCAAAAACTTTGAGGAGAATTTTCAAGATGTTAATTATGGAGTTCAGTTGTTAGACCCGGCGTCACCAACATTTATGACCCGGCGTTATCAAAAGATCATAACTCGCCAGATTTTATATAAGCCGCCCTACTTCACAACAATGGAAGTCTGGTTTTACATCAGATGGATTTTCATCCCAATATTTTTATCAAGTCAGCTGGATTCTAGTTATTTGACCCGGCGTCACCAACGATAATCACCCGGCATCGTCAATGATTTTGGCCCAGCGGAGATGACCCGCTAAGAGCATTGGAAGCCGACTCAACGGCATATGGGTGTTCTATTCTCAATATTTTTCAAAAGACATTGACAAGCAAGATGATTATCAAGACGACTCATTCATATACAAAAAGACTCGGATTTCTGAGGAGCCATTTTATAAGCCGGTCAAAGGAGCAAGCCGTCCATTTAACATATTTGCTACTCTTATTTCAAGAGCTTAGCATGAATAAATTCAAGCTAACCTAGGGGCTAATGTCGGGGATATACCCCGCGGTATGAGCCGGCCTGGCGACTCACAGGAGACCCAGTAAAAGACATGACGTTTTATTGGTGATCTGGCTGGCGGGCCGCAGGACGACCAGGCCCAAGACCCGGTGTGTGAGCCGGTGCCAGGCGGCTCACAAGAGAAGACCTATAGGAGAAAGGATTCCCTTACAAGACAAACAAGACCCGGAGTAGGATTCTAGAGAGACTAGTCCTACTCCTACTCCTAGTAGGACTCTATTTGTAAACCTACCCTCTCCTCTTACATAAGGAGGGGTAGAGCACCCTTAGAGGGACAAGATTCACAAGTCCACAAGTTTAGACAACACAAGAGATTAGAGATAGACAGATTAGAGGCTCTCGTGATTAGAGGTAGCAAAACAACATCCTTGTAACCGAGAGATCTCCTTCATCATCAATGCCGGACAAGCAGGACATAGGCTTTTACCTCCATTGGAGGGGCCGAACCTGGGTAAACTCCGCATCTCTCGATTCTGACCAACCCCTTCAAGCCGCCACATAGTTGCGCTTCGCCCCGAACCTAAGTCCGTTTACCCGGACTCTGCCGTGACAAATCCACGACAAAAACCTAAACATGGATTATCATGGCAAACAAAATGACCAGGGGCTAGTGCACATGTCAAAGGGAATATCTCATGTTCATAAGTAAATCATATGATGTATGGATTTAATCACATGAAAACAACAAAAGGGCATCACAACAAAATAACGTGCACACAAACTTACTAAAATGACAAAACTAATTGCATAGATGGATTCAATGGATTTTTCTACACCAAAACATATATAATATGTGGGAGTTTAAAGTAAAAAATATGACGCCGCAATTATGCGAGAATAGGACATAAACTGTTTTAGCAAGTTATTTATGAAAATTAAATGCAAACAGCAAGTTAAACATTTTAAACATGCATGAAAATTGCATATTGTGAATCTACACAAAATTCTAATCATTTTTCATACATAAAACATTTTAATACGACACACGGTTATTGAGTTATTAGCATTTTGGAAACATGCATTTATCTGTAATTATAATGCCCAGGATTAATTAGGAAATTCGTTCAAACGGGAAAAACACAATGGACCAGAACATGCAGTGGCGACTGATACTACATTGCGCCTACGGGCGTCACATAGCACGTGGGAGCGTGGCTGCACACCTCGCGAGCTTCGGCCTAGGTCGGGCTGGATCTAGAGACGCGAGGCAAAGCCACGGCTAGGCTTGGCCCACTTGGTGGCGCGAGGATGGGCCTTCCAGGAGGAGGCCGGCTGGGCTGAGGAGGCACGGCCCATGAGAGCACCTCGCTCGTTTGCTCGCACACGAGCTCGAGCAGATACATGCTAGATTTGCAGATTTTAAAGGATGAAACTCCTTTGCATAGACCCATGGTGAACGGTTAGAGTCCTAAATGGATTGCTCCGCCTGTTGGGAGTGTTAAACTTCATGTCGATGCTGCTGTGGGCAGAAACAGCGACATGGGGGCTTTGGCAGTAATCTATCAGACGAGTCTGGTGCTTACTTAGGCGCTGCTGCTATTTCTTTTCAGGATTTCGTCGATCCATAAATCCTAGAAGCAATGGCGAGTTTGGAGGCCTTATCTTTAGCTGCTGATTTGGGTTGTTAGCGAATTGTTGTGGCTACAGACTGTATGGCAATGATCACACATCTGAAGTGTGAGTACAGGGGACCCTCAACAGTAACGATAAAAGATATTAAGCAAAGGATGCAAGACTTCACTTCAAATGATTACATCCATGAGAAGCGCGAGATGAATCTTGAAGCTCACAAGCTTTCAAACGCAGCAACTACCTTAGCTTTTGGCCGCCATATTTGGCTTTCTATCTTACCTGACATTATTAGTATCCCAGATCTTGTTGTTATTTATGTTAAGTGGCTTTCACCCCTAAAAAAGAGAAGTTACATGGCGATGGGACTACAAGGGCGAGTGGCAACGAGCTACGGGTGGCCATGGCAGGGCTGGTGCGGGAGGTCCTGGGGCAGCCGGATCCATCCATGTGAGGTAGCTAGGGTCCGGTCTCCGGTCAGATCGGAGTGGAGGCGAGCCGGAGGTGGATCCCCGAGCGGGTGTGGCCTGGTGTCCTGCACGGGAGAGGGAGAGAGATATGTTAGGGGAGAGATGAAAAATAAGGGGAGGAAGGAGAGGAAGGGACGCGAGGGGTCCGGCCTGGTCTGGGGTTCACTGGCGAGGTCGGCTCCAGCAAGGGCGCTCGGACAAGCGTGGCAGTCCGATGGCTATGCGGACGTTGCGGGCCTGGGGGCACGAACATTGTCTGAGTTGGCCGCAGATATGTCCGGCGGGGTGTGGGGACGAAATTCAAGAAGGCCAAATTTGGCTTGGGGGCTAGGGTTTCGGGATTGGGAGGAGATGGATCTAGAAGGTGGCGTTCTCTAGGGGGTGGCTACAATTTGTCAAGGGGAAACCCTATTGAGTGAGATGGGTCTATTTATGGGTTTCTTTTTATATAGGGAATGGACTAGGGTGGTTGGATGTCGCTCGTTCGATCGCGATCTGATGGTCATGAATAGAACAACAAGCTAGTTGGTTGTCGTGGGAATAAGTCTAACAATACTACCAGGGGTACGAAAGGAGGGGCGAAGTCTAGCTATGGACCAAGTGTGTCATTCGGATGTTTACGAGTTCGGGCCCCACTCGGGAGTGGTAAAGACCCTACGTCTCGATCCCAGAGGTTGGTTTGCTTTGCTTATGGTGGAATAGAGGAATACAAGTGCCCGAACCTGGTTACGGTGCCCGGAGGTGGCTTATATAGAGTGTGCCACCACCGGTTGAGCGTTGTAATAATGACAATTAAGGCAGCGTTACTAAAACTACCGCTCTAATTGTGTCGTTACTTATAACGTATGATGACTATAGAAACAGACGTCTCTTCGGGTTCCCTCGACGATGCGCCCTCGAGGCCGTTGATCTCCGGCCACCGAATGTATGATAGAAGCATCCGAGTGACCATGAGGGAATGCTCAAGTGCTTTTGGGGACACGTCTGAGTGCTTCTAGAGACATGGCCGAGTGCACTTTCTCTTCTTGAACTTCAATGTCAATGAGGGTCTATACGTGGGCCTACGGGTCAGTACCCATTGTAGACGACCTCATCAGTAGCCCCCGAATCCATGAGGTTTGAAATCTCGAGTGATTGACACTTGGGAGTGTCGATAACACCTCGAAGGCTCTTAGGAACTGACCTGCGCCCTTTTCCACTTGGGTCCATGCCTCGACGGATTCAGGATTAACATTCATTTGCCGAATATTCGAGTTCTCATTTCCGATGTTTCTCCGAAGGTTTGTCCCGAATGCTTTGTTGTCGCGCCCGAGTGCTTCATTATGTCAGATCAGTCATCCAATTCACAAACGAATCGTCAGGCGACTCTGTGTGTCAAGCTCTCTTCTCTTTTTTGAAGCACGACAGGGCTTCTGTGCATTCAAACCTGCGGAGGGCGTGAGCAGATGTGTGGCTGAACGGTTGTCTCGTGGAATTTCTAGGGTAGTGGGCGTGATGCCCGAGTAACCGTGCCGTAAATTCCACCATGGGTCCATGATAGCCTAGACGTGGGATTCGTAGATCTTGCTCCCTACAGGAATTAACAACCAGATATTATGTCGGAACCTTGCTATAAAAGGCAAGGCCACTATGCGGGGGGAATAGATCTCACTTTCTCTTCCTCCCCTCAACTTCTCCACCGCCAACCACACCACCCCACGAAGCACTCCGCCGTGAGCCGAACCCCGCCGGAGATGAATCGTGCAGCGACCGTAAAAGCTGAGCGGGCGAAGAGGGGTTCGTGCAACTCCTCCTCAAGTGCTAGCACACCGATAGGGTGGACCCAAGGCGACCGGATGGTGTCACGGGTCATCAAAACCTGGTTGCATGAGATGGAGGACCAGGGACTCCTGGCCAAAGGGAGTTGGAGGCTGCCGAAGGCGGGCAAGGTGGAACCTTCTCCGTAGGGGAACGAGCACGTGCTCTTGGTGACCCACCTCGAACAAGGTTTTTCCCTTCCGCCTCATCTATTTTTCCATTGTTTGCTCGATTTCTTCGGTGCCCACCTGCATCACCTTCCGCCCAATGCCATGGTGTATTTAGCTGCCTTCATGTCTTTGTGCTAAAACTTCTTGGGCTGCCACCCTCACTGGGCCTGTTTAAGCACTTGTTCACCTGCCGAGTGATGACAGTAAAGAAGCCCACTCGATCGAAGGACAAGACCAACATGACACAACTCTGTGGGGGATTAGGCATCCAGTTGAGAGGCAATGGTTGTTTTCAAGTGATTACTTTTCCTGATTGGGTGAAAGGATGGCAGGAGAACTGGTTCTACTGCCAAGATGTGCCAGTTGGGGAGAACCAACCGGGGCTTCCTTTGTATACATCAGAGCGCATTTGGTTGCTTCCCAAGTTGACTGTGACCAAGGAAGAAAATGTGGATGTAGACATCCTAGAGATTGCCTTGGTGGCCTTCGTGTAGAAGGGTGTCAACAGTCTGGACCTGCTTGAAGTCTTCTTTCAGAGGAGAATTCAGCCACTTCAGGCAAGAGTCCACCCTATGTGGGAGTACACCAGAGCATATGATGTCACTCGGACACACCCTAAGGCGCTTGACGCAGAGTCAGTTGGGGCCAAGATCAAGGCAATCTCTATGGTACGCGACAACCCCAAGGGGGAGTAGGTTCGTGCCTCCATTCTCACCAGAGAATAAACCGAATGAGGTAACTACCAAAGACTCGATATCTGAATGACTTGCTATGCTTGAGTTTGTATTATCCTGACTTGTTCACTGTCCACTCGGCATGCCTTTGTGGGCTTGATTAGCGAGATTCTGATTGTCAATCGGAATCCGATTGACATGGCGAGCGATACTGATGCCACGGAAGATTCCACCGTAGTGGGGGAAGAAGAAGATAATGGCGACGACAAAGATGAAGATGACAAGGAGGACTCGAGCGAGAGCTGCGAGGTGGAGTCCTCACGCTTGGAGGGCCGCGTGCCCGAGACCCGCTCCAAGTCACGCCATGATCCGAGGGTTGCTGGTGGTGGTCCGAAGCCAAGTGTAGCCAAGCCGACTGCCAATGCTACCTCGACTGGAGTATGAATCGTGGCCATGTGGACTAGGTCTCGTCGCCTGAGAAGACCGCGAAGCAAGCCAAGGTTATCACCTCCAAGCCTCAGAAAGCGGTTCTCATTCCGAAGATCAAGATGACCATCCCAGTTGCTTCAATGTAAGAAATTCCATTCGAATGTTATTGTTTGAGTCCATCCGAGTGAGCTTGAAGATTCCAAATGTTTCCTTGTGTAGTGTCGACACTTCAACGACTTCGCCAGAGCCTCTGACCCTGGAGAAGGAGTGAGCCGAAGTAGATGCGGTGTCCTCAAAGGGTGTCATCGTTTTCTCAGGACAGATGCCATGGGTAGGCTCATCGAGAGTGGTAGGGGGCAAAGGAAGCCGGTGGACTCAAGGAGCAGGATCAGGGACAAATGGTGCGGGACACACGATGTACCCAGGTTCGGGGCCTTCCGTGGGAGGTAATACCCCTAGTCCTGCTAGTCTGGTGGTTGAACAAAAGGGAGCTACAATGGTGCTCCTTGAGCTGTATGAGTAGAGAAGGAAGATGGAGCTAGCTTGCCTTCACTGCCTCTCTATGTGGGAGTGTGTGGGTGTTTGTAGAGATCTGATCGCCCTGTGCATGGGGGGGTGGCTCCGGGGGGTTTTATAGGCCAACCCCCCGGATTACAATACGAGTAGAAGGCACCGGGAGGGCCCCAGCTGGCAGCCTCTCTAGCTAGCCAGGGGGCCCCGGCTAAGGGTTCTTGTCACCGATAGAGCCCGCCGGCTGCGGGGTCCCATCGGGAGCTGGAGGGGCCCACGTGATGGGACCCCGTGTAGGTCGCATCGCGGCTTGGGCTTCCCCTTGGGGCGTCGTCTTGTGGCAGCCGTCCGCGGTCAACGGTACGACCGGCCATGCTGTAGCCATACCGGAGCAGGTAATGGAGTGGTTGAGGGCGTGCCGGCGCTGTTCCAGTGCCCGGTCGTAGTCGGCCAGAGTCAGAGGCACTATTGCCTCCACTGTGGGCATGCGAGCACTGACCCCCGATGGGATGTGGTCCATTTTTGCCACACATACTTTGACCATGGCATCCAATGCGTCACCGGCTAGGGGATCAAGGGTCTCCGCCTCTGGCTAGTCGGCTAGTCATAGCCGGCCGCACGGAACCGTGCCGCAGGGGAGGCAACTCGCCCTGTTGTTGTTTCGGAAAGTTTGAGTAGAAGGCCAGCTGAGGCTACCCCGAGGTTATCCCCCGATCAATAGCCCCCGATGCAGGGGAGGTCCGTTGGTGAACCGCGACGGACCATGCCGGCTTGAGTGTTGCGCTCTCGTGTCGCGACATGATTCAGGAGCCAAAAGTAGCGGGCACGCAGCGGCCGGCTCCGCAGTCAACCGACGCTTCATGTCCCGCCTCGGGTGCTCCATTGTGTAGAGAAGCTGTGCCACGTGGGAGACACAATGGGCCATGGTCTGACAGGACGCACGGTGGACAAGACCGGGCCGTGGTATGGGGCCCCCCTCGGTCGGGGCCTTGGCTCGCACGCATGGATCTTCTGCTACTCGGGCCGCCGGTTCGCATCCCTGAGTTTAACAACTTCCTTCCCGCGCATGGTAGGGATAATGGGGGTCGTCCGCAACGGATCCGCTCCCCACTACCCACCGTGCGGGGTTTAAATGGAGGGGGAGAGGAATGGAACGACACATTCGCTCCCCCACCTTAGATGCATCGCCATCGTCGCTCCCCTCCCTGCTTCGAGAGAGAGAGAGAAAGGGCAAGAGCCCACGCACTCGCCGCACCGCCGCTTGCCGCCGTCGAGGGTCCGCACCACCTGAGAAGTCATGGCAGCAAGGGCGCATGGGACGACAATGACGTCGACAAGCCATCGAGCATCTCCGCCACCACCGCAAGCTGCCACTGGAGGAGCACTTGGAGGCGCGCGTCGTCGGACCTGAGAACTCTCCGGCCCCGCAGGAGGGCGAGGTGGTTGTGTTTGCCGAGCACTTCCTTCACGGGTACCTCAAACAGTTCGCCCTGCAGCTGCACCATCTCGCTGCCAACACCGTCTTGAAGTTGGCGGCATTTGTCACCCTCTGCGAGGGGGTCTTGGGGGTGGAGTCGCACCTTGAACTCTGGTGTCGGTTGTTCTTCCTCATGTGCCAAACAGTGAAGGATCCGGCGACTGCCAAGAAGGTCATGACTGCCTGTGGAGCCACCATGATCCACATATGCAACCGAGCCGGAATCGCGAAACTCCCTTTGCAGGATTCGATGAAGAATTGGCAAAAAGGGTTCTTCTACGTGAAGAACGTGAAGCCGTAGGAGGACTACATCAACCTCCCCGACTTCGTTAACTAGCCGTCGGTGGCGATGTTGAACAGGAGAATGGCTCCACCCCAGGCACCCGAGAGGGCGAACCGGCTCTACGAGCGCCTGGTGATGATGACTAGGACAGAGGGGCTGAAGGCCTCAGACCTCCTAACCGTGATGGTGGCGTGCCGGGTGTAGCCACTGTAGAGCCGGCCACACCTCATCTGCCGAATGGGAGGGGGGCACGACCGCAGCCGGCTCTCCAGCAAGGACCTGAAGCCGATACAGGTGGCAAGGAGGGTGAACGCCATCTTGATCGCCAAGTTGAGTGAGGAGGGATGGCAATCGGGGAAAGCCCCATACAGTCGGAGCCATCCGGCGCCGTGGGTACATGTCGAGCCGTCGCCTCACCCCCTTCTTTTCCGAAGACGGCGCCACCTCTTAGCTTGATGGTGAAAAGCTTCTCACGTGTGCAGATTTTCCCGCAGCTGCAGAACTATGGGGAGCCGGCCGCCAATGTTGCGGCGTCAGACCCCGAGGAGATCGAGGATGCCGATGACATGGAGCTGGCGGACTCGGAGCCGGTTGGCGCGTCTGAAGCCAGTGGGGCGGAGACAGAGACAGTGGCGACCGAGTCGACGGGCGAGTTCCCTCCCCAATCTCTTTTGGGGGATTGGCGTGATGACGATGCTGAACCGGAGCAGAAGCGCGATGTAGAGGCTCCGGAGGACCCCGAGGCCTCGGAGGGCGATGTCACAGAGCTGAGGAAGCGCATTCATCACACGGCCCCGAGCCCAACCGGGGTGACGCGGCCGTAGGCAGCAAGGGGAAGCAGCTGGCTGGCACTGGGCTGGCGCCCAAACGGGAAGCTGCTAGGCAGCCGGCCAGCAGCCGTGAAGGCGGTGGGGAGAAGCGCCGGGTCACCTAGTCGGGCCCAGCGAGGAGGGCGGTCCCCGTCGTCATCGGGTAATTCTATCTTCCCTTTGTCGTGCTCGTTTGCTTTCCCTCGCCCCGTTTTTTTATCTTGCCCGATTAGGGAGGCGTGCGCCCTGGAGAGAACCCCACCCGACAAGGCCGTGGGGACAGCCTTGAGGCGGTTGAGAAGGAGCAGCACGATGAGGTGCGTTGTCCGTGGGAGGAGGCGGGGAAGATACTGCAACCGCCGGGAAGATCCGGCGGGGAGGCAGTCGGCCAGTCGTGGGAGCCTTTTCCCCGCAGCTGGGATAGGAGGTCCAAGGACCATCATGATCCCGCGCGGCAGGCGAAAGTGGACGCGAAGGCCGTAGAAGGCGCGCGCATGATGCTAGGCGCGGGTGCTGCCAGCGCCCGCGGAGGAGAGGAGGCAGGCCACGATGCGGCCTCATTAGCAGCAGATGACATGCCGCCGGGGGAGCAGAGCCTCTGGAGGTCGATGTTCCAGATCGAGAGGATCCGACTCTCAAGCTGACGGTGCTAGAGGCGAACCGGGAAGGTGCAGCCGGAGGCGGAGTGCCGATGAGGAAGATCGCGACGTCCGGAGGGACGACCGGCGCGAGCTCGTCATCTGGGGCCTCCGGAACGATGGTGCCAGGAGGGGCAGGTCCCTTGGTGACTTTGGGAAAAGGGCAACCGGGCCCGCAGACGGGGGCCGACCACAAGAAAACTGGGGTGCAGCCAGCGGCCCGGCCATTGGCTATGCGCCGAGCGCCCTTGGGGCGACAGTGACCACCGTTGTTGACGTTGTCGGATTTCGGGCTCCGCAAAACCCTTAAGGTTTGAACACAGGGGAGTGCGCGAAGGCTTCCCAGAAGCTTCACCCAACCTAGCTCGCTACTCGATGGACACAACAACAAACTCATTCGATGACGAGGAAGAAGATGAACACGATAGTTTACCCAGGTTCGGGCCGCTGCGAAGCGTAATACCCTACTCCTGCTTTGGTGGATTGCCTCCCGTGGAGGTTTTGGTGGATGAACTAGTACAATGGACCTGAGCCTCGCGAGGGCGCTCAATGTGTGTTCTTGGCTCTCTGTCTGGCAAAGGTGAGTGGAGTGTCTAAGTGTTTGATTGGATCTTTGATCCCTTCTACGGTGTGACCTAGCTTCTATATATAGCGGCTTCCCGGGTCCTCTTCCCTTATCTCAATGGCGGGAAGGAATCCCACAATGGCCAATTTTGAAGGGGGATAGATGTACATCTGCACCCTGTCCAAAGGAGGTCTTCACCACCAAAGCAACTTTTGGTGATGCAGTGCTGGGCTCGGCAATGACATCCGCCCTGCAGAGCTGGCAGTCGTGGTCTTGTTACACCGGAATGGAAACCTTTGGGTGGCGCTTTGGGAACCCGCGTATGTCCTTGATCCCTTTGCACGAAAGAGGAAACATTGCCGCCTGGTGTGTTGGTGTTTGCCTGTCCTCACCTGCGTCATCCTTGACTTGTGAGGCTCGGCCTTGCATAGGCATCTCCGGGGGGGCTAACGATGTTCTTCCCCGAGGGTCTTGATGCTGCTCCTCCTTGTGAGCCCAGAGTCCTCGCGAGGGCCTTGTCTTGAGCGATGCCACACCGGGCCATGCCTGTCTAACAAAGTGGGCCATGCCCTGGGCCGCAGGCTGGCAAGAATGGGTACCCCCGTTCCTAGAACACTGACAGTAGCCCCCAGGCCCAAGGCACGCTCGAGCTGGCTTCAAAGCAATGCTTTGAAGACGGCCGAGAGCGCTACAGGCCCCCAATGCCTGCAGGGTCAGGGCTGGCGCACATCGTGCGCCTGGCATGGGGTGTCTCCGTGGCCACCGCCCGAATCGACAAAAGCATGACTTCTAGCACCGAGCCACTATTACTTTCCTCTTTCGCACACTTGCTCTTGCTTCCTGATCCTGGCCTTAGCTAAGACTCCTCCAGTTCCAGCCTCGCCCCGCTCTTCCTCCGAATGGCTCCTGCTGACAAATTTAAGCCAGAGGCATAGGCCCCCGCTCCTATCTCGCCGGTGCTCTCCGTATCCACCATTGTCAAGGACGGTGACTTAGTCCCGGTGCTCCCATCGATGGCGGACGGGACCAACAAGCACGGGCGGACCTTGATATGGGGCGGCTCTTTAGAGAGTCGACTCTCGTCCGGGTCAGCATACACCTTCTTCCTCCACAGCAACTTTGTCGGCCTCGTCCCGCCTTTCTGTGCGTTCTCCAACGCCATCCTTGACCACTACGGAATCCAGGTGCATCACCTCCAGCCCAACTCTATTATGCTCTTGTTTGTCTTCGCCTTCTACTACGAGGCCTTCGTGGGTGTGAAGCCTTCGGTGGCCCTCTTCCGGCATTTCTTCATCTTGCGCATGCACGACAGTGTCCAACGGTCGGCATGCGTCTCCTTCGTCATGGTCCAGAGTGGCAACATGCTCTTAAAGGCTGAGAAGAAGGTCAAGAACTTCTGGCACCGCTGGGTCTTCATGGATCCTATGAGCCCTAATGCCTGCTTGGAGCTGCTGAGGGGGCTTCCAGAGAAGACTCATGCGTGGGGCTCCACGAAGCTTTCTGATCCACGGGCTAAGCCTGTCCTGGAGCGGGTCTCCCGCGACATCTGCGCCCGGAAGCTGACTGGGGGCATGATAGTGAAGGAGTTCATGTCGGAGCGCCTGGCGCCCCTCTAGTCCCACTCTAGGCCCTTGTGGACTATCGGGGTAGCAACGACAACCTCAGACTTTGGTTCGTATGCATAACCTCCGAGGAGTTGAACAGGGTCATGGTGACCCTACTCAACGGCGACCCCAGTGATCTCCCTAAGGGCTGCGTCCCGCTGTATCGTTGCACCGACGTGGCTGCTTTGGTTGTCGAGATGACCGCCTTCGATGAACTAGGGCTCTCCCCAGTCGAGAGTCCTTTCTCTCCGGTGACGGTTTCCTTCGGTGACACCTTAGGCAGGAAGGATTCGAAGAAGACGTCGGACAGGGATCCAGCCGGAGCGTCCCCCCCGTCGTAGAGTGTGCTCATGCACGACCTTAAAGGCGATGATGATGCTGGTGAAGTTTCGGCCCGGGGTTCCCCGCGTCCCATCATGGGCGCAAGGGGGATCACTCCGGCCCCCCTAGGCCACGCGGTCCGCCTGCTTGTCGACCCCCAAGAAGCGAGGGGTCGAGTTTTCTTCCATGCATCCTGCCCTAGCAGGCATGGTGGCCGAGGTGCCGGCCTCGCCCCCGTCCGAGTTGCAGCCCGAAGGCTAGGCGGGGTTGGACGCGGCCGCAGCTATCCCTCCGGCTGTAGGGCTGTCGTCTGGCACCCTAGGCACCCCCTTCGGAGAGGGCACTATCGTCGTCGGGCCGGAGGGAAAGAGGAAGTGGGTCAACATTGAGGAGTAAAGACCCGGTCTGACTCTGCTTGCCCTTCGGTAACTTGGATGCTAATGGTTCCTCCCTTGCTTGTCAACTAGGGTCGTCCCTGCGATGAAGATGAGGAAGAAGAAGGTAGGAATCAAGCCAAAGGCGTCCCCCAATGCTTCGTCTGCTTCCGTTGCGCCGTCATTGCCTGACGAGGTTCTTGCGGGCGAGGGAGCGAAGGCTTGCGGAGCGACCCTCCTGGACGCCGCCGTGAAGCCCCCAGAGCCCCTGATGCCTACTGGTGTGGTGGCTTCTGTCCCTGAGGGCATGCAGGTATCATGGTACGGAGGGCTAGCCCCCGAGGGCCGGCTGCCCATGGACTCGTTTGCTTGTCTTGCCCTTGGTTGCCGAGCAGCCTCGAGAGCCTCTTGCTCCTAGCACTACTGGCCCTAAGGAGGAGGTGCCTGCGGTCGTGCAGGCGACTCCTCCGGAGGGGGTCTTGGTGTCTCCGTCCTATGGCCTTGATGTCCTGGACAAGATTCGGGGTGCCCTCACAGGTGCTGATGATGGCCTCATGGGTGGGCTTCTGGGGCTCCTCTCTGGATGGCTTGGGGCCAACGCCTCTATCGTGGCGTCCTCCGACCAAGCCAAGGCACCGTGGCAAGGAGCAAGGAGGAGGCCGCGACGTCCAAGGTGGCCGTCGAGGTTGCGCTGGCCAAGCCTGCGTCTACCAAGGGGCGCCTAGGCAAGGTGGAGTCCCACCAGATGGCCCTTCAGGGGGACAAGTCCGCTCTCGAGGAAGAGCTACGCGGGCAATGGGAGGCCCTTGAATCCTGCAAGATTCAACTTGCCGCCTGGGACTCTGAGCTGTCTCGGGCGAAATCCGATGGTGTTGTGGTGCTAGGGCGCCTGGAGGTGTGGGAGAAGGAGGCGTCACTAGAGAGGGCCGGCCCTAAGCCGCAGAAAAGGCCTTGGCCGAGGCCGAGGGCAGGAAGATTGTGGAGCTCGGCGCCCTTCCCTTGATTGAGCTCAGGCTGCATCGAGAGCTCCACTCCCTTTGCCAGGAGGGGTTTGATGTACCCCTGGTAGCTCCTAAGGCTGGCTTCATAGAGCTTGCTTCAAGGTTCGCCGAGGCGCTTGAGGGCGCTGTCCCCAAGGTGGAGGGGGTCTTGGACAGTGAGTGTCGTGACTTCTTTTTTGAGGCCGCGACACGCGTCTTCAGCCATCATCACCTCCGTGAGCCAGGGTTCGACATCGATGCCGTGATCCGCCCGGTTGCCCCCAGGGTCCGCAGCACCACAGCGGAAGTAGTGAAGGCTGCCGTGAAGAAGCTGGTGAAGAGGTCCGCCCGTGTCACCGTTCAACCGCCCCCTGAAACTGCAGAAGTTAGTGGTGAGGAGGACGGTGCCGGCGATGTGGATGAAGAGTTGTCCATGGACGGAGCGAGCAGAGGTGCAGACTCCCCTTGATCCTCCTTTCCTATTTCTTTCTCGCATCATTTGACATGCCTCTTGGAGGCGTTAAACTGGTTGCGTTCGCAAAACTTTAATGCTTGTAATAATTATAGAACTACACGATTTCCCTCTTTGCCTTCTTAACTTCTTGCTTGTTTTGTCACTCTGCGTCAGCAAGGCCCGACCCTGCGCATACCTCAATTGCTGCCAGGGCCGACCGTATCACCAAGGACGAGCCCGTGGAGCGAGGGGCTATGGAACCACTGAGGCTCCTGAGTCGCGATGCTCAAGAGCCCCCCTTGACGTATGAGCAACCCTCATGAAGGGAATATGGTGAAGATAGGTTTAACTTGGAAGTCTGAATAGCTTATGCACTACGTCGGCAGGGCCTGACCCCATGCATACCTCAACCACCGTTGGGGCCGACTGGATCACCAAGGACGACCCCATGGAGCGAGGGGCTACAGAGCTAGTGAGGCTCCTGACTCGTGATGCTCAGGAGTCCCCCTTGACGTGCGAGCGACCTTAGCATCCTTCTTAATGTTTTGAGCTTGAGCGCACTGAGCTCTGCGTTAGTAGGGCCCGGCCCTGCGCATACCTAAAACGCCGCCGGGGCCAACCGGATCACCAAGAATGACCCCGTGGAGTGAGGGGCTATGGAGCTAGTGAGGCTCATGAGTCGTGATGCTCAAGAGTCCCCCTTGACGTACGAGCGGCTCCCATACCTCCCCGAAGAGCATAGGTAGTAGCCCCCGTGCGGCCCCTCACGCGTATGTCCCAGGGAGCACAATGAGGTGGACCCACAAGGAGCATTCCTGAGGTTGGATGCGACCGCTGGGGCGCCCTCAATTGTTTATCCCCAGCACTAGGCGTAGGGCTTCCATGTTGCGTGGGCATAGCCAATGGTGGGAAATGTTGACTTATCTGCCAGCACGGGGCTATGGCTTCCACATTGCGTGGGCATAGCCATTGGTGGGCAACATTGACTTCTCCGCCAACACATAGTTGTGGCTGCCACATTGCGTGGGAAGAAACCCCTCCGCGTCCTCGGCGGGCTACAACCGTGTACATCCCATTGAGTTCGTATGCGTGGCTGGCACGGTAGAACTGGGAGGTTTATCTGGGAGCTCACGAGGGCACTTTGGCCTCATGATGTCCCTACCTCGAGGCGGGTTGCGCTTGAATCTTCTTGTTGATAGCTTCATCTGGGGTCTTGGGGTCTTCACAGCAGCCTACACCAAGCGTCCTCCCTAAGGCCATGGGAGGGTCAGGCACTAGTGCCCCAGGAGGTGAAGTGTACGTGACTAGCCCGTCCAAATAGAGCTCAACCACTGGATTTCTCGCATTGTAGGGGCGCACCCGAGCACAATCTCCATGCTAGCCCTCTCGTGAGGCGGCCAAAGGGGATCCCGCTCGGGAGTGACGACATTCACGCCAGCAAAATGCCGTGCCAACAAGGGAAAATGTTGGGGAGCAGGTTGCATGCACGAAAAACTACTGAAATACGAGTAAACATGGCAGTTGGAGGGGCACTCCCCGGTTGCAGGTGGACGACGTGGCCCGGCGCGCGCCTCTTAAACTGAACAAATCAAAAAGTTACCTGCACAGACCAACAAAAAGTCACCTAGCAGCCATGCCTCTGAAGAGCCGATGTTGCCGTTGTAGTCCAATCTTGTGCCCCCCACGAGCGCGGCCTTCAACGGGACCGTGATCTCCCTAGGCCCGGGACTAGCGCTTGGCCCGGGCATCTCCTCTAGCTCCTCATCATGCCTCGAACGACAGGGTGCAAGCATGGCCCGAGCGAGATGCTGGAATGTGACTCCGGCGTTCGCCAAGCCGAAGGGCACGTGAATGTAGTTGTTCGGGTAGGCCCACCCGTGATTGGTGCGGGCCGGCTAGAAGCGGCTCCTGCATGACGCATTGTTGATGGCGAGCGCATTGACGCAGATGCAAGGACGGTCTACCGGGCCATTGGGGACCACGATTGGCAGTGCAGGGCGTCCCCATCCTTGCCCAGTCTAAGCCTCCCGAAGTTCCTTGATCGCCTCGATGACCGACTCTTGTGAGCTTGGTGCCTCGCGCTCTGCCTCAAGTTCTGGCAGTCATGCGTTAGGACGCGTCTCGAGGTTGTGCCCGGGCACCTCCCTTGTTTGACCAGCCAGACCGAGTGCCTCGCTAATGGAAGCCCACAAGCCTGAGCTAAGGGAGGCACCGGGCACGCCTTCCTATACGAGAGGAGGGGTGGGCCCATCCCCGAGGGAAGAGCGAGAGGCTCCTTCCTTTGAAGTGCCAACCCCCTGGCGCTCCGCAAGGGTGAGTTTCTTCTTTGCCCTGCGCTCGTCTCCGCATGGCAGGAAGTCTTCTTTGTTATCCGAGCGTTCGGCCACTACCGCATGGTAAGCACGGTCAAGCGAGCAGACGACATCCTTCTCGTCGAGGGTCTTGATGGAGAGGACATTGAGCCCAACCCCGCTGTCGACGAGGGTCTTGGTGACGAGGACATTGCTAATGGTTGGAGTGCACAACATGCGTTGCTTGCCGGCCATGGTGGAGCACCTGAGTTGATCCCTCAAGTCGAAGTTGATGGCAATTTGGGACCACTTGAGGGGCGCATAGACTCGGGCTGTGGGAGCGCCACGTTTACCTCCTGCGCGAACTGGTTGAAGATGCAGTTGGAGGCCGGGGCCTAAGTGCCGCCCAGGATGTAGGCCACGGTCCTGATCTCCTGGAAGCCCCCAGCCCCGTCATCCTGCATGTCCTCTTCCTTTCTTTTGGGTGGAGGCGGTAGTGGTGGCAGCCCGGCCTCACGAGGACAAACCTCAGAGGTTGACCGCGTCGTGACCCCTTCGGAGGGTCATTGCACCAGCGGTCCTCCCATGGTTGGTCACGCTATCGGTCCCCCGAGGCGGGTCGCATCAGTAGTCTTCCTGAGGTGGGTCACGCCACCCCTAGCGCTGGTCCCTGTTGTCCCAGCTGTCTCTGTCTTGGCCTCCACCGTGCCCAAAGCCGCGATCAGCGTGTCCAAGGTGTCAGCTGAAAGGTCCTGTGCAAACTAGCCTGAGCTCCTGGTAGTCGGCTGTGTCGTGGAAGACGCAGGTCGGTCTCCCCCTCGTGGGGTGCTACTCGCCTCGTCTACGCTTTCGCTTAGGCTCGGCCGCGAGCACCATCGGGGCCTTGCACTTTGCCTCCTTGGCCTTGGACTTCTTCTCTTCAGGCTCAGCCGCCGGAAGCTCTCATAGGAATAAGCGACCTTCTTCAGCATTGGCGCACCTGTTCACCAGGTTGAACATCTCCAGGGCAGAACACAACTCGTCGTTCATGGCAAGCTCTTCGGCGATGCCTTCGGCGAAGGTGGAGATGATGGCCTCATCCGACGCCTTCGGGATCTTGAGGTGCGTGATGGTGAAGCGTTGTATGTACTTGTGCAGGGTCTCTCCGTCTTGTTGCTTTACGCATCACAGGTCGTTCACAGTGAGCGTGTGGTCACGGGTGCCCTAGAAGTTGGCGACGATGCGTTTGCGCAGGCCTTCCCAGGAGGTGATGGATCCCACCGGGAGGTTGAGGAACCAGGAGAGCGTGCCACCCTTGAGGGCCATGGGGAACCAGCACGCCATGACCTTGTTGTCTCTGCCGGCGGCCTGTAGACTCAACGAGTAGAGTTGTAGGAACTCGGCAGGATCCTCGGTGCCGTCGTAGCAAGGCGGTAGACCGGGCTTGACCTTGCAGGGACATGTAGTTGGATGGAGCTCCGATGCGATGGCAAGGCAGCCCATCGGTTCGACGTGTGCCGCTTCACGTGTGGGCAAGGCCTCTTCTTGGTACTATTGAGGATCCGCCTCGAGCGGTGCCGAGTTGCGATGCTGGTTCGGCAGCGCAGGGAGTGCGCGCGCGTCGGCGCGTGGTCGGGGCACCACATGGCAGCTCACTTCGTCCCTTGCCCTTGCTTGTGACCCGCGGGGATGGTCACGCTGGCGGGCCTCACGCGACTTCCCGGGGTCGACGTCGCAGCGCGGAGGAGGTGGTGGTGCGTCATGAGCCCCGTCGCCCGCTAGTGAGGGCTAGGGTCAGAGCAAGTAGGAGAGGGCCGAAGCGTCACCGACGACACTTAAGAGCTCCGCGATGTGCACGAGCCATGCATCATAGCAGTCAGGGGCGGGGCGGTAGTGAGGTAGCTCGTTTGCCATGTCAAGTGCGCCCGAACCGCGCGCCGGCCCGGGCCTGACGTGGGAGGACGAACCGGTCGCCGTGACGATCGACTGAGTGGTGGTGCGGCCATCGCTTTGCGCGGTGACCGGCTGGTAGGAGTCCTATTGTTCGTGGGCGTCCGGGCCTGTTGCGGCGTTGGTTGCAGGCGATGGGGACCGACATGCGCCGGCGCGCCCCATGGGTGCGGTCTAGGCGACACGGGCCGCTCGGCGCTCGGCGCGGGCTTGTCGGGCATCAGCCATCGGAGCGACGAGGTGGGAGAAGAGCTTGGCTTGAGGAAGACTTCGAGACGCCCCCTACCTGGTGCGCCCAATTCGGATTTTGGGCTCCGAAAAACCCTTAAGGTTTGAACACAGGGGCTTGTGCGAAGGCTTCCCCGCAGCTTCACCCAACCTAGCTCACTACTCGATGGACATAACGGCGAACTCGTTCGATGACGAGGAAGAAGATGAACACGACAGTTTACAAAGGTCCGGGTCGCTGCGAAGCGTAATACTAAAGGATCGAAAGTAGTGCTAGAGGGGGTGATTAGATTACTTGAACAAATAAAATCTACTTTTACCCAATTTTAATTCTTGGCATATTTTATCATTCATAGTATGTCAAGTACACCCTACACATGCATGTCTAAGAGTATAGCAGCGTAAACTAAAGATATTGCACATGTACGTAATGAGAGGGTACGAAAAGCAAACACAATTGGTGACACGATGATTTTTCCCATGGTTCCGATAGGTGGCGCTATCGTACATCCATGTTCACGGAGTCGTCAATGCACGGAGGGTAATGGTCGCGAGAGTCCATAGAGGGCTCTACCCACGGAGGGTTCCACGAAGAAGCAACCTTGACTATACCATGACGGCCTATGTCCACGGAGTACTAGCCTTACTCGGGGTAGATCTTCAAGAAGTAGGCGATCTCCTTTCCCTTACAAACTTCTTGGTTCACTCCACAACACAAAGTAGGAGGCTCCCAAGTGACACCTAACCAATCTAGGAGGCACCACCCTCCAAAAGGTAATAGGCTCGGTAATGTTGATGAACTCCTTGTTCTTGTGCTTCAGGATGATAGACTCCTCAAAACACAATCACTCTTTCACAGATATGGCTTGGTAGAAGAGATGGGATTGGTGGAAAGCAACTTGGGGAGGCTAGAAATCAAGATCCATATGGTTGGAGTGGAAGATCTTGACGTCAACACAAGGGTAGGTGGTTCTCTCTCAGAAAACTGATAGGATAGGCATGGAATGGTTCTGAGGGCTTCTCTGTCGAATAGGTGGTGGTGAAGGGGTATATATAGGCATGCCCAAAAATCCAACCGTTACACACAATAAGTCAGACTCGGTGACACCAATGTGTTAATCTTGGTGGTACCGAAGTGACCAAAAGGTGGCAACTTTTGAATCTCGATGAGACTGATATAGGAATCTCGGTTGCACCGATAAGGTGACCAACGGTCAGAATGCTCAATCTCGGTGACGCCAATTCGACAATCTTGAAGGGACCAAAAAAGTGAACTTCCATAATATAAAGTTGGCAGCCCAACCCGGTGGCACCGAATGAAGCATCAGCCGCACTGAAGAGCTAGGGTTTGCCTGAGTCTGTCTAGGGTTTGGAATCGGTGGCACCGAATGTAGAATGTTGGTTGCACCGATTTTGAGTATTTGGCTTTGGATAGACTTTTATTGGGAGAGTTTGTGGGTTTCTTTGGTGACTATCACTTGTGCACGTATGGGCATCTTGCTCACCAACAAAACCTTACCCCCTTTTAATAGTATTGGCTTTCCTATGGACTCAAGGTGATTTGTCACAAATATAAAATGTAGAGTCCTCTTGGTTGAAGCTTCGCCAACCTATTTCCTTGCATCTTGGGGTATTCCACAATCTCTTTGCCAACGCATCATTGAACTTCTCCTGAAAATACTTGATGGAAACATTAGTTCAATGACTTATATATTGTTATGAATTACCAAAACCACCAAGGGAGCAAATGTGCTTTCAATCTCCCCCTTTTTGGTAATTGATGAGAACATATAGATCAAAGCTTCAACATATGACGTAATCAATGAATATAATCGTCGCTTTGAGAAGTATGTGAGAAGCAAGAGCTCCCCCTAAATTTGTGCATTATTTTGAATTTGCGTTTGAATGCAAATGCACAGTCGATTAGGTACATGGGGCACTTCTTCCATGCCACATACATCTTGGTGGTTTGCGAGAATAATTAGAATTAACAACATAACACAACACAATTAAGCAATGTGAGTGATCATCACATAATCGTCAAATGATAGAAAATTGTAGCAACACTCATAACAGCGTATGATCACAAACAAACACAAAAGTATCCCACGTCAAACCAAAAGAATGTTTGGAAACATTTGGTCCTTTTGAAAAAGAGCAATAAAAACAAGACGCTCTCTCACTCGAAGCCTAAGATCTATATACACTTCTACCCCTTTGGCAACAAGTTACCAAAAAGTTCAAAGGCATATATCTAATCGTTCTGCGGCTGAACTCCTCCGGTCGTTGATGTCTGAGTCGAGAGAACTGCGTCGGCAAAGACTTCCGCTGAAGTCCTAGATGGAGCTGGAGTAGATACTGGAGGCACTGGAGTTGATGGAGCTAAATATACTATGGCTGGAGCAGAAGATGAAGGCCTCATCTCTGGAGCTGGTACTGTAAGAGTCCTGGCCTTAGTCATAAACTGGGCAATCGTCCTGACAGGTGCACTACCTTCCTCATCATCATCAGAAGAATCAGACTCTAAGGAGTGGCGACAGACTGGGGCTTCATTAACCTTCTTCTTGAGCTCATTGACTGACTTAGTCAGCCCATCAACCTTGTCATTCAGAGTTTTCACTCTATCATCAATAATGTTCACAAGGCTCTCCTGAGTATCCATGATTGTCTTGATATCCTTCTTTATCTCCATGATAGTGGTGATCAAAAGATCCATCTGCTCGTTCCTGGACCTGGGAACCTGAGCACTAGTGGCTCAAGCTGCTTTTGCTTCTGCCTCTGCATGTGCCAGAGCTGCAGCGGATGTGGGATCATCTGGGTCCATCACCACAACGTTATCCTCAAAGTCCGGCTAAAGATGCAAATGGGACTGTCCAGAGAAAATATGTGCTTCTCAAGCTGAGATTTGATAAGCATCTGGGTATAGGGTGCGTAGCAGCATGAGCGCTTCTGATCAGCAGCAACCCTCTTTACAGTCTCTACAATCAAGTCCATCACTCGAATCTTAGTGTGATGATCAAGATGGATGAGCATGTTGATGGAGTATCCACGAATCATCTTCTCATCTGTAGACTTGGGCATCAAAGTTTTCCTCAGGAGGCTGTTCATGGTACGGAGGCCTAGCTGGAGATAGTAGATGGAGCCAAGCTTGTGAGATTGCACTTTGTCTACAGGGATAGGATTATACATGTCCTTCATGGCATTGTGGGTCTCCTTAGATTCTGTGTAGACATCCAAATCTCCATCCTGAACCTTTGGGACTCCTAAGATGGTATCCCACTCATCAACAGTAGATTCATATCTTGCTCCTTCAATCATCCATACAATCCTACCATCTCCATAGACATGTGTAGTGGAGTAGAATTGCATGATCATCTCATCATTCGAGGAAGTAAACTCTCTACCAAGAAACTCATCAAGTCCAATGCAGTGAAATTTGTCTTGGACACATGGAAAGTAGTCCTCATTCTCCTTGATGTACTTCCAACCAACATATCTCATGTCACTGACTGCTGGGCTCTTGTCTGGCAAAACTATCTCATTGAAGTCTTGTTGCTCTTTGGTGAAAAATCTGTAATCAACAGTAGTCTTTCTCCTCTGGGCATATGGATCAACAACTCTCCATGCCCTCAAGCCTAAATCCTTCCTCTTCTTCATATCCTCAGCAACTAGGTGGCCGGCATCATGAATTGGAAGGTGAAGTCTGAGCTTCACCAGAACAGACGTAGCATCATCATCATCTGCTTCTCTGAAAGTGGATTTCTTGTTCTTCTTAGAAGCAGGTATATCTCTGGTAGTCCTTTTGGACTTATGTGCAGCAGCTTTATTTGAAGTTGCCTTGGTTCTCTTGGAGGGGCCTGGCTTGGGCATAGCATCAACCAAAAGTTTCTTGGCTTTCTTCTTTGGAGGGGCCTGAGCAGCAGGTTCCTCCTCTTCCTCCTCAGTAGTAGCACTAGCAGTAGCAGCCTCCTCTTGATCATCAAACATGGAGGTAGTCCTTCCCTGCACACGGATGATTCTCTTCCCGGCTGTCTTCTTATCTCCTGCCTTCTTAGGCAATGCTTTCCTGGGGACCTCAACTGACACTGTTGCCATAGCTCTCTCATGTGCGTTGAAGGTTTCTGCAGGTGCATAAATTTTGCTGACCACCTTCCTAGATGAGGTGGCCTCATTGGCATCCTTCCTAGCAGCCTTCTCTTGCTTCTTGGCAAGAATCTCTTCTGGGACAAAAGATGAATCCTCTTCATCTGAGATGAGTCTCTACCTGGTCCTTGTTGCATCCTTAGGCAACCCATGAGAACTGGGTGTGTCTGGATCTATAGATGAACTAGACTCAGGACTAGTGCCTGAACTTATCTCAACATTCTGCTATGGCAAGTTCTAACTGTCTTGCCCTGTGAAGGGAGTATAGAAGAGTGGAATAGGATAAGTCATCACAAAATGCAGCTAGTTTTTGGAAGTTTGAATAGAAAAATTATAGATGTAGTTCACTACAAAATTGGATTTTGGTGTCACCGAGTCAAACATTTCGGTCCTGCTGAGACTCACAAAAATCTTAACTAAAACTTGGCCACAATTTTGGTCAGACCGAAAAGGACAAAAAGGCAATCGGTGGAACCAATTTTTTCTTACACGGTATCATTGAGATGCAACTTCACGGGCAACTAAACATAGAATTTTTCGATTCGCTAGACTATGGAGCTTATCTTGTGGGTTGAACGATCTCAAACTATGGCTAGATAATGGACAAACCCTAATGCACAAGAATCGGAGGTTGGAGCGTAGGAGGGGGCCGAATCCATACCATAGCTCAGTGACGGATCTTCTACGACGGCGACGTTGGTGAAGAAAACGTCAACGACGGCGATTCTTAGTGGCAGAGGAATGCGGGAAGACAAGGGCGACGACGAGGGTGTCCTTATGTGGTAGCTTAGGGCTTGGGGCGCGACGATTTGGCGAATGAAATTCAAAGCGTCGGGGTCCACCTATTATATACCCTTCACTGTTGGTGACGCCGATTCTAAATTTTCGGTGTCATCGAGTTTCTCAACTATCAGCTGACAGGGAAACTTAGTGTAACCGAGAATATGGAATCGGTAGTACCGAGGCAAGAAATCCCAATCAACCCTAGGCATTTGGTGAGCCCGAGAATTATGGGTTGCTTCCACTGAGATGCACTTGGGAGGTTTTAATGGTAAGTCCTTGACGATACTGAACTCCGAGTGCTCCTCACACAGAGTGATCAAGAAGTACTTGTTCAAATTTGTGATGCAGCACGAATAGAGTATGAGGTGAGGAAGCATAGAGAGCTAAAGAAGTGGTCCTAGGCATTCTTGTATATCGAATTGGCAAATAAATATGAAAAGCCAAATAGCAACAATTGGATATCCTCGAATGAGTAAATAAATGCAAGCCAACATGCTCACACAATAAGATGTCGAATGAAATCATGGCAAACATGCACAAACACAATAGCATCTAACAAGCACTATGGCGATGACGGAGTCATCTATATATGAGTATATTGACTTAAGAGCCAAGTAAGAATACTTGATCACAGGTCATACTCATCGTTTAAGCACAAGCAGGGTTACCACTTTCACATAAAGCATTTAATGTTGTCACATTCTTATGAGATGCTTTAACTCAAGTCTTAGAGTAAATCTCCCCCAGATGTGACATCCCCCGATAAGAGGGATAAACAAACCTTGGTTTTTTTTGAAGAAGACTTCATGTTGGTGTGGTAGTGGTGGACGCTCAAAGTTGATGAAGATCACCAAGAGTTGGGAGCATCCTTCTTGTTTCATTACTCTTCTCACCTACATGGGTTAGTCCCAACACACAAGAGACAAATACAAGGATATCTATGGACATGGAGTGCAAAGGATATGTGATGATATCCATTGATTTGTTGATTACCTTGTCCCTTTCTTACCTTTGAGTGAATGTGTGACTCCTTGAACTATTGCATAAGGTTGATGTTTCTTGCAACTAGTTCTTGCCAATAATAAATATGAGTGAATTTCATTGGCAGAGTCACCCCTCAAGAAATCTCTAGTTCATCTTCTTGGGAACCCACATCAAGTTGATGGGGATCCTTGGTGTTGAAGTAGCACTTGTATAAGTTGAGCTTGTAGTAGCCTTGGGAACCCACTTCACCAAAGCTTGGGATTCGTCTTCATATGAGTCAATGTCCTCTTGAAGCTTGTGGTCTTGTGGTGGAAGGTCATCTTGAGCTTTTGTTCCCTTGGGAAGAGTATTTTCATACTTCTCCTTTTGAGGAACAAACTTGGGATTGGGGTATTGACCTTCTTCCCATTCAACTCCATTAGCATTGAAGTAGCCAACACCACGATTCTTCCGGTATCGTCCATGCTTGTGTACAATCTCCTCAAATTGTTTGCACCTTCAAGACACTTGTAGATACATTTCTCTATAATCCCTTTCAAAAGTTCATTTTCTTTCTCAAGTGTAACTTGGATAAGAGAAGAGTTAGTGGGATCAAGAGAACTACTAGAAGCAATATCATTGGATTTATCATTTTTATTGCTACTAGTTGAAGAACCATTCTTTCTTTTGTTACTAGCTTGCTTAGACTTAACTTGAGGCATGAATGTAGATAAGAGAATTTGTTTGGCTAGATAGGAGGAAATCTTCTTTCGAAGATCATCATTGATAGCTTTAAGGAACTCATGCTCTTGCTCTAAATTGAGCTTCTCGAAGCGTAGCTTCTCATGTGTCCTTACAAGCTCTCTATGATCTTCTAGAGTTGACTCGTGAGCTAAGTTAAGCATTTTTCGTTCTTGAGTTAGTCATTCTATTTCCAACTTATCGTCATCACATGACTTATCTACACTAGAGTGAGTACTAACAAGTTCATTTTGATTAACGTTACTAGTTTTGTCAAATAGCTAGTCATCTTCAATTAAAAAGTCTTCTTCGTCGCTATGGAAATCAAGATACTCGGGGTGTGATACCTTGGGGTCTTTAGCCATGAAGCAACTTCCACTCCCTTCGTTTGGTGAATCAAATAGATCATAGGAATTGGTAGTCACTGGTGCAATTCTGGCAACACCTTCATCTTGACAATAGTCGGAGTTGGAGTGATAGCTTCTCTCAGAGTGGTTGTTGGAGTCGAAGCCGGAAACCCATTCACCAACATGATCTTGATGTTTCCTTCTTGAGTAGCTCTTGGTGTACTTGTCCTTCTTCTCCAAGTCCCTACTTGTCCTTGAGGGTCTTTGTTCACAACTATCATCTCTACTCCTCTCTTTTTGAGGTGACTCGTCTCTTGAGCTTCGTCTTCTTGGTGACTCTTCTCTTCATTTATAGGGACCGTGCACTCATTGCATTAGTGTCTGGGCTTTCCACAATTGTAGCAGTTTCGGTCATGACTTGATGAACGCTTCTCTTCATATCTTGAGTTGGACCTTCGATCTTTGCTTCTATTCTTGTAGAACTTGTTGAATTTCTTGACCATGAGGCTTATCTCTTCATTTGTGACAAGGTTGTCTCTTGAGGTAGTGGGAGCATCACTTGTGGCTCTGTAAGCACTGCTAGACTTGTGGTCAAGCTCTTCCTTGTCTTTGAGTGTCATCTCATGAGCAACAATTTTACCAATCACTTCCGTTGGCTTGAGATCTTTGTAGTTGGGCATCATTTGGATCAATGTGCAAACGGTGTCATATCGATCATCCAAAGCTCGAAATATCTTCTTGATGATGAATTTGTCAGTCTTTTCTTTGCTTCCTAAGCCAGCAATCTCATTGGTGATGAGAGCTAGCCTAGAGTACATCTCAGCGACTCCTTCAACATCCTTCATCTTGAACTTGTCAAGTTGACTTTGAAGAACAACCAACCTGGATTCTCTCACAGATTTTGTACCTTCATGCATATCAATCAAAGTAGCCCAAATATCGTTTGCATTCTCAAGATGGCTGATCTTGTTGAATTCTTCGGGGCATAGGCAGTTGAATAGAATGTCACATGCTTGAGCATTGAGTTGCAACATCTTCAACTCATCCGCCGTCGCTTCACGATCGGGTTCCTTTCCTTCCGCAAAGAATTCACCTTGCATGCCAACACGAACAACAACCCAAACGGAGGGGTTATGACCAAGCAAATGCATTTTCATTTTGTGCTTCCAACTAGCAAAATTTGTGCCACCAAAGTACGGACCTCTACGGTGATAATTTCCCTCACTAGACGCCATACTTGTCCTAGGTTGTGAGACCAATGCAATGGAGACCAAAGCTCTGATACCACTTGTAGGATTGAAAGTAGTGCTAGAGGGGGGTGATTAGACTACTTGACCAAATAAAATCTACTTTTTCCAAATTTTAATTCTTGGCAGATTTTAGCATTCATAGTATGTCAAGTACACCCTACACATGCATCTCCAAGAGTATAGCAGTGCAAACTAAAGACATTGCACATGTATGTAAAAAGAGGGTAGGAAAAGCAAACAGAATTGGTGACACGATGATTTTTCCCATGGTTCTGATAGGTGGCGCTATCGTACATCCATGTTCATGGAGTCTTCAACCCACTGAGCGTAACGGTCGCGAGAGTCCATGGAGGGCTCTAGCCACGAAGGGTTCCAGGAAGAAGCAACCTTGACTATACCATGACGACCTACGTCCATGGAGGACTAGCCTTACTCGGGGTAGATCTTCACGAAGTAGGCTATCTCCTTGCCCTTACAAAATTCTTGGTTCACTCCACAACACAAAGTAGGAGGCTCCCAAGCGACACCTAACCAGTCTAGGAGGCACCACCCTCCAAAAGGTAATAGGCTCGGTAATGTCGATGAACTCCTTGCTTTTGTGCTTCAAGATGATAGACTCCTGAACACACAATCACCCTCTCACAGATATGGCTTAGTAGAAGACACGGGATTGGTGGAAAGCAACTTGGGGTGGCTAGAAATCAAGATCCATATGGTTGGAGTGGAAGATTTTGACCTCAACACAAGGGTAGGTGGTTCTCTCTCAGAAAACTAATAGGATAGGTATGGAATGGTTCTGAGTGCTTCTCTGTCGAGTAGGTGGTGGGGAAGGGGTATATACAGGCATCACCAAAAACCCAACCGTTACACACAATACGTTAGACTCGATGACACCGATGTGTTAATCTCAGTGGTACCGTAGTGACCAAAAGGTGGAAACTTTCGAATCTTGGTGAGACTGATATAGGAATCACGGTTGCACCGATAAGGTGACCAACGGTCAGAATACTCAGTCTTGGTGACACCGATTCAACAATCTCGGAGGGACCGAAACTGTGAACTTGCATAACAAAAAGTTGGCAGCCCAACTCGGTGGCACCAAAATGCAGTATCGGCTGCATCAAAGAGCTAGGGTTTGGCTGAGTCTGTCTAGGGTTTGGAATTGGTGGCACCGAATGTACAATGTTGGTTTCACCGATTTTGAGTATTTGGCTTTGGACAGACTTTGGTGACTATCACTTGTGCACGTATGAGCATTTTGTTCACCAACAAAACCTTACCCCCTTTTAATAGTATTGGCTTTCCTATGGACTTAAGATGATTTCTCACAAATATAAAATGTAGAGTCCTCTTGCTTGAACCTTTGCCAACCCATTTCCTTGCATCTTGGGGTATTCCACAATCTCTTTGCCAACCCATCAATGAACTTTCCTTCAAACATACTTGATGGAAACATTAGTTCAATGACTTATATGTTGTTATGAATTACCAAAACCACCAAGGGAGCAAATGTGCTTTCAAATACCATACTCTTGCTTTGGTGGATTGCCTCTCGTGTAGGTTTTGGTGGATGAACTAGTACAATGGGCCTGAGCCTCGTGAGGGCGCTCAAGGTCTATTCTTGGCTCTCTGTCTGGCAGAGGTGAGTGGAGTGGCTAAGTGTTCGATTGGATCTCCGATCCCGTCTATGGTGTGACCTATGTTCTATATATAGTGGCGGCCCCGGTCCTCGTCCCTTATCTCAATGGTGGGAAGGAATCCCACAATGGCTAATTTTGAAGGGGGACCGGAGTACATTCGTGTCGTATCCAAAGGCGGTCTTCGCCTGCAAAGTAGCAGTTGGTGATGCAGTGGTGGGCTCTGGGATGACATCCGCCATGGTTGGCTGGCAATCATAGTCTTGTTACACCGGAATGGAAACCTTTGGGTGGCGCTTTGGGACCCTGCCTATGTCCTTGCTCCCTTTGCACCAAAGAGGAAACGGTTCCACCTAGTGTGCTGGCGTTTGCCTATCCTCTCCTGCGTCATCCTTGACTCCTGAGGCTGGGCCTTGCATAGGGATCTCCGCCCCTCAGGAGGGGCCTGAGGAGGTACTTCCGCGAGGGTCTTGATGTTGCTCCTCCTCGCGAGCCCAGGGTCCTCGCGAGGGCCTTGTCTTGAGCGATGTCGCGCCGGGCCATGCCTGGCTAATGAACTAGGCCATGCCCTGGCCCGCTGGCAGGTAGGACTGGGTACCCATGTTCCCAAAACGCCAACAAACATGCTTGCCGCCTGTCGCGACCAAATGACGCCGAACGCCCGGGCTCTTGATGGTGCGCCTAGAGCAGTCCGTTGCGGTAAGGAGCTGTAACTTTTCTTCTTTCCTTAGTCTTTTTTCCAGTGGGGGCACGCAAGCGCACCCACTGGGTGTAGCCCCCGAGACTCAAGACGGCTGGGGCACAGGCAGGTTGAGTCTAAATGACGATTTCCTTCTTCGTTGTTTGGAGGAAGCGCACGATCGCCGGGTGGCCGCATACAACACCCTGGTGGGATTGTATCGAGAAGCCGAGGGCCGATAGGCCACCCTATCCACGGACCTACAAGGTAAGATCCTTGTGACTTTCCCGTGGGGGTGTATCCCCCGGGATTCGGGCCGACTGCCATGGAGGCGGGCTGAATCCCTTTCCTTTCTTGCTTTCTGACAGAGGATTCTTCGTCCCGGGCAAATACCCATGCCGATACGGTCAGTCTCCATCGCCAGGTGGTGCAGCTCGGCGAACAGCTGAGCCTTCTGACCATGGAGTGCGAACAGCTCCGCCAAGAGGCGGGTTGGATGCAGGCGGAGAAGGAGGAGCGCGAGGCGGCCCACCGCCAAGAGATGGAGGAGCATGAGGCGGCTCTTCAACATGTAGAGGAGGGGCGGGAGAGGTTTCTTTGTGAGGAGTTGGAGGCCAAGGACGCCTTGCTAGAGAAGGCGGCCGACGAGGCGCAGACGACCCAGGATGAGCATGAGCACCGGCTGCAGGACTGGTCGGCCAGGGAGGTAGTGCTACAGGACCAAGGCATGAGGTAGATGGTCTCCTGGCCGGTTAGTATTTGTCGTCTCATTTTTCTCGCGCATTGCTTCTGGGTTCTTGGTTTTTCTTTGTTGCACATCCTGCGTCTCCTTCCAACTTAGGGCTTTTCCCGGTACACAGGAGGCCGCGAAGGAAGCCGTGGAGGCCCACCATGAGAACCAGCGGGCGTAGGGGGTTTTCGTTGGGCAGCTTGGCCCCTTGACCTTGGATGAGGTGGGGATTGCCACTAGGGTGCGGCTGACCGAGGTGGTTCAGGCCCTGAAGCGGCTACAGGCAGTCGGCGAGGTGCTGGTTCGCACCCTCTGACCGGGTGCGGTGGACCCAACCTCCATGAGCTGACTATTGAGGTGGTTGGAGTTCGAGACCGCACAGGTGAACGCCTGGAGGGCTTCCGCCACGCGCGCCAATGCAGGCATGGCACTTCGCATTGCGAGGTCATGGTACCACGAGCTAGACCTGGGGCTGCTCACGTCCCAACGTGCCGGTATCGACATGGATTTGGAGGCGGTTGTCGACGCGCTAGCCGTGAGGGCAAGCGACCTTGCATGCTTCGTAGCATGGGACAAGTACGTCCCAGAGCACAGGGCAGACGGAGAGGTGATTCCGGAGGACATGTGCACGTTCTCCATGGACGACCCGGAGGGTAGCACCGCCGAAACGGGCGACGAAGATACCGGCTTCAGCACCGATGACTATGCCGACTCCGAGCCGGCTCGATACTTGGAGACGGGAGTCGACACGAACCGCACTGCGGCCAAGGATGGGGCCTCTTTGTCGTCCCCCATAGGGGATGCCGAAAGAGAAGACGATGCTGCCACTATCCATGGCTCTTTTTATCTTTCTGCATTTTGTTAGTCTTCAATTCCACTCACTGGGGGTATATATGTAATGAACTTGTGGCCGTGGGCCGTTTAAGTTTTATCAAGCTGCTTGTTGCCAAAATATTGTTTATGTGTGCTGGCTCGGCCTTATCCTTTTTACCCTTTTGGTTCCGTCTACCCAAAGCCTTGGCACCTTTGGTATCGACCCCGCCAGCCGGATAGCCCGGAGCCGGCCTGTAGCTGGGACGGGGCTTCCGCCTCGGGGGAGTCGGTCATGAGTTTGGAAACTGCGAGAGTGTTTTGGGTAAGGTGAGTGACAGAGGCTACAAACAAAGTGTTTCAGCTAGCCCTAGCCGGCGATCCCCTTGTGATCGATTTTTCGTGTGTGCTAAGTTTTTGTCGTCCCGAGGACCCATCAGCCGAACAGCCGGGAGCCGGTCTATGGCTAGGAGGGATGGGAGGCTCATTTTAGTTCACATTACTTGATAGTCTTCGGGGAAAGACGCCTGGACTAGCCGACGAGCCCCCGAGATAGGAAGCCAGGTCTAGAAGCTGGCGAGTGAGGCGAACAAAGTTTTTGGAAAGAAGCGAAAGGGGTGTGTCCCAAAAGCTGGCTTGGGGCACTCATTGCATCCATAAGCCCAAAAGGGGAGGGTACATACATACACTAGTCCTTAGCAGTAAAATGGACGGAGGAGCGTCGCGTTCCATGGGCGCTCCGTCTCCTCGCCAGAGGCGTCTCTCTTGCGCCTACGGCTTCTAGGTGTCTATTAGATAGTACGCGTTGTTCTGCAGCGCCTTGCTGACGATGAATGGGCCCTCCCATGGGGAGGACAACTTGTGCTGGCCGACTGTTCGCTGGATCCGCCTAAGCACCAGTTCCCCCGCCCGAAAGGAGAGGGGTCGGATCTGCTTGCTCTGGTAGTGCCAGAGATTTGGTTGGTAGATAGTCATTCGGCTCAACACCAGCTCGCGGGCCTCCTCGAGGAGGTCGACACCGTCTTCTCTTGCCTCCTTTGTGTCTGTCTCCGTGTACAGGGAGACGCGAGGCGAGTCTAACTCGATGTCTGTGGGGATGATCGCCTCGGATCCGTACACAAGGAAGAAGGGCGTGAAGCCGGTTGATCGGTTGGGCGTGGTTCTAAGGCTCCACAAGACAACTGGCAGCTATTCAATCTAGCAGCCGACTGACTGGACTTGGGATGCCACGAGACGGGGCTTGATGCTGGCCAGGATGAGGCCGTTTTCCCTCTTGGCTTGGCCGTTCGACTGCGGGTGGGCGGCGGAGGCGAGTTCGACCCGGATGCCTTGGTTGGCACAGAAACGTGCTAGCGCGCCCTTGGCAAAGTTGGTGTCGTTGTCGGAGATGATGATGTGCGGCACGCCATAGCGGACTATGATGTCTTTGATGAACCGGATGGTCGTGGGACCGTCCAGCTTCTTAATTGGCCTGGCCTTGATCCATTTGGTCAACTTGTCGATGGCTACCAACAGATGCATCATGCTGCCTCGAGCAGTGTTGAATGGACCCACCATGTGGAGCCCCCAGACGACAAAGGGCCACGACATTGGGATGGTTTTGAGCGCCGCAGCTCGCAGGTGGCTTCACGCATTGAAGCATTGGCACCCTTCACAACTGTCAACGAGCTGCGTTGCCTCCTCAAGGGAAGTCGGCCAGTAAAACCCGTGGCGGAATGCCTTGGCCACCAAGGTCCTCGAGGTGACATGGTTCCCACACTCGCCCTGGTGGATATCTTGAAGGATCTCTAGACCTCTTTCGGGCTCGACGCATCACTGATACACGCCGGTGGTGTTGCGGTGAACTAGCTTGTGGTTCAGGATGCTGTAGGAGAGGGCGCGACGTTGGATCCGCCGGGCTTCGTCCTTGTCGGAAGGGAGTTCGCCACGCAATAGGAAGGACAGAATGGGCTGGGTCCATGAAGGTGTTGAGACGGGAGCCAGCTCGGCCTTGAGTGGGGCGTTGGAGCCGGCTGGGGCCCCGTGCTCGGTTGACCAGTCCCCGGGGCCGGCTCGCCAGCCCCGGGGCTGGCTGATCAGTCCCCAGGCCCAGCTCGCCAGCCCCCGGGATTGAGGCAGCGGGAGGGGCACCGATTGCCATCATGACAGGCGCGGACTCGGAGCCGGCGACCGCGAGGGCATGGGGAGTCAGAGCCGGCACGGCCGTCACGACCGCCAGAGCTGGTGGTGTCGGCTGGGAAGACGGAGTTGATTGTGCCGGCAGAGCGGCCAGGGCTGATGGTTCCGGCTGGGCAGCTAGACTTGACGAAGGGCCGGCGACGTTGGCCGACATGAAGATAGATTCTGATTCGGGAGAGGGCTTGATCGAAGGCTTGAGTAGCCGTTCGAATAAGATGCCGGCTGGGATGGCCTACTGGGTGGAGCCGATCTTTGCCAGCGTATCAGCCGCCTCGTTGTCCGCTCGAGGGACATGGTGGAATTCACAGCCCTCGAAGGAGCCGGTGAGCTGTTGGACGAGGAAGCGGTAGCTGGCCATGTTGGGACCCCTAGTGTCCCACTCGTGAGAGACCTATTGCACCACGAGGTCAGAGTCAACGAAGCATAGGATGCATCGGATGCTGATCTCCCTTGCGAGCCGGAGGCCGTGGATGAGGGCCTCGTACTTGGCCACATTGTTGGAGGCGGCGAAGTGGATCTGAAGCACATACTTGAGTTGGTCTCCCTTTGGAGATGATAAGACGATGCCGGCTCCCAGGCCAGCTCGCATCTTTGAGTCGTCGAAGTGCATGCGCTATTGCGTGGAGTCGGGTGGAGGCAACACAAACTGGGTCTCAGACCAATCGACGAGGAAGTCAGCCATCGCCTGTGACTTGATGGCGGTGCGTCTCGTATCGTATCTCATAGTCGGCGAGGGTGATCGCCCACTTGGCTATCCGGCCAATCGCGTCCCGGGAGCTCATGATTTTGCCCAACAACACCGTTCTCACCACGGTGATGACATGCTCCTAGAAGTACTGCTTGATCTTCTGAGCGGTGAAGTATATGCCGTAGCACATCTTCTGGTAGTGGGGGTAGTTCTTCTTGGAGGCGGAGAGGACCTCACTGAGGAACTAGATGGGGCGCTGTATCAGCAATGCCTTGCCTTCTTCCGTCCACTCCACCACCAGGACGACGCTGATGACGCGCGTGGTCGCCGCGATACAGGCAAGCAAAGGCTCCTTCTCAGGTGGCGCGGCCAGGATAGGCGCTTTTATGATTACCTGTTGGAGGCCATAGAATGGCTTATCCGCCTCGTCGGGCCACTCGAACATTCCTCGTGGAGTTGTGGTCCGGCTCGGCCAAAGCCGTCTTCCATAGGAGCCCATAGAGAGGCAAGGCCTTCTCCCCCAGCCGGTTGATGAACGAGGCGAGGCAGCCGGTGAACTTCTAGACATCGCGGAGCAGGGTCGGCTTGGGCATGTGCTCAATCGCCCCGATCTTCTCTGGGTTAGCTTCGATGCCGCGAGCGGACACGAAGAATCCTAGGAGTTGGCCGGCTGGGATGCCGAAGTCGCACTTCTTCGGGTTAAGCTTGATCTTGTATTCGCGCAGGTTGCGAATGCCTCCTGAAGATAGTTGAGGAGGCGGAAGTGCTTCTTGGTCTTGACGATGATGTTGCCAACGTAGACGTGGACGTTCCTACCTATCTGAGGCAGGAGGCACTTCTACATGCAGCGCTAGAAGGTAGTGCCCGCGTTCTTCAGGACGAAGGACATGTCAATGTAGTAGTAGGCCCCAAAAGGGGTGATGAAGGAGGTCTTCAACCAGCTAGCTGGATCCAGCTTCATCTGGTGGTAGCCTGAGTAGGTGTCCAGGAAGGACATCAGGTCTCAGCCAGCCGTGGATTTGATGACTTGATCGGCTCGTGTAGTCGATACACTGTCACACCCTGTCTTTGTATCACCTTGTTATGCTGGGATTTACAAAATTTGCAGCCAATTAAAACTTTTTCGGTGCTTGTGCTTGTTTGGTTGTTGTGTATGGCACTCTTAGATTCTATCCCTCTCCATATTCATCTTCCTTGACCCAAATTTCTTGCCCAATGATCATGCCATGTGAATAGTTCCCAAAACTATTTTTATCAAATATTATTTTTACCAGAAAGGATTTATTCAAATTAGGTTTTCAAAACCCCCTGAGTTGAGGTTTGCACTTCAAGTCCTCAAATTGGGTAGGTCCTTTTTCCCCAAAGGCTTTATTTGAAGCCTACTATATTTATGACTTCCCAAAACCACCAAATATTAATTTTAAATATTATTTTAATATTTTAGTTAAAGACTTTTTCTTAAAACTAGAAGTGTTTTTTCATAGGTAAAAATTATTTAAATGCTTTCAAAATATTTGAGAAAATTTAGGGAAACTCAGTGGACATATGTTTTCCATATATATGAGTTTCAACACATGGTCATGTTCGAAATCATGGGCAAAACCCCTCAAAACCCTCTTTGTCAAAATCAGGCTTTCGAAATATTTATATAAGAAATATTCTCAATAAATTCCAAGAAAATTTCAGCAAGTCAACATTATCATAGGTGATAATCTTGAAAATTTTCATCTCAATCCAAGTTCATTCGATTCATCAAACTATTCCAAAACCCTCCCTGTCCATATTCAAATTTGAGCAACTTTACATTGTGAAGTTTCTTCCCTTGACCCCAAACTTTGTGGACATGTTCTAATCACCAAACAATGATGCTAGACTAAGTGGTGCATCAAGGGGATTAGCTTAGCATGACTAGATCTACAGAAACCAGATTCTATTCATTTCTAGGGTTTCAAAGTTACATTGTGAATTTTCTTCAATCAAGCTCAAACTTGGTGATCATGCCTAATTCTAATTACCATTTGATCCTGTCAATTCTTATGGCAAGCAAAGCCCATTTGCTTTGCCTAATCTCCATCAAACACCTTCTGGCCATTTCTAAAAACTACTGTTTCCACCACTTCTACTCTTCCCCTTGCTCTCAAATTTTGAATAGAACCTCTCAGGGTTACCTGCTACTTCCAGTAAAACTTGTGTGGCCTCAGCTCAATAATGGGTGGGGTAAAACCCCCCATTTTACCCTCTGATTCACCATGCCAGGGGCTTCACCCCTCCCATTTCTTTTCTTACACCCTCACCCTAGCTCCAGAGCATCCAAGGGGCATCTGAGAAACCCCATGAGCTACAGGACAAGGTGGGGCACCCCAAAGCACGCGGGCAATGGCAATGCCCGCCATATGCATGCTTCGTAGTGTGCTATAGTGTGCTCCCGCACTGTAGCCGCATCCATCTCGAGCCACCTGGCATCCTAGGGATGAGGGGAGCTGTCCCCTGAGATGCCCTCGACGTCCGCAAGCCTTCACCTTGTCGGCCCCCTCCTCCTCTCTATCTCTGCCAGCCTCCCGCATGCATGCCCGACGCCGCCCAACTCGGCCAGCTATGGGGCTCGCACGCGCGCGCTCCCCAGCCTCTCTCTCCTCTCCCTGGTCATGGACGAGCCCTAGGAAGACCCCAGACACGCCCCCTTCCCCTCCCATGGCCCCTGGCCTCAGCCAAGAGCTCGTGGGTGCACCCGAGCTCGGTGGACCAAGGGCCGCCTACTTAAGGCCCTCCTCGAGCCTCCTCTCCCCTCTAGTCTATGTCTACTCGTCCCAATTGAGCCCATGTGCCCCCCGGTGAGCTCCTGAAGCCTTTGTGCTCGGGATCGACCCAAGCACCGCCTCATCGGGCCAACGGCATTCGCGAGGTAATGGCCTCCTCCGCCCCCGTTTGGCCTCGATTTGGAACCCCCGCTCCTTCCTTATGTGTCTCCCCCTCGTCCCCGTCCTTTTTGCAGCACGGAGCGGCCCCAGTGACCTCCTCCCAAAACCCTCCGCCACAGCTTTCTCGTTGTCGGCGACTCCGTCCACCTTCGGTGCTTCCTCGGCCACCAGGGGATCGGCGACTCGACCCCGAGCCCATACCTACACTCGCCCGTCGCCGTCGTGCCCTGCACCGCCGCCGATCCTGAGGTGGGAGAAGGAGCCGATAGGGGGGCCCACTTGTTGGCCTCTCACCTCCCCCTCCTTCCCTCTCTCTCTCTCTGGCCATTGGTCCCCGCCTGTCAGGTTTGAAACCTGATGCGCGCGGGGGCGCGAGCGCACCTGGACTGGCTCGCCACTGGGTCGGCCCAACAGCCGGCTGGCTCTGGCCCAGGGCACAATGCCCTTCTCCTTTTCTTTTTCTTCCCTGTTTTCAAATAATCTCACAGGGAAAGAAATAAATCCAATGACAAATAGTTTTCCACCTAAAATCTTAGAATAATGTTTCGAATTTAAAAGTGCCATTTGTATAATTTGTTAAAAACTTTTTATGCACTACTTTATTTTAGAATCTGTGTTTGGCATATTTTTGCCTCTGTTTATATAGTTTTAAAAAATTCACAGGAAAACCTTAGAAAAATATTTTTAGTATAGCCTTTAGCATTTATCAGAGCTTGGTAGCATTTTAGTAGTAGATTTTTGTGCTGTGTTTTTGTGTGATTCTTATTTTATCGTTATTTATCACGATGATAGATTTCGCGATTGACGAGGAAGTTGGACCCGAAGACTTTGAAGACCCTAGAGACTTTGTTGAGCCAGGCAAGAAGCCCTTTGACCATGTTAAGAAACCATTTTTATGCATGTCATGTAGCACCTTATTCCTTGTTGTTGATCATGTGATGTGGTGACCACTTTGGTGGGATGCCTCTGTTACCTTTACCGTTGGTACTTGCATCATGCACAACCCTACCATCCTTATGAGGGTTGTGCGTGTGGGAGTATATAGAATGCTTAGTCGATGCTACACAAATGGGACAGGAATATGCATGGTGATGGAAACAATATGATTTCAAGGACTTTTCGAAAACCTCGTCGGGTGCCACTAATGCTCGACGGAGATGTTGATGAGCTAGGTAGCCACTTGTTAAAGAAGTGGTGTACCGGAGCAAGTGAGTGTGTGTGGTTTTCGAAAACGGATTGGTGTAAGCTGCGACCGTTATTCTAACCTTACATGTACGACCACGATACCCCTTATGGGACGGGGCTTTGGTGATTACTATGGTTGGCGCTAGCAGGGAGCCCGCATTACCAGTGGCGAGAGTGAAGTGGTCACTCTTGATACGAGGTCGTTCCGGAAGTGGAAGGCCATGCGCCGTCTTTACAGACACCGGGCACACCATTGCATGCCCTCATGGATGATATGTGTGATGTATATCATGAGGGATGGCACCAGCGAGTTAACCCTTTGTTTAGTATCACCATGGGAAAGGCATTGTTCGGGTGCTTACCTTGGGTTTGTAATATACCGCGAGTCGTGGATGACACGGAAGTTTCCCGAGTCTTGTGGGTAAAGTGTGCAACCTCTGCAGAGTGCAAAACTATTCGAATAGCCGTGTCCACGGTCAAGGATAGTTGGATGGCCGCTCTTGTGCTATGTCCAAATGTTTACTAAACTTGGTGTGTGTGTATGTGTGGATGACACATAAGTGATACTTGGGAGAAGTCAGATGACTTGACGTGAGGACTGAACATGAGATGTTCAACCCCTTGTTTATGTTGATATTTGTAACCCGTTCATATGGATACCTACCAAATGTTGATGCATGCTTACAAAGTTACTTGATCATGTCATTGCGTAAAAAATCAGCTCTACAATATTACCTACTTAGTGCTATACCATGTATTATTATACCTTGTTCCATAACTTGGGTTGCTTGCGAGTACATTGAAAGTACTCATTGGCTTGCCACTGGTTTTTTAATTGGCCAGGCATGGAATAACAGGAGTATGGTGAAGAGTTCGTTGGTGACGAACATGCGAACTAGGACGCTTCCCAGTCAGAATGCTTGTATGTTTAAGGCAGATGGCATGGGTTCACGCTTTCGATCAAGATTTCTGCTACTTTTTCTGTTTAAGTGTTTGGCCCTTGTGGCCCTGTCTATGTAAGACTATACCCTCATGGTCTTTATTTGTGTAAGACGCTAAATGTGGATGTAAGACTATTGTTATTCAGCTTCTGTGTGTTCAGTGAGCATTGATCTCTGGGATCACTGTACTCGTGCATTCGTTGATCACGACTTATGAGTCGGGGTCCCCACCGAGCTGGTATCAGAGCCATCCTGACTGTAGAAAGCCCTTAGTTAGCATGGACATTAGTTAGGATAAAACCGTTTTCAAAACTACACCTAGCACCTGTACTTAGGAATTCCACACTATTGACCTCTTCTATTCCTCACAGAACACTCTGTTGACTCTCCTCCCTTCAAACCTTTGTAGATGGCCGTCGTACCCGAATCCCTCCTAGCATCCGGCTTTCCCTTACTCCTTGGGGATAGCCTGGAGAAGTGCAAATTTCACCAACCACTCGTTTTCCTCTACCATGAGCACTGGGTTGATGCCGTCATGTAGGAGTACCACGTGGATGTGGTCGTGAACAAAAATGACTCCCCGACTAGTTGGTTATTTGAAGGACCACAGATGGAGACCATGGCACTCGCAGTCGAGACAGCCGAAAGGCACTCATCAACCTTCGAGGGATCATCCCAGAGATGGTTGACGAACTAGCTACTCGCTCTCTACCCTTCAGGAAGGATGATATCGGCGAAAGTTGGACGTTGGTTCCATCTAAGTAGGATAGGACACCACTCAGATTCCAGACCTACTTCAGCCTCTCTGCCAATAGTCTGGCTCACCACTTGATTAAGGAGTCCATGAAGCTTTGTGAGGAACTCCACCACACCCGGGAGATACTTCGACAAGCCAAGACAAATCCAGACAGGATCAAGAAGGATGGAGCCCCTGAGAAATGACCAGCTGTCGCTTACATAGGAGAACCACCCCCAGCTAAAGATGCACCCACACGTCGTCGTTGCATGGGTGCGAAGGAGTACAGTGGGATCTTCACCGACCTGCCGACGAAGCATCGACGGGATGGACATCCTCGTTCCCTGACCCCTTCGATAGGGAATGATGCCCGTTTAGATGATGAACAAGAGGAAGACCCAAAGGAGTGTGACTATGAGACCGAGCACTCCACCACCTGAGTCCGAGAACCCGTAGGGTAGGATCAGTCATGTACCCCTCATGCGAAGTCGAGTCCGTGTAATGGTTCATATGAAACCATATGTGCTTGTTTATTGATTTGTTGTGTGTTTTTTGATGCAAGTCGTGCTTTTTTCTTACGCAACATGTAAGCGACTCCATCTTCTATCTTATCTTAATATATGTGCTGGTCCTTCGACCTTTGTTTCAACACACTTGCACTCGACCAACCCCCTTAGGCATGACTTTCTATCATTGCTTTCCCTCTCGTCTATCCAAGTTGTTTGACTTGGCTGCTCCAAACAAGATGGTGACTGCCACCCGCAACATCTCCTTCGCCTACCTTGAAGCCAGCAACTCAAGCTGGTGGGACTCCACAGGCTGTAAGACACCAGGAGCAGCCACAAGGCGACATTCCCCCGCCACCACCTCCACCGGAGAACATGACCATAGCTCAATTTCTACAAGTTCTCCGGGAGGAACGCCAAGCCAACAATGTTGCTTTTCAGCAGATGGCTTAGGTCCTTGTGAACAACCATCAGCAAGGTAGGAACGACAATGGCCGCTCCACTCTATCTGGGTTCATGAGGAATTCGCCCCCAACCTTCACCGAGACTGCTGAACCCTTGGATGCTGACGACTGGATCTACACCATTGAGGACCTCCTTGCACTGGTCAATTCCAATGAGGATTGTAAGAAGGTGCTTTATGCCTCTCACTGCCTCGGAGGTACCGCCCGAGCTTGGTGGGTTGGATTAAAGGTCATGCAAGGTGAACGTGTGATCACTTGGGATGACTTCAAGGAAGGATTCCGCACCACCCACATTCCTTCTGGGATCATGTCTATCAAGAAGAGAGAATTCTGAGCGCTGAAGCAAGGAAGTGGCTCTATCAAGGAGTACCTGCAGAAGTTCAACCTGCTGTCAAGGTATGCACCTGAAGATGTCAACACAGAGGATGCCAAGAATGAGCGCTTCATGGAAGGACTTCAATAGACCCTGCAGTATCAGCTCATCGTCTGCGACTGTCGTACCTTCTTCGACATGGTGGACAAGGCCCTCATGCTGGAAGACAAGCGTCGTGCCATAGACGACACTCGCAAGTGAAAGATGATCAGCAAGGGTAGCTCCAACAACCAGAAGCCTCGCCCCTGACAGCCAGCCCCAGTCAAGCCAACCTATCAGCTGTCATAGGCTAGACCTCCTGCGCCTCGACCGAGCTACCAACCTCAGCAGTATGCCAATCCCTGGCCAGCTTACAACAACCCCAATAACAACAACGACAACAGGAACTATGACAATAACCCTGGGCATTCACTTGTTTTGGATGTGGTCAGCCTGGACACATCTCTAAGCTATGCCCCCAACAAGAAGCCAGATGCCCCGCGCCCCAATGCACCGAACCAAGGTCAAGGTCGTGGAGCACCACCAAGGAACCCCACTCCCCGCAACCATCCCAAGAATGGCAAGGGGCGTGTGAATCACGTCACCGCAGAGGAAGCCCAGGAAGACCCGGACGTCATACTGGGTATGTTCCTCGTCAACTCAACCCTAGGAACAGTATTTTTTGATTGTGGAGCTTCACATTCTTTTGTTAGCCAAAAGTTTGCTTTAGAGAGTGGCATGAAGTCTACATCCCTGGGTAGTCATACGTTGATTCAAACCCCAGGATCAGTTATGAAGTCTGGGATAGGTTGTAAGGGAGTTGAGATTAACATCAACGGGGTAGACTTCCTAGCAGACCTTATAGTTTTGGATTCACTAGGCTTGGATGTCATCCTTGGCATGAATTGGTTGACCAAAAATCAAGGTGTGCTAGAGTGTGCCAAGAGGATTTTTACCATGACCAACAGCCAAGGAGTGGAAGTCAAGTATGTTCCCAACCCTGCCCACACTCAAGCCCCTCAGGCTAACTATTTATCGGGAATTGAGTTGGATCAAGTGCTGGTGGTATGTCAATACTTGGGTGTATTTCCTGATGAGCTGCATGGAATGCCTCCTAACAGTGACATTGAGTTCATCATTGAGCTAATGACCGGATCAAGGCCCATCTATAAGAAGACCTATAGGATGGGATCCAAAGACTTCGCTAAATTGAAGAAGCAATTGGCAGAGCAGCTCAGAAAAGGATTCATTTGCCCTAGTGCCTCTCCTTGGGGATCACCTGTTCGATTTGTGTCAAAGAGGGACAAAACTATCAGACTCTGTGTCGATTACCGTTCTCTCAATGAAGTCACAATAAAGAACAAGTACCCACTCCCCAAGATTGAAGACCTGTTCGATCAGTTGAACGAAGCCAAGGAGTTTTCCAAGATCGACCTTAGGTCTGGGTACTACTAGATGAAGTTCAGACCCCAAGACAATCCGAAGACGACATTTGTAACCAGGTATGGCCTGTATGAATACATGGTCATGTCATTTGGGTTAACCAATGCCCCTGCCTACATCATGTACCTCATGAACAAGGTCTTCATGGAGTACTTGGACAAGTTTGTTGTTGTCTTCTTGGATGACATACTCGTCTTTTCCAAGTCGGAGGAAGAGCATGAGCAACACTTGACATTGGTCCTAGACAAGCTTCGAAAGCACCAGCTTTATGCCAAGTTCAGCAAGTGTGAATTCTGGCTGCATGAAGTTGGATTCTTTGGTCATGTGTTGACTACAGAAGGATTGTTGGTGGATCCTACCAAGATTGAAGCCGTGACTGAATGGCAATCCCCAACCACTGTGAAGGAAGTTAGGAGCTTTCTTGGACTCGCAGGGTATTACCGCAAGTTCGTGGAAGGGTTCTCGAGCATGGCCCGACCCATGATTCAGCTTTTGAAGAAGGACAAAAAGTTTGAATGGACAACTAAGTGCGAGGAAAGCTTCCAGGAGCTCAAGAAGAGATTAACCACAACCCCAGTTTTGGCCACCCCCGATATTCACAAGGAGTTTGTGATATATTGTTATGCATCAAGAACCAGGCTTGGAGGTGTTCTGATGCAAGAAAGCAGAGTTGTAGCATATCTATCCAGACAACTACGTCCTCATGAAGAGAACTACGCTACTCATGATCTTGAGTTGGCAACCGTGGTTCATGCCTTGAAGACATGGCACCATTACCTTTTGGGGAAGCGATGTGATATATACACGGACCACAAGAGTTTGAAGTATATTTTCACCCAAAGGGAATTGAACATGAGGCAGCGATGAAAGCACATTTTCTCGCTTGGTGGTTTTGGTAATTAATAACAACATAGAAGTCATTGAAATAATATCTTCACCAAGTATATTTCAGGAAAAGTTCAACGATGGGAATGGCAAAAGGATTGTGGAATTACCCCAAGATTCAGGGAAATAGGTTGACCAAGCTTCAAGAAAGAGGACTCTACATTTTGCATTTGTGAGAAATCACTTTGAGTCTATAGGAATGCCAATATGCTCAAACGTGCACAAGTGACTGTTAGTGCATCTAGTGCCCCTTAGTGATTTTGGTGTATTGGAGACTTATTGGTTAAGGCACTAATGTGTTTGTGAGTGTACAGAGGCTCTATAAGTCGATGAGGAGTTTGATATATTAGGAGATTATCGACCCCTAAAAATGTATGTCTTCAACTGAAGACTTTGCTGAAGACTTTGTGAACACTTTGGTGAAGACTTTGAGAATGAGGAAGTTGGTGTGACCTTGAAGATATGAATGAGGATTATGAAGCATGAAGACTTTTGTTTTCGTAGTTTCCTTTCCTTTCTTTGAGTCATAGGAAACACGATACTGTTAAAGGGGGTCGAGGTAATACTAAGGTAAATTTCCAACTGATGCTCAACTCCAAAATCCTCAACCTATACAATCCTTGGAGTGAAGCCTTTGGAAATCTCTTATGGTTCAGAAAAGTTCTTCAGTGACAGAGACGAAGTTCTTCTAGTCCCTGAGGAAATTGATCTGACTGAGGAGTTAGGATTTCTCCAGTGCAAATTGCCTACAAGTGAGGAACATGATAAGCCTGAGGACTTTCATAGTTTGGAATTCCGACCGTTACTGTGCTTAGCGCCAGCTGTCCCCAATCATTCTTATCCACATAATGGTCATGTTATTGGGGGCATTTATGTCTTATCATGTCGGGTTGCACCCTGGCTATAAATTGCCACCCCCACAACCACTAGTTGGTTGGCTGCTCTGAGAGAGAACTGACACTTGTCATTTGAGAGCAACCCATCCTCCGAGGACTTTGAGAGAAAATCATCAGTGAGGAAAAACCCACAACCAAACCACCAAACCCATAGTGGTTGAGCATCACTGAAGAAATTCATGTGTGGATCCGACGCTTGTTAGCTTTGAGGACTGTGCATCCTCCAGACGGTTAGGCGTCATGGTCTAGTGCTCCTGCAATCAATTGGGGATCACAAAGTGACCTTGGTCTAGAGCATCCAGCAGTAAATCGTGGATCACCGGGTGACTAGTTTGTAGGGATTTGGAAGTCTACCCTGAAGACTTACCACGAGTGTTGGGCGAGGACTGTGTGACCTTAGCTCAAGGAGAATACGGTAAGGACTGTGTGTCTTGGGACTGTGTGTCCTTTGGATGAAATACAAGACCGCTCCATACCAGACGTACGACTGTCACAGCAGTTGGAACTAGGTTATCAAACCATTGTCTTCATCGAGCTATCTGGTTCTATTTCCTCAACCTCTATTTTCCTCATATACCTGTTGATGAAATTGATTGTTACTGTTTGAAGAATTTGACTGAAGACTTCCACAAATTCCTCACCTCAAATTCCTCAAGTTACCTTGTTCATCACTACTTGTCCTGTATCATGCTACTTACTATTTGTGCATGTTTCATTTCATCATGAAGAATATGGTGTTACTATGTTTCTCATGCACTTGAGTACTTATTCTACTGCTAGTTATTCATCACATTTCAAATTCCTCAAAGTTGAAATTCGTCAAGTGATGAATTTGTATAAATCGCCTATTCACCCCCCTCTAGTCGATATAACGCACTTTTACTGACAATCACCAAAACATCCACATACTCTCCCACCAAAGTCTGTCCTAAGCCAAACATGCCAAATCGGTGCAACCAACTTTCCTATCCCGGTGCCACCGAGTTCGAAACCCTAGACAGACTCAGCCAAACCCTAACACTTCGGTGCAGCCGTCACAGCACTCGGTACCATTGAGTTGGGTTGCCAACTTTCTGTTACGCAAATTCACATTTTCGGTCCGACCGAGAATGGTGAATCGGCGTCACCGAGACTGGTAAATTTGACCATTGGTCACCTTGTTGGTGCAACCGAGAGTCGTTTATTGGTCCCTCCGAGATTCAAAAGTTGCCACTTTTTTTCACCTTGATACCACCCAGATTTACACATCGGTGTCACCGAGTCTGACTTATTGTGTTAACGGTTGGATTTTTTGGGATGCCTATATATACCCCTTCACCACCACCCACTTGAAAGAGAAGCACCCAGAACTATTCCATACCTATCCTACTCAGTTTTCTGAGAGAGAACCACCTACCCTTGTGTTAAGGTCAAGATCTTCCACTCCAACCATATAGATCTTGATTTCTAGCCTCCCCAAGTTGCTTTCCACCAATCCCATCTCTTCTACCAAGCCAAATTTGTGAGAGAGATTGTGTGTTGAGGAGTCTATCATCTTGAAGCACAAGAGCAAGGAGTTCATCATCATTACCGAGCCTATTAGTTTTTGGAGGGTGGTGCCTCCTAGATTAGTTAGGTGTCGCTTGGGAGCCTCCTACTTTGGGTTGTGGAGTGAACCAAGAAGTTTTTTAGGGCAAGGAGATCGCCTACTTTGTGAAGGTCTACCCATAGTGAGGCTAGTCATTCATGGATGAAAGCTACATGGAATAGTCAAGGTTGCTTCTTCGTGGAACCCTCCATGGGTAGAGCCCTCCATGGATTCTCGTGACCGTTACCCTCCGTGGGTTGAAGACTCCATGAACATGGACGTACGATAGCACCACCTATTGGAACCACGGGAAAAATCATCGTGTCATCACTTGTGTTTGCATTCCTAACCCTCTCTTTACTTACATGTACAATGTCTTTATTTTCTGCTGCCACACTCTTAGACATGCATGTGTAGGGTGTTACTTGATATGCTATGAATGCTAAAACTTGCCAAGAACTAAAATTGAGAAAAGGGCAAAACTTTTTTGGTCAAGTAGTCTAATCACCCCCCTTGTAGACCTACTTTTTATCCTACAAGTGGTATCAGAGCTTTGGTCTCCATTGCATTGGTTTCACAACCTAGGAGAAGTATGGAATATAGCGAGGGAAATTATCACCGTAGAGGTCCGTACTTTGATGGCACTAATTTTGCTAGTTGGAAGCATAAAATTAAAATGCATTTGCTTGGTCATAATACTGCCGTTTGGGCTGTTGTTCGTGTTGGCTTGCAAGGTGAATTCTTTGCGGATGGAAAGGAACTAGATCCTGAAGCATCCGCGGATGAATTGATGACGTTGCCACTAAATTCTCAAGCTTGTGACATACTCTTCAACTGCCTATATCTTGAAGAATTCAACAAAATCAGTCGTCTTGAACATGCAAAAGAGATTTGGGATACTTTGGTTGATATGCACGAAGGAACTGAGTCCGTGAGAGAATCCAAGTTAGATGTTCTTCGAGGTCAACTTGACAAGTTCGAGATGAAGAATGGTGAAGGAGTCGCTGAAATGTACTCTAGGCTAGATCTCATCACCAATGAGATTGCCGACTTAGGAAGCGAAGAAATGATTGACAAGTTCATCATCAAGAAGATACTTCGAGCTTTGGATGCGAGATATGACACCGTGTGCACATTGATCCAAATGATGCCCAACTACAAAGATCTCAAACCAATGGAAGTGATTGGTAGAATTGTTGCTCGTGAGATGACACTGAAAGACAAGGAAGACCTTCGTCACAAGTCTAGCGGTGCTTACCAAGCCACAAGTGATGCTCCCACTACCACAAGCGACAACCTTGTCACAAATGAAGAGATAAGCCTAGTTATACAAGAATAGAAGCAATGATCATAGCTCCAACTAAAGATATGAAGAGAAGCGTTCGTCAAGTCGTGACCGAAACTACTAAACTTGTGGGCAGCCCGAACACTACCCCAATGAGTGCTCAGCTGCCTACAAACGAAGAGAAGAGTCACCAAGAAGATGAAGCTCAAGAGATGAATCACCTCGAAGAGGGAGAAGGAGTTGAGATGATCGTTATGAACGAAGACCCTCAAGGAGAAGTAGAGACTCGGAGAAGAAGGACAAGCACACCAAGAGCTACTCAAGGATAAAGCATAAAGCTCATGTTGGTGAATGGGTTTCCGGCTCCGACTCTGACAACCACTCTAAGAGAAGCTATCACTCCAACTCCAACTATAGTCAAGATGATGGTGTTGCTGGAATTGCACTAGTGACAACCAACTCCTATGATCTATTTGATTCATCAAATGAAGGAGGTGGAAGTTGCTTCATGGCTAAAGGCCCCAAGGTATCACACTCCGAATATCTTGATTTTGATAGTTATAATGATGATTTGCTTTATGATGATGACTTGCTATGTGATAAAATTAGTAATCTTAATCATAATGAACTTGATATTTATCATACTAGTCAAGATAAGTCAATTGACAATGATAAGATGAAAATAGAAGAACTAACTAAAGAACTCAACACTCTAAAATTAGCTCATGAATCTACTCTTGAAGATCATAGAGAGCTTGTAAGAACTCATGAGAAGCTACGCTTCGAGAAGCTTAATTTGGAGCAAGAACATGAATTTCTTAAAGCTATCAGTGACGATCTCCGAAATAAGACTTCATCTTATATTGCCAAATGACTACTCTTGTCTACCTTCATGCCACAAGTCAAATCTAAGAAAACTAGTAACAAAGGAAAGAAAGGTTCTTCCTCTAGTAGCAACAATAAAATTGCTAAACCCAATGATGTTGCTCCTAGTAGTTCTATTGATTCCACTAATGATGATTCTCTTAGCCAAGTTACACATGACCAATAAAATGCTATATTGAAAGGAATTATAGAGAAAGGTATCTACAAGAGTCTTGAAGGGTACAAATAATTTGATGAGATTATACACAAGCACGGAGGATACCAGAAGAATCGCGGTGTTGGCTACTTCAACGCTAATGGAGTTGAATGGGAAGAAGGTCAATATCCCAATCCCATGTTTGTTCCTCAAAAGGAGAAGTATGAAAATACTCTTACCAAGGGGACAAACACTCAAGATGACCTTCCACCACAAGACACCAAGCTCAGGGGCAAGAACAAGCTCCAGGAGGACTTTGATTCTTATGAAGATGAACCCCAAGCTCTGGTGAAATGGGTTCCCAAGGCTACTACTAGCTCAACTTCTACAAGTGCTACTTCAAGACCAAGGATCCCCATAAACTTGATGTGGATTCACAAGAAGAAGAACTAGAAAGTTCTTGAGGGATGACTCCACCAATGAAATTCACTCACATTCATTGTTGGCAAGATCTATTTGCAATCAACATCAACCTTATGCAATAGATCAAGGAGTCACACAATCCCTCAAATGCAAGCAAGCTACAAGGTAATCAACAAATCAATAGAAATCATTACATATGCTCTGCACTCCATGTCCATATATATCCTTGTATTTGTCTCTTGTGTGTTCCCATGTAGGTGAGAAGAGTAAGGAAACAACGAGGATGATCCCAACTCTTGGTGATATTCATCAACCTTGAGCATACACCACTACCTCACCAACATGAAGTCTTCATCGACAAAACCCAGGGTTAGTTTATCCCTCTCACTACTAGAATTAGCAAATTTGTCGCCAGCCAGTTCTTTGCCGTCAGCTAGCGGACGGCAAAGAAGCTCTTTGCCATCTGTTTATAGAAAACGGACGACAAACAACTAGCTGACAGCAAAGAAGCTCTTTGCCATTAGCCACTTATTTGCCGTCTGCTAGAGGACGACAAAGGAGGTTTGCCGTCAGCTAGCGGATGGCAAAGAGGGAGGTGGGCCCACTACCGAGTGTCTTGACGGCACGAGGAAAACGCGGCTATTGTTCTCGTAGCCGAGTGCAAGCGCCTACTTCAGAACTTATGACACAAGGCTCAGGTGTAGGATATTCGAGAATACTACGCCTCGACTAACATTCGGAGGGCCAAGAAGAAGTTCCGCAAAAATTATCTGAGTAAGGAGAAGTTAATGAAGGTAATTATCTATTCTTAAGGCCTTGTACTTAGTTTCCTTGATTTGATTCGTAGGCGTAGCGCTGAAATTTCTCTTGTCTAACTTAGGTGCCCCCGAGATGGTGTGCGGATAGGATGGACTGTTGGGAGGCATTGGTGGATGAGTGCTGCTCTCCCAAATGGCTAGCCGACCACAACAAGGCCAAGGATAAGCGAGCCCAAATGCAAGGTGTGCCACACCATCAAGGGAGCTCCAACCTGTTTGAGTACGGGGATCACTGGGTATGTGGTTTGCTTCATGATTCATGCAATTTCATTCTTCATGCTAGCTTGAGCCCTTAACTAATATGTTGTTCCTCTCTTTTAGGCGCGACAAAAGAAGAAGGAGGTGCCACCGTTGTTCGACCTCTATGCCATGGCCCATATTGGCTCGTACAAGAAGGCCAAGGCATTCTCTAAGGATGACCTCGATCATCCAGAGAGCTTCAGCAACATCTCCTCCCACAACAAGCTCGTGAGGTACAGAGATGAGGGGAAGGCGAGGAAAGGGGAGGACTTCAACCCGAGCCAGAGTCCTTTTGATCCAGAGCTCGTGATGATATCTGGTGGTGGGAGACCCCATGGCTTGATAGCCATTGGCGATGGACTGATACGTTATCCTAGAACACTCCCGGACATCAAGAAGTGCCGGACAAGCTTCGATCCTAAGATAAGGCCTCGTCCACGGCCAATGGAGCTCGCCATCGAGGCTAGGGCCCAGGAGCTTCTAGCGGAGGCAAACAGGCAGGCGGCACAGAGGGAGAGGGACATGGAGGAGAGGACGGCTAGGCTATTGTAGGAGGAGAGGAACCGGAACAATGCGTCTCACCGGGGCCTATACGAGCTTCGTGGTAAGTTTCCCCTGCATATTAGTGAAATCATGCATGTAATGTTCATTTCATCACAAACTAATATGACTGACTTGTGAAAAAATGTGCAGACCGTGTGCCAAAACAATGGTCAGACCCCTCCGTCGATACCCCATATTGCTATAGCACCCACGGTGAGTTTCATTTGAATGGTCATTATTTACTAGTATTCACATTTGATTTGTATCATGCTAAGGAGACATTGCAAATGATCTTTGGTGCAGCGTGCCTCTCGACAAGTATCGACCGATCCTTCTGTGTCTGTTGTAACCCCGACCGGTCCTTCTCCATCCCACCCTGGCACAAACCCGACTGGTCCTTCACCTCCGTGATGATGGTAAGTTTTCCCAAGTGTTTTGCTTAACAAATGCATACTTAGCTTAAGAAATGACCAATTTAGCTCCAAAATGACCTATACTTAGCTTCTTTAGTTCATTTATGACATACTAAGCATACTTAGGTAAAAAAATGGCATGATAACCTTGGTTTAGCTCCAAAATGACATAGACTTAGCTTATTTTCCTCCAAAATGACAAAATAACCTTACCTACCTCCAAAATGACCGATTATAACTAGGATAGCTCTAAAATGACCTACACTTGCCATTTTGTCCTCCAAAATAAGTAAATATGATTAGTTAGCTCAAAAATGGCATAACTACCTATGTTAGCTCAAAAATGACCTATACTTAGCTTCTTCAGTTCATTTATGACATACTTAGCATACTTAGGTAAAAATGGCATGATAACCTTGGTTTAGCACCAAACTGTCATATCATTAGTTTGGTTTCCTCCAGAATGACAAAATAACGTTACTTAGCCCCAAAATGACAGACTTTAACTAGGATAGCTCAAAAATGATCTACACTTACCATTTTGTCCTCCAAAATGACTAAATATGCTTAGTTAGCTCAAAAATGGCCTAACTACCTAGGATAGCTCAATAATGATCTATACTTAGCTTAGCTAGTTCATTTATGAGATAATTAGCTTACTTAGGTAAAAAATGGCATAATAACCTTGGTTTAGCTCCAAAGGATTATATCATTAGTTTATTTGCCCCAAAATGACAAAATAACCTTACCTAGCTCCAAAGGAGATTTTCATTAACTGTACAAAAATCAAAATAAACTTTATCATTAGTTTATTTGTGTTGATGGAGTCTACTCTTCTTCTTGAGCTTCCTTTTTGTTTTGATTTTTTGGGATGAACAATGTGAAACTTGGTACCTATATATGTATGGATGGATGAAACCATTATATGCTTGTTGTGGGATGTGTTGGCTAGCTATATATGTTGCATATGGATTTTTCATTTGGTATGTATATATATGTGTTTGATGATCATATACATATGGCAGGGATATGATTTGGTATGTATATGTGTTGTTCTGCTTGTTGAAAGTATTTTCAAATGTGTATATATGTATATATGTGAAATTCTATGAAATTGAATTAATTTAAGAAAAAACAGAAAAAACAAGGACTGTACAGGCTCTTTGTGGTTTGCTGGCTAATGACAAAGAACTTTGACGTTAGCTAGCAAATGGCAAAGATGCCACGTGGCAGCTACCTGTGCAACCTGGGGTGGCACTAGGCTAGCCTATGTGGTTTCTTTGCCATCTGCTGGCAGACGGCAAAGAACTTTGCATCTTTGCCGTCTGCCAGCAGACGACAAAGAAACCACATAGGCCTCCAAAGAAACCGTTGCTTTGCTGTCCACTGGCAGACGACAAAGAACTTTGCATCATTGCCATCTGCCAGCCGACGGCAAAGCACGCCATTAACCCCTTAACGGCCATAAGCTGCCATGTGTGCCGTCCATGGTCTTTGCCGTCAACTGGCTAACGACAAAGCTCTAAGCATCTTTGCCGACTACTAGCAGATGACAAAGCGCCCTTTACTGTAGTTTATTTAGCCGGACGGTTGGCCGTCTGCTAGCAGACGGCAAAGCCTTTGCCGTCCGCCATGCATGCCTTTGCCGTCCGCTATGGCAGACGACAAAGTGGCTGATTCCTGTAGTGTCTTATGGGGGGATGTCACATCAAGGGGGAGATTTACTCTAGGACTTGAGTCAAAGCATCTCATAGTATGTGACAAACATTAAGTGCTTTATGTAAAAGTGGTAACCCCACTTGTGCTTAATCGATGAGTATGACCTATGATCAAGTACTCTTACTTGGCTCCTAAGTTAAACAAACATATATAGATGACTTCGTTTGACATCTGCATGTTTGACCCAAGTGCTTGTTAGATGCTAGAGTATGTCTGCATGTTTTCCATGATTTCATTTGACATCTTATTGTGTGAGCATGTTGGTCTGCATTTATTTTCTGATTCGAGGATATCCAATTGTTGCTATTTGGTTTTTGATTTATCTTTTGCCAATTGCATATAGAAGAATGCCTAGGACCATTTCTTTAGCTATCTATGCTTTCTCACCTCATACTCTATTCATGCTGCATCACAAAATTTGAACAAGTATTTTTCGATCCGTTTGTGTGTGGAGCACTCGGAGTTCCGTATCGACAAGGACTGACCATTAAAACCTCCCAAGTGCATCTCGGTGGAACCAACACCAAAATCTCGGTCTGACCGGATGCCTAGGGTCGATCTGGTTTTTCAATCTCGGTACCACCGATTCCATTTTCTCGATTACACCGAGTGTCCCTATCAGCTAGCAGTTGAGGCACTCAGTGACGCCGAAAAATTAGAATAAGTGTCACCAACAGTGGTGGGTATATAACTCTAGACCCTGACGCTTTGAAATTCCATCTTCATACGTCGCGCTCCAAAACCCTAAGCTGCCGCTCTGAAGACCCCTGGTCATCGCCCTTGTCTCCCCACGCTCCTCCGGCATTGGGAATCACCGTCACCGATGAAATCCACTCCCTCGTCGCCGCCGTAGAGGATCTGCGCCAAGCTAGGGTACATATTTGATCTCTCTTGCACTCCACGTCTGATTCTTGCGCATTAGATTCTTGTTATTCATTGATACACCCTTTCCACATGTTTCCATCCTCTCAAATCCCCAAAATATCGCGATAGACAAATTTTCTAGGGTTTTGCCGTCCACCCGATACATCTCGGTGGAACCGAAACGGTAATATTGGTCTCACCGATATGCTTTTCTGTGAGGTTGAGAACTGACTCGGTGGAATCGAGTTTCTCTTCTCAGTCTGATCGAGAAGTCTGCCAAGTTTTGGTTAAAGAGTTAATCAGTCTCGGCCCCACCAAAATTTCCGTTTTGGCTGCACCGATATCTATTTGACAGAATGCAAAAGTCTTGAAAATTCATTGCTCAAATTTCAAAAACGAGCCTCTATTTGTGATGACTCATCTTCTTTTGCTCTCCTATACTCTATTCACAGGGTCAGTATCAGGCTCAGAGGACAGTCAAAATTTGGAAGAGTAGAGAGTTGACACGCGTTCTGGAACAAGCCCAGAAGCCAGTTCTTTCTTAGATCCAGGCACCCCCAGCTCTCATGGGTTGCCCAAGGAAGCCACTAGAACTAGGAAGAAGCTCGACTCTGATGAAGAAGATTCAGATTTCCTTCGTTAGGAGACTCTTGCTAAGAAGCAAGAAAAGACTGACAGGAAGTCAGCAACTGAAGCTACTTGTTCTCGAAGACTTGTCAGCAAAGTTTACGCACCTGCTGAAACCTTCAAGGCACATGAGACTGCTAGAGCAACTATATTTGTTGAGGTCCCCAAGAAAGCTATGCCTAAGAAGGTAGGGGAGAAGAAGTCTAGGAAAAGGATTGTCCACGCTATTGGCAGGCCTACCTCCATGTTTGAATATCTAGAGGATCCTGCTGGTGCTGCTGCTAAGGAGGGGGAGGAAGAACATGCTGAGATAGTCCCTACCAAGAAGAAAGGTAAGAAGCTCATGGCTGATGCTATGCCAAAATCTGGCACCTCCAAGATCACCAAGCCTACATCTAAGAAGGCTACTAGATAGAAGTCCAAGAGGACCACCAGGGACATTCCTGCTTCAGAGAAGAAGAAAGGAACTGCCTCCAGAGTGGAAGATGATGATGACTTGACTACTTTTATGAAGTTCATACCACATCTTACTTTGCACGATGCCATCCACTTAGTTGCTGAGGACATGAAGAAAAGGAAAGACTTAGGCTTGATAGCCTAGAGATCCATAGATCCTTATGCTCAGAGGAGGAAGACTGATGTTGACTACAGGTTCTACACCAAGATTAGAGTAATGTATTTGATTGTTGAGACAATCAAGAGGGTTGCTGCTGACCAGAAGCGCTCAAGCTCTTATGCACCCTACATCCAGTTGCTCATCAACTCTCAGTTGGAGAAGCACATTTTTGCTATTGATCGCCCACATTTTCCCCTACATCTAGAGTTCGAGGATAACATTGTGGTGATGAACCCAGATCATCCCACATCTGCTACAACACAAGAAGAGGCAGAAGCTGTTCGAGCCGCTAGTGCTCAAGCCCCCAGATCCAGGAATGAGCAAATGGATCTTCTGATTACAGCCGTCCAAGGTATGTAGAAAGACATCAAAGGGATTTTGGAGAACCAGATCAGCCTTGTGAGGATCTTTGAGTCGAGGATCAAAGTGATTGGTGACAAGGTGGACAAAGTTACAAAGATTGTGATAGAGCTCTAGAAGGAACTTGACTCCGTGCACATTTCCCGGGTAGCTTCTACCTCTTCTTCTTCTGATGACGATGATGATGAGGAGGAAGAATCACCTCTCGGGCCAGGCACCCAGTTCACCACTCAGATGAGATCAGCCATAGTGCCTGCACTAGAATCGAGACCTTCCTCATCATCTCTAGCTACTGCCAGCATAGATCCTGCTCCATCAGCCCCAGTTCCACCAGTGTCTACTCCAGCTCCTTTGATGACATCTGCAGATCTTCGCTGACACCTTGCTCTTGACTCCTTCATCAACAACCGGAGGAGAACATCCCAAGAATGCTTAGATAGATACCTTTGAACTTTTTGGTAACTTGTTGCAAAAGGGGGAGAAGTGTATATAGATCATTAGGCTTCGAGAGAGAGAGAGCGTTTGATGTTTGTTGCTTTTTCAAAACAATTGCTTTTGGTTGCCGTGATACTCTTTATTTTGCTTGTGATACATGCTTGATGATGTTTGATCATACAATTTGATGTGTGATGATACTATTTCCTATCATAAATTCTTATGTGATGATCATTCATCTTTTGTTGATTGTGTTGTGCTATGATATTCATTCCAATTACTCTCGCACACCACCAAGTGGTATGTGACATGTGAGAAGTGACCCATGTACCTAATCGATTGTGCATTTGCATTCAAACGCAAATTTAAAATAATGCACAAATTTAGGGGGAGCTCTTGCTTATGACATACTTCTCAAAGCGACGAATACATTCATTGATTACATATTTGTCGAAGCTTTGATCAATATGTTATCATCAATTACCAAAAAGGGGGAGTCTGAAAGCACATTTGCTCCCTTGGTGGTTTTGGTAATTAATAACAACATATAAGTCATTGAACTAATATCTTCACCAAGTATATTTCAGGAAAAGTTCAATGATGGGAATGGCAAAAGGATTGTGGAATTACCCAAAGATTCAAGGAAATAGGTTGGCCAAGCTTCAAGCAAGAGGACTCTATATTTTGCATTTGTGAGAAATCACTTTGAGTCTATAGGAAAGCCAATTCTATTAAAAGGGGGTAATGTTTTGATGGTGAACAATATGCTCAAACATGCACAAGTGATAGCCACCAAAACGTCCACATACTCTCCCACCAAAGTCTGTCCTAAGCCAAACATGCCAAATCGGTGCAACCAACTTTCCTATCCCGGTGCCACCGAGTTCCAAACCCTAGACATACACAACCAAACCCTAACACTTCGGTGCAGCCGACACAGCACTCGGTGCCACCGAGTTGGGTTGCCAACTTTGTATTACGCAAATTAACATTTTCAGTCCAATCGAGAATGGTGAGTCGACATCATCGAGGCTGGTAAATCTGACCGTTGGTCACCTTGTCGGTGCAACTGAGAGTTGTATATCGGTTCCTCCAAGATTCAAAAGTTACCACTTTTGTCACCTCGGTACCACCGAGATTTACACATCGGTGTCACCGAGTCTGACTTATTGTGTGTAATGGTTGGATTTTTGGGGATGCCTATATATACCCCTTCACCCCCACCCACTTGAAAGAGAAGCACTCAGAACTATTCCATACCTATCCTACTTAGTTTTCTAAGAGAGAACCACCTACCCTTGTGTTGAGGTCAAGATCTTCCACTCCAACCATATGGATCTTGATTTCTAGCCTCCCCAAGTTGCTTTCCACCAATCCCATCTCTTCTACCAAGCCAAATCTATGAGAGAGAGATTGTGTGTTGAGGAGTCTATCATCTTGAAGCACAAGAGCAAGGAGTTCATCGACAATATCGAGCCTATTACCTTTTGGAGGGTGGTGCCTCCTAGATTGGTTAGGTGTCGCTTGGGAGCCTCCTACTTCGTGTTGTGGAGTGAACCAAGAAGTTTGTAAGGGCTAGGAGATCGCCTACTTCGTGAAGATCTACCCATAGTGAGGCTAGTCCTTCGTGGACGAAAGCCGCATGGAATAGTCAAGGTTTCTTCTTCTTGGAACCCTTCGTGGGTAGAGCCCTCCATGGACTCTCGCGACTATTACCCTTCGTTGGTTGAAGACTCCATGAACGTGGACGTACGATAGTACCACCTATCGGAACCACGGGAAAAATCATCGTGTCATCACTTGTGTTTGCATTCCTAGCCCTCTCTGTACTTACATGTGCAATGCCTTTATTTTCCGCTGACATACTCTTAGACTTGCATGTGTAGGGTGTTACTTGATATGCTATGAATGCTAAAACTTGCCAAGAACTAAAATTGAGAAAAGGGAAAAACTTTTATTTGGTCAAGTAGTCTAATCACCCCCCTCTAGACGTACTTTCGATCCTACAAGTGAAGATGGTTGGAATTGATCAAGGATTATGACCTTAGTGTTCAATACCACCCCGGATAGGCTAACATGGTAGCAGGTGCCTTAAGCAGAACGGCTTGTTCCTTGAATGCTATGATTAAGGAAGGCCTACCCGCCCTGTATGAAGAGCTTGAAAGCTTCGGCTTGGAACTAGTTATACCTGGATTCCTTGCCAACCTTGAAGCAAAGCCTACCTTGATGGATGACATCAGAGAAGCTCGGAAGGGTCACGAGAGCATTGTAGGCATCAAGAGGAAGATCAAGGCAGGCATGGCCCCAGAATTCTCTATGGATGAACAAGGAGTTGTATGGTTTGGGAATCGTATCTGCATACCCAACAAAAAGGAGCTCAAGAACTTGATCTTGCAAGAAGCTCAAGACACTCTGTATTCCATCCATCCTGGAGGAACCAAGATGTACCAAGACCTTATGGCAAGATTCTGGTGGCATGGCATGAAACGGGAAATAGGCACATTTGTCGCTAAGTGTGACATAGGCCAGAGAGTCAAAGCTGAGCATTAGCGACCCACTGGACTACTTCAACCCCTCAAAGTGCCTGAATGGAAGTGGGACAAAGTCAGAATGGATTTCATCACCGGATTACCAAGGTCAGGTAAAGGACATGATTCCATTTGGGTCATTGTCGATCACCTGACCAAAGTAGCCCACTTCATTCTCGTCAAGACGACCTACGGTGGGAACCAATTGGCCAACCTCTACATAAACCAGATTGTAAGCCTCCACGGAGTTCCTAAGGAGATTGTATCAGATCGAGGCACCCAATTCACCTCGAGGTTCTGGAATAGGTTCCAACAAGCCTTAGGAACCAAGCTCTCCTTCAGCACTGCTTTTCACCCCCAGACCGGTGGACAGACAGAACGAGTAAATTAGATACTCAAAGTTATGCTCCGCGCTTGTGTTTTGGCTTATGGAGCCAAGTGGTAAGATTGCCTACCGTTTGCCGAGTTCTCCTACAACAACAGCTATCAGTCGAGCCTTCATATGGCACCATTTGAGGTGTTGTATGGACGCGAGTGTTGTACTCCCCTCAACAGGTCAAAAACCAGAGAAGGGCTAGTCTTTGGCCCAAATATCCTCCGCGAAGTAGAAGAGCAAGTTCAACTCGTCTGAGAGCGTCTTGAGACCGCCAAGACTAGGCAGAAGACCTATGCCGACTCTCACCATCGGGACATGAGTTTCCGTGTTGGAGACCATGTTTACCTCCGTGTCATGCCTCTCAAAGGAACCAAGCGATTCCACGTCAAGGGAAAACTTGCACCAAGGTTTATCGGCCCATTCAAGATCACCGACAGGCGAGGAGAAGTTGCCTATTAACTAGAGCTACCTTCCGAGCTATCATATGTTCACAACGTCTTTCACGTGTCACAACTCCGGAAGTGTCTTCAAGTTCCCAACTACCCCAACCTCTACAAGGACATCGACCATCAAGCCATCGATCTTCATCCAGACCTCACTTATCGTGAGAGGCCAGTTCGCATTCTAGATGAGGCAGAGTAGTGTACCCAGAAGCCGCACCATCAAGTACTTCGAAGATCCAATGGAGCAACCACACTGAAGCTGAAGCAACCTGGGAGCATGAAGACTATCTTAGATCTGAGTTCCCTTATCTTTTTAGCGCTTAGCCTAGGATTCTTGAGGACGAGATTCTTGTAAGGGGGGTAGGTCTGTCACACCCTGTGTTTGTATCACCTTGTTATGCTTGGATTTACAAAATTTGGAGCCAATTAAAACTTTTTCAGTGCCTGTGCTTGTTTGAACTGTTGCTTGTTTGTTTGGTTGGTTGTTGAGTATGGCACTCTTAGATTCTATCCCTCTCCATATTCTTCTTCCTTGACCCAAACTTCTTGTCCAATGATCATGCCATGTGAATAGTGCCCAAAACTATTTTTATCAAATATTATTTTGACCAAAAAGGATTTATTCAAATTAGGTTTTCAAAAACCCCTGAGTTGAGGTTTGCACTTCAAGTCCTCAAATTGGGTAGATCCTTTTTCCCCAAAGGATTTATTTTAAGCCTACTATATTTATGACTTCCTAAAACCGCCAAATATTAATTTTGAGCATTATTTTAATATTTTATTTAAAGGCTTTTTCTTAATACCAGAAGTGCTTTTTCATAGGGAAGAATTATTTAAATGCTTTCAAAATATTTGAGAAAATTTATGGAAACTCAGTGGACATATATTTTCCATATATCTGAGTTTCAACACATGGTGTTGTTCAAAATCATGGTCAAAACCCCTCAAAACCCTCTCTACCCAAATCAGGCTTTTGAAAACTTTCTATAAGAAATATTCTTAATAAATTCCAAGAAAATTTCAGCAAGTCAACATTACCATAGGTGGTAATCTTACCAAGTTTGATCTAAATCCAAGTTGATTTGATTCATCAAACTATTCCAAAACCCTCCATGTCCAGATTCAAATTTGAGCAACTTTACATTGTGAAGTTTCTCCCCTTGACCACAAACTTTGTGGACATGTTCTAATCACCAAATAATGATGATACACTAAGTGGTGCATCAAGTGGATTAGATTAGCATGACTAGATCTACATAAACCAGATTATGTTGATTTGTACGGTTTCACAAAGTTACATTGTGAACTTTCTTCAATCAAGCTGAAACTTGGTGATCAGGCCTAATTCTAATCACCATTTGATCTTGTCAATTCTTATGGCAAGAAAAGCTCATTTGCTTGCCCTAATATCCATCAAACACCTTCTGGCCATTTCTAAAAACTACTGTTTCCACCACTTCTACTCTTCCCCTTGCTCTCAAATTTTTACCACAACCTCTCAGGATTACCTGCTACTTCCAGTAAAACTTGTGTGGGCTTAGCTCAATAATGGGTGGGGTAAAACCCCCCATTTTACCCTCTGATTCACCATGACAAGAGCTTCTCCCCTCCCATTTCTTTTCTTCCACCCTTACCCTAGCTCCAGAGCATCCAAGGGGCATCTGAGAACCCCCATGAGATACAAGACAAGCTGGGGCACCCCAGAGCGCGCGGGCAATGGCAATGCCAGCCATATGCACGCTCTGCAGCATGCTACAGTGTCCTCCTGCACTATAGCCGCACCCATCCTGAGCCACCCGGCAGCCTAGGGACGCGAGGAGCCGTCCCTTGAGATGCCCTCGGCGTCCGCAAGCCTCCACCCTGTCGACCCTCCTCCTTCTCTCTTCGGCGGCCTCCTGCACGCGTGCCCGGCGCCTCCCAGCTCGGCCAACTGCGGGGCTCGCATGCGCGTGCTCCCCCGCCTCTCTCTCCTCTCTGCCTGGTCGTGGAAGAGCCCTAGGAAGACCCTAGACACGCCCCCTTCTCCTCCTGTGGCCACTAGCCTCGGCCACGAGGTCATGGGCATACCCGAGCTCGGTGGACCAAGGGCCGCCTACTTAAGGCCCTCCCCGAGCCTTTTCCCCCCTCTAGTCTCTATCTCCTCATCCCAATAGAGCCCTTGTGCCCTACGGTGATCTCCTGAAGCCTTTGTGTTTGGGATCGAGCCGAGCACCGCCGCATCGGGCCACCGGCATTCACAAGGTAACGGCCTCCTCCGCCCCCATATGGCCTCGATTAGGAACCCCCGCTCCCTCCTTACGCGTATCCCCCTCGTCCCCTTCCATTTTGCAGCACGGAGCGGTCCCGGTGACGTCCTCCCGAGACCCCCCGTCGTGGCTTTCTCGCTGCCGGCGACTGCGGCGACCTCCGGCGCTCCCACGACCACCAGGGGATCGGCGACTCGACCCCGAGCCCATCCCCGCAATCGCCCGTCGCCCCTTGCCCTACACTGCCGCCTATGAGGCCCTCTCCTCTCTGTCCTAAGGTGGGAGCAGGACCAGACAGGGCCCCCCACCAGTCGGCCTCTCACCTCCCCCTCATGCGCGCTCTCTCTCTCTCTGGCCACTGGGCCCCACTCGTCAAGTTTGAAACCTGGCGCGCATGGGGCGCTAGCGCAACTAGCCTGGCTGGCCACTGGGCTGGCCCAACAGCTGGCTGGCTTTGGCCCAGGGCACACTGCTATTCTCCTTTTCTTTTTCTTCCCTATTTTCCAATAATCCCGTAGGAAAAAAATAAATCCAATGACAAATATTCTTCCACCTAAAATCTTGGAATAATATGTAGAATTAAATAGTGCCATTTGTATAATTTGTTAAAAAGTTTTTATGCACTATTTTATTTTAAAATCTGTTTTTGGCATATTTTTGCCTCTGTTTAAATAGTTTTAAAAAAATGTTTTCACAGCAAAACCTTAGACAAATAATTTTAGTATAGCCTTTAGAATTTATCAGAGCTTGGTAGCATTTTAGTAGTTGATTTTTGTGCTCTGTTTTTGTGTCATTCTTATTTTATTGTTATTTATCGCGACGATAGACTTCGCGGTTGACGAGGAAGTTGGACCCGAAAACTTTAAAGACCCTGGAGACTTTGTTGAGCTAGGCAAGCAACCCTTTGACCATGTTAAGAAACCATTTTTATGCATGTCATATAGCACCTTATTCCTTGTTGTTCATCATGTGATGTGGTGACCACTTCGGTGGGATGCCTCCGTTACCTTTACCGTTGATACTTTCATCGTGCATGACCCTACCATCCTTATGAGGGTTGTGTGGGTGGGAGTAGATAGAATGCTTAGTCGATCCTACGCAAATGGGACGGGAATATGCATGGTGATGGAAACAATATGATTTCAAGGATTTTTCAAAAAAACCGTTGAGTGCCACTAATGCCCAAGGGAGATGTTAATGAGCTAGGTAGCCACTTCATAAAGAAGTGGCGTACCGGAGCAAATGAGTGTGTGTGGTTTTAAGAAACGGATTGGTGTAAGTTGCGACCATTATTCCAACCTTAGATGTACGACCACGATACCCCTTATGGGACGGGGATTTGTTGATTACTATGGTTTGTGCTAGGAGGGAGCCCGCATTACCAGTGGTGAGAGTGAAGTGGTCACTCTTGAGACGGGGTCGTCCCGGAATTGGAAGGCCATGCGCCGTCTTTACAGACACCGGGCACACCATTGCATGCCCTCATGGATGATATGTGTGATGTATATCATGAGGGATGGCACCAGCGAGTTAACCCTTTGTTTAGTATCACCATGGGAAAGGCATTGTTCGGGTGCTTACCTTGGGTTTGTAATATACCGCGAGTCGTGGATGACACGGAAGTTTCCCGAGTCTTGTGGGTAAAGTGTGCAACCTGTGCAGAGTGCAAAACTATTCGAATAGCCGTGTCCACGGTCAAGGATAGTTGGATGGCCGCTCTTGTGCTATGTCCAAATGTTTACTAAACTTGGTGTGTGTGTATGTGTGGATGACACATAAGTGATACTTGGGAGAAGTCAGATGACTTGACGTGAGGACTGAACATGAGATGTTCAACCCCTTGTTTATGTTGATATTTGTAACCCGTTCATATGGATACCTACCAAATGTTGATGCATGCTTACAAAGTTACTTGATCATGTCATTGCGTACAAAATCAGCCTTCTACAATATTACCTACTTAGTGCTATACCATGTATTATTATACCTTGTTCCATAACTTGGGTTGCTTGCGAGTACATTGAAAGTACTCATTGGCTTGCCACTGGTTTTTTAATTGGCCAGGCATGGAAGAACAGGAGTATGGTGAAGAGTTCGTTGGTGACGAACATGCGAACTAGGACGCTTCCCAGTCAGAATGCTTGTATGTTTAAGGCAGATGGCATGGGTTCACGCTTTCGATCAAGATTTCTGCTACTTTTTCTGTTTAAGTGTTTGGCCCTTGTGGCCCTATCTATGTAAGACTACCCTCATGGTCTTTATTTGTGTAAGACGCTAAATGTGGATGGAAGACTCTTGTTATTCAGCTTCTGTGTGTTCAGTGAGCATTGATCTATGGGATCACTGTACACGTGCATTCGGTGATCACGACCTATGAGTTGGGGTCCCCACATACACATGCGCCAAGTCTTGTTTTTCTTCAGTAGTAGGACTGGGTTGGCCAGCCAGTCCGGGTGGAACACTTCCATGATCAAGACGGCTGTGAGCAGCTGGACGATCTCTTCTCCTATAGTATGCTGCTTCTCCTCGTAGAAACGGCATAGGGGTTGCTTGACCAGCTTCGCATCCGATCGTACGTGAAGTTTGTACTTGGCGAACTTCCTTGGAACACCTGGCATGTCCTTCTTAGACCATGCAAAGATGTCCCGATTCTCACGGAGGAAGTCGACGCGCATGCCTTCCTATTTGCTATCGAGGCAGGTGCCGATGGTGACACACTGCTTGGAGTTAGCCGGGTCGAGTGGTACCTTTCTCATGTCCTTGGACGGCTGGAATCACGCTTTGCTGGCCGACTGGGATGGGGGAACCGGCATGGCCGGCTTGCGAGAGGTGTGGGCCACGAGCCGGTCGAGTTGCCGCTTCTCCTCCGCTATCCCCAGAGCTTCGACCAGCTGTTTGCTATTGCGTGCGCACATGATTGACATCTTGTATTCGCCGGTGATGGTGATGATGCCCTTGGGACCCGACATCTTGAGCTTGAGGTAGGCGTAATGGGGGACCGCTATGATCTTGACGAGAGCCACCCGGCCCAGCAGGGCGTGGTAGGGACTGACGAGGTCCACCACCTCGAACCAAATCAGTTCGCGGCGGAAGTGGCTCTGGCCGCTGAAAAGGACATTGAGCTTAATCTTGCCGATGGGTTGCAAGATTTCCCTGACATAATGCCATGGAAAGCCATCCGGCTAGCTCGTAGGTCTCCCTCCTTGAGCCCTAGCTTGAGCATCGTGTCGCGATAGAGGATGTAGATGTTGCTACCCCTTTCGATCGACACCCACGAGAAGCGGCAGGTGTGTCTCTCTGAGACGATGGTGGGATCAAGGGCGAGGGTGTAGCTTCTAGCGCTTGGCATCATGGCCGGGTGGTCGGCCCGGCTCTCGGTAACCAGCTTCGCAGACCAGTGCATGAACTATGGGGTGGAAGGCAGGGTGGCATTCACCTCTCACTTGGTGTGCTTGTCCGTCTCTTCACCGGTGAAGACGACGTAAGAACCGTCCTGGTTGGGGAACTGGTCGAGTAGGCGGCCGTCTTGCGGGGCCGGAGCCGGAGTCTGGGCCTGAGCGGGAGCCGGAGCCGGTGCCGGTGCACGGAGAGGCGGTGCGGGAGGAGCCAGAAGGCCTCCCCCCCGAGCCAACCGCCACGAGAAGCTGCACTGTCGAAGCATGTGCATGGACGGCTTGGCCCCGGAATGATGCTTGTAGGGAAGGTCGAGCATCTGCTTGAAGCTGACGCTGACACTGGCCCCGGAATGGGCTACCAGGCAGCCTTGCTAGTGCGTTGACGCTGGTCGGAAGCCTGGGCAGTTGTCTGCTCTTCCTCGATGATGACGACTTGCCGTCTCCCGAAGCGAGAGTCCGGCTGGTCAGTTTTGTGCTTGTTGTTCTGCAGCAGCCGGTCGTGACGCATCCGGTGATGGAGCTGCCTTATCGGGCGTGCTGACATTGACCTGGATTGTGGAGTCGGCCGTGGTGCACTTGTCTGCCTTGGCCATGTGGTTTTCCAGTATTGCTGGCTGAAAGCAGAGAAGCTTGTGCCTGAGGTAGGTGTCGTCGCAGCATCCCTCGAGGAAGTACTGGATGGCCTGCACCTTTTGCACTCCTTCGCAGGAGTTGCGGAGACCGGTCCATCGGGTGAGGTAGTCACGAAGGGCTTTGTCCGGGCCCTGAACGCACGTGGCTAGTTCGCGGGGGCGACCGGGCCGCTTGTAGGTGCCGGTGAAGTTGCGGACGAACGCCTCTCCAAAGTCCGTCCAGGTGTTGATGCTCTTGGCCGCCAGGCTGTTTAGCCACGTGCGAGCTAAGCCGATCAGCATGAGGGGGGCGTAGTGGACGGCAACACGCTTGTTCCCCCTGGCTATGCTGACCGCGGTGGTGTAATCGATCAGCCAATCCTCTGGTTTGGCAGCCCCGTTGTACTTCGGGGTGTCGCGAGGGAGCGTGAAGCCAGTTGGGAATGGCCCGTTGCGGATCTGGGGGCCAAAGCACGCCAGGCCGATCGAGCCCTCCTCCTCAACGAGGGACGACCGTGCCAGCCGGTCAAGGCAGAGATGCGTGTCGTTCTCGCTATGGGGGACCCGCAGTCCGAGCCGGGCCGCGAGATCGCCGCAGACGATGGGCAGGACAAACCGCATCGGGTGTCGTCATAGAGGCGGGGTGTGCCCACGGCTGTGCCGGCTACCGCCAGCCGGCACCTTGTTGTAGTGGCTGCCGCCAGTCGAGATGTCATTGCGTCGGCTATCCATAGCCGGCTGCTCATTCCCGAGCAGTTGGGAACACCGAGCGTTGCTTCCCTTGGCCCATCGGTCGGAGGCACGAGGGGAGCTGGAGTATTGAGTCGGCTAAGGACCAGCAGCCCCAGTGCCCTCGCCCTCGGGACGGGGAGCCTCAGAAATGGCTGCATCAGGGGCGAGGCCAGCTTGCTGCGCGTTGGCGGTGTTGATGAGGTCCTTGATGTGCCGCTCCCGCGAGGTGTGCTCCTCGCCCTCCAAGGCAGCCACGTCCTTGTAGGCTACCTTGGCAGCCCGCAGGATTGCCGCGGGGGTGTCGTAGACGGGCAGACTACCGCCGAGGATCTCCGCGAGCACGCAACCATGGTCATGCACAGCCCCCCGCCGGCGGGGCTTGGTGCCAGCCGGGGTGAGACCATATGCGGAGATATACTCGCACTACGCAGCTTCCATACGACACCGCTCGGTTGCGAGGGCACCGGCATCAACGAATAGCAGATGGCGAGCCGCCTTTAGCACGGCTGTGACGGTGGCCGGGTTCGCCGTTGGTGCGATGGGGGTGCTCAGACTCCGAATGGTAGCGCCGAGCGGGTCAGAGGTTTCGGCGCGAGCAATGTCCGCGTCAGCCTCGGCCCGCGCTCGGCCACAAGAGGTGGAGGAGGCGGTGGTCATCACCCCCACGCGGACGCAGGAGCCGTCGACCTTGCCCTTGGTGAGTGCACCCATGGACGAGGGCGGGTCGATGCAGTCGAGTACCCGACTAGGGTATGCGTCGGTCGTAGGATCGTTGGTGAGGCTCAGCTTGCCGAAGCGCTCGGTGAGGTGGCGATGTCGAGTGGTGGGTCGCTGCCGAGGCACTCATCGGAGAGGCTGATAGCATCGCTCGTAGGGCCCGCGGTAGCAAGACCCACGAGCAAGTAGTTCTGCCCGGACGCGGGGCAGCCGAGGTAGGTGGTGAAGGGCCCCGTCCGGAGCGTGACTCCGGCCGGCTCCGCAGACGGCCACATGGTGTGCGCCAACTGTCGTACTTTTATCACGACATATGCCATGGGTAGGCTTATCGAGAGTGGTTGGGGCCAAAGGATGCCGGTCGACTCCGGGAGCGGGATCAGGGACACATGATGCGGGACACATGATGTACCCAGGTTCGGGGCCCTCCGTGGGAGGTAATACCCCTAGTCCTGCTAGTCTGTTCGATGAACCGAAGGGAGATACAATGGTGCTCCTTGAGTTGTATGAGTAGAGGAGGAAGAAGGATCTAGCTTGCCTTCACTGCCTCTCTATGTGGGAGTGTGGGGGTGTGTGTAGGGATGTGATCGCCCCGTGCATGGGGTGGCTCCGGGATGTTTTATAGGCCAACCCCCTGGATTACAATACGAGTAGAAGGCACTGGGAGGTCCCCAGCAGGTAGCCTCTCTAGCTGGCCAGGTGGGGGTGGCTTAGGGGACTCGTTGCCGGTAGGGCCCCCCGACTGCAAGGTCCCGTCGGGAGCTGGAGGGGCCCACATGGTGGGTCCCCGTGCCGGTCGGATCGCAGCATGGGCTGCCCCTTAGGGTGTTGTCTTGCGGAAGCCGGCCGCGGTCAACGGTATGGTCGGCCCCGTTGTAGCCACGTCGGAGTAGGTAGTGGAGTGGTTGAGGGCATGTCGGCACTATTCTAGCGCCCAGTCGTAGTCGGCCAGAGTCAGAGGCACTGTTGCCTCCATTGTGGCCATGCGGGCGCTGACCCCTGATAGGATGGGTTCCACTATTGTGGCCATTGTGGCCATGTTGCCTCCATTGATCGCGGCATTCGATGCGTTGCCGCTAGGGGGCTAGGGGTCTCCGCCGCTAGCCATCTGGCTAGTCGTAGCTGGTAGCATGGAGCCGGGCTGCATGGGGAGGCGGCTCTCCCTATTGTTGTGTCCGAAAGTTGGAGTAGAAGGCCAGCTGAGGCTACCCCAGGATTATCCCCCCGTCGAAGGGTAAAATTTCGAGACTTTTCTTATATATCCTTGTAACTTTGCTTCGAGCTCATATCCGAATGACTTTTGAATGCTTGTAGCCCTGACTGACGTGATTGATGTCGATGTGGTCGACAAAGTTGATCCGTTGAATCCCTCTGTGAATGTGGAGGGTGTCATGCTGGAGGCATCTCTTGCTGGTGCCTTGGCAACGTCACCGGGGACCAGCTCGAGCGCTGGAGTCATACTTGGGACTGACACATCGTCCCTTATGCTAGTTCCTCGTGATACTAGCATCTTCTCGCTGCACCATGTCCCGGAGGACCATACGGGAGCGAGCAAGGAAGCATTGATCTAGGTGGAGCTAATGTGCCACAAGCTGAAGACAGCGTATGACGCAAGCGCAGCATTGCAGAAGAATGTCCGAGTAAGTACTCTCGTAAGTACCTTCGTCATTCGGTATCTTGGTTGATCTGTCAGTTGTTTCAATCCCAAGTGGGTTTGCTTCTAGGCACACCCACTGGGTGTTAATTTCCAATGCGGGCGCACTGAGCGCACCAACTCGGTGTAGTCCCCGAGGATGTCGTCGATTGAAGCAGTCGGCGGTAGTCTTAATAGTGTAGGAATATCTTGAACTTGAATTTTCTAGTGGGGTCTGCTGAGCACACCCACTGAGTGTAGTCCCCGAGGCTGTCGTCAACTGTAGCAGTCGGCGGGAATCTTAGAGTTTCGAAGTCCGGCCGAATGATCTGATCATCATATACGATTGAAGAATTGTATGTCTTATGTGACTAAAATTTTACTTTCCATTTATTGCTTGTAGGCTGTTTCTGAGCTCAGAAGCCACTACAATGCCTTGAAGGAAGAAGTGTTGTCCTTGTGTCTTGATTTAGATGTGGAGAAAACAAAGAGTGCTCGATTGGAGCAACAGAAGAACGTGCTGGAAGGTATAGTTCCTCCTGCCCGACTGTTGTTTTCACTGTTCTTTCTTCCTATCCCACTGAACCCACTTCATCAGATCTTTGTGGAGAAAATCGTAACCTTGTCGAGATACTGAAGAATTTGTTTTCTTTAGTATATGTGAAGATGGCCCTCGAGAAGAAGGACACAGAGCTGGCAGAGGCACAAAAGGAGGCCAGTTGAAAGGCCAAGGAGGCTGAGGAGAAGCTGAAGACAATCAGGAAACAGGAAGAAGGGAAGAAAACCCTTGAAGCCACCGTGAAGAAGACCAAGAAGGAGCTCGCCGAGTGGAAGACCAAATTCGAGCACATTACTGCCAAGAAGGCTGAGCTGGAACAGTTCATCGACAAGTTCGGTGACATCGTGAGCGGAAAACTCAAAAGTAAGCTTTCTCGAATGATCTGTGTATGTTTTTGAATGACCGAATGAAGTTTTCCTGGCTTTGATTCTTCTTTTCATTCGGTTGAATTCAGAATTCTGCTTCGACATTATCGAGGAGACTGAGAAGATTGAGAAGGAGTTGGATTCGTCCCAAGGGCTGCTCAAGGATAGTGCGACCATGGCATATCTCCGACTGGAAGAGCGTGTTGACGAAGAAGTTCCATATTTCCGGAGGCACCTCCATGGAGTTGTGGACATTGAAAAGGAGCTCTTCTCCGACTAAGAACCAGACAAGGATCTGGAATCCACACTGAACCGAGTGAGAGATGTACCCCATTGAGTGAAGATGTGGAAGAAATCAGCAGCCCGAGCTGGGGATGACATTGCTTTGTCACTACTTCGGGTCCACTACAAGGGAGTTGATGAGAAGAAACTAAATTCCTCGGAGTTTACCAATCGGAAGAACACCAGAATTGAAGGCTTCATGCGGATGTTCATGGAGGTCGCCACCCGAATAGCAGAAAGCCTTGACCTGGACATGTTCCTTGAAGCAGTGCCAAATCCCGAGGGACCATTGGGCTAACAAAAAACTTATTTAAATATTTGCCTCGGAATGCTGACTGGTACCTATAAGACTTTTAAATGGGTCGGAGGCTCTTATCGTCCATACTTTCGGTTCGAATAATGCCGTTCTTATCTGCTTTATCTTTGCCTGGCATTTTGAATGCTTGCACTTGAAGTGAATCATAATTTAGACGACGCGGGGTCATGACTAAGTCTCCGAGTGTTCGCAAGACCTTCGCTCGGAGGAAATCGTCATACATGAACAATTATGGTCCTGTTCATCTCGACAATCGAGTGTGGAGAATGTCCCACACGAAAAGTTTTCTAACTTAGGTGCTGCGGAATCGCGACTAAGCCTCTGAGTGTTGGTAAGACCTACACTCGGAGTAGTTTATTAACTTAGGTGATGCGGAGTCGCATCTAAGTCCTCGAGTGTGGGCGAGACCTTCACTCGGAGTGGTTCGTTAACTTAGGCGATGCGGAGTCACAGCTAAGCCCTTCGAGTTCGGGCGAGCCCCTCACTCAGAGTAGTTTGTCATCTAGAGGAACAATGATGGTCCTGTTCATCTTGACAATCGAGTGTGGAGAATGTCCCACTCGAAGAGTATTTTAACTAAGGTGATGCGGAATCGCGACTAAGCCCACAATTGTTGGTAAGACCTTCACTTAGAGTGGTTCTTTAACTTAGGTGACATGGAGTTGCAGCTAAGCTCCTGAGTGCGGGCGAGCCCCTCACTTGCAGTAGTTTGTCATCTAGATGAACAATGATGGTCATGTTCATCTTGAAAATCGAGTGTGGAGCATGTCCTACTCGAATAGTTTTTTAACTTAGGAGATGTAGAATTGCGGCTAAGCCCCCAAGTGTTGGTAAGACCTTCACTCGAATTGGTTCGTTAACTTAGGCGACGTGGAGTCGCAGCTAAGCCCCCGAGTGCAGGCGATCCCCTCACTCGGAGTAGTTTGTCATCTAGATAAACAATGATGGTCATGTTGATCTTGACAATCGAGTGTGGAGAATGTCCCGCTCGAAGAGTTTTTTTAACTTGGGCGATGCGGAGTCGTAGTTAGGCCCCCGAGTGTTGGTAAGACCTTCACTCGGAGTGGCTTGTCATCCAGATGAACAATGATGGTCCTATTCATCTTGACAATTGAGTGTGTAGAATGTCCCACTCGAAGAGTTTTTTTAAATTAGGCGATGTAGAATTGCGGCTAAGACCCCGAGTGTTGGTAAGACCTTCACTCGGGGTGGTTCATTAACTTAGGTGACGCGGAGTCATAGCTAAGACCTCGAGTGCGGGCGAGCCCCTCACTCGGAGTAGTTTGTCACCTACATGAACAATGATGGTCATGTTCATCTTCACAACCGAGTGTGGCGAATGTCTCACTCGAAGAGTTTTTTAACTTAGGCGATGTGGAATCGCAGCTAAGCCCCTGAGTGTTGGTAAGACCTTCACTCGGAGTGGTTTGTCATCTAGATCAACAATGATGGTCCTGTTCATCTTGAAAATTGAGTGTGGAGAATGTCCCACTAGAAGATTTTTTTACTTAGGCGACGTGGAATTGCGGCTAAGCCCCCGAGTGTTGGTAAGACCTTCACTCGGAGTGGTTCCTTAACTTAGGCAATGCGAAGTCGCAGCTAAGCCCCGAGTGCGGGTGAGCCCCTCACCCGGAGTAGTTTGTCATCTAGATGAACAATGATGGTCCTGTTCATCTTGACAATCGAGTGTGGAGAATGTCCCACTCGAAGAGTTTTTTAACTTAGGCGATGCGGAATCGCGGTTAAACCCCCGTGTGTTGGTAAGAGCTTCACTCGGAGTGGTTCGTTAACTTAGGCGATGCGGAGTCGTAGCTAAGCCCCCGATTGCTGGCGACGCCCTCACTCGGAGTAGTTTGTACTTAGGCAAAATCAGGTTTGCAGCTAAGTGTTTTGAGTTTTACACCCACTGAGGGTGGTCGTGAAATTTCGACAGAGTGTAATGAAACAAAGCTTTATTCATCGAGATCACTCATATTTATTATGAAAGTCTTAATTTACATTTGTCGCGTTCTATGTGTAGAACTTGCGGAGCATATCCACGTTCCAAGTCTGAGATTCTTCCTATTATTCGTGATGATGTCGTGCGGCATGCCGAATCTGTAGATAATCTGTCGAATGAAGCTGACGTTAGTGCCTGGATCAAGACTCTTCATAGGCTTAGCTTCCATCCACTTAGTGAATTTATCGACTGCTACGAGCAGGTGGGTGAATCCACTTGTCCCTGTCTGCAGGGGTCCAACCATGTCAAGTCCCCACATGGCGAATGGCCAAGTGAGCGGAATCGTCTTCAGCGCAGAGGCGGGCTTGTGAGACTTGTTCTTATACAACTGACATCTGACGCACTTGTCCACCAGCTCCTTGACAGCTTCATTTGCTTGGAAGGCCTTGGCGACTAGTGTCCGAGAGAACGTGTGATGGCTACAAGTCTCCGAGTGAATGTCATGCAGAATTTGGAGTCCATCTTCGAGGGAGATGCATTTCTAAGTGACTCCTGTGGTGCTTTTCTTGTACAACTGATCTCCCATGACTTCAAATGATTTAGATCGACAAACGATCTAGCAAGCTTCTTCTTCGTCCTCTCAGAATTTTTGCTAGAGCAAATATGATAAGTAAGGCTGAGTCCACTCGGGAGTGATCACTAGCATTTCCTCGACTAGATCAACCACAGCTGGGATGTCAACCTCAGTAGAATTCGAGGGACCACTACTTGCGGGGGCTCCTCTATGAAAAGGTATTCTCCAATTGTGGGAATACACAATTGTTCGAGGAATATATCCTTGGGAACTGCCTGCCAAGTGGATCCGATTTTTGCTAGGTCATCTGCCGCTTGATTCTTTGCACGGGGAATATAATGCAGCTCCAAACCTTCAAAACTTTTCTCCAACTTTCTGACTGCGTTGCTATAACCCGTCATGGCTAGGCAATGTCTCATTCTTTTATCACCTGATTGACAACGAGGTCTGAATCTCCATAAACCATTAAGTGATGGACGCCGAGTGAAATGGCCATTCGGAGTCCATATAAGAGAGCTTCGTACTCAGCCTCATTGTTTGATGAATCAAAATGGATTTGAAGGACGTAGTTCAATCGGTCTCCTTTGGGAGAAACATGAACAACACCGGCCCCTGAACCATTGAGCATCTTGGAACCATCGGAGTACATGGTCCAATGTTCGGAAACACTCGGGGTCCGCTGTTCTCGCTCAATCCACTCAGCCATTAAAATTGACCAATGCCTAGGACTTGATCGCTTTTTTTGCTTCAAACTTGATCTCCAGTGGAAGTAGCTCAATTGCCCATTTTGCCACTCGGCTAGCTGCGTCTCGGTTGTGTAAGATCTCCGATAGGGGAGCGTTGTTGACGACCGTTACCGAGTGGCCTTCAAAATAATGAACCACCTTCTTCGCAGTCAACTAAATACCATAAACTAACTTCTGGTAATGTGGGTACCTCTGCTTGGAAGGAGTCGAAACTTCTGAGATGTAATAGAAGGGTCTTTGGACTTTGAATATTTTGCCTGGATCTTCACGCTCGACTGCTAGGACAGTGCTCACCACTTGGTTAGTGGCTGCGATATACAGGATAAGTGGTTCCCAACTACCCGGGGCAGCTAACACTGGCTTGGTGGAAAGTAGGTCTTTGAGTTCATCAAATGTTGCTTGTGCCTCAGGAGTCCACTCGAATCTTTCAAATTACTTCATCAGTTAGTAAAGCGGGAGAGCTTTTTCACCGAGTCTTGAGATGAATCGGCTTAGAGCCGCAAGGCACCCTGTCAACATTTGTACATTATGCAGGCGCTCCGGATCCTTTATTCAGACTATGGCTCCAATCTTGTCTAGGTTAGCGTCTATCCTTCGTTCAGAAATGAGGAAACCGAGTAACTTTCTTGTGGGTACTCCGAATCTACACTTGGCCAGATTCACTTTTATTCCAAAGTGCCTCAAATTGACAAAAGTTTCGGCAAGGTCTGCCAGGAGGTTGGAAATTTTCTTGGACTTGACCACAATATCGTCCATGTAAGCCTCCACATTCTGACTAATTTGTTTCTAGAGGCATTTTGGATCATTCGCTAGAAATTTGCTCCGGCACTATTCAAACCGAAAGGCACCATGATATAATAGAAACACCTGAATGGGGTGATGAAGGATGTCTTTATTTCATCGGGACCATACATCCGGATGTGGTGGTACACGGAGTACGCATCTAGGAACGACATGCGTTCGCATCCAGTAGTAGAGTCCACTATTTGATCTATCCGAGGTAAAGGGAACTGATCCTTCGTACATGCCCAGTTGAGGTGCTTGAAGTCAATACATATTTGGAGTGATTTATCCCTCTTCGGCACCAAGACGACATTCTCGAGCTACTTGGAGTGGTATATTTCACGAATGAACTCAGTGGCTAGGAGCCAGGCTATCTCTTCACCAATCGCCTTGCACTTCTCTATAGAGGATCAACGCAAGTATTCTTTGATCGGTTTAACTTTGGGGTCGGTTCAAAGTCGGTTCTCAGCCAACTTCCTAGCAACATCGGGCATGTCAGACAGCTTCCATTCAAAGATGTCCTAGTTCTCATGGAAGAACTGGATGAGTTCGACTCCCAATTTCTCCCCAAGTGAGGTGGATATGTTTGTCGGCACAACACACGGGTCCGTTGGGTGAACGTGGACTTGCTTTGTTTCTCCAGCCGATTGAAAAGCCGACTCGAAAGCGGACCGCTTTGACCTAAGCAAGTCAGCAACATCCACTTCTTTCTTATACCCTTCGAGTTCTGCTGCTAACACTTGTTCATTGGCAATCTTGGAACCTTGTTGGAGACATTCCTCTGCCCTGGCTCGGTCGCAGTCATGGTGATCACACCATTCAGCCCTGGCATCTTCAACTTAAGATACATGTAACATGCTCTGGCCATGAAACGCACATAAGCAGGCATGCCCAAGATCGCGTGGTAGGCGTTGCGGAAATCCACAACCTCAAAGGTCAGTTGTTCCTTTTGGAAGCTCTTCTCGTTTTGCCGAATACTACGTCCAGAGAGATCTGGCCAAGTGATTCTGCCTTGTTTCCAGGGACTATCCCATGGAAGTGCATGTTTCTCTTGCTTAGTCGGTATATCAGAATGCCTATCGCTTTAAGGGTGTCAGCATAAATGATGTTGAGCCCGCTGCTTCTGAGCATAAGAACCTTACGCAGTTGGGCACCATTCACGATCGGATCAACGACCAGTGCCTGCCTCCTAGGGATGGCTATGTGGGGTGGATGGTCAGAATGGTCAAACGTAATCAGAGTCTTTTCCCAACTAAGGTGCTTGGAAGCAGTCGGAACTGCAATGTTGACTTCCCGATTGACAACTTTCAACTTTCTCTTGCTTTCGACATCCGCGAAAATCATGTTCAGGACTTTGTCGACTCGTGCAAACCCTGGGTTTTGTTCCTCCTCATCGTCTGCATCGTCCTTGTCCTCTGCAGGTGGCATTCTTGAGTAGGTGGCATTCCCGAGCGGTGTGCTTAAGAAGCACAACGTTGCCCTCTTCGTTCGTCTTTGTATGAACTTGTCAAGGCTGATCAAGTAGGTCAGGTCTGGAGTTGGAATTCTTCCTGGGATTCCACTCTTTCTTATTTTTAGACTTTGGTTTTCCTTGGCCTTATCTGGAGAAGGCCGCAACCTCTGCCTTCGCAGGAGCATCGTCCTTTCGCTTCTGCTGTTACTGCTTTTTTCTAGTGTTGCCCCCGATTGAGGGGCATCGCCGGTATGTACCTTGCCGTTGTGGAGGCGGCCCTCTTCTTCCCCATTGGCATACTTGTTTGCTATCTCCATGGCCCGAATGAGGGATAAATCCCCATCCCGTCCAAACTTGAGAATCAGCTCTCAGTACCGAGTGCCCACCCTGAAGGCACACACGGCCTAATGCTCAGTCACATTCTCCACCGTGTTATGCAGTGTGGTCCAACATTGGATGTACTCTCTAAGAGTCTCATTCCTCTTCTGAACACAATGTTGCAACTCTGAAAGCCCACTCGGGCGCTTGTAGCTGCCCTCCAAGTTCTTGATGGACACTCGGGCTAAATCTTCCCAGCAATAAATGCAACTCGGAGGCAACTGGTTCAGCCTGGCCCAGGCCAATCTTTCCAGCATGAGCGGGAAATGCTTCATGGCGACGAAATCATTGCCCCAATGATCTGTGCAGCCACTTGGTAATCTTTGAGCCAAGTCTCTGGCTTAGACTCACCATTAAACTTTCCAATTCTCGTTGCTAGATGGTAGTTGGAGGGAATCTCGGCTTCTCGAATGTACCTACTGAAACAACCGAGTTTGGAGGTGCCCCATCCACTTGCTCGGTCTCTCTGATCTCTTGTGCGGTCCACCACATGTTGGGTGATGATGGACCGGGCTTTTAACTGAGGGGGTTTATGACCATTGTCCCCATAGCCTGTCTACCGAATGGGGCTCCTCTCTTGATCTCTGACATGAGCATGACCACCATCAAAATGGCGTCCGCCGTAAGACCTGCCCCTCGGAGGGGGCATCTGACTGGCGTCGTGGTCATTGTGCCAACGTCCTCCGTACGGGCCTCTTGGATGTGGAGGAGTCCATCGGTCTTTCCTTGGTCTGAGAGGGCTGTGAGCCGACTGGACCGTTTCTGCCAGAGCTAACTTGTTGTGAATGCGCTGATTTGACTGCGATAGTTTCTAGTTTTGCTACAAAGCTATCTTCAGAAGGGCCTGGATCTGCCGAATGCCCTCGCCTGCAGCCGAATCAAACGGCTAGAGCGAGTTGGCAATCCGAGTGGCCACAGCTAAGTTCAACAAAGGCGCGTGCATTACCGGGATGGTGTATGGACGCTCCTTGGCGAACAGCTGACGTCAGCTTGGACTGGAGCTAGGAATCTCCCTCGAGGCATGCTCGTTGAGTGACTGTTGGAGGTGCTCCAATCGCTCACACTCCACCAGAGTGGCTTGGCACATGGCCTCTAAAGCCATCTCTTCTGGGGAAGTCCCTGCAATAGGCGTGAGGAGTACTTCGTCGTTCCTGCACCGGATCTCCTCCCTCTAGTCCCGAGTGAGAGGTCGGGGGACATAACCGTCGGAGTTAGCCTAGTCACGGTCACCGTCACGTCCGCGAGTATGGCTCGTGGAGTACCCGGGTGGAGGATCCTCCCGAGATGGTGCGGCCATCAGTACTTCGGCGATATCCCCGCTATCCTCGCAGCCGTCCGCGTTGAAGGAATCGTCGTCTGACGATGGAAAAAGGTAGTGTATGGACTCATCAAAGCCGCATGCTGGAGTCTTCTCAACTGCAATCCAAGCCGCCATAGAGTGCTTGATCCAATGTTGCAGCCGCGAGCGCATAGAGCGCCGGCGACAGGCCGCAATTTGAGTTCGCGAAGTAGGACGATATGGAGTCGACGGCTGTCGGAGTAGGACTTCGTACATCGTCACAGTGAAATGCACTGCTCCCCAAGCGGGCAGTGGATCGATATCCTGCGGGGCTTCCTGTAGCCACGCCGAATCGTCGACGAGGAAGATGAGGGATCCGAAGAAGATCTATCGCCGGGAGTCAACATGATGATGATAAAAATGGAAATTCCACCTGTGCCTGAATTCGCTAGAAGTGCGGCCCCACGATGGGTGCCAACTGTCGTGGGAATAAGTCTGAAAGTACTACCATGGGTATGAAAGGAAGGGATAATTCTAGCTACGGCTCAGCTATGTCACTCGGATGTATACGAGTTCGCGCCCCAATCGCGAGTGGTAAAGACCCTACGTCCCGAGCCCAAAGAATGGTTTGCTTTGTTTATGGTGGAATAGAGGAATACAAGTGTCCGAACCTGGTTACGACGCCCGGGGCTGGCTTATATAGAGTGCGCCACCACTGGTTGAGCATTGTAATAATGACAATTAAGGTAACGTTACTTAAACTCCCGCTCTAATTCTGATGTTACTGATAACATATGTTGACTCTAGAGACATACGTCTCTTCGGGTTCCCTCAACACTGCGCCCTCGAGGCCGTTGATCTCCCGCCACCGAATGTATGATAGAACCATCCGAGTGACCATGAGGGAATGTCCAAGTGCTTCTAGGACACGTCTGAGTGCTTCTGGAGACATGTGTGAGTGCACTTTCTCTTCTTGAACTTCAATGACAATGAGGGTCTATAGTTGGCCTACGGGTCAGGCCCGTGACCCTACCCATAGTAGACGACCACATCATTGGGCTTTGGGCTGCATAGAGTGGTTGTGGGCTGATTACAACAAATATTTGTGGCCCGTGATAAAGTTTATAAAATCGAAAATGTCCGACGAATAAACCGATGACGGTGCCTCTACGGACGACCGTTTGGGTATCAAATGACCTTTGATTGCGACGAAATTTGACAAGCGTCCTACCTATAATATATTACGACCACTCGCCAAGTTTCGAACCAATCCGAGAAAGTTTTATACACTTTTGAAAATAATATTTTATCGAGGCCGCGGGCGCGTGCGTGTGTGGTTGGGCACGAAACGGTCGACGGCACGAACGGAGAGAACCGGCAACTACGAATGGATGAAAAATTCAAAAAAACGAGTGACGATGCTATGCATATGATGAGAATGATGTGATGATGAATGCAATAACCATGCAAATCACACAACAAGAATGGAAATAAAAGGGGAATCTTCTGCAGCGTTGGTCCGAGGCTGTTACATCGAGACCTAGTGTCACCGCTAACCTCATCATCGCCAGAGTGGAAGAGCTTCGCTGCCTCGACCTCGCCGTCATCGTACTAGCATCCTCCACGAAAGTCTTCACTCTGCCGCCGCTATAGTTCTCTCCCTCTGCCAAGTTAGGGCATGGGAGATCTGAATAGGCAAACTCCACTCCTTTCTCTTTCCGTTTGTCGTGTTCTTCATCACTGGTAATTAAAATGCAATTTTATTACCGCGTTTGATTCTTATAAATTCCTCAAAGTCTTCAAAAGGTGATTCTTCCTCTATAATCCATTCATAAGAACACCTAAAACTCCTTTCCCTTTATTTATTTCTAATTAATGATTTTGTTCAAAAGATTCCTGAGTTGTATGAATTTCCGAATCTGCACAACTCTAGAACCTAAGTCTAGAACACTAAGTGAAATTATTCAAGACATCAATGGTCAAGTTCCTACAACTTGTTAATCTTTGAAAAAAATTGAGAACACATATGACATCTTCAAATTCTTCGCACATATACTCTGTTCACAGGTACAAAATGTCTGCTGATGAATCACTAGGATCTCATCAACTTAACTCATTTGCAGCATTTCTTGAAGAAAATTTGAACACTTCTTCAGATTCTTCAAGAGTTCGAATTCCTCAAGTGAAGAAAATGTCTAGTGGAAGGAAGCCTTAGAAAGGAGGAAATTAAAGGAAATTGCATACTACTTTTGAGATCCTTGATGATTTGTATGATCAATACTGCACTCTAGATAATGACATTCATGGAAAAGAAACAAAGGAACACAGAAAAATTTGTATACAAAGGATTGAGAGGAGATGGGTTCGAGAGTGGAAGGAATATCGCTATGTCACAAATAAGTACATAAGGAAATTTGATGTCAAAACTCCATGCAAAAGACCTCCTTCTGCTGCCAATCAAGAAGTTGATCCTACCGGCATTGCTCATGGTGAGGATTTTCCTAATGATTGGGCAAAATATCAGAGAAAGGTTCAAAGGGCTTCCAAAGAAGTAGTGAGGAAAATCAATGAGGACTCTGCTGCTGCGGCATCTGTTAGTGGAACAGTGGCAAAGAAATCTATGCCCAAGAAATCTGCCATCAAGCCAAAGTCTCCTGGCTCCAAGCCCTCAAGGCCAAGTTCCTCAGCTGCACAATGTTCAGCACGGATTCCTCAAGGAACCTCTTCAAAGGTTTTTGTGGCTGCATAGTCTTCAGCTACTTCTGCAAAATCCTCAACTCATGTGCATCTCGCCACGTGTTAGAGGAGTGAGGATTTTCCATTGACTCATGAGCATCTACCTCCTCATCTGCTAAACCACATTCCTCACTAAGTCCAACGCTACAGAATATGAAGAACACATCTGGTCGACGAAAGAGGCTAACTCATCACAAGAAGCAAGTAGTGTTCAATGTTCCATCCGAATCTAAGGATGGTGATGCTGATGATGAGGAACTTGCAGAACTCATCAAAGACACAAATAGAAGGCTGCAATTGCCAAGGGGCGTTCAGTTCCACTTCTGATGGATCTAAAGACAATACTCTATTTCATTGATAGATGGCATGAGGATACGAGCACTCCCCTTTCATCACTCGACCTGCCACTAAGGGTAAGTCATGTTCTTGCTCACTTCATTGCTGAAGAAAAATGGAAAAGAGAACAAACCCAAAGGGCCAAGAGGAACAAAACCAGAAAGGAACAGTTATTGAAGAACAATGTGATGAATTTGACTCCCAAGCAGCTCATCACAGTTCAGTCTGAGATCAGATGCCTCACTGAAGAACAAGGGTGTCACGCCCAAGATGTGCGCCTATCCATTTTAAAGCACGAGGGCCTCACAAGGGATAGAGGCGCATCTTGCCGTTCGCAAGTATAGAATCATTGCATCATACATTACAGAAGAGATGAGAATACAAGTTGGCTTACACTCGCCATATACTAAATTACAATTCCACACAAAGTTCAAATCATCAAGATGAAGACATGGTCCGACTATGGACGAAATCGAACGATAAAAAAACAGATGCAAATGATACTATCTTGCTATCCCAAAGATCATGACCATGGTCCCCTACTCATCTGGATAAGTCACGTGCATCCTGCCTCTTTCCTCATCATATTCCCACTGGAGCTGCGTCAGATCATCCTGCATGTACTCATCTCTACTTGTACCTGGAGTGTTGTAGTAATCTGTGAGCCACAAGGACTCAGCAATCAAGCGCCCGGGTACCGAGACTATTTAAGCTTAAGGTTGGAATGGGGTATGTGTTTAGTTTGCAGCAGCACTAAGCATATATGGTGGCTATCTTACGTAACATGAAGATAAATATGAGTGAACTACGATGAACGATCGAAACTAGAATGACCTCTATGAGATCCTGAACACTTACTTACGTCAATCATAACCCCACCGTGTTCTCTCTCGGATCATGTTCACGAGCAGAGACGATCACGGTTACTCACACAGGTGGTGTATTTTATTTAGAGTTTACTTTGATTTAACTATAACAAGGTGTTAAACAAATATCCAAGTTGCCACATAACCGCGGGCACGGCTTCTCGAAAAGATTTAATCCAGCAGGGGTGCTCCAACTAGTCCATCACAAATTAACCACACACCATGGGAATAGCCTTGACCACGGATCTCGTGATCATCATAGGTAACTCCAAACGAATTGCAACACCTCGAGACAACCCAAAGAAAGTCAGACTCCACACGCAAGACACTCGATAAAGGTAAAACAAATCCAGCAAGACCTCTTGAAATGTCGAGACCCGATAAGAGCTGCTTGTCTCATTCTCAGGACACAACGGATCAGTGATGGTTACCACGCCAGTCACCGAGTTGCCCCGGGCGGCATTAATAAGCTGCCCTGGGTTGGACCAACACTCACGAGGAACACTAGCCCGGGGGTTGATTAATTATCCATGGGGTTGTAAAGCCCTATGCAAATTTTATTAAGTTATTAAGCAAATGTAGTACCAATGTTGGGTCTTGCTAGACAAGTTTTAATCTCAACCGAATAAACAAGTGGGTCCCCATGACAACACCGAGCATGTTAGGAGCGCAAAGTATCGAAAACATAACACCGATAACAAGAAACTATGGCGGTAACAGCGGAACAAAACACCTAGCAAAAGGCCAAGCCTTCCACCAATAGCAAGATATATATGTGCATTAAATTAATAACAGATAATATTGTGATATCCAAATCCATATTATCACATGGAACAACCTGAACCTCCAACTAAGAATGCTATAAGAGGGGCTGAGCAGCGGTAACTTAGCCAACCAAAGGTTTGCTAGGATGCAGAGGGTTAGAGGCTATCATGGCAATTAGGAGGAGGATATTGAAGTGGTAGGTAGCGTAATTGTAATAATAAGAGCAAGAAACTAGCAAGCAAAAATAGTATCGGGATCCAGGTACGATCATCTCGCCTGTTGGTTCTTTAGAGGAACAAGTAACGAGATCCTCGTAGTTGTTCTTGCTTGGTTCTTTGTACTCAGGTTCAATGCTCGCGTCTACCCAAAATAAACAGAAAGAATAAACAAACAACCATGGTGCAATGCACAATCAAGAATGATGCATGCTTAGGTGAAGAGTTTTAACATGGCAATCCTAACTAGTCATGTTTCACATGCAAGAATTGGATATTAATGAATCTGGACAGAACCTTATGTTAAGTTATTTAGACATGCATGAACATGGAAAATATGGATGCATCATGTGAAAATGATGAAAATGCATATGAAGAACGTAAGAAACAGAGTTACGGTTCTCACGATACGCTCACGACAAGATACGAAGGCAAAACACAGAACAAGAAGGCCATGGGCTAATTCTTGGCATCCCAAGGTAGCCACTGGTTAGTAAATGAAAAACCAACGACAATATACCCAAAGATCGAGCAATTCCATGGAGTATAGCTCCGACAAGTCACAAAAAAATAAAACAAACAATTTGCCTCAAAACAGCAACCTAGCAACTTACACGGCCCACAACTTGAGCTACAGGAAACCTACAACCACAAACAAGGTATTGACAGAAACTACACAACATGCTTATCAAATTAGCCAACTACACAATCTGGTAAGGAGGCACACATCCATAAGCATGAAGCTATCAAGTTGGCATGATGAAATAGTTTTTTGGGACTTGGTGAAAATAGCAGTTTCTGGAATCTGAGTTAATCTGGTAGCATGCTGACAGTAGAATTTAAAGGTGTTACATACCTCCTCTTGGCATGAAAATTAACAGGAAGGTAGTAGACAACATCTACTTCGAAAAACTAGCACTGAGCATGAGCTAATTCTCAACATATCACAGGATGCCAACCACTCTTCATGGCATAAAAATAACAGCAGATTCTCACAAATATTTATCATGGTGAAAAGAGTAACATCAAGTTAGCTACTTTGCAGCAAGTTTCCCACTTATATGGGTTATTCTCATGTCAAACAAAAATACCATGGCATAATAGACATAAAACACTAGCACTTCCATGTTGGCACATGCCCCAACGCAAGCATATATTAATTCATGCAAAATGACAAGGTAGCATCTCAGCAGAAAATGATAGTTTTATAAACTTGCTCAAAAGTGAAATCTGAAAGCACCAATGGATTCCTTGGCTCTTTCTACCCCAAAATCATGTGTCATACTCATATATACATGTGAAGCAACATGGCACAACTATACTAGCAAAACCACCACCTAATCTTATAAGTTAACACTTACTCTAAATGGACATGAGCATAAATGGACATAACCAGATTTGGAAAGTGAGCTAACAATGGAAATGAGCTATCAATTCCTACATAACATGCATATGCCACAAACAAAGGTATGACAAGTGGGGAAAACCCACTAGCCACCTACACACATACACTCACTACACACACACTACACAAGCATGCATACACATGCTCCATATGCCTAAGGGCATATGAGCACATCTCACTCCTTAACATACCACCTATGAGGGGGTGTTCATCCACACACACATGCATGCACCATATAGGCATAATGCAAATGGCACATACACACCACCTCACATGCACAAGTGCACATGGGCACACACACTCACACACATGCTCATGTGTGTGTGGGTGATCATCCACACACATATGTACTCATATATGCACAAGGCATATATGCATATGCATATGCATATGACTATACACTCACACACACTCCCACTCACATATATGCAAACAGCGCACACACACACATATGTGCAACACACACATGCACTACACACCACACTCATATGTATACTCATACACACACTCATATACATACACATGCATAAATACATAACACATACACACATATATATGTGCATCTATGCATACTCACATTCATACAACAGGAAAATAAAACATACATACATGCACATGTTGCACCTACGCACATACACATATATATAGCACAGGGAAAAAACAAAAGAAAACAAAACAACAACAAAAGGGGCCGAGCCGGTTGCCACTCTGCCATCGACGCGACACTTAACAGAGGAGGGGCACAGGCTCACCAATACACACATACACGCACCTAACCTAACGAAACTGACGGAATCGACACCTACGGCAACAGAGCATGATGGCACGCAATTCCGGCGAGCACACGGCCTCACCGGGGAGGGGAGATGGAGCAGGGGGAAGCTGCACCTACGGGGGCCGCATCCCTACCTCTAACGCCGGCGAGAACGCACGACAACGTAACCTACAACTACGACGGAGCCATGGCAGGCATGAGCACTGGCTCGTCGGGCATGACGAGCTCGCGCACGCCTCGGGAGAGAGGGGCACGGACGAGGATCGACTGCTCACCACGGGGTTGCCGATGGAGAAGACGACGACGGAGGGAGGGGTCGGAGATGTGCGCCGGAGTCGAAGCAGGGGGAAGAAGACGACGGAGCGGAGCGTCTCCAGCGAAGACGAAGAAGGGGCCATCACTGCAGAGCCTCTCTGAGGCTCCTAGCGGCGGGAATTGAACGCAGGGAGGATCCCCGAGCTCCTGGACGCCATGGTCGACAACGAGGTCGACAGAGACGACGAGCGAACACCGGCGAACTACTATGAACCCTCTGAACCTCTCACAGACACTACCTGATAGAGGAAAAGAGGAGAAGATGGAGGGAGATGGAGGGGGAGAAGGGAGCTACAACGGCAGGAGGGGGAAGAGGAACCATAGTGGAGGGGGCACGCATGCTGAGGGGGTCTAAATACCCTCAGGGCTGATGGCGACAAACGGCAAAAAATGGGACGGCGGAGGCGTGCTCTCTCTACTCTCTCACACGCTCACTGATGGAGAACGACGGGGCAGGTGGCCGTTCCCTCGAGCGGGCTGGGCCACGGGGGAAGCAAGGCCCACTGGCGCACACACTCACCAAACAAATAAAATAGAGGAGCTTATATATTTTAAAGAAAAAACTACACTCAAGAAAACCTCCCAGATGAAAATAAAAGGACTTGCAAACCAAAAAATATTTCTTACATTAGAAATAAACTGCACTATTTACTAAAAGTATGAAGATGATTTTTACGACAAGTAATTTAAATACCTTTTATAATAGACAGCCCCCTGTTATTTAAAAACTCCAAAACATAAAATCTCAAACAACAAAAGACCAACTCTCACATGCTCAAAATATTTTAGGCTAACACTTGAACATCTTTAAACAATTTTTAAAGCAAGTTAAATCTGTTGATAAAATAACATGGGAAATAAAGGGCATTGGGTTGGGTTTTGTTGAAAAGAAAAAGAGAGGGGGGCAGAAGGAGGTGCACCACACATAAACCAACCACATCACACAACACAAGGGCACACTCACAAACAAGGTCACTACAAAAGCAAAGACATGGCATGATGGATGCATGATGCATGATGCATGAATGCAAGACCAAGACATGGCATGACAAGATGCAAAAATCATTTCATTACTCTCATGACAACAAGGTTCATACAAGAGATTACATGCCATAAAAGGTAGGGACAACACTTGGGCTGTCACAACTCTCCCACACTACAAGAGGATCTCGACCCGAGATCTAGGAACGAAAGAAGTCTGGATATTTGGAACGGAGAAGCTCCTCACATTCCCAAGTAGTTTCTTTGTCAAAATGATGATACCACTTCACCTTGAGGAACTTGATAGACTTGTTGCGAGTCTTATGCTCAGTTTCTTCGAGAATTGCAACTGGATGCTCACGATTAGAGAGGTCTTCTTGGAGATCAATGTCTTGGAGGTCAATGGTATGCTCTGGAGTCTTGAAGCCTCTCTAGAGCTGAGAAACATGGAAGCCATCGTGCACATTTGCGAAATTTGGAGGAAGCTCTATTTGATATGCAAGTCCACCTCTCTTGCCAACAACTTTGAAAGGACCAACAAAACGAGGAGCTAGCTTCCCTTTAATTCCAAACCGATGAGTGCCCTTCATGGGAGAGACTCTGAGATAGACTAGATCATCCACTTGAAAGGAAACATCCCGATGTTTGTTATCATAATAACTCTTCTGTCAGAACTGAGCTGCTTTGAGGTTCTCACGAATGACACGGCACATTTCTTCTGCTTCAGTGATCATGTCATTGCCCAATATCTGACGCTTACCTGTATCAGACCAGTTAAGCGGGGTACGACACTTTCTGCCATAGAGAATCTCGAAAGGGGCCTTGCCTGAGGTAGCTTGAAATCTATTGTTGTATGAGAATTCAGCATATGGAAGGCAGTCTTCCCACTTCATGCCGAACGAAATCACACAGGCTCTAAGCATATCTTCAAGGATCTGATTAACTCTCTCAACTTGACCACTTGTCTGCGGATGGAACGCAGTGCTGAAACGGATCTTAGTACCCATAGCAGTCTGGAAGGACTCCCAAAAGTTGGAAGCAAAGAGGCTTCCACGGTCAGAAGAGATGAGCTGAGGAATACCATGCAAAGACACTATCCTTGACGTATACAACTCTGCAAGCTGAGGTGCTGAGATAGATTCTTTGACTGGCAGGAAATGAGCAACTTTTGGCAGCTTGTCGATAACCACAAAGATGGCATCGTTGCCTCTCTTGGACTTGGGTAACCCAGTGAAGAAATCCATCTCCACATGATCGAATTTCCACTCTGGGATAGGCAAAGGCTGAAGAAGACCTGCTGGACGTTGATGCTCTGCCTTCACTCTGCGACAAACATCACACTCGTTCACGAACTGAGCAATTTCACATTTCATGCGAGTCCACCAGAAGGTTTGCTTGAGATCCTGATACATCTTGGAACTTCCTAGATGAATGGATAGAAGAGAATTGTGTGCTTTGTCCATGATAACCTTTTTGAGATCAACTTTTGGAAGCAGGGGAAGAAGACGAAGGGGCGGGACGTCTCCGGCGAAGTCGAAGAAGGGGTCGTCGCTGCAGAGCCTCTCCGGAGCTCCTAGTGGCTGGAATTGAACGCGGGGAGGATCCCCGAGCTCTTGGATGCCATGATCGACGACGAGGTCGATGGAGATGACGAACGAACACCGGCGAACTACTCTTAACCCCTCACAGTCACTACCTGGCAGAGGAAAAGAGGAGAGGAAGGAGGGAGATGGAGGGGGAGAGTGGAGTTGCGGCGGCTGGAGGGGGAAGACGAACCCTAGCAGAGGGGCACGCATGCCGAGGGGGTTTAAATACCCTGGGGCTAATGGCAACGGATGGCGAAAAAGAGGACGGCGGAGGTGCGCTCTCTCTGCTCTCTCACATGCTCACTGACGGAGAACGACGGGGCAGGTGGCCGTTCCCTCGAGCGGGCTGGGCCACGGGGGAAGCAAGGCCCACTGGCACACACACTCACCAAACAAATAAAACAGAGGAGCTTATATATTTTAAAGAAAAAACTACACTCAAGAAAACCTCCTAGATGAAAATAAAAGGACTTGCAAAACAAAAAATATTTCTTACATTAGAAATAAACTGCACTATTTACTAAAAATATCAAGATGATTTTTAGGATAAGTAATTTAAATACCTTTTAAAATAGACAGCCCCCTGTTATTTAAAAACTCCAAAACATAAAAGCTCAAAAAACAAAAGACCAACACTCACATGCTCAAAATATTTTATGCTAACACTTGAACATCTTTAAACAATTTTTAAAGCAAGTTAAATCTGTTGATAAAATAACATGGGAAATAAAGGGCATTGGGTTTGGTTTTGTTGAAAAGAAAAAGAGAGGGGGAGACAAGGAGGTGCACCACACATAACCCAACCACATCACACAACACAAGGCCACACTCACAAACAAGGTCACTACAAAAGCTAAGACTTGGCATGATGGATGCATGATGCATGATGCATGAATGCAAGACCAAGACAAGGCATGACAAAGTACAAAAATCATTTCATTACTCTCATGACCACAAGGTTCATACAAGAGATAACATGCCATAAGAGGTAGGGACAACACTTGGGCTGTCACAAAGGGCGCTATGACTCTAAGTGGAAAGGATCAAAGGTCAGATTCGTCAAGGCAGCACATGTTGCAGTCAGAGATCACAACACAAAGGTGGCTACTTGATCACCCCCACAAAATCCTCAGGCTACATTCTCTGCACCGCCTATTGATGAATCTGCCAGGACTGGTGAAGAAATTCTTGTTCCTAAAGAAACTGTCAGGGCAACTTCCAATCTTGCACCTGAAGAACAACAAAGGCTAGCTGATGAAACTTTTGTGCCTGAAGAAATTACCTGGACAACTGCATCAGTTGTGCCTGAAGAAATGGTCCCACCTTCGTCATCTGCTTCTTCTGCAAAGTCCTCAAAAGTGAAGAGAATCACACTTCCTTCTACATCATAAGAGAAGAAAACAAATGCTGTAGAGATAGAGGCTGTAAAGAAAAGGAAAGCATCAACGCCACCAGAATCCTCAATTGCTAAGAAGTTGAAGACTTTGACAAGTTCCTCAACTGATCCTATTGATGCTATTCCCATCTCCGCAACACCATCATATGCAATTGTTCCTTATGGAGAAGGTTGTGTCATTCCACACGACTCTGATGATGAAGATCATCACTCTGCTGCTTCCAAAGAGCAGTTTGATGAAGAAATCGAAGTTGAAGAAAATGTTTCCACTCCTCAAATATCATCGCCTCAGCCTCAGTTTACTGCCAAAGAGGCTGGAGTTGGTGAAATTGATGAAGACGTGGACATTGGCAACACAACACCACTGATCAATGATGAATATGGGGAAACTCTTCACCCAAACTCGCCAATGACCACTCCACTTACTCTGATTCCTTAGTCCCCACCCCAAACTGAAGAACTTGCTATGGGATCTGATGAACAATCGCACACTCCAAAAATACCACCTGCATCAGGTGAAGAACCACAAGTTGAAGAAACTCAGGTTGCCACCAATGAGATTGTGGCTCGCACTCGTCAGATTAAAGAACCTCTATTTTTTGCAAACAAAATGGTTACTCACACTGCTCAGGCTGAAGAAACTGCTATTGTCACAATGGAGGTTTTCAAGCCATCCTGTTCAAATCTTCATCCCAAGCCCAGAACTCCGTACTCAAGGAAAGTGAATTTCAACAAGGACAAGTTCTTCGCTAAGCACCATTTCTTCACTGGAGCCAATCCTTATGACTCACCAAGAATCGGGCATAAACAGTTTTGGACTCAAACTCAGATGAACTTCTATGCCTCAGTTCTGCTTGACAAAGACAAAGTCTTCGAGCACATGCATATTCCTCACCTAGACATGGAGTCCATTCCTTGCTTCACTCATGTATTGGTTGTTCTTCACGACGCAGTGCTCCTTCTATTCTGTTGTGAAATCTGTGATTGGAATGAAGAGTTAATTCTTTGGTTCTATGCAACTTTGCACCTCTCAGAAATGTTGAACAAATCAACTCATGGGTTCTCGACTGGATGACTGAAAATACTCATCTCAAGGCACCAGTCTCTAAATTGCTTCACATTGTTCCATTCAGTCCTCCATCACCCGATGCTAGACTCATTTTATGATGAACCTGAACTGCCTAATCATCTGATGCAAGTACTGATGAAGCCTGTGCGCCCTGGTGATGTCTACTATGCAACCTTCTTCTTGTAGACTCGTGTTGAGCCTCCAAGCGCAGAGTTTTGTACGACAGTAGCAATTTTCCCTCAAGTGGATGAACTAAGTTTTATCAGTCCGTGGGAGGTGTAGGATAAAGACGGTCTCTCTCAAACAACCCTGCAACCAAATAACAAAGAGTCTTTTGTGTCCCCAACACACCCAATACAATGGTAAATTATATAGGCGCACTAGTTCGGCGAAGAGATGGTGATACAAGTGTAATATGGATGGTAGATATATGTTTTTGTAATCTAAAAATATAAAAACAGCAAGGTAACTAATCATAAAAGTGAGCACAAATGGTATTGAAATGCTTAGAAACAAGGCCTTGGGTTCATACTTTCACTAGTGCGAATGCTGACATAGTGGAAACTCAATTGATCACAATAAGATAGAGAAGGGGAAACTCCATATGATTCATCAATATCAATAAAGCTCGCGGTACATCAAGATCGTGCCATCTCAAAAACACGAGAGAGAGAGAGAGAGAGAAATAGAGATATCCAACACATAGCTACTAGTACATACCCTCAGCCCCGAGGGTGAAATACTCCCTCCTCGTCATGGAGACATCGGGATGATGAATATGGCCTGCAGTGATGGTTTCCCCTTTGGCAGGGTGCTAGATTGGGCTCCCGATTAGTTTTTCATGGCTATAGAGGCTTGTAGCGATAGAACTCCCGATCTAGGTTTCTTTCTGGGTTTTTTAGTATTTATAGGAATTTTTGGCATCGGTATCACGTCAAGGGGGTGCTCGAGAAGTCCACAAGCCACAAGGGCGCGACCTAGGGGGCGCCCAGCAGGCTTGTGGCCTCCTCGTCCACTTCCTAGCCCAGATCTTGTGCTTCGGCGGTCTCTTTTGGTCCATAAAAAATCACCGTAAATTTTCAGCCCATTCCGAGAACTTTTATTTCTGCACAAAAAACGACACCATAGTAGTTCTGCTGAAAACTGCGTCAGTTCGGGTTAGTTCTAATAAAATCACACCAAAATCATATAGAATTATTGTAAACATGGCATGAACACTTCATAAATTATAGATACATTGGAGACGTATCACCTGGCTAAGCTCCAAGAACTACATTTCTTGTGAAGGATTTACTCTTTGTGCCTAGACCAGTCTTTCGTATTCTCAGGAATACCCTCTGCCTTATAAAAGGATACAACTCTAAAGAAGAAGAAGTTGTTGGCATCATGAAGAATCTGCTGTTCAATGTCATTCATGGTATTCCTATCAACAATCATGATTTCTTCATGAGGACTTTGGAAAACATTGCAATTTCACCATTTGAATTGAAGTCTTATGTTCCTTGGATAATGAAATTCATCAGAACAAGGTCTTCAACCCCTTATAAATCTGACTTTTTGAAGCATACCATCTACTTGCCTTCACTTCAAGTCATCAAAAGGACACTTTCCTCACAACATGGAAAGGGCAAGGCTGCCATCATCGATGAAGGAACTCGTCCATTGGATGGTCAATTCCGTTAAGCTGAATCCTACTCCACCAATGATGACACTACAAGCCAAGATACAACTGCCAAGACCTCCACTCAAAAGTCCCAACCTATTGCACCACGTGTGATGACTGGTCATGAAGTCCTCGTAAGTCTTCACCATAAGGTTGATCGCAACCACAAGTGGGTGAATTGTCAGTTTGGTGCCCTTCTTCGAGATATGACTGTCACGCATAACGCGGTAAGGAAGAATCACTATTATTTGCATGAAGTCTTTGATCGTACTTGGGACATTCTATCTCATCTCAAACCTCTAGAAGAACTCGGCGAGATGGAATTTCAGTAGGACTTTGATTGGTCTTACCCACCAAAGAGGAAGTGGAAAAATCTCAAGTTCCTTTGTGGTCGCAAGTTCATTTTCTACATCGTGTGTGGCTGATGAACCTTAGGACCTTGATGATACTACTGCAGACATTGCATCGGCAAACGATCCCGACAATGTTGGCGCTCCTCCACCACCTTCAAAAAAATTTCTTCAGGGGCACTAGTCCTCATTTTTCGGCCCTTTTGGTCACTGATGACGAAGGGGGAGAAATTTGAGTTAGTCTTCAAGAAGGTCTCTATATTATGGGTTGTTTTTGTTTAAGTTACAACTCTCGCTCTTCTGAAGTGTTTGTTGATCGAGTTGTAAACTTAAGTCTGATGTTGGTCCAGTACTCTTAAACTTCTTTCTGCATGCTTATTTCTTCAATTTATTCAATGCACACATGCTGAATTTCATCAGACACCATTTTCCATCATGCATTTCAATTTCCTCATGATATGTATTAAATGCGTGTTTGAATTACAAGATATAGGGGAGTTCTCCATGATGTTATCCTGCCATGTGCATTTGCAGTCTACAGCAAAGTTTTCGAATATGCACATTTTCAGGGGGTTCTTCTATATCTTGCAATCAAATTCCTCAAACATAGTAGTTACACTCCATATGTTTATCCCCGTTGAAAACATAACCTATTTGTCATCAATCACCAAAAAGGGGGAAATTGTTAGTGCATCTAGTGCCCCTTAGTGATTTTGGTGTATGGAAGACTTATAGGTTAAGGAACTAATATGTTTGTGAGTGTACTTAGGTTATATAAGTCGATGAGGAGTTTGATATATTTGTAGAATATTGACCCCTAAAAATGAACGTCTTTAGCTGAAGGCTTTGGTATTCCCTAAAGATTTTGAAGCTGAAGAATTCGGTGTGACCATGAAGATATTGATAAAAAGGACTATAAAGCACAAAGACTTTTGTTTTCATAGTTTCATTTCTTTTCTTTGAGTCATAGGAAACACCGTACTGTTAAAGGGGTTCAAGGGAAAACTAAGGAAATGTTTCCAACTGATGCTCAACTCAGAAGCCTCAATATACCCAATCCTTCAAGTGAAGCCTTTGGAAATCTCTTGTAGTTCAGTCAAGTTCTTCAGTGACAGAGATGATGTTCTTCTGGTCTGTGAGGAAATTTGTTTGACTATGGAGTTAGGATTTCGCCAGTGCGAATTGTGTACCTTTAGGAATATGATAAGGCCTAAGGAATTTGAGAGTTCAAATTCCGACCATTGTTGTGTCTTGTGGCAGCTGTCCAGATATTCTACCCACATAATGGTCATATGATTTGGGGGCATTTAAGTCTTATCATGTCGGGTTGCACCCTGGCTATAAACAGCCAACCCCCACAACCACTAGTTGGATGGCTGCTCCGAGAGAGAACTTGACACTTGTCATTTGAGAGCAACCCATTCCTCGAGGAATTTGAGATAAAATCATCAGTGGGGAAAAACCCCCAAAACGAACCACCAAAACCCAAAGTGATTGAGGATCACTAAAGAGATTGTTCCTGTGTGGAACCGATGCTTGTTACCCTTGAAGACTGTGTATCTTCTAGACAGTTAGGTGTCATGGTCTAGAATATCCAAGAGGAAACTATGGATCGCTAGGTGACCAATATTAGGACGAATTAAAACTTTTTGTGTGCTTAAGATGTTTAACTTGATTGATGATTGTTTGATTGCTTGTTGGTGCTCTATATTCATAAAACTCCCTCCTTCTCTCAAAATTCTTTTCCTTGATCTAAACTATTTTCCAATGAGCATACCATGTGTATAGGACCTAAAACTATTTATATAAAATATTATTTTGGCCAAAAAGCATTTATTCAATTTAGGTTTTCCAAAACCCCTGAATTGAGGTTTGTACTACAAATCCTCAAACTGGGTGGATTGTTTTGTCCCAAAGGATTTATTTGGAACCTACTATATATATAACTCCCCAAAACCACAAAATATCATTTTCAAGTATTATTTTATTATTTGAATTCAAGGCTTATTCTTCAGGCCAGAAATGGTCTTGTATTAGGAAAATGTATTTTTATGCTTTCAAAATATTTGAGAAAAATTAGGAGAACTCAGTGGACATATATTATCGATATATAAGAGTTTAAACACATGGTCATGTTAAAAATATTGGACAAAATCCTCCAATAACATTTTCGCCTAATTCCTATATTTGAAATATTTCTATAAGAAATAATTTCAAATAAATCCAAGAAAATTCAAGCATGTCACATATGACATATCTAATCATCTTGCAAAGTTTCATCTCAATCCCAATTGTTCTGGTTCATCAAAATATCCCAAAACCCTCTCTGTCCAGAATCAAATTTGAACAACTTTACATGATGATGTTTCTCCTATTGAGATCAAACTTGTTGGACATGTTATAATACTCTAATAATGCATCCACACCAAGTGGTGCATCAAGGAGAGCATATCCACTTGTCCAAATCCCATCAAGCCCATTTATGTTTATTTCAAGAATTGGGAATGTTTGCATTGTCAAGTTTCCCCATTGGATCCCAAAAATTTTGTACATGTTCTAATACCTAAATCATGCGAGCACACCAAGTGGTGCATCAGGTAGAATGGATTTACAAAGCTAGATCAAGGCAAGTCCATTTCTACCCATTTCTAGGGTTTACAAAGTTTCTATTGTCAAATTTTCTCAATTGAGATCTAACTTTGTAATCCATCTCATCTTTACCTATCATTTGATTCTATTTAATTTCATATCAATGAGACTCTTTTAACCAGCTCAAAACCAGCACAAACACCATCTGGCAAAAAACAAAAACTGTTGTTTTCACCTCTTCCATTTATCTCCTTGGCCTCAAAATTTTACCACATCTTTCCCTCATTCCTCTCTACCTACAGTAACAATTTGATGGACTTAGCTGAAATTCAACACCAAATGGGTTAAACGAAATTCAAAAAAAATTGAGTCAATGAGTTCAAATGGCCTTCATAAAACCCTAACAAATGGGATTTACCTCAAATCAAATAACTGGTCCAGACCAAAAAAATTAGGGTTCAAAAGAAATATTTGAAAGTGGTGAAAAATATTGTTGGACTTATTTTAGTTACTTATGTTTTTATTAAATAAATAAAGCTGTCCAAAATAGAAAACAAAATGTTCTCTGTGTGAGGAATAATACACTCAACCACAGGAACAAGTGAGATGTTTTTTAGAATTTGTTTTGAATTGCATTTTGAAGAAAACATAGTGCAATATTAGAAAGTAGAAGTATAAATAGAAATAAAAAAAGAAAGAAACCTTACCTGGCCCAGGAGAGATGCCCGCCCAGCCCATTAGGGGCAGGGGGTCTTCTTCCTCCTCTTGCGAGGAGGACGGGCGAGTGCCCGACGCACGCGCTATATCCTCTCGCCACCTCCTGCCTGCTAGCCCACATCGACGCTACGGATAGACACGACGATGCCATCCGCATCTCTGTGACCCCCCTCTCTCTTTCCCATGTCTCTCTCTCCCGCTCCTATCGCCATGGCCGAGCCCCGCCATCGCTGCCGCTCGTCGCTGTCATAGCCACCGTTGTCGTCTCGCCACTCCGACATGTCCACCGGGTCCACAACGTCGCCCTGAAGCTCCCCGACGACTCACGCAAGGCCGGACGGCCACAATCATTGTCATCGTCTTTGTCTTCAAACTTGGGCACGGAAGGCCACTGTCGTCAACTCGCCAGACACAGCCCGTCCCCAAGCCCGCTGAGACCATCGTCTCATCCGAAGTGAGCTCCTCCCCCTTTTCGCTAACCCCTAGCCCTCGGGTGCTCTCCCTGTCTGTTGTTTCCTCCATGGCCGAGAGCTCCTCACCACCAGCCATGTTGCCGTCGCGGCAAGGGCCCGATCAAGTCGCATTTGAGCATGTCATCCCCGAGCACCCATAGAGCACCACAGATAGCCTCCCCGAGCCTTGTAGCTTCGCCTGCCTCATCCCCGTTCCCTAGACACCGCGGGTGAGCCCACCGTCGTTGCTACAAGCCACACCAACCCCTCCCACTAGTCGCCATTGACACGGATGATCCCCAACACACCTCCCATAGCCGGTGTCGTCCTTTTTGTCGTCGGAGTAGTGTTTCCGACGCCCTCTGCCATGCCTGCCGTCATTAGCGGCTTATCTCTAGCCCGACCGCCGGTTATGACTAACCTAATGACCTTTTTGGTCACTGACTACTGGGCCCATCCCCTTAATGAATTAGATTAGGATTTAATTAAACCTAGTAAACCACCTGTGTCACTGATTGACGGGTTCCAAAGGTCAATTTTGACCTAGCCATGTCAAGGTTGACTGGCCCCACCGCTCAGTCTCTTGAGATGACCATGTGTCATTGACATGTGGGTCCAGCCAGTCATGTTTGACCTTGGTATGCCCTGTTAACCTACTGACGTCACCCTCACATCATGCTGACGCAATATATACTTCTGTAATTAAAATAAATCTTAATTGATTTATTTATTTTGGAAAATGATTAAAACTTCTAAAAATCATAGAAAATAATCTGTAAGTCGGATGAAAATAATTTATATATGAAAAACGACTAGAAAAATCAAATCAATCTGTTTATGGCATGATCATGGATGTTTGAACAAGTTAAGCTCACCAACTAGGACATTGTATGATTAGGGCAATGTATGAATTATCATTTGGAGTTGGAATTCAAAGTTGTTTGAATTCCGGTTCAATTAACTTGGTTAGTAATTCCTCTAGATCAATTCAGTACCTTAATTTTTCATGCCATACATCATGATTGTGCATTGCATGAATTGAATGTTGTTCTTCTTGTTTGCTGGCATTTGTTCCTTCTCGGTAGACGATGGTTTTGATGTTGTGATCGTTAACTCTATGAAGAGAGGTAATATCTTTAGAACTGTTAGGCAAGCAACCCCACCTTGAGCATACTGATGTGAGCCCACTCTCTCGCACCTGCTCTCTTTTACTGTATTAGGACAACAACGATTCAGCTCTTACCTATTCTCGATAGTTGAACCCATTCCTTTGCATGACCTATCTTTGCCATAGTAAATAGTTGAAACCACTTAGCATGAGTAGCAACTGTTTGAGCCTCGATGTACCTGCTTACTTACTGTGCCTGCTATGCTTAGAGTTGTGTTGTGTCGGATCTGATCCATCTGGGCGATGAATCGACATGGCAGTATGTGTGTCCTACTATGTGAGAGCTAAGTGTGTGAACACGATTTGGTAAAGGTAGCAATGATAGTCCATGTAGGAGTACATGGAGGTTTGTCTCATTGGGACCATCCTAAGAACTGAGTTCTATGTATGTTATCCAAGACAAGATACTACGCACATTGGAATACTTAATTGACCCTCTCGGCTTATTAATCGCCTAGACCTCTCTCTAGGAGTTGCAACTAGTTTCTGGTGTTTGTAAGGAAAGTGTTGGCGGCCATGCCAAGCGCTACCCAATGGGTGGGCTTCGATGCGGTAGATGCACAGTGGCACGGTGTACCAAGTCTCACCCGGATGGTGGACTTGTGGAACCCTGCGCACATCATTTGGGGCTGTAGAGGAATCTTCGGCCAGACTTCCTTGCGAGTTCAGTCTCAAATAGGTGATAAACCTGGACTATGGTCTTCTGTGATTGACGGTCGTGGCCGACTCCCTCGTTGGGATTTCACTTGAAGGTTGTCGAGGTGCCTTTTTATGGGCACATGGCGATAAGTGGCGGGAGCGTGTGTGAAGAAGTATACCTATGAAGGGTAAATGATCTATTCGAATAGCTGCGTCCTTAGATATGGACTACTTGGAGAACTTATGTGGTTCATAGACAGTGAAATGGATACTCTAAAATATGCAAGATAATACTAAGTGCTATGGATGGCCTTCTCATAAGGAGACGGAAGTGGACCCATAGTTGTGTATTGATTTGGTAAAAATGTGGACCCGTGTACGCTATCCCACCTCAAAGAAAGTACTCATAGTCGAAGTATAGGTTAGCTAAGAGTCAAAGCTAGCTTGCTACAATAAACTCCACAACCCCGTTCATTGTTGCTGATGCATATGTACATAGTTCTGATGTAAGTCTTGCTCAGTACCTTTATACTCACGGTTGCTTAATTTATGTTTTTGTAGAGGAGACGTCGGTCTCGTTGGTGATTCTTACGACATGAAGTTCGATGTTGACCGGATTAGCTTCGGAATCCCAGACAGAGGTCTGGTTCCTTTGGTAGGGTCGTTGTAGCTTTTCAAGCTCCTCTAGCCACTTTTAGCGGATGTCTATATCCAGACATGCTCTGCTTCCACTTGTTACTTGCATGACTTGAGTGTTGGGTCATGTGACCCCTGTTTGTAATACCACATTATGTTAACTCTTATGAGTCTTTAATAAATACTTGAGTCATAGAATTATGTTGTGATGCCATGTTGTATCTACACATATTGTGCATATGTGTTTTGAAATGCATTGGTATGTGAGGGATTCAACACCAAGTTGTATGCCTATGGTAGCCTTCTTTACAGGGAAATGCCTCTCTATGCTTCCGTTGAGCCTTGGTAGCTTGCTACTCCTCCAGACACGTTGATTGACCGGCATGTATCCTTATTTGTTGTTGTGTCTTTCCCTTCGGGGAAATGTCATGCGGTGTAATTGAGTCCATGTAGCTTGCTACGACTCGTCTACACAAGTTGAAGACCAAGACCTGCACTACTGGGTTATATATGCCTGTCCATGTACGGTTGTGCCACTTGGGTCTATAACTAGTCATGTTGACCCGGGTTCTTTGACATATGATTTCTAGCGATGTATTCATATATGTGAGCCACAAGGCACCAACGGTCCCGGCCAAGGTAAGGTGCTAGCCGTGGGGATTACCGTGCACGAGGCCGCAAAGTGATATGATGTGTTACAGGCTAGACTTGTATGGCTTGGGATCTGGGTCCCGACACCTCTCTCCACTTTCCCTCTCACCTAACGCACCCCTAGAGCATCCTATGCTCTCTCCCCTTTTGATTAAGCCCCCTAGAGCTTCTAGACACCGGTAGTCGCGTCCACGACACCGATGGCATGCCATGGAATACCATTTGGCCGCTCTGGAGCGTGCTATAGTGTACCAGAGCACTATAGCGGCGCCCATCCCCGCCTCCTGACCACCTAGAGTGGAGAAATCATGCCAGAAGGTTCCCCCTTGACGTCCGCAACCTCCCTCCATGTTGACACATCCTCCCTTGCCCCTCCTCGCATGCGTGCCGGCCGGTCGCGTGCTCAAATGGATGGCCTCGCACGCGCGAACTCCTAGAGATCCCCCGCTACCTCTGTTGGCTCATATGGTCGTAGACCACCCCCGCGAACAGTGCAGACACAAACCAGAGCGCCCCCGAGCACGCCAAAGATAGCCATGACCTCATCTGACCTCGGCCCATGGTGTACCAATGCCTAGGCTATAAGAGCCACCCCCGCGACCCTCTCTCGTCTCCCTTCGCTCTCCCTCTCTTCCGTGCACCTCCCCAGCCCACCAATTCTTGCCCCATGACCTCCACCCGTCCCCATGGCCAAAGCTCTTCCATCGGCTTCTTCTCAAACTCGGCCACGATGGCCTCTCCTTTTCCCTTTGAGCCTCACCAGAGCACCCAGCGCTACCACACACCATCCCCCATGTTGCTTTCCTCTTTCCAATGGCCAGAGCATTGACCCCACGACCACCGTTGTCAGCATCTACCGTGCCCAATACCCCGCCCACTCTGGCGCTCCTGGGAGAAAGTGAGGCCCCTGGTGGATGTGGCTCGCCTTCCTGAGCACACTGGTGGCCGGAACATCACTAGGATGGTCGGAGCCACCGGGGCGAGCGTCAGTGCCGGTTGGCTCAACCCTTCCCAGCTCCCTCTCTGTTCGAGCGGGAGGAGGAAGGAGGCCCTTCTAGGCAGGCTGCGCGTGTAAGCGAGCCGGGCGTCGGGCCAATAAGTTTAAGTGGATGCGCCCCCGTGTGAATCTGGCTGCCTGCATCGAAGGCTCCATCCACCGAGGCGCCTTCAACATGCCCCTCGTGCGCGCGCCGTCCGAGCCACTCGGGTGGCTCATCTGCTATTCCGCGCCCTGGGTGCGATATACCTTTTTGGTATAAAACTTTCTCCTTTTATTTTTCTAGAATAATTTGAAAATCCTTAGTGAGTTCATATGACCTCCAATTTTGAGGATTCAAATTCCTATGTTCTTATAAAATCCCATTCTACTTAATGATACAACTTTCATATTTTTTCCACTGCAAGTTTTTGCACTATTCATAATATAAATTTGAATTTGAATTTTTCAAAGCCCCACTTGCAAAATCCCTAGAAGATTAAAATCAAATCCAAATGGAGTGATTCAAGTTTCCAAGAACTCCTAAAATCTTTGTAGCAAAAGTCAATATTTTTCCTATCCTGTATTCTGTTGTACCAAATAAATAGCCTCTTTTCCATTATTCCATCTTAAGAAAATCAAAGGAAATTCACCCCAACTCCAAATCAAGTGAAACCACTTGCCAAATGTTTATAAGATCATTCCCTATTTGTTGGCACAATCCACTCCTTTTTACAAAAATATTTTTTGTGGACAACTTATAGGATCATCATTTCCTTCATTTCCACCATTCAAAACTCCCCCTTGACCCACATCCAACAAAACCTCCTTGGTAAGTTTTCTCATGACCATAGGTGTCCTAGAAAAATAAAACTCCTATTTATAGAGCACTTTTATTTCTCTCCTTGTTGTTTTTCTTGTTGCGGTTGTTTCCATCCATAGTTGACGAGGTAGACGAAGTGCTCGGGGTGGACGAGAAGCGTGTGAAGACCTCAAAGACTTTGCTGAGACAAGCAAGTAGCCCTTTGACAATGACTACGAAACCCTTTTATCACATGACATATAGCACTTTATTTCGTGATGTTGATCCTGTTGATGTGGTGACCACTACGGTGGGATGCCTCTGATACTTTTACCATTGATACTTGAATTGTGCATGACCCTACCTCTTTATGAGGGTTGTGTGAGTGGGAGTCGATAGGATGCTTAGTAGATGCTACGCAAGTGGGATTGGGAATATGCATGGTGATGGAAACTAAAGTGATTTCAAAGACTTTTTGAAAACCCCATAGGGTGCCACTAATGCTCGAGGGAGATGATGATGAGCTAGGTAACAACTTGATAAACAAGTGTTGCCCCGGAGCAAGTGAGCAAGTGTAAGTTGTGACCATTATTCCAACCTTAGATGAACAACCACGATACCCCTTATGGGACGGGGCTTTTTTGACTACCTTGGTGGGTACTAGCATAGAGCCCGCAATACTAGTGGCAGGAGTGATGTCACTCTCGATACAGGGTCGTTGCTGGTAGGGCAACTATGCGCTCTCTTTACAGGCACCGGGCACATCGTTGCGTGCCCTCATGGATGATACATGTGATGTATATCGTGAGGGATGGCACCAATGAGTGGACTCTTTGTTTAGTATCGCTAGGGGAAAGGAAATGTTCGGGTACTTACCTAAGGTATGAACAATACCGCGAGTCGTGGCTCAACGAGGAAGTTTCCCGAATCTTGTGGGTAAAGTGTGCAACCTCTGCGGAGTGTAAAACTATTCAAATATCTGTGTCCATGGTCAAGGAGAGTTGGATGTCTAGTGTTTACTAAACCTGGGGTCTGTGTGTGTGTGTGTTGGTGACAAAGATGATACTTGAGCTAAGTCCAATGACTTGGCATGATGGTTAAACATGAGATGATCGCCCCCTTCTTATGATGATAACTATGGCTAGTTCACATAAATACCTGCCAAATATTGATGCATGCTTTCTTAAGTTAATTGACCATGTCATTGCAATAAAAAATTAGCTTTCTACAAAACTTACCTACTTAGTTTTATATCATGATTGTTATTGCCTTGTTACAAACATGGGTTGCTTGCGCGTACATTCAAAGTACTCATTGGCTTTCCACTGGTTATTTTATTGGTCAGGCATGAAAGACCAGGTTGTGATGAAGATTACCATGGTGATGTACATGCGAGCTAGGACGCTTCCCAGTTAGAATGCATGTACGGTTAAGGCAAACGGCATGAGTTCATGCTATCGTTGAAGATTTCTACTATGAGATTATGAAGACTTGGTCGTAAAGGCCATATTTGAGTACAAACGGTAAGTAACGTATGTAAGACTCTTGTTATTCCGTTTCCATGTGTTCAGTGAGCATTGATCTCTGGGGTCACTATGAACGTACATTCGATGATCACGACATATGAGTCGAGGTCCCCGCAGAGCTGGTATTAGAGCCATCCTGACTGTAGGAAGCCCTTAGTTAGCATGGATGTTAGTTAGGACAAGACTATTTTTGAGACCCTTAAAACTTACTTACAAAACTACTACAATTCTCACCTCTCCTAAAAATTCAAAGGAAAGAAAGGTTTTTGCCTTAGCACTTCCACCATTTTCTTTCTTTTGGCTCTCCTCGTCCACTTTTCAAAACCTTGGAGACAATCATTGTACCCTTGTGCCCCTGACCACTAGATTCCTTGTAATCCTCGTGGGTAACCTGGAAGGAACCCACCTTTCCAGACTTTCACACGAGTTTGGTGACACCACGACAAGATGATACCAATGGAAGGTAACTTCTCGAGTTATGAGGACGTTAGACTAGGAAGATGGTGACACCGTCGACACTGCCCTAGGATGATGCAACCTTGGTCTACGATGTTCAGGGCGCAAGATATGCAAGATCATGATATGCATTGCTAATAGAGCAATCCTGTCATTCCCGATGTTGTGTCGGCAACCATCGGTGGATGAGAACCTCGCCATTTGGTCCACCATGCTATAGTGAGCAGGAAAATGGTCCTCATCATCCCTTGCTCTTGGTCCCGATGATATCGTCAACGTGACCGACATGATACAACACTACCATGCCTTGTTAATGTCCTTGCATAAAAGACTGCCTACTTGGAGCCCTCGATGTCTCGGAAGACAAGAAGGCATTGTCATGATTACGAAGACACCAAAAGACCATGTCAACAACAGTTGTGAAGAATCACCTTCGTCATCAACTCACCAGACTCAAAGTCGTCAAGGACTCTTCAGGCACGACCAGGATTGTTTCGACGAACAAAAATCGGAGACATAGCAACACCAGAAGAAGACCCAGAATACTAAGCGGACTCTTCTCCAAGACATGAAGAAAGCACAACTACTGGGTCCGAGAACCCCTAGGGTAGGATGAATCGTGTATCCCCCATGTGAAGTCGAGTCTGTGTGATCGTTCGAATAGAACCATGTTGTGTGTTTCCTGTTTTGTCTGTTTGTGTTTTAGTATAAGACACACTTTTGCCCTAGGCAACAAGTACGTGTCTGTACCACCTACCTCATCTTACAGGTTGTGTTTGGACTTTTCAAAACTTGTTTGATTGCACTTGCATTATACCACCCCCTTAGGCACTCTCCTCTATGCTACTTTCCTTCTTCCTCCTCTCGTCAACTGAGTACCACCAAGACAAGATGCACCAAGGATCCACCTCGACAAACATTTGGCGCTAAAGACTTGGACTACAATATACTCAATTAGACGCACCCCATAGAGTTGTGCTTTTCCCTCAAGATTGGAAACCCCTCCTGAGGGAGTCCTGGATTAAGGGGTCCTCGGGCAGCCAACATGTTTCCTACGGGTCGGACTGTATGGTCCGCAAAGTGACCATGGGGTGATCAAGGGCCCCGTCGCCAGGGTGGAAGCTTCGAGGAGTCGTGGGGTGTTGTCTAGAATTTTCAGCAGTAGATAGGCATGTTTATCTCTTCGGTATGTAACCAGCCATGTGTCAACCCTTGGTACCCCAGACATCTATATAAGTCGGAGGGTTTTAGGTTGTAGGTAAAGAACAACTTATCTAGGGTTAGCTATTCGATCTCGAGGTAGACCAACTCTATAAATCCCCTAACATCAATACAATCAAGCAGGACGTAAGGTATTACCTCCATAGGAGGGCCTGAACCTGGGTAAATCCTTGATCCCTTCGTCTCATGTTACCACCGATTCTAGTCTCACAGCTCGGGACCCCCTACCCGAGATCTCTCGGTTTTGACACCGACATTGGTGCTTTCATTGAGAGTTGCGTTGTAAACAACAAAGGAATTGATGGCTCACCTCATCGCGAGCAATGAGATCTGCATCCAGGGAACCCTTACCCTGATCAGACTCTCACAGGCGGTGACATCTTGTCACATACCGACCCGATCAGCCAGCTTGGCCAGATTGGAAACTCCCCCCCCCCCGATCATAGAATTAGGTTTGGAACCTTAGAGTTTGTCGCTGATTCACGAGGATTACTCGTCCTTATGGAATCTTTGACCCTCGAGGAGGAGCATGTAAGTCTTGATGCTTTGACGCCGAAGACATTGGGCTTGACCCCCAACGGAGTCGTCACTCCCAGGCGATCTAGAACGCCCAATCCAGCGGAGGTGACCGGATCCGCCATGGCTGGGTGGAGCACAGAGCCGCCTTCGCACAGCTCTAGAACTACCACACCGCATATTGACTCCACTCAGCTCACCGACACACATCCTACCATTGCCTCGTTCTTAAACGAGTTGTTCGATCGGGTTGAAGCTATGTGAATGACGGATGACCAGATTCCGGTCTATGACCGGATCGGGATTAGGCCCGACGACATGGAGATTCATGTCCCCCTGGTCACCCACCTTGTCGCTACCATCGAGTGTCCGGTTGAGGACTCGTCCCGATAGCTGGAAATGGAAACAGTCTATACCCCGGTCTTTGATCACCAAGACTTCATCGGTAATCTAGATGCCAGAATTTATTCTAAATCTGGACCGTCATCGCTCGAAGATCTATCACACAATTTGGAGTCCTTGATTCCGAACACCCAATGTGGCATGGGGTCGGATTCTTCCCCACCCACCACCCAAGACGATGATTCCATTATCGCACCAAAGCCCGCGTCTTCGGACTTTAGGGACACTAGACAATTACTAGGAGAATCAACCTATCACTTTTGGGCTAGACTCCTACTCACTAGAAGCAAAGAAAAAGGTCTTAGTGACCAAGAGATCATTACAACTTTCAGTAACAATTTCCATGATGAAGGTATTGTTCACGCCCTGGCTCGCCGACACATTCGTTACTTTTCCGAGCTATCCAATTTGGTACAAAAATACTGTGCCATGGAAAGCGCTTGGCAATCCGACTGGTTATTTTCAGAACCAACTTTCCCCGAACACCCTACTGGAGATCGAAAAAATAGGATACCTCCAAAGCGGCCAACCAGATTCGAACCCGCCAAAAATAGAAATAGGTCCTTTCAAGGGTCGGTACTATCCTTGACAGACTATTGGATCAACCTTGCCCCGTACATTCCGTCGTACTGAACACGAGGCCGACTCACAGCCTTAGAGCTTGCTGGGTCGTCAGGTAGGTCACAAAGAGTGGCGAGGCCATCCTTGAGGCACCTCCGCCGAATATGTGCTCTTCATCATCGCCCGAATACAATACCAAAGTTTTGACGATCTACGAAACGTTCCCCTCGAGGAACAAAAGGAAAAGAGATCTTAGAGACCTCGAACAGGTCTACCATGTGGCAGCATCAAGGGCATGGGCGGACGTACCGATCACTTTAGAAGATACTAACCGACCAGCCATTCTTTATGATCATTCACCAGCCACACTAGCCATAAACCCCATCATTGATGGCTACAGGTTACATAAGTTGCTAATGGACGACGGAAGTGGTTTAAACCTAATCTACGAAGGCACCTTGGAAAAAATGTAGTTCGACTGGTCTCGCATCAAACATAGCAACACGACTTTCCGAGGAATTATTCCAGGGAAAGAGGTGCGCTGTTCAGGACGTATCACCCTGGACGTAGTGATCGGTACACCCAAAAACTACCGATCTGAAGAGCTTCTCTTCCACATCGTGCCTTTCCCAAGTGGCTACCACGCCCTATTGGGACATGATGCCTTCACAAAGTTCCAGGATCGATCCGGGTTTCAACGAGGACCCGAATCTTCTCCTTGATTTCAAAAACGGAGTCTATTTCCAGGACAACATCGTCCAGACCCTGGTGGATATCATAATTGATTACCCTAGGTCATTCTCCATCCCTGCGGCGGGCAAGAAGAAAAACTCCTCCCGCGAGAGGCCAGCTACCAAGAGCACCCTGGACGTGCCGGTCCCGACCCCCAAACGCCGCTGATCCGTGCGCCATACGCCGGTAGCCGAAGCTGCGGCTGAATCACAGGCCAACCGGGACACTGCGAAGGAGCCGAACATGGGGACGAATCCACCTGCCTGCTCATCCCAAAGGTACATTGTGCGGTTATCCTCTTATCATTGTAATTAATAGTGTCTCATAGCAGCTCATTTCATTGAAATACTTAGGCGAAACACCCAATCCTCTCCTACCGAAGGGGTTACCCTGGTGTCTGGAGATGACCGAAGCTCCAGAGCCATGACCCAAGCGGCATCTGCTACAGAAGCCCCCGTGGCCAATCCGACGCCCGCCGACTCAGGTGATGGTGTCTCCGTCACCAAATCGGAGGTGGAGAGTGTCGTGCATCATCAGCATGCTGTGAAGCAGTGCGGCACCCATTTTCTCGGAAAAGGAGTTCAACACCCTACGCTCGGCGGATGCGCACCTTGGCGCCGCCCGAGCTGGATTCGGCGAAGCTATGAAGTTGATAACAACCAGCATACAGGTAAGTGATAGGATTTTATAGAATGCTAATATTTGTGTAAGCCTAGTAGCCCCCGAGCCTTAATTTGTTTTGGCACAAATGAATTAAGGATCTCCACACTGTTTGACTGCTAACGCTAAACTCGAAGCAACAGTCTGAGCAATTGGCCAAGGAGCTCGAGGATAGCCACATGGAAGTACAATCCATGAAGGCTGAACTAGCACAAGTAAAGAGCTTTCAGAGAGAGGCCCATGGTGACTATTCATTTACTGCTAATCTTTATATATCATCATGCCTGACATGCGGATTCCGTGTAGCAGCCGAATCAAGAGGACATATGGAAAGGCAGGTGAAGAAGCCCAGGATTCTCAAAGGTATGCGGAGTCTCAACACTAGGTTAGCTACCTTATCCTACAGAAATAGGCCAAACAAATAAAGAGGTTGAAGATTCAATTGGCCCAAGCTCAAGAAGATAACCGAAAGCTTCGAAAGGGTGTCTTTGGTAAGCATGATTCCGCTATCAGCAAATATTTCTGATGTAGGCAATAATAGTAACCATGTTGTTATCGTATGTGCACACCTCCTATCCGGGCATTCTAAAGAGGAGATTGAATCATACAAAGGGGACCTGCTGAAGGAGCTGACCTCTCTCCATAAGCGCATGCAAAAAGCAATGAAAGGGATGGTGAAGGCACTATGGACCACTGAACTGCCACCTGAAGGGCTAGTCGCACTCGTGGACCGATTTAATGGGGCTCGAAATAGGCTCGAGCTGTGGAAGACTTCGGCTTGCCGGGAGGGAGCATGGGAAGCGTGGGCAATGGCCAAGACCCATTTCACCAGACATAACCCCGAGCATATGGCGCGGGTTGGTCCCGTGGGATCGAATGGAAAAGAAGTTCCACTCCAATTGGTATACGACCAGGTGATGCCAGCTGCCCGTCTTTTGCCAGCGGACTGCCCCCTTAACATAATAATTAATAATCTCGACCAGCAGCTGCACATGTAATTTATATGTACGTGTGCATAAACAATCTGTGTTGTAAACTTTGTCTTAACCGGCCATCGCCTTCTCCCTCCTGTGTGAAGAGCTCGGGAGTGTTCCTCCATATTTTTTCCCTCGCAAAAGAGCAAACTGTATTCGGGGAACCGGGCAATCCGGCCATGTGGTGTGAACAGACAGAAAGCACACAGAAAGATATGTTATATTATGATGTAGCGTAAGAAACATCTTCCAAGGAAAATAGTACCTCTATCGATACCATTCGTCGGGGCTCTATGGAGAGTGTAGATAGAAGCCCACATACTTGCAGTATCCGACTAAGTGTCCTTTGGGAAGAAAAGACCCAAACAATGGTAATAACGACCAGAGCCGTATAAGGTGTTTCCGTCATAGCCGACCAATTGTCTACGTAAGATAGCTAGCTTTTGGCTTCACCCATCTGAGGTACGTGTCCGTATGAACCGGTCATAACAATTGCGGAGGTGCTCCCATTACTCTCTAGCCGAACAATCGGGACCGTAGAGAGTAATCACAGGAACTAGGCAATCCAGCTTGGCAAAGTCTTAGTTTGAATTGATGCATATGATGGCTAGAACATGACAAGATAAACATGTGCGCTTGGTAAGTATGAGCAAACAAATTTTTTGGCTTATTAGAAGAAGCCCCCGCGTGTTGTGTTCGGATTTAACACTTTATGGTGTATGTCGATCCTCTTTAATACAAGATTGGTTCAGCCGAACATAGGGTAAGAAAAGACATTGGCCCTATTGTCGTGGTTTTGTCACGGCAGATGTCCGAGTGAACGGACTTGGATTCGAGGCCATAGCTAAGGTGATGGACTCAAAGGGGTTGATTAGGACGAAGGACACGGGTTTACCCAGTTTTGGCCCCTCAAGCAGAGGTAATAGCCTACGTCCTGCTTGTGCTTGTATTGCTTTATGTTTCGATTACAAGGGAGCTGAGTGCTTGACCTAGTTCTCGATCGTTCCTCCCTCTATGTCGCACCGGGTCTCGCCTTTATATAGGAGGCCAAGACCACGGGTTTTACAAGTCGTAGCCGACTCTCACTACGTGTCTGAGTCTGTCTCTACCTTATCTTGCCTTCCTAAGAAACTTGTCTCCGGACGGTTCATCGTCCGGGTCTTCATACCTTCTCTGTTCAGCCAAGTACTGGCCCATCTTGTCAAGCCGCCCAACGTCTTGGGCTTAAGTCTTCGTGGCCCATCCTTGGGCTAGTGTACGAGCCGCCAGGTGTGACCCGGAGCCTGAAGGGCGGGTCTCACCATGGGGTTATATCCCCAACATTAGGCCCGAGGTTGATTTGAGCTCGCTCACTTCAGCCTCCTTCTCAATCATCGGCGAGTCTCACTTATGTCACCTGAAAGTAAACAAAAAATGAAGACCCGCTGTGAAGTCATGTCAAATTTTTCAGAAAGATCCTCTGACATCTGCAAGGAATCTTTCCTGTATTAAATGGATGGCCCGAGAATCGAGGCGTCCGCCTCGGTTAATCAATATCTGTCGCCTGGATCTTCACGCCCGCTTTTCACCCTTGCCTATTAAATAGGGCCGCGAAGGGTGGCATTTGTTTTCCTCCCTGCTCGCTCTTCGTCTTCTTCCTTCTGACGCTGCCGCTCCAGCGCACCTCGCTCCGGTGACGTCTTCACATCATCGTCGTCGAGGCCGTTGCATCAACCTATTTGTTCCAGAGTTCTGCCTGCGTCCGCCGCGCCATCTCCGGTAAGTTTACCTCCCCTAGATCCATAGTCATTTTAGTAGGGTTTCCACGGAGTTCCTCTGCCGCTTAGAAAACGAGCTTGTTCCAATGCCAGTCATGCCTAGTCCATAAAGCTCGATGCTTTCCTTTTCCCCACTGCGGTGTATCGTAAGAAACTGATAATAGCACTGCACAAATCTATACTTGCTTGGCCTGCCATTTTCAAACTTTCACCGCTGCGACAGTTTGTCACTAGGTTTGAAATAAAACCATTTTTCTCTGTCTTGTAGATCCGTAATCTTAGAGATATGTTGTGAAACCTGTCTTCCATACTTAGCCAAATTTTGCCTTGTCTTCCCATAAAGTTGACCCGCAATGAAGTTCCGGCTCTCACTAACTGTCTCCTGGCAGCTTAATCTTATAAAATCTTAGGCTTTTAGCTACTCTTAGCTGTCTGGCATCTTCTGACCCGCCGCACGTTGTTTACTTTGCGTAGTATTGAGTCGCCACCATGTCTCGTGCATCCAATTCATGCAATTGGGTCGGCTCTGCCATCACTGAAGAATTCCTGATGGATTTTGTACACGTGGGCACCATACCCGCCAAGGATGTCATCCATTAGCGGGTTCCGGGTAATGATCTAAGGCCCGTTCCTTAGGACGGTGAAGTAGTTGTATTTTCAGATCATGTCGAATGTGGGTTTGTACCCCCACGGCTCAAAATTCTTTCGGGATGTTCTTCACTTTTACAAGCTCCACCCTCAAGACCTTGCTCCCAATTCCGTTTCCAACATATGCAACTTCCAAGTGCTCAGTGAAGTCTACTTGCAAACAGAGCCGTCCGTTGGTCTCTTTCGTGAATTTTTTTATGCAAACCGCCAGACCGAGGTGAAAGCCGGCCCAAGCTTAGAACTTGGCGGGATTTCTATTCAGAGGCGCCGGGACATAACCTTTCCGGAGGTTTAGATGTCGAGTCATCCTAAAGATTGGAACAAGACTTGGTTTTGCTGTAAAGATACCTCCCCACATGGAGAGCATCCCCTACCGGGTTATCGCCCATCTCGGCTCAAGACAACCTCTGAGCTTCCTGGCCGGCTGTCAACTGTTGAACGGGTGAAGCATGCTTCAAATCATGCCAAAATTAAAGCCCTTATGGCCAATGCACTGACGGGACTGGATTTGATCCGCTGCTAGATTTCTTGGAGGATCATGCCTATGAGCCGGCGTAGTCACCTTATGTGCGAATATGCAGGCCAATATGATGAGTCCCTCTGCTTCAGCCGGATAACGTTATCAAAGGATGATATTACAACTGTCATCCAGAGTCTTGTCCATGAATCTTCAGGAGCTTGCAGCGCCATTGGGCTGGCGCCTTTCTGTGCCGCTAACCCGGCCCCACATGTAGGGCGACTCTTTACACTCTCTTCTCTGTATGAGCTATGTATTGGCAATCTCTTCACCTTTTGTCGTCTTATATTTTCAGGCTAATTCCGACTTCTGGAAGAAGAAATATGTTCCTCCTCTGAAGAAATCAAGGAAGAGGACCGTAGTCAGGAAGAAGAAAACCACTCCTCAGGAAGAACCAGAAGAATATCCAGAATCCGACGGCTCAGAGGTATAACTTGATTATTTTTGCCACCTCTTTATTCACCTTACTGACAACAACTATTCACAAGACGAGACAGAGACCAGCCACGCCAACGCCCCTGAGGTAACTTATGTTTCGTTCGACTCAGACTACTTTGTACCCCAGAAGATACGACGGGTCGTTCGACAAGTTCCCCTTTCTCATCCTCTTGCTTACTTAGACTCCCAATTTGTTTTGTAAAAGCAACAGCAAGCCGCCCGATGCTAGACCCGGAGCGCCGACTCTACAGTGCTGATGTCCGGGTTACCTAATTGTCCGGATCAAAGGAAGCGTCCAGTGGAGGTATATATTCCTTCTCTGCTTGATTTCACTAGTCCTTCCTTTGTAACTCCAAAATTTCCTTACATTACATGAACTGCTTTTAAGGGATCATCTCCTTTGTCTGGCGACTCTACGGCCACTGCTCTGCTGCCTCCAAAGATTAACCCGTTGTATGTGTTTTTCAAGCCATACATCCGAGTCTTTGGTGGTTGTAAAACTTGGGCTCTAACCTTTATGCTTTTTCAGGGATCAATCCAAGCAAAGGAAAACCAACAAGTCCTCCCCTGGCCCTAATACTCAAGAACTGGAGCCTCCCAAGCTAGATGCTCCCATGCCGAATGTAGATCCCTCAGCGTCTTCTGTAGAGCTGGCAGCTGACGATATGATTCCTAAGAGTCCTCCGAAGGACCATTCCAAGCCGCCGAGCCCTGCCAAGGTTGTTGATGACACAACTACTTCGGACGTCTTGATTACCGGCGCCGACTTCCACTCTCTTCCACCTCATGTGCTAACAAAGCATAGTGAGCTGACTAAAACCTCCAGGAAATTGGATATTGAGTCCCCCGCACTAGAGAAGCTGACAACAAATGAACTTCATGTTGGTTATTTGAACCGCCTGTCCACAAGCCGGGACCTAGAGCTCAAGCTTGTCAATTTGATGAAGAAGAAATATGAGGTATTCTTTACTCTCCTTATATCCATACGTAACCCCCAAGAGCCGGGTTAATATTGGCTGATGATAATCAGGGTCTTCAAAACCTGCTAGAAGTAGAAATCCTTAGCCGGTAGGCCTCAACTTACTTAGAAGTAATCGCAGATCATCGTTCGTAGCCCCCAAGGGCCGGCTCAAATTTGATAACATTGAGCCAGAACTTTATTGAAGGTAGATGTTTGAGCCAATTGCATTATAGCCCCCAAGGGCCGGCCCAATCTTCTTAAAGTTGAGTTGGAGCCTTCATTCTAAATAGCTTGAAAACCTAGCATGTAGCCCCCAAGTTCCAGGTTAAGTTGATAAAGATGATCCGGAACTGCATTTTAATCTTGAAGATCAAATAGACATTAGCCCCCAAGTGCCATACATATTGCTTGCAATCTGTTTGAGACTTGCTTAATCTTCCTTATCTGAATAATTTCCTCTTGATGACTTATCCCATATTTTGATATGTCACAGGAAGCTTTAAACGAAGCCGGGTCAGAAGTGGCTGACTTAAAGAATAATCTAGCCACGCAGCAAGCCGCCCGAGGTGAGGCTGATGAAAAATGCCGGCTCCTTTCCGAAGAACTGACCAAGATCAAAGCCAACTTTGCTGCTTACAAAGAGTCAGCAAAGACTGGACAAGCCTCCCTTATACAATAGGCGGATGACGCTGACCAGCAGCTGATGATTGTATCAGATGAACTGCAATCTTTGAAGCGTCATATCAAGAAAATGATAGCCGCCATATTTGGTAAGTTTTTACAGCTGAACCCAAATTGTGTATATGTACTTGTACTGGCGACTCATGATGAAGAACTTGTCTTATGTAGGTTCTAGGAGCCGCCAACTTGCTTCGGACAGCTTGCTGCCTCTAAAGGCTATTTACACTATGATGGAGCAGCTTTACTGTGCAATTGTTTGTATGATCAAGTTTGTATTAGACAGGGATACCACCCCTTCAACTATTAAAGGGGTCATAGAGCTTCTTTCCACACTGCCCAAACATATTGTAGAGTTGAAGAAATCAGCCGCCCAACAGGGAGCTATTGCAGTCATAAGCCGGGTGTTGGCATTTGCTTCGGAACTGACTCCTGCAGACATGATGGACGGATATCCCTCCTAGAAAGATGATGGCTCCGAGTTTAGAGAGGTTGACTATGCATGGTGTGTGAAGGCTTCCAAATTCCTTGCCTCCGTGTTAGTAGAAGAAGTTAACTTGGAGACATATCAGGCGGCTTACAGCGCTGTTCAGAAGAGAATCTGCGGCCCCTCTTTGAGTCCAAGGACCTAATGTCTGCCCGCAGTAAGAACCTTTTTGCTTCTGAACTTGACCCGTCCCCCTTCTTAGAAGAAGGAAACTTTGTAGCTTTAACCCACTGCAACTGGGACTTGGAAAATATTCAGATCAAGGAGGTCGAAGACCCGGAGCAGGGTGACCCGCCGGCCAGCTAATGGAGTTGTGAACGCTCTTGATAAGCCGGCTCTTGTGAGCTGCTGTGAGAGGTGTAAGATACTTTAAGATATTTTTGTGCTTTACAGAGAGCATATGTAATAGACTGGTAGTAACTTTGCCTTTGCCTGAACTGTGCCATCGTGCACAGATTAAATAGTCCGACTTAACATATATATGTCATCTTCCTTGCACTTCTCATTGGATGCTTTACCGGCTCTTGGTACCTTAACTGACCTGCAAGAATAGATGTATCTTGATATTGTTAGGAGGGCAGCTTAAAAGCATAACCCAAATATGTTGTATCTTCCTAACGTGTTGACGGAGTCAACTGTCTGGCTTAAGAGCCGGTTGATAGGGTCTGATAAGCTACACCCGGAGGGTGGGAAGCCCCCTTGACAGCGATGTTGACGGAGTCAACTTTTTGGCTTAAGAGCCGGCTGATAGGGTCTGATAAGCTACACCCGGAGGGTGGGAAGCCCCCTTGACAACCATGTTGACGGAGTCAACTTTTTGGCTTAAGAGCCGGCCGATAAGGTCTGATAAGCTACACCCGGAGGGTGGGAAGCCCCCTGGACGACCATGTTGACGGAGTCAACTTTTTGGCTTAAGAGACGGCCGATAGGGTTTGATAAGCTACACCCGTAGGGTGGGAAGCCCCCTTGACATCCATGTTGACGGAGTCAACTTTTTGGCTTAAGAGCTGACCGATAGGGTCTGATAAGCTACACCCGGAGGGTGGGAAGCCCCCTGTACGGCCATGTTGAAGGAGTCAACTTTTTGGCTTAAGAGCCGACCGACAGGGTCTGATAAGCTACACCTGGAGGTTGGGAAGCCCCTTGTACAACCATGTTGACAGAGTCAACTTTTTGGCTTAAGAGCCAGCCGATAGGGTGTGATAAGCTACACTCAGAGTGTGGGAAGCCCCCTTAGCAGCCATGTTTGGATCTTTTTTGCATGGACGAGGATATGCGAAATAGCTGAGGCCCCGGCTGGCAGGGATGCCAATTTTATTCATATATAAATATGATATGTACAATGATAGTGTACAATGTCGGGTGTCAATGTCTTAAGTGTAGTAAGGCCACAGATGTGCTATGTTCCACGGCCGGTGGGTCTCCTGACCCGAGGTATCTGACCCGTTGTTGAGATTTCTGCTGACCGTGAACGGTCCTTCCCATGGAGGAGACAGCTTATGCATATTTTTCTGGTCTTGAATCAGCCACAACACTAAGTCGCCTTCTTGAAACGTCCGGATCTTGACTCTGCCGCTATGATAGCGGCACAGGTCTTGCTGATAACTCACCAAACAAGCAGCCGCTAGTTCTCATTCCTCCTCCTAGGCATCCAATGCGTCTTGACACGCCGTTTCATTGTCCGTCTCAACGTAATCTTCCACTCGTGGCGAGTCATGCCGGATGTCACTTGGTAACACGACCTCTACACCGTAAACCATGAAGAAAGGTGTATAACCTGTTGATCTGTTAGGGGTAGTCCTGATGCTCCATAACACGGACGGCAATTCCTCCACCCAACAACCCGGCATTCGTTGTAAAGGAACCATAAGTCGGGGCTCGATACCTCTCAGGATTTCTTGTTTAGCATGCTTTGCCTGACCGTTGGACTATGGATGAGCAACTACAGAAACATCAAGCCGGATGTGTTCCAGGTTGTAGAACGTTTTCATAGCCCCCTTGGACAGGTTCGTGCCATTGTCCGTGATGATGCTGTGAGGGTAACCAAAATGGTAGATCAGCTTTTTGATAAACTGAACCGCCATAGCCGCATGACACTTGCTCACCGGCTCAGCCTCTATCCACTTGGTAAATTTATCGACCGCCACCAAGAGGTGCATCTTCTTGTCCTTGGATCTCTTGAAAGGCCCGACCATATTGAGCCCCTAGACTGCAAACGGCCAGGTAATTGGTATCATGCGCAATTCTTGAGCCGAAACATGAGCATGCCGGCCAAACTTTTGACAGTTGTCGCACTTGCGGACCAGATCCTCTGCATCCTTGTGAGCCATCAACCAGAAGAAACCATGCCGGAAAGCCTTGGCCACCAGAGATTTTGAGATGGCGTGATGTCCGCAATCACCAACATGAATTTCATTCAAGAATTCCTTACCCTCCTCTCGTGAGACACAACATTGAAACACTCCAGTGACGCTGCACTTGTGTAACTTGCCATTGACTATTGTCATGGATTTAGACCATCGGGTGATCTATCTAGCCATATTTTCATCATCAGGTAACTCGCCCTAAGCCAAATACACCAAGTAAGGCACAATCCAATCCGGAATAGCGTGTAGAGCTGCCACCAATTGTCCCTTCGGGTCAGGAACAGCCAAATCTTCCTCTGAGGGTAATTTGACAGTCGGGTGATGTAAGACGTCCAGAAAGATATTGGGCGGCACCGGCTTTCACTGAGAGCCTAACCTTGATAGGGCATCAGTCGCCTCGTTCCTGCGATGATCAATATGGTCCACCTGATAACCCTTGAAGTGACTAGCAATGCCATCCACCGCCTGATGATAAGCCACCATCCGCGGATCCTTGGAATCCCAAGTGCCAGAAACTTGCTAAGCCACAAGATCTGAGTTGCCGAAGTACCTTACCTGGCTTAACTTCATCTCCTTGGCTACCCTGAGGCCATGGAGCAGGGCTTCATATTCAGCTACATTATTAGTGCAAGGGAACATCAACCGGAGCGCATAACAGAACTTTCACCTTTGGGAGACATTAAGACAACCCCTGCCCCTGATCCTTCTAGCTGCTTGGATCCATCAAAATGTATTGTCCAGTATGTGTTATCCGGCTTTTCTTCGAGCACCTGACACTCTATTCCGTCGTTTATAAAATCCACAAGGGCTTGAGACTTGATAGTCGTATGAGGTACGTATTTCAGATTGAGAGGTCCCAGCTCCAATGCCCACTTAGCAATCCTACCAGTGGCTTCTCTATTTTGAATTATGTCCCCCAATGGAGCAGAGCTGACCATAGTGATCTGGTTCCCTAGGAAGTAATGCTTTAATTTGCAGTTAGCCAAGAACACCCCATACACTAGCTTATGCCAATGTGGATATCTCTGCTTGGACTCTGTCAGGACCTCACTTATATAATAAATCGGCCTCTGAACCGGATATTCTTTCCCTGCCTCCTTGCGCTCGACCATAATTGCACCGCTGACAGCCCTGTTGTCAGCCGCCACGTATAAGAGTAAGGGTTCTTTCTCAGCTGGAGCGGGTAAAACCGGCAGCTCAGTGAGCTGCAACTTGAATGCCTCAAACGCTTCACCCGCCACCGTACTCCAGACAAAATTGTTTGTCTTCCTCATCATTTGATATAAAGGGATGGCTTTCTCACCAAGCCGTCTTATAAACCGGCTCAACGTGGCGATCCGCCCTGCCAGGCGTTGGACATCCTTGATACAAGTCGGATCAGCTAGGGAGGTGATAGCCTTGATATTATCCGGGTTAGCTTCAATAGCACGCTCAGAAACCAGAAATCCCAAGACTTTGCTAGCCGGAACACCAAAGACACACTTTGCCGGGTTAAGCATCATCTTATAGATCCGTAGATTGTCAAAGGTTTGCTTTAAGTCATCAAGCAGGGTCTCCTTCTTCCTTGACTTGATCACAATGTCATCCACATAAGCATGAACGTTGGGTCAAATCTGATTGTGAAGACAATTCTGCACGCAGCGCTGATAAGTCGCCTGGGCGCTCTTGAGCCCAAAAGGCATGGACACATAGTAGAAGGCTCCCAAAGGCATGATGAAAGTCGTCTTCTTCTGGTCCTTAATCGCCATCTTGATCTGATGGTATCTCGAATAAGCGTCCAAGAAGCATAAACTTCCGCAGCCCGCCGTAGCATCAATGATTTGATCAATACGAGGGAGAGCAAAAGGATCAGTCGGACAGGCCTTGTTAAGTTCCATATAGTCCACACACACATACGCCACGTGCCATTCTTCTTGAGCACAAGCACTTGGTTAGCAAGCCACTCCGGGTGAAAGACCTCGACGATGAAACCCGCCGCTAAGAGCCGGGTGACCTCTTCCCCGATGGCCTTGCATCTCTCCTCATTGAACCATCGTAGAAATTGCTTGACAGGTTTAAACTTAGGATCCACATTAAGGTTATGCTCAGCAAACTCTCTCGGTACACCCGGCATGTTAGAAGGTTTCCATGCAAAGATGTCCCGATTCTCATGGATAAATTCGTTGAGCGTGCTTTCCTATTTGGGATCCATGTTGGCCCCAACAATGAATTGATTGGATGAGTCACCGGGAGTGAAATCTACCGCCTTGGTATCATCCGCCAAAAACTTGAGGGGCGGCTCAACCTCCGTGGTAGGCTTCTTCAGCAAGGTCATATCCTCCGGGTCAACATTCTCCTTATAGAATTTGAGCTCTCTCTCAGCACAAATGGATTCCGCGTAAGCCGCGTCCCCTTCTTCGCACATAATAGACATATTCCGATCACCATGAACAGTAATCATGCCTTTTAACCCGGGCATCTTGAGCTGTAAATAGACATAACAGGGCCTAGCCATGAACTTGGCATAAGCCGGCCGCCCAAACAATGTGTGATAAGGGCTCTTGATCTTTACTACTTCAAACCACAAGGACTCCACCTTGTAGTTGTACTCGTCACCAAAGGCAACTTCCAAAGAAATCCTGCCCACCGGGTAAGCTGACTTGCCCGACTACACCATGAAAAACTGTTGACGAGGGCTTAAGGCCTTTATCAAGCAGCTTCATCTGCCGGAAGGTATCATAATGCAGGATATTGATGTTGCTGCCACCATCCATAAGTACCTTATTCACCATATATCCTCCCACCTTGGGGGGCAACTACCAGGGCCAACCGCCCCGGGTCATCAACAAGCGGTGGGTAATCCTCCCGGCTCCACATTATGTCATACTTAGACCACTTCAAGTATTGCGGCAGAGCCGGTGCGATTGCGTTAACCGCCCATTTGCACAACTTTTGATCCTGCTTGTTAAGGCTAGTCGTAAAAACATGATACTCGCCCAAACTAAGCTGCTTTGGATTACTTTGATACCCGGACTGATTATGTTGTTGCAGATTGTTGTTACCAGAGTGCTGAGGATGTCATCCTTGGCTACCCTGGCCATGATGACCAGACCCTGAGCCGCCGGATCCAACCCCGGCTCCTGACCCGCCTGAGCCTGAGTCGCTGGGCGGGCCACCACCATTGTTGTTGTGTTGCTGCATGTTGTAGTTCTTGAACCCCATGTGTGCCCTAAAACTCTATCGGGCCGGTTGTGCTCTGGACAGGGTTTATTGAGCATTTCCTAGAAATTGAAAGGGTCCCATTTTTTTAAAAGGTGGTCTAAACTTCCCATTGCTCTTAGGATGATTCTGGCCGGTGTTGGCATTGGCCACCAGTTCTGAACCGCCATCCGGGTTGTTCCGCTTGCCCTGGTTACCGTTACCTGTCGCACCCTTGCCATGATTGTTCTTTTTACCTTGGCCGGTCTTCTCCTCATCAGAACCTGGATCCTTCGTGTTATCAGAATCGGCTTACTTTGTGAGAGCCACCATGAGTTCTCCCATGTCCTGACACGTACGCTTGAGCCGACTGACCTTCTGCTTTAGAGGGATGAAGTGACAGTTCTTCTCTAGGATCAACACTGCTTGAGGCACCGTGATCTGTTCAGATGAGTGGATGACGATCGACACCCACCGGACCCAATGATGAGCCGACTCATTCTCCTGTTGGACACAATGATCCAGATCCACAATCGTCATAGGCTGTTTGCAAGTCCCTTGAAAGTTTTTTATGAACCTTGCTCTCAAGTCAGCCGATGAATTGATGCTATTGGGTGGCAGACCCTTTAACCACGTGCGAGCCGGACCTTCAAGCATAATGATGAAATATTTAGCACACACCGCCTCATTGACATGCAACATCTCCATAGCCAGTTCATAGCTTTCGATCCAGGCCACCGGAGGTAAGTCGGTAGTGTAATTCGGGACCTTGCGAGTCCCTTTGAAATCCTTTGGCAACCGCTCGTTCTGTAGAGACGGTGCTAAGCATGGTACTCCCATGGCCCTGGTGGTCACTCCCGTTCCTACTGAAATGGAGAGCGCAGGCTCTTGGTGAGCCGTCGTGGCCAAAGTTGTCGCCTCTTGCTGGTTTCTTGCCCGGTTTATGAGCACATGTGCATCTAGAGCTGCCTGATCATCCCCTGGAGGACCCCTGTGCCGATCGCTGCTAGAAACCGCCGGCAACTCATAGCACCAGCTAAAGCTGCGGCTGGGGAGGGGGGTTGAATCAATGTGGCTCCAGCTGTAAGCGTATTTCTCCTGCTAGGCCATCGCCGTCTGAAGGTACCCAATGGCGTTTCGTACCTCTTCTGGAAAAGGTGCCTCATCTGGAATAGGCATTGTTTCAAGCTGGGTGGCAGCGGCCACCATGTTCTCTGCTGGGTTGGAATAATGGCCCGCCGACATTGGAAAAACCACTGTTGAGGCCTGGTTTCGTCGAGGCGGGTTAAGCTGATGTCGAACCGCCGGCTGACTTCCAGGCGCATCTGCTGCTCGTCCCGTTCCTGGCGTATTAAAGAGATTCCTAGGCTCATAATGTTCTGTTAAGTGGGATTGATGCCTCATCTGCTAGACCACAGCCGCTGATTTCTGCTCTAGCTCAAAGCGGAAAGCAGCCGTCTTAAGACGTTCTGCCTCTGCCTCCATTAGAACTTTTAATTCGGCTACCCTCTGTTGCTCCTCTGCCATCCGGTCCTTGAGTCTTGCGATCTGCAAGTTCCATGTGGCCTGATTGTTTGGTGTGACTTCGGTAGCCATCAGAGTTGCGAGCTCATTCATAAGATCCAGAAGAACTTGAGCCGATGATGGCGGATCAGCTCCCGTATTAGCTGCTCCAGCGGCTGTACTGCTCGTGCCTGGGGCTGACCCCACCATGAACACGGCCGCGTGAACCGGCAGCCTAAGATCGTCTGGCTCAGAACGCTCCGACTTAGGGTAAGGCTCGTTGTAGCCCCCAAGCCTACCGTTATGTAGCTGGTAGATCGACTCTGCTTCTCTGCTCGAAGATCCATCCTCTGAATAGACAAGAGTCTCCTGCGACGTAGAAGTTTCCAGATCCATACCCTGAGTAAAGCCCACGAAGACGTGCTTCCAGCCCCGGTTAACACGGGCGAATCGCACATATTGGGTGGGTTGTGCGTGTCGAGCCGGCTCAACGATGCTGGTGCAGATGTTCGTCCCGGGTGTACCTCCGTCAGTCTTCCCGATGAAGACATGGACCCCGCCGAAGGGAACCCGGAATCCAAATTCGACAGAGTTGGCCTTAGGACCCCAGCTGACGTCGTCGATGTAGAACCGGCCGCGGTGACTCTTGTTCATCCTTCCGACCACGTATCCCTGGGAGATAGCCCTTTGAGAACTCAACACCACCGAGTGCAAGCCCCACACTGGGTGCCAATTGTCGTGGTTTTGTCACGACAGATGTTCGGGTGAACGGACTTGGATTCGAGGCCATCGCTAAGGTGATGGACTCAAAGGGGTTGATTGGGATGAAGGACAGGGGTTTACCTAGGTTCGGCCCCTCAAGTAGAGGTAACAGCCTACGTCCGGCTTGTGCTTGTCTTGCTTTGTGTATCGATTACAAGGGAGCTGACTGCTTGACCTAGTTCTCGATCGTTCCTCCCTCTAAGTCGCCCCGGGTCTCGCCTTTATATAGGAGGCCCTGACCACGGGTCTTACAAGTCCTAACCGACTCTCACTGCGTGTCTGAGTCTGTCTCTACCATATCTTGCCTTCCTAAGCAAGTTGTCTCCGGGAGGTTCACCGTCTGTGTCTTCATACCTTCTCCGTTCGGGCCACGTCCTAGCCCATCTTGTCAAGCGGCCCAACATCTTGGGCTTAAGTCTACCCGGCCCTTCCTTGGGCTGGTGTACGAGCCGCCAGGTATGACCCAAAGCCTTAAGGACGGGTCTCACCGTGGGGTTATATCCCCAACACCTGTCGAACGGCTAAGTGGGAAAAAATATGGGGGAGTTTAGATGACACCCGTTTATTCGTAGAAGCTCCGAAGATGAGCTGCGTTCCATGGGTTTTGTTCAAGGCGGTTATTGGATGGACTCCACAAACGATATGCCCGTCCTGCGAGTAGTTCATCGATGATGAAAGGACCCTCCCATTTGGCTTTGAGTTTGTGCTTCTGTTTCTCCAGGATTCGTAGGACGAGTTCTCCTACGTAGTATGCTTTGGCCCTAACCTCCCTAGTTTGGTATCGTCGAGCTTGCTGTTGGTAAAGAGTGAGAAGAGACAGAGCTATGTCCCGCTCCCCTTCCAAGGCGTCTAAGTCATCCTGCTGGTCCAACTCAGCCTCCTTTTCCTCGTACATGTGCACTCTTGGTGCATCGTGGATAATATCGCAAGGGAGAACTGCCTCTACCCCATAGACCATAAAGAATGGTGTGTAACCCGTTGATCTGTTCGGGGTGGTACGCAGGCCCCATAGAACGGAGTCGAGTTCCTCCACCCCATGATAGTCATACTCGTGAAGAGATCAGACCAAACGTGGCTTGATGGCGCTCATAATGAGAACCTTTGCTCGCTCGACCTGTCCATTGGTCTGCGGATGATAGACCGATGCATAATCAAGCTTTATGCCCGTTTTTGCACACTAGTCCTTGACCTCTTGGGCCATGAAGTTCGATCCATTATCCGTTATTACACTATGCGGGACACCGTAACGGTGTACTACGCTAGATATAAAGTCGATCACTGGTCCTTATTTAGCCAACTTAACGGGCTTTCCTTCTATCCATTTGGTGAACTTGTCCACCATGACTAGTAGGTATTTATTTTTCTTGGTTCCCCCTTTAAGGGGTCCGACCATGTCTAGCCCCGAGATCGCAAAAGGCCAGGTGATCGGAATAGTTCGAAGAGCTATTGGGGGCATGTGACTTTGATTTGTGAATAGTTAACAACCAACACAATGTTAAACAAGTGACTGGGCGTCCGTCCGAGCTGTAGGCCAAAAGAAATAGGCTCGGAAGGCCTTGCTGACAAGGAATCTTGCCGCGGCATGACACCCTCCCATGCCTGCATGGATTTTGGCGAGGATCTCCCATCCTTCTTCCTCGGACATACACCTCTGTAGTATTCCAGTGGTGCTTTCTTGTATAACTCACCCTCATGTACTTTGTAGGCCTTGGATCGCCCAACTATGCGTCGTGCCTCAGTTTGAGCATCGGGGAGTGCCTTGTGAAGAAGGTAAGTGAGGAAGGCCTCTGTCCATGACGCAATTACTGCCATTACCTCATGATCCGAGGGCGTCTCATTCATCGTGGAGCCACTGATAATACCATAATCTGGCTCGTTTATAGCGGGAACAACTTCGTCTGCCGTATTCGGACCGGCGTCATTGTCATCGTCCAGCCACACTACGGAGGGCTTAAAGAGCTGCTCCAGGAAGGTGTTTCTCGGGACGGGATCTTGGCTCCCATACGGGCCAACATGTCGGCGGCTTGGTTGTTGTCTCGAGCAACGTGGTGGAATTCCAACCGCTCGAACCGAGCAGATATCTTGAGGACGGCATTTCTATATGCCGCCAACTTCGGATTTTTGGCATCGAACTCGCCATTAATTTGGGATATGGCAAGTTTGAGTCTCCCCATACCTCTAGCTGCTGTATGCCCATTGATAGCGCCATCCTAAGACCATGAATAAGAGCTTCATATTTTGCGGCATTCTTGGAGTCGGCATACATGATTTGCAACACGTATCGCACGTTGTTGCCTGTGCGGGATGTGAGAATAACTCCAGCCCCCAGACCGGCCAAGGTCTTGGATCCATCAAAGTACATTGTCCAATGGGAGTATGCACTATACTCCTTGGGGAGCTCGGCCTTTGTCCATTCAGCCAGGAAGTCCGCCAATACCAAAGATTTAATTGTGCAACGTGGCTTGTAGGTTATTTCAAAGGGAAGGAGCTCAAAGGCCCATTTGGCTATGCGGCCGGTGGCATCCCTATTGTTGATTATATCATTCTGGGGGACTTCCGATGCCATTGTTACCGCACACCCCTGGAAGTAGTGTCTCAGTTTCCTCGGTATCTGGACTTGCATTGCATTAGCACCTCTGAAACATAATATACCTGTTTTTGAGTCCAGAATTTATGTCCCTCCTCATCTCATTCAACGATGAGCACCGCACTGACAACTTTGTTGGTGGCCGATATGTATAACAACATGGTCTCACCGGCGCCTAGTGCCGTGAGTATGGGATTGGTTGCCAGTAGTGTTTTGATTTCTTCTAACATAGCCACTGCCTCATCGGTCCATTCAAAACTATTGGTCCGTTTCAGCAACTTATAGAGCGGCAAAGCCTTTTCTCCGAGGCGGGAGATAAAGTGGGTTAACACCTCTACGCACCCAGCTAACCTGTGGACATGCTTTAGCTCTGTGGAGGTTGCAAGCTCTGATAGAGCACGGATTTTAGCTGGATTTGCCTATATTCCTCTATGGGAGACGATGAATCTAAGTAGCTTACCAGAGGGAACTCCAAATACACATTTTTCCGGATTGAGCCATATATCATATTCGCGTAGACTAGCAAAGGTTTGTCGTAAGTCGTCGATCAACTGGCCAACGTGTTTGGTTTTGATTACCAAATCATCCATGTATGCCTCAACAGTCTTACCAACCTGTTTCGCGAGACATGTTTGGATCATGCGCTGGTATGTGGCCCCGGCGTTTTTTAGCCTGAAAGGCATCATGTTGAAGTAGAATGGCCCGTAAGGGATGATGAATGAAGTAGCCGCTTGATCGGATTCCTTCATTTTAATTTGATGGTATCCGGAGTAAGCATTGAGGAAACACAACAAATTGTGTCCGGCTGTGGCATCGATGATCTAGTCTATGCGTGGTAAGGGGAAAGGGTCCTTGGGGAATGCTTTGTTGAGGTCTTTGAAATCGAAACACAGCTGCCAGGACTTGTCTTTCTTCGGTACAATCACCAGGTTTGCTAGCCACTCTGGGTGTTTAGTATCCTGAATAAATCCAGCCTGGAGGAGTTTAGCTAATTCTTCACCCATGGCTTGTTGTTTAGGCTTGGAGAAGCGGCGCAGAGTACGTTTCACGGGCTGAAAGCCTGGAATAACATTTAAGCTATGTTCGGAGAGCCATCGTGGGATTCCAAGCATGTCGGAAGGATGCCAGGCGAAAATGTCCCAATTCTCGCGGAGGAAATTCCGCAATGCCTCGTCCATGAGGGGATCAAGGTGGGCTCCGATGGATGTTGTCTTATTGGGGTCGTCGGATGTACTTGAAATTTAACAATTTCCTCTGCGGGTTTAAAGGACGTGGACTTGGGCCTTTTGCTAAGGATCACATCGTCCCTATTAAATGTCAATTGTAGGGTGGTCAACTCTTCGGCGGTCAAAGTTTCTACTAATGCCTCGAGGGCAAGTGCTGCCATTTTGTTTTTGGCCCAAAGGGCTATGTTCGGATCATTGGCAATCGTGATCACTCCATTTGGTCCTGGCATTTTGAGTTTCGTGTACCCATAATAGGGTATAGCCTAGAACTTTGTAAAGGCATCGCGTCCCAATAGGGCATGATAGCCACTTGGGAAGGGGACAATGTGGAATAGAAGTTATTCGGATCGGTAGTTTTCGGGCGTGCCGAACACAACGTCTAGGATGATACATCTGGAACAACGTTCCTCTTTCCCTAGGATAATTCCCCAAAAGGTTGTGTTGCTATGTTGGATGCGGGACGGTCAAACTGCATTTTTTCTAGAGTGACCTCTTATATGAGATTAATACCACCGTCGGCGTCCATTAGCACTTTATGTAGCCTATATCCGTCAATGATGGAATTCAAGACTAGAGCGGCCGATGAATGACCGTGAAGAATGGGCAGCTGGTCAGTGTCCCAGAAAGTAATTGGTATGTCTGCCCTTGGGCTAGTGGCTGCCACATGGTAGACTTGCTTGTGCTCCCTAAGAGCTCTTTTACGCTTGTTCCCCGAGGGGAATATATCATAGACCGTCAGGACTTCGTCATTAAATCCGGGCGGCGAAGGAGAGTGCCTACTCGACTAAGGTGTATCAAGGATGGCCTCGCCACTTTTTGCGACTTGCCTGATGACCCAGCAAGCTGGAAGGTTGTGCGTTGGGTTAGGTGTTAACAACATGGAATTTATAGGGCAAGTTTTATCGAAACTTCCATCGAGGACAGTACCGGGCCCTGATAGGGGCTTGTTTGTTTTTTCGACGGATTCATACCTGGCTGGACGATTTGGAGGTATCCTCTTCTTCTGGGCTCCTCTAGGGTGTTTGGAGAAAATTGATTCCAAGAACAACCGCTCGGATTACCAGACACTCTCCATGGCACAATTCTTCTGTACCAATTTGATAACTCCGAAAAGTCGCTTATGCGTCGGCGGGCCAGGAACTTAAGAATCCCTTCATCATGGCAATTGCGAACGAAAATTGCAGTTACATCTTGGTCACTGAGACCTTTTACTCTGCTCCTAGTGAGTAGGAGTCTTGCCCAAAAGTGGTGGACTGATTCTCCTTGTAGTTGCTTGATATCCCGAAAGTCCGAAGACATGGGCATTGGTACGATACTTGGATGATCGTCTTGGGCGGTGGGTGGGAAACATTTGGTTCCCTATCGCAGCGCATGTTACTGTAGTTTCCAAATCGTGCGAATGATTCTGGACTGGTGACGGTCTGGCTTTAGGGCGATTCCCAGCCTCTGATTCACCGACAAGGTCTTGGAAATCAAGGACTGAAGTATAGATGGTTTTAAATTCTAGCTGTCGGGCGGAATCTGCAGCCGGACACTCGATGGTAGCGACAAGGTGGGTGACCGAAGGGACATGAATCTCCTTTTCATCAGGTCTGATCTGGAGTCGATCATAGATCGGAACCTGGCCATCCAATATACGCATAGCTTCGATCTGATTGAATAACTTGTTTAAGAACGAGGCGATGGCATGGTGCGTGTCGCTGATACGAGTGGATTCGTCAAGTGGTGTGATGGTTCCAGAGTTATGCCGAAGCGGATCTGTGCTCCGTTCCACCATGGGACCTGATGTCTTGGACGTCAAAGCATCTGGACTTACAGGTTTTTCTTTGAAGGTTGAGGTTTCCATTGAAATGGGTGTTCCCCGTGAATCAGAAACGAACTTTAGGGTTCCGAACATGATACTCTGATTGGGGGGAACCTTCTGGTCTGGCCATGACGGCCGATCGGGCTGGTACGCGACAAGATGTCATTGCCGATGAAACTCTGATCGGGCGCGAGAGTCCCCTCAATGCAGATCTCGCTATTCGTGACGAGGTGAGCCATCGATTCCTTCGGTTCTCACATAGTAACTCTAAATGAAATCACCAATGTTGGTGTCGAAACCGGCGGATCTCGGGTAGGGTGACCCGAACTGTGAGACTAGAATATACAGTAACAAGAGACGAAGGGGGCACGAGTTTACCCAGGTTTGGGCCCTCCAATGGAGGTAATACCCTATGTCCTTCTTGGTTGTATTGATGATGTGAGGGGTTATAGAGTTGATCTACCTCGAGATCGTATAGTTAACCCTAGATGAGTTGTTCTGCCTATACCCCTAAACCCTTCAACTTATATAGAGGCCGAGGGTGTCCTAGGCTTGCACAAGGTTGGTTACATGCCGAAGAGATAAACATGCCTAACTACAGCTAATAACCTGGAGAATACGGCATCGCTTCTCGAAGCTTCCATCTGGCGTAGGTGGTCTTTGATCTTCTGATGTCCGCTTTGCGTCCCATATAGTATGGCCCATAAACAATGGGTCGGCTATCCGATGACCCCCTAATCCAGGACTACCTCACCCATCACAAACTCATCTCTTGCATTTACATTATTTGCCATTTGCCTCTCGTTTTCCTCTTCCCACTTCTAAAACTATTTTCAGAAAAGACCAAAAAGATTTGCCTTTTTATTCGCCCTTCTTTCGTTTGCCTTTTGCTTGCTTGTGCGTTAGATCGTTTGTTCATCTTTATGGCTCCACCAAATAACTTTAATCCTCATATTAGGAAGTTGGAATATATTTAGGGTAATGCTAAAAGATTCATGTCACTCTAATTTGACCATAATAACTTCTTTAGAAACGAGCTTAAAGAACAAAAGGGTATGCTTGAATACGTGAATAAGGAACTTGATGATATGTCTAAAGATTTTTATGGATTTAAATCTCAGTTTGCTCATCTTGAGGATTTAGTAGGCCAATTTTTTGATAAACAAGCTACCTTAGTCAATAAGATGGCCGCCAAGCCAGAATCTTTCAATAATGATGAAGATCTTAGAGTGAATGATATGACTCCTATTGAATCTTTGTTTTCCAATATAAATCTTGATAAAGATGGGGTTCGAGATAAGTCAACTTTAGTTAAAGAGTTCCCAATGATTCGAAGTCTATAGATCTTTATTCTAAAATTGATAAAAGTGGGATAGAAGAGGTCAAAACTTTAAATAGCAATGAACCCACTCTTTTGGATTATCCCTAGAAAGCTTCATGATGAGTGCGAACCCACTATTAATATTAAAATCAAACATTATGAGTGCCATGCTTTGTGTGATTTGGGTCCTAGTGTTTCCACGATTCCGAAAACTTTATGTGATGTGCTAGGTTACCATGATTTTGGTGATTGCTCTCTAAATTTGCATCTTGCAGATTCCACTATTAAGAAACCTATGGGAAGGATTAATGATGTCATTATTGTTGCAAATAGTAATTATGTGCCCGTAGATTTCATTGTTCTTGATATAGATTGCAATCCTACATGTCCTATTATTCTTGGTAGACCTTTCCTTAGAACGATTGGTGCAATTATTGATATGAAAGAAGGAAACATTAGATTCCAATTTCCATTAAGGAAAGGCATGGAACACTTTCCTCGAAAGAAAATAAGATTGCCTTATGAATCTATTATGAGAGATACTTTTGGATTGCATACCAAAGATGACAATACCTAGATCTTTTGTGTTTTGCCTAGCTAGGGGCGTTAAACAATGGCGCTTGTTGGGGGGCAACCCAATTTTATTTTTGTGTTCTGATTTTGCTTCTGTTTTTGAGTGTTTCCCACATTATTACTTCTGTAGTAATTTTATTTTTGTGTTTTAGTTAGTGTTTGAGCCAAGTAAAACCTTTGGGGTGATCTATGGTAGTTGTTGATTTGATCTTGCTGAAAAACAGAAACTTTTGTGCTCAGTCGAGGAACTTTCTAATTTTTTCAGAGCGTCGAATGAGTCTGAAATGTTTACACAAGATTGATATATAAATTTCCCATGTTTTCATATTTTTTCATATTTCTTTTAGTTACAGAAGTATACGAAGTTTTCAGATTGCTACACACTATTCTGTCTTTGACAGATTCTGTTTTCTTTAAGTTGTTTGCCTATTTTGATGAATCTATGGGATGTATCATGGGGTATGAACCATGGAGAACTTAGAACAAAGTAGTTATAATACCAATATAAAAATAATGAGTTCACTACAGTTCCTAAAGTGGTGATTTATTTTCTTATAATAACGGATCTCACTAGTTTCTATTAAGTTTTGTGTTGTGAAGTTTTCAAGTTTTGGGTAAAGATTTGATGGACTGTGGAATAAGAAGTGGAAAGACCCTAAGCTTGGGGATTCCCAAGGAACACCCAAGTCATATTCAAGGATTCCAAATAGCCCAAGCTTGGGGATGCCCCGGAAGGCATCCCCTCTTTCGTCTTCAATCCGTCGGTAAATTTACTTGAGGCAGTATTTTTATTCACCACGTGATATGTGTTTTACTTGGATAGTCTTGTATGATACGAGTCTTTGCATTTTAGTTTTCCACAATCATCCTTTCTGCACACATCTTTTGAGATAGACATGCTGAATCATGAATTTATTATAATACTCTATGTGCTTCACTTATATCTTTTGAGATAGGCAATTTTGCTCTATGTGCTTCACTTATATTTTTTAGAGCACGATGGTGTTTGCGTTTTATAGAAATAATTGAACTCTCGTACCTCACTTATATTATTTTGAGAGTCTCTAAACATCGGGGTAATTGGTCTAGGTTATGAATTCAGTCCTAATATGATAGGCATCCAAGAGGGATATAATAAAAACTTCCATATTAAGTGCATGGAATACTATGAGAAGTTTGATTCCTTGCATAAAGTTTTGAGATATAAAGATGGTAATGTTAAGAGTCATGTTAGGGAGTAATTGTGATTTGGTAAAAATACTTGTGTAAAGGTTTGTCATTCCCGTAGCATGCATGTATGGTAAACCGTTATGTAAGGAAGTCGGAGCATGATTTGTTTACAGATTGTCAACCTTTGTGTAAGGGTCGGGAGCGCGCGATGGTTTACTCCTACCAACCTCTCCCCTAAGAGCATGTGTTTAATACTTTTCTTCAATAACTAATAGAATTTTGTAATAAGTATGTGAGTTCTTTATGATTAATGTTGAGTCCATGGATTATACTCACTCTCACCCTTCAACCTTTGCTAGCCTCTCTGGTACCGCGAAACTCTTGCGGGTACAACAAACACCTTCCTCAAAACAACCACCATATACCTTCCTCAAAATAGCCAACATATATCTTTCCTCAAAACGGCCACCATACCTACCTATTATGGCATTTCCATAGCCATTCCTACAAATATTGCCATGCAACTTCCACCGTTTCCTTTTATGACTTGCACCATCACTTCCATATTGCATATAGAGTCATATTTTGTCATAGATATAAAGTTTTAACTTTCTTTTGAGTTGTAAGTAAATAAAATTGTGATGATTATCATTATTAGATCATGTCCCATGTGAGGAAAGGATGATTGAGGCTATGATTCCCTCACAAGTGGGGATGAGATTCACGACTTTATAAAAAATAAAACAAGCCATCAAAGGGATGGTTATTATTCTCCCACAGACCATGGACCTCTTGGGGTCGAAATACCCCTCCCGGAGGCCTCCCGGTACACTACCGGCACTCCCGGTACACTACCGATGAGCCCGAAACTTTTCCGGAAACCAAACTGGGACTTCCTATATATGAATCTTTACCTCCGGACCATTCCGGAGCTCCTTGTGACGTCCAGGATCTCATCCGGGACTCCGAACAAACTTCGGTCACCACCATACATAACTCTACACTACTGAAACGTCACCGAACCTTAAGTGTGCAGACCCTGCGGGTTCGAGAACTATGTAGACATGACCGAGACACCTCTATAGTCAATAACCAATGGCGGGACCTGGACATCCACATTGGTTCCTACATATTCTACGAAGATCTTTATCGGTCGAACCTCTATGTCAAGGATTCAGTTAATCCCGTATAACGTTCCCTTTGTTCTTCGGTATGTTACTTGCCCGAGATTCGATCGTCGGTATCTCCATACCTAGTTCAACCTCGTTACCGGCAAGTATCTTTACTTGTTCCGTAATACAAGATCCCGCAACTAACAATTAGTCACATTTCTTGCAAGGCTTATTGTGATGTTGCATTACCGAGTGGTCCCCGAGATACCTCTCCGTCACACGGAGTAACAAATCCCAGTCTCGATCCATGCCAACTCAACAGACACCATCGGAGATACCTGTAGAGCACCTTTATAGTCCCCAGTTACGTTGCGACGTTTGACACACACAAAGCACTCCTCCGATATCCGTGAGTTGCATGATCTCATGGTCACAGGAACATATACTTGACATGTAGAAAACAGTAGCAATAAACAGACACGATCATATGCTATGTTTGTAGTTTGGGTCTTATCCATCACATCATTCTCCTAATGATGTGATCCCGTTATCAAATGATATCTCATGTCCATGGCTAGGAAACCTTAACCATCCTTTGATCAACGAGCTAGTCCATTATAGGCATACTAGGGACATGGTTTTGTCTATGTATCCACACATGCATTTAAGTCTCCGATCAATACAATTATAGCATGGATAATAAATGATTATCATGAACAAGGAAATATGATAATAACTAATTTATTATTGCCTCTAGGGCATATTTCCAACAATTACATGATATAACTCAAAATGTATATAAATATTAAGAACTAACAATTGATAAAATACCAAAGACCAAAAGGATGAGAACCCTTACTCAAATAAGAACCGGTAAAATCTCCAACATCCAAACGCAATAGAAGATGCATAGGAAAACTGTTTTCGATGAACTAGAGCTTGTCACGAAGATAGCCATAATCCCTAAAACCACACAGAGAGAAAACACAAAAAAGAACCAAGAAATATGATGCCAAGGATGCAATGGTGTGAGATCTCTACAAATGATATGATCAAGATACTCAATCAAGAGACCCCCTTGATAGTATGGAATTCAAACCCGGTCTCTGAACTAATACCATGAGACCGATAAAATAGAAAACCTATCAAGGTCAAACCTTTGCCTTGTGCATAGTCCACTTGAGCTAGATGATGATGATATTAACTTCCTCAAATTGGACCACCTTTCTTGATTGAGCTAGCTCGATGAAGAATAATAGATTTCTCCCCCATACACCACTAGGAGTGAGCCTCTCTTAGGCATATCATCGCACGTCCATTATCATGAGAATTGATGGAAAGCTTCAAGCATGGTCCCTTCATGATGCTCCACTTGAACTTGCACACCGTGACCTTGATGACGATCCCCACTTGATGTCATCTTCCATGGATTATATGAGATCTTTCTTTTGCTACACGCCCATGGAAACAAGCCATACCATGGGATCACTTGATCCCACTTGGTACATATTCTATGCTTTGTGTGTTGATAAATTTGAATCACTCTTTGACTTAGTCTTGATCAACCTTTTATCTTGTCTTCTTTCTTCATAAGTATGATGTCTTGAAGGTAAACATGAATGATCACACAATCTTCTTGTTTAAGACATACTTGCAATAAGCTCAACTCTCACATGATCAATATTTGGATAAATCCTTAAATAGGACCTTGGTCATACATATTCTACTTCTTATAATATTGAAACCAACATATGATCTTCAATAAATGCTTATGAATAAACCTTAAAGTATAACTCAAAGCAACCATTAGTCCAAAGGGATTGTCATCAATTACCAAGGTCAAACATGGGGTACCATGCTATTTCACCCCCCCTCTCTCTTCTCACAGTGCCGGAGCACCGGCGGGGGAACCATCGTGATGGTGATCTACATTAACAACTTCTCTAATTTCACGCCCAAGATGTGATCCTATCCTTATTTTCGCACAAGAGCCTCGTCAGGGATAGAAGCGCATCTCATCGTTTCGCAAGAATGGATATCATTACAAGTACATGTACATAAGAGATGAGTATATGGAATTGTCTTACACTCGCCACAAGTTACATCAACATCACATCAATACAACAACATATTCAAACATCATACAGAAGAGTAGGGTCCGACTACGGATGAAATCAAACGATAAAATTATGTCGATCCTTGCTATCCCAAGCTGCCACCTGGAACCCATCCTAGATCGATGAAGAAGAAGAAGAAGAAGAAGAACTCCAAAGCAAACAAGCATTGCGCTCACGTCAAATCATCGCATTACATGTACCTGCAACTATTGTTGTAGTAATCTGTGAGCCATAGGGACTCAGCAAGCTCATTTCCAAGGGTATCAAGACTACTAAAGCTTAATGGGTGAGGTATGGTTAAGTGGTGAGGCTGCAGCAAGCAACTAAACATTTATTTGAGTGGCTATCTTACGTTACAGAAAATAATTATGGTGGTCTACGCATAACGGACGTGAACTAGTAATGATCACTAAGTGATCCTGAACACCTACTTATGTCAAACATAACCCCACCCTGTTCTCTTTCGGATAAGAACTCACGAGAAGAGATAGTCATGGTTACGCACACATTTGGTGTATTTTATTAGAGTTTACTTCAAGTTTGCTATGACCGGGTGTTAAACAATGTTTTCCAAGTTGCCACATAACCACGGGCATGGCTTTCCAAAAGATTTAACCCTGGAGGGGTGCTCCAACTCATCAATCACAAATTAACCACATGCCACGTTGGAACTCCTCAACCACGGAATCACCCATAGTATTTCCGGAATCCCGATGGAAAATCTCAACTTCGAGATAGCCCGAAGTGTTGTCAAAATCCCACGCGCAAGACATTCGAGAAAGAGAAAACAAATCTAGCAAGGCCGCCCGACGTGTCGACGAACCCGATAGGAGCCGTGTATCTCGTTCTCGAGACACAACCGGATGAGCGCAGTGTACAGTGGCCTAATAGAAATCACCCGAGTTGCCCCGGTTGGCCCCGCACACGACTCTAGTTTGGACCAACACTCATGAGGAGCACTGGCCCGGCCTTGATTAAATTGTCCGCGGGTGCCGGTGGGTCCCTATGCATTTTATTAGTTATTAGGCAAATGTAGTACCAATGTTGGGCCTTATCAAACAAGCTTTATCCTAAAACGAAAATCAAGGGGTTCCCCATAATAACCCCGAGCGTGTTAGGAGCGTTCAATATGGAACATAACACTGGTACACAAGTAACTACGAGCGGCAAAAGTGGAACAAAACACCGAGCAAAAGGCCAAGCCTTCCACCTTTTACCAAGTATATATGTGCATTAAATTAAATAGTAATAATATTGTGATAACAAAGGAATGTCCATGTTGACACATGGAAGCAATTGCACCTGCAGCTAGAAACGCTATAAGAAGGGCTGAGCAAGCGGTAACATAGCCAAAAAGTGGTTTGTTGGGATGTGGAGGGTTTACAGGCTTATCATGGAAATGTTGGGAGGCTTGACAAACAAGTGGTAGGTAGCGTGACATAACGATAAAAGCGGGACAACTATCATAGCAATAATAATAGTGGTATCTAGGGAAATGTGTCATCTTGCCTGAGATCCCGCTTGGAAGAAGAACGATTCCATGAAGAAGACGAGCCAATGTAGTCGAACGAATCCTCACACTCCAAACGCTTTTGGAACTTCACTGAGAAGGAACAATCCGGAACAAATAATCATCACATGATACAACACAACATGTACATGGCACAATGCGCAAAAAAATATGATGCATGTCCGGTTTAATATGCAAGGCATGGCATGGCATGGCAAGAATAGCAAACAACTACTACATGTTAAGTGAATTTCAGTATGCAACGAGTTTCATATTGACGAAACTCCATGTTCGAATTATTTAGTTCACTCTCTTTTAGGTACTCATCAATATTAAATGTTGTTTAACATGGCAAATGGTGAAGCAATCACAACTACCCATCTTCGCATTTTAAATGAGGTCGAAAGCAACATATAACAATTCCGGAAAGTCCCCATATGTAATTTTGACTTTGCTACTGATCTGACCTATTCACAATTGTAGGGTTGTTAACCAGCAAAATAAATGCCACCATGTTAATCTACACATTTTTCTTGTCAAGATGCATATGTGGATCATTTTTATCGGAGCTTCGATCAATAAGTTATGAAATAAATCATTTCACATGGCAATTATGCAAATTAATGCAAACAGCAAGGTTAAACGTTTTAAACATGTATGAAATTTGAATATTATTAATCTACACAAAATTTTAGTCAAGTTACATATTCAAAGTGTTTCAATCCGACATACGGTTAAAGAGTTATTGTATGCATGATCCATAGGGTTTTTTCTGTGGTTCTGAAATTCATAGGTTAATTAGCAAATTGTGGATGCGAAAAAAATGTGTGTTGGGCCGAATCTATCCACAGGCTAAACCAGACAGAGGCCGCATGATAACTCTATGGTGCTCAGGCAGGGAATAGGCCGGCGGCTCACCTCGTGGGGCCGAGGCCTGGCCGGAGACAGGTCGGGGCGGGAGAGCTGGGTCAGGAACGACTTGGGCCAGCTGGGCCTACCGCTAGCACGGCCCACCCATAGGGCCAGCCAGTGAGAGGCACCATCTTCGTCCTCGCTGAACCCCTGCTGGATCCAGGAAGACAAGGTGGCGGTGGCGGCTTGGCATGAGGGGAACAGCGAGGCTTGATGACGCAAGGGCGGTCTAGATCTGACGTGGGGATGGGTGGATCCGGTGGTCAGGGGTCGGATCTGGGCAACGACAGCGGCTCGGTTGGCTGCAAGCTCTGGCAAGGGGCGCTCCTCAATGGCTCCTGCTGCATAGAGAGGAGGTTGAGAGAGAGAAGAAACGAGGGGAGAGAGGACAGAGGGAGGAGAGGGAGGAGGAGGGAGAGGGCACGGGCATGGGGACGACGCATCGGCGAGACATCAGCGGCTCTAGTCGCCGGCGGTGATGGGGTCGGAGGGATAGATTGGGCAGGGGCTCTCAAAGCTCTGAGGGCGGTGACTAGGGCCCGGGCGGGCCTCCAGATGGGTTTCGGCTGGCCCGCTGGTAGGTGGGAGGTGGAGACTGCTGGCGGCGGCTGGGGGCATGGATTTCAAGGCAGGGAGGGAGGAAGGTCAAATTAGGCAGAGGGAGCTGCCTGAAATAGCAAAGAGGGTTAGGGTTAGTTGATTGGCTCCGTTTTCGGACCATTTGATCTCGATCGGACGGACCGGAAGCGGAGGGGGAACTAGGTGGCTAGTGGGCTATGTAGGTGGGCTTGGTGGGGATGAGAGGGAGGTTTGCGGCTTGGCGACACGAGGTTTTAAAATACTGAAACAACCGACGAATAAACCGATGACCACACTGCTAAAGCCATTCGTTGAGGTACCAAACGACCTATGGTCGCGACGAAAATTGACCGACGGTTTACCTATGCTATAACAAGACGGCATGCCAAGTTTCGACCCGATCAGAGAATATTTTTGTGTGTGCTTTTAAATCATTTTGTGATTGGTCTCGAAATGGCTCATGACACGAACGAAAGAGAACCAACAACTAATAACAGATGCGAGTTTTCAAAAATGAGTGATGATGCTATGCATATGATGCGAATCATGTGATGATGAATCCGACATCCAAACGAAACACACGATGACAATGGAATAAATGGGGAATCTTCTGGAGCATCAGTCTCGGGATGTTACAACTCTCCCACACTACAAGAGGATCTCATCCCGAGATCTAGATTTAGAAGGGGAAGAGAAAGAGCCAGAGGTAAAACTTAGTTTCTTCTTCGACAAACGGGTGAACCCACATAAACTGGAAGGATTGGAAGGGATGAAGAATGATATGAGAAACAAGCAAGACATCAACAGAAATTTCGGCAGCACTTCAGTAGGATAGAGGCAAATTTTGATAAGATGGAAAGAACTTGACAAAAGGGCAAACATTCCGGTTAAATGGACAAGCAAGAGAAGAATATGATCTTGATAAAACAAGATGATGGTTGAAAGAGAGCAACATGACAACACCTCCGGAAGAAAAGAATGGAAACTAGATCATTGGAAGGAAAAGAATGGAGAAGAAAAAGACAATTGCTACCACAATTGAATTAGCAAAAACATCCTTATAAAGAAGGATTAAGCGGAGTTGTTGGAACATCAACAACAAAAAGAACAAGCTTGTTGTAGGATTATGGAAACATCTCAAAAATATGAGGTGACAACCAGCCACAATTGGAAAACAATTTATTGATTGAGATCAATGAAGAGATAAAACTTCTTTCACCAAGAAGGGGAGAAACTTGAATCCTTTACAACACCATGACAACAACTATCCTTAGTACTTTAGGTGAAAACCAACCCAGGATAACTCCAACAAAGACATGATGGGTTTACTTATCTTATTCTTGACAATTTTCCATCGAGACTCCTCACAATCAAAAAATTAAAAACACCATCTTAAAAGATAATGGAGAAATAATTGAACTTAGAAATCCAAGATAAAGAACACTTGAGCACCTCCAACAAGAATCTGAAGAACAATTCGAGAAGAATTACATCCTTAACAACCCACCAAGAAGAACCATCGGTAGAACTCCAGAATGAAATGATGATAAAAAGAATTGGAGGTTGCAAAAAGAACAAGATTGATGCCTTTGTATGAATTAGATGAAGCTTAGCGAAGAGGTATTTTAGCAACTTGAACTTCGGAAAAAATAAAAGAAGAACCACTTATCACCAAGAATTAGATCCCATGAACACTCCGGAAGAAGGATTGAAATCACCTTGATGAAACCAGAATAAGAATTATGTTATGCTTATCCTTCATCAAGTTAAATTGATGACAGGCAATGGATTTGGCATACTACTTATTCTTCTTGAAAGACTGAAGAGAGAATACCATGAACTTCAAGAACTCTTGAACGAGACACCGGTAAGAATTTGAAATGAATGAAGATAGTACGAATGAATGGAAATACATGAGAACAAAGAGATCACGATCCGCCTAATACAAAACTTGAACTAAGCACCGGAATAATTGAGATACGAATGAAGGGATAGAAATTGAGAATAATTTGAGAATGAAAGCCGAAAGCTGAGAACGAAGAAATCTTCTGAAATGATGGCCTTCAGAGGATCGAGAAATGAAAACAACACTGAAATGCACCGGATAGGTATGGGAGGAATTACTCATGATCGGAACTATTTGAGTTGATAGCAACAACCTAAAACCATGAATCTTTGGAAGAATGAACAATGATTTAAGAGAAACTCTCTATCAGTCTTCAATGCTGAGAATGATGACAAGGAACAACACCATGAATTATTGAGATACTCTGGAATGACGAATAAATAAAGGTTGAGCCAATGATGAAATTAATTCAAAGCAATCTTCGATAATGAACATGACAGATGAAAATCATTTTTACATCATATTGGGAAGAACTTCAAGAAATCTCCGGAAAGAGTAGAAGAGCTAGGTAAGATCGTGGGGAAAAACCTGTGGGTTATGGGCCCACTCAAAAGGAACACCGTTGAAAAGATGTCTTAGGAGAGAAATTGCACCGGTACAAACTGAAAATTTGATGAGGTGAGAACCTCGAAATAATTTGAAATGAATATTGAATGCAAGCACGAAACTTCTGAGATATCTTCAGCACTCCAGATAGAATAGAAAGAGGGATAAACAAGAGAGGCTTGGATAAAAATTTCCCACATGGGCAAACATTGAACGAATGAGAAGGGATATTATGAACACCGAGAGCTTGAATTGAATCCACTGGAGAAGAATAACAACGAGAACAAGGAATATGAGGAAAGATCTTGAAATTGAAACTCCTAAGAATCTTCACACTGAATCATCGGAGTAATACGAAAGAAAAGATAGCGGAAGCATCACATGAAAAGAAAAGCATATGGATGATAATTTAATCATTGAACAAAAAGGGTGGGAATGTGGGAAAAACAAAGAAAAGTTGGGACAGATGAAATGAACTCCGGGAAATAATAAGAGGATTGATCTTGCAAATATTGAAAGGATTGAATTCACTTGAAGAGAGCACACCGAATGAAAAGAATTGATACGACAACTTGATTGAGCAAAAGAATTAGCATTCCCGGAGAATATGAGAACGCATCTTAGGAAATATATGAAATCACCATTTGACATCTAAGCAACTCGAATACCATATTGGAAAAAAGGATGAGGCTTACGAAACAAGCCAGAACAAATACATACCATTATGCACTTCTTGGAAAGATAATCCTAGGTACCTACTTGAATTCCCACCTAAGAACCTCCGAAATCTTTGGTTATGCAATCAGGTGTTGGGGATACAGGGAGGCAAAATATCTCACACAACTAACAAGCCCTACACTCCAACTGTATCCATCCATCAACACATAACCAGAGGCTTTAGAAATCCATCTATCTTGGACCCGCGAAAACACAACGATACCAGACATGGCAGTACCCCGGATGCCTCCCCAGTACTGGGTGACTCCGATCTTATCTCGCCACGAAAAGTATTGAAGTAATTTCTAACATCCTCCATCCTGAGATACTAAGGAAACTGAATGATAACGATGTGTCAAGAATCCCCTGGAGCTCTACTCCTCGGTAACAGGAGGCACCAAGTACAGAACTCCGTCACATCGGCATCATATAGATTCCAAATTATCCTCGTGATCCTAAAAAATTTAAGTGAGAAGAGGTTAGAATCAAAATTCCTAAGTCGTAATTCCTCACCAGAGCATACAACGGGAGTAAAAAGAATCCTACTCTCTGATCTATAACTAGACTCAAAATAGTTTTTCACTAGACTTGACTCGGCCAAGTTCAATCAATCAATGGGGATCCTAGGTCGGTACAGGGTCTGATACCAACTTGTCACGCCCAAGATGTGATTATATCCTTATTTTGGCACGAGGTCCTCTTTAGGGATAGAAGCGCATCTCGTCGTTTTGCAAGAATGGATATCATTACAAGTACATGTACAGAAAAGATGAGTATATGGAATTGGCTTACACTCGCCACAAGTTACATCAAGATCACATCAATACAACAACATATTCAAACATCATACAGAAGACCAGGGTCCGACTATGGATTAAATCAAACGATAAAATGACATCCACCCTTGCTATCCCAGGCTGCCGCCTGGAACCCATCCTAGATCGATGAAGAAGAAGAAGAAGAACTCCAAAGCAAACAAGAATAGCACTCACGTCAAATCATCGCATTGCATGTACCTACAACTATTGTTGTAGTAATCTGTGAGCCACAAGGACCCAACAATCTCATTTCCAAGGGTATCAACATTATTAAAGATTAATCGGTGAGGTATGGTTAAGTGGTGAGGCTGTAACAAGCAACTAAGCATTTATTTGAGTGGCTAACTTACGTTACAAAAAATAGTTATGGTGGTCTACGCGTAACAGACGTGAACTAATAATGATCACTAAGTGATCCTGAACACCTACTTACGTCAAACATAACCCCGTCTTGTTCTCTTTCGGATAAGAACTCACGAGAAGAGACAGTCATAGTTACGCACACAGTTGGTGTATTTTATTAGAGTTTACTTCAAGTTTGCTCTGACCGGGTGTTAAACAAAGTTTTCCAAGTTGCCACATAACCGTGGGCATAGCTTTCCGAAAGATTTAGCCCTGTAGGGGTGCTCCAACTCATCCATCACAAATTAACGACATGTCGTGTTGGAACTCCTCAACCGCTAAATCACCCATAGTATTTGCGGAATCCGAATGGAAAATCTCAACTTCGAGATAGTCCGAAGTGTCGTCAAAATCCCACGCGCAAGACGTTCAAGAAAGGGAAAACAAATCCAGCAAGGCCACCTGGCGTGTCGACGAACCCGATAGGAGCGGCGTATCTCATTCTCAGGACATGACCAGATGAGAGTAGCATACAATGTCCTGATAGAAATCATCGGAGTTGCCTCAGGTTGGCCCCGCACACGACTCTAGTTTGGACCAATACTCATGAGGAACACTGGCCCGGGGGTTGATTAAATTATCTGCGGGTTCCGGCGGGTCCCTATGCATTTTATTAGTTATTAGGCAAATGTAGTACCAATGTTGGGCCTTCCCAGACAAGCTTTATCCCAAAACGAAAATCAAGGGGGTCCCCATAACAATCCCGAGCATGTTAGGGCCGCTCAATATGGAACATAACACCGATACAGAAGTAACTAGGGGCGGGAAAAGTGGAACAAAACACCGAGAAAAAGGCCAAGCCTTCCAAGTATAATGTGCATTAAATTAAATAGCAATAATATTTTGATAACAAAAGAATGTCCATGTTGACACTGGGAAGCAATTGCACCTGTAGCTAGAAACGCTATAAGAAGGGCTGAGCAAGTGGTAACATAGCCAAACAATGGTTTGTTGGGATGTGGAGGGGTTAGAGGTTTATCGTGGCAATGTTGGGAGGCTTGACAAACAAGTGGTAGGTAGAAATACATAACAATAAAAGCGGGACAACTATCATAGCAATGATAGCAGTGGTATCCAGGGAAATGTTTCATCTTGCCTGAGATCCCGCTTGGAACAAGAACGAGTCCATGAAGACGATGAGCCAATGTAGTCGAACAAATCCTCACACTCCGAACGCTTTCATAACTTTATCAAGAAGGAACAATCCAGAACAAACAATCATCACATGATACAACACAACATATACATGGCATGATGCACAAAAAAATATGATGCGTGTCCGGTTTAATATGCAAGGCACGACATGGCATGGCAAGAATAGCAAATAACTACTACATGTTAAGTGAAGTTCAATATGCAACGAGTTGCATATTGATGAAACTCCACGTTCAAATTATTTAGTTCACTCTTGTTTAGGTACTCATCAATATTAAATGTTGTTTAACATGGCAAACGGTGAAGCATTCACAACTACCCACCTTCGCATTTTAAATGAGGCCGGAAGCAACATATAACAATTACGGAAAGTCCCCATATGTAATTTTGAATTTGCTACTGATCTGCCCTATTCAAAATTTTAGGGTTGTTAACCAGCAAAATAAATGCCACCATGTTAATCTACACATTTTTCTAGTCAAGTTGCATATGTGGATCATTTTTATTGGAGCTTCGGTCAATAAGTTATGAAATAAATCATTTCACATGGAAATTATGCAAATTAATGCAAACAGCAAGGTTAAGCATTTTAAACATGCATGAAAGTTGAATATTATTAATCTACAATAAATTTAAGTCAAGTTACATATATAAAGTGTTTCAATCCGGCATACGGTTAAAGAGTTATTATATGCATGATCCATAGGGTTTTTTTGTAGTTCTGAAATTCATATGTTAATTAGCAAATTGTATATGCAAAAAAAATGTGTGTTGGGCCGAATCTGTCCACAAGCCTAAACCAGACAGAGGTCGCATGATAACTATATGGCGCTCAGGCGGGGAATAGGCTGGCAGCTCACCTCGTGGGTCGAGGCCCGGTCGGAGGCAGGTCGGGGCGGGATAGCTGGGTCGACCGTGGCTTGGGCCAGCTAGGCATGCCGCTAGCGCGGCCCATCCATGGGGCCAACGAGCGAGAGGCACCAGCTTCGTCCTCCCCGAGCCCCCGCTGGATCTAGGGAGACGGAGCGGCGGCAGTGGCTTGGCACGAGGGGAACGACAAGGCTTGATGACGCGAGGGCGGTCCAGATCCATCGTGGGGATGGGTGGATCCTATGGTCAAGGGTCGGATCCGGGCAACAACAGCGGCTCGATTGGCTGCAAGAACCGGCAAGGGGCGCTCCTCCATGGCTCTTGCTGCATAGAGAGGAGGTTGAGATAGAGAAGAAACGAGGGGAAAGAGGACAGGGGAAGGAGAGGGAGGAAGAGGGAGAGGGCATGGGGACGGCGTGCTGACAAGACTTCGGTGGCTCTAGTCATCGACGGCAACGGGGTCGGAGCGAAAGCTTGGGCAGGGGCTCTCCTAGATGCGGGGGCGGCGACTCGGGCGCAGGCGGGCCTCCAGATGGGCTTCGGCGGGCCCACTAGGAGGTGGGAGGTGGAGACTGCTGGCGGCGGCTGGGGGCACGGATTTCAAGGCCGGGAGGAAGGAAGGTCAAATTAGGTAAGGGGAGCTACCTTAAATAGGAAAGAGGGTTAGGGTTAGCTGATTGGCTCCGTTTTTTGGACCGTTTGATCTCGATCGGACGGTCCGGAAGTGGAGGGGGAAGTAGGTGGCTACTGGGCTGTGTAGGTGGGCTTGGTGGGGATGAGAGGGAGGTTTGTGGCCCGGAAACACGAGGTTTTTAAATACCGAAACAATCGACGAATAAACAGATGACCACACTCCTAAAGCCATCAGTTGAGGTACCAAACAACCTCTGATCGCGACGAAAATTGACAGGTGGTTACCTACACTATAACAAGACGGCATGCCAAGCTTCGACCCGATCAGTGAATATTTTTGCACGCGCTTTTAAATCATTTTTTTAAACGGTGACACGGGTGCGTGCGAGTGTGATTGGTCTTGAAACGGCTCATGACACGAACGAAAGAGAACCGGCAACTAATAACGGATGCGAGTTTTCGAAAACAAGTGACGATGTTATGCATATGATGCGAATAATGCGATGATGAATGCGACAACCAAACGAAACGCACAACGACAATGGAATAGAAGGGGAATCTTCTGGAGCATCGGTCTCGGGCTGTTACAGCCACCATCACCAACTCTCTCCATGTCTATGCTGTGGTGTAGCCCTACTTTTCCTACTATGATCTCTACTTAAATATGGTGCTTTATGCTACATATTATTATCCAATGATGTGTTGCCTTCCTATGATGTTTGAGTACATCCCATTGTCCTATGGGAATATTGATGATCTAGATTGGTTTGAGTTGCTGAAAGACATTTGCTCCCTTGGTGCTTTTGGTAATTAGTAACAACATATATGTCATTGAACTAATGTTTCCACTAATCATACTTCAGGAAAAGTTCAATGATGGGTTGGCAAAGGGATTGTGGAATACCCCAAGATGCAAGGAAATACATTGGCAAAGCTTCAAGCAAAGGACTCTACATTTTACCTTTTGTGAGAAATCACTTTGAGTCCATAGGAAAGCCAATGCTATTAAAAGGGGGTAAGGTTTTGTTGGTGAATAAAATGCTCATACGTGCACAAGTGATAGTCGCCACGTACACCCACAAGCTCTTCTACAAAAGTCTTTCCAAACCCAAATACTCAAAATAGGTGCAACCAACACATTTCACTCGGTGCCATCAATTCCAAACCTCAAACAGACTCAGCCAAAACCCTAGCTTTTTGGTGCAACCGATTCAACTTCGGTGCCTCCGAGTTTGGGTTGCCAACTTCCTATTACGCAAGTTTACAAAATTGGTCCCCTTCAAGTTTGGTGAATCGGCGTCACCAAGATTGGCAATCCGACCGTTGCTCACCTTATCGGTGCAAACGAGATTTATGTAGCGGTCTCACCGAGATTCAAAAATTGCTACCTTTGATGAAACTCGGTACAACTGAGATTTACACATCGGTTCCACTGAGTCTGACTTATTAGGTGTAACGGTTGGATTTTTGGAGATGCCTATATATACCCCTCCACCACCACTCACTCATAAGAGAAGCACTCAGAATAGTTCCCCACTCATACCTACTGTTTTTCTGAGAGAGATCCACCTACTCATGTGTTGAGATCATTCCATTCCATTCCAACCATATGAATCTTGATCTCTAGCCTCCCCAAGTTGCTTTCCACCCAATAAATCTCTTATACCAGTCCAAATCTGTGAGAGAGTGATTGTGTGTTGAGGAGTCTATCATCTTGAAGCACAAGAGCAAAGAGTTCATCGACACTATCGAGCCTATTACCTTTTGGAGGGTGGTGCCTCCTAGATTGGTTAGGTGTTGCTTGGGAGCCTCCTACTTCTTGTTGTGGAGTGAACCAAGAAGTTCGTAAGGGCAAGGAGATCGCCTACTTCATGAAGATCTACCCCGAGTTAGGCTAGTCCTCTATGGACGTAGACTGTCATGGTATAGTCAAGGTTGCTTCTTCATGGAACCCTCCGTGGACTCTCACGATCGTTACCCTCCGTGGGTTGAATACGCCAAGAACATGGACATACGATAGCACCACCTATCGGAACCACGGGAAAAATCATCATGTCACCAATTGTGTTTGCTCTTCCTACCCTCTCTTTACTTACATGCTTGTCTTTACTTTCTGCTGCTATACTCCTAGACATGCATGTGTAGGGTGTACTTGACATACTATGAATGCTAAAATATGCCAAGAATTAACGTTGGGAAAAGTAGATTTTTAATTGGTCAAGTAGTCTAATCACCCCCCCCCCTCTAGACCTAGTTTTGATTCTACAAGTGGTATTAGAGCATTGGTTTCCATTGCATTGGTCTCACAACCTAGGAGAGTATGGCGTCTAGTGAGGGAAATTATCACCGTAGATGTCCGTACTTTGATGGCACAAATTTTTCTAGTTGGAAGCACAAAATTAAAATGCATTTGCTTGGTGATAACCCGGCCATTTGGGCTGTTGTTCATGTTGGTATGCAAGGTGAATTCTTTGCTGAAGGATGGGAACCCGATCGTGAAGTAACTGCGGATGAAATTTAAGATGTTGCAACTCAATGCTCAAGCATGTGACATTCTATTCAACTGCCTATACCCCGAAGAATTCAACAAAATCAGTCGTCTTGAGAATGCAAAAGAGATTTGGGACACTTTGATTGATATGCATGAAGGTACAAAATATTTGAGAGAATCCAAGTTGGATGTTCGTCAAAGTCAACTTGACAAGTTCAAGATGAAGTATGGTGAAGGAGTCACTAAGATGTACTCTAGGCTAGCTCTCATCACCAATGATATTGCCGTCCTAGGAAGCGAAGAAATGACTAACAAATTCATCATCAAGAATGACACCGTATGCACATTGATCCAAATGATGCCCAACTACAAAGATCTCAATCCAAGGAAGTTATTGGTTGGATTGTTGCTAATGATATGACACTCAAAGACAAGGAAGAGCTTCACCACAAGTCTAGCGGTGCTTACAAAGCCACAAGTGATGCTCCCGCTACCTCAAGCGACAACCTTGTAAATAATGAAGAGATAAGCCTCATGGTCAAGAAATTCAACATGCTCTACAAGAATAGAAGAAAATATCGAAGCTCCAACTCAAGATATGAAGAGAAGCGTTCATCAAGTTGTCACCGAAACTGCTACAATTGTGGGAAGCCCGGATACTACTCCAATGAGTGCACGGCTCCTTACAAAAGGAAAGAAGAGTCACCAAGAAGACGAAGCTCAAGAGACGAGTCACCTCAAAGAGAGAGAAGGATTAGGGATGATCTTTATGAACGAAGGCCCTCAAGGAGAAGTAGGGACTCAGAGAAGAAGGACAGGTACACCAAGAGCTACTCAAGAAGAAAACCTCAAGCTCATGTTGGTGAATGGGTTTCCGACTCCGAATCCGACAACCACTTTGACAGAAGCTACCACTCCAACTCCGACTATAATCAAGATGAAGGTGCTGCCAGACTTGTACTAGTGACAACCGATACCTACGACATATTTGATTCACCAAATGAAGGGAGTGGATGTCGCTTCATGGCTAAAGTCCCAAAGGTATCACACCCCGAGTATCTTGATTTCAATAGTGATGAAGATGACTTCTTAATTGAAGATGACTTGCTATTTGACAAATCTAGTAATGTTAGTCAAGATGAACTTGCTAGTACTCACTCTAGTCTAGATAAGTCGTGTGATGATGATAAGTTGGAAATAGAACGACTAACTCAGGAACTAAAGACTCTTAAGTTAGCTCATAAGTCTACTCTACGATATCATAGAGAGCTTGAAAGGACACATCAGAAGCTCCACTTCGAGAAGCTCAATTTAGAAGAGCATGAGTTCCTTAAAGCTATCAATTATGATCTACTTAAGAAGACTTCCTCTTATCTAGCCGAATGACTTCTCTTGTCTACATTCATGCCACAAGTTAAGTCTAAGCAAGCTAATAAAAAAGGAAAGAAAGATCCTTCAACTAGTATCAATAAAAATGATAAATCCAATGATATTGCTTCTAGTAGTTCTCTTGATCCCACTTATTCTTCACTTAGCCAAGTTACACTTGAGCAAGACAATGAAATTTTGAAAGGGATTATAGAGAAAGGTATCTACAAGAGTCTTGAAGGTTGCAAACAATTTGAGGAGATTGTACGCAAGCACGGAGGATACCGGAAGAATCGTGGTGTTGGTTACTTCTACGCTAATGGAGTTGAATGGGAAGAAGGTCAATAGCCCAATCCCAAGATTGTTCCTCAAAAACAGAAGTATGAAAATACTCTCCCCAAGGGAACAAAATCTCAAGATGACCTTCCACCACAAGACCCCAAGCTCAAAGCCAAGAACAATCTTCAAGAGGACATTGACTCATATGAAGATGAATCACGAGCTTTTGTGAAGTGGGATCCCAAGGCCACTACAAGCTCAACTTCTACAAGTGTTGCCTCAACACCAAGGATCCCCATCAAGTTGATGTGGGTCCCCAAGAAGAAGAACTAAATAAGTTCTTGAGGGGTGACTCCGCCAATAAAATCCACTCATATTCATTATTGGCAAGAACTAGTTGCAATCAACTTCAATATCATGCAATAGTTCAATGAGTCACACATTCCCTCAAAGGTAACCAAGGGACAAGGTAATCAACAAATCAATGGACATCATCATATATGCTTTGCACTCCATGTCCATAGATACCCTTGTGTTTGTCTCTAGTGTGTTGGGACTAACCCATGTAGGTGAGAAGAGTAATGAAATAAAAAGCATGCTCCCAACTCTTCGTGGTCTTCATCAACTTTGAGCATCCACCACTACTTCACCTACATGAAGTCTTCATCGACAAAACCCAAGGTTAGTTTATCCCTCCTATGGGGGATGTCACATCAAGGTGGGGGGCTTTACTCTAAGTCTTGAGTCAAAGCATCTCATAGAATGTGACAACATTAAATGCTTTATGTAAAAGTGGTAACCCCACTTGGGCTTAAACGATGAGTATGACTTATGATCAAGTATTCTTACTTGGCTTCCCAGTCAATATACTCATATATAGATGACTCCGTCATCGCCAAAGTGCTTGTTAGATGCTAATGTGTTTGTGCATGTTTGCCATGATTTCATTTGACATCTTATTGTGTGAGCATGTTGGACTGTATTTATTTTCTCATTTGAGGATATCCAATTGTTGCTATTTGGCTTTTGATTTTCTTTTGCCAATTGGATATACAAGAATGCCTAGGACCACTTCTTTAGATATCTATGCTTTCTCACCTCATATTCTATTCATGTTGCATCACAAAATTTGAACAAGTAATTTTTGATCTCTCAGTGTGAGGAGCACTTGGAGTTCCATATCGACAAAGGACTGACCTTTAAAACCTCCCAAGTGCATCTCGGTGGAACCAACTCCAAAATATCAGTCTCACCGAATGCCTAGGGTTAATCTGGTTTTTCACTCTCGGTACTGCCGATTTCATATTCTCGGTGACACCGAGTTTCCCTGTTAGCTGACAGTTGTGAAACTCGATGACACCGAAAATATCAAATCAGTGTCACCGACAGTGATGGGTATATAATTTGTAGACCCCGATGTTTTGAAATCCAGTCTTCAAATGTCGGGCCTCCAAAACCCTAACTATCATTCCGAAGACCCTTGCTCACCGCCTTGCTTCCCCGACCATCTCCGCTGTTGGGAATCGTCGTCATCGCTGTATTCTACTCCATCGTCGCTGTCATAGCGGATCCATCGCTGAATATGGATTCAGCCCCCTCTCGCGCTCCTCTTTTTGATTCATGCACAATAGGGACTTTTCCTAGTCTAGCCACTGTTTGAGATCGTTCCATCCAAAAGAAATCTCCATTATATAGAGAATGATTGATTTTCTAGGGTTTGCCTTTCGCCCGATGAAACTCGGTGGAACCGAAGTGAGCAAATCGGTGTCACCGATTTGTTTGTCTGTGTTGCTGAGAACTTTCAGGGTGAAACCGAGTACTAACTTTCGGTCTCACCGAAAGGGGTGCCCAGTTTCGGCTAAGGAGAAAGTCTGTCTCGGTAGCACTGATATTTTTTGATTCGGCTGTACCAATTTTCATGTGAAAGGATGTAAACATTGAGAATCTTTTGTTCAAAATTTAAAAAATATCTGCATTTTGTGATGACTTGTCCTATTCCACTCTTCTATAATCTATTCATAGGGTCAGACATGTCAGGTTCAGAAGATAGCCAGAATCTATAGGAGCAGAATGTTGTGATGAGTTCAGGCACTAGTCCTGAGGCCAGTTCTTTCTCAGATCCAGGCACTCCCAGTTCTCATGGGTTGCCTAAGGTTGCAACAAGGGTGAGGAAGAGGCTCAACTCAGATGAAGAAGATTCTGATTTCATGCGAGAGGAGGTTCTTGCGAAGAAGCAAGAGAAAGTTGCAAGGAAGTCTGCTACTAACGCTACCTTATCTAGGAGGGTAGTCAGCAAAATTTATGCACCTCCAGAGACTTTCAAAGCACTTCAGAGTGCTAGAGCAACCATGACTATTGAGCCCTCAAGGAAATCCTTGCCTAAGAAGGCAGGAGAGAAGAAGATAGCCAGGAAGAGGATCATTCGTGTTATGGGTAGGCCTACCTCTATGTTTGAGGATCCAGAGGATGGTGCTAGTGTTGCTGTTGAGGAGGAGGAAGAGGAGGAACCTGCTGCTAAGGCCCCTCCTAAGAAGAAGGCAAAGAAACTTATGGCTAACACTATGACTAAGTCTGGTCCCTCCGAGAGCACCAAGGCTGCATCCAATAAATTTGCTGCACATAAGTCCAAGAGGACTACCAGAGATATACTTGATACCGATAAGAACAAGACATCCACTTTCAGAGAAGCACATGATGAAGATGATGCTATGTCAGTCTTGATGAAGTTTAGACCTCATCTTCGAGAACATGATGCCATCCACCAAGTTGCTGAAGATATGAAGAAGAGGAAGGACTTAGGTATGAGGGCATGGAGAGCCATTGATCCATATGCCCAGAGGAGAAAGACTATTGTGGACTACATGTTTTATACCAAGGAGGAGCAAGAATTCTATGGGACTATCTAACTTGACAAGAGTCCTGCAGTCAGTGACATGAGATATGTTGACTAGAAGTATATCAAGGCAAATGAGGACTACTTTCCATGTGTCCAAGACAACTTCCACTGCATTGGCCTAGACAAGTTTTTTGGGAAAGAGTTCACTGCTTGGAATGATGAGATGATCATGTAGTTCTATTCCACTGCTCATTTTTATGGAGATGGCAGGATTGTCTGGATGATTGAAGGAGCAAGATATGAATCTACTGTTGATGAGTGGGCTACCATCTTAGGAGTCCCTGTGGATGAGGATGGTGACTTGGATGTTTACTCAAAATCCAAGGAGAGCCACAATGCTATGAAGGATATGTACACTGTTATTACAGCTGCTAACTTGCAATCTCACAAGTTAGGATCCATTTACTTCCTTCAAGCATGCCTCCGTACCATGAACACTATCCTGAGGCATACCTTGATGCCCAAGTCTAGAGATGATAAGATGATTCATGGATACTCCATCAACATGCTCATCCATCTTGATAGTGACACCAGGATTCGAGTGATGGATTTGATAGGAGAGACTGTGAAGAGGGTTGCTGCTGACCAGAAGCGCTCATGCTGTTGTGCACCCTATATTCAGAACTCCAAACTTGAGAAGCACATCTTTGCTCTGGATAGACCCTAGTTGTCACTACAGCCAAATTTTTAGGACAACATTGTGGTGATGGACCCAGACCATCCCACATCAGTTGTAGCTCAAGCACACGCAGAGTCACACGCAGAGTCACACGCAGAGTCACACGCAGAGGCAGCTAGAGCCACTAGTGCTTAGGTCCCCAGATCCAGGAACGAGCAAATGGATCTCTTGATGTCCACTATCACGGACATGAAGAAGGACATCAAAACCATCATGGACACTCAGGAGAGCCTTGTGAACATCATTGATGATAGAGCGAAAACTCTTAACAACAAGGTAGATGGGCTGACTAAGACAGACAATCAGCTCAAAAAGGAGGTAGATGAAGCCCCTATCCGTTGCACCTCTTCAGAGTCCGAGACTGATGATCATGAGGATAGTGCACCTGACAGGACGACTGCCCAGTTCACGAATAAGGCCAGGACACCTACAGTGCCAGCTCCAGAGACGAGGCCTTCATCTTCTGCTCCAGCCACAGTGACATCAGCTCCATCAGCTCCAGTGCCTCCAGTATCTACTCCAACTCCATCCAGGACACAAGAGGAAGTCTTCGCCGACGTAGTTCTCTCGACTCCGACATCAACAATCGGAGGAGATCAGCCGTGGAAGAATGGTTAGCTATATCTCTTCAAGCTTTCTGGTAACTTGTTGCCAAATGGGGAGAAGTTGTATATAGGTCTAGGCTTCGAGTGAGAGAGAGTCTATTTTTTATCACTGTTTTTCAAAACACCAAATGTTTCCAAATGTTTTTTTGGTTTGGATGTGAGATACTTTTGTGTGTGTTTGATCATACGTTGTTATATGTGTTGCTAGTATTTCCTATCTTTTGCTTGATGTGTTGTGCTATGTTGTTAATTCTCATTACTTCCGCACACCACCAAGTTGTATGTGACATGGAAGAAGTGCCCTATGTACCTAATCGATTGTGCATTGCATTCAAACGCAAATTTAGAAATAATGCACAAATTTAGGGGGAGCACTTACTTATCACATACTTCTCAAAGCGATGATTATATTCATTGATTATATCATATATCGAAGCTTTGATCTATATGTTGTCATCAATTACCAAAAAGGGGGAGATTGAAAGCACATTTTCTCCCTTGGTGGTTTTGGAAATTAATAACAACATATATGTCATTGGACTAATGTTTCCACTAAGCATATTTAGGGAAAAGTTCAATGATGGATTGGCCAAGGGATTGTGGAATACCCCAAGATGCAAGGAAATACATTGGCAAAGCTTCAAGCAAAGGACTCTACATTTTACCTTTTGTGAGAAATCACTTTGGGTCCACAGGAAAGCCAATACTATTAAAAGGGGGTAAGGTTTTATTGGTGAACAAAATGCTCATATGTGCACAAGTGATAGTCACCACATACACCCACAAGCTCTTCCACAAAAGTCTGTCCAAAGCCAACTACTCAAAATCGGTGCAACCAACACATTCCACTCGGTGCCACCGATTCCAAACCTCAGACAGACTCAGCCAAAACCCTAGCTTTTCGGTGCAACCGATTCTGCTTCGGTGCCTCCGAGTTTGGGTTGCAAACTTCCTGTTACGTAAGTTTACAAAATTGGTCCCTTTGAGTTTTGTGAATCAACATCATCGAGATTGGCAATCTATCCATTGGTCACCTTATCGGTGCAACCGAGATTTATGTATCGGTCTCACCGAGATTCAAAAATTGCTACCTTTGAGGCAACTCGGTACAAACGAGATTTACACATTGGTTCCATCGAGTCTGACTTATTAGGTGTAACTATTGGATTTTTGGAGATGCCTATATATACCCCTCCACCACCACTCACTCGTAAAAAAAGCACTCAGAACAATTCCCCACTCATACCTACTCTTTTTCTGAGAGAGAGCCACCTACTCATGTGTTGAGATCATGCCATTCCATTCCAACCATAAGAATCTTGATCTCTAGACTCCCCAAGTTGCTTTCCACCCAATCAATCTCTTCTACCAAGCCAAATATGTGACAGAGTGATTGTGTGTTGAGGAGTCTATCATCTTGAAGTACAAGAGCAAGGAGTTCATCGACACTATCGAGCCTATTACCTTTTGGAGGGTGGTGCCTCCTAGATTGGTTAGGTGTCGCTTGGGAGCCTCCTACTTCATGTTGTGGAGTGAACCAAGAAGTTTGTAAGGGCAAGGAGATCGCCTACTTCGTGAAGATCTACCCCGAGTTAGGCTAGTCCTCCGTGGATGTAGGCCGTCATGGTATAGTCAAGGTTGCTTCTTCGTGCAACCCTCGATGTACTCTCGGGACCGTTACTCTCCGTAGGTTGAAGACTCCATGAACATGGACGTACGATAGACCACCTATCGAAACCACGGGAAAAATCATCATGTCACCAATTGCGTTTGCTCTTCCTACCCTCTCTTTACTTACATGCTCGTCCTTACTTTCCGCTGCTATACTCTTAGACATGCATGTGTAGGGTGTACTTGACATACTATGAATGCTAAAATCTGCCAAGAATTAACATTGGGAAAAAGTAGATTTTTTATTGTTCAAGTAGTCCAATCACCCCCCCCCCCCCCTCTAGACCTATTTTCGATCCTACAGTTGCATGTTTTATTTTGGTGCTTTCCTATGGTGCCTTCTGTGTCACGCACACGTGGGGGATTCACATTGTAGGGTGTTGCAATATGTTCATGATTTACTTACTATCAGGGTTGCGTGAGCGACTGAAACATAAACTCGGGTAAGGGAATTGTTGCATATGGGCTAAATGGGACTTTGTACTTAGGGGTTAAGTCTATGGTTGGGTTTTACTTAATCAGCTCTAATAGTTGTGGATGCTTGCTAAATTTCCAATCATAAGTTCATATGATCCAACTACGGAAAGTGTGTTAGCTTATGCCTCTCCCTCATATAAAATTGCAACGATGATGGTCGATCTAATTATCAATTGCCTAGGGATAAATCCTTCTCTTGTGAAAGTGCATTATTGCCGCTGACAGTTTTTGACATCAATGACAATTTCATTTGTGTTTCTAACCACATGATCTAGTATAAACAGTACCATCAAAATTGAAGTGAATCATGGATGGTTATTCTCCCTCTACGTGGGAAAAGAAAAAAGTAGATTGTCATATTGTTATGTTTTCTTTCTTGAGTCCCTAGGGCAGACGCACTATTAAGAGGGGGTGCATCATGAAAAACATCTGGGAATCAACTTCACACACACACGTATAATATGGCAAAATCAACTCCACCATTGGTCCATTTTTACACGACGCAATGTCTCTTCCGAGGCCAGAACTTCCAGGACGGCTAGAACTTCCGGGGACCAGAAGGTCCGGGAAGATTCCGAGCCACCCATAGAAATTGCTCTGTGTGCAATCTCTCTGTGTAGCCCGGAACCTTGCCAGACCCCGGCCGGAATTTCCTTTCCTCGAAACTTTTGTGCTGGCCAGAACTTCCAAGCGTCGGAACTTCCGTCCCTGTTCTGGCAGTTTGTGGGGTATTCCACAGAAGATGCAAACTCTTAGTGTAGCCTAGAACCTGCTCGGAACTTGGCCAGAACTTCCAGTGTCCGGAACCTCCGGGCTTGGACGGAACTTTCGGTCCTCCAGGAATCTGGCCCCAACGGATGGATTCCATCCCCACCTATAAATAATCTTCTTCTTCCCCATGAAGAGGCCAACGACTCCATTTCTCTCTCACCATTTTCAGACCTCAATTTCTTGGAGTTCTTCCTCCTTAGCCAACTAAAGCTCTTGATCTTTTAAGGAGTGAAGGAGGAGTGCTTGATCTACACATTGACCAAAGGAAAAGTTGATTCCCCTTGTTTTTCATGGTGCATCTTGTTACTCTTGGAGATTGGAGACTCCTAGGCGGCAGGAGTTCACCGATGAGGAATCGTTCATTGTGATTACCCCCGGAAAGTTTGTGAGGGTTTGGAGACCACCCCAAGGTCTACCATTATTGGTTGCGAATCGCCTTCATGGTGATATCTAAAGGAGAGAATAGGGTGAGCCTTCGTGGCGATGGTGTGCCTTTATGGTAACATCCACCTCTCTAAACGGTGACGTAGCTTCCCTCCAAGGAAATGAACATCGGCACACATCCTTGTCTCTCGGAGTTGCGGTGTTGGGGGAACGACACCTATGGGATTGAGAGGACCCCTTTCGGTTCAACAGGGAAGAAGGCTCGCGCAGAGAGAAGATCTGATGACTAACACACGGGATTATACCCAGGTTCAGGACGCAAAGATGCATGAAACACTACTCCTGCTTGGTTGTATTGGATGAGTTCTAGCTCGGGTTCTGGGAGAGCTACAGTACACAGCTGCTACTCATGCAGAATGGGCTAGAGAAGATCCAAAAAGTCCAAAGTCCAAAAGTCCAAAACTCCCCTACTATAACGCCCTAGGCCTCCTTTTATACTCTCGAAGGGGTCACCAACAGTGGCGTATAGTGCGTACATGAGGTGTACAGAGCTACAATGCTATCATACCTAACTCTGATGGTGTAAGACAGGCGCATTTAATGCTCCATCTGGTGCCTCTGACCGTCCATGGGATGGGACAGGACCCCGTCTCATCGGCACCGCTTAGCCCCTCCATCATCGGCGCCTCGACATGTACCCAGGTGGGTCGACACCTAGCCTCTCTGCTAGCGGGGTCTTGTCGGGGCTTCGCCTTGTCGGGGGTTTGAAGGCCAACCCGGCAAGGTCTTTCCGGGGCTCTTGCCTTCGGTCTTGATTGTTGGCTTGAAAGCTTTCTCAATGTTGTTGTCTTTGCTCTCAATTGCTCCCTGGCAGGACTTGCCGCAGGTATGGCTACAACTATCCGTGCACAAGTACGGGGTACTGAAAATCCCATACTTTAGTACACCGACAGGAGCCCCCGGGGCTAGGCCATACACGGTGCAAGGCGTTGTTGGGCTAGGCCCAACAATGCACGGGCACGCGTGGCAGGGATTAACCATTGTTGCAACCATTTCGCTTACTGTGCCTCCCCACGACGCATGTTAAGTGCGTGACATGGGGTACGTGTGCGGAACGGTAATAATTGTTTCCATGTCTGCGTCAGGTCGTTTCCACCATGCGCGCCGCATGCCTAGCGGAGAGCCAGCAACGGGCGCCTGTGACTTAAAGTCCTGGTCATGGTAGAAACTTCAGCGCCGTGGATTGGAGCAACGGGGCGGTTGTTGTTCGCCCCGTGATCCTGGGTGATACTATCGGAAGAGGTGGACGGCGACTCTTGGAGCGAGGGAGAGCTAGGCCCCGCGTTTCCCCCTATAAATTGAGGGGCAGCAAGGGCGACGCTCATATGTCCTTCCTCCCTCATCAAGTGCGAATCTCCAGAGCTCGTCTTTCTACCTCTTCCAAACCCTAAGTGGTTCCCGTCCTTAGCCATGAATAGGGGGCGAGGGCGACCACCGTCCTCTGCACCAAGGAGTTCTCGTCTAGATCATGCCACTGCTTCCGCCAAAGAGGCGGAGGGTGACCCGGGTGCTCGTGGCAGGAGAGGCGTGAAGGGTTGTGGTCGTCATGGAGGCCGAGGCTGGGGGAGGCTGGGGGAGGCGGAGTGTTGCTCCATCTCTCCCGCTAACGCCAGGCCCCTTCCTCAGAGAGACTCACGCCAAGGTAACGGCGTTGGAGTTTTTCCTCAAAATGCGCGGTCCCCTTCGAAGCCGTTTGCGCCTCCCTCACCCTTTCGCCGGGGCGATGGAGGCAGACGAGCCGCCCATTTTGTGGTTGCAGGCGCATGGCTGCTGCAATGGCACTACACGGGTGGATGTCGAGTATCCGAAGAGCCGCGTCATGCTCTTCAGGCGCGGCTGGAAATCCTTCGCCCGTGCCCACAACCTCTAGGATGGGCACGTCCTTCGTTTCAAAATGACGGAGGCCGATCTGCCCTCCATCAAAATTTATGGGCGCTCAGGCGTCCGTCTCAGCTTCTGTGAAGAGAGCTCGAGCGGAGCCGAAGGTTCCCCCTCGAGCGACAGTGACGAGGAGGATAGTGGTGAAGACGATGACGATGAGTCTGGTCTTTGAGTCATCAAGTCGGAATATGATGACCTGGACTCGGACTGACCATCGGCCACACCATCATCGTCAGCCTCGCGCCTCTCCTCCTCCCGGCAGGACGATCCTATCGGGGGTCCTTGTCCCGGGCGCTGCCTCATCTTCCAGCTGGGTCTTCGGGCAGGCCCGTGGACTTTGTCTTCTAGCCCCCCCCTTCTCATCGGTGCAGCGCTAGTCTTCTCCTCTGCGCAATGCTGGTCTGGGAGGGGCCAGGCTCTCGTCGTCCCTCCTTGAAGCCCTGCCCCTCCGTGCAGTGCTGGTTCAGAGGGGTCAGGCTGGGCTTCTGTTGGGGGCCTCTTCCTATATTTTTCTTCTTGTAATCTGCCTCCTCCTCCCATCTTTTTGTTCTCGTAATCTCCCCTAGGTGAGAAAGTCAAATAAAAATGTACTCAGGAAGAGGCAACATCTCATGTAAATTTCACCCTAATTGAGTGACTACATATTATTCTCCTCGTTATATTCCTCTTTGCATGGTGTGCTCCCTACGCTTTATCGGAAACTTGCCGGCGCCTGAGGCCTGAGGCCCTTCCGGTGCATGTGCTTCCATGGCAAGAGCCTGAGGCCCTGCCGGAGCATGACGCTCAACGGCAAGCCTAGCGTCGTTCCCGGCAACTTCCTTGCCAGTGGCTTCTGGGAGCTCTATCGGGAAATACTTGCCAGAACTCAACTTTCTTCTTTCTCTTTTCCAATTGATGGTTTCACGGATGCTTGAGTCAGTGGGAGCACAAAAGTTCCTAGTTCCATAGGAAACTTAAGGGCAACACACTTTGACAGGCCATCAGCAACACTGTTCTCTGCACGCGGAACGTGCTCCATTTGCAGACCGTCAAAATGTTCTTCCAACTTTCTCACTTCATCTACATAAGCTTCCATCAATGGACTCTGATAACCCTTATTCACCTGCTTGACGACAAGCTGAGAGCCACCCCTGACAATGAGTTTCTTAATTCCAAGGTCTGTCGTGATCCTAAGACCGGCAAGCAGCCCTTTGTATTCTGCAGTATTGTTCGTTGACCTCTCTCGGGGAAAGTGCATCTGAATCACATATTTTAGGTGCTCTCCGGTGGGTGTGACAAGCAGCACTCCGGCACCGGCGCCTTGTAGTGAGAAAGCTCCATCAAAATACATGATCCACTCTTGATTTGCTTCCTTGTCGGGGAGAGTTGACTCTGGAACTTCTTCATCTAGCGTTGGGGTCCATTCCATAATGAACTATGCCAAGGCTCTGCTCTGGATAGTCGAAATACTTTCAAACTTGAGACCAAAGCTTGACAATTCCCAAGCCCACTCCACAATCCTGCCGGTAGCATCTGGGTTCCGTAAAATCCGCTGCAATGGGAAGCGAGTGATAACGGTGATCTCATGTGCCTGGAAGTAATGGCGCAGCTTCCTCAAGGTCATAAGGAGGCCAAAGAGCAACTTTTGCATGAAACAATATCTTGACCTAGCCCCCTACAAAAGGGAGCTAACAAAATAAATTGGGCGCTACACCATCTTCTTCTTCTAAATTGTGTCATTCGACTGTGCAGATCCTGCTTGGTCGGCACCAGACCCTGCCGGGGAATATCCTGGCTTGTCGCTTGGCGGTCCTGCCGCTGTCGCTGCTTCTTCATCAACTTATCTTTCAGCCACTAACGCAACACTCACCACTTGATTTGTTGCCGCTAGATATAGCAGCCATGGCTCGTGTGGTTTTGGCGCGACTAGGACTGGCGGAGAGGAGAGGTACTTCTTCAAGTCCTGCAGTGCTGCCTCCGCTTCCGGAGTCCATTTCATCGAACCTGCCTTCTTCAAGATTTTGAAAAGGGTAGGGCGCGGTCAGCAGATTTTGAAATGAACCTACTCAAAGCGTCAACATAGTCGGCAAGACGACGCACATCCTTGACACGTCTTGGTGCTTCAATTCGCCCAATTGCTTTGATCTTGTCGGGATTTGCTTCAATTCCACATTGAGATAGAAAGAACCCGAGAAGCTTGCCGGATGGGACACCAAACACACACTTCTCAGAATTGAGCTTCAAGTTGATTTTGCGCAGATTTGCAAATGTTTCTTGTAGGTCTGATATGAGCGTAGCCTTGTCCTTGGTTTTGACCACTATGTCATCCATATAAGCCTCCATATTTCTATGTAGTTGGGGCTCAAAACCCATCTGGACCGCTCTTGCAAATGTAGACCCAACACTTTTTAACCCAAAAAGCATACGCAAAAAGCAATAGGTACCACATGGGGTGATAAATGTGGTCTTCTCTTCGTCTTCCTTAGCCATGAAAATCTGATGATAACCTGAATAGGCGTCAAGGAAACACAACAAGTCACAGGCGGCGGTGGAGTCCACAATCTGGTCAATGCGCAGCAAGGGAAAAGGATCTTTGGGGCAGGCCTTATTGATATCTGTAAAGTCAATACATAGCCTCAATTTCTCATTCGTCTTGTGCACTACAACTGGATTGTCCAACCATGTTGGATGAAGTAATCCTCTAACCAAGACAGCCGCTTCTAATTTCCTGATTTCTTCAGCAATAAACTGTTGCCGCTCCAAAGACTGCTTCCTGACCTTCTGCTTGACGGGCCGCGTGTGTGGACAGACGGTAATGTGGTGCTCAATCACCTTCCTAGGAACACCGGGGATATCATATGGTTGACATGCAAACACATCGACATTCGCCCGCTGGAAGGCGGCGAGCGCGCTTTCCTATTTGTCGTCAAGGGTAGAAGTTATGGTGAAAGTTCCTCCCATACCGTCCTCCTTGGCGGGCACCTTCTTAGTCTCTGGTGGGTCTGCCTTCGACTTCTTGCTCTTGCCGGTGGAACTCTCTGGCACGTTCTCAACAGGAGCATAGCACTCCGAGGAAGTGCGCTCGCCGGTGTCTGTGCGAGAGTTCTTGACGGACTTCTTCCTCCCGGGAGTTTTAGCGGCAAGAGCAAGTGCCTTGGCGGCAGATGCTGCAACTACCTCCCGGTAGAGTTGATCGGCGTAGACAAGCGCGTCCTTCTTTTCGGACTTGACAGTGATGACGCTCATCGGCCCGGGCATCTTCAACACATTGTAGGCGTAGTGCGACACCACCATGAACTTAGCTAACATTGTACGACCAGGATCCCATTGTATGGCAACGGAATTTTGGCGACGTCAAAAACAACCTTTTCCTGCCTGAAGTTCAAATCGCTACCAAATGTTACCAGAAGCATGATCTTTCCCTTGGGCTGGCTCCTTCCTAGATTGACCCCCTAAAACGAGCCCATTTCCTCGAGATCTCCATCGGGAATTTTCAATCTCTTGATCAACTCGGGCGAGGTCAAGTTTAGGTCAGCCCCATCGTCAACTAACATTTTCGTCATTTGAGGTTGCGAATCGTTGGTGAGACCAACAACAGCAAACACCCAACCGCAGTTACACGAATAGGATGATCCTTAACGTCAAAAATGATAGGCATGTTGGACCATTTCAAAGGCTTCCGGACGCCGACAGATGGCTCGGTTGCATTAACGTCACGCACCCACTGTTTAAGTTGGCGGTGGGAAGAATGCAACGAGGCACCTCCGTTGATACACATGGCATCTGTAGCTCTCAGGAACTCTTGCTCGTTGGACTCGTTGTCCTCTTCAACGTCATCATCACCCCCCTCTTGCTTGTCATGGCCATGAGCGGGCTGGTCTTTCTGTTGCTTGGCCTTGCCACAGTGACCTCCATGGCCACCGTGCTTCCTACCGGACCCCTCCGCACCATCCTGACCCTTATCCTTGTATCGCCTCTCATATTTGTCTTTTTGCTTCTTGGCAAGTTGCTCAACTTGCTGGCAGTCCTGGAGATTGTTGCCTTTGGTGCGATGGATCTTGCAATACTGCTTGACGGAGCCTTCTGGCCTATCGACAGCCACCAAAGCTTGACAGCAGGCACACCCAGCATCATCCTTGTCGGGGTCATCACCCTTGACTTTCCTGGTGGTGCCGGGGTTGCCGGATCCCTCGACGGAAAGCATGGTCTTGCCCTTGCACTTCCTGTTATGCCGCTGGCCCTTCTTTGCCAGGGTGGCGGTGTCCTCATCCTTAGAGTCGACCCCTACACCAGCGTTCGCACCGGGGAGCCTCCTCCCTTCCTCAGCCCGAGCATATTTATCCTCTACAGCATAGAGCTCAGCAACAACCCTGACCTTGTTCATCGCCAGCTCCTCCTGCATTCTGTGGTTGCGCACGTTCTGATGGAACGCGCTGATAACAGTGGTAGGATGAACGTCTGGTATGTTGTGGTGTATGCGGCTGAACCTCTGGATGTACTTGCACAAAGTCTCGCCCTCCTTCTGGGGATGAGATGTAAATCACTTTCCTGCCAGGAGCTTGAGGACCTCGGGTAAAGGCACCAAAAAACTCATGGCACAGATCTTCCCAGGAAGAAATGGATCCTTCCGGCAAGTGCATCAACCACGACCCGATGTTGGGCTTAAGCACCAACGGGAAGTAGTTGGCGAGTATCTTGTCATCACGAGCCCTAGCAGCCTGCACCGCAATGGTGTAGATGCTCAAGAACACTGATGGGTGAGTCTTGTCATCATATTTCTATGGGACCTCTGGCTTGAACATGCGGGAATTGGGCCACTAGACTCGTAGCATCTCACGGGTAAACGCTGGACAACCCACCTCATAAGGTAGGCTGACAGGATACCCGACTGCGGATTTGTCTACAGTGGGTTCCACGCACTTATCATATTGTTGGTGCGCTTCCCGCCGCCGCTCGATTGTAGTTCGAGTGTCTTCTTTGCTTCGTTCCCGAAGAACTTGGCTCTGGTTGCGACGAGTCCGTGGATCAGATGACACCGTCGAGTAACCATCGCAAGCGTCAGTCCGTCGAGTTGGTGATCGGTGTTGTTGTTGTGGAGGAGAGTGCACCATGGTCAAACCACCTCTGTCCTTCTCGCCACTAGCGCGAGCCGGCTCGGAGGACCGAAACTTGTGAGCGAGGCTGAGGCCGCTCTGAATGGTGGCTCTCCACTCGTCAAGCTTCTCCGCAGCAGGATGGAAGTTCAGGAGTAGTTGTGCCCGCGCCATTGCTTCTTCCGACGTGGTCGGCAGCGAACGACATGAAGAACGCGAGGTGCTCTGACTCCTAACCGTGTTAGAAGGAGCCCCGTCACGGTCCTGCAATTGCATACCACTCCCACTAGCTTGTTGGCATGCATGCTGGTCCCGCGCATCTTGGGAGAGATGCACAAGAGCTTTTCTATGGGGACATTGGGAGCCACCAACACCACGGCGCTGCTCTTTGCGCGCCTCCTGGGAAGGTTGCAGCGTATGCGCCGGCATGGGTGTCTTGGAAGGTACCCTTCTGTCCCTGGAGTTCATCGTACCGCCCGTAGGAGGTGCAGCCCCGTCTTGACACCTAGTGGCACGGGGGTTTCCGCCGCAGCCGTGAGCGTCTCCACGGCGAGCGTCGCCGCTTCCTTGGCCTTGATCATCGGAGCACCGCGTGGGCACAGGGTCTCCACTTCCTCTGCCCGCGCCCACTCCATCGCCCTCTTGGGCGGCTACAGGTGCGCGGACGTGGAGGGTTCCACCGCCATGAAACCCTTCTTCTTGGGAGCCATGGCGATGACGATTATGAGGGAACTGGCGCGCTAGTCACCAGATCAGGTCTACGCAACCTTTTCCCCTACCTGGCATGCCAAATATGTCAGGGGAAATGACACATATGGGATAGAGAGGGCCCCTTTCGGTTCGATAGGGAAGAAGGCTCCGCAGAGAGCAGATCTGATGACTAACACGTGGGATTTTACCCAGGTTCGGCCCGCAAAGATGCGTAAAACCCTATTCTTGTTAGGTTGTATTGGATGAGTTCTAGCTCGGGTTCTAGGAGCGCTAGAGTACATAGCTGCTACTCATGCAGAATGGGCTAGAGAAGATCCAAAAAGTCCAAAGTCCAAAAGTCCAAAAGTCCCCTACTGTAACGCCCTGGGCCTCCTTTTATACTCTCGAAGGGGTCACCAATAGTGGCATACAGTGGGTACATGAGGTGTACATAGCTACAGTGCTATCATACCTAACTCTCATGGTGTAAGACAGGCGCATTTAATGCTCCGTCTGGTGCCTCTGACCGTCCATGGGACAGGACAGGACCCCGTCCTATCGGCACTGCTTAGCCCCTCCATCGTCGGCGCCTCGACACGTGCCCAGGTGGGTCGACACCTAGGCTCTGTGCTGATGGGGTCTTCCCGGCGCTTCGCCTTGTCGAGCGTATGAAGGCCATCCTGGCAAGGTCTTGCCGGGGGTCTTGCCTTCGGTCTTGATTGTTGGCTTGAATGCTTTCTTGATGTTACTTTCTTTGCTCTCGGTTGCTCCCTGGCAGACCTTGCCGCTGGTATGGCTACAACTGTCCGTGCACAAGTACGGGGTACTAAAAGGCCCATACTTTAGTACACTGACATGCGATTATTCCTAACCCTAACTCCCTACTTGTGGTTATTTGTCTATTAGTCTTTACTTATATCTTATTGTGCTTGCTTACTCATATACTTGTGGTACTTATTTACCTTGCTTAACTCTTAGCATCATACTTGCAATTGTTAGGCTCACTTTCATATTCCTCATTATTGCCTAAAAATTGGTACGTAACAATTAAAATTTGTAATTGTACCTACTCACCCCCTTGTCTAGGTGCATCTCGATCCTTTCAATTGGTATCAGAGCCTCGTGCTCTATTCGTGTGGCTTAACCGCCCTAGAGCGAGATGAACCCCCAATGGTACTCCCCTTGTTGTGGATCCGAAGGATAAGGGCGTGGCTTCCACCGAAGTCAAGTCTTTTACTTCTGAGGATCTAGAACAGGCTCTTGCTAAGAAAAAGGAGGAGCATGATGCCTCTCTTGACGCCTTGGTCCAAATGAGATTAGCCACATTAACCACGATGCTTGCACCACTTTCGGGTGGTGCGACCTCGAGGCCAACTGTGCCTATTCCTTCACTTGGACAACAACCTCCTAGCAATGATCACTCTAGTGTTCCATGGCTTTATGCAAGATCTCAAGTTGAGAAACCTAAGTATAACCCTAGAGGAAAGCCTCCTTTGCTTGATGATAGTTCCGATTTTGCTTTGTGGAGAGTTGGTATGCAGGACCATCTCAGGTACGCCAATGATGAAATGTTGGAAATCTTGGAGCATAGCTACAACCCTGTCGACCCAAAGAATCTCACTCCAAGAGAGACATATGACAAGCATCTCAACGACACCGCAATCATGTGCATAATAAAAGGAATAAATGATAAGCAAAGGAGACCCTACATACATATCACAAGTGCCAAGGAATTATGGGACAGCATTGTAAAGACCAAGACTGGTACCTCCACTCTCCGGCTTGCTCGGTATGAAATTTCCAAGGGTAAATTGCAAAACTTTTGTATGGATAAAGGTGAATCCCCCAAGCAGCTCCTTGAGCGTCTCATGACTCTCTCTGCCAACATTGAGTCCTGTGATTGTGACAAGACACAAGATGGTTTCAACCTGATTAAGCGGTTTCTCCTGGACAAGCTACTTCATGCTCTTGCTCCATATCATCACCAAATGGTGTGGGACATAAGACAACATTATGGATCCAAGGAAATGACTCAGTATGAAATCATATCCACTTTCCAACTATTTGAAGAGTCACAGGAAAATGCTACAAAACATCTTGCCATGCATGGTACCTCAGCATCAAAGATCAATCTTGCTTTGAAGGCCAAGCATGTATGTGAGGAAGAGCAAAGTGAAGAAGAAGAAGATGATGATGATGATGATGATGATGATGAAGATGGTGATGAGATTGATTCCGATGAGAGCCCTTCATATGAAGACATTGCCCTCTTTGTCAAGAGGTTTAGCACGAGAAAATTCACGGGAAGGTTCCAGAAGAAGAAAGTGAGAAAATTCTACAACTGTGAAGAAACCAAACATTTCTCGAACGATTGCCATTATGAGAAGAGAGAAGATAAACCAAGGTTTCCCAAGACCTTTCCTAAGAAGAAGTTGCCTCCAAGCTCAAGAAAAGAGACGAGAAAGCAATGATTGCCCATGAAGAATCCGATCTAGATGATGTTGATGGTGTTGTCGGAGTAGCTCAAGATTCTCAAAACACTTTGAGGCTAGTCAATAAGAGTAGTGATATTGTCACCTACAACTATATGAAAGACTACAAGGGCAACGCTCACAAGTGCTTAATGGCAAAGGCCATGATAGAAGATGGAGAGGACCAAAACTCTCCTGAAAAGGTGTCAAGGTAACCCATTGCTCAAATCCTCCTCTTTTCACTCTGTCTACTTCTTGTGATGAGGATCTTGATGTGGAGGATAATGATGATGATGATATAGATGATCCTATGCTTGCTAAGCTTAATAAGTTCATGTGCTCCCTTAAAGGAAAGAAGTTCACTATGTTTTGTATGCTTATGGAGATGGTGAGTAAGCAAACCATTACCATTAAGGAACTCAAAACCCTCGTCACCTTGGAAAAGGAAAAGTATGAAATGCTTGAGCGGAAAGTCCAATATGAGGAAGCACGAAATGATGAGATGTTATTAAAAATTGGTGCAAACATTGATGATCATGCTAAAAAACTTGCCTCCTTGAAAAAGGCCAAGAACTCTTGCAAGGAGTTGATGAATGATAAAAGTAAGCTTGTGGAATCTCATGTTTCTCTCTCTAAGGATTGTGAGCGTCTATCCATGTCCCTCAAGACTAAGTAAGAGGAACTCACTCTTCTTACATAGAGCTTTGAGACGCTCAAACTTACTTATCTTGAAACTCTAGCCAAGTTTTACTCTTCACCTATTATCAATGTTGATGCTTGTACTACTAACTCTAGTGGTGACCTAGCATCTATTCTTGAGGAAAACCTCTTTCTAAAGGCACAAATTGAGAAAGGACTAATGACATGTGCTCAAGGACAAAAGAACCTTAATGAGGTGTGGAGCCAACACAATGAGGTGTTTGCCAAGGAAGGGCTCGGGTTTGACCCAAGCACAAGCAAGAAGAAGGCACCTTATCAAAAGTGCACCACCCCTCTCAAAGAGACATTTGTACGTGAAGGGCACAAGGAGAAAGGTAAGGTTGTGAGTGGGAAGGCCACTAGGGGCATGCCCATTTTCAACAAGCCAAAAGAGTTCATGCCTCCATCCAATGTACTTTGTAAAACAAAGGATGGAGAACTTTATGCGAAATTTGTTGGTCCTCATAATGCTTTTGGGTTTTATGCTATTTGGGTCCCTAAGACCCTTGTGACTAACTTGAGAGGGCCCATTTAAAAATGGGTGCCTCTAACCAAGTCATAAAATTGTGTGTAGGTTGCTTTCTCTGGTGGAGTCAAATGGGTGATCGATAGTGGATGAACCAACCATATGACCGGAGATAGCAGATTGCTTTTCGACTTCATGGAAGCTATTCAACCATTTATGAGCATTGTGTTTGGTGGAGGATCAAAAGGACAGGTACTCGGGTTGGGCAAGGTGGCTATCACAAATGGCATGTCTCTTGCAAATGTCATGCTTGTCCAATCCCTTAAATACCATCTGCTTTCCGTTCACCAATTGGCTTCCGTTGGTTATGATACACTATTTGGCTAATGGATGTGGAAGTCTTTAAGAGATATACTCTCAAAGTGGCATTTGTTGGAGAGTTGGATGGCAACCTTTACACGGTTGATTTCTCGAAAGAGAGCACATTCCATGCAAATTGTCTAATGGCCAAGGCCGACAAGGGCTGGCTATGGCATCGTCAGCTAGCCCATGTTGGCATGAGAAATCTTCAAAATCTCTTAAAGGGTAATCACATCCTTGGACTAACCAATGTCTCCTTTGAGAAAGATCGTGTGTGTAGTGCATGCATAGCCGGGAAGCAACATCAATCAAAGCACCCACCCAAGAATATTGTATCTACTTCAAGGCCTTTAGAGCTCCTTCATGTCGATCTTTTTGGGCCTCCGTCATGGGATAGTGTTGGTGGGAAAAATATGGACTTGTCATTGTTGATCATTACTCAAGATATACATGGGTGTTTTCCTCAAGTCCAAGGACGAGACGAAGATCACCTTCATTGATTTTGCCAAGCAAGCCCAACGCAAGTTTGACAAACAAATCTTGGCAATAAGAAGTGATAATGGCTCTTGAACTACATCTTGGAAGAATTTCTTAGCGATGAAGGGATTGAGCATCAATATTCTGCACCCTACACTCCTCCACAAAATGGTGTAGCCGAGAGAAAGAACCGTACACTTGTGGAAATGGCAAGGTCCATGTTGGATGAATACAAGTCACCACATAGTTTTTGGGCCGAGGTTGTCAACACCGCATGCCATGCATCAAACCAGCTCTTTCTCCACACGATATTGGAGATGACTCCATATGAGATCCTAACCGGGAACAAGCCAAATGTCAAGTACTTTCGTGTATTTGGGTGCAAGTGTTTCATCCTCAACAAGAGAGAACGGTTAGGAAAAATTCAATCCAAAACAACTGAGGGGATATTTGTGAGTTATGGATCAAACTCTCGCGCCTATAGTCAACAACAAATCCAATGGATGTGTTGTAGAAACTTGTGACGTGGTGTTTGATGAATTTAATGGCTCCCATGGGGAGCAAGTTGATCTAAGTGATGTAGGTGGAGAAGATCCCTCTCAAGATATTTTTCCATGGGTGTTGGTGCTCTTCTTCCAATGGAACAAGAACCTCATGATAATGAAGAAGAATATGGAAGTTTATCTCATCCTCAAGACACTCCAACACCCATACCTCCACAAGATCCTATTTCTCAAACTATTCCCATTGTTCAAGATCAAGAAGGAGAAGAAGTCCCTCACCATGATCACATTCAAGAACAAGATCATCACCAAGAGCAAGAACAAGAAAGTGCAATCTTTGATGATGAACCTCAATAAATGCAACATGAAGAAGATCTTCCACCGAACATTAATGATCCATATGCTGATGATGTGGATGATGGAAATGAAGTTGAACTTCGTGAAACCCTAACCTCCATCATGCCACGTGTGGCCGGTCATGTTGATGTTGATCAAATTCTAAACGCCATATCGGTAGGTAGAGTCACTCGTAAACAATTGACAAACTTTTGTGCTCACTTTTCATTTGTCTCTAGCGTTGAGCCACTCAAGGTACAAGATGCATTGATGGAAAATGGTTGGCTCGTTGCTATGCAAGAAGAGTTGAACAGTTTTGAACGCAACAAAGTATGGTCATTAGTTAAGAGACCAACTAAGGAACACAATGTCATTGGAACAAAATGGATTTTCAAGAACAAGAAAGATGAGAATGACGTAATTATCCGCAACAAGGCAAGGTTAGTAGCACAAGGGTACTCACAAGTCAAATGTTTGGACTTTGATGAGACCTTTGCTCCTGTTGCCCATCTTGAATCTATTTGTATCTTACTTGTGTATGCTTCTTTCAATGGTTTTACATTACATCGAATGGATGTTAAGAGTGCTTTCCTTAACGGTCCTCTACAAGAAGAAGTATATGTATCACAACCACCTGGGTTTGTTGATCCCAATCACAAAGACTATGTGTATAAACTTCACAAGGCTTTGTATGGCCTCAAACAAGCACCTCGTGCTTGGTATGATCATCTTAAGAAGTTTCTACTCGATGATGGCTTTGTGAGAGGGGTGATTGATCCCACTCTTTTTACTAAGAGGGAAAAAGGTGATTTGATCTTATGCCAAATCTATGTAGATGACATCATTTTTGGTTCTCCTAACATTCATTTGTGCAAGAAGTTTGCGCCTTCCATGACCAAGACCTTTGAGATGTCACTCAATGCGGACTTGAAGTTCTTTCTCGGATTTCAAATACAACAATTTCAAGAAGGAATTTTCTTGTCTCAAACAAAATACCTCAAGGAAATTCTAGACAAGTTTGACATGACAAATGCTAAACCTTGTAAGACACCCATGCCTACAAAACTTGTTCTCATTGAAGACACCAACGGTATTCCTTTTGACCCATTTATTTACGCTCTATGATTGGTTCATTGATTTATCTTTGTGCATCTAGACCAGACATCATGTTAAGTGTAGGCATATGTGCAAGATTTCAAGCTTCCCCTAGGGAAATTCATCATAAGGTGGTTAAGCATATTCTTTGATACCTTGTTCACACCCCAAAGTTGGGTCTATGGTACCACAAGGATGCAAAATTTGATCTCATTGGATACACGAATGCGGATTGGGCGGCAGACAAAGTGGGAAGGAAGTCTACTTCTGGGGCATGCCAATTTCTTGGACGCTCATTGGTAAGTTGGTCCTCGAAGAAGCAAAATTGTGTCTCCCTCTCAACCGCTGAAGCCGAATATATTGCAACCGCAAGTTGTGCAACACAATTGCTATGGATGAGGCAAACTTTGAAGGATTATGGAATCGCCTATAGACATGTGCCTCTTCTGTGAGATAATGAAAGTGCCATTGAGATTGCTGAGAACCCTATTGATCACTCGCACAAAAAACACATTGATATTAGGTATCACTTCTTGAAAGATCATGTGCAAAAGGGTGACATTCATATTGATCATGTTGGCACAGATATGCAACTTGCAGACATTTTCACCAAACCATTGGAGGAAGCAAGGTTTTGTCAACTTAGGCGTGAACTTGGTATCTTGGAGCTTGATAACATTATGTGAAATCTTGTACACCTACATACACTTACTTCATGTCTTGTCTAGGTTTAGGCATGTATTTAGGGGGATACATTCAATTCATGAGTTCTCTCACCCTATATGATGCATAAACAAACCAAACACTCTCAAAGTTACTAGGTCTCACTTTTGTGACTTAGTACTTTAAATGGTGGAGTTCTGATGCTAGACTCAAGGTTAATATCTTTGCAGTGCCAAGTAATATATACTCAAACATGGTGGATCCGCCCATCGCCCTCTCTCTCTCTCTAAGAGGTTGGACTATCTTCATTTCTCATGGTTTCTTTGATTTGATATATGTGTGTGTGTGTGTGTTTTCTGATCTCTACACTCATATTTTGGGCTTTCTTTCCTTGATTCGTTTTCTTTTGCCAAGTGTGTGTAGTCGTTTCTATATGACCATAGTTCAGGTTCTACCTAAGCCTATCTCATCTTAAAAAACACTAATTTTTCTCTTAGTTCACAAAGCTTATTCCATATACATAAATGTTGATTGGGCTAGTGGTGGTCCTGGCAGCTTTTGGACTATCTTCCTCAAGTTCTCGGGATTTCAGAGAGACAGTGTTCTCTCTAGATAACCCGGAACTTCCGGGATAGAGCCCGGAACTTCCGGCTGCCGGAACTTCCGGGGCTGACCGGAACTTCCGGGCATCGTGGGTTTGAGGCACTTAATAGTGGGATAGGGGGCGTCAAAGGGGATTTCCCTCATTTGTTGCCTTGCTCCTCCCCTCGTCTCCTCTTCCTACGATGCCCCCTCTCCCATCGACGACTTTCGGGCGAGCTGCCGGCCCCTGGAACCTCCGGCCTTCCTCCCTTCCATCATGTTCGGAGGGCATCTCGTGTGCTCCTCCCCATCTCCATGGAGCAAGGTAACCTAAGCACTCTCTCTACCTTCTCTCTGGATTCACTCCTAGAGATTGTAGTTGCTTATGGTATTAGGATAACATCACACACTAAAAATCTCATGTACGACATCCACCATAGATCTACAGTCCATCTTTCGCTCAAGTCCATTGCACGCATGCCTGTTCTCTCCTTGGATCTGGATGGAATCCTGCGACTATACTGGTGCCCGAAACTTCCAAGCCTCGCTAGGGTTTCTACGTCTGGGCGGGGGGGCGGTACTTCCGTTGGCCGGAAATTCCGGCCACCCGGAACTTCCGGCCTCCGGACCTTCTGGCCCTGGCCCAGAACCTCCGGCCTAAGTAGAGTCCTGGCATACTCTCCACAATGAGACTCTTTGATTATTTATTTCCTTTCGAAGCTAGTGAACTTATCATATCCTCCTTCTATTTCTCTCATCGCCTTCAATAGGTGGTTTTGGTTCACATGCTCGACCGTCTAATGTGTATGAATGGAAATCCAAAGAGAGGGTCAAGAAGACCAAAGGTGTTGTCCTAGGGCCTGAGAATATGTTTGACTGCCATCCTGAGCCTGATCCCGAGTCTGAAGACCGTGGCTCTCCTCCTCCTGCTCCCAATCAGTCAATGAAACGCAGGACGGTTTCCAAGAATGGCAAGCCAGTTCATGTTCATCCTCCTCCTCCTGGGTCCATCACTATGAAAGAGTTGCCTGCACTATAGTGGGTTGCTCAAGCAGGGTCAATTCATATCGTGAAGAACGTGAACATGTGGCTGACTCCAAATTCTGAACTCTCTTTCAGCAACGCACTTATGAGGAGATTTTCACCCAGTTTGTCAACATGTGTGTCATTCAGAAGAGTATAAACATTGCTCACTTTGACAAGACTCCCACCAACACTGCATACTTTGCTGGGGTTCAAAATATGTGTGTGAAGCTCAACCTTCTTCCTCTCATGAATTTTTAGCATGACGTGTCCCCACCTCTTGTCGCTCAGTTTTATGCCACGGTGCATTGTGGGACTGATATTCACCGGACTCTTACCTGGATGTCTGGTGATGAGAAGTTCTCAGCCCTGTTCTCTGTGTTGGCTCATATTTTGGGCTATGCGTACACTTACACTACTGTTGATCATGGGTACAAGATCCATGACAAAGGAGTCTTTCAGGTTCATCACTTGGCTGACTTGTACCCTCCTGGTGGACCTGTTGGCTCTGTTGGTGACCTTCTACCCTTCTATGATATCATGCACTGGATGTTTTGCGAAGTATTAGCAGTTAAGGTGGGTGACAAAAACAAGATTTGTGGTCATCTCATCAACCTCCTTCACTACACCTGTCACACCTCTGATATGAGTCCTATTTATGTGATGGATTCCATATAGCATGAAATGTATAGTGTTGTGATGAACCTCAAGGTTCCGATCTATGCTCCCTATATCACTGCCTTGATTGTTGAGATTGCTCGTGATGCATCTGCTGGACGGCGCCTAACCATTCACACCAGTGTTAACTTGTTGGTTAAGAAAGGCAAGGCTCCCATTCATGAGGGTGATGAAGATGAGGAAGAGGATCTTCATGTTGGGGGTTCACATCACTTTGAACTCCTCTCTCGCTCTCATGATTTTCGTCGTGGGGAACCTATTGAGTCCGGGTCTCAGAAGAGCAACAAACTTTGGCATCTTCTGAAGAACATGTTCTGTCTGGAGCAAGATATGCATAGGAAGCAGTGGGAGGAGCACAAGTCTAGGAAGGAGGGCATGAAGGCCCTTAAGGATGGCCTGCGTACATCTGGTATGACCATTGCTCATGGTTCTGAGTCTCATGTGACTTTGTTTGATCAATACCAGTCCAAGTTTGCTCGGTTTGATGTCGAAGCTAGAGATGAAGCCTCTTCTCATCGCCCTCATGGCCTAGTGTCTTCTGAAGAGTCGTCCGACGACTCATTTGCTAGGGGATGGAGAAGTGCATTCCTCATTTTTCCTTTTTGTCATCTTGATGACAAAGGGGGACATGTTGTATTTCTTGATAGAGGCGTTGGCTCTTCCTTTTATCATCGTTTTATCGTTTTATTTGAACCGTCGTTGAACCTTTGTTGTTATTTGCTCCTATTTGAACCTTAGCTTGGTTTCGTACCTTATCGTTGTGTGTTCATTAACTATCTATCCTCGTGTGAGCACTTTATGGGTTACACTGTGTTGCATTGTGTCATATTTCTTATTTTTCTGAGAACGACATCTATCATAATTGACATATCCATATGAAAATCAAGGTTAGTAAATCATTCTATGTCACTTTATTATCCTTGTGTGGGTAGCACAGTGTGAGGGGGAGCTTCTTTCAAATGTGTCTTTGGTACTCAAATACAAATCTAAAGTAAGTCATAGGTTGTGGGGGAGTTGTTTCCTTTCATTAAAACTGCTTTATATTCTACATGCATTGCGTAGGTACCCTCTCAAGCATTATTGTCACCTATGTCAAAAAGGGGGAGATTAAAAGTACATTATTGCCCTTGACAGTTTTTGACATCTATGACGATTTCATCAGTGTTTCTAACCACATGCTCTAGTATAAACATCACCATCAAAATTGAAGTGAAGCGTGTATGGTTATTCTCCCTCTACGTGGAAAAGGAAAAAGCGGATTCCATATTGTTATCTTCTCTTTCTTGAGTCCCTAGGGCAGCCTCACTATTAAGAGGGGGTGCATCATGAAAAACATATGGGAATCAACTTCACACACACATATAATCTCGCAAAATCAACTTCATCATAGGTCTATTTTTACATGATGCAATGTCTCGGCCGAGGCCGGAACTTCCGGGACGGTCAGAACTTCCGGGGACCAGAAGGTCCGGGAAGCTTCTGGGCCACCCAAAGAAAATGCTTTGTGTGCAATCTCTCTGTGTAGCCCGGAACCTTGCCGGACCCCGGCCGGAACTTTTGTTCCTCGGAACTTCCGTGTTGGCCGAAACTTCCAGGTGTTGGAACTTCCATCCCTTTACTAGCAGCTTCTCGGGTATTCTAGAGAAGATGCAAACTCTCTGTGTAGCCCGAAACCTGCCCGGAACTTGGCCGGAACTTCCCGTGTCCGAAACCTCCGGGCTTGGACGGAACTTCCGGTCCTCGCAGGAATATGGCCCCAATGGCTGGATTCCATCCCCACCTATAAATGGTCTTCTTCTTCCCCATGAAGAGGCCAACGACTCCATTTCTCTCTCACCATTTTCAGACCTCGATTTCTTGGAGTTCTTCCTCCTTAGCCAACTAAAGCTCTTGATCTTTTGAGGAGTGAAGGAGGAGTGCTTGATCTACACATTGACCAAAGCAAAAGTTGATTCCCTCTTGTTTTCTGTGGTGCATCTTGTTACTCTTGGAGGTTGGAGACTCCTAGGGGTAGGAGTTCTCCGGCAAGGAATAGTTCATTGTGATTACCCCCAGAAAGTTTGTGAGGGTTTGGAGACCACTAGTGGTTGGGAATCGCCTTCGTGGTGATATCTCAAGGAGAGAATAGGGTGAGCCTTCGTGGTGTTGGTGTACCTTCGTGGTAACATCCAGAATTTTTTTCAAAAGTAGTACGAAATTTGTACCAAATTTGAAAACAGTTATAGCAGTTGAAAAAATGATGAAACTAGCACCCCGTCGGCCTTAGTTGGGCCGACCGGGCACCCGTTGGCTTAGTGCAGGCCGAAATGGGCCCATCGGCCGACGCCAGGCCGAAGAGCGCCAGTTGGCTGCCAAGAGGCCGAAGAGCCCCTGGATAAGGCCGATGCGGCCAGCTCCGTCTTCTTCCTCCAGCTCCCTCTTCATCTCTCAGTTTCGGCCGAAAATCCCCCCCTTGATCTCCCTTTCCCTCCACCCATTTTCCGTTTCAATCCGATGAAACAATAGATCGTCTTCGTCTCCCCCACCCTACGGTTTCATTTTTTGCAATGTGGTAGTGTATTGTTCGTGTGGAGGAGACATGGTGTGGCGGTGGAGGTGTGAATGGTGAGAAGGTGGAGTGGTGGAGAGGAAGAAGAAGGTGGAGAGGAAGAAGAAGGGCACTCACACTTCAAAGGTATGATTTTTTTCTGTTAGTTTAGGTTAGTTTTTTGTTAGTTTTTTTAATGTACGTAATATTAGTTTAGGTTATTTTTGTTAGTGTAGTGATTTTAGGTTACTTTTATTAGTGTAGTGATTTTAGTGTATGTTTTCCGAGTGTAGGTTTAGTTGGTGTAGTCATATTAGTGTCGATTTATTTTTGTGAAGTTCATTTTAGTGTAGGTTTATTTAGAATACGTAGGTATATTTTAGTGTACGTTTTATTTTAGTGTCGATTTATTCGTCGTGAATAATGAGAAGCTCGCAATGTCTGACAGGTTAAAATCTCTGAATCCGTAAATTTCACTGTGTATTACGGCCCTAGTAATGTTCTATATAATGAGTTGGGGGTTGATCTCAGCGAGTTTAAAAAAGGCGAGATGACACTTTCAGACCCGGACAGACTGGACATTAGGCAGTTGAAGCACTGGTTGACAACTAGTTTTGGCCTGGATCCTGAAGTTTGTTCTGTCGGTATTCATGCCTTGTGGACCAAATTCTGTAAAAATGTCAAGTGGGATTTGATTCTGATAGATAAGAGCTAGCATTGGTTGTCTCTATTAAGTCGTTGCAGAGACCAAAGAATCCATCTGTATGCCCTAGTGCAACCAATGGCGAAGGAGGAGAATATCGTACCACCCACTGTGGG